>OW028599.1:16912217-18294661 GCA_932294275.1 Chloroclysta siterata | reverse complement strand
AATAGCATAAGAAAATTATGATGAATATATATAATGATTTATATATATAAGCATATTAAGATAAACGAAGTCTAAAAATAAAAAAATAAGCAACCGTACATTAACATAAATATATAGCTAGTATGTAAGCAAATAAAACCATAGAAAATAAGAACTAACTAAAACTAAAAATAAAATAAAAAAAAAAAAAAAAAATAAAAAAAAAAAAAAAAAAGGTCACAAAGACCCTTAGAATAAATACTATATAAGATTAAAATGTACAACTATAAGTAGTAAAACCACGAACCCCATCCCTAGACAATAAGAAGTGTTATAGAATAAGATAAAGTAAATAAAGCCTCTGAAGAAAATCAGAGATATCTCCTAGTGGCATTTATAGATGCCTTTAAAAAAAAAAAAAAAAAAAAAAAAAAACCTAACCTAACCTAACCTAACCTAACCTAACCTTTTTTTTTTTTTTTTTTTTTTACGTTGGGAAATCCTCTTGGATACTCTCCGGAAGCGGGGGCAACCAGAGAGTTATGTCAGACTCTTACTGACTAAAACCCAACGGGGTCCTTCTTGACGCCATATGCCGGGGCTATGGGTGCATTGTCACATTCTTCCATGGCCCCGACGGCGTTGGCTCGAGTTGAGCCCCCTCTTTTGTTGAGATGATGCCCATTCTTCACATCTCTTGCGAGAGGCACACGGGACACCCGCGCGCGCCGTCTCGAGGCTTCTCAGGTGGCGACGGACATTCCCCCGATGCCGCCGCCTAAGCCTAGTTATGGGGGTCTAATTGTGTGGAGGAATATCCTCCTGCGACGCCCTGCTCTGCGGCTGCGGATAGAATCCAGAGTTGAAACTTCTCTTTCTCTTTCCGCAGCTTCCTTCTGCGACATCGCTTCTTCGCAGAAAGTTACGCTGGCTTTCCAGCTTGCTTCACTCCCGACCATGGCTTTGACCAATGCCGGGAGTGAGACATCACTACCTACGCTTCGCACAAGCTCACGCCTTGCGTTTGCCCAAGCTGGGCACTCAGCGAGTGTGTGTTGTGCGGTATCTACGGTGCACGAACAATGATGGCACGCTTCCGTAGTTTCTCTCCCAATTTGACACAGATACTTCGAGAAACAGCCGTGCCCCGAGAGTACCTGCGTCAACCGGTAGGTCAGAGTACCATGTTCCCTACTGATCCACTCCTGTAACACCGGGCGAATTGCCTCGATGGTTCTTAGGCCAGCGCTTGGATGTGCCAGCCTCCCGAGCCACTCTTGCACCAGAAGGTCGTGGATTTCACTCCTCCGACTCTCCACCTCTTTTGGCGCTGGCCTTTGGCCTAACGCTATCTTGTCTTCTCGCCAAAAATGGACAGATGCAAGACCCTTCGCATCAAGGTCCCATGGCAGTGAGCCCGCCAAAGCGCACGCAGCCTCGTAGGAGACTGTGCGGTATCCACGAATTGCTCTTAACGCCATCGCTCTCTGCGGTTTCCGCAGTATGGCGATGTTCTGGCTGTTAAGAGTATCGGCCCACACAGGAGCTCCATACATGGCCATCGAGCGTACAACTCCCATGTAGAGCATCCTACAGCCAACTCTAGCACCTCTCAGATTGGGCAGCAATCCTCCGAGAGCACCTGCAGCACCCATTAATTTAGGGGCGAGACCTACAAAATGGGCATTAAAGTCCCATCGACTGTCAAGGACCAGTCCAAGGTATTTCATGGTCGACTTGACAGCGATACGGACGCCACCTACCACAATATGGGCTTCAGCTGGGGGCTTATTCCGAGGCCCGTGAAAGCATAATGCTTCAGATTTGGCCAGTGCCACCTCGAGCCCCAAACGTCTAATCCGATTTACGACCTGGGCCACGCTAGCCGTGGCTAGTAGTGCAGCATCCCTGTACGATTTGCCCTTCGCTGTGACAAGAGTGTCGTCTGCGTAACAGGTGACACTACTGCCCCAGATAGTAGCTCCTCGTAGCACCCAGTCGTAACCGATGTTCCACAGGAGCGGCCCGAGGACCGAACCCTGTGGAACACCGCACGACATCCTGTGCTGACTCCATCCTTCTTGACCTTTAAATGACACAAAGCGGTCTGCAAGGTAGTCTCCAATGATGCTGCGTAGATAGCAGGGTACCTGGTGATACCTCAAAGCTTCTCTTACACAGCTCCAGGGTAGGGTGTTAAATGCATTGGCGATGTCCAAAGACACTGCCAACACAACCTCGCCCCTAGATACAGCCTCTTCTGCGATGGCTTTGACCCGAAGGATCGCTCCGACTGTGGACCTTCCTCTGCGAAAACCAAACTGATTGGTGTTTAGGTCCGGTCCAACACAGTTTAGGTGGCCAATTAGTCGTGTCGCAATAACCCGCTCAAACAACTTACCGGCCTCATCTAGGAGGACGATAGGGCGGTAAGCTGATGGAGAGTCTGCTGGGCGACCCACTTTTTTCAGCAGCACTAGTCTGCCCGTCTTCCATGGTTCAGGGAACCTACCCTGTTCTAAACAGGCACTAAATAGGCTTTGAAGCCGAGGCCCCAGAGCCTTCAGAGCCATCACCCATGCTCTCCCAGGAATCCCGTCGGGGCCTGGTGCCGTGTTTTTGGCTTTAAGCCTCTTAACAGCCATTTGCATTTCCACCTCATTTACCTCCGGAATATCAACACCGTCATCACTTTCCTCGTTAGAAGGAGCCATACTTGGTGGCGTGTGCTCATCTATGGTAGGAAAGAGAGCCGTTACCACATCTCTCACAAGCTGAGGCTCCAGACATTGAGTCAGTGGGGGAGCCCATGGGCGGAGCTTTCCCCTCACCATCTTGTAGGGTCGCCCCCACGGATCCTGATTCAGGGTCTCCAGCAACTCATCTCGAGCTGACGCCTTAGCTTGAGCTATAGCTAGCTTAAGGGCCTCCTTAGCTTCTCTGTAAAGAGCATACAGTTGCGTTTCCAATTCTTCGTCGCGTCGTCTTTTCCTGCGCTGTCTTGTATACTGACGCCTTGCTGCAACGCAGGAAATGCGCAAGTCCGCAATGTCTATCGACCACCAGTAAACTTGACGCTTAGCTGGATGTGGTCCCACTCTGGGCATCGCCGCGTCGCAAATTTGCGTCATCGCCTCCCTAAGACAGATCGCCTCTTCCTGGACTACTATAGCACCACCGGCAGGTGTAGAAATCCAGGCCTGAATAATAGAGGCTTCCTCCAGCAGTTCACGGTCCAGACGTTTCAGTGCCCACCGTGGACTATCCCCACGCGTATCGGTAACAGCAGGTCTGATAGGGACAGAGGGCATGGAAGTGGAGTTAAATCGGATGTACCGGTGATCCGATAGTGTCTCCACCTCCGCCAAGACCTCCCAGCCGAGTTAATGCGTCGAGCCAGATTTGGGCTGGCAAACGACACGTCCACGATGGACCCACCATGTTGACGCACACAGGTATTTACCGAGCCCTGGTTAAGAACCAACAGGCCGGTGCTCAGTGCCCACTCTGCGAGTAACTCGCCTCGCGCATCAGTGATAGGACACCCCCAAGCAACTGACTTGGCATTGAAGTCCCCAAGCACTAGGACTGGATGGGGGTGGCTCTGCCCAACAAGAGCCCCCACGTCAATGAGAAAACTCTCAAAATCTGCAAGGACTCTGTTAGGTGAGAAGTATGTAGCCACCACCATGACTCCCCCAACAAAGGCTGCGACACATCCGCGACCCTTTACCACCTTATCAAAGGCAACTCCTTGAGCTATTATAGCTACGAGCCCTTCTTCATCACCAGTCCAGTTAGCACTGGGGGGGATGAAGTAGGGCTCGGAAATCGCCGCAATGTTGATCAACCACTCCGCCATGCTTTGGACCATAAGGTCCTGAGCCCTGGCGGAGTGGTTGAGGTTCGCCTGCAAGAAGCGTAGAGCCATCAATTGGTCTCCATTCGCACCTTCTCAGCCCCCGTTTGAGTCGGGGGGCAGCTGGACGCTGCCGGCGTTGTGGCTGGAATGTTCGCAGCCCTCGGAGCCCGTTTTCTCCTTGATTTAGGAGAGGCACACGCCTTGCTTCCCAGCCTATGTGCTGATGGCCGGTTATCCGCTGCACAGATCGAGCACTTGGGTGTGGCAGAGCACACAGCTGACTTGTGTCCGATCTGCCCGCAGTGATAACACTCTTCACTGCGGTCCACATCTGATGTGCATTGAGCACGTACATGCCCATTTTGTAGGCATCTGAAGCATCGCATCGGTCTAGGTGGTAGCATTTCTACCCTAGCTGAGACCCAACCGACTAACAAACGGCCTTCATCTCGTAGTTTTTTAGCAGCAGTAACCGGGCAACTTACCAGCGTGATGCCAGTGCCTTCGTACGTCTGCTTTATCTCCCCAACTTTGATTGCCTCCTCTGAGCAACCCCCACGCTTCGCAACTGCGGCAATGATGTCTTCTCTCATCACAGAGTCATCAAGGCCTGAAAGCCGGAACTCTGCACTTTTTGTAGGCCTTGACACCCTAACCGACTCGTCATCTAAAACTTCCCTCAGTTTTGAAGCCAGAGAGTCCGCATTCTCGGCGCTCTTGTCTCCTGTTGACACCTCGAGAATGCGAGCACCAGTAGCCGCCTTACGGAACCGCAAGCTGGAGATGCCACAGCTTTCAAGGTCCACCTTCTCCTTAGCTTCAGATAGGAGCTTGGCATATGTGACCCCTTTTTCTTCCGCTCCTGGCTGCATGGTGATAACCACTGCTGCAGTCCGAGGAGCGCGCAACTTCACCTTTGCTGGGCGGGCCGCAGACTTAGCCGCAACTCCGCTTGGCGTTGAACCAGTTGGTTTTGACGCAACTTTGGCTTTCTTCCCTCTTTTGGTCACCGTAGTCCAGCCATCATTCATGGCTTCAGGAGCGGGTGGTAAATCTCTAGGTTGCCTTTGAGCCACTGGGACTTCTTTAGGCGCACCTGCCTTGCTTTTTGTCGTAGCCTTTTTTGGGCCCTTTGGAGGCTGGGAGGCTTGCTGTTCCGCCTGGGGTACATTGGTTTGCTCTGAGGTAGCATCCCTGCGCCTATCCGCAGCCAAAGGAGGGCGAACCCGCTTTTCAGGAAGTAGCCTCTCTTCCATTCCCGCAAAACGAGCGTCGATCATGCTGCCCACCTGCAACATGATAGAGCGCGCTAGCTCTTCCGTCTGATTGTTGTCCGCCTGAGGTGTCGAGGCTGATTGACCCTTCTGCAACTTACTGACTGAAGGCAGCTCCTCCATGCTCTCCTGTGTTCGCGTCAGGTTATTTCTGAGCTCAGACAGCTCCTTACGGAGGTCCGCCATCTCCCCTCGCATTCTGGCGTTCTCAGCCTGCAGCTTCGCTGTTTCGTCGGAAACTGAGCTGTTATAAAGCGCGTTGACCGCCGCTTGAATTGACGCCGCTGAATCTTTCAAGGCCCTAGTAAAAGTGCCTTTAAGGTTGCCGGATTTTGTGGCAACCATTAAGATTACCTCCGACGCATCAGTGACCTGCTTGACCAGGTCAGAGGCAAGTCCGCTATCATTTTTAGGAGCTGGCGGGGCAATAGTGCGCTTGGCTTGAAGACTAGCCACTTGTGCAGCTACCTCATCTTCAGCTTGCCGCCGAGCCTCCTCTCGTTCCGCTTCCCGTTTAAGGGCGTTGAAATGCGCTTGCGCTTTCGCAAGACCAACATATTCTCCAGTCGTTGGAGGACGACCTCTACCTCTTTTCGCAGTGCGTATAGCCTTTGGGTCGACCGGGACTACCTCGTCACCTGAGGCCGACTCAGACTCGCAATCGCTATGCAATCGCTTACTGCGCACCGTCTTCTTCATCCAGAACTTAGCTGGGAGGGTCTCTATGGAAACCCTGCAGTCTCTCGAGTTAGCTGACTCCACGCTAACAAGGGATTGAGTGTCAGATGAGTCGACATCAATCTCTTCCACACAAGCCTTTTCGGCTACACGAAGCGCATAAGCGCCAACCTTCTCCTCTTCTCCGTTGCCATTACGGCCTCCACCATCTTTTTTGTTTAAAATTTGTTTCTTCATATCAGATCCCACGAGTGTGGGGGAAATAAGTTGTCGCCACCGAAGTGCCACCGACCAGTGCCCCCTGTGGCCGGGGAAGGGTACATACTGCGGAGGTCCCCTGGTATCCGCAGGTTTTAACGTGGTTTCTCACGGGTTTTTATTTCGAGGTTTTCCTTCCTCTGGGACCGGCCAATTAAGGCAAGTCCCCTTCGGTCCATGCTGCTGCGACGTACCCCTTTACGCCTAACAGGGGTTGTTGAAGCAACAACATGGATACCGGGAGGAGGGACGGCGAACTCCCTCCGACGGACTGATCAATAGTGTTAGTACCGACCAGCCCGCCATAACAACTTGACTGATGCCACAAAGTGACATCAATTCCCTCTTACACAATAATGCATAGATGCCTCTATACAAAATGACGCCACAAAGTTTTATTTACAAATAAAAGAATATTTACAAAATAAAAACTATCCTCTAAAAAACCCCCCCTCTACTTCGTCCGCTGCGTCCTTTGCTAGCTTCAAAGGAACGCGCGGAGAAGCTCCTAAATCCTAAACCAACGTGGCCCAAAAAGACCACGAAGGCGCCTGGTGGTTTCAGTTACGTCTATTTCAGAAGGAAATAGACCAATAACAGGCGGCAACCACGTGAAGGATAACCACCAGACTTGCCCTGAGGATCATCACGACTGTTGCGCTCTCCCCCAGGACCATTCGCCTCCATACCCGCACCCCGTGCGCGGGTATGGAAGGCCGGCATTTACCCAAAAAGATAAACACCGACCCGCCCAACCTAACCTAACCTAACCTTTTTTTTTTTTTTTTTTTTTTTTTTTTTTTTTTGACGCTGGGAAAAATGCATTACGCATTCCCCCCCATTGGAGGATGGAGGGGATATGTGGGACTCCCCGGTTTTCCGCTCCCGGTATACCCACTAAACAACCCAGCGACACTCCCGCGTCGCCTATATGGAAGGGAACTGGGAAACTGGCAGAGCCTTTTCATCCAGTCCCCCGCCGGCGATTGGCCCGCCATGACAGCGGGGCCCCCGCAACGCCCCCGCCTTTACGGCGGGGCCCGCACGCCCCCCCCTTTGCAGGGAGGGACCCAGGAACGACCGTGAGTGCCCGGCCGTACCCGCCCGACGGGGTGATGAATATGTGCAATGCGGGAGAAGGCCCCTCCAGGTCTTCTCCCGCTATTCACCACCATGAGCGGCGCGAGAAGTTCCGCGTCTCTCGCGCGCGCTCTACCGCCTGGGTAGACCCGTAGGTCTACCCTGCCTCATCACACTGTGCCCTCTGCTAGACAGAGGGACACGCGGAGAGGCCCACCGTGTCGGATTATTAGCCACCATGAAACACGTCCGCAGTACTCTGCAGGCGTGTTTCATGGTGTTACCAGGGTGCACCACGAGGAGGTTACCCGACCTAGCACCCCAACCTAACCTAACCTAACCTAACCTAACCTAACCTAACCTAACCTAACCTAACCTAACCTAACCTAACCTAACCTAACCGACAAAATTTGAAATTCAAATATTGACCAAATATCGCGTGCGATACACCAAATTAAGCGTCTCGACGTACATTGTGCGTATATATATTGTAACGAGGCACGGTCGACACTAAACTTTTGACTTCTCGACAATTTTCATTTTTTGTCAAAACTTAAAAAAAAATTATTCCCATTTCGGCTTTAATTAATTACTAGTTCCAAATTTTTAGATTCTGTTTGCTAGGATAGTTGCAGTTCATCGCATCTGATAACCGTCAATTGCAAACTTTCGTTTTCGGTAGGAAAAAGCCAAAATTTTGACCGTTTGTTCCCGAAAACGAGCTTTTGTCTACGGAAAAATCGGAAAATATTTTTTCTTGACTCGAACTTAAAGTGAATATAGCCGCGCAATACACCATCAGAAGCGGCTCGCGACGCCCTATCCGTAGAGCACGCGAACTTTTTCATTAGTCAGAAGGAATATCGAAAAACTGCGATTTTCCATCAAAATTCATCAAATTTTGTTAATTTTCGGGTGTTTTTAGGCATTTTCTCAAATTTTCTCCACCATCTTGCTGGTTTCTGCACTTCCCGTGGCTGCTCTATCCTCGCCCGGCGTAACTGCACGCATCTGAAACAGAAAAAACACTGATTAGCGCCAAAATTTGAAAAAAATCGAATGCCCACCCACCCATATTATAGTTACTAAGGTAAAGAAACTCACTTTTTGTAGGGAAACTTTACTTTAAAATTCAATAACTAGTAAGTTAAGCCATATTTTCGACTGGGGTTTTCAGCACTGTACATGTATATTTATTGACTATTTATTGACATCTCTGGACTGAATCAAATTTGAGTCTTCTTCGATTTAACATTTTCGTTTTTAATTTATCTCTAAATTGACGATATTTACCTTTTTAAAGGTACAAAATCTTATTAGATTTTTCTTTTTGAATACATAGCTACAGTACGGTTCCTGCTAGGAACATAAATAAATAAGTTAGGTTAGGCTTTAGTGATAGAATTGACAGATTAACTCCTTATTTTATAACTTTTACAAACTTTTGGTTATTATACATTTAAAATTTATAAGTGTCCCCCTGACGCTGGTTGGTTGAAGCCGCCCGCACACCTGATACATTAAAACATAGTTTTTAATCAATAGAATATATAACTTTTACAAACTTTTATTTTAACAATTTTATATAACTTTTACAAACTTTTATTTTAACAATTTTATATAATTTTTACAAACTTTTATTTTAACAATTTTATATAACTTGTACAAACTTTTATTTTAGACTTAATTTTACTACTTTTGATTTTATTAGTGTAGATTGCTCGTGTTTGGTTTGTCTCTTCTTCAGCTTCGTTTTGTCGAAATGTTTGGTTATCGTACGCCCGTCAAAATGATTAGGGATCTGGAGCCCCAGCAATCTCCTGAAAAGGCAGGACCGTCCCACGAAATGCCCCAGACCTCCAAAGTAAGGAGGAGCATCGGAGAGTGGGAATCAGGCAAGACGGACCCGATAACCCCAACCACCCCTAAGAAACCTGCACCGGTGGAAACCCTAAAGCTAAAAAAGGCGCTCCCACAAGGCAGTAGAGTGGGAGTGAGGGCGCCAATTGAGGCTGCAGGAAGTCCACCGGTACCGCCCAAGTACACCAGCCGGTTGGCAGAGGCGAAAGCCTGCCTCTCAAAAGCCAAACTGAACCTCGGTAACTCCCGTAATATCAAAACGGAGATAAAGACCGAGGTTTTGTTGGCTATTGAGAGGCTGTACCAGCTGGTGAAAGAGAGTGAAGGCGAGAAGGAACAGGGAACGAAGAAAACCAGAGAACCCGAGCAGAAGAGAGAAACGGAGAATGAAAGGGAACCGGAGAAGGAAAAAGGAATGGAAGAAAGAGCTATCGTGAGAAAATTGGAGGAGCATGCTAAGCTAATCTGCGAAAACACGGAGAAAATGGAAAGGCTGCAGGTAAAACTTGAATTGCAACAGGACAGATTGGCAAACCAAACATACGCAAGTGTGGCCGCGGCGCATCCCGGGAGAACTTTCCCGGAGCGAACCGCGCTTCACTCCGTTGTGGTCACTGCCAAAGACGATCAAGAGACAGGGGACGATGTGATAAAGAGGATTAGGGAGACGATTAACGCGAAAGAAGGAGGAATAGTGATAGAACGAATTCGGAAAGCTAAAGACAGGAAGGTAGTTGTGGGCTGTAGGACTGAGGAGGAAAGAGATAGAGTAAAGCAGAGGCTTAGAAAGGCAGATGAGTTCCTAACGGTGGAAGAAGTAAGAAACAAAAACCCACTTGTGATCCTTAAAAACGTGTTTGCCTACAACACAGACTTAGACATTTTAGAGGCAATTTGGAAACAGAATCAGGGAGTTCTTAAGGATTTAGAGAGCAAAGATAACAAATTAGATATAGTTTACAAAAAAGGCACTAGAAACCCCCAGACGCAACACGTCGTCATGAGGGTGCCCTCCGCAGTATGGCAGCGTTTGGTCCACGCAGAAACCGTCGTGATAGACCTCCAGCGAGTCCGAGTGGCAGACCAGTCGCCACTCGTGCAATGCTCGCTGTGTCTGGGCTACGGCCACGGACGACGGTTCTGCGTGGAGACCATTGTTAAATGCAGCCACTGTGGGGGGCCCCACATGAAGACGGAGTGCACCGAGTGGCTCGCCAATGCGCCCCCCTCCTGCTGCAATTGCACGCACGCCAAGGCTGAAAAGGTGGACCATAATGCCTTCAGCCAGGAGTGCGTGATCAGGCGGAAGTGGGACGCATTGGCCAGGGCCACAATAGCTTACGCATAATAGAGCTGTCCAAATAAACGGTAGGACCATGATGATCATGGTCCTACCGTTTATCCCTGAGAGGCGGAAAACTAAGCACTGGTGAAAAATTTTAAAACAACGTTGACTAAGCCTTGTTGGATTTACATATTGTGAAAATATGAAAACAACCAGCACAACATAGCACGTAAAAGTAAATTTAGTAAAACATAATATACAAAGATTTGGATTAATAGTGTAAAACAAGTAAAAATTAAAATAAACCTTTGGAATTTGAAAATATTAAATAAAATTAAAAACTTAAGCTCTTTTGTGAAACATATCATAAGATAATTAATAGTCTGAACATTTTGTTAAATAAAATTTGCATAACATTTGGTTTTAATTCATAAAAGTAGTATGATAAATTTTTAAATTCATTTAAATTCATTTTGTATAACTTAGTAAAATTTGAAGTGTAAAATTGTATAGTATAAATTCATTTGCATAACTGAAGTAAAAATTGCAATGTCAAAATTCTCTTTTTATTTTAAATTCATTTGCATAACCTAAGTAAAAACTGGAATGTTAAAATCTTCTTTTTAGATTAAACTCATTTGGCTTAACTTAAGTAAAAATAAATTGAAATGTAAAACTTCTTTGAGGTAATTAGTGGTTTTTCTTTATAATTGTATAGAATCAAAAGTAGTGATAAGAAAGTCTCTGATCATCATGTCAGAGGGACACCTAGTGACGTTTCTAGACGTCGAAAAAAAAAAAAAAAAAAAAAAAAAAAAAACCTAACCTAACCTAACCTAACCTAACCTAACCTAACCTAACCTAACCTAACCTAACCTAACCTAACCTAACCGACACCTATAACCTACTTATGATTCTATACATTTAAAAACTACTAATTACATCAAGGAAATTTTGATATTGCAATTTATTTTTACTTAAGTTGAGCCAAAAGAGTTTAAACTAAAAAGAAAATTTTTACATTCTAATTTTAACTTCAGTTATGCAATGAATTTAAACTATAAAATTTTTACTTTCCAAATTTTACTAAGGTTATACAAGATGAATTTAAAATCAATGTAATTATACTACTTTAATAATTTTAGAACAGGATATTATGCGAATTTTATTTAACGAAATGTTCATGCTTATGCTTTTTATTTCTAACTAAGGTTTGAGACTTTCTGAAACAAAATGTTGACTTTTAATTATTTTATGATATATTTTGCAAAAAAAGCTTTAATTTTAATTTTATTTGACATTTTCTATTTAACGGCCTGCACTGTGGATCTGTTGGACTTAGTCGAAGATTGGAGAGTGGACGAAGGCCTGACGAGCTCCGATCACAACGCAATACTATTTAAAATTAGACTTACAAAAGCAAAAGGCACACAAATCAATAGAACTACTAGAGTTTATAAAAGTAAAAAAGCTAATTGGAGCCAGTTTCATGAGAAACTGGCCCAATTGCAGGAAGAACAGAATATAAATAAAAATGAAATTGAAAGCATTAGCAACAAAATTGAATTAGAACAAAAAATAGAACAATACATAAATATAATTATAGAAACATGCAATAATACAATACCAAAAACAAAAACAAATAATCAAATAAACTTACCGTGGTGGTCGGAAGAACTCGCCGCACTGAAGAAGAAGGTCGCCACCAAAAAGAGAAGAGTCCACTGCGCAGCGCCGATCCGTAGGGAGATGGTTGTCGATGAGTACCTGCAAATAAAACAAGATTATGAACTGAAAGCAAAAGAGGCACAAATAAGAAGTTGGAAGGAGTTTTGCGCGAAACAGGACAGGGAAGGGATGTGGGAAGGCATCTATCGCGTAATCGGGAGGACGACAAAAAGGCAGGAAGATCTGCCCCTGGTAAAGGAAGGGAAGGTCTTAAGTCCGAAAAGATCTGCAGAAATGCTAGCCGAAACATTTTATCCGAAGGACACGGAGGAAAACGATAATGGGGATCACCAACAGGTTAGAGCAGAAGCCGAACAAGTAAATGCGTGGAAGCATGATGAAGAACATGACCCACCATTTACCCCAGAAGAGGTAAAAACTGCGGTGAACAATTTCAACCCAAAAAAGGCTCCAGGTTCTGACGGACTAACAGCGGACATATGCAAGCATGCAATTATGCGCGACCCGGAACTTTACCTGTCGCTGGCTAACAAATGCCTCGAACACGGCTACTTCCCAAAAATCTGGAAGAAGGCGACTGTGGTGGTACTCCGTAAACCAGGAAAGCCAAACTACACGGAAGCAAAGTCGTACAGACCAATCGGGCTATTGCCAGTAATGGGAAAGATCCTGGAAAAAATGGTTGTCAACAGGATCAAATTCCACATTCTCCCAAGACTGAGTAGCCGCCAATACGGGTTCATGCCAAGAAGGAGTACGGAAGACTCCCTCTATGTCCTTATACATTACATACGCAGCAAGCTGAAACAGAAAAAACTCGTTACATTAGTATCCTTGGACATAGAGGGCGCCTTCGACAGTGCATGGTGGCCCGCTATCAGAATCCGATTGGCGGAAGAAAAGTGTCCTCCCAACATAAGGAGGCTGATGGACAGCTACCTGACAGACAGACAGGTGAATGTTAGGTACGCAGGAGTAGAAGTAAACAGGCAAACTACAAAGGGTTGCGTCCAGGGTTCAATCGGAGGACCGATTCTCTGGAACCTGATCCTCGATCCATTGCTCAAGGGACTGGAACGCAGAGGAGACTACTGCCAGGCTTTTGCTGATGACATCGTATTAGTATTTGACGGGGAAACGGCACTGGATGTGGAACGACAAGCAAATGCCACTCTCGCGCATGTTCAGGAATGGGGAGTCCGGAACAAACTCAAATTCGCACCGCACAAGACAAACGCTATGGTGATCACAAAGAAACTGAAGTACGACACCCCACGCCTGAGCATGGGCGGGATTGGCATTTGCATGACAGAAGAGATTAAAATCCTGGGGCTCACGGTTGACTGCAAACTCACTTTTAACAGCCATGCAGCAATCGCGTGCAAAAAGGCAGTGAACATCTACAAACAGTTATCCAGAGCTGCTAAGATTAGTTGGGGTCTCCATCCAGAGGTAATACGTACCATATACACAGCGGTTGTCGAGCCTGTTATTATGTATGCGGCTAGTGTCTGGGCACCAGCGGCACTCAAGCTAGGGATACAGAAGCAACTAAACGCCGTACAACGGGGCTTTGCGCAGAAGATGTGTAAAGCTTACCGAACCGTCTCTCTAAACTCGGCACTAGTTCTGGCCGGCATTCTGCCACTCGATCTAAGAATACAGGAGGCAGCCGCCCTGTATGAGACCAAGAGAGGAGTCCCCCGGCCGGAGCTAGGAGACAGAGAGATGGAGCAAATGGCGGCATTTGCTGAATCCCCTCACCCCGCGGAACATATGGCCCTGAAATTCATGTGCCTGGGAGACCAAGAGCAGGTGAACATTCACAGCGGTTACGCAGTCCGAATGTTCACGGACGGCAGCAAGATTGAGGGCAAGGTCGGAGCAGCATTATCCGTATGGAATAATGATGCCGAGACCAAAGCCCATAAATTGAAGCTGTCGTCCCACTGCACAGTCTACCAGGCTGAATTACTGGCCATATGGAAAGCAACGAGGGAGATTCTCAAGAGCCCAGAAACGAGTTACGCTATTTACAGTGACTCCAGGTCATCACTCGAGGCAGTTACAAATTACGCGTCAATACACCCTCTAGCCGTGGAAATACGTAATAATCTTTATCGAGCAACAAAAGACCAGAGTAAAAATGTACTTTTATTCTGGATAAAAGCCCACGCCGGACTAGAGGGTAACGAACGCGCTGACCAACTCGCAAAGGACGCAGCCCTTAGAACTAAAACCAAACCAGAATACGAGCTCTGTCCAGCTTCGTTTGTCAAACGCCAAATACGATTGGGAACTCTCGACAAATGGAATGTTAGGTATAAGGGTGGTGAAACAGCAGCCACAACGAAAATATTCTTCCCCGATGCTATAGAGGCTTTCAAAACGGTAAGACAGGTTGGACCAGCTGGAGTCATAACACAAATCATGACGGGACACGGTGGGTTCTCGGAGTACTTGAATCGATTCAAGTGCAAAGAGAACCCATCGTGCATTTGCGAACCGGGAAAGAGTGAGAGCGTAATGCACATTCTATTTGACTGCCCTATCTTTGGTAAGGAAAGATACGAAACCGAGCAAAGATATAGTATTAGTTTAAATCAGGAAAATGCAAGTAAATTAATAAAAGATAAAAAGAACCGTAATCACTTTATAGACTACTGTATAAGCATAGCAAATAAGGTAATAATAAGAAATCAGGATAGATAAGTTTGCTGAACATATATATTTAATAATATATATACAATCAGCAATGTAATAAAACATGTAACAAAATAATCTGTAAAAAATTAAGTAGGAACTAAGGTAAAAATGTAAAAAATTTAAATATAAAAACTAAAATTGTAAACTAGAAATAAGACCGTAGCATAATAACCTTTAAATGTAAACCCTTGTAAACTAGCATAAGACTTTCTGTGTGTGAATAAACGTTTGTTTTGTTGTTTTCATTAAAAACCAATAAATAAAGTCTCCGATAATGTCAGAGGACCACCGTAGTGCCATTTTGAGATGGCGGTAGGAAAAAAAAAAAAAAAAAAAAAAAAAAAACCTAACCGACAAAATTTGAAATTCAAATATTGACCAAATATCGCGTGCGATACACCAAATTAAGCGTCTCGACGTCCATTGTGCGTATATATATTGTAACGAGGCACGGTCGACACTAAACTTTTGACTTTTCGACAATTTTCATTTTTGTCAAAACTTAGAAAAATTTGATACCCATTTCGGCTTTAATTAATTATTAGTTCCAAATTTTTAGTTTCTGTTTGCTAGGATAGTTGCAGTTCATCGCATCTGATAACCGTCAATTGCAAACTTTCGTTTTCGGTAGTAAAAAGCCAAAATTTTGACCGTTTGTTCCCGAAAACGAGCTTTTGTCTACGGAAAAATCGGAAAATATTTTTTCTTGACTCGAACTTAAAGTGAATATAGCCGCGCAATACACCATTAGAAGCGGCTCGCGACGCCCTATCCGTAGAGCACGCGAACGTATTCATTAGTCAGAAGGAATATCGAAAAACTGCGATTTTCCATCAAAATTTATCAAATTTTGTTAATTTTCGGGTGTTTTTAGGCATTTTCTCAAATTTTCTCCACCATCTTGCTGGTTTCTGCACTTCCCGTGGCTGCTCCATCCTCGCCCGGCGTAACTGCACGCATCTGAAACAGAAAAAACACTGATTAGCGCCAAAATTTGAAAAAGTTGCCCGCCGGCCTATATTCGAGTTTCTTCAGAATTCACCTTAGCTCTGCGAACACTCCATACAATCGACAAAATTTGAAATTCAAATATTGACCAAATATCGCGTGCGATACACCAAATTAAGCGTCTCGACGTCCATTGTGCGTATATATATTGTAACGAGGCACGGTCGACACTAAACTTTTGACTTTTCGACAATTTTCATTTTTGTCAAAACTTAGAAAAATTTGATACCCATTTCGGCTTTAATTAATTATTAGTTCCAAATTTTTAGTTTCTGTTTGCTAGGATAGTTGCAGTTCATCGCATCTGATAACCGTCAATTGCAAACTTTCGTTTTCGGTAGTAAAAAGCCAAAATTTTGACCGTTTGTTCCCGAAAACGAGCTTTTGTCTACGGAAAAATCGGAAAATATTTTTTCTTGACTCGAACTTAAAGTGAATATAGCCGCGCAATACACCATTAGAAGCGGCTCGCGACGCCCTATCCGTAGAGCACGCGAACGTATTCATTAGTCAGAAGGAATATCGAAAAACTGCGATTTTCCATCAAAATTTATCAAATTTTGTTAATTTTTCGGGTGTTTTTAGGCATTTTCTCAAATTTTCTCCACCATCTTGCTGGTTTCTGCACTTCCCGTGGCTGCTCCATCCTCGCCCGGCGTAACTGCACGCATCTGAAACAGAAAAAACACTGATTAGCGCCAAAATTTGAAAAGTTGCCCGCCGGCCTATATTCGAGTTTCTTCAGAATTCACCTTAGCTCTGCGAACACTCCATACAATCGACAAAATTTGAAATTCAAATATTGACCAAATATCGCGTGCGATACACCAAATTAAGCGTCTCGACGTCCATTGTGCGTATATATATTGTAACGAGGCACGGTCGGACACTAAACTTTTGACTTTTCGACAATTTTCATTTTTGTCAAAACTTAGAAAAATTTGATACCCATTTCGGCTTTTAATTAATTATTAGTTCCAAATTTTTAGTTTCTGTTTGCTAGGATAGTTGCAGTTCATCGCATCTGATAACCGTCAATTGCAAACTTTCGTTTTCGGTAGTAAAAAGCCAAAATTTTGACCGTTTGTTCCCGAAAACGAGCTTTTGTCTACGGAAAAATCGGAAAATATTTTTTCTTGACTCGAACTTAAAGTGAATATAGCCGCGCAATACACCATTAGAAGCGGCTCGCGACGCCCTATCCGTAGAGGCACGCGAACGTATTCATTAGTCAGAAGGAATATCGAAAAACTGCGATTTTCCATCAAAATTTATCAAATTTTGTTAATTTTCGGGTGTTTTTAGGCATTTTCTCAAATTTTCTCCACCATCTTGCTGGTTTCTGCACTTCCCGTGGCTGCTCCATCCTCGCCCGGCGTAACTGCACGCATCTGAAACAGAAAAAACACTGATTAGCGCCAAAATTTGAAAAAGTTGCCCGCCGGCCTATATTCGAGTTTCTTCAGAATTCACCTTAGCTCTGCGAACACTCCATACAATCGACAAAATTTGAAATTCAAATATTGACCAAATATCGCGTGCGATACACCAAATTAAGCGTCTCGACGTCCATTGTGCGTATATATATTGTAACGAGGCACGGTCGACACTAAACTTTTGACTTTTCGACAATTTTCATTTTTGTCAAAACTTAGAAAAATTTGATACCCATTTCGGCTTTAATTAATTATTAGTTCCAAATTTTTAGTTTCTGTTTGCTAGGATAGTTGCAGTTCATCGCATCTGATAACCGTCAATTGCAAACTTTCGTTTTCGGTAGTAAAAAGCCAAAATTTTGACCGTTTGTTCCCGAAAACGAGCTTTTGTCTACGGAAAAATCGGGAAAATATTTTTTCTTGACTCGAACTTAAAGTGAATATAGCCGCGCAATACACCATTAGAAGCGGCTCGCGACGCCCTATCCGTAGAGCACGCGAACGTATTCATTAGTCAGAAGGAATATCGAAAAACTGCGATTTTCCATCAAAATTTATCAAATTTTGTTAATTTTCGGGTGTTTTTTAGGCATTTTCTCAAATTTTCTCCACCATCTTGCTGGTTTCTGCACTTCCCGTGGCTGCTCCATCCTCGCCCGGCGTAACTGCACGCATCTGAAACAGAAAAAACACTGATTAGCGCCAAAATTTGAAAAAGTTGCCCGCCGGCCTATATTCGAGTTTCTTCAGAATTCACCTTAGCTCTGCGAACACTCCATACAATCGACAAAATTTGAAATTCAAATATTGACCAAATATCGCGTGCGATACACCAAATTAAGCGTCTCGACGTCCATTGTGCGTATATATATTGTAACGAGGCACGGTCGACACTAAACTTTTGACTTTTCGACAATTTTCATTTTTGTCAAAACTTAGAAAAATTTGATACCCATTTCGGCTTTAATTAATTATTAGTTCCAAATTTTTAGTTTCTGTTTGCTAGGATAGTTGCAGTTCATCGCATCTGATAACCGTCAATTGCAAACTTTCGTTTTCGGTAGTAAAAAGCCAAAATTTTGACCGTTTGTTCCCGAAAACGAGCTTTTGTCTACGGAAAAATCGGAAAATATTTTTTCTTGACTCGAACTTAAAGTGAATATAGCCGCGCAATACACCATTAGAAGCGGCTCGCGACGCCCTATCCGTAGAGCACGCGAACGTATTCATTAGTCAGAAGGAATATCGAAAAACTGCGATTTTCCATCAAAATTTATCAAATTTTGTTAATTTTCGGGTGTTTTTAGGCATTTTCTCAAATTTTCTCCACTATCTTGCTGGTTTCTGCACTTCCCGTGGCTGCTCCATCCTCGCCCGGCGTAACTGCACGCATCTGAAACAGAAAAAACACTGATTAGCGCCAAAATTTGAAAAAGTTGCCCGCCGGCCTATATTCGAGTTTCTTCAGAATTCACCTTAGCTCTGCGAACACTCCATACAATCGACAAATTTGAAATTCAAATATTGACCAAATATCGCGTGCGATACACCAAATTAAGCGTCTCGACGTCCATTGTGCGTATATATATTGTAACGAGGCACGGTCGACACTAAACTTTTGACTTTTCGACAATTTTCATTTTTGTCAAAACTTAGAAAAATTTGATACCCATTTCGGCTTTAATTAATTATTAGTTCCAAATTTTTAGTTTCTGTTTGCTAGGATAGTTGCAGTTCATCGCATCTGATAACCGTCAATTGCAAACTTTCGTTTTCGGTAGTAAAAAGCCAAAATTTTGACCGTTTGTTCCCGAAAACGAGCTTTTGTCTACGGAAAAATCGGAAAATATTTTTTCTTGACTCGAACTTAAAGTGAATATAGCCGCGCAATACACCATTAGAAGCGGCTCGCGACGCCCTATCCGTAGAGCACGCGAACGTATTCATTAGTCAGAAGGAATATCGAAAAACTGCGATTTTCCATCAAAATTTATCAAATTTTGTTAATTTTCGGGTGTTTTTAGGCATTTTCTCAAATTTTCTCCACCATCTTGCTGGTTTCTGCACTTCCCGTGGCTGCTCCATCCTCGCCCGGCGTAACTGCACGCATCTGAAACAGAAAAAACACTGATTAGCGCCAAAATTTGAAAAAGTTGCCCGCCGGCCTATATTCGAGTTTCTTCAGAATTCACCTTAGCTCTGCGAACACTCCATACAATCGACAAAATTTGAAATTCAAATATTGACCAAATATCGCGTGCGATACACCAAATTAAGCGTCTCGACGTCCATTGTGCGTATATATATTGTAACGAGGCACGGTCGACACTAAACTTTTGACTTTTCGACAATTTTCATTTTTGTCAAAACTTAGAAAAATTTGATACCCATTTCGGCTTTAATTAATTATTAGTTCCAAATTTTTAGTTTCTGTTTGCTAGGATAGTTGCAGTTCATCGCATCTGATAACCGTCAATTGCAAACTTTCGTTTTCGGTAGTAAAAAGCCAAAATTTTGACCGTTTGTTCCCGAAAACGAGCTTTTGTCTACGGAAAAATCGGAAAATATTTTTTCTTGACTCGAACTTAAAGTGAATATAGCCGCGCAATACACCATTAGAAGCGGCTCGCGACGCCCTATCCGTAGAGCACGCGAACGTATTCATTAGTCAGAAGGAATATCGAAAAACTGCGATTTTCCATCAAAATTTATCAAATTTTGTTAATTTTCGGGTGTTTTTAGGCATTTTCTCAAATTTTCTCCACCATCTTGCTGGTTTCTGCACTTCCCGTGGCTGCTCCATCCTCGCCCGGCGTAACTGCACGCATCTGAAACAGAAAAAACACTGATTAGCGCCAAAATTTGAAAAAGTTGCCCGCCGGCCTATATTCGAGTTTCTTCAGAATTCACCTTAGCTCTGCGAACACTCCATACAATCGACAAAATTTGAAATTCAAATATTGACCAAATATCGCGTGCGATACACCAAATTAAGCGTCTCGACGTCCATTGTGCGTATATATATTGTAACGAGGCACGGTCGACACTAAACTTTAGACTTTTCGACAATTTTCATTTTTGTCAAAACTTAGAAAAATTTGATACCCATTTCGGCTTTAATTAATTATTAGTTCCAAATTTTTAGTTTCTGTTTGCTAGGATAGTTGCAGTTCATCGCATCTGATAACCGTCAATTGCAAACTTTCGTTTTCGGTAGTAAAAAGCCAAAATTTTGACCGTTTGTTCCCGAAAACGAGCTTTTGTCTACGGAAAAATCGGAAAATATTTTTTCTTGACTCGAACTTAAAGTGAATATAGCCGCGCAATACACCATTAGAAGCGGCTCGCGACGCCCTATCCGTAGAGCACGCGAACGTATTCATTAGTCAGAAGGAATATCGAAAAACTGCGATTTTCCATCAAAATTTATCAAATTTTGTTAATTTTCGGGTGTTTTTAGGCATTTTCTCAAATTTTCTCCACCATCTTGCTGGTTTCTGCACTTCCCGTGGCTGCTCCATCCTCGCCCGGCGTAACTGCACGCATCTGAAACAGAAAAAACACTGATTAGCGCCAAAATTTGAAAAAGTTGCCCGCCGGCCTATATTCGAGTTTCTTCAGAATTCACCTTAGCTCTGCGAACACTCCATACAATCGACAAAATTTGAAATTCAAATATTGACCAAATATCGCGTGCGATACACCAAATTAAGCGTCTCGACGTCCATTGTGCGTATATATATTGTAACGAGGCACGGTCGACACTAAACTTTTGACTTTTCGACAATTTTCATTTTTGTCAAAACTTAGAAAAATTTGATACCCATTTCGGCTTTAATTAATTATTAGTTCCAAATTTTTAGTTTCTGTTTGCTAGGATAGTTGCAGTTCATCGCATCTGATAACCGTCAATTGCAAACTTTCGTTTTCGGTAGTAAAAAGCCAAAATTTTGACCGTTTGTTCCCGAAAACGAGCTTTTGTCTACGGAAAAATCGGAAAATATTTTTTCTTGACTCGAACTTAAAGTGAATATAGCCGCGCAATACACCATTAGAAGCGGCTCGCGACGCCCTATCCGTAGAGCACGCGAACGTATTCATTAGTCAGAAGGAATATCGAAAAACTGCGATTTTCCATCAAAATTTATCAAATTTTGTTAATTTTCGGGTGTTTTTAGGCATTTTCTCAAATTTTCTCCACCATCTTGCTGGTTTCTGCACTTCCCGTGGCTGCTCCATCCTCGCCCGGCGTAACTGCACGCATCTGAAACAGAAAAAACACTGATTAGCGCCAAAATTTGAAAAAGTTGCCCGCCGGCCTATATTCGAGTTTCTTCAGAATTCACCTTAGCTCTGCGAACACTCCATACAATCGACAAAATTTGAAATTCAAATATTGACCAAATATCGCGTGCGATACACCAAATTAAGCGTCTCGACGTCCATTGTGCGTATATATATTGTAACGAGGCACGGTCGACACTAAACTTTTGACTTTTCGACAATTTTCATTTTTGTCAAAACTTAGAAAAATTTGATACCCATTTCGGCTTTAATTAATTATTAGTTCCAAATTTTTAGTTTCTGTTTGCTAGGATAGTTGCAGTTCATCGCATCTGATAACCGTCAATTGCAAACTTTCGTTTTCGGTAGTAAAAAGCCAAAATTTTGACCGTTTGTTCCCGAAAACGAGCTTTTGTCTACGGAAAAATCGGAAAATATTTTTTCTTGACTCGAACTTAAAGTGAATATAGCCGCGCAATACACCATTAGAAGCGGCTCGCGACGCCCTATCCGTAGAGCACGCGAACGTATTCATTAGTCAGAAGGAATATCGAAAAACTGCGATTTTCCATCAAAATTTATCAAATTTTGTTAATTTTCGGGTGTTTTTAGGCATTTTCTCAAATTTTCTCCACCATCTTGCTGGTTTCTGCACTTCCCGTGGCTGCTCCATCCTCGCCCGGCGTAACTGCACGCATCTGAAACAGAAAAAACACTGATTAGCGCCAAAATTTGAAAAAGTTGCCCGCCGGCCTATATTCGAGTTTCTTCAGAATTCACCTTAGCTCTGCGAACACTCCATACAATCGACAAAATTTGAAATTCAAATATTGACCAAATATCGCGTGCGATACACCAAATTAAGCGTCTCGACGTCCATTGTGCGTATATATATTGTAACGAGGCACGGTCGACACTAAACTTTTGACTTTTCGACAATTTTCATTTTTGTCAAAACTTAGAAAAATTTGATACCCATTTCGGCTTTAATTAATTATTAGTTCCAAATTTTTAGTTTCTGTTTGCTAGGATAGTTGCAGTTCATCGCATCTGATAACCGTCAATTGCAAACTTTCGTTTTCGGTAGTAAAAAGCCAAAATTTTGACCGTTTGTTCCCGAAAACGAGCTTTTGTCTACGGAAAAATCGGAAAATATTTTTTCTTGACTCGAACTTAAAGTGAATATAGCCGCGCAATACACCATTAGAAGCGGCTCGCGACGCCCTATCCGTAGAGCACGCGAACGTATTCATTAGTCAGAAGGAATATCGAAAAACTGCGATTTTCCATCAAAATTTATCAAATTTTGTTAATTTTCGGGTGTTTTTAGGCATTTTCTCAAATTTTCTCCACCATCTTGCTGGTTTCTGCACTTCCCGTGGCTGCTCCATCCTCGCCCGGCGTAACTGCACGCATCTGAAACAGAAAAAACACTGATTAGCGCCAAAATTTGAAAAAGTTGCCCGCCGGCCTATATTCGAGTTTCTTCAGAATTCACCTTAGCTCTGCGAACACTCCATACAATCGACAAAATTTGAAATTCAAATATTGACCAAATATCGCGTGCGATACACCAAATTAAGCGTCTCGACGTCCATTGTGCGTATATATATTGTAACGAGGCACGGTCGACACTAAACTTTTGACTTTTCGACAATTTTCATTTTTGTCAAAACTTAGAAAAATTTGATACCCATTTCGGCTTTAATTAATTATTAGTTCCAAATTTTTAGTTTCTGTTTGCTAGGATAGTTGCAGTTCATCGCATCTGATAACCGTCAATTGCAAACTTTCGTTTTCGGTAGTAAAAAGCCAAAATTTTGACCGTTTGTTCCCGAAAACGAGCTTTTGTCTACGGAAAAATCGGAAAATATTTTTTCTTGACTCGAACTTAAAGTGAATATAGCCGCGCAATACACCATTAGAAGCGGCTCGCGACGCCCTATCCGTAGAGCACGCGAACGTATTCATTAGTCAGAAGGAATATCGAAAAACTGCGATTTTCCATCAAAATTTATCAAATTTTGTTAATTTTCGGGTGTTTTTAGGCATTTTCTCAAATTTTCTCCACCATCTTGCTGGTTTCTGCACTTCCCGTGGCTGCTCCATCCTCGCCCGGCGTAACTGCACGCATCTGAAACAGAAAAAACACTGATTAGCGCCAAAATTTGAAAAAGTTGCCCGCCGGCCTATATTCGAGTTTCTTCAGAATTCACCTTAGCTCTGCGAACACTCCATACAATCGACAAAATTTGAAATTCAAATATTGACCAAATATCGCGTGCGATACACCAAATTAAGCGTCTCGACGTCCATTGTGCGTATATATATTGTAACGAGGCACGGTCGACACTAAACTTTTGACTTTTCGACAATTTTCATTTTTGTCAAAACTTAGAAAAATTTGATACCCATTTCGGCTTTAATTAATTATTAGTTCCAAATTTTTAGTTTCTGTTTGCTAGGATAGTTGCAGTTCATCGCATCTGATAACCGTCAATTGCAAACTTTCGTTTTCGGTAGTAAAAAGCCAAAATTTTGACCGTTTGTTCCCGAAAACGAGCTTTTGTCTACGGAAAAATCGGAAAATATTTTTTCTTGACTCGAACTTAAAGTGAATATAGCCGCGCAATACACCATTAGAAGCGGCTCGCGACGCCCTATCCGTAGAGCACGCGAACGTATTCATTAGTCAGAAGGAATATCGAAAAACTGCGATTTTCCATCAAAATTTATCAAATTTTGTTAATTTTCGGGTGTTTTTAGGCATTTTCTCAAATTTTCTCCACCATCTTGCTGGTTTCTGCACTTCCCGTGGCTGCTCCATCCTCGCCCGGCGTAACTGCACGCATCTGAAACAGAAAAAACACTGATTAGCGCCAAAATTTGAAAAAGTTGCCCGCCGGCCTATATTCGAGTTTCTTCAGAATTCACCTTAGCTCTGCGAACACTCCATACAATCGACAAAATTTGAAATTCAAATATTGACCAAATATCGCGTGCGATACACCAAATTAAGCGTCTCGACGTCCATTGTGCGTATATATATTGTAACGAGGCACGGTCGACACTAAACTTTTGACTTTTCGACAATTTTCATTTTTGTCAAAACTTAGAAAAATTTGATACCCATTTCGGCTTTAATTAATTATTAGTTCCAAATTTTTAGTTTCTGTTTGCTAGGATAGTTGCAGTTCATCGCATCTGATAACCGTCAATTGCAAACTTTCGTTTTCGGTAGTAAAAAGCCAAAATTTTGACCGTTTGTTCCCGAAAACGAGCTTTTGTCTACGGAAAAATCGGAAAATATTTTTTCTTGACTCGAACTTAAAGTGAATATAGCCGCGCAATACACCATTAGAAGCGGCTCGCGACGCCCTATCCGTAGAGCACGCGAACGTATTCATTAGTCAGAAGGAATATCGAAAAACTGCGATTTTCCATCAAAATTTATCAAATTTTGTTAATTTTCGGGTGTTTTTAGGCATTTTCTCAAATTTTCTCCACCATCTTGCTGGTTTCTGCACTTCCCGTGGCTGCTCCATCCTCGCCCGGCGTAACTGCACGCATCTGAAACAGAAAAAACACTGATTAGCGCCAAAATTTGAAAAAGTTGCCCGCCGGCCTATATTCGAGTTTCTTCAGAATTCACCTTAGCTCTGCGAACACTCCATACAATCGACAAAATTTGAAATTCAAATATTGACCAAATATCGCGTGCGATACACCAAATTAAGCGTCTCGACGTCCATTGTGCGTATATATATTGTAACGAGGCACGGTCGACACTAAACTTTTGACTTTTCGACAATTTTCATTTTTGTCAAAACTTAGAAAAATTTGATACCCATTTCGGCTTTAATTAATTATTAGTTCCAAATTTTTAGTTTCTGTTTGCTAGGATAGTTGCAGTTCATCGCATCTGATAACCGTCAATTGCAAACTTTCGTTTTCGGTAGTAAAAAGCCAAAATTTTGACCGTTTGTTCCCGAAAACGAGCTTTTGTCTACGGAAAAATCGGAAAATATTTTTTCTTGACTCGAACTTAAAGTGAATATAGCCGCGCAATACACCATTAGAAGCGGCTCGCGACGCCCTATCCGTAGAGCACGCGAACGTATTCATTAGTCAGAAGGAATATCGAAAAACTGCGATTTTCCATCAAAATTTATCAAATTTTGTTAATTTTCGGGTGTTTTTAGGCATTTTCTCAAATTTTCTCCACCATCTTGCTGGTTTCTGCACTTCCCGTGGCTGCTCCATCCTCGCCCGGCGTAACTGCACGCATCTGAAACAGAAAAAACACTGATTAGCGCCAAAATTTGAAAAAGTTGCCCGCCGGCCTATATTCGAGTTTCTTCAGAATTCACCTTAGCTCTGCGAACACTCCATACAATCGACAAAATTTGAAATTCAAATATTGACCAAATATCGCGTGCGATACACCAAATTAAGCGTCTCGACGTCCATTGTGCGTATATATATTGTAACGAGGCACGGTCGACACTAAACTTTTGACTTTTCGACAATTTTCATTTTTGTCAAAACTTAGAAAAATTTGATACCCATTTCGGCTTTAATTAATTATTAGTTCCAAATTTTTAGTTTCTGTTTGCTAGGATAGTTGCAGTTCATCGCATCTGATAACCGTCAATTGCAAACTTTCGTTTTCGGTAGTAAAAAGCCAAAATTTTGACCGTTTGTTCCCGAAAACGAGCTTTTGTCTACGGAAAAATCGGAAAATATTTTTTCTTGACTCGAACTTAAAGTGAATATAGCCGCGCAATACACCATTAGAAGCGGCTCGCGACGCCCTATCCGTAGAGCACGCGAACGTATTCATTAGTCAGAAGGAATATCGAAAAACTGCGATTTTCCATCAAAATTTATCAAATTTTGTTAATTTTCGGGTGTTTTTAGGCATTTTCTCAAATTTTCTCCACCATCTTGCTGGTTTCTGCACTTCCCGTGGCTGCTCCATCCTCGCCCGGCGTAACTGCACGCATCTGAAACAGAAAAAACACTGATTAGCGCCAAAATTTGAAAAAGTTGCCCGCCGGCCTATATTCGAGTTTCTTCAGAATTCACCTTAGCTCTGCGAACACTCCATACAATCGACAAAATTTGAAATTCAAATATTGACCAAATATCGCGTGCGATACACCAAATTAAGCGTCTCGACGTCCATTGTGCGTATATATATTGTAACGAGGCACGGTCGACACTAAACTTTTGACTTTTCGACAATTTTCATTTCTCCCATTGTGTCGTTAGACACGTAAGAAAAATTGACTTTTAGGAGGGAAAACACCCATAACTCCTAAACTAAGCCAAATTTTTGAACGGGGTTTTGGACTACGTACTTGTACGGTAACAGGGCTGTTGCCCATAGTCATATTTTTAAGTTTAATCTAGTCTTTTACATTTTGACCTTGACTTAACGGTCTTTTGCCGTTAAGTCAAATTATTTACCCGAAAACAGGTAAATTTGCCTGTTTTCGAAGCTTCTGACCAAAGTTCTTTTTAGGAACAATTATATTGGTTAGGTTAGGTATAGATTAAATAGATTTTAAATATATTATTTGACAAGTTTTACAATTTATTTTTACAATTTTACTTTTATATTTTATTTGATCTTAGTTAGGAATTTTAAATAGTTTTAATATTTTACTTATACAAATTGTCATTTTTTACTACTTATACAATTTTACTTTTTATTTATTTGTATTAATTTTAAATTTGATTTTATATTATTTATTGTCCCTCTGACGCCCTCAACATGTTCGGTTTCCGCACTCCTGTAAAGGAGAATAAGTCTTCAAAAGAAGCCTCTCGCACCTCTACATCGCCAGCCATACAGGAGTGCGCGAAGAACCAACATGTTCGTAGGAGCATTGGCGAATGGGAGTCAGGAAAGCCAGACCAAATCACCCCAACTACCCCCAAGAAATCCGCGCCGGTGGAACCCCCGAAGCTTAAGAAGGTGCTCTCGCAAGGCAGTAGAGTGGGAGTGAGAGCACCGACTGAGACCGCGGGGAGCCCACCGGCACAGCCCAAGTATACCAGCCGGTTGGCGGAGGCGAAAGCCTGCCTCACCAAAGCCAAACTGAACCTCGGCAACTCCCGAAACATAAAGACGGAGATCAAGACCGAGGTTCTTTTGGCTGTGGAGAGGCTGTACCGGCTGGTAAAGGAAGCGGAAAGCGAGAAGGAACAGGGAAAGGGGAAAGTAGGAGAACCAGAGAAGGAGAGAGAACTAGAGAGCGTAAAGGAACCTGAAAATGAAAAGGAAGAAGGAAATATCATCTTAAGAATGAAGGAGCACGCAAGACTTATTACAGAGAATAGTGAAAAGATGGAAAAATTACAGGAAAGGCTAGAAGCGCAGCAAGAGAAACTAGAGAAACAGTCTTACGCGAGTGTGGCAGCGGCGCACCCAGCGAAGAAATTCCTGGAGCAGACCGCGCTGCACTCGGTCGTCGTGACTTCAAAAGATGATATGGAAACAGGAGACGAAGTGTTGAAAAGGATAAGAGAGACGATTAAAGCCAAGGAAGGAGGAATTTGTGTGGAACGGGTTCGAAAAGCGAAGGATAGGAAAGTGATTGTGGGGTGTAGGACTGAAGAGGAAAGAGAGATGGTAAAGGAGAGACTCAAGAGGGCTGAAGAGTACCTTAACGTGGAGACTGTGAAAAATAAAGACCCGCTCATAATTTTTAAAAACGTCTTCACGCACAATACCGATCAAGAGATTATTGAAGCCATTTGGCAACAGAATGGGTTAGTTTTAAAAGAAATCGATAGAGCACATAATAAAATTGAAATAGCGTATAAAAAGAAGACCCGAAACACCCAAACGCAGCACGTCGTCATGAGGGTGTCCCCCGGAGTATGGCAGCGCCTGGTCCACGCAGGCACCGTCGTCATAGACCTCCAGCGAGTCCGAGTGGCAGACCAGTCGCCACTCGTGCAATGCTCGCTGTGTCTCGGCTACGGCCACGGACGACGGTTCTGCGTGGAGACCACCGTGAAGTGCAGCCACTGCGGGGGGCCCCACATGAGGACGGACTGCGCCGACTTTCTGGATGGAGCGCCCCCTTCCTGCTGCAACTGCGCGCACGCCAAGGCTGAGAAGGCGGACCATAATGCCTTCAGCCAGGAGTGCGCGATCAGGAGGAAGTGGGACGCTTTAGCCAGAACCACCATAGCATACTACAGCTAAGGCAGCTTGGGGAAGTACACCGACGTCTAAATAGTAGCTGTCCAAATAAACGGGTCGGGCCATGTTGTACATGGCCCCCCGTTTATCCCTGAGAGGTGAAGAAGTGCACTCGGTAGTAAACCAAAAATTCGCGGGCTGACAAACAAATGTACTAAATTTAAATTCATAGGTAAATAAGCCTTGTTGACATTATATATTGGTATATATAATTAAACCAGCAAAAATCAGTATAAGCAAAATTAGATAAATAGAACATTAGAAGAATAGAATACAACATTAGAATCACTTATAGTTTAGAATCAGTTAGTAGAGTAGAGTAGGGTCAAAATAGCATGAGAACAGCAATAAACTAGTTTTAAATATATAACATCAAATACAACTTTCTCACGCATAAAAAAGTAGCATTTCAATAATATTATGTACTGTACCAAATAAAATATATATAAATAAATAAGACAACAAGACACAATTAGAAAAATTAGTAGCATTATTGTAAAATCATTGAAACTTAAAATAGACTTAGTAAAAATTTTTAGGCTCATTCAGTAAACTCAGTAAATTTATAGATGTCAGTTAAAAATAGGTAAATTCATTTTAAAATTTAGATAAACTTAGTATAACATTTATTAGTGACAACTCATTCAGTAACTTAACATTAGGAAAATTATAAAAGTAAATAAATAGGAAAATTAGTCATAACAAGGTCTCTGATTATGTCAGAGGGACATCATAGTGCCATTTCGAGATGGCGAATAAAAAAAAAAAAAAAAAAAAAAAAAAAACTAACCTAACCTAACCTAACCTAACCTAACCTAACCTAACCTAACCTAACCTAACCTAACCTAACCTAACCTAACCTAACCTAACCTAACCTAACCTAACCTAACCTAACCTAACCTAACCTAACCTAACCTAACCTAACCTAACCTAACCTAACCTAACCTAACCTAACCTAACCTAACCTAACCTAACCTAACCTAACCTAACCTAACCTAACCTAACCTAACCTAACCTAACCTAACCTAACCTAACCTAACCTAACCTAACCTAACCTAACCTAACCTAACCTAACCTAACCTAACCTAACCTAACCTAACCTAACCTAACCTAACCTAACCTAACCTAACCTAACCTAACCTAACCTAACCTAACCTAACCTAACCTAACCTAACCTAACCTAACCTAACCTAACCTAACCTAACCTAACCTAACCTAACCTAACCTAACCTAACCTAACCTAACCTAACCTAACCTAACCTAACCTAACCTAACCTAACCTAACCTAACCTAACCTAACCTAACCTAACCTAACCTAACCTAACCTAACCTAACCTAACCTAACCTAACCTAACCTAACCTAACCTAACCTAACCTAACCTAACCTAACCTAACCTAACCTAACCTAACCTAACCTAACCTAACCTAACCTAACCTAACCTAACCTAACCTAACCTAACCTAACCTAACCTAACCTAACCTAACCTAACCTAACCTAACCTAACCTAACCTAACCTAACCTAACCTAACCTAACCTAACCTAACCTAACCTAACCTAACCTAACCTAACCTAACCTAACCTAACCTAACCTAACCTAACCTAACCTAACCTAACCTAACCTAACCTAACCTAACCTAACCTAACCTAACCTAACCTAACCTAACCTAACCTAACCTAACCTAACCTAACCTAACCTAACCTAACCTAACCTAACCTAACCTAACCTAACCTAACCTAACCTAACCTAACCTAACCTAACCTAACCTAACCTAACCTAACCTAACCTAACCTAACCTAACCTAACCTAACCTAACCTAACCTAACCTAACCTAACCTAACCTAACCTAACCTAACCTAACCTAACCTAACCTAACCTAACCTAACCTAACCTAACCTAACCTAACCTAACCTAACCTAACCTAACCTAACCTAACCTAACCTAACCTAACCTAACCTAACCTAACCTAACCTAACCTAACCTAACCTAACCTAACCTAACCTAACCTAACCTAACCTAACCTAACCTAACCTAACCTAACCTAACCTAACCTAACCTAACCTAACCTAACCTAACCTAACCTAACCTAACCTAACCTAACCTAACCTAACCTAACCTAACCTAACCTAACCTAACCTAACCTAACCTAACCTAACCTAACCTAACCTAACCTAACCTAACCTAACCTAACCTAACCTAACCTAACCTAACCTAACCTAACCTAACCTAACCTAACCTAACCTAACCTAACCTAACCTAACCTAACCTAACCTAACCTAACCTAACCTAACCTAACCTAACCTAACCTAACCTAACCTAACCTAACCTAACCTAACCTAACCTAACCTAACCTAACCTAACCTAACCTAACCTAACCTAACCTAACCTAACCTAACCTAACCTAACCTAACCTAACCTAACCTAACCTAACCTAACCTAACCTAACCTAACCTAACCTAACCTAACCTAACCTAACCTAACCTAACCTAACCTAACCTAACCTAACCTAACCTAACCTAACCTAACCTAACCTAACCTAACCTAACCTAACCTAACCTAACCTAACCTAACCTAACCTAACCTAACCTAACCTAACCTAACCTAACCTAACCTAACCTAACCTAACCTAACCTAACCTAACCTAACCTAACCTAACCTAACCTAACCTAACCTAACCTAACCTAACCTAACCTAACCTAACCTAACCTAACCTAACCTAACCTAACCTAACCTAACCTAACCTAACCTAACCTAACCTAACCTAACCTAACCTAACCTAACCTAACCTAACCTAACCTAACCTAACCTAACCTAACCTAACCTAACCTAACCTAACCTAACCTAACCTAACCTAACCTAACCTAACCTAACCTAACCTAACCTAACCTAACCTAACCTAACCTAACCTAACCTAACCTAACCTAACCTAACCTAACCTAACCTAACCTAACCTAACCTAACCTAACCTAACCTAACCTAACCTAACCTAACCTAACCTAACCTAACCTAACCTAACCTAACCTAACCTAACCTAACCTAACCTAACCTAACCTAACCTAACCTAACCTAACCTAACCTAACCTAACCTAACCTAACCTAACCTAACCTAACCTAACCTAACCTAACCTAACCTAACCTAACCTAACCTAACCTAACCTAACCTAACCTAACCTAACCTAACCTAACCTAACCTAACCTAACCTAACCTAACCTAACCTAACCTAACCTAACCTAACCTAACCTAACCTAACCTAACCTAACCTAACCTAACCTAACCTAACCTAACCTAACCTAACCTAACCTAACCTAACCTAACCTAACCTAACCTAACCTAACCTAACCTAACCTAACCTAACCTAACCTAACCTAACCTAACCTAACCTAACCTAACCTAACCTAACCTAACCTAACCTAACCTAACCTAACCTAACCTAACCTAACCTAACCTAACCTAACCTAACCTAACCTAACCTAACCTAACCTAACCTAACCTAACCTAACCTAACCTAACCTAACCTAACCTAACCTAACCTAACCTAACCTAACCTAACCTAACCTAACCTAACCTAACCTAACCTAACCTAACCTAACCTAACCTAACCTAACCTAACCTAACCTAACCTAACCTAACCTAACCTAACCTAACCTAACCTAACCTAACCTAACCTAACCTAACCTAACCTAACCTAACCTAACCTAACCTAACCTAACCTAACCTAACCTAACCTAACCTAACCTAACCTAACCTAACCTAACCTAACCTAACCTAACCTAACCTAACCTAACCTAACCTAACCTAACCTAACCTAACCTAACCTAACCTAACCTAACCTAACCTAACCTAACCTAACCTAACCTAACCTAACCTAACCTAACCTAACCTAACCTAACCTAACCTAACCTAACCTAACCTAACCTAACCTAACCTAACCTAACCTAACCTAACCTAACCTAACCTAACCTAACCTAACCTAACCTAACCTAACCTAACCTAACCTAACCTAACCTAACCTAACCTAACCTAACCTAACCTAACCTAACCTAACCTAACCTAACCTAACCTAACCTAACCTAACCTAACCTAACCTAACCTAACCTAACCTAACCTAACCTAACCTAACCTAACCTAACCTAACCTAACCTAACCTAACCTAACCTAACCTAACCTAACCTAACCTAACCTAACCTAACCTAACCTAACCTAACCTAACCTAACCTAACCTAACCTAACCTAACCTAACCTAACCTAACCTAACCTAACCTAACCTAACCTAACCTAACCTAACCTAACCTAACCTAACCTAACCTAACCTAACCTAACCTAACCTAACCTAACCTAACCTAACCTAACCTAACCTAACCTAACCTAACCTAACCTAACCTAACCTAACCTAACCTAACCTAACCTAACCTAACCTAACCTAACCTAACCTAACCTAACCTAACCTAACCTAACCTAACCTAACCTAACCTAACCTAACCTAACCTAACCTAACCTAACCTAACCTAACCTAACCTAACCTAACCTAACCTAACCTAACCTAACCTAACCTAACCTAACCTAACCTAACCTAACCTAACCTAACCTAACCTAACCTAACCTAACCTAACCTAACCTAACCTAACCTAACCTAACCTAACCTAACCTAACCTAACCTAACCTAACCTAACCTAACCTAACCTAACCTAACCTAACCTAACCTAACCTAACCTAACCTAACCTAACCTAACCTAACCTAACCTAACCTAACCTAACCTAACCTAACCTAACCTAACCTAACCTAACCTAACCTAACCTAACCTAACCTAACCTAACCTAACCTAACCTAACCTAACCTAACCTAACCTAACCTAACCTAACCTAACCTAACCTAACCTAACCTAACCTAACCTAACCTAACCTAACCTAACCTAACCTAACCTAACCTAACCTAACCTAACCTAACCTAACCTAACCTAACCTAACCTAACCTAACCTAACCTAACCTAACCTAACCTAACCTAACCTAACCTAACCTAACCTAACCTAACCTAACCTAACCTAACCTAACCTAACCTAACCTAACCTAACCTAACCTAACCTAACCTAACCTAACCTAACCTAACCTAACCTAACCTAACCTAACCTAACCTAACCTAACCTAACCTAACCTAACCTAACCTAACCTAACCTAACCTAACCTAACCTAACCTAACCTAACCTAACCTAACCTAACCTAACCTAACCTAACCTAACCTAACCTAACCTAACCTAACCTAACCTAACCTAACCTAACCTAACCTAACCTAACCTAACCTAACCTAACCTAACCTAACCTAACCTAACCTAACCTAACCTAACCTAACCTAACCTAACCTAACCTAACCTAACCTAACCTAACCTAACCTAACCTAACCTAACCTAACCTAACCTAACCTAACCTAACCTAACCTAACCTAACCTAACCTAACCTAACCTAACCTAACCTAACCTAACCTAACCTAACCTAACCTAACCTAACCTAACCTAACCTAACCTAACCTAACCTAACCTAACCTAACCTAACCTAACCTAACCTAACCTAACCTAACCTAACCTAACCTAACCTAACCTAACCTAACCTAACCTAACCTAACCTAACCTAACCTAACCTAACCTAACCTAACCTAACCTAACCTAACCTAACCTAACCTAACCTAACCTAACCTAACCTAACCTAACCTAACCTAACCTAACCTAACCTAACCTAACCTAACCTAACCTAACCTAACCTAACCTAACCTAACCTAACCTAACCTAACCTAACCTAACCTAACCTAACCTAACCTAACCTAACCTAACCTAACCTAACCTAACCTAACCTAACCTAACCTAACCTAACCTAACCTAACCTAACCTAACCTAACCTAACCTAACCTAACCTAACCTAACCTAACCTAACCTAACCTAACCTAACCTAACCTAACCTAACCTAACCTAACCTAACCTAACCTAACCTAACCTAACCTAACCTAACCTAACCTAACCTAACCTAACCTAACCTAACCTAACCTAACCTAACCTAACCTAACCTAACCTAACCTAACCTAACCTAACCTAACCTAACCTAACCTAACCTAACCTAACCTAACCTAACCTAACCTAACCTAACCTAACCTAACCTAACCTAACCTAACCTAACCTAACCTAACCTAACCTAACCTAACCTAACCTAACCTAACCTAACCTAACCTAACCTAACCTAACCTAACCTAACCTAACCTAACCTAACCTAACCTAACCTAACCTAACCTAACCTAACCTAACCTAACCTAACCTAACCTAACCTAACCTAACCTAACCTAACCTAACCTAACCTAACCTAACCTAACCTAACCTAACCTAACCTAACCTAACCTAACCTAACCTAACCTAACCTAACCTAACCTAACCTAACCTAACCTAACCTAACCTAACCTAACCTAACCTAACCTAACCTAACCTAACCTAACCTAACCTAACCTAACCTAACCTAACCTAACCTAACCTAACCTAACCTAACCTAACCTAACCTAACCTAACCTAACCTAACCTAACCTAACCTAACCTAACCTAACCTAACCTAACCTAACCTAACCTAACCTAACCTAACCTAACCTAACCTAACCTAACCTAACCTAACCTAACCTAACCTAACCTAACCTAACCTAACCTAACCTAACCTAACCTAACCTAACCTAACCTAACCTAACCTAACCTAACCTAACCTAACCTAACCTAACCTAACCTAACCTAACCTAACCTAACCTAACCTAACCTAACCTAACCTAACCTAACCTAACCTAACCTAACCTAACCTAACCTAACCTAACCTAACCTAACCTAACCTAACCTAACCTAACCTAACCTAACCTAACCTAACCTAACCTAACCTAACCTAACCTAACCTAACCTAACCTAACCTAACCTAACCTAACCTAACCTAACCTAACCTAACCTAACCTAACCTAACCTAACCTAACCTAACCTAACCTAACCTAACCTAACCTAACCTAACCTAACCTAACCTAACCTAACCTAACCTAACCTAACCTAACCTAACCTAACCTAACCTAACCTAACCTAACCTAACCTAACCTAACCTAACCTAACCTAACCTAACCTAACCTAACCTAACCTAACCTAACCTAACCTAACCTAACCTAACCTAACCTAACCTAACCTAACCTAACCTAACCTAACCTAACCTAACCTAACCTAACCTAACCTAACCTAACCTAACCTAACCTAACCTAACCTAACCTAACCTAACCTAACCTAACCTAACCTAACCTAACCTAACCTAACCTAACCTAACCTAACCTAACCTAACCTAACCTAACCTAACCTAACCTAACCTAACCTAACCTAACCTAACCTAACCTAACCTAACCTAACCTAACCTAACCTAACCTAACCTAACCTAACCTAACCTAACCTAACCTAACCTAACCTAACCTAACCTAACCTAACCTAACCTAACCTAACCTAACCTAACCTAACCTAACCTAACCTAACCTAACCTAACCTAACCTAACCTAACCTAACCTAACCTAACCTAACCTAACCTAACCTAACCTAACCTAACCTAACCTAACCTAACCTAACCTAACCTAACCTAACCTAACCTAACCTAACCTAACCTAACCTAACCTAACCTAACCTAACCTAACCTAACCTAACCTAACCTAACCTAACCTAACCTAACCTAACCTAACCTAACCTAACCTAACCTAACCTAACCTAACCTAACCTAACCTAACCTAACCTAACCTAACCTAACCTAACCTAACCTAACCTAACCTAACCTAACCTAACCTAACCTAACCTAACCTAACCTAACCTAACCTAACCTAACCTAACCTAACCTAACCTAACCTAACCTAACCTAACCTAACCTAACCTAACCTAACCTAACCTAACCTAACCTAACCTAACCTAACCTAACCTAACCTAACCTAACCTAACCTAACCTAACCTAACCTAACCTAACCTAACCTAACCTAACCTAACCTAACCTAACCTAACCTAACCTAACCTAACCTAACCTAACCTAACCTAACCTAACCTAACCTAACCTAACCTAACCTAACCTAACCTAACCTAACCTAACCTAACCTAACCTAACCTAACCTAACCTAACCTAACCTAACCTAACCTAACCTAACCTAACCTAACCTAACCTAACCTAACCTAACCTAACCTAACCTAACCTAACCTAACCTAACCTAACCTAACCTAACCTAACCTAACCTAACCTAACCTAACCTAACCTAACCTAACCTAACCTAACCTAACCTAACCTAACCTAACCTAACCTAACCTAACCTAACCTAACCTAACCTAACCTAACCTAACCTAACCTAACCTAACCTAACCTAACCTAACCTAACCTAACCTAACCTAACCTAACCTAACCTAACCTAACCTAACCTAACCTAACCTAACCTAACCTAACCTAACCTAACCTAACCTAACCTAACCTAACCTAACCTAACCTAACCTAACCTAACCTAACCTAACCTAACCTAACCTAACCTAACCTAACCTAACCTAACCTAACCTAACCTAACCTAACCTAACCTAACCTAACCTAACCTAACCTAACCTAACCTAACCTAACCTAACCTAACCTAACCTAACCTAACCTAACCTAACCTAACCTAACCTAACCTAACCTAACCTAACCTAACCTAACCTAACCTAACCTAACCTAACCTAACCTAACCTAACCTAACCTAACCTAACCTAACCTAACCTAACCTAACCTAACCTAACCTAACCTAACCTAACCTAACCTAACCTAACCTAACCTAACCTAACCTAACCTAACCTAACCTAACCTAACCTAACCTAACCTAACCTAACCTAACCTAACCTAACCTAACCTAACCTAACCTAACCTAACCTAACCTAACCTAACCTAACCTAACCTAACCTAACCTAACCTAACCTAACCTAACCTAACCTAACCTAACCTAACCTAACCTAACCTAACCTAACCTAACCTAACCTAACCTAACCTAACCTAACCTAACCTAACCTAACCTAACCTAACCTAACCTAACCTAACCTAACCTAACCTAACCTAACCTAACCTAACCTAACCTAACCTAACCTAACCTAACCTAACCTAACCTAACCTAACCTAACCTAACCTAACCTAACCTAACCTAACCTAACCTAACCTAACCTAACCTAACCTAACCTAACCTAACCTAACCTAACCTAACCTAACCTAACCTAACCTAACCTAACCTAACCTAACCTAACCTAACCTAACCTAACCTAACCTAACCTAACCTAACCTAACCTAACCTAACCTAACCTAACCTAACCTAACCTAACCTAACCTAACCTAACCTAACCTAACCTAACCTAACCTAACCTAACCTAACCTAACCTAACCTAACCTAACCTAACCTAACCTAACCTAACCTAACCTAACCTAACCTAACCTAACCTAACCTAACCTAACCTAACCTAACCTAACCTAACCTAACCTAACCTAACCTAACCTAACCTAACCTAACCTAACCTAACCTAACCTAACCTAACCTAACCTAACCTAACCTAACCTAACCTAACCTAACCTAACCTAACCTAACCTAACCTAACCTAACCTAACCTAACCTAACCTAACCTAACCTAACCTAACCTAACCTAACCTAACCTAACCTAACCTAACCTAACCTAACCTAACCTAACCTAACCTAACCTAACCTAACCTAACCTAACCTAACCTAACCTAACCTAACCTAACCTAACCTAACCTAACCTAACCTAACCTAACCTAACCTAACCTAACCTAACCTAACCTAACCTAACCTAACCTAACCTAACCTAACCTAACCTAACCTAACCTAACCTAACCTAACCTAACCTAACCTAACCTAACCTAACCTAACCTAACCTAACCTAACCTAACCTAACCTAACCTAACCTAACCTAACCTAACCTAACCTAACCTAACCTAACCTAACCTAACCTAACCTAACCTAACCTAACCTAACCTAACCTAACCTAACCTAACCTAACCTAACCTAACCTAACCTAACCTAACCTAACCTAACCTAACCTAACCTAACCTAACCTAACCTAACCTAACCTAACCTAACCTTTTTTTTTTTTTTTTTTTTACGTTGGGAAATCCTCATGGATACTCTCCGGAAGCGGGGGCAACCAGAGAGTTATGTCAGACTCTTACTGACTAAAACCCAACGGGGTCCTTCTTGACGCCATATGCCGGGGCTATGGGTGCATTGTCACATTCTTCCATGGCCCCGACGGCGTTGGCTCGAGTTGAGCCCCCTCTTTTGTTGAGATGATGCCCATTCTTCACATCTCTTGCGAGAGGCACACGGGACACCCGCGCGCGCCGTCTCGAGGCTTCTCAGGTGGCGACGGACATTCCCCCGATGCCGCCGCCTAAGCCTAGTTATGGGGGTCTAATTGTGTGGAGGAATATCCTCCTGCGACGCCCTGCTCTGCGGCTGCGGATAGAATCCAGAGTTGAAACTTCTCTTTCTCTTTCCGCAGCTTCCTTCTGCGACATCGCTTCTTCGCAGAAAGTTACGCTGGCTTTCCAGCTTGCTTCACTCCCGACCATGGCTTTGACCAATGCCGGGAGTGAGACATCACTACCTACGCTTCGCACAAGCTCACGCCTTGCGTTTGCCCAAGCTGGGCACTCAGCGAGTGTGTGTTGTGCGGTATCTACGGTGCACGAACAATGATGGCACGCTTCCGTAGTTTCTCTCCCAATTTGACACAGATACTTCGAGAAACAGCCGTGCCCCGAGAGTACCTGCGTCAACCGGTAGGTCAGAGTACCATGTTCCCTACTGATCCACTCCTGTAACACCGGGCGAATTGCCTCGATGGTTCTTAGGCCAGCGCTTGGATGTGCCAGCCTCCCGAGCCACTCTTGCACCAGAAGGTCGTGGATTTCACTCCTCCGACTCTCCACCTCTTTTGGCGCTGGCCTTTGGCCTAACGCTATCTTGTCTTCTCGCCAAAAATGGACAGATGCAAGACCCTTCGCATCAAGGTCCCATGGCAGTGAGCCCGCCAAAGCGCACGCAGCCTCGTAGGAGACTGTGCGGTATCCACGAATTGCTCTTAACGCCATCGCTCTCTGCGGTTTCCGCAGTATGGCGATGTTCTGGCTGTTAAGAGTATCGGCCCACACAGGAGCTCCATACATGGCCATCGAGCGTACAACTCCCATGTAGAGCATCCTACAGCCAACTCTAGCACCTCTCAGATTGGGCAGCAATCCTCCGAGAGCACCTGCAGCACCCATTAATTTAGGGGCGAGACCTACAAAATGGGCATTAAAGTCCCATCGACTGTCAAGGACCAGTCCAAGGTATTTCATGGTCGACTTGACAGCGATACGGACGCCACCTACCACAATATGGGCTTCAGCTGGGGGCTTATTCCGAGGCCCGTGAAAGCATAATGCTTCAGATTTGGCCAGTGCCACCTCGAGCCCCAAACGTCTAATCCGATTTACGACCTGGGCCACGCTAGCCGTGGCTAGTAGTGCAGCATCCCTGTACGATTTGCCCTTCGCTGTGACAAGAGTGTCGTCTGCGTAACAGGTGACACTACTGCCCCAGATAGTAGCTCCTCGTAGCACCCAGTCGTAACCGATGTTCCACAGGAGCGGCCCGAGGACCGAACCCTGTGGAACACCGCACGACATCCTGTGCTGACTCCATCCTTCTTGACCTTTAAATGACACAAAGCGGTCTGCAAGGTAGTCTCCAATGATGCTGCGTAGATAGCAGGGTACCTGGTGATACCTCAAAGCTTCTCTTACACAGCTCCAGGGTAGGGTGTTAAATGCATTGGCGATGTCCAAAGACACTGCCAACACAACCTCGCCCCTAGATACAGCCTCTTCTGCGATGGCTTTGACCCGAAGGATCGCTCCGACTGTGGACCTTCCTCTGCGAAAACCAAACTGATTGGTGTTTAGGTCCGGTCCAACACAGTTTAGGTGGCCAATTAGTCGTGTCGCAATAACCCGCTCAAACAACTTACCGGCCTCATCTAGGAGGACGATAGGGCGGTAAGCTGATGGAGAGTCTGCTGGGCGACCCACTTTTTTCAGCAGCACTAGTCTGCCCGTCTTCCATGGTTCAGGGAACCTACCCTGTTCTAAACAGGCACTAAATAGGCTTTGAAGCCGAGGCCCCAGAGCCTTCAGAGCCATCACCCATGCTCTCCCAGGAATCCCGTCGGGGCCTGGTGCCGTGTTTTTGGCTTTAAGCCTCTTAACAGCCATTTGCATTTCCACCTCATTTACCTCCGGAATATCAACACCGTCATCACTTTCCTCGTTAGAAGGAGCCATACTTGGTGGCGTGTGCTCATCTATGGTAGGAAAGAGAGCCGTTACCACATCTCTCACAAGCTGAGGCTCCAGACATTGAGTCAGTGGGGGAGCCCATGGGCGGAGCTTTCCCCTCACCATCTTGTAGGGTCGCCCCCACGGATCCTGATTCAGGGTCTCCAGCAACTCATCTCGAGCTGACGCCTTAGCTTGAGCTATAGCTAGCTTAAGGGCCTCCTTAGCTTCTCTGTAAAGAGCATACAGTTGCGTTTCCAACTCTTCGTCGCGTCGTCTTTTCCTGCGCTGTCTTGTATACTGACGCCTTGCTGCAACGCAGGAAATGCGCAAGTCCGCAATGTCTATCGACCACCAGTAAACTTGACGCTTAGCTGGATGTGGTCCCACTCTGGGCATCGCCGCGTCGCAAATTTGCGTCATCGCCTCCCTAAGACAGATCGCCTCTTCCTGGACTACTATAGCACCACCGGCAGGTGTAGAAATCCAGGCCTGAATAATAGAGGCTTCCTCCAGCAGTTCACGGTCCAGACGTTTCAGTGCCCACCGTGGACTATCCCCACGCGTATCGGTAACAGCAGGTCTGATAGGGACAGAGGGCATGGAAGTGGAGTTAAATCGGATGTACCGGTGATCCGATAGTGTCTCCACCTCCGCCAAGACCTCCCAGCCGTTAATGCGTCGAGCCAGATTTGGGCTGGCAAACGACCCGTCCACGATGGACCCACCATGTTGACGCACACAGGTATTTACCGAGCCCTGGTTAAGAACCAACAGGCCGGTGCTCAGTGCCCACTCTTCGAGTAACTCGCCTCGCGCATCAGTGATAGGACACCCCCAAGCAACTGACTTGGCATTGAAGTCCCCAAGCACTAGGACTGGATGGGGGTGGCTCTGCCCAACAAGAGCCCCCACGTCAATGAGAAAACTCTCAAAATCTGCAAGGACTCTGTTAGGTGAGAAGTATGTAGCCACCACCATGACTCCCCCAACAAAGGCTGCGACACATCCGCGACCCTTTACCACCTTATCAAAGGCAACTCCTTGAGCTATTATAGCTACGAGCCCTTCTTCATCACCAGTCCAGTTAGCACTGGGGGGGATGAAGTAGGGCTCGGAAATCGCCGCAATGTTGATCAACCACTCCGCCATGCTTTGAACCATAAGGTCCTGAGCCCTGGCGGAGTGGTTGAGGTTCGCCTGCAAGAAGCGTAGAGCCATCAATTGGTCTCCATTCGCACCTTCTCAGCCCCCGTTTGAGTCGGGGGGCAGCTGGACGCTGCCGGCGTTGTGGCTGGAATGTTCGCAGCCCTCGGAGCCCGTTTTCTCCTTGATTTAGGAGAGGCACACGCCTTGCTTCCCAGCCTATGTGCTGATGGCCGGTTATCCGCTGCACAGATCGAGCACTTGGGTGTGGCAGAGCACACAGCTGACTTGTGTCCGATCTGCCCGCAGTGATAACACTCTTCACTGCGGTCCACATCTGATGTGCATTGAGCACGTACATGCCCATTTTGTAGGCATCTGAAGCATCGCATCGGTCTAGGTGGTAGCATTTCTACCCTAGCTGAGACCCAACCGACTAACAAACGGCCTTCATCTCGTAGTTTTTTAGCAGCAGTAACCGGGCAACTTACCAGCGTGATGCCAGTGCCTTCGTACGTCTGCTTTATCTCCCCAACTTTGATTGCCTCCTCTGAGCAACCCCCACGCTTCGCAACTGCGGCAATGATGTCTTCTCTCATCACAGAGTCATCAAGGCCTGAAAGCCGGAACTCTGCACTTTTTGTAGGCCTTGACACCCTAACCGACTCGTCATCTAAAACTTCCCTCAGTTTTGAAGCCAGAGAGTCCGCATTCTCGGCGCTCTTGTCTCCTGTTGACACCTCGAGAATGCGAGCACCAGTAGCCGCCTTACGGAACCGCAAGCTGGAGATGCCACAGCTTTCAAGGTCCACCTTCTCCTTAGCTTCAGATAGGAGCTTGGCATATGTGACCCCTTTTTCTTCCGCTCCTGGCTGCATGGTGATAACCACTGCTGCAGTCCGAGGAGCGCGCAACTTCACCTTTGCTGGGCGGGCCGCAGACTTAGCCGCAACTCCGCTTGGCGTTGAACCAGTTGGTTTTGACGCAACTTTGGCTTTCTTCCCTCTTTTGGTCACCGTAGTCCAGCCATCATTCATGGCTTCAGGAGCGGGTGGTAAATCTCTAGGTTGCCTTTGAGCCACTGGGACTTCTTTAGGCGCACCTGCCTTGCTTTTTGTCGTAGCCTTTTTTGGGCCCTTTGGAGGCTGGGAGGCTTGCTGTTCCGCCTGGGGTACATTGGTTTGCTCTGAGGTAGCATCCCTGCGCCTATCCGCAGCCAAAGGAGGGCGAACCCGCTTTTCAGGAAGTAGCCTCTCTTCCATTCCCGCAAAACGAGCGTCGATCATGCTGCCCACCTGCAACATGATAGAGCGCGCTAGCTCTTCCGTCTGATTGTTGTCCGCCTGAGGTGTCGAGGCTGATTGACCCTTCTGCAACTTACTGACTGAAGGCAGCTCCTCCATGCTCTCCTGTGTTCGCGTCAGGTTATTTCTGAGCTCAGACAGCTCCTTACGGAGGTCCGCCATCTCCCCTCGCATTCTGGCGTTCTCAGCCTGCAGCTTCGCTGTTTCGTCGGAAACTGAGCTGTTATAAAGCGCGTTGACCGCCGCTTGAATTGACGCCGCTGAATCTTTCAAGGCCCTAGTAAAAGTGCCTTTAAGGTTGCCGGATTTTGTGGCAACCATTAAGATTACCTCCGACGCATCAGTGACCTGCTTGACCAGGTCAGAGGCAAGTCCGCTATCATTTTTAGGAGCTGGCGGGGCAATAGTGCGCTTGGCTTGAAGACTAGCCACTTGTGCAGCTACCTCATCTTCAGCTTGCCGCCGAGCCTCCTCTCGTTCCGCTTCCCGTTTAAGGGCGTTGAAATGCGCTTGCGCTTTCGCAAGACCAACATATTCTCCAGTCGTTGGAGGACGACCTCTACCTCTTTTCGCAGTGCGTATAGCCTTTGGGTCGACCGGGACTACCTCGTCACCTGAGGCCGACTCAGACTCGCAATCGCTATGCAATCGCTTACTGCGCACCGTCTTCTTCATCCAGAACTTAGCTGGGAGGGTCTCTATGGAAACCCTGCAGTCTCTCGAGTTAGCTGACTCCACGCTAACAAGGGATTGAGTGTCAGATGAGTCGACATCAATCTCTTCCACACAAGCCTTTTCGGCTACACGAAGCGCATAAGCGCCTACCTTCTCCTCTTCTCCGTTGCCATTACGGCCTCCACCATCTTTTTTGTTTAAAATTTGTTTCTTCATATCAGATCCCACGAGTGTGGGGGAAATAAGTTGTCGCCACCGAAGTGCCACCGACCAGTGCCCCCTGTGGCCGGGGAAGGGTACATACTGCGGAGGTCCCCTGGTATCCGCAGGTTTTAACGTGGTTTCTCACGGGTTTTTGTTTCGAGGTTTTCCTTCCTCTGGGACCGGCCAATTAAGGCAAGTCCCCTTCGGTCCATGCTGCTGCGACGTACCCCTTTACGCCTAACAGGGGTCGTTGAAGCAACAACATGGATACCGGGAGGAGGGACGGCGAACTCCCTCCGACGGACTGATCAATAGTGTTAGTACCGACCAGCCCGCCATAACAACTTGACTGATGCCACAAAGTGACATCAATTCCCTCTTTACACAATAATGCATAGATGCCTCTATACAAAATGACGCCACAAAGTTTTATTTACAAATAAAAGAATATTTACAAAATAAAAACTATCCTCTAAAAAACCCCCCCCTCTACTTCGTCCGCTGCGTCCTTTGCTAGCTTCAAAGGAACGCGCGGAGAAGCTCCTAAATCCTAAACCAACGTGGCCCAAAAAGACCACGAAGGCGCCTGGTGGTTTCAGTTACGTCTATTTCAGAAGGAAATAGACCAATAACAGGCGGCAACCACGTGAAGGATAACCACCAGACTTGCCCTGAGGATCATCACGACTGTTGCGCTCTCCCCCAGGACCATTCGCCTCCATACCCGCACCCCGTGCGCGGGTATGGAAGGCCGGCACTTACCCAAAAAGATAAACACCGACCCGCCCAACCTAACCTAACCTAACCTAACCTAACCTAACCTAACCTAACCTAACCTAACCTAACCTAACCTAACCTAACCTAACCTAACCTAACCTTTTTTTTTTTTTTTTTTTTTTTTTTTTTTTTTTTTTTTTTTTGACGCTGGGAAAAATGCATTACGCATTCCCCCCCATTGGAGGATGGAGGGGATATGTGGGACTCCCCGGTTTTCCGCTCCCGGTATACCCACTAAACAACCCAGCGACACTCCCGCGTCGCCTATATGGAGGGGAACTGGGAAACTGGCAGAGCCTTTTCATCCAGTCCCCCGCCGGCGATTGGCCCGCTCTGACAGCGGGGCCCCCGCAACGCCCCCGCCTTTACGGCGGGGCCCGCACGCCCCCCCCTTTGCAGGGAGGGACCCGGGAACGACCGTGAGTGCCCGGCCGTTCCCGCCTGACGGGGTGGTGAATATGTGCAATGCGGGAGAAGGCCCCTCCAGGTCTTCTCCCACTATTCACCACCATGAGCGGCGCGAGAAGTTCCGCGTCTCTCGCGCGCGCTCTACCGCCTGGGTAGACCCGTAGGTCTACCCTGCCTCATCACACTGTGCCCTCTGCTAGACAGAGGGACACGCGGAGAGGCCCACCGTGTCGGGTTATTAGCCACCATGAAACACGTCCGCAGTACTCTGCAGGCGTGTTTCATGGTGTTACCAGGGTGCACCACGAGGAGGTTACCCGACCTAGCTCCCCAACCTAACCTAACCTAACCTAACCTAACCTAACCTAACCTAACCTAACCTAACCTAACCTAACCTAACCTAACCTAACCTAACCTAACCTAACCTAACCTAACCTAACCTAACCTAACCTAACCTAACCTTTTTTTTTTTTTTTTTTTTTTGACGCTGGGAAAAATGCATTACGCATTCCCCCCCATTGGAGGATGGAGGGGATATGTGGGACTCCCCGGTTTTCCGCTCCCGGTATACCCACTAAACAACCCAGCGACACTCCCGCGTCGCCTATATGGAGGGGAACTGGGAAACTGGCAGAGCCTTTTCATCCAGTCCCCCGCCGGCGATTGGCCCGCTATGACAGCGGGGCCCCCGCAACGCCCCCGCCTTTACGGCGGGGCCCGCACGCCCCCCCCTTTGCAGGGAGGGACCCGGGAACGACCGTGAGTGCCCGGCCGTTCCCGCCTGACGGGGTGGTGAATATGTGCAATGCGGGAGAAGGCCCCTCCAGGTCTTCTCCCACTATTCACCACCATGAGCGGCGCGAGAAGTTCCGCGTCTCTCGCGCGCGCTCTACCGCCTGGGTAGACCCGTAGGTCTACCCTGCCTCATCACACTGTGCCCTCTGCTAGACAGAGGGACACGCGGAGAGGCCCATCGTGTCGGGTTATTAGCCACCATGAAACACGTCCGCAGTACTCTGCAGGCGTGTTTCATGGTGTTACCAGGGTGCACCACGAGGAGGTTACCCGACCTAGCACCCCAACCTAACCTAACCTAACCTAACCTAACCTAACCTAACCTAACCTAACCTAACCTAACCTAACCTAACCTAACCTAACCTAACCTAACCTAACCTAACCTAACCTAACCTAACCTAACCTAACCTAACCTAACCTAACCTAACCTAACCTAACCTAACCTAACCGACAAAATCTGAAATCCAAATATTGACCAAATATCGCGTGCGATACACCAAATTAAGCGTCTCGACGTCCATTGTACGTATATATATTGAAACGAGGCACGGTCGATAATAATCTTCTGACTTTTCGACAATTTTCAGTTTTTGTCAAAACTTAGAAAATTTTTATTCCCATTTCGGCTTTAATTAATTATTAGTTCCAAATTTTTAGTTTCTGTTTGCTAGGATAGTTGCAGTTCATCGCATCTGATAACCGTCAATTGCAAACTTTCGTTTTCGGTAGGAAAAAGCCAAAATTTTGACCGTTTCTTCCCGAAAACGAGCTTTTGTCTACGGAAAAATCGGAAAATATTTTTTCTTGACTCGAACTTAAAGTGAATATAGCCGCGCAATACACCATTAGAAGCGGCTCGCGACGCCCTATCCGTAGAGCACGCGAACTTATTCATTAGTCAGAAGGAATATCGAAAAACTGCGATTTTCCATCAAAATTCATCAAATTTTGTTAATTTTCGGGTGTTTTTAGGCATTTTCTCAAATTTTCTCCACCATCTTGCTGGTTTCTGCACTTCCCGTGGCTGCTCCATCCTCGCCCGGCGTAACTGCACGCATCTGAAACAGAAAAAACACTGATTAGCGCCAAAATTTGAAAAAGTTGCCCGCCGGCCTATATTCGAGTTTCTTCAGAATTCACCTTAGGTCTGCGAACACTCCATACAATCGACAAAATCTGAAATCCAAATATTGACCAAATATCGCGTGCGATACACCAAATTAAGCGTCTCGACGTCCATTGTACGTATATATATTGAAACGAGGCACGGTCGATAATAATCTTCTGACTTTTCGACAATTTTCAGTTTTTGTCAAAACTTAGAAAATTTTTATTCCCATTTCGGCTTTAATTAATTATTAGTTCCAAATTTTTAGTTTCTGTTTGCTAGGATAGTTGCAGTTCATCGCATCTGATAACCGTCAATTGCAAACTTTCGTTTTCGGTAGGAAAAAGCCAAAATTTTGACCGTTTCTTCCCGAAAACGAGCTTTTGTCTACGGAAAAATCGGAAAATATTTTTTCTTGACTCGAACTTAAAGTGAATATAGCCGCGCAATACACCATTAGAAGCGGCTCGCGACGCCCTATCCGTAGAGCACGCGAACGTATTCATTAGTCAGAAGGAATATCGAAAAACTGCGATTTTCCATCAAAATTCATCAAATTTTGTTAATTTTCGGGTGTTTTTAGGCATTTTCTCAAATTTTCTCCACCATCTTGCTGGTTTCTGCACTTCCCGTGGCTGCTCCATCCTCGCCCGGCGTAACTGCACGCATCTGAAACAGAAAAAACACTGATTAGCGCCAAAATTTGAAAAAAAAATCGCCCGCCCACCCTCCCATATTGCAGTTACTAAGGTAAAGACACTCGATTTTTGAGGGAGAATAAAACTTTAATCACTGATAACTTTTAAACTAGGTCATATTTCAATACGTGGTTTTCGGTTACATATTTATTAGTAGATAGCCTTAATATTTTTCTAGTCGACACATTTTAATTTATAGTTTTAGTAATTTTATTTTGACTTTTTGGTCTTTTGACCTTAATCTACTAGCTTTAGACTTAACATTTTGACCGTTTACCTTTGTGTATTCTTGTGTACCCTCTGACGCTGGTTGGCTGAAGCCACCCGCACATCTGAAACATAAAAACTTAATTTTAAACCTTTTTTATATATAACTTTTACAAACTTTTTTACAAATTTTTATACAACTTTTACAAACTTTTTAACAAATTTTTATACAACTTTTACAAACTTTTTAATTCATTTTATTTACTTTAATTTTACTACTTTTGATTTTAATTTGTACTCTTTTATTGTTTTAACTATATAATATGTTTGGATTCCGTACGCCCGTCAAAGCGACAAGGGATTCGGAGATCCAAAAATCCCCTGAAGATGCAGGACCGCCCCTCAAACTCCCTCCCACCTCCAAAGTAAGGAGGAGTATTGGAGAGTGGGAGTTGGGTAAAACAGCCGCTCAACCCAAGGTTTCCACCACTCTGAAAGAGCTGGCGCCAGCCGCGGTGGGCCCTTCCAAACCCAAGACTAAGGCGGTGCTCTCTCAGGAGAGCCGAACGACACGCCGTATATCTGTGGAAGTAGTGGAAAGCCCGCCAAAGCTGGAGAAAGCCAAATACGCCAGCAGAGTGGTGGAGGCGCGCGCTTGCCTGAGCAAAGCGAAACTCCAACTCGGCAGCGCGCGCAACCTGAAGACCGAGATAAAGACTGAGGTCACACTTGCGGTAGAGCGGCTGTACCAGCTAGTAAAAGAGGCGGAAGCTGAAAACGGAAAGGAAGAAAAGAGGCAGGAGGGGGGGAAGAAGGAGGAACCGCTCGTTCCTCCTCCTTCCGTCCCTTCTGTCTCTAGAACGGAATCCGAGGCTGAGCTGTTGAGAAAAATAGAGGAGCACAGCAAGCTTATGATGAAAAGCAACGAGAGAATAGAAGGGTTAACAGAGGTAATGAACAAGCAACAAAAGACCTTTGAGGAAATTACATACGCGGGTGCGGCGGCTGGTCCCGCGAGTAAGACGCCAATCGGTCAGACCACGCTGCACTCCGTAGTAATTTCCTCAAAGGACGAAATGGAGACAGGGGATGAGGTCTTGAAAAGAGTGAGAGAAGCAGTTAACGCCAAGGACGGATGGATTACGGTAGACAGAGTGAGGAAGGCAAAGGACCGGAAAATAATAGTAGGATGCAAGACCGACGAAGAGAGGCAAAAAGTGAAGGAGAGGCTGAAGAGTGCAGAGGAGTTTCTAATAGTAGAAGAAGTCAGAAACAAGAATCCGCTGATTATCTTAAAAAATGTTTTTAAATTTAATAGTGACGATAACATCATAGAATCTATTTGGAACCAAAACGGCAAAATTCTTAGGGACCTAGATAAAAAATTAAACAAAATCGATATTATTTACAAAAAGAGCACTAGAAACCCCCAGACGCACCACGTCGTCATGAGGGTGCCCCCCGCAGTTTGGCAGCGTTTGGTCCACGCAGAAACCGTCCAGATAGACCTCCAGCGAGTCCGAGTGGCAGACCAGTCGCCACTCGTGCAATGCTCGCTGTGTCTGGGCTACGGCCACGGACGACGTTTCTGCGTGGAGACCACTGTTAAATGCAGCCACTGTGGGGGACCCCACATGAAGACGGAGTGCACCGGGTGGCTCGCCAATGCGCCCCCCTCCTGCTGTAATTGCACGCACGCCAAGGCTGAAAAGGTGGATCACAATGCCTTCAGCCAGGAGTGCGTGATCAGGCGGAAGTGGGACGCATTGGCCCGGGCCACAATAGCTTACGTATAATAGAGCTGTCCAAATAAACGGTAGGACCATGGTGACCATGGTCCTACCGTTTATCCCTGAGAGGCGGAAAACTAAGCACTGGTAAAAATTTTTAAAACAACGTTGACTAAGCCTTGTTGGACTTACATATTGTGAAAATATGAAAACAACCAGCACAACATAGCACGTAGGGTAAATTTAGTAAAACATAATATATAAAAATTTGGATTAATAGTGTAAAACAAGTAAAAATTAAAATAAACGTTTGGAATTTGAAAATATTAAATAAAATTAAAACTCAAGCTCTTTTGTAAATCATATCATAAAATAATTAACAGTCTGAACATTTTTAAATAAAATTCGCATAACATCTTGGTTAAAATTCAAAAAAGTAGTATGATCATTTTTAAACTCATTTAAATTCATTTTGTATAACTTTAGTAAAATTCGAATTGTAAAATTGTATAGTTTAAATTCATCTGAAGTAAAAATTGCAATGTAAAAATTCTCCTTTCATTTTAAATTCATTTGCATAACCTAAGTAAAAACTAGAATGTTAAAATTTTCTTTTTTTTTTAGATTAAACTCATTTGGCTTAACTTAAGTAAAAATAAATTGAAATGTAAAAGCTTCTTTGAGGTAATTAGTTGTTTTTAATTGTATAGAATCAAAAGTAGTGATAAGAAAGTCTCTGATCATCATGTCAGAGGGACACCTAGTGACGTTTCTAGACGTCGAAAAAAAAAAAAAAAAAAAAAAAAAAAAACCTAACCTAACCTAACCTAACCTAACCTAACCTAACCTAACCTAACCTAACCTAACCTAACCTAACCTAACCTAACCTAACCTAACCTAACCTAACCTAACCTAACCTAACCTAACCTAACCTAACCTAACCTAACCTAACCTAACCTAACCTAACCTAACCTAACCTAACCTAACCTAACCTAACCTAACCTAACCTAACCTAACCTAACCTAACCTAACCTAACCTAACCTAACCTAACCTAACCTAACCTAACCTAACCTAACCTAACCTAACCTAACCTAACCTAACCTAACCGACAAAATTTGAAATTCAAATGTTGACCAGGTGTCGCGTGCGATACACCAAATTAAGCGTCTCGACGTCCGTTGTGCGTATATATATTGTAACGAGGCACGGTCGACACTAAACTTTTGACTTTTCGACAATTTTCATTTTTTGTCAAAACTTAGAAAAATTTGATACCCATTTCGGCTTTAATTAATTATTAGTTCCAAATTTTTAGTTTCTGTTTGCTAGGATAGTTGCGGTTCATCGCATCTGATAGCCGTCAATTGCAAACTTTCGTTTTCGGTGGTAAAAGGCCAAAATTTTGACCGTTTGTTCCCGGGAACGAGCTTTTGTCTACGGGGAAATCGGAAAGTATTTTTTCTTGACTCGAGCTTGGGGTGAGTGTAGCCGCGCAGTGCGCCATCGGAGGCGGCTCGCGGCGCCCTGTCCGTGGAGCGCGCGAACGTGTTCATTGGTCAGAGGGAATGTCGAGGGACTGCGATTTTCCATCGGGATTAATCAAGTTTTGTTGATTTTCGGGTGTTTTTGGGCATTTTCTCAAATTTTCTCCACCATCTTGCTGGTTTCTGCACTTCCCGTGGCTGCTCCATCCTCGCCCGGCGTGGCTGCGCGCATCTGAGGCGGAGGAGGCGCTGATTGGCGCCAAAGTTTGAAAAGGTTGCCCACCGGCCTATGTTCGGGTTTCTTCGGAGTTCACCTTGGCTCTGCGAACACTCCATACAATCGACAAAATTTGAAATTCAAATATTGACCAGATATCGCGTGCGATACACCAAATTAAGCGTCTCGACGTCCATTGTGCGTATATATATTGTAACGAGGCACGGTCGACACTAAACTTTTGACTTTTCGACAATTTTCATTTTTTGTCAAAACTTAGAAAAATTTGATACCCATTTCGGCTTTAATTAATTATTAGTTCCAAATTTTTAGTTTCTGTTTGCTAGGATAGTTGCAGTTCATCGCATCTGATAACCGTCAATTGCAAACTTTCGTTTTCGGTAGTAAAAAGCCAAAATTTTGACCGTTTGTTCCCGAAAACGAGCTTTTGTCTACGGAAAAATCGGAAAATATTTTTTCTTGACTCGAACTTAAAGTGAATATAGCCGCGCAATACACCATCAGAGGCGGCTCGCGACGCCCTATCCGTAGAGCACGCGAACGTATTCATTAGTCAGAAGGAATATCGAAAGACTGCGATTTTCCATCAAAATTAATCAAATTTTGTTAATTTTCGGGTGTTTTTAGGCATTTTCTCAAATTTTCTCCACCATCTTGCTGGTTTCTGCACTTCCCGTGGCTGCTCCATCCTCGCCCGGCGTAACTGCACGCATCTGAAACAGAAAAAACACTGATTAGCGCCAAAATTTGAAAAAGTTGCCCGCCGGCCTATATTCGAGTTTCTTCAGAATTCACCTTAGGTCTGCGAACACTCCATACAATCGACAAAATCTGAAATCCAAATATTGACCAAATATCGCGTGCGATACACCAAATTAAGCGTCTCGACGTCCATTGTACGTATATATATTGAAACGAGGCACGGTCGATAATAATCTTCTGACTTTTCGACAATTTTCAGTTTTTGTCAAAACTTAGAAAATTTTTATTCCCATTTCGGCTTTAATTAATTATTAGTTCCAAATTTTTAGTTTCTGTTTGCTAGGATAGTTGCAGTTCATCGCATCTGATAACCGTCAATTGCAAACTTTCGTTTTCGGTAGGAAAAAGCCAAAATTTTGACCGTTTCTTCCCGAAAACGAGCTTTTGTCTACGGAAAAATCGGAAAATATTTTTTCTTGACTCGAACTTAAAGTGAATATAGCCGCGCAATACACCATTAGAAGCGGCTCGCGACGCCCTATCCGTAGAGCACGCGAACGTATTCATTAGTCAGAAGGAATATCGAAAAACTGCGATTTTCCATCAAAATTCATCAAATTTTGTTAATTTTCGGGTGTTTTTAGGCATTTTCTCAAATTTTCTCCACCATCTTGCTGGTTTCTGCACTTCCCGTGGCTGCTCCATCCTCGCCCGGCGTAACTGCACGCATCTGAAACAGAAAAAACACTGATTAGCGCCAAAATTTGAAAAAAAAATCGCCCGCCCACCCTCCCATATTGCAGTTACTAAGGTAAAGACACTCGATTTTTGAGGGAGAATAAAACTTTAATCACTGATAACTTTTAAACTAGGTCATATTTCAATACGTGGTTTTCGGTTACATATTTATTAGTAGATAGCCTTAATATTTTTCTAGTCGACACATTTTAATTTATAGTTTTAGTAATTTTATTTTGACTTTTTGGTCTTTTGACCTTAATCTACTAGCTTTAGACTTAACATTTTGACCGTTTACCTTTGTGTATTCTTGTGTACCCTCTGACGCTGGTTGGCTGAAGCCACCCGCACATCTGAAACATAAAAACTTAATTTTAAACCTTTTTTATATATAACTTTTACAAACTTTTTTACAAATTTTTATACAACTTTTACAAACTTTTTAACAAATTTTTATACAACTTTTACAAACTTTTTAATTCATTTTATTTACTTTAATTTTACTACTTTTGATTTTAATTTGTACTCTTTTATTGTTTTAACTATATAATATGTTTGGATTCCGTACGCCCGTCAAAGCGACAAGGGATTCGGAGATCCAAAAATCCCCTGAAGATGCAGGACCGCCCCTCAAACTCCCTCCCACCTCCAAAGTAAGGAGGAGTATTGGAGAGTGGGAGTTGGGTAAAACAGCCGCTCAACCCAAGGTTTCCACCACTCTGAAAGAGCTGGCGCCAGCCGCGGTGGGCCCTTCCAAACCCAAGACTAAGGCGGTGCTCTCTCAGGAGAGCCGAACGACACGCCGTATATCTGTGGAAGTAGTGGAAAGCCCGCCAAAGCTGGAGAAAGCCAAATACGCCAGCAGAGTGGTGGAGGCGCGCGCTTGCCTGAGCAAAGCGAAACTCCAACTCGGCAGCGCGCGCAACCTGAAGACCGAGATAAAGACTGAGGTCACACTTGCGGTAGAGCGGCTGTACCAGCTAGTAAAAGAGGCGGAAGCTGAAAACGGAAAGGAAGAAAAGAGGCAGGAGGGGGGGAAGAAGGAGGAACCGCTCGTTCCTCCTCCTTCCGTCCCTTCTGTCTCTAGAACGGAATCCGAGGCTGAGCTGTTGAGAAAAATAGAGGAGCACAGCAAGCTTATGATGAAAAGCAACGAGAGAATAGAAGGGTTAACAGAGGTAATGAACAAGCAACAAAAGACCTTTGAGGAAATTACATACGCGGGTGCGGCGGCTGGTCCCGCGAGTAAGACGCCAATCGGTCAGACCACGCTGCACTCCGTAGTAATTTCCTCAAAGGACGAAATGGAGACAGGGGATGAGGTCTTGAAAAGAGTGAGAGAAGCAGTTAACGCCAAGGACGGATGGATTACGGTAGACAGAGTGAGGAAGGCAAAGGACCGGAAAATAATAGTAGGATGCAAGACCGACGAAGAGAGGCAAAAAGTGAAGGAGAGGCTGAAGAGTGCAGAGGAGTTTCTAATAGTAGAAGAAGTCAGAAACAAGAATCCGCTGATTATCTTAAAAAATGTTTTTAAATTTAATAGTGACGATAACATCATAGAATCTATTTGGAACCAAAACGGCAAAATTCTTAGGGACCTAGATAAAAAATTAAACAAAATCGATATTATTTACAAAAAGAGCACTAGAAACCCCCAGACGCACCACGTCGTCATGAGGGTGCCCCCCGCAGTTTGGCAGCGTTTGGTCCACGCAGAAACCGTCCAGATAGACCTCCAGCGAGTCCGAGTGGCAGACCAGTCGCCACTCGTGCAATGCTCGCTGTGTCTGGGCTACGGCCACGGACGACGTTTCTGCGTGGAGACCACTGTTAAATGCAGCCACTGTGGGGGACCCCACATGAAGACGGAGTGCACCGGGTGGCTCGCCAATGCGCCCCCCTCCTGCTGTAATTGCACGCACGCCAAGGCTGAAAAGGTGGATCACAATGCCTTCAGCCAGGAGTGCGTGATCAGGCGGAAGTGGGACGCATTGGCCCGGGCCACAATAGCTTACGTATAATAGAGCTGTCCAAATAAACGGTAGGACCATGGTGACCATGGTCCTACCGTTTATCCCTGAGAGGCGGAAAACTAAGCACTGGTAAAAATTTTTAAAACAACGTTGACTAAGCCTTGTTGGACTTACATATTGTGAAAATATGAAAACAACCAGCACAACATAGCACGTAGGGTAAATTTAGTAAAACATAATATATAAAAATTTGGATTAATAGTGTAAAACAAGTAAAAATTAAAATAAACGTTTGGAATTTGAAAATATTAAATAAAATTAAAACTCAAGCTCTTTTGTAAATCATATCATAAAATAATTAACAGTCTGAACATTTTTAAATAAAATTCGCATAACATCTTGGTTAAAATTCAAAAAAGTAGTATGATCATTTTTAAACTCATTTAAATTCATTTTGTATAACTTTAGTAAAATTCGAATTGTAAAATTGTATAGTTTAAATTCATCTGAAGTAAAAATTGCAATGTAAAAATTCTCCTTTCATTTTAAATTCATTTGCATAACCTAAGTAAAAACTAGAATGTTAAAATTTTCTTTTTTTTTTAGATTAAACTCATTTGGCTTAACTTAAGTAAAAATAAATTGAAATGTAAAAGCTTCTTTGAGGTAATTAGTTGTTTTTAATTGTATAGAATCAAAAGTAGTGATAAGAAAGTCTCTGATCATCATGTCAGAGGGACACCTAGTGACGTTTCTAGACGTCGAAAAAAAAAAAAAAAAAAAAAAAAAAAACCTAACCTAACCTAACCTAACCTAACCTAACCTAACCTAACCTAACCTAACCTAACCTAACCTAACCTAACCTAACCTAACCTAACCTAACCTAACCTAACCTAACCTAACCTAACCTAACCTAACCTAACCTAACCTAACCTAACCTAACCTAACCTAACCTAACCTAACCTAACCTAACCTAACCTAACCTAACCTAACCTAACCTAACCTAACCTAACCTAACCTAACCTAACCTAACCTAACCTAACCTAACCTAACCTAACCTAACCTAACCTAACCTAACCTAACCTAACCGACAAAATTTGAAATTCAAATGTTGACCAGGTGTCGCGTGCGATACACCAAATTAAGCGTCTCGACGTCCGTTGTGCGTATATATATTGTAACGAGGCACGGTCGACACTAAACTTTTGACTTTTCGACAATTTTCATTTTTTGTCAAAACTTAGAAAAATTTGATACCCATTTCGGCTTTAATTAATTATTAGTTCCAAATTTTTAGTTTCTGTTTGCTAGGATAGTTGCGGTTCATCGCATCTGATAGCCGTCAATTGCAAACTTTCGTTTTCGGTGGTAAAAGGCCAAAATTTTGACCGTTTGTTCCCGGGAACGAGCTTTTGTCTACGGGGAAATCGGAAAGTATTTTTTCTTGACTCGAGCTTGGGGTGAGTGTAGCCGCGCAGTGCGCCATCGGAGGCGGCTCGCGGCGCCCTGTCCGTGGAGCGCGCGAACGTGTTCATTGGTCAGAGGGAATGTCGAGGGACTGCGATTTTCCATCGGGATTAATCAAGTTTTGTTGATTTTCGGGTGTTTTTGGGCATTTTCTCAAATTTTCTCCACCATCTTGCTGGTTTCTGCACTTCCCGTGGCTGCTCCATCCTCGCCCGGCGTGGCTGCGCGCATCTGAGGCGGAGGAGGCGCTGATTGGCGCCAAAGTTTGAAAAGGTTGCCCACCGGCCTATGTTCGGGTTTCTTCGGAGTTCACCTTGGCTCTGCGAACACTCCATACAATCGACAAAATTTGAAATTCAAATATTGACCAGATATCGCGTGCGATACACCAAATTAAGCGTCTCGACGTCCATTGTGCGTATATATATTGTAACGAGGCACGGTCGACACTAAACTTTTGACTTTTCGACAATTTTCATTTTTTGTCAAAACTTAGAAAAATTTGATACCCATTTCGGCTTTAATTAATTATTAGTTCCAAATTTTTAGTTTCTGTTTGCTAGGATAGTTGCAGTTCATCGCATCTGATAACCGTCAATTGCAAACTTTCGTTTTCGGTAGTAAAAAGCCAAAATTTTGACCGTTTGTTCCCGAAAACGAGCTTTTGTCTACGGAAAAATCGGAAAATATTTTTTCTTGACTCGAACTTAAAGTGAATATAGCCGCGCAATACACCATCAGAGGCGGCTCGCGACGCCCTATCCGTAGAGCACGCGAACGTATTCATTAGTCAGAAGGAATATCGAAAGACTGCGATTTTCCATCAAAATTAATCAAATTTTGTTAATTTTCGGGTGTTTTTAGGCATTTTCTCAAATTTTCTCCACCATCTTGCTGGTTTCTGCACTTCCCGTGGCTGCTCCATCCTCGCCTGGCGTAACTGCACGCATCTGAAACAGAAAAAACACTGATTAGCGCCAAAATTTGAAAAAATTCGCCCGCCCACCCTCCCATTGTGTCGTTAGACACGTAAGAAAAGTTCACTTTTAGGAGGGAAATCACCCATAACTTCTAAAGTAAGCCGTATTTTTGATTGGGGTTTTGGACAACGTACTAGTACGGTGACAGGGCTGTTGCCTATAGTCTTAGTTTTAAGTCCCATCTAGTCCTCTCCATTTTGACTTTGACTTAATGGTCTTTTGCCATTAAGTCAATTTAACTCTGTGATATTAGGTAATTCGTCATCTTTTGTGGCGGATTACCTTAGTTCTTACTAGGAACAAATATTTTAGTTAGGTTAGGTATAGATTAAATAGATTTTAAATATATATTTGCTTAATTTTACAATTTATTTTTACAATTTTACTTTTTAATTTATTTAATCTTAGTTAGGTTTTAACATAGTTTTAATAGATTTTATTATACAAATTGACATAATTTACTACTTTTACAATTTTACATTTTATTTATTTGTATTTTTATTTAATTTTGATTTTATTATTTTATCGTCCCTCTGACAGCCCTCAACATGTTTGGTTTTCGCACTCCTGCGAAGGAGACTAAGTCTTCTCGCACTTCAACATCCCCAGCGATGCAGGAGTGCGCAAACCAAAATGTTCGCCGAAGTATCGGAGAGTGGGAGTCTGGAAAGGCAGACCCCATTACCCCGACCACCCCCAAGAAAACCGCGCCGGTGGAATCCCAGAAGCCTAAGAAGGTGCTCTCGCAAGGCAGTAGAGTGGGAGTGAGAGTGCCGACTGAAGCCGCAGGGAGCCCACCGGCAAGACCCAAATACACCAGCCGGTTAGCGGAGGCGAAAGCCTGCCTCACAAGAGCCAAATTGAACCTCGGCAACTCCCGAAATACAAAGACGGAGATTAAGACCGAGGTTCTTTTGGCTGTCGAGAGGCTGTACCAGCTGGTGAAGGAGGCGGAAAGTGAAGAACAGGGAAAGAAGAAAGAAAGGGAACCAGAGAAGCTAGGAAAACAAGAGAGTGAAAAGGAACTGGAAAGTGGGAAAGAGAAGGAAGAAAGAAATATTGTCTCGAAAATGAAGGAGCACGCCAGGCTTATGGAAGAAAATTGCCATAAGATGGAAAGGATGCAGGAGAAGCTTGAAGCGCAGCAGGAGAAACTGGAAAAGCAGTCATACGCGAGTGTGGCAGCGGCGCATCCGGCGAAGAAATTCCTGGAGCAGACCGCGCTGCACTCTGTCGTAGTGACTGCTAAAGACGACCAGGAAACAGGAGAGGAAGTGCTGAAGAGGATCAGGGAGACATTGAACGCAAAGGAAGGGAATGGAATAAGTGTAGAGCGGGTTCGAAAAGCGAAGGATAGAAAGGTAATTGTGGGGTGCAGGACAGCGGAGGAAAGAGAGATAGTAAAGGAGAGGCTCAAGAGGGCGGAAGAGCACCTTAATGTGGAAAATGTAAAAAATAAAGACCCATTAGTAATACTCAAGAACGTCCTCAACTACAACACAGACCACGATATTTTGGAGGCAATCTGGAAACAGAATGACAAAATTCTAAAAGACGTAGACAGATCACAAAACAAAATAGAAATAGTTTATAAGAAAAATACCCGAAATACCCAAACACAGCACGTAGTCATGAGGGTGTCCCCCGGAGTATGGCAGCGTCTGGTCCACGCAGAGACCGTCGTCGTAGACTTGCAGCGAGTCCGAGTGGCAGACCAGTCGCCACTCGTGCAATGCTCGCTCTGTCTAGGCTACGGCCACGGACGACGGTTCTGCGTGGAGACCACCGTCAAATGCAGCCACTGCGGGGGGGCCCACATGAGAACGGACTGTGCCGACTGGCTCGCCAATGCGCCCCCTTCCTGCTGCAATTGCGTGCACGCCAAGGCTGAGAAGGCGGACCACAATGCCTTCAGCCAGGAGTGCACGATCAGGAGGAAGTGGGACGCATTGGCTAGAGCCACCATAGCCTACCACTGTTAGCCCCAGGGGGAAGTACATCGATGTGCCCATAAAAGTAGCTGTCCAAATAAACGGATCGGGCCATGTTTCCATGGCCCCCCGTTTATCCCTGAGAGGTGAAAAATGCACTCGGTGGAAAACCAGGAAAGTCTCGGGCTAACCAATAGCAATAGTTTTAAATTCATAGGTTAAGTAAGCCTTGTTGGCATTATATATTGAAATATATAATTCATCCAGCAAAACCAGGAAAAACAAATAAATAAAACACAACATTAAAATCAGACATAGAAAAGTAGAGTAGGGTAAAAAGTGTATAGAAAACAGCAATAAAACAGATAATTAATAAAATAGGTTAAAATAAATAAAAATATCACCAACAACGTTCTTCGTATTATATTGTATTATTATGTGAAAATATATAATGTTTCAAATAAATATAAATGTTAAAATATTAAAATGTTAAAACTCAGGCTATAATTATAAGTATATTAGATATAAAATGAATTAAGTTTGTAAAATCAGAAAAGTAAGTAGGTAAATTAGATAAAAACTTTTAGAATTAAATTTATTAGTAAAATTAGGAAACTTGTATATGTAAAAAATTTGTTAATTTAGTAATAAAAAGGGCTCTGATTATGTCAGAGGGACACTTAGTGCCATTTATAGATGGCGAGTAAAAAAAAAAAAAAAAAAAAAAAAAAAAAAAAAAAAAAAAAAAAACCTAACCTAACCTAACCTAACCTAACCTAACCAGTCGCGCGCAGGCCGCAGTCGAATCGCCAGCTCTCTAACGCTACTCCACGCTCGAAAAATCGTTAAAAATAGCAAAAACGCTCTAAAAACCGCAAAAATTTCACCAATAGTGCGCGCTGTGTTAATTTACGCAACAGTGAAAAAATTTTATGAATAAGTTTATTTTTGAGCGAACAGTGACCGTAAAACCACAAAAATAACCTCTTGAAAACCAAAAACCTCGTGCGCTGCCGGATTCTCAGCGACGACATATGGTTTTTTAAGTGCAGTTTAGTGAGTTTTCTGAAGGACTATACACATGCAAAATTTTGGATTTTTTGGACTACTTTTGAGTGAGTTGCTATATATTTTGACCTGACCACGTTGTCATAAAACAGCACGTAGCACGACGTGCAATATACCAAAAGTTGCGCCTTGACCATACCTACTCAGAACTTTTGAGATTTTGGAAATCGAACATCAACTGACCAAACTGTGAGTGAAGATTCACTTTTGACACGTGCGTTAAACAGTTATTGACACCTTGCTGAAAAACAAGATCGACGACCCCCCTTTTTTCAGCTGAAAAACCGGTCAAGGTATCAACTCCGACATCTCTGAAAAATTTTGGATTTTTCCGGCGAGAAAATTCGGAGATAACGATTTTTCCGATTGGTCACGTGAGCACGTGTTTCAGGAATCTCTGGAGTTATCGGGAATATTTTGATCTGGAATAACTTTTATAGTGGCCACCAACCCTGACTTATGAAAATATTTGGATTTTCCACCCGGTCCCTGCTGGAAAACCCTATTTGCAGAAAGTGGTTCGACATCAAAATTTTTGAAAAATCACAGGGTTGAATTACAACCCCCTACAGGACAGGAGCTAACAACATCCCCTCTGGCTACCTTCATACTCCATTCCCCCCGAAGACTCCAGCCCCCTAGGACCAGAACTGGATTTTTGGCGAATTTTTATTTGACACTGGTATCCGGGACGCCATTCCCAACTAAGTTTGCCGAAGCCATAACCCTGGAACCGAGCGTCTGATCCAGAAAATAACAAAATTTTGATTCACGCTTGTGAAGCGGTTACAAGGGCAACTGACCATACAGGACCACCACCAGCTCGCTGCCATCGATTTTGGACCTTCGCAGAGGAACAGCTCCTCAGTGGAAGCAGCTGCTGGGATTCTACCGGTGCAGGCAGTTGGAGCACCAGCCATTCTAGAGGACCCCATACGAGGCGCACCCCACAAAACCACCCTTTAGGAGGAAATCACCCCTTTACACTTTGACTGGCAACAGCGCAGCCAGGAGTTGATGGTGAAGGAGCATACCAGCAGTATCCCAAGGATAATTTCAGGACCTACCTCTTTTGTCTTGGAATCTTGTCAGCACGACCCCTAGTTTTGGAGATATCGCACCCTGAAGACCCGGCGGCGGAACATCCGGATTTGGGCCATTTGCAGTTGACTTGAGGTGAGACAGCTTTTTCAGGACGCAATTGCTCGAAACTTTCAGAGAACACCCTCGACTGAAAACCACCCCAGGACAAGAAAAATACATCCCAAGCCCATAGATACCGCCACGGGATTTTTACGGCAAGGATTTCCACACACACCACGCCTGACCATGGGCGGGATCGACATCTGCATGTCGGAAGAGGTCAAGATCTTGGGGCTAACGATCGACAACAAGCTTACATTTAACAGCCATGCAGCAAACGTCTGCAAGAAGGCTGTTAACATGTACAAGCAACTATCGAGAGCCGCCAAGATCAGCTGGGGCCTCCATCCGGAGGTTATACGCAGTATATATACGGCGGTAGTCGAACCAGTGATAATGTATGCGGCCAGTGCCTGGGCACCGGCAACTCGCAAACTAGGCATACAGAATCAACTAAATGCCGTCCAACGGGGCTTTGCGCAAAAATTGTGCAAGTCCTACCGAACCGTCTCTCTAAACTCGGCACTGGTGCTGGCCGGCATTCTGCCACTCGATCTCAGAATACAGGAGGCAGCCGCCCTGTATGAGACAAAGAGAGGAGTCACCCGACCAGCACTAGGAGACAGGGAGATGGAGAAAATGGCGGCATTTGCCGAATCCCCCCACCCGGCGGAACATATGAGCCTGGAATTCATATGCCTGGAGGACCAACAGCAGGTGGACATTCACAGCGGTCACGCAGTCAGAATGTTCACGGACGGCAGCAAGATTGAGGGCAAGGTCGGAGCAGCATTATCCGTATGGAATATGTTTGCCGAGACCAAAGCCCACAAACTTAAGCTGTCGTCCCACTGCACTGTCTACCAGGCTGAATTGCTGGCCATATGGAAAGCCACGGGGGAGATTTTGAAAAGCCCGGAGACGAGCTTCGGGATCTACAGTGATTCTAGATCATCACTACAGGCAATCACGAACAACGCCTCAACTAACCCCCTAGCCGCGAAAATCCGCAAAAATCTTTCAACCGCAACAAAAGATCAGTACAAAAATGTTATTTTATACTGGATAAAGGCACACGCGGGCCTAGAGGGGAACGAAAGGGCAGATCAACTCGCAAAGGACGCAGCCCTTAGAACCAAAACAAAACCCGAATACGAACTCTGTCCAATTTCGTACGCTAAGAGAGAAATTAGGCTGGAAACCCTTAGGAAATGGAATGAAAGGTATAGGGCGGGCAAAACAGGAGCCATTACAAAAATATTTTTCCCCGATGCCATAGAGGCTTTTAAGGCAGTAAGGCAAATTGGTCCAACCGGAGTCTTAACACAAGTTATGACAGGGCACGGTGGGTTTTCGGAATACTTGAACAGATTCAAGTGTAAGGAAGATCCATCGTGCGCCTGCGAGCCAGGTAAAAGCGAAAACATCATCCATGTGCTATTTGAATGTCCCATCTTTGGCAAGGAAAGATATGAAACCGAGCAACGACATAGTATAAAGCTTTCACAAGAAACTGTATGTAAATACATAAGAGATAAAAAGATAAGATACAAACTAATTGAATACTGTATAAGCATAGCAGGTAAGGTAATTATAAGAAATAAAGATAGATAATTTTTGCTGACCATATGTATTTAAAAATACATATTAAATCAGCAATCTAAAAACAAAAAAGTAGTAAATAAAATAATGTAAGAAATAAACAGTAAAATAGGTAGAATAGATCATAAAGATAGCAACTCAGAAAAACAAATTGTAAAATAGATTTAAGAAAGTAGAAAACATGAAAATGAGAAAAAGATCTGTAAGCCTGTAACCTAGAATAAGTATTTGAACGAATAAAAGTAATACCCTGTGTTTTCATTAAAAAATCAATAAAGAAAGTCTCCGATCAAGTCAGAGGACCACCGTAGTGCCATTTTGAGATGGCGGTAGGAAAAAAAAAAAAAAAAAAAAAAAAAAAAAAAAAAAACCTAACCTAACCTAACCTAACCTAACCTAACCTAACCTAACCTAACCTAACCTAACCTAACCTAACCTAACCTAACCTAACCTAACCTAACCTAACCTAACCTAACCTAACCTAACCTAACCTAACCTAACCTAACCTAACCTAACCTAACCTAACCGACAAAATCTGAAATCCAAATATTGACCAAATATCGCGTGCGATACACCAAATTAAGCGTCTCGACGTCCATTGTACGTATATATATTGAAACGAGGCACGGTCGATAATAATCTTCTGACTTTTCGACAATTTTCAGTTTTTGTCAAAACTTAGAAAATTTTTATTCCCATTTCGGCTTTAATTAATTATTAGTTCCAAATTTTTAGTTTCTGTTTGCTAGGATAGTTGCAGTTCATCGCATCTGATAACCGTCAATTGCAAACTTTCGTTTTCGGTAGGAAAAAGCCAAAATTTTGACCGTTTCTTCCCGAAAACGAGCTTTTGTCTAACTTTCGAGAGAGATAATATATAATCAACCAGCATAACATAGCACGTAAGAGTAAAATTTAGTAAAACATAACATATAACGATTTGGATTTAAAAATGTAAAATAAGTAAAAATTAAAATTAGAAAACATTAAATATCACCACAAAGTTGGTCTTTTTGTAAATTATATCATAATAAATAACATCACATAATAAAAAACATAGTAAAACAAGCAATAATTTAAAAGTAAAACCATTGAAATAGAAAAAGATTAAAACATGTAGCTCTTTAGTAAATATATCATAGTGTAATTAGTAGTTGGAACATTTTGTTCATATGATTCGCAAATCTTAGTTATAATAAAAAATAGTCGTTTAAAATTTTGTTAAATTCACTTGCACTACATAAGTAGAATTGGAATGTATTAAATTTCTCTTTAGCTTAAACTCACTTGCATAATTTCAGTAAAAATTGGAAAGTTTTAAAATAATATTGATTAAATTCATTTGCATAAGTTAGGTAAAAATTAGAATGTAAAAATTTTCTCTTAGTTTAAATTCATTTAGTATAACTTCAGTAAAACATTGTAACGTAAAAATTAGTTGAGGTAATTAGTAGTTTTTCATTTTGTATAGAATCTTAAGAAGTAATAACAAAGTCTCTGATCTCCATGTCAGAGGGACACCTTAGTGCCATTTCTAGATGGCGGAAAAAAAAAAAAAAAAAAAAAAAAAAAAAAAAAAAAAAAAACCTAACCTAACCTAACCTAACCTAACCTAACCTAACCTAACCTAACCTAACCTAACCTAACCTAACCTAACCTAACCTAACCTAACCTAACCTAACCTAACCTAACCGATTGACCAAATATCGCGTGCGATACACCAAATTAAGCGTCTCGACGTCCATTGTACGTATATATATTGAAACGAGGCACGGTCGATAATAATCTTTTGACTTTTCGACAATTTTCAGTTTTTGTCAAAACTTAGAAAATTTTTATTCCCATTTCGGCTTTAATTAATTATTAGTTCCAAATTTTTAGTTTCTGTTTGCTAGGATAGTTGCAGTTCATCGCATCTGATAACCGTCAATTGCAAACTTTCGTTTTCGGTATCAAAAAGCCAAAATTTTGACCGTTTGTTCCCGAAAACGAGCTTTTGTCTACGGAAAAATCGGAAAATATTTTTTCTTGACTCGAACTTAAAGTGAATATAGCCGCGCAATACACCATTAGAAGCGGCTCGCGACGCCCTATCCGTAGAGCACGCGAACGTATTCATTAGTCAGAAGGAATATCGAAAAACTGCGATTTTCCATCAAAATTTATCAAATTTTGTTAATTTTCGGGTGTTTTTAGGCATTTTCTCAAATTTTCTCCACCATCTTGCTGGTTTCTGCACTTCCCGTGGCTGCTCCATCCTCGCCCGGCGTAACTGCACGCATCTGAAACAGAAAAAACACTGATTAGCGCCAAAATTTGAAAAAGTTGCCCGCCGGCCTATATTCGAGTTTCTTCAGAATTCACCTTAGGTCTGCGAACACTCCATACAATCGACAAAATCTGAAATCCAAATATTGACCAAATATCGCGTGCGATACACCAAATTAAGCGTCTCGACGTCCATTGTACGTATATATATTGAAACGAGGCACGGTCGATAATAATCTTTTGACTTTTCGACAATTTTCAGTTTTTGTCAAAACTTAGAAAATTTTTATTCCCATTTCGGCTTTAATTAATTATTAGTTCCAAATTTTTAGTTTCTGTTTGCTAGGATAGTTGCAGTTCATCGCATCTGATAACCGTCAATTGCAAACTTTCGTTTTCGGTATCAAAAAGCCAAAATTTTGACCGTTTGTTCCCGAAAACGAGCTTTTGTCTACGGAAAAATCGGAAAATATTTTTTCTTGACTCGAACTTAAAGTGAATATAGCCGCGCAATACACCATTAGAAGCGGCTCGCGACGCCCTATCCGTAGAGCACGCGAACGTATTCATTAGTCAGAAGGAATATCGAAAAACTGCGATTTTCCATCAAAATTTATCAAATTTTGTTAATTTTCGGGTGTTTTTAGGCATTTTCTCAAATTTTCTCCACCATCTTGCTGGTTTCTGCACTTCCCGTGGCTGCTCCATCCTCGCCCGGCGTAACTGCACGCATCTGAAACAGAAAAAACACTGATTAGCGCCAAAATTTGAAAAAAATCGCCCGCCCACCCTCCCATATTGCAGTTACTAAGGTAAAGACACTCAATTCTTGAGGGGAGTCAAAACTTTAACCATTTATAACTTTTTAACTAGGGTATATTTTTATACGGGGTTTTCGGGAGCATATTTGCTAGTTGCTTGTCCGTTTATTTTTCTAGTCGACATATTTAATATTATAGTTTTAGTTATTTTAATTTGACTTTTAGGTTTTTTGACCTAAATTTATTAGATTAATAAGCAACGTTTTGACCGTATACCCTTGTATTTACCTGTGATCCCTCTGACGCTGGTTGGCTGAAGCCACCGCACACCTGAAACATAAAAACGTTATTTTTAACATTTTCATATATAACTTATACAAACTTTTTAAACAAATTTTTATAACTTTCACAAACTTTTTATCTTATTTTAAATTTACTACTATTGATTTTATTGTGTACTGTTTTATAGTTTTATTTGTTCGTTTCTAGTCGTTTCCTCTAAAAATGTTTGGGTTCCGTACGCCCGTCAAAGCGACAAGGGATTCGGAGCCCCAACAATCTCCCGAAAAAGTAGGACCGTCCCACAAACTCCCTCCCACCTCCAAAGTAAGGAGGAGCATTGGAGAGTGGGAACTAGGGAAAGCAGCCGCTCAACCAACGGCCTCTACCACCCCGGAAAAGCTAGCACCAGCCGCGGCGGGCCCATCCAAACCCAAGACGAAGGCGGTGCTCTCCCAGGAGAGCCGAACGACACGCCGTATATCTTTGGATGTAGTGGAAAGCCCGCCAAAGCTTGTAAAACCGAAATATGCTAGCAGAGTGGTAGAGGCGCGCGCTTGCCTGAGCAAGGCAAAGCTGCAGCTCGGCAGCGCGCGCAACCTTAAGACCGAAATCAAAACAGAGGTCACCCTAGCTGTAGAGCGGCTGTTCCAATTGGTCAAGGAGGCGGAAGCACTGAATGGAAAGGAGGAAAAGAGGCAGGAGGAAGGGAAGAAGGAAGAACCGCTTGTTCTTCCTCCTTCAATTCCTTCTGTCTCTAGATCGGAATCTGAAGGGGAACTTTTAAAGAAATTAGAGGAGCACAGCAAGCTTATGATAGAGAGTAGCGAGAGGATGGAAGGATTGACAGAAGCAATGAACAGACAGCAAAAGACCCTTGAGGGAATTACATACGCGGGTGTAGCAGCTGGTCCCGTAAGCAAACCGCCCATCGGTCAGACCACGCTGCACTCCGTAGTAATTTCCTCAAAGGATGAAATGGAGACAGGGGAAGAAGTTTTGAAAAGAGTGAGAGAGGCAGTGAACGCTAGGGACGGATGGATAACGGTTGACAGAGTGAGGAAGGCGAAGGATCGAAAAATAATAGTGGGATGTAGGACTGACGAAGAGAGGCAAAAGGTGAAGGAAAGGCTGAAGAGTGCGGAAGAGTTTTTAACAGTGGAGGAAGTCAAGAATAAAAACCCACTAATTATCCTCAAAAATGTATTAAAATTTAATAGCGATGATAGCATAGTAGAATCAATTTGGAATCAAAATGGCAAAATTATTAGGGACTTAGATAGGAAATTAAATAAAATTGATATTATATATAAAAAGAGCACAAAAAATCCACAGACGCAACACGTCGTCATGAGGGTGCCCCCCGCAGTCTGGCAGCGTTTGGTCCACGCAGAAATCGTCGTGATAGACCTCCAGCGAGTCCGAGTGGCAGACCAGTCGCCACTCGTGCAATGCTCGCTGTGTCTGGGCTACGGCCACGGACGACGGTTCTGCGTGGAGACCACTGTTAAATGCAGCCACTGTGGGGGGCCCCACATGAAGACGGAGTGCACCGACTGGCTCGCCAATGCGCCCCCCTCCTGCTGCAATTGCACGCACGCCAAGGCTGAAAAGGTGGATCACAATGCCTTCAGCCAGGAGTGCGTGATCAGGCGGAAGTGGGACGCATTGGCCAGGGCCACAATAGCGTACCAATGCTAGAGCTGGCCAAATAAATGGTAAGACCATGGTGACCATGGTCTTATCATTTATCCCTGAGAGGCGAACAACTGAGCACTGGTAAAAAATTTCAAAACAACGTTGACTAAGCCTTGTTGGACTTACATATTGTGAAAATATGAAAACAACCAGCACAACATAGCACGTAAATTAAATTCAGAAAAACATAATCAATAACTATTTGGATTAAAAAAGTGTAAAATAAAATAAAGTAAATAGACAATAGACTAGATTTGAAAACATTAAATATCATTATAAAATAGCTCTTTAGTATATGTATCACAGTTTAATTTGTAGTTGAAACATTTAAAGTAAAAAGTATAAATTAGAATGTAAAAAAAAAAATTATTTTAGTTTAAATTCATTTGTATATCTTAAGTAAAACTTAAAATGTAAAATTATATAGCTTAAATTCACTTGCACAACTTGAGTAAAAATTGAAATGCAAGAATTTTTCTTTTTAGTTTAAATTCATTTAGCACAACTAGAATAAAAAATTGTAATGTTAAAAATTTTCTTTTAGTTTAAATTCACTAACATAACTTAGGTAAAAATAAGAATGTAAAATTTTTTTCTTTTAGTTTAAATTCCTAGTATAAATTCAGTAAAAATTGTAGTGTAAAAAACTAGTTGAGGTAATTAGTGGTTTCTTTTTGTTTTGTATAAAATCATTAGTAGTAATATCAAAGTCTCTGACCCCCATGTCAGAGGGACACCTAGTGCCATTTCTAGATGGCGAAAAAAAAAAAAAAAAAAAAAAAAAAAAAAAAAACCTAACCTAACCTAACCTAACCTAACCTAACCAGTCTGCCTCGATCCGCAGTCGAGAGAGCCACGAATTGACGCCGCTCCACGTTCGAAAAATCCAAAAAATAGGTTTTTTACGCCCAATATAGCCGTGTGATACATCAAAACACGCGGGCTCACAAGGCGCACACAGTGAAAAAAACCGCGAAGTGGTACGACAAGTGGCAAAAAAGTTATCTGTGGAAAAGTGATTTTTAATATTAAAAAGTGGATTATCTCGGGATCGGCAGCGACAACACACACATTTCTTGGTGCCTTCTGGAAGGCCTTCTGGAGCTCTACAAGGTGACACCTGTTGCTGATTTCTACCGTGCAGCATCGCGGAGAAAAAGGCAGAAAAACAACTTCCACGTGGCCACGAGGTCATTGACCCAGGGCCGTGCGGTACGATTTGACATCACCAGCAGCAGCGGAGCAACACCGGAACCCCGGAGGCACCCGCAGAATCTGAAAAAGTTAAGTGGCGACCTAGATACAAGGATTTTAAAAGTTGTGCAGTTGAACTTTATTTTAAAAAATTTATTTCTCAAAATCTACAGCGGCAACATATACATCTTTTTAACCCTAATTGTAGACCTTTAGTAGCTGTATATATAGTAAAAATTTTGGACACTGTTAATGCTAAAAAATTCTTAGATAATATTTTTTATAGCGCAAGGTCAAACGCAAATAAACTAGAAACCCTTGTTTCTCCGAAACTATTAGAAATTTCCAAATTCTGACACCACCTTGGGTATCTAACTAATAGTTAGATACTCAACAACTTTTAAATTTTATACATTTACATTAACCCCCCCCTAACTCAAAATCAACCCCCCAAAATAAATTTTGTTTTCATAAAGTTTAGTATTGAGCAGTGTCAAAATTTTTAAAATTTCATATTAGACCGTAGTCACAGTAATTTTATACTTCATATTGTAAATTTACCCCCCTCCCCCTCCACCCCCTCATTTACCCATATTCAAAAATCCATTGTAAAGGCTCGTTTTTAAATTTTATTAAACTATATATTAGAGTCCATAATTTAGTTAGTGTATTCCAAAAAATTCCCCCCCCCTAACTCTTACCCCCTCTTGTCAACATTTTATTTAACCTTTAAAGCCTAATATCTCGGAAACGGTAAGAGTTAGACGATTTTTGACAAAAATTTGTATTTTAGTATATACTAAAATACAAGATCCTTGCCTAAATTAGATCTTTAATAATATTGGAAAAAACCCCCCCCCTCCCCCTCAAAATTTTTTGAAATCCTGTATCTTGTTAACGGAAGCTCCAAATTGGACGCGGATTTTTGTATTTTATTTAGGTAAATTAGCGTTAAGGTTTATTGACCAGAAACGGACTCTACATAGAGCAGACTGCAGTACATTGTACATTTACGTGTTTTCACACACTAAATCATAGCTCGACTTGTTTATTTACCATAGTTTGACCCCAAGTTTTTTTGGGAAGAGTACTGACTGAGGTACAGAATTTTCTAAAACAGGCGGCCATTTTGTTCCGCCATTTTGGAAAACTGCAAAGCTTCGTATCTCTTGAACCCTAGCACTAAACCAAACGAGATTTTGCATACAGCACAGCATCCTTGGGCCTTTGAGGTAGGTTTGAAAAAGCGACTCTAGGTAGAGTCGAAACACCGTATTCAGTAAAAGGATTGTTCTAACGCATGATTGACGCAAAATCAACTAGGAGTAGGCTAGCTCTATAACTCGAGGACTCATCCAGACAATATCTTAATCTCTAGATATCACAAAAAACTTACCTGAACTGACATCACGCCTATCGTAGACTCGTACACACGTAGATCGACCGAAGCAGGATCTGAAACAAAAAAGAAAAAGTTAAAACGTTTTAAAAAATTACTACATAGGTCTTCTACCTGGACACCCGCCCACCGTCGTTGCACACGCTGTTGGTTGGAGCCGGAACCAGGATCTGAAACAGAAAGTATTAGTATTAGATTACATTAAAATTACTTAAAATATATTAGCAATAGATAGGTGACTTATATTTAAACTATATAAAATTTTTACAACTTTTACAAACTTACTTTAAATTATTATTAATCTTATCATCTATTTTATAAACTGTAAATTTGACTTGCCCTCTGACGTAAAAAATGTTTGGAATCCGCACACCAGCGAAGAAGATGCATGTCAGTGACTCGGGAATTAGCTCCCAAGAACCTCCAGCCCAGACTGAGCAGGCAGGACCCTCCCAGAAGGGACCGGAGACGACCCAAAACCTAAATGTGAGACGTAGTATAGGAGAGTGGGAGACGGGAAAGTCGGAGTCTTTACCATCCAAGACCCCGACTCCTCCAAAAAAGACCGCCTCACAAGTTCCTCTCAAGCCAAAGCCGAAAACAATGCTTTCACAGGAGGGGAAAATAACAACTCACAGACTCTCAGCTGGAACTGCGGGAAGCCCTCCAAAACCAGAGAAACAGAAGTATAATAGTAGGACTTCAGAAGCGAAAGCCTGTCTCCTAAAGGCGAAGCAGCACTTGAGCAACTCAAGAAACCTCCGGACTGACATAAAAACTGAGGTTACTCAAGCGGTGGATCGACTCTATGAGCTTGTCAAAGAAGCTGAAACTGGCTGCGAGAAACCGCCCAATAGGGAACAAGAGAAAAAGGGACAGCCAGAAAAAGTAAGAGCGCTAGGAACGGAGGAGGATGACCTGAAGAAAACGATCGAGGAGAATAACAAATTGATGAGAGAGAACAATGAAAAAATGGACTGCCTGAAAGAGGCCATGGAAAGACAAAAGGAACTACTGGAGAAAACCACGTATGCTGGCGTGGCGGCGGCCGTCCAGCCAAGAAGGCAGCCTTGTGAGCAAGCCGCTCTCCACTCCATAGTAGTCACCTCCAAAGATGAGAACGAGACAGGAGATCAGGTCCTAGATAGGATTAGAGAAGCAGCGAACGCCAAGGATGGCTGGATCAAAGTGGACAGAGTGAGAAAGGCAAAGGACCGGAAAGTCATAGTGGGCTGCAGAACCGTAGAAGAGAGACAAAAGATCAAGGAGAGGCTGGAAAACGTAGAAACCCACCTGAATGTCGAGGAGATCAAAAACAAGGACCCTCTTCTGATCCTTAGGGACGTTCTTCAGTATAACAGCGATGAAGACATCCTAAACGCCCTAAGGAACCAGAACGGAAGTATATTTAAAGGACTCGACAAAGAAGATAACAGAGTGGAAGTAAGGTACAGAAAGAAGACAAGAAACCAGTACTCGAGCCATGTAATCCTTAGAGTGTCTCCTCAAATATGGAACCGTATGATGGATGCAGAGGACGTCCGAATTGACCTGCAAAGAATCAAAGTGGCGGACCAGTCCCCATTAGTACAGTGTTCACTGTGCTTGGGTTATGGGCATGGACGGCGTTTCTGTAAAGCTTCAGTGGAGAAATGCAGCCACTGCGGAGGCCCTCATATGAGGACCGAATGCGCAGATTGGCTCGCTGGAGCTGCCCCGTCCTGCTGTAACTGCAGGCTCGCTAAACTGAGCATAGTCGAGCATAACGCGTTCTCACAGGAGTGTCCAGTGCGAAGGAAATGGGATGCGTTGGCTAGAGCCACCATTGCCTATTGTTAAGGGTGGCCCCGGGGACAAAATGGCAACCAACAGGAATGCCCCACCCAATGCAAAACCGTACCTAGTAGTCCAAGCAAACCTCCAGAGAAGAGAACTAGCAACAAACGAGCTAATGATAGAAGCCAGTAAAAACAAGATGGCTGTTGCACTGCTGCAGGAGCCGTATGTGGGTGGAGCAAAAAGGATGAAGGACTACAGAGGATCTAGAATCTTCCAGAGCACTAGTCAAGGAGAAGGGACTGTAAAAGCAGCAATAGCTGTTTTCGATCAGGACATGGATGTCATACAGTGCCCAGAGCTCACCACAAATAACATCGTTGTGGTGAAGATCCGAACTAGTGCCTGGACGATTACCGTAGTATCCTTCTACTTTGAGCCAGACCAGCCCATACAGCCATACTTGGAGCAGCTCAAGAAAATCGAGGAAAAGCTAGGGCCTAGGAAAATCGTTATGGGAGGTGACACGAACGCAAAAAGTGTCTGGTGGGGCAGCCGAAAAGTGGACCATAGGGGTGAAGACATGTCGGGAGCTATTGAAGACATGAGCTTGCAGGTACTCAACAATGGAGATACTCCTACCTTTGACACTGTCAGAGGAGGAAAAAGGTACACCAGTTATGTCGATGTGACGGTATGCTCCGCGGACCTGCTGGCCTTTGTGGAAGATTGGAAGGTTAGAGATGACATCGTAAGCTCGGATCACAATGCTATCACATTCAGGGTAAGACTTCAAAAAGCAATAGGGACAAGCATAAGTAGAACTACTAGGATTTACAATACAAAAAAGGCGAATTGGAGCCAGTTTCATGAGAAACTGGCCCAATTCAAAATAGAGAATAACCTTAATACAACAGAAATAGAGAAAATTGAAAATACAGAAGAATTAGATCACATAGTCGATAAATACACAAACACAATAACACAGACATGCATAAACACAATACCAAAGAAGAAAATAAAAGAAGTACTTACCCTGCCGTGGTGGTCCGAGGAACTTGCCAACCTGAAAAGATCAGCAAACACGATGAAGCGTAGAATCCGATGCGCAGCGCCAGTCCGAAGAGCCAAAGTCGTCGATGAGTACCTGCAAGCAAAAGAAAAATATGAGAGCGAAGTCGAAAAGGCAAAGATAGAAAGTTGGAAAGGTTTCTGTGGAAAGCAAGACAAGGAAGGGCTATGGGAGGGAATATATAGGGTCATCGGAAGAACTACCAAGAGGCATGAAGATCTACCGCTGGTGAAAGAAGGAAGAGTTCTCGACACAAAAGAATCGGCAAAGCTACTTGCGGAAACCTTTTACCCGGAGGACCTGAGAAAAGAGGATAGTGACTACCACCGACGAACTAGAGAAATAGCAGACAAAATAAACGAACCGGTTCATGATGAACAACATGACCCGCCGTTTACAAAAGAGGAGCTAAGATTCGCGGTGGAAAGTTTTAACCCGAAGAAGGCACCGGGAACTGATGGTTTTACTGCAGACATCTGCAGGCAGGCAATAGCACAGGACCCCAAGGATTTCCTCGCACTGGCTAACAAATGCTTGGGACTTGGTTATTTTCCTACTAGTTGGAAAGAGGCTACAGTAGTGGTCTTAAGGAAGCCCGGTAAGGAAAACTACACTACCCCCAAGTCATACAGGCCCATAGGATTGTTGCCAGTGCTGGGAAAAATCTTCGAGAAAATGGTTGTTGGGCGCATAAAATGGCACATCCTCCCCAAGCTTAGCACCAGCCAATATGGGTTCGTACCACAGAAGAGCACAGAAGACGCCCTCTATGTCCTCATAAAACATATACGCGAGAAGCTCGAAGAGAAAAAGCTCATTACCATTGTATCTTTGGACATAGAGGGGGCGTTTGATAGTGCTTGGTGGCCTGCCATAAAGAACAGATTGGCAGAAGAGCAGTGCCCTGTAAATATCAGAAGGATAGTCGATAGCTACCTGAGTGATAGGAAGGTTAGGTTAAGATACGCAGGCGAAGAAGTGTGTAGGCAGACTACCAAGGGGTGCGTCCAGGGATCCATAGGGGGTCCAATTTTGTGGAACCTGATCTTGGACCCACTACTAAAGGGGTTAAAGAGACGAGGAGATTACTGCCAGGCCTTTGCGGATGACGTCGTCTTGGTATTTGACGGCAAAACAGCGTTGGAAGTGGAGCGACAGGCAAATGCCGCTCTCGCCCATGTCCAGGAGTGGGGTGTCAAGAACAAACTCAAATTCGCACCACACAAGACGAACGCCATGGTAATAACCAGGAAATTGAAATTTGACACACCACGCCTTAGCATGGGCGGGATCGACATTTGCATGTCTGAACAGATAAAGATCCTGGGGCTCACCATAGATCATAAGCTGACATTCAACACCCATGTGACAAACGTTTGTAAAAAGGCGCTGAATGTCTATAAACAGCTGTCCAGAGCCGCCAGGGTCAGCTGGGGCCTACACCCTGAGGTGATACGAAGTATCTATACTGCCGCTGTCGAACCAGTCATAATGTATGCAGCCAGCGCCTGGGCACAAGCAGCCCAGAAACTGGGTACACAAAGGCAGCTGAACGCCGTGCAACGAGGGTTTGCACAGAAATTGTGTAGGGCGTACCGAACCGTTTCCCTCAACTCAGCATTAGTGTTGGCTGGCATTCTGCCACTCGACCTCAGGATACAGGAGGCAGCTGCCCTGTATGAGGCCAAGAGAGGAGTCCCCCAGCCAGCACTAGGAGATAGGGAGGTAGAGGAAATGACGTCATTCGCGAAAACACCCCATCCGGCGGACCATATGAGCCTAGAATTTATATGCCTGGTAGACCAAGAGCAAGTGAATATTCACAGCGGTCACGCAGTCCGAATCTTCACCGACGGCAGCAAAATTGAGGGCAAGGTCGGAGCGGCATTATCCGTATGGAACATGTCTGCCGAGACCAAAACCCTTAAATTGAAACTGTCGCCGTTCTGCACCGTCTACCAGGCTGAATTGCTGGCCATATGTAAAGCCACAAAGGAGGTACTGAAGAGCGCAGAGGCAAGCTTTGGCGTGTACAGTGACTCGAGGTCGTCACTTGAGGCCATTGTCAATCAAGGCTCTCCACACCCTCTGGCCGTAGAAATACGAAGCAACCTGCGTGAAGCAATTAAAAACCAGAATAAAACTGTGACTTTATACTGGATAAAAGCTCACGCAGGCCTAATAGGGAACGAACGTGCTGACGAATTGGCAAAGGGCGCAGCCCTTGGTAGTAAAACCAAACCTGACTACGAATCGTGCCCAGTTTCTTTCGTCAAAAGACAAATTCGCTTAGGGACCCTTAGTACATGGAACGATAGGTATAGAACTAGTGAAACTGCAAGTACGACAAAAGTGTTTTTCCCCGATGCAGTTAAAGCCTTTAAAACGGTTAGAGAGATCGGACCTACGGGAGTGCTGACTCAGATTATGACAGGGCACGGTGGGTTTTCAGAATACTTAACTCGTTTTAAGTGTAAAGAAAACCCATCGTGCATCTGCGAGCCTAACAAAAAGGAGACAGTTATGCACATCTTACTCAAGTGCCCAGTATACGACAGAGAGAGATATGAAGCCGAGCAGGAACTAGAAACAACTTTAGTACCTGAAACAATAAAAGAGCTCATGGTAAATAAACATAAAAGAGATAAATTCATTGCATATTGTTTAAAGTTAGCAAATAAGGTTATAGCTAGAAATAAGTAAGATAAATAAATATGTTGAATATATATATTGATATATATATAAAAGCCAGCATAAATGTAAAATAGTAAGAAAACGTGTGTTAAATGAAAATGTAAATAGATATAAGAGAAAAATTTAAACCGTAGCATTAATTTTGTTTTGTAAAAGCATATATAAGAAAACTATGTAAAAATGGAAATAAAGTACAGTCTTACACCCTTACTTCATCCCAGATAGTATTAAGAAAGTAAAAATATAATAAAAGAAAGAAAAGACTCTGACCCTACCTTGTCAGAGGGCAAACTTCGTAGAGCCATTTCGAGATGGCGGTAGGAAAAAAAAAAAAAAAAAAAAAAAAAAAAAACCTAACCTAACCTAACCTAACCTAACCTAACCTAACCTAACCTAACCTAACCTAACCTAACCTAACCTAACCAGTCGCGCGCAGGCCGCAGTCGAATCGCCAGCTCTCTAACGCTACTCCACGCTCGAAAAATCGTTAAAAATAGCAAAAACGCTCTAAAAACCGCAAAAATTTCACCAAATGTGCGCGCTGTGTTAATTTACACAACAGTGAAAAAATTATACGAAAAAGTTGATTTTTGAGCGAACAGTGACCGAAAAACCACAAAAATAACCTCTTGAAAACCAAAAACCTCGTGCGCTGCCGGATTTTCAGCGACGACATATGGTTTTTGAAGTGCAGTTTAGTGAGTTTTCTGAAGGACTATTCACATGCAAAATTTTGGATTTTTTGGACTACTTTTGAGTGAGTTACTATATATTTTGACCTGACCACGTTGTCATAAAACAGCACGTAGCACGACGTGCAATATACCAAAAGTTGCGCCTTGACTATACCTACTCAGAACTTTTGAGATTTTGGAAATCGAACATCAACTGACCAAACTGTGAGTGAGGATTCACTTTTGACACGTGCGTTAAACAGTTTTTGACACCTTGCTGAAAAACAAGATCGACGACCCCCCTTTTTTCAGCTGAAAAACTGGTCAAGGTATCAACCCCGACATCCCTGCAAAATTTTGGATTTTTCCGGCGAGAAAATTCGGAGATAACGATTTTTCCGATTGGTCACGTGAACACGTGTTTCAGGAGTCTCTGGAGTTATCGGGAATATTTTGATCTGGAATAACTTTTATAGTGGCCACCAACCCTGACTTAAGAAAATATTTGGCTCTTCCACCCGGTTCCTGCTGGAAAACCCTATTTGCAGAAAGTGGTTCGACATCAGAATTTTTGAAAAATCACAGGGTTGAATTACAACCCCCTACAGGACAGGAGCTAACACCATCCCCTCCGGCTACCTTCATACTCCATTCCCCCCGAAGACTCCAGCCCCCTAGGACCAGAACTGGATTTTTGGCGAATATTTATTTGACACTGGTATCCGGGACGCCATTCCCAACTAAGTTTGCCGAAGCCATAACCCTGGAACCGAGCGTCTGATCCAGAAAATAACAAATAACAAGGGCAACTGACCATACAGGACCACCACCAGCTCGCTACCATCAATTCTGGACCTTCGCAGAGGAACAGCTCCTCAGTGGAAGCAGCTGCTGGGATTCTACCGGTGCAGGCAGTTGGAGCACCAGCCATTCTAGAGGACCTCATACGAGGCGCACCCCACAAAACCACCCTTTAGGAGGAAATCACCCCTTTACACTTTGACCGGCAACAGCGCAGCCAGGAGTTGATGGTGAAGGAGCACACCAGCAGTATCCCAAAGATAATTTCAGGACCTACCTCTTTTGTCTTGGAATCTTGTCAGCACGACCCCTAGTTTTGGAGATATCGCACCCTGAAGACCCGGCGGCGGAACATCCGGATTTGGGCCATTTGCAGTTGACTTGAGGTGAGACAGCTTTTTCAGGACGCAATTGCTCGAAACTTTCAGAGAACACCCTCGACTGAAAACCACCCCAGACCAAGAAAAATACATCCCAAGCCCATAGATACCACCACGGGATTTTTACGGCAAGGTTTTCCGGAGATACAAAGTTTTCAGGAAACCGGAAGTGAGTTTACCAACTACACTCAAACCTGAAAAAAGCTGATATCTCTGAAACGGTGCGTCCTAGAGCAAAAAGGACGAAATTTCCTGGGCCCCCCCCCTATCTACCCCCCCCCCTGTTTGTTTACACAAACACAAGTGGACCATCATCCCTGGGACCAACCACCAACCCCCAAGGACAAAACCACCCCTGGGACTTAGCCTGTGGAAGGACCGGACCGGCGGCGGCGGCACCTGAAAAAGTAAATACATTTAATTAATTTAATTATTTATTTATTAATAGTGGTGTAAAAATTGTCCCCCCCCCCCCCCAATACCTACCCCCACCCCAAAATATTTTTTGAAAATTTAAATTTAATTTCTTTTATTATTTTATATGAACACGTTAATTATTAAAAAAGCAAAAGTACTACAGAAATTTACCCCCCCCCTCACCCCGCCCCTCTGATTTCTTATTCAAAATTTTGTATAATTTTGAGATCAAAATTTTTGGCAAAGAGCAAGTTAGTATCCATAAATAAAAGCATCATAATCCCCCCCCCCCTCTCTGGCCACCCCACCCCGCTCTCTCGACTAGCACTATATCTACAGGTACCTTACCTTGAGTGAGTATTACCATTGAAATTGTAGATACCGTTCCCCCCCCCTTACCCCCCCCCCCGTTTTTTCATCCCGCCCCCCTAATTGTACACGGACTCATCCAGCTGACCCAAGGAAGCCCAAACACCACCATTCTGGGGCGACCCGTTCCGGAGATAGCTCCAGGAATAACTTCGACCGCCATCTTGGACGCCATATTGGAAAAACTAAAGAGCTATATCTCCCGAACGGAGACCCACAGAACACTGGGGTTTTCTTCCCCGTAATTGGCAACCCAGACTCTCCCTGTCTACGGCCAAAAAAGTACCCCTCCCCCCCACAAAATCTCCCCCCCCCCGCCCCCCTAATTGTACACGGACTCATCCAGCTGAGCCAAGGAAGCCCAAGCACCACCATTCTGGGGCGACCCGTTCCGGAGATAGCTCCAGGAATAACTTCGACCGCCATCTTGGACGCCATATTGGAAAAACTAAAGAGCTATATCTCCCGAACGGAGACCCACAGAACACTGGGGTTTTCTTCCCCGTAATTGGCAACCCAGACTCTCCCTGCCTACGGCCAAATAAGTACCCCTCCCCCCCACAAAATTTCCCCCCCCCCCCCCCCCAATTTTTAAAAACTTGATACTAGCAGTAACCAGAAACTTACCTGAGGATCTAATCTATCCATTTCTCCCCCCCCCCCCCCCAAACAATATCGCCTACCTCAATATTCACAGGGGCATTCTGCCCATACTGGTAAGCGCTATTGTGTCAAACCCCCCCCTACAACCCTCCCCCTTCCCCCCCCCCCCCCAAAATTTGTTTTTATTCCTTTGTTGGACTAGGACAAGGAAACCCAAGCATCACCTCTCTAACTTAACCCGATCCGGAGATAGCTCCAAGAATATCATTGACAGCCATCTTGGACGCCATCTTGAAAATATTAAAAGAGCCATATCTCCCGAACGGATAGTCATAGGAGGCTGGGGTTTTCTTCCCCAACATTGGAAACACTTTCTCTTTCTGTGTATTATATATTTGTTCACTAAACGTGTATATAGGTATTTATAGATATTTTACAATTTCTTTGAGTGCTCGTATCTTCTTTGCCAAGGCGCTAAATTTGACGCAGTTTTTTGCGCGCGATAGTACACCAGTTGGACCACTTGTCTAGCTGTAGAACCGACTCTACGTAGAGCAAACTTTGCGCTCCGTTGACAATTCCGCAGGTTTGCTGAAATAAAAACACCGATTTAACTACGTAACTTACTTTAGGACAACTCTACATAGAGACAAACGTTTATTAGGATATAGTATTTACACTTTTTATTAGGTTAAGACATATTTACAACTTTTACAAATTTACTTTTTAACATATTTTTCCTTACCACTGTTTTAAAATAAAACAAACCCCTCTGACCAAAAATGTTCGGTTTCCGTACACCCGTGAAAACGACGAAGACTCCCGAAGAGGACCCGCAGAAAGAGACGACCGAAGTCACAATGCCGAAGCAGAAAGATGACGTAAAATCGACGAAGACTCCCGAAGAGGACCCGCAGAAAGAGACGACCAAAGTCACGATGCCGAAGCAGAAAGATGACGCGAACAACCTGAAGTTGAGTGTTGGCACGAACCCACCACACAAAACTGACGAGGCAAAGAGCGTACATACCAGTCCGATCCCGAGTGTGAGGAAAAGCATTGGGGAATGGGAATCTGGGAAACCAGACCCACAAGCCAACACTTCCATCACTCCCAAAAAGGTAAAAAAGGTGGAGCTGTCAAAACCGAAACCTAAAGCGACGACCTCTCAAACTGAGAGCAGAATAACGACCCGCAGAAGCTCGACAGAACCTACAAAAAGCCCACCTAGCCAAGAGAAACAGAACCACAAGCTCAGGGATCGGCTGACAGAAGCCAGACAATGCGTGACAAGAGCGAAAACCAACCTGGGGAACTCGAGAAACATCAAAACGGAAATAAAGACGGAAGTCATGAGCGCTATAGACAGACTCTACCAACTAGTCAAAGAAGGAGAAAGCGTGAAAGGAAAGGCACCAACCACCAAAGACCCCGAACCTGAAAAGGAGAAAGAACCTGAAAAGGAAAAGGAACCAATGAAGGAGAAGGGAAAAGAGGAAAGTGAGCTAATGGCAAAACTAGAAGAACACGCGATGCTCATCCAACAAAACACAAACCAGATGGAAAAGCTAAAGGAGACGATAGAAAAGCAGCAAGAAATCCAAGAACGGCAGTCATACGCCAGCGTAGCAGCGGCACCCCTAGTGAAGCGTCACACGGGACAAGCTGCATTGCACTCGGTGGTTGTAACTGCCAGGAACGAAACTGAGACAGGAGAGCAAGTTCTTACTAGAATAAGACAAGCCGTAAATGCCAAAGAAAGCGGGATAACAGTAGAAAAGATCAGAAAGGCAAAAGACAGGAAGGTGATTGTTGGATGCCGGACCGAAACTGAAAGACAAAAGATTAAGGAAAGGCTCAGAGGATCGGAAGAACTGCACGTAGAGGACATAAAAAACAAAGACCCACTAGTGATCCTCAGGGACGTTTTCAAATTCAATAGCGACGAAGACGTCCTAAACGCCCTGAGGAATCAAAACAAAGGAGTACTCACCGAAGACGTAAAACACCTGAAGTTAGAGATCCTCTACAAAAAGAACGCGAGGAACCCACACATGCACCACATAGTGATGAGGGTGGCCCCAAGAATCTGGCGACAAATGGTTGATGCAGAAACCGTCCTCATTGACCTCCAGAGAGTGAGAGTGGCGGACCAATCGCCTTTGGTCCAGTGCTCACTTTGTCTGGGGTATGGACATGGGAGGAGGTTCTGCAAAGAGACGACGGAAAAGTGTTGCCACTGCGGGGGCCCCCACATGCGGTCTGAGTGCGCAGAGTGGATCGCCGGCGCAGTCCCAACGTGCAGTAACTGCGTGCATGCAAAAGCCGATAGGAATGACCACAACGCCTTCAGCCAAGACTGCCCCATTCGCAGGAAATGGGAAGCATTGGCACGAGCGACCATAGCATACTGCTGAGGTGGTCTCACAGGAAATACCCGCACAAGGCAGCGCAAAACCATACCTAGCAGCCCAAGCAAACCTGCAGAGAATGGAGTTAGCAACCCAAGAGCTAATGCTTGAGGCAAGCAAGAAAAGGATGGCTTTTGCGCTGATCCAAGAACCCTACATCGGATCTGTTGGTGAAATCAAAGACTACAGAGGAGCAAGAATTTACCAGAGCACAAACCGAGGAGACAACGTAGTTAAAGCCGGAATCGCAGTCTTCGATAACGATATTGACGTGAGACAATATCCAGACTTATCTACAACAAACATCGTAGTTATCAAGATGCGGACTAGTGCCTGGGAGATATCTGTAGTCTCCTTTTACTTTGAGCCAACAGAACCGATACAGCCATACCTGGAACACCTCAGAAAGATAGCGCAGAAGGTTGGCCCGGGGAAGATCCTCATAGGCGGAGACGCAAACGCCAAAAGTACCTGGTGGGGCAGCAAGAAAATCGACGATAGAGGAGAAGAAATGGCCGGAACTATGGAAGAACTAGATTTGCAGGTACTCAACGAAGGAGACACCCCAACATTCGCCACAGTGAGAGGAAACAGGGCTTACACCAGTTTTGTAGACATCACGGCCTGCACGACAGACCTGCTGGACTTGGTTGAAGACTGGAGAGTAGATGAAGGACTGACGAGCTCCGACCACAACGCACTACTGTTTAAATTAAGATTAACAAAAGCAAAAGGCACAAGCATAAGCAGAACCACTAGGGTATTTAATAGCAAAAAAGCAAATTGGTGCCAGTTTCATGAGAAACTGGCCCAATTACAAAGCGAACACAATATGAATAAAAATGAAGCAGACAAAACACATAACAAACAAGAATTAGATAGTAAAATAGAGCAGTATATAAAGATAATAGTAGAAGCATGTAACAATAGTATACCAAAAATAAAAACAAACAGTCAAATCAACTTACCGTGGTGGTCGGAAGAGCTCGCCGAGATGAAGAAGATGGTCGCAACCAAGAAGCGAAGAGTCCACTGTGCAGCGCCGGTCCGGAGGGAGATGGTCGTCGAAGAGTACCTGCAAATAAAACAAGAATATGAACAGAAAGCAAAGAAAGCACAAATTACGAGCTGGAAGGAGTTTTGCGAAAAGCAGGATGGGGAGGGAATGTGGGAGGGAATCTATCGCGTAATCGGAAGGACAGCCAAAAGAGTAGAAGACTTGCCATTGGTCAAAGAAGGGAAGCCCCTAAGCCCGACAAAGTCTGCGGAAATGCTCGCCCAAACTTTCTACCCGGAAGACACAGAGGTTAACGATAACAATGATCACCAGCAAGTCCGAATTAAAGCCCAAAAAGTAAATGTGTGGGAGCATGCTGAGGAACATGACCCACCATTTACCCCTGAAGAGGTAAAGACTGCGGTTAACCATTTTAACCCAAAGAAAGCACCAGGTCAGGACGGTTTAACAGCCGATATCTGTAAACACGCAATTACACACGACCCAGAATTGTATCTATCACTGGCAAACAAATGTCTTGAGCATGGCCATTTCCCAAAAGCTTGGAAGGAAGCAACAGTGGTAGTACTTCGCAAACCGGGAAAGGCCAATTACACAGAAGCCAAATCTTACAGGCCAATAGGGCTACTACCAGTGATGGGTAAAATTCTGGAAAAAATGATCATTAATAGGATTAACTTCCACATTCTCCCAAACCTTAGCCAACGCCAGTACGGATTCATGCCACGAAGAAGCACCGAAGACTCCCTCTACGTCCTCATACAGCATATACGCGCCAAGCTGAAACTAAAGAAAATTGTAACATTAATATCGCTGGACATAGAGGGAGCCTTCGACAGTGCATGGTGGCCGGTCATCAGGGTCCGACTGGCGGAAGAAAACTGCCCCATAAACCTGAGGAGACTAATAGATAGCTACCTGACAGATCGTCAGGTGAAGGTTAGGTACGCAGGTGCGGAAGTAGATAGGCTTACCACAAAGGGCTGCGTCCAGGGTTCCATTGGAGGTCCAATCCTGTGGAACCTCATTCTTGACCCATTACTGCAGGAACTGGAGAAGCGAGGAGACTACTGTCAGGCTTTCGCCGACGACATAGTCCTCATTATTGACGGAGAAACTGCACTGGACATAGAACGACAGGCAAATGCCGCTCTCGCACATGTTCAGAAGTGGGGTGTCAGAAATAAGCTTAAGTTTGCGCCACAAAAAACCAACGCAATGGTTCTCACAAACAAGCTCAAATACGACACACCACGCCTGACCATGGGCGGGATCGACATTTGCATGTCGGACGAGGTTAAGATCTTGGGGCTAACGATCGACAGGAAGCTCACGTTTAACAGCCATGCAGCAAACGTCTGCAAAAAGGCTGTTAACGTGTATAAGCAACTATCGAGAGCCGCCAAGATCAGTTGGGGCCTCCATCCAGAGGTGATACGGAACATCTACACAGCAGTAGTCGAGCCCGTCATAATGTACGCGGCCAGTGCTTGGGCACCGGCAGCTCGCAAACTAGGCATAATAAAGCAACTGAACGCCGTCCAACGGGGCTTTGCGCAAAAAATGTGCAAGTCCTACAGAACCGTCTCCCTCAACTCGGCACTGGTGCTGGCCGGCATTCTGCCACTCGATCTCAGAATACAGGAGGCAGCCGCCCTGTATGAGACAAAGAGAGGAGTCCCCCGACCAGCACTAGGAGACAGGGAGATGGAGAAGATGGCGGCCTTTGCTGAATCCCCTCACCCGGCAGAACATTTGAGCCTGGAATTCATATGCCTGGAGGATCGAGAGCAGGTGGACATTCACAGCGGTTACGCAGTCCGAATGTTCACGGACGGCAGTAAAATTGAGGGCAAGGTCGGAGCGGCATTATCCGTATGGAACATGTCTGCCGAGACCAAAGCCCACAAATTTAAGCTGTCGTCCCACTGCACCGTCTACCAGGCCGAATTACTGGCCATATGGGAAGCCACGAGGGAGATTCTCAAAAGTCCGGAGACGAGTTACGGGATATACAGTGATTCGAGGTCCTCACTAGAGGCAATCACTAACAACGCCTCCATTCACCCTCTAGCCGTGAAAATCCGCAGCAATCTTAAAACAGCAAAAGATCAGGGCAAAATTGTACTTTTGTTCTGGATTAAGGCTCACGCGGGACTAGAGGGGAATGAAAGGGCAGACCAGCTTGCGAAGGACGCAGCCCTCAAAATGAAAACTAGGCCCGGATATGACCTCTGCCCAGTCTCGTTCGCAAAAAGAGAAATTCGGTTAGGAACATTGAGGGAATGGAATGATAGGTATAAAGCAGGCGAAACAGCTGCCATCACGAAAATGTTCTTCCCCGACGCCATTGAAGCCTTCAAGACGGTAAGACAAATCGGTCCAACTGGAATTTTAACACAAGTCATGACAGGGCACGGTGGGTTTTCAGAATACTTGACTAGATTCAAGTGTAAGGAAGACCCATCGTGCACCTGTGAGCCAGGTAAAAACGAATCCGTAGTGCACATACTATTCGAGTGTCCCGTCTTTGGCAAAGTAAGGTACGAATTTGAGCAGCGTAATGGTGTAAAATTAACAACAGAGAATATGAATAAACTTATAAAAGATAAAAGGAATAGAGACGAGATAATAAATTTTTGTGTAAATGTTGCAAGCAAAGTAATAATAAGAAACATAGATAGATAAGATTTGCTGATCATTTATATTATATAATATAAATTAAATCAGCAAAGTGTTAAAAATAAGGTAGCAAATAAAATATGTTAGAAATAATTAGCAAAATAGGTAAAATAGATTGTAAAGCTAGTAAGTAAGAACATAAGCAGAAAAATAGAATTAAGAAAGTTGAAAAAGAGAAAATGTTTAAAAAAGATTTATAAGCCTGTAATTTAGCTTTAAGTTTTTGAAAGATTAAAAATAAATCCCCTGTTGTTTCAATAAAAGAAAGTAGGAAAAGTCTCCGATCATGTCAGAGGACCACCGTAGTGCCATTTTGAGATGGCGGTAGGAAAAAAAAAAAAAAAAAAAAAAAAAAAAAAAAACCTAACCTAACCTAACCTAACCTAACCTAACCTAACCTAACCTAACCTAACCTAACCTAACCTAACCTAACCTAACCTAACCTAACCTAACCTAACCTAACCTAACCTAACCTAACCTAACCTAACCTAACCTAACCTAACCTAACCTAACCTAACCTAACCTAACCTAACCTAACCTAACCTAACCGCCACTGCGGGGGCCCCCACATGCGGTCTGAGTGCGCAGAGTGGATCGCCGGCGCAGTCCCAACGTGCAGTAACTGCGTGCATGCAAAAGCCGATAGGAATGACCACAACGCCTTCAGCCAAGACTGCCCCATTCGCAGGAAATGGGAAGCATTGGCACGAGCGACCATAGCATACTGCTGAGGTGGTCCCGCAGGTAATACCCGCACAAGGCAGCGCAAAACCATACCTAGCAGCCCAAGCAAACCTGCAGAGAATGGAGTTAGCAACCCAAGAGCTAATGCTTGAGGCAAGCAAGAATAGGATGGCTTTTGCGCTGATCCAAGAACCCTACATCGGATCTGTTGGCGAAATCAAAGACTACAGAGGAGCAAGAATATACCAGAGCACAAACCGAGGAGACAACGTAGTTAAAGCAGGAATCGCGGTCTTTGACAACGATATTGACGTAAGACAATATCCAGACCTAACTACAACAAACATCGTAGTTATCAAGATGCGGACTAGTGCCTGGGAGATATCTGTAGTCTCCTTCTACTTTGAGCCAACAGAACCAATACAGCCATACCTGGAACACCTCAGAAAGATAGCGCAGAAGATTGGCCCGGGGAAGATCCTCATAGGCGGAGACGCAAACGCCAAAAGCACCTGGTGGGGCAGCAAGAGGATTGATGACAGAGGAGAAGAAATGGCTGGAACTATGGAAGAACTAGATTTGCAGGTACTTAACGAAGGAGACACTCCAACATTCGCCACAGTGAGAGGAAACAGGGCCTACACCAGTTTCGTAGATATTACGGCCTGCACGACAGACCTGCTGGACCTGGTTGAAGACTGGAGAGTAGACGAAGGCTTGACGAGCTCCGATCACAACGCACTACTGTTTAAATTAAGATTAACAAAAGCAAAAGGCACAAGCATAAGTAGAACCACTAGGGTATTCAATAGCAAAAAAGCAAATTGGTGCCAGTTTCATGAGAAACTGGCCCAATTACAAAGCGAACACAACATGAATAAAAACGAAGCAGACAAAACACATAGCAAACAAGAATTAGATGATAAAATAGAGCAATACATAAAGTTAATAATAGAAGCATGCAACAATAGTATACCAAAAATAAAATCAAAAAGTCAAATCAACTTACCGTGGTGGTCGGAAGAGCTCGCCGAGATGAAGAAGAAGGTCGCAACCAGGAAGCGAAGAGTCCACTGCGCAGCGCCGGTCCGGAGGGAGATGGTCGTCGAAGAGTACCTGCAAATAAAACAAGAATATGAACAGAAAGCAAAGAAAGCACAAATTACAAGCTGGAAGGAGTTTTGCGAAAAGCAGGATGGGGAGGGAATGTGGGAAGGAATCTATCGCGTAATCGGAAGAACAGCCAAAAGAGTAGAAGACTTGCCATTGGTCAAAGAAGGGAAGCCCCTAAGCCCGACAAAGTCTGCGGAAATGCTCGCCCAAACCTTCTACCCGGAAGACACAGAGGTTAACGATAACAATGATCACCAGCAAGTCCGAATAAAAGCCCAAAAAGTAAATGTGTGGGAGCATGCTGAGGAACATGACCCACCATTTACCCCTGAAGAGGTAAAGACTGCGGTTAACCATTTTAACCCAAAGAAAGCACCAGGTCAGGACGGTTTAACAGCCGATATTTGTAAACACGCAATCACACACGACCCAGAATTGTACCTATCACTGGCAAACAAATGTCTTGAGCATGGCCATTTCCCAAAAGCTTGGAAGGAAGCAACAGTGGTAGTACTTCGCAAGCCGGGAAAGGCCAACTACACAGAAGCCAAATCGTACAGGCCAATAGGGCTATTACCAGTGATGGGTAAAATTCTGGAAAAAATGATCATAAATAGGATTAACTTCCACATTCTCCCAAACCTTAGCCGCCGCCAGTACGGATTCATGCCACGAAGAAGCACCGAAGACTCCCTCTACGTCCTCATACAGCATATACGCGCCAAGCTGAAACTAAAGAAAATTGTAACATTAATATCGCTGGACATAGAGGGAGCCTTCGATAGTGCATGGTGGCCGGTCATCAGGGTCCGACTGGCGGAAGAAAACTGCCCCAAAAACCTGAGGAGACTAGTCGACAGCTACCTGACAGATCGTCAGGTGAAAGTAAGGTACGCAGGCGCGGAAGTAAATAGGCTCACTACAAAGGGCTGCGTCCAAGGTTCCATCGGAGGACCGATCCTCTGGAACCTTATACTTGACCCATTACTGCAAGAACTGGAGAAGCGAGGGGACTATTGTCAGGCGTTCGCTGACGACATAGTCCTCATTATTGACGGAGAAACTGCACTGGACATAGAACGACAGGCAAATGCCGCTCTCGCACATGTTCAGAAGTGGGGTGTCAGAAATAAGCTTAAGTTTGCGCCGCAAAAAACCAACGCAATGGTTATCACAAACAAGCTTAAGTACGACACACCACGCCTGACCATGGGCGGGATCGACATTTGCATGTCGGAAGAGGTAAAGATCTTGGGGCTAACGATCGACAGGAAGCTCACGTTTAACAGCCATGCAGCAAACGTCTGCAAAAAGGCTGTTAACGTGTACAAGCAACTATCGAGAGCCGCCAAGATCAGTTGGGGCCTCCATCCAGAGGTGATACGGAACATCTACACAGCAGTAGTCGAGCCCGTCATAATGTACGCGGCCAGCGCTTGGGCACCGGCAGCTCGCAAACTAGGCATAATAAAGCAATTGAACGCCATCCAACGGGGCTTTGCGCAAAAAATGTGCAAGTCCTATAGAACCGTCTCCCTCAACTCGGCACTGGTGCTGGCCGGCATTCTGCCACTCGATCTCAGAATACAGGAGGCAGCCGCCCTGTATGAGACAAAGAGAGGAGTCCCCCGACCAGCACTAGGAGACAGGGAGATGGAGAAGATGGCGGCCTTTGCTGAATCCCCTCACCCGGCAGAACATTTGAGCCTGGAATTCATATGCCTGGAAGATCGAGAGCAGGTGGACATTCACAGCGGTTACGCAGTCAGAATGTTCACGGACGGCAGTAAAATTGAGGGCAAGGTCGGAGCAGCATTATCCGTATGGAATATGTTCGCCGAGACCAAAGCCCACAAATTTAAACTGTCGTCCCACTGCACCGTCTACCAGGCCGAATTACTGGCCATATGGGAAGCCACGAGGGAGATTCTCAAAAGTCCGGAGACGAGCTTCGGAATATACAGTGACTCGAGGTCCTCACTAGAGGCAATCACTAACAACGCCTCCATTCACCCTCTAGCCGTGAAAATCCGCAGCAATCTTAAAACAGCAAAAGATCAGGGCAAAATTGTACTTTTGTTCTGGATTAAGGCTCACGCGGGACTAGAGGGGAATGAAAGGGCAGACCAGCTTGCGAAGGACGCAGCCCTTAAAATGAAAACTAGGCCCGGATATGAACTCTGCCCAGTCTCGTTCGCAAAACGAGAAATTCGGTTAGGAACGTTGAGGGAATGGAATGATAGGTATAAAGCAGGCGAAACAGCTGCCATCACGAAAATGTTCTTCCCCGATGCTATTGAAGCCTTCAAGACAGTAAGACAAATCGGTCCAACTGGAACTTTAACACAAGTCATGACAGGGCACGGTGGGTTTTCAGAATACTTGACTAGATTCAAGTGTAAGGAAGACCCATCGTGCACCTGTGAGCCAGGTAAGAACGAATCTGTAGTGCACATACTATTCGAGTGCCCCGTCTTTGGCAAAGTAAGGTACGAATTTGAGCAGCGTAATGGTGTAAAATTAACAACAGAGAATATGAATAAACTTATAAAAGATAAAAGGAATAGAGACGAAATAATAAATTTTTGTATAAATGTTGCAAGCAAAGTAATAATAAGAAACATAGATAGATAAGATTTGCTGATCATTTATATTATATAATATAAATTAAATCAGCAAAGTGTTAAAAATAAGGTAGCAAATAAAATATGTTAGAAATAATTAGCAAAATAGGTAAAATAGATTGTAAAGCTAGTAAGTAAGAACATAAGCAGAAAAATAGAATTAAGAAAGTAGAAAAAGAGAAAATGTTTAAAAAAGATTTATAAGCCTGTAATTTAGTTTTTAGTTTTTGAAAGATTAAAAATAAATCCCCTGTTGTTTTAATAAAAGAAAGTAGGAAAAGTCTCCGATCATGTCAGAGGACCACCGTAGTGCCATTTTGAGATGGCGGTAGGAAAAAAAAAAAAAAAAAAAAAAAAAAAAAAAAAAAAAAACCTAACCTAACCTAACCTAACCTAACCTAACCTAACCTAACCTAACCTAACCTAACCTAACCTAACCTAACCTAACCGTTCCTCGCACTGATCAACAAGTGCCTGGAAATCCAACACTTTCCCACCATCTGGAAAGAGGCAACGGTGATCGTATTGCGGAAACCAGGCAAAGTAGACTACACAACTCCCAAGTCCTACAGACCCATAGGCCTACTGCCGGTCATGGGAAAAATATTTGAAAAAATGTTAGTTGGTCGAATCAAGTGGCATCTCATCCCCCGCATAAGCACTCGTCAGTACGGGTTCATGCCCAAGAGAAGCACGGAAGACTCCCTCTATGATCTGATACAGTACATTCGTTCGAAACTAGACCAGAAGAAACTGACAACGGTAGTATCCTTGGACATAGAGGGAGCATTCGACAGCGCTTGGTGGCCTGCCATACGAACCCGTCTGGCGGAGGAAAAGTGTCCGGTGAACTTACGGAGAGTTGTCGACAGCTACCTCGAGGACAGGAGGGTGAGAGTTCGATACGCCGGCGAAGAACACACAAAGGACACTCACAAAGGGTGCGTCCAAGGATCGATCGGAGGCCCAATCCTATGGAATCTCCTCCTGGACCCACTGCTGAAAGGCCTAGAACAGCGTGGAAATTACTGCCAAGCCTTTGCGGATGACGTCGTGCTTGTGTTTGACGGAGACACCGCGCAGGAAGTGCAGCGACAAGCAAATGCCACCCTCGCTTATGTTCGGGAGTGGGGTGTGATGAATAAACTAACATTCGCGCCGCATAAAACTAATGCGATGATCGTCACGCGTAAACTGAAACATGACACACCACTTCTGAGCATGGGCGGGGTTGACATCTGCATGTCGCAACAAATAAAGATTTTAGGACTCACCATAGACAGTAAGCTGACTTTTAACCAACACGTCACCAACACCTGTAAAAAAGCAATAAATATTTATAAACAATTAGCTAGAGCGGCAAAAATCAGCTGGGGTCTCCATCCCGAAGTCACACGCGTAATTTATACAGCAACGGTAGAACCCGTCATTCTATACGCCGCCGGCGCATGGGGGTCAGCAGCCAAAAAACTAGGAGTGCAGAAACAACTCAACGTTGTCCAAAGGGGATTCGCCCAAAAACTCTGCAGGGCATACCGTACGGCCTCTCTGAACTCATCGCTGGTCCTGTCGGGGATACTTCCACTCGACCTCCGAGTACAGGAGGTAGCAGCCCTGTATGAGGCTAAGAGGGGAGTACCCCAGGCAGAGATAGCGGACAGAGAGGTCGAACGATTAGTGCCCTACAATGAGACATGGCACCCGGCCGAGCATGTGCACCTGGAGTTCAAAAGCCTGATAGACCAACAGCAAGTGGAAAACCACAATCACCAAGCAGTCAAAATATATACAGATGGCAGTAAGATTGAGGGCAAAGTCGGAGCAGCACTTTCCTTTTGGAAAGGTGACGCCGAGACCAAAACCCTCAAACTTAAACTATCATCATACTGCACAGTCTATCAGGCAGAACTTTTGGCCATATGTAGGGCCACACAAGAAATTGTCAAGCACTCCGAGTCAAGCTTTGGCATTTACAGTGACTCAAGGTCAGCGTTGGAGACAGTTGTCAACCAGAGCTCACTCCATCCCCTAGCAGTCGAAGCCCACAACCACCTAAAGACCAGCAGACTCCAAAACAAGGACGTATCCTTGTTTTGGATCAAGGCACACGCGGGGTTGGAGGGGAACGAAAGGGCCGATGAGCTGGCAAAAGACGCTGCCCTTAACACAAAGCGAAAGCCTGACTACGACCAGTGTCCGGTATCGTTCATCAAGCGACAGAACCGTATGGACTCGCTTGAGGAGTGGAACCGGAGATATAGGTCAGGGGAAACTGCTGCGATTACCAAAATATTCTTCCCGGACGCTATACAGGCATACAAAACGATCAGGAAATTTGAGCCAACAAGCGCGATGACTCAGGTAATGACGGGACATGGTGGGTTCTCCGAATACCTAAACCGCTTTAAGTGTAAGGAGGACCCAACATGTATATGTGAGCCGGGAGTAGATGAAACCGCGATGCACGTCCTATTAGAATGTCCGGAAAACGCCCATAAAAGATTTGAGGCCGAACAGATGCTTGACTGCGACTTGACGGAGGCAAACATAGGCACAATTATGACAGATAACACAAAGAGAGGGACGTTTATAAAATATTGTACAGAAATTGTAGAGAAGGTCATAAAAAGAAATAAATAGATGTATAAAATATGATGAATATATATTGTTGAATATATAAAACATGCATATATGCAAACCTGAACTAAGAAATAAAGAAGTAGATATGTATAATATTAGAATTGTAATTAGAAATAAGAATGATATTAATAAGAAAAGATAAAGAAATGTGTGTAGATGTAAGAAAATTAGAAGGAAATTTTGAAATGTAAAATTTAGAAAGAAATAAAACATGTATAACGCAAAAAGAGCCCATAGAAAAAAGGGCCCATCAACCTACGAGATATATTAAGATTAGGAAATAAAGAAAAAACCCTGTCCTTAATTCCTCATAAGTAAGAAAAGTCCCTGATTACGTTAGGGGAAACAGATTCAACTAGAGCCATTTCGAGATGGCAAAAAAAAAAAAAAAAAAAAAAAAAAAAAAAAAACCTAACCTAACCTAACCTAACCTAACCTAACCTAACCTAACCTAACCTAACCTAACCTAACCTAACCTAACCTAACCTAACCTTTTTTTTTTTTTTTTTTTTTTTTTTTTTTTTTTTTTTTTTTTTTTTTTTTTTTTTTTGACGCTGGGAAAAATGCGTTACGCATTCCCCCCCAGTGGAGGATGGAGGGGATATGTGGGACTCCCCGGTTTTCCGCTCCCGGTATACCCACTAAACAACCCAGCGACACTCCCGCGTCGCCTATATGGAGGGGAACTGGGAAACTGGCAGAGCCTTTTCTTCCAGTCCCCCGCCGGCGATTGGCCCGCCATGACAGCGGGGCCCCCGCAACGCCCCCGCCTTTACGGCGGGGCCCGCACGCCCCCCCTTTGCAGAGGGGGGGCCCGGGAACGACCGTGAGTGCCCGGCCGTTCCCGCCCGACGGGGTGGTGAATAAGTGCAATGCGGGAGAAGGCCCCTCCAGGTCTTCTCCCGCTATTCACCACCATGAGCGGCGCGAGAAGTTCCGCGTCTCTCGCGCGCGCTCTACCGCCTGGGTAGACCCGTAGGTCTACCCTGCCCCATCACGCTGTGCCCTCTGCTAGTCAGAGGGACACGCGGAGAGGCCCACCGTGTCGGGTTATTAGCCACCATGAAACACGTCCGCAGTACTCTGCAGGCGTGTTTCATGGTGTTACCAGGGTGCACCACGAGGAGGTTACCCGACCTAGCACCCCAACCTAACCTAACCTAACCTAACCTAACCTAACCTAACCTAACCTAACCTAACCACGATTTGGATTTAAAAATGTAAAATAAGTAAAAAATTAAAATTAGAAAACATTAAATATCACCACAAAGTTGGTCTTTTTGTAAAATATATCATAATAAATAACATAACATAATAAAAAACATAGTAAAACAAGCAATAATTTAAAAATAAAACCATTGAAATAGAAAAAGATTAAAACATGTAGCTCCTTAGTAAATATATAATAGTGTAATTAGTAGTTGAAACATTTTGTTCATATAATTCGCAAATCTTAGTTAATAATAAAAAATTGCAGTTAAAAATTTTGTTAAATTCACTTGCATTACACAAGTAGAATTGGAATGTATTAATTTCTCTTTAGCTTAAACTCACTTGCATAATTTCAGTAAAAATTGGAAAGTTTTAAAATAATATTGTTTAAATTCATTTGCATAAGTTAGGTAAAAATTAGAATGTAAAATTTTTCTCTTAGTTTAAATTCATTTAGTATAACTTCAGTAAAACATGTAACGTAAAAATTAGTTGAGGTAATTAGTAGTTTTTTCATTTTGTATAGAATCTTAACAAGTAATAACAAAGTCTCTGATCTCCATGTCAGAGGGACACCTTAGTGCCATTTCTAGATGGCGGAAAAAAAAAAAAAAAAAAAAAAAAAAACCTAACCTAACCTAACCTAACCTAACCTAACCAAAAAATTTTGGTCTTTTTAGGAGGTTTTTTAGGCTATTTTTCATTTTTTTCTTCAACATCTTGCTGGTTTCTGCACATCTCGCGGCTGGTCCATCCTCGCCCGGCGTCACTGCACGCATCTGAAACAGAAAAGACACTGATAACCGCCAAAAAGTGAAAAATTCGTCCGCCCACCCACCCATATTATAGTTACTAGGTAAAGAAACTCGCATTTTGTAGGGAATTTATACTTTAAAATTCTATATCTCTTAAAGTAAGCCACATATTTGACCGGGGTTTTTAACATTGTACTAGTATAATTATTCACTGTTTTTTGACATTATAAGATTGACTCTAGCTTGACTCATTTTTGAGTTGACATATTTGGTGACATTTTATTTTTAAATTGATTTTATTTACCTTCTCAAAGGTACGTTTTTACAACATTTTCTGATCTTTTGATCCATACAAGTGTACGGCTTTTGCCAGGAGTAAAAATAAGGTTAGGTTAGCGACATTAGTTTAGAAATTGACAAATTCAAAAATAATTTTACAACTTTTACAAACTTTTTATTAATTATATTTTAACATTTATACGTGTCCCTCTGATCCCCCACAACAATGTTTGGCTTCCGCACGCCTGCTAAAGGTTCCAAACCCTCAACATCTTCAAGGAAAACTCCACCCGCCACGCAGGAGAGCGAAAGGATCCAACGCGCCAGCGTGCGCCGGAGTATAGGAGAATGGGAGTCTGGCAAATCAGACCCCATCACACCAACCACTCCTAAGAAAACGGCGCCGGTGGAACTACCAAAGCTGAAAACGGTGCTCCCGCAAGGGATTAGACCCGGTGCGAGAGTGCCGACGGAGGCTGCGATAAGTCCACCGACGCAGCCCAGATACACCTGCAGGCTGGCAGAAGCCAAGGCGTGTCTTACCAAAGCCAAGATCAACTTAGGAAACTCTAGAAATATTAAAACGGAGATTAAGGCTGAGGTATTACACGCCATCGAAAGGCTCTACCAGCTTGTTAAGGAAGCGGAAAGCGAAAGGGAACAGGGAGGGAAAAAAGGCAATGAAACGGTGACTGAAAAAGAACCAGAGAAGAAAAAGGACTCGGAAAAGGAGAAACAGACTGAGAGGGAAATGAGAAATGAAGGACAGGAATTGGTGAAGAAAATGGAAGAACACGCAGTACTCATTCGCGAAAATACAGAGAGAATGGGGAAGCTACAGGAAAGAATGGAAAGGCACCAAGAGGTAGTGGAAAGGCAGACATACGCGAGTGTAGCAGCGGCGCATCCCGGAAAGCAACTCCCGATGCCGACCGCGCTATACTCGGTAGTGGTCAGTGCCAAAGATGAGATGGAAACGGGAGAGGAAGTGTTGCAAAGGATAAGAGAAACGGTAAAAGCCAAAGAAGGAGGAATAGTGGTAGAAAAGATCCGCAAAGCTAAGGACAGAAAAGTGATCGTGGGGTGTAAGACAGAGGAGGAAAGACAAGCAGTTAAGGAGAGACTGAAAAAAGCAGAGGAGTTCCTAAATGTGGAAGAGATGCGAAACAAGAACCCTTTAATTATTTTTAAGAATGTACTTAGCTATAATAGTGATGATGAAATACTAAATTCAATTTGGAAGCAAAACGAGAAGATTTTAAAAGATTTGGACAGGACCGAAAATAAATTAGAGATAGTTTACAAAAAGAAAACCAGCAACACCCAAACGCATCACGTCATCATGAGGGTGTCCCCCGGAGTCTGGCAGCGCCTGGTCCACGCAGGTTCCGTCGTAATAGACCTCCAGCGAGTCCGAGTGGCAGACCAGTCGCCACTCGTGCAATGCTCGCTGTGTCTCGGCTACGGTCACGGACGACGGTTCTGCGTGGAGACCACCGTGAAGTGCAGCCACTGCGGGGGGCCCCACATGAGGGCGGAGTGCGCCGACTGGCTCGCCAATGCGCCCCCTTCCTGCTGTAACTGCGTGCACGCCAGAGCTGAAAAAGTTGACCACAACGCTTTCAGCTCGGAGTGCGCGATCAGGAGGAAGTGGGACGCATTGGCCAGGGCCACAATAGCTTACCTTTAAGATTACAATCAAATTCTAATCGACGAGACACCGACGGAGATCGATCACAGCCAATATCTTGAGCACCTTAGACTGCATCTTCACTTTCCATCAGAAAAGATGGCTTCTATCTCTTCCGAGGCGTCAAGGGACCTAACCCACCTTAACCTAACCTATAAAAAAAAAAAAAAAAAGTAACCAAACCTAACTAAAAAAAAAAAATTACCAAACCTAACAAAAAAAAACCTAACCTAACAAAAAGTAACCTAACCTAACAAAGAAAAAAAAAAAAAAGTTACCTAACCTAACCTAACAAAAAGAAACCTAACAGTGTGCTCCACCTTAGACTGCATCCTCACTTTCCATCAGGAAAGATGGCTTCCATCTCTTCCTAGGCGTCAAGGGACCTAACCCACCCTAACCTATAAAAAAAAAAAAGTAACCAAACCTAAAAAAAAAAAAAAAGGAAACAAACCTAACAAAAAGTAACCTAACCTAACAAAAAAAAAAGTTACCTAACCTAATCTAACAAAAAGAAACCTAACAGTGTGCTCCACCTTAGACTGCATCCTCACTTTCCATCAGAAAAGATGGCTTCCATCTCTTCCTAGGCGTCAAGGGACCTAACCCACCCTAACCTATAAAAAAAAAAAAGTAACCAAACCTAAAAAAAAAAAAAAAGGAAACAAACCTAACAAAAAGTAACCTAACCTAACAAAAAAAAAAGTTACCTAACCTAATCTAACAAAAAGAAACCTAACAGTGTGCTCCACCTTAGACTGCATCCTCACTTTCCATCAGAAAAGATGGCTTCCATCTCTTCCGAGGCGTCAAGGGACTCGTTCTTATACCTTGTCGTCGTAATGACAGGTCAGGTTTTCAAGGGATCTACCTAAAAAGGTGGTAAGTGAGTAGGTTCGGTAACCTATCTAACTCGAATAAAATAGCAACAATAAAATATAAGAATTTATTACATAGGTAGGGTGTACATAGATAGATGAATCATTAAAAATTTTCAAAAATACAATCAAATTCTAATCGACGAGACACCGACGGAGATCGTTCACAGCCAATATCTTGAGCACCTTAGACTGCATCTTCACTTTCCATCAGAAAAGATGGCTGCTATCTCTTCCGAGGCGTCAAGGGACCTAACCCACCTTAACCTAACCTATAAAAAAAAAAAAAAAAAGTAACCAAACCTAACTAAAAAAAAAAAATTACCAAACCTATCAAAAAAAAAACCTAACCTAACAAAAAGTAACCTAACCTAACAAAGAAAAAAAAAAAAAGTTACCTAACCTAACCTAACAAAAAGAAACCTAACAGTGTGCTCCACCTTAGACTGCATCCTCACTTTCCATCAGAAAAGATGGCTTCCATCTCTTCCTAGGCGTCAAGGGACCTAACCCACCCTAACCTATAAAAAAAAAAAAGTAACCAAACCTAAAAAAAAAAAAAAAGGAAACAAACCTAACAAAAAGTAACCTAACCTAACAAAAAAAAAAAATTACCTAACCTAACCTAACAAAAAGAAACCTAACAGTGTGCTCCACCTTAGACTGCATCCTCACTTTCCATCAGAAAAGATGGCTTCCATCTCTTCCTAGGCGTCAAGGGACCTAACCCACCCTAACCTATAAAAAAAAAAAAGTAACCAAACCTAAAAAAAAAAAAAAAAGTAACCAAACCTAACAAAAAGTAACCTAACCTAACAAAAAAAAAAAGTTACCTAACCTAACCTAACAAAAAGAAACCTAACAGTGTGCTCCACCTTAGACTGCATCCTCACTTTCCATCAGAAAAGATGGCTTCTATCTCTTCCGAGGCGTCAAGGGACCTAACCCACCTTAACCTAACCTATAAAAAAAAAAAAAAAAAGTAACCAAACCTAACTAAAAAAAAAAAATTACCAAACCTATCAAAAAAAAAACCTAACCTAACAAAAAGTAACCTAACCTAACAAAGAAAAAAAAAAAAAAGTTACCTAACCTAACCTAACAAAAAGAAACCTAACAGTGTGCTCCACCTTAGACTGCATCCTCACTTTCCATCAGAAAAGATGGCTTCCATCTCTTCCTAGGCGTCAAGGGACCTAACCCACCCTAACCTATAAAAAAAAAAAAGTAACCAAACCTAAAAAAAAAAAAAGGAAACAAACCTAACAAAAAGTAACCTAACCTAACAAAAAAAAAAAGTTACCTAACCTAACCTAACAAAAAGAAACCTAACAGTGTGCTCCACCTTAGACTGCATCCTCACTTTCCATCAGAAAAGATGGCTTCCATATCTTCCGAGGCGTCAAGGGACTCGTTCTTATACCTTGTCGTCGTAATGACAGGTCAGGTTTTCAAGGGATCTACCTAAAAAGGTGGTAAGTGAGTAGGTTCGGTTACCTATCTAACTCGAATAAAATAGCAACAATAAAATATAAGAATTTATTACATAGGTAGGGTGTACATAGATAGATGAATCATTAAAAATTTTCAAAAATACAATCAAATTCTAATCGACGAGACACCGACGGAGATCGATCTCCGGAGCGCGGCGCGCGGACCCGTCGCCTTCGTCCTACTGCCTACTACTCGGAATATTATTGTCAAACTGTCCGGTCGGCGCGGCGCCGGCGTCACGGCGGGCGCCGCTCGCGCGTGCGGTACCGCGCCCGCGCCAGCGCCGCCGCCGGCTCCCCCGCCAGCGCCGCCGCCGCCGCCAGCGTGTCGCCGCGCTCCAGCGACCACTGGCGGCGGCATCGCGCCAGCGCGCGCGCGGGGCTGCCGCGCGGCGAGCGCGCGCGAGGGCGGCTCTCGCTCTCCTCCGCCTCGAGCGGCTCCTCCTCCGAGCTGCGGGCGCAAGCGAGCGATGAGCGCGGCCCGGGCTCGCGTCGGGGCCCGAGGACCCGGCGGACACTCACTCGAGCGGCGGCGGCGTCGGCAGCTCCTTGTCGAAGCCCTCCTTGCCGAGCAGCCAGTGCGTGTGCATCGCGCCCTTGCCCTTGACGAGCACGGCGCCGCGCGAGCGCAGCCGGTAGCCGCCGGCCGCCTGCAGGCGCGCCGCCGTCGCCGCCGACACCTGCACGCGCCACGCCGCACCTGCGGAGCCGCCGAGCGCGTCACCCCGCGCGCGCCCCGGGACCGCGGGGCCGGCGCCGGGAGCCGGGAGCCGCACTCACCGGTGGACTCCATGCGGCTCGCGGTGTTCACCGTGTCGCCGAAGAGGCAGTAGCGCGGCATCGTGAGGCCGACGACGGCGGCGCACACGGGCCCCGAGTGCAGGCCGATGCGCAGGTGCAGCGGCTCGGCCGGCAGGTGGCGCACGCGGAAGCGGCCCGCCAGGTGCAGCAGGTGCAGCGCCATGGTGGCCACCTGCTCGGCGTGGTCGGGCGCGCGCGCCGGCAGCCCGCCCACCACCATGTAGGCGTCGCCGATGGTCTCCACCTTGTAGACGCGGTAGCGCTCGATGGCCGCGTCGAACGTGCTGTACAGGTCGTTGAGCAGGTCCACCACCTGCACGGGCGAGGAGCGCGCCGCCAGCGCCGTGAAGCCCACGATGTCGCTGAAGTAGATGGACACGCACGCGAACTCCTCCGGCTCCACGCGCCCGCCCAGCAGCAGCCGCTCCGCCACCGCCCTGCCGCCGACAGAACGCTCTGTACCGCCCGCGTACCTTCCGCGCGCGTACCTGCCGCCCTTTACCTTCCGCCCGCGTACCTGCCGCCCGCAGGCATGCGGCACCTACCTCGGCAGCATCCTGTTCAGCAGCTGCTCCGTCTTCCTCTTCTCCATGTCCAAGAGCTCAGTCCGCTCCTTGATAAGTTCCTCCAGGTTATTGCTATACTTCTCTAGCATTTCGAACATGGAGTCGACGATGTTTATCTTTCTGAAAACGGACGAACGACCAGGTTGAGACACTCGATGTAGGTCGGTTGGAGGAATGGAGGTAATATAAAAATTTCATAAAATTTATCTGTCAACATCTTAAAACTAAATTGGCTGAACGGCCTTCTATGTAGAATGCGAACACAGCATGCATTGTTTTATTGCTCACATTACTTGCCTTGCCTCTGACTACCACCTACTTTAATTTTCGAACTCTTTGATAAGATCTGGTAGTTCGATAGGTTATACTCGAGAAATTTATATGAATTTATATGGGTACATAGATGAATTTCATCGGACAAGGGGTTATTGAGATATGGGGGTTTCAAAGGGAGAAAGAAATATTGTTACACAAAGTATATTTAACTAGCTAGTGCCCGCGATTTTGTCTGCGTAGGATTAGTATTCCATCATACATTACATAAGCGCAACTCTAGCGGTTTTAGAAGCGCACGCCAGAATAGCTCGCAGATGGTAGATTTTTTCCTACTTACTTGACACTTATAGGCATATTTTGGACAATTCACACAATATCTTTATAAATTGTAGCCTATGTGTTATTCTTATGTACCTACTAGTAGTTCGCCCCGAACTGAGATCTCGTGATGCGACCCGACGAACGCACCTAAACTTTAAGTAGGTGGTAGTCAGAGGCAAGTCCAAACATTGTGCTCGGACTTTTTTCTGACTACCGCCTACTAACTTGGTACGGTAACCAAGTTTCAACTCTATTGGCCTATTTATTGAAGAGTTCCGTTGAACAGACCTTGGCTCCATCATCAGACCTGGTCGTTGTCACCATTTTATGAGAACTGAGTACCTCCTTAATATATTTCAAGAAAAAAAAATAAGAAAAAGCAAAACCAAAAATAAGAAAAACCTTGATGCCAACGAAACTCTTAGAGATGGGAGCTCTTGGATCGCTGGTTATCTTAATTTAACTTTTTTATTGTATCTCAAAAACCGAGCGTTCCAGAAAAAAATTAAAAATTGTTTTGGAATGTCCAAACAAAGCCCTTTCATATGACACGTAACTTGATTTTTTTATGTAACTTTTTTTATTTTTGCCCACTTATAAACCCCCATATCTTAATAACCCTTCATCCGATTTTACTCATATACTTACCAGTAAATTTCACAAGCACAAGCTATCGACTTATCAAATTTCATGCAGATCGGATCAACGGTTCGAAAGTTATGGCCAGACAAACATACATACATACATAAAATGCCAAATCGCCCAAGTTGAAACTAAAGATCTTCGTTCGCTTCGCTCACTCGATCAAAATAAGCTATACTAGTAGTTCGCCCCGAACTGAGATCTCGTGATGCGACCGACGAACGCATCAAAACTTTGAGCAGGTAGTAGTCAGAGGCAAGTCCAAACATTATCTTTGGACTTTTTTCTGACTACCGCCTACTAACTTGGTAAGGTAACCAAGTTTCAACTCTATTGGCCTATTTATTGAAGAGTTCCGTTGAACAGACCTTGGCTCCATCATCAGACCTGGCCGTCGTCACCATTTTATGAAAACTGAGTACCTCCTTAATTTATTTCAAGAAAAAAATTTAAGAAAAAGCAAAGGAACTGGACGTCCAGTAGAAAAACCTTGATGTCAACGAAACTCTTAGAGATGGGAGCTCTTGGATCGCTGGTTATCTTAATTTAACTTTTTTTGTTTTATCTCAAAAACAGAGCGTCCCAAAAAAAAGTAAAAATTGTTTTGGAATGTCCAAACAAAGCCCTTTCATATGACATGTAACTTGATTTTTTTAAGTAACTTTTTTTATTTTTGCCCCCTTTAAAAACCGCATATCTCAAAAACCCTTCATCCGATTTTACTCATATACTTACCAGTAAATTTCTCAAGTACAAGCTATCGACATATCAAATTTCATACAGATCGGATCAACGGTTCTAAAGTTATCGCCAGACAAACATACATACATACATACATACATAAAATGCCAAATCGCCCAAGTTGAAACTAAGATCTTCGTTCGCTTCGCTCACTCGATCAATTATTGTTAATCCATTCAGTAGTTTTTAGGACGAAAGAGGCTAGCTACCCAAAACACAGGTTCTCCTAGGGTGGGAGCTAGCGTACTTGCGCATTTTGTTCTCTGTACCTACCCTACTTGTAATACTTAATTTAAGTACCTACTAGTATTTTATGTGCGTTCTATTCATTACCAAAGAATTCCCTGTTCAGCCGCTGTCTGGCTGAACCAAAACTCGTGCAGAAAAGGTCGAAATCTCAATCTTTACTTTATTGAAGTTCGTGCTTGCTCGCCAAAGAAATGTGTTTTGCTAGTAGTTAGTACCAACTACGGGGATTATGAATAGAGGGATTATATCTTTTGCATTTAGTAGGGACATTAAATTTAATTTTGTTCAGTAAGTCAGGACAATTTATATCATTAGATGTAATCTACATCTACACTAATCTACACTATCTACACTAATATTATAAAGAGGAAAGATTTGTATTTTTGTTGTTTTGTATGTAACGAATAGGCTCAAAAACTACTGATCCGATTTCAAAAATTCTTTCACCATTAGAATGCTACATTATCCCTGAGTAACATAGGCTATATTATATTTTCAAAAAAGTTAGGGATCCTTTCTAAAACTCCAATAATGTAACCCAAGGTGGAAACATAGATGTTTTATAATAATAATTTATTTATAATTTATTAAAAAAAGCACATAGAAATAGGTACAGACAATTAGATGCAGACGAATAAGACGAATAAGGAAATCGAGAAATTACATGGCTTGTAGATAAAATTAGAGATTCAAGACCCTACACTAACCGCCGGTTTCTGAAAGCCCGATCAAAACTAATCGCATGTCAAGTCACTTGCTGTCTCTATCTAATTCGATGTAATAGCTGAAATGGCGAGTGACTTAACATCCGATTAGCTTTGATCGGGCTTTCGGAAACCGGCGGTAAGTCCTTGCAGACTTGTGTTGTAGGAAAAATTAATCCTTACATCACGTGCGCTGCGAAAACTATTGATAGAACAAAATAATGTACCATGACTTTGTAGAACACGTCATCATCTACAAAAAATGTCGCGACAGCATTATGTCTAACTATTATAGTTATGTCACAATAAGTGTTCTTTTATTATAAAAAATTAATTGAAATGCCGCCGCTAGAAAAGGGTCTTTATTTGTACCTTGGTATTAATCCTTATCCAAATAAATCATTTCATATTCAAGACGGTTTCAATACCTATAGATAACTTCTTGAATTTTTTAAATCGGACATTCCATTCAAAAGGTATGACGTAATAAAAAATGTTAACGGGTCCACGGGTCACTCAATCAAATGGGGGGCGTGCAAATTAATGAAATAAGTAGACGCGAGGCTCGAACCCACGGTCTAAGTCTATCCTAAAATGTTCAAAAAATTTATGGCCACCCATGCGAAGCTGGGACAGGCCGCTAGTCTCTAATACTATAAGAATCAAAGTCCTGACTGACTGACTGACTGACTGACTGACTGACTGACTGACATATAGACAACGCACAGCCTAAACCACTGGTCCTAGAGACTTGAAATTTGAGGAGTACATAGGTCTTATGGCGTAGAGGTGTACTAAGAAGGGATTTTTGGAAATTCAACCCCTAAGGGTGTAAAAAGGGATGAAATCGTTTGTATGTAAAATCGTATTCCTTGAACCTACAAACTTGAAACTTGGAGTACATATACTTCAAGGCAAAAAAATAGGAAAGGCATTTTAAGTTTTTTAAAACTACCCTTATATAAGTGTGCAAAGGGATGTAAAAGTTTGAATGGGAGTTTTTTGACCGCTGGTCGTAGAGACTTGAAATTTGAGGAGTACATAGGTCTTATGGCGTAGAGGTGTACTAAGAAGGGATTTTTGGAAATTCAACCCCTAAGGGTGTAAAAAGGGATGAAAACGTTTGTATGTAAAATCGTATTCCTTGATCCTACAAACTTGAAACTTGGAGTACATGTACTTCAAAGCAAAAAAAATGGAAATGCATTTTTAGTTTTTTAAAACTACCCTTAATAAGAGTGCAAAGGGATATCAAAGTTTGTATGGGAGGTTTTTGACTGCTGGTCCTAGAGACTTGAAATTTGAAGAGTACATAGGTCTTATGGCGTAGAGGTGTACTAAGAAGGGATTTTTGGAAATTTAACCCCTAAGGGAGTAAAAGGGTTGAAGACGTTTGCATGACAGTGTGCTCCACCTTAGACTGCATCCTCACTTTCCATCAGAAAAGATGGCTTCCATCTCTTCCTAGGCGTCAAGGAACCTAACCCACCCTAACCTATAAAAAAAAAAAAGTAACCAAACCTAAAAAAAAAAAAAAAGTAACCAAACCTAACAAAAAGTAACCTAACCTAACAAAAAAAAAAAGTTACCTAACCTAACCTAACAAAAAGAAACCTAACAGTGTGCTCCACCTTAGACTGCATCCTCACTTTCCATCAGAAAAGATGGCTTCTATCTCTTCCGAGGCGTCAAGGGACCTAACCCACCTTAACCTAACCTATAAAAAAAAAAAAAAAAAAGTAACCAAACCTAACTAAAAAAAAAAAATTACCAAACCTATCAAAAAAAAAACCTAACCTAACAAAAAGTAACCTAACCTAACAAAGAAAAAAAAAAAAAAGTTACCTAACCTAACCTAACAAAAAGAAACCTAACAGTGTGCTCCACCTTAGACTGCATCCTCACTTTCCATCAGAAAAGATGGCTTCCATCTCTTCCTAGGCGTCAAGGGACCTAACCCACCCTAACCTATAAAAAAAAAAAGTAACCAAACCTAAAAAAAAAAAAAAAGGAAACAAACCTAACAAAAAGTAACCTAACCTAACAAAAAAAAAAAGTTACCTAACCTAACCTAACAAAAAGAAACCTAACAGTGTGCTCCACCTTAGACTGCATCCTCACTTTCCATCAGAAAAGATGGCTTCCATCTCTTCCGAGGCGTCAAGGGACTCGTTCTTATACCTTGTCGTCGTAATGACAGGTCAGGTTTTCAAGGGATCTACCTAAAAAGGTGGTAAGTGAGTAGGTTCGGTTACCTATCTAACTCGAATAAAATAGCAACAATAAAATATAAGAATTTATTACATAGGTAGGGTGTACATAGATAGATGAATCATTAAAAATTTTCAAAAATACAATCAAATTCTAATCGACGAGACACCGACGGAGATCGATCTCCGGAGCGCGGCGCGCGGACCCGTCGCCTTCGTCCTACTGCCTACTACTCGGAATATTATTGTCAAACTGTCCGGTCGGCGCGGCGCCGGCGTCACGGCGGGCGCCGCTCGCGCGTGCGGTACCGCGCCCGCGCCAGCGCCGCCGCCGGCTCCCCCGCCAGCGCCGCCGCCGCCGCCAGCGTGTCGCCGCGCTCCAGCGACCACTGGCGGCGGCATCGCGCCAGCGCGCGCGCGGGGCTGCCGCGCGGCGAGCGCGCGCGAGGGCGGCTCTCGCTCTCCTCCGCCTCGAGCGGCTCCTCCTCCGAGCTGCGGGCGCAAGCGAGCGATGAGCGCGGCCCGGGCTCGCGTCGGGGCCCGAGGACCCGGCGGACACTCACTCGAGCGGCGGCGGCGTCGGCAGCTCCTTGTCGAAGCCCTCCTTGCCGAGCAGCCAGTGCGTGTGCATCGCGCCCTTGCCCTTGACGAGCACGGCGCCGCGCGAGCGCAGCCGGTAGCCGCCGGCCGCCTGCAGGCGCGCCGCCGTCGCCGCCGACACCTGCACGCGCCACGCCGCACCTGCGGAGCCGCCGAGCGCGTCACCCCGCGCGCGCCCCGGGACCGCGGGGCCGGCGCCGGGAGCCGGGAGCCGCACTCACCGGTGGACTCCATGCGGCTCGCGGTGTTCACCGTGTCGCCGAAGAGGCAGTAGCGCGGCATCGTGAGGCCGACGACGGCGGCGCACACGGGCCCCGAGTGCAGGCCGATGCGCAGGTGCAGCGGCTCGGCCGGCAGGTGGCGCACGCGGAAGCGGCCCGCCAGGTGCAGCAGGTGCAGCGCCATGGTGGCCACCTGCTCGGCGTGGTCGGGCGCGCGCGCCGGCAGCCCGCCCACCACCATGTAGGCGTCGCCGATGGTCTCCACCTTGTAGACGCGGTAGCGCTCGATGGCCGCGTCGAACGTGCTGTACAGGTCGTTGAGCAGGTCCACCACCTGCACGGGCGAGGAGCGCGCCGCCAGCGCCGTGAAGCCCACGATGTCGCTGAAGTAGATGGACACGCACGCGAACTCCTCCGGCTCCACGCGCCCGCCCAGCAGCAGCCGCTCCGCCACCGCCCTGCCGCCGACAGAACGCTCTGTACCGCCCGCGTACCTGCCGCGCGCGTACCTGCCGCCCGCGTACCTACCGCCCGCGTACCTGCCGCGCGCGTACCTGCCGCCCGCGTACCTTCCGCGCGCGTACCTGCCGCCCTTTACCTTCCGCCCGCGTACCTGCCGCCCGCAGGCATGCGGCACCTACCTCGGCAGCATCCTGTTCAGCAGCTGCTCCGTCTTCCTCTTCTCCATGTCCAAGAGCTCAGTCCGCTCCTTGATAAGTTCCTCCAGGTTATTGCTATACTTCTCTAGCATTTCGAACATGGAGTCGACGATGTTTATCTTTCTGAAAACGGACGCACGACCAGGTTGAGACACTCGATGTAGGTCGGTTGGAGGAATGGAGGTAATATAAAAATTTCATAAAATTTATCTGCCAACATCTTAAAACTAAATTGGCTGAACGGCCTTCTATGTAGAATGCGAACACAGCATGCATTGTTTTATTGCTCACATTACTTGCCTTGCCTCTGACTACCACCTACTTTAATTTTCGAAATCTTTGATAAGATCTGGTAGTTCGATAGGTTATACTCGAGAAATTTATATGAATTTATATGGGTACATAGATGAATTTCATCGGACAAGGGGTTATTGAGATATGGGGGTTTCAAAGGGAGAAAGAAATATTGTTACACAAAGTATATTTAACTAGCTAGTGCCCGCGATTTTGTCTGCGTAGGATTAGTATTCCATCATACATTACATAAGCGCAACTCTAGCGGTTTTAGAAGCGCACGCCAGAATAGCTCGCAGATGGTAGATTTTTTCCTACTTACTTGACACTTATCGGCATATTTTGGACAATTCACACAATATCTTTATAAATTGTAGCCTATGTGTTATTCTGATGTACCTACTAGTAGTTCGCCCCGAACTGAGATCTCGTGATGCGACCCGACGAACGCACCTAAACTTTAAGTAGGTGGTAGTCAGAGGCAAGTCCAAACATTGTGCTCGGACTTTTTTCTGACTACCGCCTACTAACTTGGTACGGTAACCAAGTTTCAACTCTATTGGCCTATTTATTGAAGAGTTCCGTTGAACAGACCTTGGCTCCATCATCAGACCTGGTCGTTGTCACCATTTTATGAGAACTGAGTACCTCCTTAATATATTTCAAGAAAAAAAAATAAGAAAAAGCAAAACCAAAAATAAGAAAAACCTTGATGCCAACGAAACTCTTAGAGATGGGAGCTCTTGGATCGCTGGTTATTTTAATTTAACTTTTTTATTGTATCTCAAAAACCGAGCGTTCCAGAAAAAAATTAAAAATTGTTTTGGAATGTCCAAACAAAGCCCTTTCATATGACACGTAACTTGATTTTTTTATGTAACTTTTTTTATTTTTGCCCACTTATAAACCCCCATATCTTAATAACCCTTCATCCGATTTTACTCATATACTTACCAGTAAATTTCACAAGCACAAGCTATCGACTTATCAAATTTCATGCAGATCGGATCAACGGTTCGAAAGTTATGGCCAGACAAACATACATACATACATACATACATAAAATGCCAAATCGCCCAAGTTGAAACTAAAGATCTTCGTTCGCTTCGCTCACTCGATCAAAATAAGCTATACTAGTAGTTCGCCCCGAACTGAGATCTCGTGATGCGACCGACGAACGCATCAAAACTTTGAGCAGGTAGTAGTCAGAGGCAAGTACAAACATTATCTTTGGACTTTTTTCTGACTACCGCCTACTAACTTGGTAAGGTAACCAAGTTTCAACTCTATTGGCCTATTTATTGAAGAGTTCCGTTGAACAGACCTTGGCTCCATCATCAGACCTGGCCGTCGTCACCATTTTATGAAAACTGAGTACCTCCTTAATTTATTTCAAGAAAAAAATTTAAGAAAAAGCAAAGGAACTGGACGTCCAGTAGAAAAACCTTGATGTCAACGAAACTCTTAGAGATGGGAGCTCTTGGATCGCTGGTTATTTAATTTAACTTTTTTTGTTTTATCTCAAAAACAGAGCGTCCCAAAAAAAAGTAAAAATTGTTTTGGAATGTCCAAACAAAGCCCTTTCATATGACATGTAACTTGATTTTTTTAAGTAACTTTTTTTATTTTTGCCCCCTTTAAAAACCGCATATCTCAAAAACTCTTCATCCGATTTTACTCATATACTTACCAGTAAATTTCTCAAGTACAAGCTATCGACATATCAAATTTCATACAGATCGGATCAACGGTTCTAAAGTTATCGCCAGACAAACATACATACATACATACATACATAAAATGCCAAATCGCCCAAGTTGAAACTAAGATCTTCGTTCGCTTCGCTCACTCGATCAATTATTGTTAATCCATTCAGTAGTTTTTAGGACGAAAGAGGCTAGCTACCCAAAACACAGGTTCTCCTAGGGTGGGAGCTAGCGTACTTGCGCATTTTGTTCTCTGTACCTACCCTACTTGTAATACTTAATTTAAGTACCTACTAGTATTTTATGTGCGTTCTATTCATTACCAAAGAATTCCCTGTTCAGCCGCTGTCTGGCTGAACCAAAACTCGTGCAGAAAAGGTGGAAATCTCAATCTTTACTTTATTGAAGTTCGTGCTTGCTCGCCAAAGAAATGTGTTTTGCTAGTAGTTAGTACCAACTACGGGGATTATGAATAGAGGGATTATATCTTTTGCATTTAGTAGGGACATTAAATTTAATTTTGTTCAGTAAGTCAGGACAATTTATATCATTAGATGTAATCTACATCTACACTAATCTACACTATCTACACTAATATTATAAAGAGGAAAGATTTGTATTTTTGTTGTTTTGTATGTAACGAATAGGCTCAAAAACTACTGATCCGATTTCAAAAATTCTTTCACCATTAGAATGCTACATTATCCCTGAGTAACATAGGCTATATTATATTTTCAAAAAAGTTAGGGATCCTTACTAAAACTCCAATAATGTAACCCAAGGTGGAAACATAGATGTTTTATAATAATAATTTATTTATAATTTATTAAAAAAAGCACATAGAAATAGGTACAGACAATTAGATGCAGACGAATAAGACGAATAAGGAAATCGAGAAATTACATGGCTTGTAGATAAAATTAGAGATTCAAGACCCTACACTAACCGCCGGTTTCTGAAAGCCCGATCAAAACTAATCGCATGTCAAGTCACTTGCTGTCTCTATCTAATTCGATGTAATAGCTGAAATGGCGAGTGACTTAACATCCGATTAGCTTTGATCGGGCTTTCGGAAACCGGCGGTAAGTCCTTGCAGACTTGTGTTGTAGGAAAAATTAATCCTTACATCACGTGCGCTGCGAAAACTATTGATAGAACAAAATAATGTACCATGACTTTGTAGAACACGTCATCATCTACAAAAAATGTCGCGACAGCATTATGTCTAACTATTATAGTTATGTCACAATAAGTGTTCTTTTATTATAAAAAATTAATTGAAATGCCGCCGCTAGAAAAGGGTCTTTATTTGTACCTTGGTATTAATCCTTATCCAAATAAATCATTTCATATTCAAGACGGTTTCAATACCTATAGATAACTTCTTGAATTTTTTAAATCTGACATTCCATTCAAAAGGTATGACGTAATTAAAAATGTTAACGGGTCCACGGGTCACTCAATCAAATGGGGGGGCGTGCAAATTAATGAAATAAGTAGACGCGAGGCTCGAACCCACGGTCTAAGTCTATCCTAAAATGTTCAAAAAATTTATGGCCACCCATGCGAAGCTGGGACAGGCCGCTAGTCTCTAATACTATAAGAATCAAAGTCCTGACTGACTGACTGACTGACATATAGACAACGCACAGCCTAAACCACTGGTCCTAGAGACTTGAAATTTGAGGAGTACATAGGTCTTATGGCGTAGAGGTGTACTAAGAAGGGATTTTTGGAAATTCAACCCCTAAGGGTGTAAAAAGGGATGAAATCGTTTGTATGTAAAATCGTATTCCTTGAACCTACAAACTTGAAACTTGGAGTACATATACTTCAAGGCAAAAAAATAGGAAAGGCATTTTAAGTTTTTTAAAACTACCCTTATATAAGTGTGCAAAGGGATGTAAAAGTTTGAATGGGAGTTTTTTGACCGCTGGTCGTAGAGACTTGAAATTTGAGGAGTACATAGGTCTTATGGCGTAGAGGTGTACTAAGAAGGGATTTTTGGAAATTCAACCCCTAAGGGTGTAAAAAGGGATGAAAACGTTTGTATGTAAAATCGTATTCCTTGATCCTACAAACTTGAAACTTGGAGTACATGTACTTCAAAGCAAAAAAAATGGAAATGCATTTTTAGTTTTTTAAAACTACCCTTAATAAGAGTGCAAAGGGATATCAAAGTTTGTATGGGAGGTTTTTGACTGCTGGTCCTAGAGACTTGAAATTTGAAGAGTACATAGGTCTTATGGCGTAGAGGTGTACTAAGAAGGGATTTTTGGAAATTTAACCCCTAAGGGAGTAAAAGGGTTGAAGACGTTTGCATGAAAAATAGTATTCCTTGAACCTACAAACTTGAAACAACTTGAAGTGGATGTACTCTATTTTATGCTAAAAAATAGAAAAAGTATTTTTAGTTTTTTAAAACTACCCTTAAAAGGTGTGCAAAGAGTTTTTTAACGCGTGGTGCGATTGACTTAAAACTTGAGGTACTTAAATATACTAAGAAAGACGTTTTTAACATTTCATAATTACCTTGCAAAGGGTGCAAATGACTGTAAAAGTTAGTATGGGAGAGTTTTTAACGCATAGTGCGATTGATTTCAAACTTGAAGCAAATATACTCCACAATAAATAATTTAAAATCACGTTTTCAATATTTTAAAACCACCCCTGCAAAGTGTGCAAAGGGATGTAAAAGTTTGTATGGGAGTTTTTTAACGCGTGGTGCCATTGACTTAAAACTTGGGGTAAATATACTAGAAATAAATATTTAAGAATGACACTTTTAATTTTTGATAATTACCCCTGCAAAGGGTGTAAATGACTGTAAAAAATAGTTTGGGAGATTTTTAATGAATAGTGCGATTGATTTCAAACTTAAAGTAAATAAACTCCACAATAAATAATTTAAAATCACTTTTTCAATATTTTAAAACTTCCCCTGCAAAAGACTGCCAAAGTTTCATGGTTTGTATGTGAGATTTTTAACGCGTAGTGTAATTAACTTCAAACTAAAAGAAAATATATGTTCTGTGGATAAATAACAAATATACAGTTTGGTTTTCGAAAACAACCCCTAAAACGTTACCCTCCTCCGTTGCGCTCGAGTAAAAAGGATACAACGAGGCGTCAATGTTTGTAAGGGACATTCTAAAAACGGGAATCTTGAGTTGGTACGAAGAGATCTGAGGGTATCTACCGTGCCTGGGGATCAAAGTCGTGAAGCTGTTTAGTTTCGTTTGTTTTGGGGTAGAAACTAGGAACAAATGAGTACATATTTTCAATGTAAGGTTATCTTTGTTGTATTTGTCATGTTTGTGTTAAACTCAGTACCTATACCTACCTACCTAATATAGGTAATGTACGCCTATAGGTATCTCTTATACCTACGTAGGTATTTAAAATCCTACCCTAATAATATACAAATCAATGCGAAAGTTACGATGTTTGGATGTTTGTGGCTCAATCACGGCTCACCACTTCAACGCGTGCGAAGCCGCGGGAAGCCACTAGTTTTTAATAAAAAGCATAAATCAGCGATTTTACGCCGCTTAACTAGGTAGTATTCTCTTATCTGTGACTAGGGGGAGAAGAGATGTTTGTATTATTATGAGTATGTATTTACAAAAACAAAGTATATGTATAATGCGGCTAGATAGCGCCGGGTGGAAAGTTCGCCAATATTTTTTTTTTATTTTAAAACAAAAAAAGGTTCGATCTAAATTATCGGCAGTAGTTCCCGGGACACCCCGTACTCACCGGCCCCGATGCAGGCGGCGGAAGGTGTCGTGCAGCCGCTGGAAGTCGGGCCGATGGTCCGGCGCCTCGCTCCAGCACTGGCGCATCACGCTCACCGCCTCGGGCGGCGCCGCGCCCATCGACACCGACGGCCGGATCAGCGGCGGCGGCCGGCGCAGCTTCTCCACCAGCTCTGCAACCCGCGCGCGTCAGCGGAGCTCTCCCCTCGCCCTCGCCCCTCGCGCAGCGCTCACCGCTCACCTTCCGGCGACAGCGACAGCATGCAGTAGGGCTCGCCGCGCACGATCACCTCCTGCATCACGATCGCGAACGAGAACACGTCGCCCGCCTGCGAGCCGCGCACGCGCGCCGCCTCGTCGCGCAGCAGCTCCGGCGCCGTCCACAGCAGCTCTGCAAGCGGCGGCGGCGTCAGCGCGGCGAGGCGGAGCGCGGGAGGGGGAGGGGGAGGGCGAGGGGGGAGCCGGTACCTGCGGCGGGCGGCGGCGGCGGCGCGAGCGCGGGCTGCGCGCGGGCCAGCGCCGGCAGCCCGTAGTCGGCGACGCGCAGCACCCAGCGCGAGTCCACGAGGCAGGCGCGCGAGGACAGCCGGCCGTGCACGCGCAGCGGCGACGCGTGCAGGTAGCGCAGCCCCTTCACCAGGTCCGTGAGCAGCGACAGCCGGAACGTCCAGTCCAGCCGGATGTCGTCCTCGCGCAGCACGCGCTCCAGCGAGCCGCGCCAGCAGTGCGCCCACACCATGCCGCCCGGCGCCGCCACCCAGCCTGAAACGGACGCGGCGTCAGCGCGCCCGAGGCCGCCCGAGGCCGCCCGAGGCCGCCCGAGGGTCGCCGGCCGAGGCCCACCTATGAACGGGTTCAGGTTCTCGTGCCGCAGGCCCTGCACGAGCAGCAGCACGTCGAGCGCGGACCGCTTCAGCTCGGCGCCCGCGGCCGCTTGCAGGTACGTCACGTGCACGGGGTCTCCCTGAGAACATTCCGAGCGTTAGCTGCGCGGATCGCTCTCCGATGAAGCGAGCAACCCAAATTTAAAAAAAAAATATTTATTTAACAAAATCACTAATTACAGTATTCATTTTACAACATCGTGAAACCTAGTAAGGTTTGTATCGATGTTGGCACTGACTCGAGCTGTTACACTTTTCAAACACAGAAATTATAGTAGGTAGGTTTAATTTTGTAAGTAAACTTCTTAAAATTGAAGTTAGGACTTTACTGCATGCATAATAAGTAAGAAGGTAAAAACAATAACTTTCCTTAATTTGATAAAAAACAACAAAAACAACATTTATAACAAAGCAAGTACCTAGGTAGATAATAGAAACTGATGGATGTGAATAAGGTGCAATCTAACTTTGTTGTTTTGATAATTATTGGGAACGAAAAAACGTAGGTAGGTATGTCTGCTTTGATGTTTATTGTGCGACTGAGGTGACAGATATGAAGAAAATAGAAGGCTGATATTTTGATGCATTCATGTTACGGTTTTGGAAAGCTTTTACTACGTTATTTATTGTTATCTAAGTATTGTCTAATACTTAAAATGCATGTTATTAAAATCAGTCTCCAATAAACCATCGTAAAGAACACTCGCTTTCTTTAATTACAAACCTTCCCACAAGCAAATTTGAACCTTACGGTAGTGAACATAATGGTCAAATCGAGCCGGATCGATTAGTGGGAAGGCTTACGAACTCGGACGGCCGAAGCTCGGAGACAATAGGCCGCATTCCTTAGATAAGGATTACTATGTGAACATCAAGTTAAAGTGAATTATTTGAACTGTGATTTAATGTTGGATTGATGCGTATGGTATAAAGTGAATGGAACTAAACTTTGGATTGCAGTGTATTTGAGGACTTTGAATCAATTTGTGCTACGGATTTTGCAGATGTATGGTGTACCTACACACACACTATATTATTAAACTGTACCTATACGGTTTTGGACTCGATACGTTTTCTTGGGTTACGTCGTGAACTAAGCTTTATCACCCGACTTCGTACTATTTTGTCAGCAGTAGGTTTTGAACTATATTAACAAATCAATTTGCTAAAAATGACGACGGCGACTGCAGAACAGAGTCAATACCTATCTACGTTGGAAGATGTTGCCAGCATGATACAAAAGGCGCAGACTAATATAAAAAAATGTCCCAAAGCGAGGCTCACGGAAGGTTACTTAAAGGCGAGATTAAAAACCGTAGAAGATTATTGGGAAACTTTTAAACAAGCTCATAATAACCTCGCAAAATGCACGCCGCGAGAACAACGGGGTGTTTTACCCTATTTCTTGAATGAGGAGTTCTACAAATTCGAGGAGATATACATCTGCTTTCAAGCAGATTTAACTGATCATATAGTAAAAATGGATGCGCAAAAGAAGATGGAAGTTTTGAATCTGTCATCTTCGACCCAAGAAAGTCATTCACTATCATTTGCCAAACTACCTCGAATCCAGCTTCCCACGTTCTCGGGCAAGTATGAAGAGTGGCCCTCATACCAGGACTTGTTCACGGCACTCGTCCACAGCACTGCTATAAGTGACGTACAGAAACTTCACTACCTGAAAACGACTGTTTCTGGCGAAGCGGAAGTATTACTTAGAAACATACAAATTACCGGAAGTAATTATACACAGGCATGGGAATTATTGAAAGGACGTTTCGGTAACAAACGCATGATTGTAAATTCTCTCTTAAAGAGATTATTCGGACAGAAAAAAGTGAAGTGAAAAGTCAGTCAGCACCACAAATTAAAGCTGTACTTGATACCACGATGGAATGTATCACCAGCCTTAATAATTTGAAAGTGTGCACCGACTCTTGGGATCCTTTAATTATATTTCTGGTCGGACAGAAGTTGGATACAGAGTCGTTGAAAGACTGGGAAGAACATGCACAGAAGGAAGATTGTGAAGAGATGCCAACATGGGAAGAGTTAAAGAAGTTTCTCGCATCTAAGTTCCGCACTCTAGAACTCATCGCTCCCATGACCACTGCTTCTACAAGAGACAAACTACAGACCCACAAAACTTTCCACGTTACTTCCGAAGATAATATAGACGAAACCGATGGAGATATATTTCAATCCGCCCACGCCGCCGTTACAAGTTCACAACAGTCACAACCAACATGTACTTATTGCAAGGAGAAAGGACATTACATTCACAGCTGCAAGGGGTTCGGTAATCAATCTGTGGAACAAAGACAGGATTTCGTGAAAAATAACAATCTTTGTTTCAACTGCCTCATACCGAACCACAGTGTATTCAGATGTAAACATAGAACAAATTGCCGAGTCTGCGGGAGAAGACACAATTCCCTTCTTCACAAAATGATAGAACCTAATCAAGAGGGGAATGTCAAAGAGCAAGAACCGGTAGTAGAAACAGAACACAAGGTTACCAGCGCACACTTCTCCAATGAACAACCCGGTCGTCAGGTGTTATTAGCAACAGCACAAGTAAATGTTAAAACAAGAAATGGTGACACACATTTACTTCGTGCTCTGATTGATCAAGGGTCAGAGGCTTCTTTCGTATCGGCAAGAGCCGTGGAACTATTGGGTTTACCTAAAACCAATATCAACGGAGTCGTCTCTGGAGTGGGAGAAAGGAACACAGTCTCTATAAAACATTTGGTTGACCTGTCGGTAACATCGCGATTTGATGGAGCTGTAGACATACAAGTGAAAGCTTATGTTCTGAAAAAGATTTCGACACAGTTACCTTCAACACACATCGCGATGGATCTGAATATGCTTCAAACGTTACCATTGGCTGACCCAAAGTATTGTAAACCGGGTAAAATTGACATGTTACTCGGAGCCGAAGTCTTTTGTAAAATAATAGAAGAGGGACTGGTGAAAATACCCGAGGGCGTAGTGGCTCAGAAAACAAGTTTGGGGTGGATTCTATCGGGTCAAAGGGAAGATAAGTCAGTTTGCAACCAACACAACGTTATTACCCTGCATGTTACGAGAATGATTGCTGAAGACAATGACATGCTCAGAAGGTTCTGGGAAATAGAAACAGAGTTATACAAAAAGAAGAAGTTAATGACAAAGGAAGAAGAAGAATGTGAAAATATTTACAAACAAACAACTAAACGAGAAGATAGTGGAAGATACGTTGTACACTTACCGCTGAGACAAAACATTGAAGAAACAGTAAGTTTATGTGGAGATACAAAGCAACAGGCAATAAATAGATTCAAACAGCTAGAGAAAAAATTCCAAAGGGATCCGAACCTTAAGGCTGAATATACTAAAGTCATACGCGAGTATAAAGATATGGGTCATTTGAAAAGGTCAGAAACTCCAGAGGACAATATTGCAATATACCTACCTCACCATGCGGTAATACGCGAAGACAAAGACACAACAAAAGTCAGAGTGGTCTACGATGCATCTGCTAAGGGTTCCAATGGATATTCCTTGAACGATGCCATGATGGTAGGACCTGTGTTGCAGCCCGATCTTAGAAGTCTTATTATATCCTGGCGAACACACAAAATATGCATAGTTGGAGATATTGTTAAAATGTACAGAATGGTTAATATGACAGAATCTCACACGAACCTCCAGCGCATCGTCTGGCGAGATGATATGAATGAGGAAATCGAAAGCTACAACCTAACCACTGTTTCATTTGGGACAGCCGCAGCACCGTTTTTAAGTGTACGAACGCTAAGTCAATTAGCTGATGATGAAGTGCATGACTATCCGGATACAGCACCTGCAATAAAAACGTCTTTTTATATAGATGATTTAATGTTGGGAAATGTAAATGTAGAAAAAACTAAAAAGATGTGTGAAGAGTTAAAAATAATACTGCGTATAGGAGGATTCGAAATGCAAAAATGGTCGAGTAACTCGGAAGAAGTTCTAGAATATTTACAAAGGGCAGATGATCAAACCAAAGACAAAGTAGAGATTAAACTAGATAAGGTTATAAAAATTCTAGGATTGACATGGGACAGAAAGGATGATTCTTTTAAAATTACCGTGAACTTACCTGATATGTACCATCCTGTTACGAAAAGATCCATTCTTTCTGATGTTGCTCGCCTGTTTGACCCCTTCGGATGGCTCGCACCGGTTATCATCACGGCTAAAACTTTGATTCAAAGACTGTGGCTAAGCAGTTTAGGATGGGATGATGAACTGCCGTCGGACTTGAGTGAAGAATGGAGCAAATACAGAGAAGAGTTAATACATCTACAAAATATACGGATACCACGCTGGCTGCAAACTACTCCGGACAACAGTGATGTTCAACTACATGGTTTTGCAGACGCATCCACCCAAGCATACGCCGCTGTTACATACCTCAGAGTCATTAAAGATGGAGAAGTTCACGTAACGATGCTTGCATCACGGACAAAGGTTGCTCCTTTGAAGCAAATGACGATTCCAAAATTAGAACTATGCGCAGCAGCCTTACTTGCAGAACTAATCAATGATCTGGAAGAACTTCTGACCATACCGAAAAATAACATTTTTGCTTGGACAGATTCAATGGTGGTTTTGTCATGGCTACAATCACAGCCTAGTCGTTGGCGAACCTTTGTTGCCAATAGGGTCGCTGATATAACACGAACTCTTCATACATCCCAATGGAGACACGTCAAGTCTGCTGATAACGCCGCTGATATCGCCACAAGAGGCATCAACGCCAGCGATCTGGCTGATTTAGAATCATGGTGGACTAGACCACAATGGTTGAAATATGAGACAGTAGAGTTTGTTGGGTGTGAAATTCCCAAAACAGAGTTGGAGTTGAAAGGAACATTTCACACGACATTACAAGAAGATGAACCAATTTGGGAAAGATTTTCAGACATAACAAGGATGAAAAGAGTGCTCGCATACTGTAGAAGAATGTTGAAAAGAGAAATAGGTGAACCCAAAGACAAATACCTAAAATCAAACGAAATGGAAAGAGTTTTACAAGACTGCATCAAATACTATCAATATTTAGTTTATGGTAAAGAAGTTGAAGACCTGAAGAAAAACGGAATAGTTAAACCTAGAAGTTCCCTTATCACACTTTCTCCGTTTTTAAATGATAAAGAAATAATAAGAGTGGGAGGACGACTTGAAAATGCTAAAATAGCAGAAACCACAAAACACCCCATTATTATACCTAGCAATCAGCATATCACTAAGCTGTTGATTGATGAAGCTCACACTAAAACATTCCGTGGTGGAATCCAGCTTATGATGACCTATGTAAGAACGAAATACTGGATGATAAATTTAAAATCAGCTGTCAAAAAATGTATAAGAACCTGCAAAATTTGTATTATTCATAAGGCTAAAACTAAGAATCAGTTTATGGGTCAGCTACCGGCCATGAGGGTTAATCCACATCGAGCATTTTTGAATAGTGGAGTTGACTATGCTGGTCCTATTATGATGAGAACTTCGAAGGGCCGTGGACATCATGCTACCAAAGGGTACATTTGCTTGTTTGTGTGCATGGCCACTCGTGCTATACACCTGGAAGCCGTTACAGATCTAACTTCACAAGCGTTTATAGCCGCATTTCGAAGGTTTGTTGCACGCCGAGGTCATTGCTCACACTTATGGAGTGACAATGGGACGAACTTTATCGGCGCTGCAAAGGAACTACGCGAGATATTTCTGAGAGGCACAAACAACATGGCCAAGGAAGTGGCTGAATTATTAGCTAACGACGGCACCACGGCTCACTTCATTCCACCAAGGATGCCGTCATATGGAGGTTTGTGGGAAGCAGGCGTTCAGTCAGCAAAACGGCATCTAGCTAGAGTAAGTAAAGATACCAAGCTAACATACGAAGAGATGGCTACGTTGTTAGCACAAATAGAAGCATGCCTTAACTCTCGCCCTCTTTGTAAAATAGATAACACGACAGAGCCATTAACTCCTGGTCATTTCCTAGTCGGCGAGCCTTTAATAAGCGTACCTGATTTAAATTATCGGCGCCATAACCTCAACTTGCTTACCCGATGGCAATTTATTCAGAGGATGACACAAGATTTTTGGCATAGATGGCAGACCGAATATCTCAATACACTACAACAGAGGTATAAATGGCAAATTCCAGTACAATCCCCTGTTGTTGGTGATATTATCGTTGTTAAAGATGAAGATCTACCCCCGACCAAATGGTTGCTTGGAAGAATTAAACATCTTCATGCAGGAGCTGATGGTCTTGTAAGAGTGGTGACTATACAAAAAAACAAAAATAACGGTTGCAAAGGCAACCATGAACTAAAGAGACCACTCTCCAAGGTGATATTGCTCCCGAAAGATACCGATGAGTCAGTCACGGCGGGCGACAATAACTAGCCTATGATTAATAATTACGTGTAGAATCTGGTTGATTATGTTGTCAATGTTATTCTTAATTCTATGAAGTACCTATGTTTATTTTTGTTTTTTTTTTATATTTAATTCACACAAAATGTATACAGTCCATTTTGCTCTTTTGTGCTTGCTTTTTGTGTATTTAAAAACTATTGTTTTGGCGGGCGATATGTCTAATACTTAAAATGCATGTTATTAAAATCAGTCTCCAATAAACCATCGTAAAGAACACTCGCTTTCTTTAATTACAAACCTTCCCACAAGCAAATTTGAACCTTACGGTAGTGAACAAGTATAATGTTTACGATTCCAATAGTCACTTTTGCATCGAACAGAAACATTGGTTCGCGCAATACCCACTGTTATAAATTTTTTACGCACACAATGCCGCTATTGGAAGATAGGTAGGTTAGGTATCTAGGTTGCTAGGATAAAATCACTAAGATCGATGCGATCGGACCATCCTCGGACCGCTCCGACATCACGGCTCGGTCGCATCGGACCGGCGGCGCTCGGACAGATCCGAGATATCAGAGATGCCTCTCTCTCGCATGCCCTTCGATCAACAATCAACCGCATGCCACAATTAGCTTAAGTTTATTTAGTCCTTCTTCCTTTATATGTGAACTGACTACTTCGCATGCTTCTTACTTTGTCAATGCTGTACACGCCCGTAAGTGACAGCGCATATAGGTACCTATTACTTTTACATTACATTATATTTACTCTAGCCTTATGTATCCGTCGTCGGTGTGTCTTAATAATAAAATAAAATCTACACTAATATTATAAAGAGGAAAGATTTGTATTTTTGTATGTAACGAATAGGCTCAAAAACTACTGGTCCGATTTCAAAAATTCTTTCACTCTATTAGAATGCTACATTATCCCTGAGTAACATAAGCTATATTATATTTAAAAAAAAATCAGGGATCCTTACTAAAACTCCAATAATGTAACCCAAGGTGGAAAACAAAAACCTTACATCGCGTGCGCTGCGAAAACTATTGATGATAGAACAAAATAATGTAGTACGATTTTGTAGAACACGTCATTATCTACAAAAAATATCGCGACAGCATTATGTCTAAGTATTATTGATCGAGTGAGCGAAGCGAACGAAGATCTTAGTTTCAACTTGGGCGATTTGGCATTTTATGTATGTATGTATGTATGTATGTTTGTCTGGCGATAACTTTAGAACCGTTGATCCGATCTGCATGAAATTTGATAAGTCGATAGCTTGTACTTGAGAAATTTACTGGTAAGTATATGAGTAAAATCGGATGAAGGGTTTTTGAGATATGGGGTTTTTTAAGAGGGCAAAAATAAAAAAAGTTACATAAAAAAATCAAGTTACATGTCATATGAAAGGGCTTTGTTTGGACATTCCAAAACAATTTTTACTTTTTTTTTGGGACGCTCAGTTTTTGAGATAAAACAAAAAAAGTTAAATTAAATAACCAGCGATCGAAGAGCTCCCATCTCTAAGAGTTTCGTTGACATCGAGGTTTTTCTACTGGTCGGCCAGTTCCTTTGCTTTTTCTTATTTTTTTTTCTTGAAATAAATCAAAGAGGTACTCAGTTCTCATAAAATGGTGACGACGACCAGGTCTGATGATGGAGCCAAGGTCTGTTCAACGGAACTCTTCAATAAATAGGCCAATAGAGTTGAAACTTGGTTACCATACAAAGTTAGTAGGTGGTAATCAGAAAAAAATCCAAAGATAATGTTTGGACTTGCCTCTGACTACGACCTACTCAAAGTTTTGATGCGTTCGTCGGGTCGCATCACGAGATCTCAGTTCGGGGCGAACTACTAGTAGTTACTTATGTCACAATAAGTGTTCTTTTATTGATCGAGTGAGCGAAGCGAACAAAGATCTTTAGTTTCAACTTGGGCGATTTGGCATTTTATGTATGTATGTATGTATGTATGTTTGTCTGGCGATAACTTTAGAACCGTTGATCCGATCTGCATGAAATTTGATAAGTCGATAGCTTGTACTTGAGAAATTTACTGGTAAGTATATGAGTAAAATCGGATGAAGGGTTATTAAGATATGGGGTTTTATAAGGGGCCAAAAATAAAAAAAGTTACATAAAAAAATCAAGTTACATGTCATATGAAAGGGCTTTCTTTGGACATTTCAAAACAATTTTTACTTTTTTACTGGGACGCTCGGTTTTTGAGATACAACAAAAAAGTTAAATTAAGATAACCAGCGATCCAAGAGCTCCCATCTCTAAGAGTTTCGTTGGTATCAAGGTTTTTCTACTGGTCGGTCAGTTCCTTTGCTTTTTCTTTTTTTTTTTCTTGAAATAAATTACGGAGGTACTCGGTTCTCATAAAATGGTGACAACGACCAGGTCTGATGATGGAGCCAAGGTCTGTTCAACAGAACTCTCCAATAAATAGGCCAATAGAGTTGAAACTTGGTTTCCGTACAAAGTTAGTAGGCGGTCGTCTGAAAAAAGTCCAAACATAATGCTTGGACTTGCCTCTGACTACCACCTACTCAAAATTTTAGTGCGTTCTTCGGGTCACATCACGAGATCTCAGTTCGGGGCGAACCACTAGTTATAAAAAAATAATTGAAATGCCGCCGCTAGAAAAGGGTCTTTATTTGTACCTTGGTATTAATCCTTATCCAAATAAATCTTTTCATAATTAAGACGGTTTCAATACCTATAGATTACTTCTTGAAATTTTCAAATCGGACATTCCATTCAAAAGATATGACGAAATTAAAAATGTGAACGGGTCCACGGGTCACGCACGGGGTTCGATTTCACTCACTCTGGCGTGCAAATGTATGAAATAAGTAGACGCGAGGCTCGAACCCACGGTCTAAGTTTATCCTAAAATGTTCAAAAAATGTATGACCACCCCCATGCGAAGCTGGGACAGGCCGCTAGTAATAAATAAATTTCGGAGCGATCCACTCCACTTCGATCGGAACCTTGTATCTCGTGCGGCGATCGACCGCGACGCGGTTCACGCTGCACGTCGAGGAAGGCAGCGACGGAGCGCGCGGCGGCGCCAGCTCGCCCGCGCCCTGCGCCGCCGGCTCGTCCGCCGGCGCCGGCGCCGATCCCGGCTCCGGCTCCGGCTCCGGCCCGCCGAACTCGTGCAGGCGCCGCACCCAGCACGACAGCATCGTCTCGATGCCGTCGCCGACGCGCCGCTCGTCCGCCGGGAACGAGAAGTCGGCGAACGACAGAAGCGGCGCCCCGCGGCCCGCGCGCCGCCGCCGGCCGCGCCGCGCCAGCCACGCCAGCGCCGCGCCGCCCAGCAGCAGCAGCAGCGCGCCGCCCAGCGCCAGCGCGCCGAGCGCGGGGCCCTGCGCCGGCGGCCGGGCGGCGGCGCCGGCCGCGGCCCAGCGGCCGAGCGCGTCCGCCGTGAGGTTGTCGACGCGCACGTAGAACTGTCGGCGCGCGTCCGGCGCGAGCGCGCGCGACCCGGCCACGTGCAGCGCGGCGGCGGCGCGCCAGGCGGCGGGCGCGCCGCCCGAGCGTTCCTCCAGCTGCAGCTCGGCGTGAGCGCGCTCCACGCCGGCGCGCTCGGCCGCCGCGCTGCGCTCCAGCTCCGCGAGCGCGACCCGCAGCGCCCCCGCGCCCCCGCCCGCCTCGTCCCGCAGCGCCCCCGCGCCCCCGCCCGCCTCGTCCCGCGTGCGCAGCAGCAGCAGCGCCCCCGCCGGCAGCTGCACGTCGGCGATCGCGCGCAGCTCCGCTCCCTCTGCGCCCGCGCCCGCCGCGGCGCCGTCGTCCTCGGTCTCCTCGGCGTGCAGCAGCAGCGCTCGCTGCGCTCCGTGCGCGAAGCCGTCGACGCCGCGCTCGCGCGACACGCACAGGATCACCGCTGAAGGAATCGGGCATCGGTCCGATGAAATACGATCGGGCGACGTCCCCGACCTGGGAACTCGGAGATCTAGAGACCGAAGAATATCTCTACCTTCGGAGAGAATCTAACGACGAGCGACGGCGATAGCGGTAGGTAGCGGAGATGTACGGAAATGTACGTGGGTCCAGAGTGGGATGTTAAATAATAAGCTGATTGAAGATAGATAAAAGGAGTTTATTCCGAAACTATGCTAATATGGGAGGATATGCTAATGAGTGCGGACCGATCGCGGTTCGTAAGTGCACTGACTTGGTAAACCGCACGGGCGTTGCCTCGTGCGACCTACCTACTTAGGCCAAAACTGCTGCTCTTAGCTGGTGTTCAATAGGTATTGAACAGGAGAATCGGTCGTCCTTCGCCGAAAACCGATCTCGCGACGCCGCCGTCGGTCGCAATCGTTCTTCGACGACGATCGATCCGACGTCGGACCGGTCGTCGATCGTCGCCGACTCACCTTCCGAAGGCGCGGAGACGGCGGAGGCGGCGTCGGCTCGCGGCGGCAGGCGCCGCACCGCGAGCCCCTCCGCGGCCAGCGAGTGCGCCGTCGCGTCCAGCAGCGCCGCGCAGCCCGCGCCGCGCGGCGTCGCCAGCCGCGCGCCGCGCCAGCCCAGCGCGCGCGCCGCCCGCGCCGCGCCGCCCGCCACCAGCGCGTCCCGCCAGCACGCCGCCGGCACCGCGCGGCCCAGCGCGCGCCCCGCCGCGCCCAGCGCCGCGCACGCCGCGCCCCCCGCGCCCAGCACGCACACGCGCGCGCCCGCGCTCAGCGCGCCCAGCGCCGCGCGCGCCACGCGCCCGCTCCAGCCGGCGCCGCACGTCTCTGCGAACGCACGACCCGCGCTCTGCACTCTGCACCGCTCTCCTCTAGATGTACCCGTGGGCGCACACTCACCCTCCGCGCCGAGCACGCGGAGCGAGGCCGCGTGCGCCGCGCGCTGCGCGTCGCGCACCACGCCGGCGGGGTCGGGCGCGCGGCACGCGACGCGCAGCACGACCAGCGCCGCCGGCGGCGCGACGTCACCCGAGCCGGCCAGCACGGCCAGCGCGGCCAGCGCGGCCAGCGCGAGGAGGAGGCGCATGGCCCGCGCCGCCGCCGGCCTAGGCCCGCAGCCGCGCCGCGCCCGTCGCCGGACGGAGCGCCGGCTCGGCTCGCAGGCCTCCCGCGGCCGCGGTCGCTCCGGCGCCGGGTGTCGCGGCATCGCTGCGGTCGCGGCTCCGCATTTTGACGAATCGTTCTGTACCGTCCGACGATGTCGTAGTCGACTCACGGTCAGGTGAATATTTTAGCACTAGCCGGACGCGAGAGAGAACTGAACCGACCGAACGAGGTAGGATCGTTGCACCTAGGTAGGTAGGTACGTACTAAATAATTAGATGAAGGCTAACGACTCGGAGTTTCAAAGACGAGCTCGATATATTCAGTGCATCGGTTGTTTCTATTAGAAATTTCTTTACTTATATGAATTGATTACCATTTATTTTTTGTTTTAATTATTTTATATTGTTAATATTCTTCCATATTTATTGATTGTATACATTTTGTCCATTATTTACGTAATGTGAGCAATAAAACAATGCATGCTGTGTTCGCATCTAGCTAGAAGGCCGTTCAGCCAATTTAGTTCTAAGATGTTTGCTTTTTTTGTTGTAACGGCTGGTTTGTGAACCTAAAAATAAAAAAAATAAAAAAAAAGACTTTCGATGATTTCGATGTAGGTCATTATAGTAGGTCAGGCTGATTACCTACTTCTCGCTCTGTGTTGGAGATTGGATGAATTACTAGTAGTTCGCCCCGAACTGAGATCTCGTGATGCGACCCGACGAACGCACCTAAACTTTGAGTAGGTGGTAGTCAGAGGCAAGTCCAAACATTATGCTTGGACTTTTTTCTGACTACCGCCTACTAACTTGGTACGGTAACCAAGTTTCAACTCTATTGGCCTATTTATTGAAGAGTTCCGTTGAACAGACCTTGGCTCCATCATCAGACCTGGTCGTTGTCACCATTTTATGAGAACTGAGTACCTCCTTAATATATTTCTAGAAAAAAAATGAGAAAGCAAAGCAAAGTAACTGGGCGACCAGTAGAAAAACCTTGATGCCAACGAAACTCTTAGAGATGGGAGCTCTTGGATCGCTGGTTATCTTAATTTAACTTTTTTATTGTATCTCAAAAACTGAGCGTTCCAGAAAAAATTTAAAAATTGTTTTGGAATGTCCAAAGAAAGCCCTTTCATATGACATGTAACTTGATTTTTTTATGTAACTTTTTTTATTTTTGCCCCCTTAAAAACCCCCATATCCTAATAACCCTTCATCCGATTTACTATATTTACTCATATAGGTACTTACCAGTAAATTTCACAAGCACAAGCTATCGACTTATCAAATTTCATGCAGATCGGATCAACGGTTCGAAAGTTATGGCCAGACAAACAAACATACATACATACATACATACATAAAATGCCAAATCGCCCAAGTTGAAACTAAAGATCTTCGTTCGCTTCGCTCACTCGATCAAAATTTTGTAGGTACCGTAACTACGCCCCTTATCGTCCAGTTAGCGGAGTTATCACATTTAAGCACCAAAAAGTCTATGTTATTGTAGGTTTATAGAGGTGAAACTTTTTCTGCACATAGCCTATATCCTCTATTTTCATTTAATGTAAAGTATTTAATTATGAAGTAAACTGCGAATTTTATAAAAATATTTTAATGTCAAATACCTATTTTGACCAGTTTTCGTCCACAAAATCCAGTTTTCGACCACCTACTCCCCAGTTTTCGACCATTCATTTCTGATGGGAAAATATTTCAAATATAGGAGTGAAAATTGATAGAAACGAAACAAAGTTATAGTTATCATGTCGTATATTTTAAGAGTCATAATAATAATCAAAATTTCTGCATTTAAAGTTCAAAACTTACTATCTAGGTATCGAAAATCATTTTTGCTAACTTCTGAAGAAATGTCCCTTTGCATTTTAGTTTCTATAATGTAATAGTGTACCACAAGAGTTTTAAGTACTTATTTATTATATAATATTATTCAATCGTAACATATCATCATCATCATCAACCTATGTCAGTCCACTGCTGGACGTAGGTCTCTCCCAAGACGTTCACTGAGCCCGGGCTTCGGCTCTTCTTATTCCGTATTTGCCAGCTACATTTCGCAACGATGATGACGACGAAGTGGGGCGACGATCTCGTCGCCCCACCTCTGCGGAGGGCGTCCTACACTACGCTTACCTAAACGCGGTCTGAAGAACCACTGGGACCACTCAAGTATTAGTTTGCTCCAGCGATTGTCAGTTCTACGGCATACATGGCCGGGCCACTGCCATTTCAGCTTGCTAATCCTTTGAGCTATGATGTCGACTAGTTTAGTACTCCGTCGGATAACCTCGTTTCGGATTCTATCCTTCGGAGAAACTCCGAGCATAGCTCTCTCCATAGCTCGCTGGGCGACTTTCAGTTTGTGAGCCGACCCTACTGTTAGTGTCAACGTTTTGGCAGCATAGGTCATAACAGGTAGGACGTACCTACTGGTTGAAGACTTTCGTCTTCAAACATTGAGGGATGGGCGACGATAAGACCTGAAGAAGTTCCCCAAACGCAGCTCAGCCTAGCTGAATTCTCCGGTTTAGCTCTCTCTCAAAGTTGTGTCTACCCAACCGCAGGGGCAGACCCAAGGTAGACATATTCCTGTAAAACTTCGAAAGGCATTCTGGCGACAGTGATCGGTTTGGGTGATGCGATCAATAATCATGATTTGAGTTTTATCCAAGTTCATACCCAGCCGACCCGTCGTGAGGCAGCAGCTAGGCTGTTCAGCATATGTTGTAGGTTCTGCAACGATTCTGCCAATATGACGATGTCATCAGCAAATGCCGTAATGTTGTGATGTATTCGCCGTTAATATTAATGCCCATTAGGGTGCAACTCAGTGTCTTAAACAAATCTTCCAGTGCGCATGAGAACTGGAGGATATTACGTCCCCTTTTCTTACTCCGCAGCACAACTGGTTGGTTTGGACAGCTGGTTCTGGACCTGAACAGACATGGTGGCATCATTGCTTAAACATCTCAGCACTTCGATGTATCGCCAGTCAACCTGACATCGTTGCAAGGACTGCCGAACAGCCCTTCAAAGGCCTTCTCCAGAAACCTAGTCCACAACCGTTAGGCACAAGGGCTGATTATACTCTTCATATTTTTGTATAATCTGCCGTATTGTGTGAATGTGGTCTAGTCCTGCTCGAAACCCAGCCTGCTCCGGTGTTTGAAACTCGTCAAATCTCGCGCAAGACGGTTCGAAATAACCCTAGAAAACAGCTTGTAGACTTGGCTCAAGAGCGACATAAGTCTATAGTTTTCAAGAAGACTTTGTTGCCTTTCTTGAAAAATAACACCACGACACTTTTGCTCCACACCCTTGGAGTTCTTTCATGGTTAAGAACGGAATTGAAAACACGTTGGAATTCTTTCAGAACAGGAAAACTACCCGCCTTTAAGAGTTCCGAAGTGATTTCATCTTCCCCTGGGGCTTTCCCATTTTTCAACTGTTTCAAAACTATCTCGATCTCGTCAAGGCTGATCTTTGGATATCTTCTGTGTAGTGGCGTGTCAGTGTAGCTCTACCATCCTCGTTACTTGATTCGGGACACAATACCTGCGAGGGCACAATACTACCGACCGTAAAATTCCTCTATTTCAGCTAAGACCTCCGGCCTGGAGAGGAGTAATCAATAATTTCTTAAATGGTCGAAAACTGATCGGATGTATCGGTTTTCGACCACAGTATTACTAAGAATTTTAGAGGAAATTTATATGTAAATAATGCAATAACCTCAATAAAATAATAAAAAAGGAATTAATACATGTTATTCTATAGCTTAAAATTCAAATTTATTGATGTTTTACAGCATTTGTTGCAAATTAAAATCATGGTCGAAATCTGGAAGTCGTATTTACCCCATCCTGTTCTCGACCACTAGCATTATATTAGTATCTGTATTTGTTGATATAATCATATTAGCCTGGACGAAAACTGGCTAATAAATTTAGGAGGAGTAATAAGACTCAATATTGTTTAAAAGCAGCAGTTAGTTTTCATACATAAAAAAATACAAGACTCCAATTTCTTGACATGATACCACCAGTTCCCGACCACGTGGACGAAAAATGGCTTTTCATATAAAAGCGTGGTACAGTTCTCGTCCACGTAATTTAAATAACTTATTATTTATATTTAAAGCGAAAAACATTATAAACTTATTATTTGATCTATTATGAAGGCATACGAATAACTATTATTCTAAAAGTCATAAAAATGAGTGAAGAACTTAGCGTGAAAGCGCCATCACTTCACTATTTTTTTCGTTGTTTTTAGCGCTTTTGTATCAGATCACGGCCGACCCCAAACTGATTCTATTATTTATAATTGTTTCACTTGTGCTGGTGACTTGAAACTTTTTTGAGTGTTTGCTTGGACATTCAAGAAGGCGCCAAAATACTCTCTCTCAATGTGTGCATGTTAATTTTACTATTTTTAGAGTTTATCTACTAGTAGTGCCGCGAATGGTCGAGAAAGGGACGTGGACGGCGAACTAGCGCATCTACCCTATTACAAATCCAAAATTAGGTATCAAGGTGTCAGGAAAGGGTAGGTAGGTACTCCGGGAATCTCACGAACACTACCGATCCGCTAATGAAAAAAAATACATGCGTCCGTCTTCAGAATACAAGATATTCGAGTGCCGATTTCCATCACGGTTCCGTAAAAAAGTTACGGGGCAGACACACTTTCGCTTTCATAAATTTGAATCTGAAATTCAGGTGCGGGAACGGACCAGGCAGGTGGACCTACATCGGGACCTCACGATCGCGCGACCGATGCGAGAGTGAGCCGTCTCCTCCTGTCCTATTCCGCGAGTCGATAGCTCTCTTCGTCGCGCTCCAGACGTGGCCGCGCGAGCCCGCGGAGGCGCCTCCGTCGCGAGCTCCTCTGCCGACGACGTTATAAATAACAAGATGCGGGTCGCGCCGTCGATGCTCGGAAGCGATGCGAGGCGGGACGAGACGCTCCGGGCGCGGCGCGGCGCGGACTGGCGCCGCCGCCGGGGACCCGGGGTAGCGGGCCGGCGCGCGCATGCGTCCGGCGACTGCCCATTCCGTGCGGCCAGCTCCGCGCCGCGAGACCAGCAGCGCGACCCTACCCTACTCCGAGCACGGTCCGTAGCATTATAACTAAATCTTTACATCCTTCCGAGGAATTCCTGATACCGAATGAAGCGAATACCTAGTTTATCGCTCTTCGTTTATTTAGAAAGAAAATGGATTTATTTGTCACATATTTTTAAGTGGATCTTAAATCTAAAAGCTAGTATTAATAGTACCTATAACCTAAACATTACGGCATCCTAAACCAGGCAATTGATCTTATACAGTCATACTTACAAATTATGTAGGTATTCCTAAATTTCGACTTCAAAAGGTAAATTGCTCGTTTATGGGGAACGGTATGGTATACGCTTCTATAATAAACTTCCAGAAAGTGCCACTGGGCTTCCTATTCGAAAATTTAAAGCATACATTACGAATAATCGAATAAGGAAAGCTTATACTTTAAATAACTAGGTATATTGTTGACTAGTGGCTTCCCGCGGCTTCGCACGCGTTGAAGTGGTGAGCTGTGATTGAGCCACAAACATCCAAACATCGTAACTTTCGCATTGATTTGTATATTATTAGTTTAGGATTTTAAATACCTACGTAGGTATAAGAGATACCTATAGGCGTACATTACCTATATTAGGTAGGTAGGTATAGGTACTGAGTTTAGCACAAACATGACAAATACAGCAAAGAAAACCTTACACGGAAAATATGTACTTATTTGTTCCTAGTTTCTAACCCAAAAAACAAACGAAACGAAACAGCTTCACGACTTTGATCCCCAGGCACGGTAGATACCCTCAGATCTCTTCGTACCAACTCAAGATTCCCGTGTTTAGAATGTCCCTTACAAACATTGACGCCTCGTTTTATCCTTTTTACTCGAGCGCAACGGAAGAGGGTAAGGTTATAGGAGTTGTTTTTGAAAATCAAACTGTCTCATTTGTTTGTGTTTGAAGTAAATTACACTACGCGTTAAAAATCTTCCATACAAACCTTGAAACTTTAGCAGGCTTTTGCACCCTTTAGAAGTAGTTTTAAAATATTTAAAACGTGATTTTAAATAATTTATTGTGGAGTATATTTACCTACTTCTAGTTTGAAATCAATCGCACTATACGTTGAAAATCTCCCATACTAACTTTTACAGTCATTTGCACCATTTGCAGGGGTAATTATCAAAAGTTAAAAGCGTCATTCTTAATTATTAATTTCTCAGTATGTTTACCCCAAGTTTTAAGTCAATCGCACCACGCTTTAAAAAACTGCCATACAAACTTTGACATCCCTTTGCACACTTAATAAGGGTAGTTTTAAAAAACTAAAAATGCTTTTCCTATTCTTTAGCCTCGGAGTACATCTACTTCAAGTTTCAAGTTTGTAGGTTCAAGGAATACAATTTTTCATACCAACGTTTTCAACCCTTTTTAAACTATTAGGGGTTAAATTTCCAAAAATCCCTTCTTAGTACACCTCTACGCCATAAGACCTATATACTCTTAAAATTTAAAGTCTCTAGGACCAGCGGTCAAAAAACTCCCATACAAACTTTTACATCCCTTTGCACACTTATTAAGGGTAGTTTTAAAAAACTAAAAATGCCTTTCCAATTTATTTGCTTTAAAGTACATGTACTCTAAGTTTCAAGTTTGTAGGTTCAAGGAATACTATTTTTCATGCAAACGTTTTCAACCCTTTTACACCCTTAGGGGTTGAATTTCCAAAAATCCCTTCTAAGTACACCTCTACGCCTTAAGACCTATGTACCCTTCAAATTTCAAGTCTCTAGGACCAGCGGTAAAAAAACTCCCGTACAAACTTTGACATCCCTTCGCACACTTATTAAGGGTAGTTTTAAAAAACTAAAAATGCCTTTCCTAATTTTTAGCTTTGGAGTACGTCTTCTTCATGTTTCAAGTTTGTAGATTCAAGGAATACAATTTTTCATACCAAAGTTTTCAACCCTTTTTACACCCTTAGGGTTTGAATTTCCAAATATCCTTTCTTAGTACACCTCTACGCTATAAGACCTAAGTACTCCTCAAATTTCAAGTCTCTAGGACCAGCGGTCAAAAAACTCCCATACAAACTTTTACATCCCTTTGCACACTTATTAAGGGTAGTTTAAAATAACTAAAAATGCCTTTCCTATTTTTTTGTCTTGAAGTATATCTACTCCAAGTTTCAAGTTTGTAGGTTCAAGGAATACTATTTTTCATACAAACGTTTTCATCCCTTTTTACACCCTTAGGGGTTGAATTTTCAAAAATCCCTTCTTAGTGCACCTCTACGCCATAAGACCTACGTACTCTTCGATCAACAATTGATCGAAGTACGTACTCCTCAAATTTCAAGTCTCTAGGACCAGCGGTTTAGGCTGTGCGTTGTCTATAATGTCAGTCAGTCAGTCAGGACTTTGATTCTTATAGTATTAGAGATATAAGTGCGTGGCCCGATGTCTAGGTCGCACTGCCCATCGGCAGTTAACATGTCTGCAATGTCTGTACTGTACCTTCTGTAGTGTATAACAATGAAGGTAGGCGGTAGCAACGGAACGCACGGTCGCTGGCACTGGATTCCAGCCGGCCAACCCAGGCGTACGTTACTCGATCCAAGTGTTTTATTTGGTACCCAAGCAACCTGTATAGTACACCTTCTATTGTTATTTATTTTTATTTTTCTCTACTTTATTAGATTGTATGTATGCATTAGATATTATTAGTTTGAAGTGTAGCGTGTGCTGTCTTATAAATTTGATTAGCTTTACCTTTTTCTGTTATGCCTAAGCCTCACTAAATTCGATTGGCACCACACTGGAGCTTCAATATTGTATTACTATATTACATTGTAACAAGGATCATACAAAAGAACGGTAGGAACCAAGCCGTAAGTTTGTTGCCTGTTCTTCTAGGCTTTGTCGCGTGGAACTGGCACCTAGAGTCACCTAGCTTTATGACGTTTCAAAGTGATTCTTATGATTTTATTGAATAGGTACCTTTTGCCTTTGACTTAAAGAAAAGACAAATAAACGTAAAAAGAGAAGGTGCAGAATAGTCCTTCATATGCCAAGTGCGACAAACTAGTCCCATCTCAGCGAAATGCTCTTTATAAAATACTAGCAGCCTGTCCCAGCTTCGCATGGGTGGTCATAAATTTTTTGAACATTTTAGGATAAACTTAGACCGTGGGTTCGAGCCTCGTGTCTACTTATTTCATACGCCCTTCTCCTTGAGTGTCGCACCCCGTGCGTGACCCGTGGACCCGTTAACATTTTTAATTTCGTCATATCTTTTGAATGGAATGTCCGATTTGAAAAACTTAAGAAGTAATCTATAGGTATTGAAACCGTCTTAATTATAAAATGATTTATTTGGATAAGGATTAATACCAAGGTACAAATAAAGACCCTTTTCTAGAGGCGGCATTTCAATTCATTTTTCATAATAAATGAACACTTATTGTGACATAACTATAATAGTTAGACATATGCTGTCGCGACATTTTTTGTAGATGATGACGTGTTCTACAAAATCGTAGTACATTATTTTGTTCTATCATCAATAGTTTTCGCAGCGCACGCGATGTAAGGTTTTTGTTTTCCACCTTGGGTTACATTATTGGAGTTTTAGTTAAGGATCCCTGATTTTTTGAAAATATAATATAGCCTATGTTACTCAGGGATAATGTACCATTTTAATGGTGAAAGAATTTTTGAAATCGGACCAGTAGTTTTCGAGCCTATTCGTTACATACAAAAATACAAAAATACAAATCTTACCTCTTTATAATATTAGTGTAGAAGTGTAGATTACTATTATATAGTTTTATATTATACACCACTATTTTGTATTAACCAGAAAAAATTTAAGGATAGTTGCAGCAGAGGCTACTAATGCTATTGGCACTGTCAAAACTTTTTAATATTTAACTTTCACCAAGCTATCGAGGTTTGTTTTCAAGCAAAATCCTGCACAATTTTATGGACACCCTACAAGAAAATACTACGGAATACTACTGCTAGTAAACATCGTAAACACTCCATTCATTATGACTCCTTCCATCTACCGTCTCGGCGTAGGTATAGTACCTACCTACGTCACATCATCTTGTCGCACTCATCGTATTCCTTCTCTCTCGCTCACTAGATAAATAATTCGATGGGTAGGTAGGTAGGTAAGTATCATAAAAAAGGCAATATTTTTGGTTTTTTTTAAATCCTTTTATTTGTAATTAATTGCCATTTTTCTTCATACCTACTTTGGCGGGCTTAGGACCGTCAAGCTATTTACAACAAATAAAGTTATTTACAGTAAGTACTTACAACTACGCACGTCACTAACCTACAGTATTTTAAAAGTTGTTCAAAATGTCCACCTTCATTGTCAATGCAAACACACACACGTTTTAACAACTTGTTTTTGTGGGAAATTACTTAGTCTTTGCACTATCAAAAGCGTCTAATGCGCTGTTTTTGGTCCTGTACATTTGTTAGGCTCACTCACATACACTAGTCTTTATTTCGCTCCACAAAAAGATTGGGGGTGTCAGATCGGGCGAGCACGGAGGCCAGGCAAACTGGGCCACCGCGACCAATCCATCGGGTGCCAAACTCTTGAGATAGGTACTCTCGCACTGCGCGATGATAGTGCGGTGGCGCGCCGTCCTGCTGAAACCATAGCTCCCGCCAGGTTGTTAACGGAATATCCTCCAGCCTGGCGATGGCTAGTAGCTCCTGGTTCTTCCTGTAGTGTATCTCAACTGAGCGCACAATCTTCCAAGCGCAGGACTGGCTTGTGCTAAAGCGACATGCCGCGTCACGCGTGCTCCTCCGAGGATCTTCTTCAAAATCATTTAGGAGGTCATCGTAGAAGTTTCGGGAGTATGCAGGCCCTCCTCGTCCTTGCGGCACGTAAACAGAGCCATGGTCTAATATGCGTTGGTATAATATGCTGGACATCGTGGAGTAATTTGGTTGCCGATTGTTTGGGTACCATTCGCGGTACATCCGTAGGTAATCACTCACATTTCCCCAGACTAAAAATACGTAAGTACGTAACATGTATGCGTATTCTCTGGTAGTGTACTGACAAGCTATCGTGAACGTGAAACCCAGCGTTGAGAAGGCCGTGGCAATGCTGGCGCGACGAATGTTCGACTGCGCCGACAATTGCCACCATGCTCATCTCAACGCAATTGCTCCCCTGCACACCCGACCACCAGACACTCAGACACCCTGGCGGCCACTGCCCCGCGAACTCCTGGGCACACCCGAACCCTCGTGAGGCGATGTTGGAGTGAAAATCACGTGACATCAAGAAGCCACCTCCATATGAAGCCACCGCTGGTCATGAAGGCCACCGAAAAGCCACCGAAAGGCCTAACAAAATATGGCGCTCGGGGCAAAGTCAAATGACTCGTGAGTCGAAGCTCACGAAGTTGAAGCCAGAAAAAAGAACGAACGTTCGATTCTTACCGCATTTCCTAACCAAGAGGGTTGAATGAAGGAAGTGTTGACGACTCACTCACCGAACGTGAAAACCACAATAAATTAAGTACTCTAAATTAGATGCAGGTGCGAGCGCAGCGGTCAGTGACACCCGTAAAATAAAAATTGTCCGCGGGTATGTGTTTAGTTCGACACGAGTTTGCCGGCCATAGATGAAATAATAGTTAGTATTGCGCGAGCGGCGCGTTTTGTTTCGTTTTGAACGAGACAAAAATTTATGAATGGATGAGAATGAGACTCGGGTATAAGACTCTGTAGTAGGTACGTACGGATAATGAGTAACTAGTTATCATCTTTTTCTTGGGATATTCTTTTTAATATTTTTTTTTGAGTTTTAACTACATTAACGTGATCAGTAACTGACACTGAGTATACGGTTTTTTTTTTTTGGTAATTACAAAATAGTGGTGTATATTATTAAATTAAGTTATACCTCCATTTCTTGTTCTAAAAATGTTAATCCGTTATTGGCTGTATATATATATATATATATACAACGTGTTTATTAAGAGTTGTAGGGATCCGAAAGCAGGATATTCTACCGGTCATAACGAACAACTTTTGTTCTACTACTTTTAAAATTTCAAAGTTTTTCATTCATGAAATGCCTCTTAAACTTTTATCTAAAATGAATCTAAACGCATCATGAGGCAGCCCTATTTACAGCTGTTCTTTGACCTCTAGTTGTGAACTTAGATAAAATAGGTAACAGAACTGCCACCAATTACCTAGTAATGTGCCTACCTAATAATGATGTTGCTGTTTTTAAAGATCTTGGTATGTAAAAGAAATATTTTCGATCCCTAGTCACGGTAAACATTTTCTGAGATCTTTGGTACTACTACCTATTCAGTAACTAGGTACCTCCGTGGCTACGTACTCAATATTTAATAGAATATTTTTTTTTGTTTGATTACTAGATGTCGTAAAGCAATGTTTATGATATTCATAGTTCTTTTAATTGTAACATGTTACTTTACCACCATGGTTCATTGACACGACAAAATTATTCAACTGCAATTTTGGGAAGTGTCTAGTCTGTCCTATTTAATCTTTGACGTACCTGTCTGTCATTGGTTGCATTTAAAAACGCATATCCAATCAGGACGGCCGACGGCCGCCGATCAGTGTTACCATTTGTGGCAGATTTCTGCCATTTTGGCATATTTGGCTCCTAAATTTTAGCTGTTGGTGACGATTTACAAAAGTGGCAGGTTTTAAATATTTCAAGAAAAATCTTATTAGTTTGAATTTTTAATGAAATAATATTTATAATTTATTTATTTTTTACCGAACTGGAAACTTCTTATTCTTTTTTACCTTTATTGATTTGGTTTCTAAACAACTTCTATCTCGTTTTAGATAACTGCAAACCGTTACAAACGATCAAAAGATAGTAACTGAATGTAATGTAGGTATTTAATTTATTCCGTAGCCACGAAGGAGATGGTATGAAGTCATATTTTTGGTATTTTTATCGTCAAGCTTGGTAGATTTTGACAGATTTTTTGGCAGGTGTGTGGCAGAACCGCCACTTTTGAGATGGTCACCCTGTTTGTGTTTACATGCGTTGTTGTACTTTGTTTTGTTGAGAATAGCCATGGGTAACTCACTCAAAAAACATGATCTGCAGCGCATCGGCTCATTTACAGTCTCGATCCGGAGCCGAACCGCGGTTCAAACGGCTCAGAATTTCAGGGCCAATTAATTTTCATGTACCTTCAAAGACTCCAAGCAAGAACCGATAAGACTTGGCAAAAGGACTAGACACCAAAACAAAAAAATACGGCTGTAAAAATAATTTTGTAGAAAAATAAACAGGCAAAATCCTTGAATTTGTATGTTAGCAATAACTAATAAATATTGCTAACAATTAACGACGGAATTAAAAAAAAATTAAGTAAAAGTTCTACTATTCAAAATGAACCTTACTTGAATAAACGATAAAACGGAAAATATTTATGCAAATTATGACGAGCCTAGAACGCAAAATATCCTTAAATATGTATGCTAACACGCGAGGGCATCCACGGGCTGTTGTTTAAACAACTCAAGTTAATAATTCAAATTCGTAACCCATACCATTTAAAAACATGCTTTTTTAAAAAGAACCGTAATCCGCCAATTCATCCTAACTCCACTCACTCACCCGCGCAGATATAACTTCAAACGATTCAACTGTTCGAGTACGTATTGAACCTCTCAATGAATCAAAACAAATATTTTACTCGAACGGTTCAGGGTTCTGTTTATCATAAAACCAATCTTTGAACCGTTTGAGTTGTGTATCATATATGAGTAGACCTTTGAACCGCTCCACAGATCAAGAGTGGCAGCATTGGAAATTAGATCTTATTATCTAGACGAAACAATTCAAATTCATTTAGCAAAATTTTTGATCTGGATATCTTTTTTCTAATATAGACCCTATGAGCCTAGGAATAAAATTTATATTAGGCTGGCATGAGAGCTGTTGAGCCGCTACAAAAGAAATAGAGCCGGTACTGACGTACTCACTACGATATGAGCCGCTCCAGACGCGTACGTCTGACTCCTTCTACCCACGGCTAGTTGAGAAAATGTCATCAAACGTGATAAAATGGTGATTGTTATGTAAAAAGCCGTCGTCAGTCAGTGTGTGTATGAGCAGTGCCTACGAGATAATGGTTTAGTGTGAAGTTTGAAGCCTGTGTCGTGCGAAATCTCGCAAACTTACCAAAATCCAGTTTTATCCAGTGTTATTATAGCCAGTAAATAATGACAAAATCCATAAGAACCAGTAAAAATATCGTGTCAGGGGATTGGCGGCGTACCTACCTACCTACCGAAAGGTAAGTATTTCAAATTATCTCGTAGGTTATCGTTGTTTTTCTCTTTCCTAGATATAAGCGCGCGTGCGTGTGACCTTGACACGTACACAGACAGGGCTGTTGCAAATTTCTGAGAAAATATTAATTTTACTTTTCTATGGGAATTTCGAAAATGATGTATTCAACCGTTGCACACGTCAAAGTATTCCAGTGCTTGGTCTAAATACACGCTCTTTGTTTGCCTACATAACTTCATCAACACGTTGTATATATACTAGCGGACTGTCCCAGCTTCGCATGGGTGGTCATACATTTTTTGAACATTTTAGGATAAACTAAGACCTTGGGTTCGAGCCTCGCGTCTACTTATTTCATACATTTGCACTCCCTTCTCCCTGAGTGAGTGAAATCGCATCCCGTGCGTGACCCGTGGACCCGTTAACATTATTAATTTCGTCATATCTTTTGAATGGAATGTCCAATTTGAAAAATTCAAGAAGTAATCTATAGGTATTGAAACCGTCTTGAATAAGAAATGATTTATTTGGAAAAGGATTAATACCAAGGTACAAATAAAGACCCTTTTCTAGCGGCGGCATTTCAATTATTTTTTTAAAATAAAAGAACACTTATTGTGACATAACTATAATAGTTAGACATATGCTGTCGCGACATTTTTTTTGTTCATAATGACGTGTTCTGCAAAGTCGGTCGTAGTACATTATTGTGTTCTATCATCAATAGTTTTCGCAGCGCACGCGATGTAAGGATTATTTTTTCCACCTTGGGTTACATTATTGGAGTTTTAGTAAGGATTTTTTGAAAATATTATATAGCCTATGTTACTCAGGCATCCTAATGTAGCATTCTAATTATTATCTAATTATAGTAACTAACATTAATTTATATTTTAGGAGCTACTAATAGAGCATGGTGAAATCAGCTCTTAGTAGGTTAGTTTATTTCGGGCAAAGGTCGTGGTCCACCTGTTCGGCCTACCTCGACTAACCGATCGGCCACTTTTTCTTGTTATTTATTACAAAAAAATAAAGGACTGACTCGATTTCCCGACCGGTAACAAACTACCTGCAAATAGGTAATCGAGAGGAAATTGATGTCGCAAATGAAAATTAAAATCCAATCAGCCATGATGGAAGTGAATTCCTACTAATAAATAAATAAAAAAATAGTACCTAGTACCTAATCATACATACCTACTAACTTTATGATTTTAGTAATATTTCAGACTTCCTTAGGGTAATTTTACTTTTTAATTTTTATTTTACGAAAATATCATTAGTAAATTCTCTTTTAGTTACTCTAGTAGACTAGTGGCTTCCCGCGGCTTCGCACGCGTTGGGTGGTGAGCCGTGATTGAGCCATAAACATCCAAACATCGTAACTTCCACATTGATTTGTATATTATTAAGGTAGGATTTTAAATACCTACGTAGGTATAAGAGACACCTATTAGGCGCACATTACCTATGTTAGGTAGGTAGGTATAGGTACTGAGCTTAGCACAAACATGACAAATACAAGAAAGACAAACTTTCATGGAAAATATGTACTTATTTGTTCCTAGTTTCTACCCCAAAAACAAACGAAACGAAACAGCTTTACGTCTTTGATCCCCAGGCACGGTAGAAACCCTCAGATTTCTTCGTACCAACTAAAGATTCCCGTTTTTAGGATGTCCCTTACAAACATTGACGCCTCGTTGTATCTTTTTTACTCGAGCGCAACGAACGGTAACGTTTTAGGGGTTTTTTTCGAAAATCAAACCGTCTTTTTGTTATTTATCCACAGAACACATTTTCTTTTAGTTTGAATTTAATTATACTACGCGTTAAAAATCTCCCATACAAACCTTGAAACTTTGGCAGTCTTTTCACCCATTGCAGGGGTAGTTTTAAAATATTGAAAACGTGATTTTAAATTATTTATTGTGGAGTACTATATTCACTTCAAGTTTGAAATCAATCGCACTATGCGTTAAAAATCTCCCATACTAACTTTTACAGTCATTTGCACCCTTTGCAAGGGTAATTATCAAAAGTTAAAAGCGTCATTCTTAATTATTTATTTCTTAGTATATTTACCTCAAGTTTTAAGTCAATCGCACCACGCGTTAAAAAACTCCCATACAAACTTTGACATCCCTTTGCACACTTTTTAAGGGTAGTTTTAAAAAACTAAAAATGCCTTTCATTTTTTTTGCTTTGAAGTATATGTACTCCAAGTTTCAAGTTTGTAGGTTCAAGGAATACAATTCTTCATACAAACGTTTTCATCCCTTTTTACACCCTTAGGGGTTGAATTTCCAAAAATCCCTTCTCACCTCTACGCCATAAGACCTATGTAGGTACTCCTCAAATTTCAAGTCTCTAGGACCAGCGGTTTAGGCTGTGCGTTGTCTATATGTCAGTCAGTCAGTCAGTCAGGACTTTGATTCTTATAGTATTAGAGATTGTATTTGAAATGCCGCCGCTAGAAAAGGCCTTGGTATTAATTATCCAAATAAATCATTTCGTATTCAAGATTGTTTCAATAACTGTAGATTACTTCTTGAATTCTTGAAATAAGACATTCCATTCAAAAGATATTACGAATTTAAAAATCTAAACAAGCTATTAACAGAAAACTTAATGCCGTCGCGCCGTGGCCGCGGGTAACGCAGCGAGGGAGGGGGCACCGAAGTGGAAGAGGGGCCTACAAATCTAGAAAATTGGTAGGTAGGTATGTCTACTTTTATCCCAAAATGTTTAAAAAATAAATGTCCACCCGTGCGAAGCCGGGACAGACTGCTGGTTTTTAATAACTAGTAGTTCGCCCCGAATTGAAATCTCGTGATGCGACCCGACGAACACACCAAAACTTTGAGCAGGTGGTAGTCAGAGGCAAGTCCAAACATTATGTTTGGACTTTTTTCTGACTACCGCCTACTAACTTGGCACGGTAACCAAGTTTCAACTCTATTGGCCTATTTATTGAAGAGTTCCGTTGAACAGACCTTGGCTCCATCATCAGACCTGGTCGTTGTCACCATTTTATGAGAACTGAGAACCTCCTTAATTTATTTCAAGAAAAAAAAAAAGAAAAAGCAAAGTAACTGACCGACCAGTAGAAAAACCTTGATGCCAACGAAACTCTTAGAGATGGGAGCTCTTGGATCGCTGGTTATATTAATTTAACTTTTTTGTTGTATCTCAAAAACCGAGCGTGCCAAAAAAAAAGTAAAAATTGTTTTGGGATGTCCAAGTAAAGCCCTTTCATATAACATGTAACTTGATTTTTTTATGTCACTTTTTTTATTTTTTCCCTCTTAAAAAACCCCATATCTCAAAAACCCTCCATCCGATTTTACTCATATACTTACCAGTAAATTTCTCAAGTACAAGCTATCGACATATCAAATATCATGCAGATCGGATCAACGATTCTAAAGTTATCGCCAGACAAACATACATACATACATACATACATACATACATACATACATACATACATACATAAAATGCCAAATCGCCCAAGTTGAAACTAAGATCTTCGTTCGCTTCGCTCACTCGATCAATAAGAACAAAAACAGAAAAACAAACAATATCGTCGTTCTCACAATGCACTTTATACAGTCGTTCATTCCGCAGTAGTAAGTTTAGGAAAAAAAAGTACATTTCATCCCTCATAATCCTCAAGATGAGACGACGTCAGATGATAGAAACCGGCGGCCCTCATCTCACTCACCGACCGAGGTTCGTAAAGCCGTCGACCGCTATGGAGGACCGGCCGGCTTCGATAGTTCGGCGGCGGCGGCGATGGCGGGCGCGTCCAGCCGCAGCGCCAGCCGCCCCTCCGAGCGGTGCAGGTCACGCGCGCCGAGCCGCGCGTAAAGCGCGCGCGCCGCCGCGTTGCTCTCCAGCACGTGCCAGTCCACGCGCCGCGCGCCCAGCGCCACGCCCATCTGCACACCGAGCGCGCCGTCAGCGGGGGCCGAGCGCGGGGGGCCGAGCGCGGGGGCCGAGCGCGGGGACACTCACCTGGCAGAGGCGCGCCAGCAGCGCGGTCGCGAGACCTCGGCGGCGCGCCGCCGGGCGCACGTACAGGTCCTCGAGGTAGAGCGCGCGGCGCGTCCACGAGGAGTAGGCGCGGCTGCAGAGCGCGTAGCCGGCCACCGCGCCGCGCACTTCTCCCACCAGCACGAAGAACCACGCCGGCGAGGCGGAGAAGCCGTCAGCGATCAGATCTGCCGCACACCGCACCCGCTGAGCGCTACTCGGGGAGCCGAGCGAGATCCATCGCCGATCGACCGGGAACGACCCCGTCGTCTCGGTCTGAATCCGATCGGCCACCGATTAATTTTCCGCTCGGATCATTTATGAGAACAACGTGAGGTGTTTCCTGAAGTCGTAGAGCACCAAGGCAGTTCGGAGCTCTAAGGATGAAAAAATAAAATCCCCAAGCAGGGGGACTCACCGTCGACGCTGAGCTGCGGGCCCTCCGGCATGCCTTCGAACGCAGCGAGCTCCTGTCAAAAACAATTGCTTACTAAATGAAAAAATGAAAAATATTTATTACACAAAAAAGGGAAAGTTTACAATACTATTACCGATGAGGATAGAAATATCAAAACAACCATAACTTGACAATTTTACATTTATCAATCCCAACAATTAGAACTTAATAAAAATGGAACAGGATCGAACGATAAGCAATTCTACAATATTTATGAGCCGTCCGCCAACACCGAGAGCCAAGCCAAAAGTGTGGAGCGCGGCCGGTGTGCTCCGCCACGCCGTGTTGCCGGCCGCGACCGCCCGACGACGCCGCTTGGCGCCTACCCTCGCTGGGTATTTCTAACAATACTTATATTTAGGTTAGTGGTAAACAATACTTAGGTTTAGTTTAGTATTTTACAATGGTTGGGATTACTTAGGTTTAGGTTAGATTTAATGAATGTATTATTAGATTAAGTTTAGGTACTCAACATTTGAATGAATTATCGTTGTGTTTTGCTGGGTTGGTTACCATAGGTACTCACACTAGATAAAAATCTGTATCGTGAGTATCCATACGATTACAAAAATGGGGTTACAGAAATGGTCTTTATTTGTACCTTGGTATTAATCCTTATCCAAATAAATCATTTCATAATTAAGATGGTTTCAATACCTATAGATTATTTCTTAAATTTTTCAAATCGGACATTCCATTCAAAAGATATGACGAAATTAAAAATGTTAACGGGTCCACGGGTCACGCACTGGGTGCGATTTCACTCACTCAGGGAGAAGGGATTGCAAATGTATGAAATTAAATAGACGCGAGGCTCGAGCCCAAGGTCTAAGTTTATCCTAAAATGTTCAAAAAATGTATGACCACCCATGCGAAGCTGGGACAGGCCGCTAGTATTAAATATAGTAATTAGGTACTTTAATGGTAGCAGGGCACAATAACTAAATATTTGAACAGTTAATAAATTAATTAGTAGAAAACAATGATATATAATTATTAAAATATACAACGTGTTTATTAAGAGTTGTAGGGATCCGAAAGCAGGATATTCTACCGGTCATAACGAACAACTTTTGTTCTACTACTTTTAAAATTTCAAAGTTTTTCATTCATGAAATGCCTCTTAAACTTTTATCTAAAATGAATCTAAACGCATCATGAGGCAGCCCTATTTACAGCTGTTTTTTGACCTCTAGTTGTGAACTTAGATAAAATAGGTAACAGAACTGCCACCAATTACCTAGTAATGTGCCTACCTAATAATGATGTTGCTGTTTTTAAAGATCTTGGTATGTAAAAGAAATATTTTCGCGACTGTAATCCCTAGTTCTCTGAGATCTTTGGTACTAATACCTATTCAGTAACTAGGTACCTATGTGGCTACGTACTCAATATTTAATAGAATATTTATTTTTGTTTGATTACTAGATGTCGTAAAGCAATGTTTATGATATTCATAGTTCTTTTAATTGTAACATGTTACTTTACCACCATGGTTCATTGACACGACAAAATTATTCAACTGCAATTTTGGGAAGTGTCTAGTCTGTCCTATTTAATCTTTGACGTACCTGTCTGTCATTGGTTGCATTTAAAAACGCATATCCAATCAGGACGGCCGACGGCCGCCGATCAGTGTTACCATTTGTGGCAGATTTCTGCCATTTTGGCATATTTGGCTCCTAAATTATAGCTGTTGGTGACGATTTACAAAAGTGGCAGGTTTTAAATATTTCAAGAAAAATCTTATTAGTTTGAATTTTTAATGAAATAATATTTATAATTTATTTATTTTTTTACCGAACTGGAAACTTCTTATTCTTTTTTACCTTTATTGATTTGGTTTCTAAACAACTTCTATCTCGTTTTAGATAACTGCAAACCGTTACAAACGATCAAAAGATAGTAACTGAATGTAATGTAGGTATTTAATTTATTCCGTAGCCACGAAGGAGATAGTATGAAGTCATATTTTTGGTATTTTTATCGTCAAGCTTGGTAGATTTTGACAGATTTTTTGGCAGGTGTGTGGCAGAACCGCCACTTTTGAGATGGTCACCCTGTTTGTGTTTACATGCGTTGTTGTACATTGTTTTGTTGAGAAAATGTCATCAAACGTGATAAAATGGTGATTGTTATGTAAAAAGCCGTCGTCAGTCAGTGTGTGTATGAATGAGCAGTGCCTACGAGATAATGGTTTAGTGTGAAGTTTGAAGCCTGTGTCGTGCGAAATTTCGCAAACTTACCAAAATCCAGTTTTATCCAGTGTTATTAAAGCCAGTAAATAATGACAAAATCCATAGGAACCAGTAAAAATATCGTGTCAGGGGATTGGCGGCGTACCTACCTACCTACCGAAAGGTAAGTATTTCAAATTATCTCGTAGGTTATCGTTGTTTTTCTCTTTCCTAGATAGAAGCGCGCGTGCGTGTGACCTTGACACGTACACAGGCAGGGCTGTTGCAAATTTCTGAGGAAGTATTAATGTTACTTTTCTATGGGAATTTTGAAAACGATGTATTTAACCGTTGCACACGTCAAAGTATTCCAGTGCTTGGTCTAAATACACGCTCTTTGTTTGCCTACATAACTTCATCAACACGTTGTAGGTATAATAGGTAGTAACAATAATAATAAACAATAATATACAAATAATCAATACTAAAGGTTTAACTGATGGACACTAACAGATTTTCGGTGTAATCATAGTAAAAAGTTATGATTTAAAGCACTGTTCAATGTTTAAAGCAAAGCGCGCTATAGAAAAATGGGTAGGATAGAGTTCCTAGCCATTTTTCTATAACGCGCTTTGCTTTAAACATAGAACAGTGCTTTAATGATTTAACTACTTAACAACTTTTTACGACTTTATAGAGGAAATTTGAAACAAAGGGGGTAAACCGTTTAGCTAATGAGGTATTTACAGGTTTGTTATGAATTTTGAAGACTCTATGGGTTATCATTTTATGATAGCAGTCGCTAGTGAGTACTGTCCTGTAAACTGTAAGGGACGTTTTAAGAACAAATAGTTGACGTATTGTAAGGACACCGCTTTCGCTGTAGACGTTGATTGTAGGATATCTGAAAGACCTTTTTAACATTATTTTTAGTACTGATCTTTGGGCTCTTTCTAACTGGTTAAGTATAGTTTTTGCAGCACTACCCCAGCTAGTGATGCAGTAGGTTAAAATGGATTGGCAAAGAGCTTGGTATCCCAGTTAGCAGCATTCCTAAGCAGTCTCATGTCATTTATGATTTTGCGTGTTTTAGCGGAAATACTGTTTATATGATCTCTAAAATTAAGATTTTGATCCACCAGAGCTCCCAGATATCTAGTAGATTTTGTTCTGCATATTTGTTCACAGACACAGTCATCTGCCACCACACTGCGGCATTTGTGCAGTTTGATGGAAGAGAGGGAATCTGGGGGTGAGGATGCCTGCGTCTTGTGAAAGCAGATGAATTTGGTATTTTGTGCATTAAGGGTTAGGAGATTTCTCTGAAGCCAGTGGCTAACCAATTTCATGCCCTACTCAACGTGCCAGATTGCTTCCTGCCAGTCTGAGCCATGAAAAATAATCGCTGTGTCGTCAGCATAGCATACGATATCAGCGTTTGTTAGTTTTATTTTGTTGATCGAGTGAGCGAAGCGAACGAAGATTCTAGTTTCAACTTGGGCGATTTGGCATTTTATGTATCAAATCAAATCAAATCAAATCAAATATTTTATTTTGTCAGAATTTTAGGTACAAACATAATGTATGTATGTGTATGTATGTATGTATGTATGTATGTTTGTCTGGCCATAACTTTCGAACCGTTGATCCGATCTGCATGAAATTTGATAAGACGACAGCTTGTACTTGAGAAATTTACTGGTAAGTATATGAGTAAAATCGGCTGAAGGGTTTATAAATTATGGGGTTTTTTAAGGGGGCAAAAATAAAAAAGTGACTTAAAAAAATCAAGTTACATGTCATACGAAAGGGCTTTGTTTGGACATTCCAAAACAATTTTTACTTTTTTTCTGGGACGCTCGGTTTTTAGATACAACAAAAAAATTAAATTAAGAAACCAGCGACCCAAGAGCTCCCATCTCTAAGAGTTTCGTTGGCATCAAGGTTTTTCTACTGGTCGGCCAGTTACTTTGCTTTTTCTTATTTTTTTTTCTTGAAATAATTTAAGGAGGTACTCAGTTCTCATAAAATGGTGACTACGACCAGGTCTGATGATGGAACCAAGGTCTGTTCAACGGAACTCTTCAATAAATAGGCCAATAGAGTTGAAACTTGGTTACCGTACCAAGTTAGTAGGCGGTAGTCAGAAAAAAGTCCAAACATAATGTTTGGACTTGCCTTTGACTACCACCTACTCAAAGTTTTGGTGCGTTCGTCGGGTCGCATCACGAGATCTCAGTTCGGGGCGAACTACTAGTGTATACTATTTATGTACCTCTACAGTATGAAGAGTGTAGAGCCCAGGATACTACCCTGGGGTACGCCAAATTCTATATTCCGAGAAGAATTTCTTACACCATTTACGCTAAGACACTGTTTCCGTTCTGTGAGATAGCTCTTAAATCAGTGTAACGCAATTCCTCTTATTCCAGAATTTTCCAACTTTTTGAGCAGAATTGGAACAGAAACAATGTTAAAGGCCTTGGCAAGGTCCAAAAACACACCAACGCAGCTTTTGTTTTGATCCAGATGTGAAACTACTCTAGATAGTAAAAGGGACATTGCACCTTCAGTAGATTGTCCTTGCTTGCCTGAAACCAAATTGCCTTTCAGAAAGAATATTATTAGACTCAAGAAATCGGACAAGACGTTTATTAACTAAGAAGATTGTAAGTAAGATTGGGCGGTAGTTATCCGGAGTGTTTCTAGGACCAGCTTTGTGTATGGGGAAGACTGAAGCCACTGAGACGACTGAGACTACTGATTTATGATTCAAGTAGGTAGTACCTACACACAACTGTATGCCTACACTAAACTAACTTACTCAACTAGTAGACTAGAATAACCGAATGTTATTGGTCCATCGCGAATGACGTTATTTTCATATTTTCGTAGTAGCCTTGTAAAAAATTGGTAAAAGCAATTTTGTTACCTCTCACCATGGTTTCATGAAAAAATAGGCCTGTAGTGTATAACAATTAACTATGCGAGCTGTCTGGGTATAGGCAAGCCTGGACGGATAACGGGTAGCGGGCACTCAATTCCAGTCGGCTGGCCCAGGCGGACGTTACTCGAAAATAAGTGTTTTAATTGGTACCCAAGCAACCTGTACAGTACAAGGCCAATAACAACTTCTAACCTTTTGGAATGTAAGAGTGGATTCTTGTGATTGAACTGAGTATAAACCATTTTGATTTTGGTATTAAAACAAATCTCACAGCTATTCATCACTTTCACTAAAGTGTTGTTAAAAGTATTTTTAGTATACAAGCATTTTTCGAGGAATCGACGTCGATCAACTGGATCGATATCAACAAGCTAACGACACAGCTATCACATATCACAGCCACTGGTACTACTGCAATCGCTACTTTTTTTTAAATAACCTGCCGATTCACGTACGTAGTTATTTCCTGGGAAGCTATTATGATTGGAGGTAAGAAGCTCTAAAGGTTCTTCATGGAAGGATAGATGCCTCAGATGTACGCGACCTCTCCACGCGCTCCTGGACTATTATAGCTAGGGTTGGGTTTGGTCAAAACATAGTATTTTTTATAAAAAAGCTGTAAAACATAAGTATAGTACGCTTAAGAAAATATAGTATTTTAGTAGTTAAAAGAATAAAAAATAGACAGTTATATTTTTTACTCATTTTTTTTATAAAACTATATTTTATGCACTTCTAGTATTCTTTAATAAAAAAAAAAAAACTGGCATAAGCTTTATCGCAGTAAATTTTTAAATTAATAAAAATCAAAAGCTATTTTTTTTAAAGATATACTTGCTCTGTTTCTTTCTTCACGCCATTTCGAATTCATAATAGAAAATTTCCTTTCTGTGAATGGTGACGTGGCGGGAAAAGATAGCAGGATTATATTTTTTCTGATTCTTGATGACGATTTTCTGATCCGGAATCTTTTATTTTTTATTTTACTAGTTTCACGGCCGGTTTCTGAAAGCTAGATCAAAACTAATCGGATGTCAAGTCCCTCGCCATTTCAGCTATTACATCGATTTAGATAGAGATAGCAAGTGACTTGACATGCGATTAGTTTTGATCGGGCTTTCAGAAACCGGCCGTTAGTGTTGCAAAATATAAACTTTGATCTATGTACTGAAATATAGTATTTTCGCGTACCTACTATATGTATATTTCTTCAACAGTTTATAGTACGGAGTCCCCAAATACAGTAGTACTATATATTATAGTACGGTTGGCAACCCTAACTATAGCCCCGACTGTGATGTGCTTGAGAATGGATGGAATGTAGGTACCTAAAGCTGTCGTGCCTGGGTTTCTGTGAGATCAATCTATACATTGAATCTTTATTTATACGTTGGTATTTTTATGAATGTAGCCGATCTTACAATTAACTTTGGCGATTTGGCATTTTATGTATACTACTCAAAACAAAATAAATAATAATAAATAAATAAAATAAAATAAATAAAAAAAAAAAAATCGTTTATTTCAGACCACTGACTCCATATAGGTAGTACCTATACTAGGCTAATAAATAGGCATGACGTTGTGAAGCTCTGAGGACGATCAATGGGAGAAGTATATTCCACCATTGATCGTTCTCAGCACAAGACATTTCCATATTGGCGACATCATGTTATCAGCAACAGTTCTCAGGATGCTGTTGGGACTGCCCAGCTATGTGAACTTGGCACCCGACTTTAAAAAAAATGATATTTTTTCGGTTTATTTGGTAGATTTAGGTTAGTAGTAGATAGTAGTGAAGTTATTTTCGTTTGTAGTAAAACCAAAAAAAAATTGAAAAATATTAAAAAAATCGCGTCCCCCGACTTTGCAAAAATCAACTTTTTCCGGCTGATTCCTATAGATAAACGTTAGTAGTGGATTGTAGTGCAAGAATTTTCGTTTGTAGTAGTATAGAAAGCATAGAAAAAAATATTTTAGTTTTCGACTATTTATAAAAACGATATTTCCTACAAAAAATCGATTTGAAAGGCTAGATGATTACTACAAACGCTGAAAACGACTGAAAGAGGTTCGTAGAAGTTTATAGTGCAAGAATTTTCGTTTGTAGTAAGCCAGAAAAAGCGAAAAATGAGTAAAACTTGTTTTTAAGCATTGAACCCAGGATTACTTAAAGTAGAAGGGTTATACGATTACTACAAACGCTTAAAACGATGAAGATAGGTTAGTAGAGGTTTGTAATGAAAGAATTGTCATTTGTAGTAAGCCAGAAAAAGAGATAATTGAGAAAAACTTGTTTTTTTAATGAACCCAGGATTACTTAAAGTAGAAGGGTTAAACGGTTACTACAAACGCTTAAAACGATAAAGATAGGTAAGCAGAGGTTTGTAGTGAAAGAATTTTCGTTTGTAGTAAGCCAGAAACAGAGGAAATTGAGAAAAACTTGTTTTTTTGTAATCAACCCAGGATTACTTAAAGTAGAAGGGTTTTACGATTACTACAAACGCTTAAAACGATAAATATAGGTTAGCAGAGGTTTGTAGTGAAAGAATTTTCGTTTGTAGTAAGCAAGAAACAGAGAAAATTTAGAAAACTTGCTTTTTAGCAATGAACCCAGGATTACTTAAAGTAGAAGGGTTATACGGTTACTACAAACGCTAAAAACGATAAAGAAAGGTTAGCAGAGGTTTGTAGTGAAAGAATTTTCGTTTGTAGTAAGCCAGAAACAGAGAAAATTGAGAAAACTTGCTTTTTAGCAATGAACCCAGGATTACTTAAAGTAGAAGGGTTATACGGTTACTACAAACGCTAAAAACGATAAAGAAAGGTTAGCAGAGGTTTGTAGTGAAAGAATTTTCGTTTGTAGTAAGCCAGAAACAGAGGAAATTGAGAAAAACTTGTTTTTTTGTAATCAACCCAGGTTTAAAGTAGAAGGGTTTTACGATTACTACAAACGCTTAAAACGATAAAGATAGGTTAGCAGAGGTTTGTAGTGAAAGAATTTTCGTTTGTAGTAAGCCAGAAACAGAGAAAATTGAGAAAACTTGCCTTTAACAATGAACCCAGGATTACTTAAAGTAGAAGGGTTTTACGATTACTACAAACGCTAAAAACGATAAAGAAAGGTTAGCAGAGGTTTGTAGTGAAAGAATTTTCGTTTGTAGTAAGCCAGAAAAAGAGAAAATTGAGAAAACTTGCTTTTTAGCAATGAACCCAGAATTACTTAAAGTAGAAGGGTTTTACGATTACTACAAACGCTTAAAACGATAAAGATAGGTTAGCAGAGGTTTGTAGTGAAAGAATTTTCGTTTGTAGTAAGCCAGAAACAGAGAAAATTGAGAAAACTTGCCTTTAACAATGAACCCAGGATTACTTAAAGTAGAAGGGTTTTACGATTACTACAAACGCTAAAAACGATAAAGAAATTTGAGCTATTTGATGAAGCTCAATGCGGGTTCAGGAAAAATCGATCAACAACTTTAGCTGTTTACAAATACATAGATAAAATTTTAAAAATCTTAGACAAAAAAGAATACGCGGTAGGATTGTTATTAGACATGTCGAAAGCATACGACAAATGTCAATATAACATACTTTTACAAAAATTGCAAGATATAGGTATCAGAGGGTTAGCGCATAAATGGTTTGAGTCCTATCTACATAAACGTGTACAGTATGTAGAAATAGAACACTTCGATCACGACAAATGTGTTATAAAAAGCGTAAGGTCTAACGCCCATCACGTGACCAGCTCAATACCACAGGGCAGTGTCCTCGGATGCCTATTGTTCTTGATCTACATAAACGACTTACCTAAACATGTAAAAACACCGAGCGTCCTCTTCGCAGACGATATCTCCTTGTTGATACCATGCTGCAGCACTGATAATGTTACCGGCACAATACAAGACGTCCTCACACAAACCTCTAACTGGATGTCAGATCACAATTTGGAGATTAACTTTGCGAAAACAAAGATTATGCAGTTTAGACCGTATCAAAAACGTGCCCTAAAAATTCAAGCGACTTTCAACAATATCCCGCTGGAATGTGTAGATACCTTCTCACTACTAGGTATAAACATTGACACTCATTTAAACTTTAAGCACCATATTCAACAACTTAAATCAAAGCTTTCAAGCTTTACGTACGCCTTGCGCGAAATAAAAACTACAACTGACCTACCTACCGCGTTATCAGCTTACTACGCAAATATATTCTCACATTTTTCTTTGTCCATTATTCTATGGGGCAACAGCACAGATGTACAAGACCTATTTATCTTGCAAAAAAAATGTATCCGTATCCTCGTAAATATAGGGCGAAGAGAAACCTGCAAACCACACTTTAAAAACCTAAAGATCCTAACGTTACCTAGTTTATACATTCTAGAATTGTGCAAATTTGTAAGAAAATATCCCCATTTATATAAAAATCTAGTCGACCTGCCTCGTAGATACGTATTGAGGCCAGGGAGAAATAAGTTAGTATATCCGCGTTCTCAACTTAAAATACACAGCGACGGCCCATACGTAATGTCAATAAAAATTTATAATAACCTTCCAATCGAAATAAAAAATATAGAAAAAAATAGTCTATTTACAAAAACATTAAAATCATTTCTAATTAATAAAACATACTATGACATAAATGAATATTTGCAATAATTCAATAAATAATTATAATTTAAACTTGACACTGAAATTACCTAGATTTAACTTTGACATTTATTTTTATTTAACATTCGGCTATATACACACTTTGACCTAAATATTGACTATTTTTAATTAAATATTTCATTAACTTTGACATACATTCCTAATACCTTGTTTATTTAGAATACCTAGTTCTTCTTTTTCGTGCCTTGTATAACAGACTAGCGGCCTGTCCCAGCTTCGCATGGGTGGTCATAAATTTTTTGAACATTTTAGGATAAACTTAGACCGTGGGTTCGAGCCTCGCGTCTACTTATTTCATACATTTGCACGCGCTTCTCCTTGAGTGGACCCGTAAACATTTTTAATTTCGTCATATCTTTTGAATGGAATGTCCGATTTGAAAAATTTAAGAAGTAATCTATAGGTATTGAAACCGTCTTAATTATAAAATGATTTATTTGGATAAGGATTAATACCAAGGTACAAATAAAGACCCTTTTCTAGCGGAGGCATTTCAATTAATTTTTTATAATAAAAGAACACTTATTGTGACATAACTATAATAGTTAGACATATGCTGTCGCGACATTTTTTGTAGATGATAACGTGTTCTACAAAATCGTAGTACATTATTTTGTTCTATCTTCAATAGTTTTCGCAGCGCACGCGATGTAAGGTTTTTTGTTTTCCACCTTGGGTTACATTATTGAAGTTTTAGTAAGGATCCCTGATTTTTTTGAAAATATAATATAGCCTATGTTACTCAGGGATAATGTAGCATTCTAATGGTGAAAGAATTTTTGAAATCGGACCAGTAGTTTTTGAGCCTATTCGTTACATACAAAAATACAAAAATACAAAAATACGAAAATACAAAAATACAAAGTTTACCTCTTTATAATATTAGTGTAGATAACACCTACTTTTTGACTGTAACTATACCTGTATACCGACTATACGTATTATAATTTAAAACCTCGGCCTGCCTCCATGTTGCCATACCCTATGCAGGGTCCATGTGATACTAACTAACAACTAACAACAATGTATGTACCAAAACTAAACCATGTGTAAGCAATAAACGTATTGAGTATTGAGTATTGAGAAAGGTTAGCAGAGGTTTGTAGTGAAAGAATTTTCGTTTGTAGTAAGCCAGAAACAGAGGAAATTGAGAAAAACTTGTTTTTTTGTAATCAACCCAGGATTACTTAAAGTAGAAGGGTTTTACGATTACTACAAACGCTTAAAACGATAAATATAGGTTAGCAGAGGTTTGTAGTGAAAGAATTTTCGTTTGTAGTAAGCCAGAAACAGAGAAAATTGAGAAAACTTGCTTTTTAGCAATGAACCCAGAATTACTTAAAGTAGAAGGGTTATACGGTTACTACAAACGCTAAAAACGATAAAAAAAGGTTAGCAGAGGTTTGTAGTGAAAGAATTTTCGTTTGTAGTAAGCCAGAAACAGAGACAATTGAGAAAACTTGCTTTTTAGCAATGAACCCAGAATTACTTAAAGTAGAAGGGTTATACGGTTACTACAAACGCTAAAAACAATAAAGAAAAGTTAGCAGAGGTTTGTAGTGAAAGAATTTTCGTTTGTAGTAAGCCAGAAAAAGAGAAAATTGAGAAAAACGTGTTTTTTAGCAATGAACCCGGAATTACTTAAAGTAGAAGGGTTATACGGTTACTACAAACGCTTAAAACGATAAAGATAGGTTAGCAGAGGTTTGTAGTGAAAGAATTTTCGTTTGTAGTAAGCCAGAAAAAGAGAAAATTGAGAAAAACGTGTTTTTTGGCAATGTACCCGGAATTACTTAAAGTAGAAGGGTTATACGGTTACTACAAACGCTTAAAACGATAGAGATAGGTTAGCAGAGGTTTGTAGTGAAAGAATTTTCGTTTGTAGTAAGCCAGAAACAGAGAAAATTGAGAAAACTTGCTTTTTAGCAATGAACCCAGGATTACTTAAAGTAGAAGGGTTATACGGTTACTACAAACGCTAAAAACGATAAAGAAAGGTTAGCAGAGGTTTGTAGTGAAAGAATTTTCGTTTGTAGTAAGCCAGAAACAGAGAAAATTGAGAAAAACTTGTTTTTTTGTAATCAACCCAGGATTACTTAAAGTAGAAGGGTTTTACGATTACTACAAACGCTTAAAACGATAAAGATAGGTTAGCAGAGGTTTGTAGTGAAAGAATTTTCGTTTGTAGTAAGCCAGAAACAGAGAAAATTGAGAAAACTTGCCTTTAACAATGAACCCAGGATTACTTAAAGTAGAAGGGTTTTACGATTACTACAAACACTAAAAACGATAAAGAAAGGTTAGCAGAGGTTTGTAGTGAAATAATTTTCGTTTGTAGTAAGCCAGAAAAAGAGAAAATTGAGAAAAACGTGTTTTTTAGCAATGAACCCGGAATTACTTAAAGTAGAAGGGTTATACGGTTACTACAAACGCTTAAAACGATAGAGATAGGTTAGCAGAGGTTTGTAGTGAAAGAATTTTCGTTTGTAGTAAGCCAGAAAAAGAGAAAATTGTGAAAATTTAAATTGACAATTTTTTCACTTTTTCTCAAAGTTTTTCTCAATTTTCTCTTTTTCTGGCTTACTACAAACGAAATTTTTTTCACTAAAAACCTCTGCTAACCTATCTCTATCGTTTTAAGCGTTTGTAGTAACCGTATAACCCTTCTACTTTAAGTAATTCTGGGTTCATTGCTAAAAAGCAAGTTTTCTCAATTTTCTCTGCTTCTGGCTTACTACAAACGAAAATTATTTCACTACAAACCTCTGCTAACCTTTCTTTATCGTTTTTAGCGTTTGTAGTAACCGTATAACCCTTCTACTTTAAGTAATTCTGGGTTCATTGCTAAAAAGCAAGTTTTCTCAATTTTCTCTGTTTCTGGCTTACTACAAACGAAAATTCTTTCACTACAAACCTCTGCTAACCTATCTTTATCGTTTTTAGCGTTTGTAGTAACCGTATAACTTTCTACTTTAAGTAATTCTGGGTTCATTGCTAAAAAGCAAGTTTTCTCAATTTTCTCTGTTTCTGGCTTACTACAAACGAAAATTCTTTCACTACAAACCTCTGCTAAACTATCTTTATCGTTTTAAGCGTTTGTAGTAACCGTATAACCCTTCTACTTTAAGTAATCCTGGGTTCATTGCTAAAAAAGACGTTTTTCTCAATTTTCTCTTTTTCTGGCTTACTACAAACGAAAATTCTTTCACTACAAACCTCTGCTAACCTATCTTTATCGTTTTAAGCGTTTGTAGTAACCGTATAACCCTTCTACTTTAAGTAATTCTGGGTTCATTGGTAAAAAACACGTTTTTCTCAATTTTCTCTTTTTCTGGCTTACTACAAACGAAATTTTTTTCACTACAAACCTCTGCTAACCTTTCTTTATCGTTTTTAGCGTTTGTAGTAACCGTATAACCCTTCTACTTTAAGTAATCCTGGGTTCATTGCTAAAAAACACGTTTTTCTCAATTTTCTCTTTTTCTGGCTTACTACAAACGAAAATTCTTTCACTACAAACCTCTGCTAACCTTTCTTTATCGTTTTAAGCGTTTGTAGTAACCGTATAACCCTTCTACTTTAAGTAATTCTGGGTTCATTGCTAAAAAGCAAGTTTTCTCAATTTTCTCTGTTTCTGGCTTACTACAAACGAAAATTCTTTCACTACAAACCTCTGCTAACCTTTCTTTATCGTTTTTAGCGTTTGTAGTAACCGTATAACCCTTCTACTTTAAATAATTCTGGGTTCATTGCTAAAAAGCAAGTTTTCTCAATTTTCTCTGTTTCTGGCTTACTACAAACGAAATTTTTTTCACTACAAACCTCTGCTAACCTTTCTTTATCGTTTTTAGCGTTTGTAGTAACCGTATAACCCTTCTACTTTAAGTAATCCTGGGTTCATTGCTAAAAAACACGTTTTTCTCAATTTTCTCTTATTCTGGCTTACTACAAACGAAAATTCTTTCACTACAAACCTCTGCTAACCTTTCTTTATCGTTTTAAGCGTTTGTAGTAACCGTATCACCCTTCTACTTTAAGTAATTCTGGGTTCATTGCTAAAAAGCAAGTTTTCTCAATTTTCTCTGTTTCTGGCTTACTACAAACGAAAATTCTTTCACTACAAACCTCTGCTAACCTTTCTTTATCGTTTTTAGCGTTTGTAGTAACCGTATAACCCTTCTACTTTAAGTAATTCTGGGTTCATTGCTAAATAGCAAGTTTTCTCAATTTTCTCTGTTTCTGGCTTACTACAAACGAAAATTCTTTCACTACAAACCTCTGCTAACCTTTCTTTATCGTTTTTAGCGTTTGTAGTAACCGTATAACCCTTCTACTTTAAGTAATTCTGGGTTCATTGCTAAATAGCAAGTTTTCTCAATTTTCTCTGTTTCTGGCTTACTACAAACGAAAATTCTTTCACTACAAACCTCTGCTAACCTATATTTATCGTTTTTAGCGTTTGTAGTAACCGTATAACCCTTCTACTTTAAGTAATCCTGGGTTCACTGCTAAAAAACACGTTTTTCTCAATTTTCTCTTTTTCTGGCTTACTACAAACGAAAATTCTTTCACTACAAACCTCTGCTAACCTATCTTTATCGTTTTAAGCATTTGTAGTAACCGTATAACCCTTCTACTTTAAGTAATCCTGGGTTCATTGCTAAAAAAGACGTTGTTCTCAATTTTCTCTGTTTCTGGCTTACTACAAACGAAAATTCTTTCACTACAAACCTCTGCTAACCTATCTCTATCGTTTTAAGCGTTTGTAGTAACCGTATAACCCTTCTACTTTAAGTAATTCCGGGTTCATTGCTAAAAAACACGTTTTTCTCAATTTTCTCTTTTTCTGGCTTACTACAAACGAAAATTATTTCACTACAAACCTCTGCTAACCTTTCTTTATCGTTTTTAGCGTTTGTAGTAATCGTAAAACCCTTCTACTTTAAGTAATCCTGGGTTCATTGTTAAAGGCAAGTTTTCTCAATTTTCCCTGTTTCTGGCTTACTACAAACGAAAATTCTTTCACTACAAACCTCTGCTAACCTTTCTTTATCGTTTTTAGCGTTTGTAGTAACCGTATAACCCTTCTACTTTAAGTAATTCTGGGTTCATTGCTAAAAAGCAAGTTTTCTCAATTTTCTCTGTTTCTGGCTTACTACAAACGAAAATTCTTTCACTACAAACCTCTGCTAACCAATCTTTATCGTTTTAAGCGTTTGTACTAACCGTATAACCCTTCTACTTTAAGTAATTCTGGGTTCATTGGTAAAAAACACGTTTTTCTCAATTTTCTCTTTTTCTGGCTTACTACAAACGAAATTTTTTTCACTACAAACCTCTGCTAACCTTTCTTTATCGTTTTAAGCGTTTGTAGTAACCGTATAACCCTTCTACTTTAAGTAATCCTGGGTTCATTGCTAAAAAACACGTTTTTCTCAATTTTCTCTTTTTCTGGCTTACTACAAACGAAAATTCTTTCACTACAAACCTCTGCTAACCTTTCTTTATCGTTTTAAGCGTTTGTAGTAACCGTATAACCCTTCTACTTTAAGTAATTCTGGGTTCATTGCTAAAAAGCAAGTTTTCTCAATTTTCTCTGTTTCTGGCTTACTACAAACGAAAATTCTTTCACTACAAACCTCTGCTAACCTTTCTTTATCGTTTTTAGCGTTTGTAGTAACCGTATAACCCTTCTACTTTAAGTAATTCTGGGTTCATTGCTAAAAAGCAAGTTTTCTCAATTTTCTCTGTTTCTGGCTTACTACAAACGAAAATTCTTTCATTACAAACCTCTGCTAACCTATATTTATCGTTTTGAGCATTTGTAGTAACCGTATAACCCTTCTACTTTAAGTAATCCTGGGTTCATTGCTAAAAAACACGTTTTTCTCAATTTTCTCTTTTTCTGGCTTACTACAAACGAAAATTCTTTCACTACAAACCTATCTTTATCGTTTTAAGCGTTTGTAGTAACCGTATAACCCTTCTACTTTAAGTAATCCTGGGTTCATTGCTAAAAAAGACGTTGTTCTCAATTTTCTCTGTTTCTGGCTTACTACAAACGAAAATTCTTTCACTACAAACCTCTGCTAAACTATCTTTATCGTTTTAAGCGTTTGTAGTAACCGTATAACCCTTCTACTTTAAGTAATTCCGGGTTCATTGCTAAAAAACACGTTTTTCTCAATTTTCTCTTTTTCTGGCTTATTACAAACGAAAATTATTTCACTACAAACCTCTGCTAACCTTTCTTTATCGTTTTTAGCGTTTGTAGTAATCGTAAAACCCTTCTACTTTAAGTAATCCTGGGTTCATTGTTAAAGGCAAGTTTTCTCAATTTTCTCTGTTTCTGGCTTTTTACAAACGAAAATTCTTTCACTACAAACCTCTGCTAACCTATCTTTATCGTTTTAAGCGTTTGTAGTAATCGTAAAACCCTTCTACTTTAAGTAATCCTGGGTTCATTGTTAAAGGCAAGTTTTCTCAATTTTCTCTGTTTCTGGCTTACTACAAACGAAAATTCTTTCACTACAAACCTCTGCTAACCTATCTCTATCGTTTTAAGCGTTTGTAGTAACCGTATAACCCTTCTACTTTAAGTAATTCCGGGTTCATTGCTAAAAAACACGTTTTTCTCAATTTTCTCTTTTTCTGGCTTACTACAAACGAAAATTATTTCAATACAAACCTCTGCTAACCTTTCTTTATCGTTTTTAGTGTTTGTAGTAATCGTAAAACCCTTCTACTTTAAGTAATCCTGGGTTCATTGTTAAAGGCAAGTTTTCTCAATTTTCTCTGTTTCTGGCTTACTACAAACGAAAATTCTTTCACTACAAACCTCTGCTAACCTATCTTTATCGTTTTAAGCGTTTGTAGTAATCGTAAAACCCTTCTACTTTAAGTAATCCTGGGTTGATTACAAAAAAACAAGTTTTTCTCAATTTCCTCTGTTTCTGGCTTACTACAAACGAAAATTCTTTCACTACAAACCTCTACCAACCTATCTTTATCGTTTTAAGCGTTTGTACTAACCGTATAACCCTTCTACTTTAAGTAATCCCGGGTTCATTGCTAAAAAACACGTTTTTCTCAATTTTCTCTTTTTCTGGCTTACTACAAACGAAAATTCTTTCACTACAAACCTCTGCTTACCTATCTTTATCGTTTTAAGCGTTTGTAGTAACCGTTTAACCCTTCTACTTTAAGTAATCCTGGGTTCATTAAAAAAACAAGTTTTTCTCAATTATCTCTTTTTCTGGCTTACTACAAATGACAATTCTTTCATTACAAACCTCTACTAACCTATCTTCATCGTTTTAAGCGTTTGTAGTAATCGTATAACCCTTCTACTTTAAGTAATCCTGGGTTCAATGCTTAAAAACAAGTTTTACTCATTTTTCGCTTTTTCTGGCTTACTACAAACGAAAATTTTTGCACTACAAACTTCTACGAACCTCTTTCAGTCGTTTTCAGCGTTTGTATTAATCATCTAGCCTTTCAAATCGATTTTTTGTAGGAAATATCGTTTTTATAAATAGTCGAAAACTAAAATATTTTTTTCTATGTTTTCTATACTACTACAAACGAAAATTCTTGCACTACAATCAACTACTAACGTTTATCTATAGGAATCAGCCGGAAAAAGTTGATTTTTGCAAAGTCGGGGGACGCGATTTTTTAAATATTTTTTATTTTTTTTTTGGTTTTACTACAAACGAAAATAACTTCACTACTATCTACTACTAACCTAAATCTACCAAATAAACCGAAAAAATATCATTTTTTTTAAAGTCGGGTGCCAAGTTCACATAGCTGGACTGCCCCGCACTCTGCTTATCAGTGACGCAGTTTTCTTGCGCATCAGGGCGTGGAAACCATCTGTGTGGTAATGCCCAAACATCCCTGATGCACTGCAGAAGCGCGGCAGTCCCAACATCATCCGGAAGATGTTGTTATATTGGATACGTAGAACGTCCAGCGATTTTTTGGTATGCCTGGACCCACAGACTTCCCGTGTAAAAGCTCTGACAATAAGCTTTAAAGACCGTGATTTTAACTTGGTCAGTACAACGGGAGAATCTGCGGGCAATCATGTTACCTCTAACCGCTAGCGCTCTACGCTCCCTTTCAACATCAACATCGTCCTTATGGTCGTCGGTAAGAAGATGACCCAGATATTTGAATTGTGTTACACGTTTGATATTTAATTCATTCAAAGTTATGCTGAGCTCAATTGGACTTTTACCGGCGGCCTTAAAGACCATGTACTCTGTCTTTCTCATTGTCTACGCGGGACGCGAGAGGGCGCTGTTTCCCGCTACTATAAAAAGCTGCACACGCATCACTCCCTCTCTCACTTCACATTTTGCTTCAACTAGATAGCGCGCATCATTCGCTATACTTACCTACCTATGTACCTACTTGTTAATATTTTACTTTTAATAATAAATTTGTAAAATCTAGTACTGTATTAATTATAAGCTAGATGAGCACAGACCACCAGACTAAAATCCCTAGAACCAGTCAAACGATTAGGCAAGCTAGGTCGCATCACTGCTACAGCCGCAATCACTCACATTGTATGTGAGCCCATGATTAGCTGCATAGCTCTCACAAAACTTGAGCAGTTGACAGCCTTCACAGCTCAGTTGGTAGTAGCTCTGCCTTCTGCGCCGTAGGCCGTGGGTTCGATCCCCACCGAGAACAAACATTTGTGTGATGAACAAAGATGTTTGTTCTCTGTCTGGGTGTTATATAATATTGTAAGTATGTATTTACAAAAAAAAATGTATATAAGTAGTATATCAGCTATCTGGTTCCCATATCACAAGCTTTGGCTTAGTTTGGGGCGAGATAGTGCTGTGTAGAATGTCCACCAATATTTATTTATTTATTTATTTATAGTTCTCTTAAGCCACCAACCGTTGGGCTCAGCAGCACCATGTCGTCAGCATAGCTGATATTATTAATACAAACGCCATTTATCCGACAGCCGACACGCATGCTGCTCAGCCCCACGATGAGATCGTTCACGTACAGGTTGAAGAGCTTGGGAGACGTCAACCCCCCTGTCTTACCCCACTCTCCAATCTATACGCTCCCGAGAGAGAATTGGCCTATTTTACAAAATTTGTCTGGGTGGCATACCAGCACTGGAGCAATCTAAGGACTTCCACCGGTACACACCTGTCTCTCAACTTTCTGAGCACATCATACGAAACGAGATCAAAGACCTTGGAGAGATCAAGAAAACAGGCATATACCGGCGTTCTACGGTCTGTGTAATACTGGACGGTATGCTTGAGACTTACATTATTTAAATAAGAGCTACCACAAATTTTCCGAATAATTTGTTTGGTCAGGAATAATGTCCTCGGGTTGTCTTGAATTTTAAAAAAGAATGTTTATTTTGTTAGATTCAATCAAATTTATTGCATTTAAATAAAAAACACCAATCTTATAATCTTTGGATGTTTTTGGTTTTTTAAACTTTTTAAGGTATTTTACACCTAACAATAGAATTAAACTGCGTAGACTGAATGCACCACTGTGTTGTTTATTTTTGTTATGACTAAAAACGGGTATATCCTCCTCTTTTAAAAACACATTCTTGGAGTCTTGCTGGCATGCTCAAAAAAAGTCGTTACACAAATATACCTACCAAGTGAAAGTGAGGTGTCATATGAAAGAGTTTGGTTTCATCCCAAAACTATTTTTATTCTTGGACGTATGTTTTATTTTTGAGATACAAATTGGTAACCCCAAGTAGGTTAGGGGGTAGTCAGAGGCCAAATATCGTGTTTGGTATCTATGTATGTATCTATGGAGCGGACATCACGAAATCTCAGTTCAGGGCAAACCACTAGTAATTTAGATTTAACCAATTTCTCCCAGCAAATGGGAGACAAGTTTACGGAGTAGTTAGATACTATCATTTATTCTGTACTATTAGAGGTTTTAATGGCATTAGGCAAATAAATAGTAGGCAGATGGGTATCGTACTGTAGGTAGGTACTCACGTGTATCATGGTATGTATGAGCGGCATGTCGCTGCGTGTGGCGTCTCGCACACGCACGGTGACCTCGGCAGCGACCGCGCCGGGCTCGGCGCTCGTGGCGCTGGCAGTTCGCTGCATGCTCGTCGCTGGACACTGGGCACTGGGCACTGGGCACCGGGCACTGGGCACAGGCGCGCGGGCGACTGTGAACTCTGCAATTCGTCCCTCGCCACGTCCAGCTGCGGCAGGGATGCTCGCTGAATGAATTGTCGACCGACTGACTGGCGAGTTGGCGACAGTCGGCGACACCGCAAGCGCAGCGCACTGACGACGGCGAGCGGCGCACGCACTCACTCTCTCCGTCTGACACTACAATGATCTGTCAGATGGACAGGCCAAGCGCCACACGCTGCACTCTACCAATGTATCTAGGACTACTGGTAGGCCCTGAAGGGGCAAAGGCCGGGTGTTTATTCTATACATTCGTGTAAAGCGTGTGTATGATGTTGGTTGGACACAATTTTTAATTATATTCATAATACCTATTAATATTCTGATATTTAATGGAGCGAACAAGAAATAGGTAAGTACTGTAGGTATTTTCTCTGATGTTATATTCAAAGGGCAATTTTACCATGCAAGTGTTAAGCTAGGTACCTACCTACCTACTTATTACAATAAATATTTCCGTCTTTGTTTTGGACATGTTCAAATTGTAGACAATAATACCTAATCTATTATTTAATTTTGTGACGGATATAGGATACTTAATCATTACTCAGTAAAAAAATTTAGTAATAACGTAATAAAATACCTACGCAGGTATAAGAGATACCTATAGGCGTACATTACCTACATTAGGTAGGTAGGTATAGATACTGAGCTGAGCACATATATGATAAACTAGTGGCTTCCCGCGGCTTCGCACGCGTTGAAGTGGTGAACCGTGATTGAGCCACAAACATCCAAACATCGTAACTTTCGCATTGATTTGTATATTAATAGGGTAGGATTTTAAATACCTACGTAGGTATAAGGGATACCTATAAGCGTACATTACCTATATTAGGAGGATAGGTACTGAGTTTAGCAAACAAACATAACAAATACAACAAAGACAACCTTACACGTAAAATATGAACTTATTTGTTCCTAGTTTCTACCCCAACAACAAACGAAACGAAACAGCTTCACGACTTTGATCCCCAGGCACGGTAGCTACTCTCAGATCTCTTCGTACCAACTCAAGATTCCCGTTTTTAGAATGTCCCTTACAAACATTGACGCCACGTTGTATCCTTCGCACTATGCGTTAAAAATCTCCAATACTAACTTTTACAGTCATTTGCACCCTTTGCAGGGGTAATTATCATAAGTTAAAAGCGTCATTCTTAATTATTTATTTCTTAGTATATTTACCTCAAGTTTTAAGTCAATCGCACCACGCGTTTAAAAACTCCCATACAAACTTTGACATCCGTTTGCACACTTATTAAGGGTAGTTTTATAAAACTAAAAATGCCTTTCCTTATTTTTTGCCTTAAAGTACATGTACTCTAAGTTTCAAGTTTGTAGGTTCAAGGAATACTATTTTTCATGCAAACGTTTTAACCTTTTTACACCCTAAGGGGTTGAATTTCCAATAATCCCTTCTTGGTACACCTCTACGCCATAAGACCTATGTACTCTTCAAATTAAATGTCTCTAGGACCAGCGTTCAAAAAACTCCTATACAACGTGTAAATGCTTGTACGACATTAAATTGAAACACGTACTCGGAATGGCATTTTTAGATTTTAGGAGTTGGTTTTATAAAAAAAGCCTTAATATTTAACGAGATATCGATACTTTTCCAATAAATCATTTCAAAACAACCTGTACCTATTATCAGTCGTGTTCAGGTCAACTTTCCGGGGTCACGAAATCATATGTCTATGAATCAAAAGAAAAAAAAGATAGAAATACCAAATTTACACGCGTTTGAGCAGAATAAACAATCAAAAAGTGCGATCTAGAACGACGTGACCAGGACAGATACATTTCACGTGCGTGTCGGAAAGAGACGAGAAGCGCGCCCCGTCCCGCGTCGCCCACGCCTAGCCACAGAGCGACTGACTGAGGAAGCGCGTATGATTTAGTAATTGTTTCGGTAGCAACCTTGACCCATCTAATTTTAAAAATTGCATATTTGTTGCATTGTTGCATTGCTAGATTTAGGTACCGCGAAATAGACGCTTTTTGTGTGTGTGTTTTTTTTCATAATAAACTAAATACGTTACGTACCTAGCTATCTAGTTACCGCGAAATTTTCGCTTGTCAATGTGTTTTTTTGTTATTAAACTAAGTGTAGTGGCCAGCACGATCGCCAGACCTCACTCCACTAGATTTCTTTTTGTGGGGCTTCATCAAAGAAGAGGTAGGTACGCACAAGAAGTCGATACAGTGCAAGAACTGCGCAGACGGATTGTACCTAGGTGCTTTCGACAAACTGAAGGCAAGTGTCGAACAGCTGTGTTGGTGAAAGTACGGGCGAACGTTCCCCGTCAATTAAATTTGTGTGTGCAACGTGCGGGGGGGATATTGAAAACCTACGGATTTGAGGTAACCTAGGTACATTTATTATTTATTTTTAGTGTGCGGTACATTTTGTGTGTTCTGCCGCGCGCTCGACTTTCGGCTTTACCGGCCGGCGCGGCGGCGCCTTTGAGCGCCGCGCCGTGAGTGCGCGGCATATTCGCACTTATAGGCACCGACGACGACGAGTAATGAATGAACGTACGTTTCGTTGTTTGTGTACGTATACAGAGTGCTGTATAATTTTATGCTTTAACTGATGATTAGTTTGTTTGAAAATAAAAAAAAACTAATTATGAATGAATTTCAATAAAAAAATTTTTAAATCAATACTAGATAGTAGCACTACACGTGTATTAATTTAATGTCGTACAAGCGTTTACACCCTGTATAAACTTTTACATCCCTTTGCACACTTATTAAGGGTAGTTTTAAAAATAAAAAAATGCCTTTCCTTTTTTTTTGCCTTGAAGTATAGGTATGTACTCTAAGTTTCAAGTTTGTAGGTTCAAGGAATACTATTTTTCATACAAACCTTTTCATCCCTTTTTACACCCTTAGAGGTTGAATTTCCAAAAATCCCTTCTTAGTACATCTCTACGTCATAAGACCTATGTATTCTTCAAATTTCAAGTCTCTAGGACCAGCGGTCAAAAAACTCCCATTCAAACTTTTACATCCCCTTGCACACTTATTAAGGGTAGTTTTAAAAAACAAAAAATGTCTTTCCTATTTTTTTGCCTTGATGTATATGTACTCCAAGTTTCAAGTTTGTAGGTTCAAGGAATACTATTTTTCATACAAACGTTTTCATCCCTTTTTACACCCTTAGGGGTTGAATTTCCAAAAATCCCTTCTTAGTACACCTCTACGCCATAAGACCTATGTACTCCTCAAATTTCAAGTCTCTAGGACCAGCGGTTTAGGCTGTGCGTTGTCTATATGTCAGTCAGTCAGTCAGTCAGTCAGTCAGTCAGTCAGGACTTTGATTCTTATAGTATTAGAGATACCTACCTTACACGGAAAATATGTATTTATTTTGTTATTTTGTTCTACCCCAAAAACAAACGAAACGAAACAACTTCATGACTTTGATCCCCAGGCACGGTAGATAAGATACCCTCAGATCTCTTCGTACCAACTCAAGATTCCCGAATTTAGAATGTCCCTTACAAACATTGACTCGTTGTATCTTTTTTACTCAAGTGCGACGAAGGACGGTAACATTTTAGGGGTTGTTTTCGAAAACTAAAACTGTATTTTAGTTATTTATCCACAAAACAAATTTACTTTTAGATTGAAGTTAATGGCACTATTATAAACTTTGAAACTTTGACAGTCTTTTGCACCCTTTGCAGGGGTAGGCTAGTTTTCAAATATTGAGAACGTGATTCTAAATTATTTATTGTGGAGTACCTATTTATTTCAAGTTTTCCATACTAACTTTTACAGTCATTTGCACCCTTTGCGATTCGATCATTACGATACACCGTGCTTTGTGCCGATCGTCGATCATTACGATACACCGAATTTTCTATAAAAAAAAACAGGTTCTCAAAGAATACGCTAGATGCCGTTGATTTATTTTCATAGAAAATTCGGTATCGTAACGATCGACGATCGGCACTAAACTCGTAATAAGCCCTCAGTGGTAGTTATAAAAAATTTAAGTGTCATTCTTAATTATTTATTTCGTAGTATACTTACCTATTTACCCCAAGTTTTAAGACAATCGCACCACGCGTGAAAAAACTCCCATACAAACTTTGACATCCCTTTGCACACTTATTAAGGGTAGTTTTAAAATACTAAAAATGCCTTTCCTAGTTTTTTGCCTTGGAGTACATGTTCTCCAAGTTTCAAGTTTATAGGTTCAAGGAATTCTATTTTTCATACAAACGTTTTCAACCCTTTTTAACCCCTTAGGGGTTGAATTTCCAAAAATCCCTTCTGAGTACACCTCTACGCCACAAGACCTATGTACCTACTCCTCAAATTTCAAGTCACTAGAACCGGCGGTTAAGGCCGTGCGTTGTCTATATGTCAGTTAGTCAGTCAGTCAGTCAGAACTTTGATTCTTATATTATGTTTCACAGCTTAATTCTTAGCGATTTCAATGTTTACTAATTTGTAGTAGCGTCCTCACGCTGCAGCCTTTCACACGTTGTTTAAAGTTTTTTTTTTTACTGGCATTTAGCCCCTTCTATTGACTATTACTAATGGCCGCCCGCCATTACCTACTAGAATAGGTACCTACCTGCGCTGCGCTTACGTTTATCGTGTCATTCTGTGTTTTCGTGCTCAAAACTTCGTCGCACGTCTCTGCGCTTTAAAAAATAAAAGGAAGAAAGAAGACCAGGAGTATCATATAAGACGAAGGATAAGAAGATTGGAGCAGAAATTAAAGAAGCCACGTCGTAGAATACTAGTTTACACCTCCTCGGACGACGAATTATCCAGTAATTGGTTATACACCGTGTTAATTAAAGTTAATTGATCGAGTGAGCGAAGCGAACGAAGATCTTAGTTTCAACTTGGGCGATTTGGCATTTTATGTATGTATGTATGTATGTATGTATGTATGTATGTATGTATGTATGTATGTATGTTTGTCTGGCGATAACTTTAGAACCGTTGATCCGATCTGCATGAAATTTTATATGTCGATAGCTTGTACTTGAGAAATTTACTGGTAAGTATATGAGTAAAATCGGATGAAGGGTTTTTGAGATATGGGGTTTTTTAAGGGGGCAAAAATAAAAAAAGTTACAGAAAAAAATCAAGTTACATGTCATATGAAAGGGCTTTGTTTGGACATCCCAAAACAATTTTTACTTTTTTTTTGGGACGCCCGGTTTTTGAGATAAAATAATAAAAGTTAAATTAAAATAACCAGCGATCCAAGAGCTACCATCTCTAAGTGTTTCGTTGACATCAAGGTTTTTCTACTGGTCGGTCAGTTCCTTTGCTTTTTCTTAATTTTTTTTCTTGAAATAAATTAAGGAGGTACTCAGTTCTCATAAAATGGTAACGACGACCAGGTCTGATGATGGAGCCAAGGTCTGTTCAACGGAACTCTTCAATAAATAGGCCAATAGAGTTGAAACTTGGTAACCATACCAAGTTAGTAGGCGGTAGTCAGAAAAAAGTCCAAAGATAATGTTTGGACTTGCCTCTGACTACTACGTACTCAAAGTTTTGATGGGTTCGTCGGGTCGCATCACGAGATCTCAGTTCGGGGCGAACTACTAGTAATAAATAAATAAATAAGTACCCGCAAACATTTTTTCAAGTAAATGTTGTGTAACGCAATTTTATTTACTCGTAATTCGAATAAAAATACTACCTTTGCGATTTGATTAGTGATGCGAGCTACCATACTTAATTTGGTCTTCCCCTTCAGATCTATTTCTATTTACCAGAAATTCTAATCAACAACTCGAAACACCGATTAGTGATGTGAGAGAGAGACCTTTTCATAAGGTTCCTCCTTCAGATCTATTTCTGTTGACCAGGAATTCTAATCGTGGACTACCCTCTTTACAAAGGTCCGTGTTTCATTCGATTAGTGACGAGTGCTTTCTTCGTCAGACATTTTCCGCTAGCCGGAAAATCTAATCGACTACCTGTATCGTTTCAGGCCTTGGCGTCAATGAAACGGAATGCAGTGCACCGCGGTCGGTCTCGCCTCTTTTTACATCGTCACCTCGAGGCGAGCCAGTGGCAGGATCATCATCATCAGCAGCTGAGCCATCGACTTCAACAGCGGGGCTGCCTACTGCTACTGAGGAACTGTCCATGCCGACGGAAGAAACCGAAAATGTGGAGCCATCGCAGATGGAGCTAGATGAGAATATTTTCAGCTTGCTGGGTGATGCCCCGAAGCCTGAAACCCTTATGGGTAAAAATATACACGAAGCAATTTCCATTAGTAATAGTCAAAAGAGGGGCTAAATAGGGTTGCCAGTAAAAAATAAACTTTAAACAACGTGTGAAAGGCTGCAGCGTGAGGACGCTACTACAAATTAGTAAACATTGAAATCGCATCGAATTAAGGCTGTTCACATAATTGTGATCGAACTTCACGTAAGGGTAAGTTCGTTTGATCATTAAGTATTAGAGATAGAGATGAGAGTTAGACTGTCCTTTGACTACAATCTCACCTGATGGTAAGCGACGATGTAGTCGACGTTGGAGCAGAACGGTCTAGAAGACACCTATTCACTCTTGCCTTAAAGAGATTTAGATTTAGACCACTACAGAGGGCTTATTACGCGACTGTCGACGCATCGAGCTCAGAGGGCTTATTACGAGTTTAGTGCCGATCGTCGATCGTTACGTACGATACACCGAATTTTCTATGAAAATAAATCAACGGCATCTAGCGTATTCTTTGAGAACCCGTTTTTTAAGTTTCTAAGAATAAGCTAAGTCTTGTGGCGTAGAGGTGTACTCAGAAGGGATTTTTGGATATTCAACCCCTAAGGGGTTAAAAAGGGTTGAAAACGTTTGTATGAAAAATAGAATTCCTTGAACCTATAAACTTGAAACTTGGAGAACATGTACTCCAAGGCAAAAAACTAGGAAAGGCATTTTTAGTATTTTAAAACTACCCTTAATAAGTGTGCAAAGGGATGTCAAAGTTTGTATGGGAGTTTTTTCACGCGTGGTGCGATTGTCTTAAAACTTGGGGTAAATAGGTAAGTATACTACGAAATAAATAATTAAGAATGACACTTAAATTTTTTATAACTACCACTGAGGGCTTATTACGAGTTTAGTGCCGATCGTCGATCGTTACGATACCGAATTTTCTATGAAAATAAATCAACGGCATCTAGCGTATTCTTTGAGAACCCGTTTTTTTTCATAGAAAATTCGGTGTATCTTAACGATCGACGATCGGCACTCGATCGGCACTAAACTCGTAATAAGCCCTCTGGTCAGGAAAAACAGACGAGACGGTAATGAGATCCACTCCTTAGCAGTTCGCAAAATGTAGCTAGAAGCAAAACGCCTAGTGCCTAGTACTAATAATACAGAGCACAGCGCCCCCTAGCGGCTCTCTATGATAGCACTCGGTGAGAGGACTCTGTGAACCTCGCTCGAGCTCAGCGCGGCGCCGGCGCCGGCGGCCACGGTCGCGGCCTCGGGCGCGCTCTGTCGTAACTCCAACTGCATTCGCTAGATGGCGCTGGCTGCACGCTCACTACTAGATTCTTCCTAAAGCTTTGTCGATAGTCCATACTAAGTAATGCACTATTAATTGATCGCTACTTTAGGTTTCCTTACCTCAAAGGGAATAAACTGACCTACATAGATCACTTTCTTGTCGTCAGGACATCTCACTTGATCTTAGAACAACACCGTGCGGTCTAAGGTAGCCAAGGCCTATAAGGTCTTGATGTATTATGCCAAATAATAATATTGCCATAGTCTTGCACGATCCACACGATCTTAGGCTACCGGCACTGGAATGTGTGAGGTGTCCTATCGGACTGCAGTTGAGCTCCATTATACGTATTTCGACGTCTTGGAGCTTTGTGCGACCTCGGATCTCGACAGAAGGAGCCGGCCTAAGAGCTTGACCCAACACTCAACCTTTTGTGCACAGTCCGCTGCGTCAATTCCATGCCTCGGCCTCGGTAGCCATAGTGCTGAATATATGAACGGCGCTTCAGACATTGTGTCAAAAGTCAAGCCTCAACTAACTCAGCCTAAGCTCTAGTGGTTCGCCCCGAACTGTGATTTCGTGATGTCTGCTCCTGTATAACATTAATGATCTTACCTATTATTGTACCCTTATTAGCATGAATTGTACCTATCTATCTTATATCTACTTAATTTGCAGCGCCCTACAGGGTACGTGTACTCGCCTAATAGCTACCATTGACCTAAGCTATGTAACTGTATGTACATGTTGGCATTAAATAAATCTGAAATAAATCTAATACCTATAACGATGTTTCGCCTCTTCTGACTACCCTCTAACTAACTTGGGGTAACCAATTGTATCTCAAAAATCATACATACGTCCTAGAATAAAAATGGTATTGGGATGTACAAATCAAACCCTTTCATATGACACCTCACTTGGCATTTTTGTGTAACAATTTATTTTTGGTCCCTTTGAAATAAAATATATTTATCATATAAACCTATCGACCTAAGTTTCGTGCAGATCGGATCAAAGAGTCCGAAAATTAAAGTAGGTGGTAGTCAGAGGCAAGTCCCAACATTGTGTTTGGACTTGTTTCTGACTACCAATTACTAACTAAGTATGGTAACCAAGTTTCAACTGAATTGGCCTATTTATTGAAGAGTTTCGTTGAACAGACCTTGGCTCCATCATCAGACTAGGTCGCTGTGACCATTTTATGAGAACTGAATACCTTTTTAATTTATGACAATAAAAAAAATAAGAAAAATCAAAGGAACTGACCGACCAGTAACAAAACCTTGATGTCAACGAAACTCTTAGAGAGAGAGAGGGAGCTCTTGAATCGTTAAATAAATAAATATTAACGTTGCTCATTTAAATTTAACATTTTGTTGTATCTCAAAAACCGAGCGTCCTTGAAAACAAGCAGAAATGGTTTTGAAACAAAGCCCTTTCATATGGCATGTAACTTGATTTTCTTGTGAAACTTTTTTTATTTTTGCCCTCATAAAGAAACCCATATCTGATTTAATTCATATACTTACCAGTAAATTTCTCAAGTTCAAGCTTTCGACTTATAAAATTTCATGCAGATCGGATCAACGGTTCTTAAGTTATGGCCAGACAAACATGCATACATCTCTAATACTATAAGAATCAAAGTCCTGACTGACTGACTGACTGACTGACATATAGACAACGCACAGCCTAAACCGCTGGTCCTAGAGACTTGAAATTTGAGGAGTACATAGGTCTTATGGCGTAGAGGTGTACTAAGAAGGGATTTTTGGAAATTCAACCCCCAAGGGTGTAAAAAGGGATGAAAACGCTAGTGGCCCTGATGGTTCTCTAACACAAGTATTTCATACTTATAATAGGGCCTCAACACTGTTAATTTATGATTAAGGTTGGCTACAGAAATGAAATATTTTTCAAATATTTTTCAAAAACAATTGAAAATATTGAAAATTAAAAAAAAACTAACAATAAATGATTTGATTTGAAAAATAAAATCGAATTACTAAACAAAATATAAAAACGAAGTAAAATTAAATTAAAAGAGAAAAAGAAAATACAAGAATTTAACCCAAATTAATTAATTAATAGTTTTAAAGTATGCTTTCAGTGCTGGCACACTTTCAGCAAATATGTCAATGTTATATGACTTTGACCATGCATTATACTGTCTAACAATCCTAGATAAAGATGCGTGGAATCCCAGATTGGTCGTAGATCCACTTAGTGAAAATAGGTTGTACCTTGATACCCTGGGTAGTTTATTAGAAACTGAGAAGGACATTGAAGCTAGCAGGTCTGGGGCATCAATGATATCATTCACTAGTTTAAATAGAAACATGGTGTCGAGCATTCGTCTTCGATCCGCGAGAATGGAGATCCCAAAGTGAACCAGCCTATCCTCATAGCTCAACAAGACTTTACCCAAGTGGCAAGAAAACATCAGATACCATAGGAAGCGCTTTTGTACGCTTTCCAGACGTTTTTTATAGACATCGTAGAAAGGACTCCATGCCACACTGCCATATTCCAACCCGCTACGCACCAGAAAATTAAATAACAAGATTTTAGTTTTTTGGGATTTATTTATTTATTTATTTAAATTCACAAAACAGATTACATTCGAATAAGCAAAAAATAATTAATAATATTCATTCTTAGATCTAGATTCGTAATCAAATATGTGAATATGACAATTATTAGTGTTGCATGCATTAATTTAAAATTTCCCTAAAACTAAAAACAGCAAAGAGTATCAATTATTATTATTGGATTCATAATATTTCGCCAGCAAAACGTAAACACACCGCTTATACTTGCTAACGTTATCATTAAAAATATCCAAATTATTAAAATTATTTAAATTTGCCAACTCGTTGTATAGACGACACATACGGGGTAGAGGACCGTAGAAAGAAACGTTGTTTCTGTATACTTCTAGGCTAAAGGTAGCTGGATTACGATATCTATAACATATATTTATATTAATAGAGGATAATAAACTAGGACAATCTATAGAAGAATGGAGAATTTTGTGTAAATAAATGAGGTTGACGTAATCTCTTCTAACGTTAAAGAATCGACCTTAAAATAATTACATCTGCTTTTATATCCTGACAGTGAACGGCCCAATTTGTGACGTTATGAAAGAATCTTAAAAGGCATCTATTTTGAACGGCTTCGATTCTTTCCGTGTGGTTAGCGTAGTAAGGTGACCAAATTGGACTGCCATACTCAAGAACTGAGCGAATTAAGCTATTAAAGAGGTAAAGCATGCTGTCTGGCTTTTTGAAACCTTTGGTGGTTCTGGATATGAATCCTAGAAGTTTCGAACTCTTTCCCACAATATAGTCATAGTGACATCTGAAAGACAGGTCCTCATCAAAATAGATGCCCAAATTTCTAGCAATGGATTTGCGTTCTAACGGTATGCCTGCGATGGGATAATCAAATGTGGTTTAAATATGTTTCTTGGTAAAATATGATGATTTGAAATCTTTACAGTTTCGTAAGAGGAAGCTCAGGCATTTAAATCCCCGCGAAGCGATGTTGTCAATATGCACCTTAATACGAAGTTTCCTGTTAAGATAAATTCCAAGATCGCGGATTTCGTGTACATTTTGCAAGCTGCTACCCTTGATGGAGTATATTGGAGGCTCGCCCACTGTCTTGCGCGTAAATAATATAGAAAAGCACTTAGAAACATTCAAAATCATATCATTCATATCACACCAATCATCCAGCCTGCTCAGATCCTCCTGCAATATGGTGATATCGGAGGCATTGTCTATCGATCGGTAGAGTTTGAGGTCATCCGCAAAGAGATAGTATGTTGAATTGTAAAAGCAGTTGCCGATGTCGTTAACAAATACATTAAATAACAACGGTCCAAGGTGTGAGCCTTGAGGAACCCCAGAGCAAGCAGGAAATGGATGAGAAGTGCAACCATCAGCAACCATTTATGACGACTATCGACTTTCTTTGAAGCAAAGTGGCGGAAAGTGAGGCATTTCATGAATGATAAACTAATAGGTGTTCGCCATGACCTGTAGGTAGCCCCTGCTTCCGGGGTTATAGGGGTATTATGTTACACGTTGTATACTACTTGCTCCCTTTGAAAACCCTTGTCCGATTAAATTCATACAAATTTTTCAAGTAGGTACAACCTGCCGAACTACCAAATTTCATGCCGATCGGATCAATGGTTCTAAAGTTATGGCGTGACACACATACATACATAAAATGCCAAATCGCCCAAGTTGACAGCTTGTACTTGAGAAATTTACTGGTAAGTTTATGAGTAAAATAGAATGAAGGGTTTTTAAGATATGGGGTTTTGTAAGGGGCAAAAATACAAAAAGTTACAATAAAATCAAGCTACATGTCATAAGAAAGGGCTTTTGGCTTTGGACATCCAAAATCCAAATCAATTTTTATTTTGATCTGTGACGCTCGGTTTTTGAGATACAGCAAAAAAGTTAAACTAGTGGTTTGCCCCGAACTGAGATCTCGTGATGCGACCCGACGAACGCACCAAAACTGTGAGCAGGTGGTAGTGAGAAGCAAGTCCAAACATTATGTTTGGACTATTTTTGGCTACCGCCTACTAACTTGGTATGGTAACCAAGTTTCAACTCTATTGGCCTATTTATTAAAGATTTCCCTTGAACAAACCTTGGCTCCATCATCAGACCTGGTCGTTGTCACCATTTTATGAGAACAGAGTACCTTCTTAATTTATTTCAAGAAAAAAAATAAGAAAAAGCAAAGGAACTGGCCGACCAATGGAAAAACATTGATGTCAACGAAACTCTTAGAGATGGGAGCTCTTGGATCGCTGGTTATCTTAATTTAACTTTTTTGTTGTATCTCAAAAACCGAGCGTCCCAAAAAAAATTGTGTTGGATTGTCCAAACAAAGTTACGTGTCATATGAAAGGGTCATATGACACGTAACTTGATTTTTGCTGTAACTTTTTTTATTTTTGCCCCCTTAAAAAACCCTATATCTTAATAACCCTTTATCCGATTGTACTCACAAACTTACCAGTAAATTTCTCAAGTGCAAGCTATCGACTTATCAAATTTCATGCAGATCGGATCAACGGTTCGAAATTTATGGCCAGACAAACATACAAACATACATACATACATAAAACGCCAAATCGCCCAAGTTGAAACTAAGATCTTCGTTCGCTTCGCTCACTCGATCAACTACAACTATAACAAGGTTACCTGTAAGAGATCGCTCTCAGAGATAAGGTCGCCCAATTGTATTGCCTAATGTATGGCATAACCATGTTTTAGGTTTCTGTGTGGTGATGGTGAACAATGACGAGTTATCGATCTATCTGTCTATTTACTGCTCGTAGGATATGACAGGTTAAGGGCAGTAACTCTACATTATAATATGCTGCGAGTATGCCTTATACCTTCGCATTCACATGATGAAGCAACATTATTACATTTTATCACGTAAAAACTTGGAATCGTACATAGAACGTGTGTGACTTGGTGTGTTGGAATTCGATTTCAGATTTTGTTCAAAGGCTCAAAAACAGCGCAGCAAAGTTACACAACTTGACGCCTTTCAAAGGGATTCCATCCTTGTTGTTCTAATGAATCAATGCCTCCAGTTACTATATGGCGGGATCGAACAAGGCTGGCAACTAACAAGTAAATTTAACAAAAAATCAAAAACCCTTTTAAGTGTGAAAGGTTGTTAAGGGCTCGTCCGAAGAAGTACTACCTCCATACGTGACCTTTGAAGCTATGCTTTCAAAGTCAAAGTCGAAACGTATTTATTCAGTTGAATCACAAGGATCATTTTGAAACGTCTTAAAACTTGGCGAATCTAGGTGCCAGTTCCACGCGACCGACCTAGTAGCATCGCGCTGACATAAATATTGTCACTACTATTTTCATTTTAATTTATGTCGGAGGTATGTTTTTCAATTCCTATTGTTCCGTTCCTACTAAAGTGTGTTTAAATAAATTTACTAAACTTATTAAGTCAAGGGGGTGCGGAAAAGGAACAGAATTGGTTAGTTACTGTTAGCCATTTTAGTTATTCCTCCTTATCACACTTTTTTCACACAACTTTTAACAACCGGCATCACATCATTCACTTAAGTACAAGTTTTGACCTCACACTAGGATTCCATTCCATCCTACTCGTGCCTTAGGTGTATAGGAGCACTCGACACATGTATTAGAACTGTTAAGAGGGAAGATGAAGTCGGCCGACCGTGCAGGTCCGAGAGTCCTGCGGCGGCGCTGAGCCGGCACCAGCGCGCGCGGGGTGGGGGGGGGGGGCGGAGGGAGAGGCGTGAGGCAGGTCGCCGCGAGAGAAGGCCGCGAGTACTCGCGTGTTGTAGACCGACGAGCACGCGCGTCTTGCGATCTCAAGATCTATACCTCGCGCAGCCTCGCACCGCGCGACATGCTCGCTGCCAGCCTGCGACCGACCCGCGCCGTCCCTCCACTGCCGGCGCCAGCGCCAGTGCCAGCGCCAGTGCCAGTGCCCGCGCCGCCGACCGACGGCCAGCTCACGCGCCATGGAGAGCCCCGTGCCAGCCGGCAACACCGAGTATCGCTATGGTGAGTCCAGCACTAGATCGAACGAGAGGAACGAAGCGCTCCACGCTACCTTCGAAGTCGCTTGCCTCTGCCGTTACAGGTAGGTAGGTCATCATTCCGTCTCTCGGGAGGCAGCCAGGGTATTGTTTGCGGTCCGGTAAGTGCGTCTTTCTCTAGAACTCGTGTTATAAATGCAGGATCGGGGCGGGGCGGGGCGCGGCGCTATCGGAGCCGGCGACGGCGGGTCGCGAACTCTGCGACAATGTCACGCCGCTGATAAGCGAGGTTTGCTTCTGTGCGCTACTGGCGGCGCGGCGTCGGTCGGCATGTCACCCGCTGCGCGCTCGCGGCTCGCGGCTCGCGGCTTGCGGCTCGCAGGGCGCACTCTGATGATTCTCTCTCGAGGAGATCAATTGATTATTTATTTATCACCGCACTGGCGACGCCATACTTTTAAGAATAAAACTGCTTAGTGCAATCGTATACAAAATATTTATGGTTCGGTCGTGTTGTCTTAAGAATAGTACCTAATTATGATGCAATTTGTGAATAAAGGACGGGTTTAAAGCGAGGGCCATAGATGAATCACGAGCAAGCGAAGGATTCTAACGACTGAATCACGACCGTAGGGAGTGATTGATGAAGTGTTAGAATCCTGAGCGACGCGAGTGATTCATGGCCCTCGATACAAATCAGGTTTATTCAAGAATTGCATACTAGGTACTCTAAATCCGAGAATAAGAAATATTTAAACGAAAATAGACATTTAATTAAGAAAAAGGAAGGTTAAATTTATTAAAATAGAACACAAAACAATTTTTATTCTATTGTCGACCAATCAAATCTCGAGGAGTTATTTGCCCAACAAGAAAGAGTAGTAGAGCTCTTTGTGAAGGGCTCGTCCGGGGAAGTACTACCACCACGCCTTTTTCTGCCGCCAAGCAGCAACGCTGTGTTTCGGTTTGAAGAGTGTGGTTACCGGTGTAATTACGACGTAATATATAATTATATGGTGTAATTATATGGACGCAGGGCAGTGCATCGTAGGGCACGTTCCTATCGTACGTGACTTACGAGGCAATGCTTTGTTATAGGTGATGGTTACCACTTAACATCAGGTGGGCCATATGCTTGTTCCATCAGCTAGTTGTATAAAAAAAAAAAAAAAAAATATTTATAGTATTTTTTGCGCAAGGAGGTTGTTTAGCATTGAGGACGAATGTATTGGTATGATCTAAATTCAAACACCAAAACAGTGATTAAAAGTGCTTTTATTCACTGAAAACAGTGAATAAAATAAGTTTTGAGGGGGGATGGTTTAAAATAAGTTAAAATACTAGATCGTGTTGTGTGGTGAGTTCATTTATTTTGAATTCCCACGTAGCACCCAAACGGCTGGATGTATTTTGATGATTGAGGTATTAAAAGATTTGTCTCAACTTTCCAAGTCTCCTTAGATACAAAAAGTTTCAAAAAGTTAGGTGAGCAGGAAATCAGGAGCAATATTCGCTCACATTAAAATAAAAACTTTACACAATCATAACAATATTATCCATTGAGGTGTTCTGTTGTCTACCTTCCTCTTTCATTAGTATTTCGCCTTCCCCTCTAGCGAGTCCATCCGTTAAGGCCGCGCCAGCCTTAACGGATGGTAAGGCGGTAACAGATGCGGCTGAAGATCTCAAGAGCCGCATATTTAAACTGGGGTGGGTACGAGGCCTACGCATACCGAGGCCTACGTCTTCAAAATGTTATCTATGTACTACGTCATACGGCATTTTGTTGTGGGGGAGTGCTGCAGATATTAACACCATATTTGTGCTGCAGAAGAGGGCTGTTCGTGCAATTTATAACATGGGTCCCAGAGAATCGTTACGAAATAAGTTTAAAGAAATAAATGTAATGACTTTACCCTGTCAGTACATATACGAAAATTTAATGTATGTTAGAAAAAATATTAATTTATATGCCAAAAACAGTGACCATCATAATGTTAACACTAGAAATAAAAGCTCGCTGTTCCCACTACTAGGCTCACTAAAGTAAGCAAATCGTTTGCAGGACAATGTGTACGCTTCTTTAACAAAGTCCCAAGTGAGATTCACCAGTTGTCGATTAGCAAATTCAAAAACATAATAAAAAGAAAACTTTGTACAAAAGCTTACTATAAAATTTCTGATTATATAGATGACAAAAAAGCTTGGGACTGATCTATGCTCCAACTCATTAAAAACACTAAACAATTAAGTCGGTACCATACTGAAATTGTAAAAAGGATCATACAAAAAAACGCTAGGAACCAAGCCGTTAGTTTCTTGCCCGTTCTTCTAGGCTTTGGTCGCGAGGAACTGGCGATAGATTCACCTAGTATATAAGACGTTTCAAAGTGATCCTTGTGATTGTACTGAATAAAGACCGTTTTGATTTTGATTTTGATTTTGACTATAGTTTCCTCATTGCCCGATTATTCAGTCAAACCAAAAATAAATATATGAAATGTGCCAGTACTCTCAAACGGTGAGGGAGATCATTGTGAGGAAAAAGAGCAAGTCGTAAAACCTAAAAGTTCTAAGATGTGTCAAGTGATCGAAAGGAGCCTCTTTGAGGCGCAATTCAAATACATGAGAAAAAGAAGAAGTCGAACCGCCCCCATAACGTATCCTTCGTAGACATAGTTTTAGATGATTCAGACGATGCGATCGCGCTCGCGAACGCGGAGGCGATACTCACACTGACCGGGTCGAAGACGCTTTCACCGCAAACGGCCCTTTTTTTTTTTAATACAACTAACTGATGGAACAAGCAGAAGACCTTCCTGATGTTAAGAGGTAACCATCACATATAACAAAGCATTGACTCACACAAGATAGGAACGTGCCCTACGATGCTCTGCCCTGCGTCCATTAACTTGAGGCATACAGATGTTAAGCTCCATGTGACTGTAACTTCCCTTCTGGGCGATGTGTCAATCCGATATCTCCCTTTGTGGCAACAGCCCAAGACGAGGTTTGGGTTCAAGTGACCTACGTGGTCGCAAACGCAAGGAGGTTGTTGCTAAAGATCGCTCTCTGGGCTCGCCAGTAACGCTGACGGAACTAATATTCTAACTATTAAGATCCCTTTGCTTCGTAAAACGAAACGAGCCAATGTGGAGAGAAATCGATAAAAATTAAAATAAAGGAAATATTTGTTGAATCTTTCTCTTAATGGACTATTTCTTTTATAGTGTCTGCTATATACCGCTTGCCGGTTTAGTCATTCCCTCTTTTTACCCTTGGAAAAGCCCCTACCTACCCTTGGCGTAATGCAAATGATGTGGCATTACTAAGACGATCACAGACTGCAGATGAACGCGCACAAGAAATAGATCTGTTGACCCTGTACCTGTACTGAATCTTGCACGGCGCTCACGAATACGTCGTGCTGTTTTGGCTGAAATGATGCGAGCTGATTTAATTACAACAGCCAGATTGATTATAGTATGTACGGATACATTGGAATGATGGACGCAATATGTCCACATTGTGATGCGGCTAACTTTCCAGGTGAAACGCCCAGCATGTTGTGCTAATGGAGATTGCCAGCATTAGAAACTCCACCAGAACCATTGTATTCATTAATTTTTGGGACATCTCAAAAGTCGAAGAAATTTTTGAGTCATATTCAACAATACGATTCGGCATTTCAAACTAAAACTCCAATATTGTAAGCCAAGATATAAAAAATTACCGAAAGAAATCCTTACATCGCGTGCGCTGTAAAAACTATTCATCATTATCTTCAAAAAATGACACGACAGCATGTGTCTCACTATTATAGTTATGCCACAGTAACCGCCGGTTTCTGAAAGCTCGATCAAAACTAATCGGATGTCAAGTCACTCGCCATTTCAGCTATTACATCGAATAAGATAAAGATAGCAAGTGCCTTGACATCCGATTATTTTTGATCGGGCTTTCAGAAACCGGCGGTAAGTGTTCTTTTATTTAAAAAAATAATTGAAATGCTACCGCTAGAAAAGGCTCTTTATTTGTACCGTAATTGGTATTAATCCTTACCAAAATAAATTACTTTACATTTAAGACTGCTTCAATTTATGACTTTGACTATTATATAACTTTTTGAATTATTCAATTCGGACATTCCATTCAAAAGATATTTTCAAAAATGTAAGTCGCGTGGTCGCCGCTCACTCCGCTCGGCTAACTGTGCGATGTAGGCGTCACTGGGGTACAATGTTTGTGTTTTATTGGATCTTAAGAATCCCAAAGGTGAATGTATGTGAGTGTGTATGTGTTAAAATTAATAAGTTTTGAAATTTTTGCTAAATACCCGTGCGAAGCCGGGACGGGCCGCTAGTACTTATATATTTTTGTTTTGTAAAAATATAATTTTATGTGCATTACACAAATATTAGTTGTCTGTGGGGATCGAACCCTGTGCGGGCTGTAAGGCATGTACAGTACAAACAAAGCCCTTTCATTCGACACCTCACTTGATAGGTATATTGATGTAAATATTTTTGTCACCCCCTTCGAAACCCCATATCCAGTCTGATTGACCTCCCTCATATAGGTACTATCACTACGTTCCTCAATTGGACCTTTGAACTCAGGTACCAACTTTCATACAGATCGAACGTTATGCTCCGACATACCTAACATACAAACATTGAATGCCAAATTGCTCGTCGTTACAAAGATTGTAGTGACTCCAGGTACGGTTCACTTCTGAACATGATCTAGGAAGCTAGTGAAACTGCAACTCTAGGTTTGTCTTCTCGTGTGCCATGGGTCCACTTTACACTCAGGCTCACCGACAGGTTTTGAAGATGACCAGCAGGGAGTTGCAAACTGCAAGTATCTGCATCGAACCAGCGGCGTCGGTAGCGGCGGCGGCGGCGGCGCGGTGCGCTATCATCCGCGATTAGATAAAGCAAAATCGTTGAAACTCGTCGAGCGACGCTACTCTACAGTAGGCTCTCGCGCGCTCCGCCAGCTGCATGGCACGCGCCGCCGGCCACCGCGCGCCGCGCCGGGGCCTGCGCCGCGCCCGGGCCTGCGCCGCGCCCGGGCCTGCGCCACGCCGGGGCCTGCGCCGCGCCAGGGCCTGCGCCGCGCCGGAGCCGGGCCGGCGCGGCGCCGGGAGCGCACCTCCCGCCCGCCGCGGTCGAGCAGCGCAGCGCGCCGAGCGCGCCGAGGATGCCGGTCAGTTCCATCGGACGTTAGAAGCGGTGAAAATGTTTCAAGGCAGTCCCGAAACCTTAGTGCATCTTAAAATAATGTTACTTGGACTATTTTACCTACTCTGATTACCTCCACTGGAACGAAATGGCACGTAATGCACAGCAAGCTTAATAAAAGCTACAGTAGGTATATAATAGTTGTATTAGTCTAAGGAGGAGTATATAAATATAAATATATTCATTTTATGAACGTGAAACGTATGCATGAAATGAATGTTGGAAACGAGGTTTATGACGAGCACAGAGCGAGGCGCGAGGGGCATGCGGGGTGCGGGGGCGCGGCGCGGGGTGCGGGGAGCGCGGCTGCAGCGATAAGCGCTGACCCCGCTTGCGCCGAGTCGTCGGCTTTGCTGCTATAAGCGACGTAGCACATATTATATTATCCACTAGCTGCCGCCCGCGGCTACGCTCGCGGTTGTGAAATCAAAATCAAAATCAAAATGGTCTTTATTCAGTACAATCTCAAGGATCACTTTGAAAATGATAGCTAACGTCGATGTTCAAGGCGTATTCCTTTCATTGCGATCGTTTTTTTTATTCTCCGTTTCCGGAAATTTTTCGGAATAAAAAGTAACCTATATGCTAATTTATCTCATTTAATTTATATCATCATTAATATTTAAAAATACATATTTATTAATTTCCCTTGCTTTCAGGGGTTAGGTTCGTATAATAATAGTATAGTTCGTAGTACATTCGGACATATCGAGCTTGCAGGAGTTCCAAATCCATTTGTGAACCCGCAGCGCACGCTGCTACGCGCCGCAAGCGATGGCGTAGCACCCTCGCACTGAGAGCCTGCTCCGCATCAGGTGGCTGATTTTTGCGCGATGTAGCACCATGAAATTTTAACTAAACGATTCCGCTAGTTTAACATATCAAAGTAGATACTTACGTTATGAAATGACGTCGATAGCGATCCCCGATTGCGCTACGATCGGACAATGCGAACACATGCGTAGAGGTTGGGTTTATTAGATAACGCTATCGATATGGAGTATTGACAAAAGTGTTGCGATCGATAACGAAGAGAGCTTCTCCATCTCACGATAGCTGCCGAGGCTATCACATCCGCTAGCAGAGCTGAACATTGAACTAGACAGTAGGAATCATAATGAAGACGTCACATGGTCCACACGTCGACCCCGAGAGATGCAGATGCACTGTTTCCTCACTCTTGCCTCGTACTAAGCGTGTCCCTCCGAGCTTCCAAGCCCCCGAGCCCCAGAGCTCCCGCCTCGAGCGCCGGCGGGTGAGAAAGGGAGCTTCTCCTCATCACAGTGTTTACATCCACTATCAAATGTATACCTACTTGAATAACGCGTCACTGCCTCCTTTATCGAACTAATTCAAGCACTATTTGGTCTCGTTGATAGGTACCTACTTTATAACGTATCTGCATCATACTAAGCACCTATAGTTAAATCTTAGATTTAAATTTATAGAATGATAGTATGATAGTTTGGCTTTAACAATATTTTATTGATATATGAACGAGTACCTACCTAGGTAACAAAATACCCGCGTACTACAAAATAAACGAAATACCTTATCACAGTTGGAGAAAGCGGTCAAGTAGAAGAGCATCGAAACCACTACAATATCATAGTTATTATTATTTTAGTAATGGTTGTGTTGTGTATGTAGGTAGATGCGTGTGCACCGTGTGTGCAAGCGAGGCGCGGGTGGCGGGGGGGGTGTGTACTGCTGATAAGGAGTGAACCGCGCGGCGGCGGCGCGGTCGGCGCGCGCCGACCTCTGGTCCGCGGAGTCGGAGCGCGGCGCGGGCGGGCCACGGCCGAGCCACGTGTCCTCCGTGCTGCGTACTCCGCACAGCGCGGCGCTGCAGTACCTAGCCTACATGCTCACAAAGACAACCCTCGTGACCATCATGGAGTCGCGCTCTATCGAATACCTCGGCCGAGATCATTCCTAGCTACATTTTTTTTTTCTAACCTATACTGTTGGGCACCACTGCTGCTGGGCAAAGGTCTCCCCCATGTTCTTCCACTCTCCTCGGTCCTCGGTGCGTTGTACCCACTCGCTGTTGAAGGAGTCTAATTCGTCTCGCGCGGCCGCGACGTATTCTACCCTCGGTAGGTACCCATTCTGTGACCCTTTTGGTCCATCTTTCAGGTCTCATACGGATCACATGACCTGCCCACTCCCATTTCAACTTAGCTACCTTACGACCGACATCAGCGATTCCAGTTTTGGAGCGCAGTGTGGTTTTTCGAACTCGATCCGTTCGCTTCAAACCCAGAATACTGCGCTCCATCGCTCTTTGGTAAACACCCAGCTTGGTCCTCTGAGAATCCGTCAGCGACCACGTTTGAGCACCGTAGGTTAGGACAGGCAGAATACACATGTCGATGAGTTGACGCTTCAGTGACAGTGGTGTTCGCTCGCATCGCTCACTCAATCAATAAATGTGAACGGTACATGGTTGGACAAGTATGAGGACATGAGACTAGGATGAGGAAGAAATAAGGAGACATGCGCAGGAGTCGAGTGTGCTGGTCTGCGCAGTAGGGAAGTGACGTCACGCATTGTTGTATTACATTCGCAGCGCAGACAGGCAGACAGGCACGCAGGCTACAATACAATACCGGGAAGGAGGGATCGCTCGCCGCAATATGTAGGTATGTCCCGGCTTAGCTTGCTAATGACTACGAAACAATACATTCCATCTTACATCTTACACCCACTTAACATTCATCCTTGTGTGAATTATTTTTAACGTGTGCTGTTGCTGTCTGCTAGGCAGAAAGTTAAATACCTAACTCAAAAGATTGTCGAAGTAGATGTGGTTGTTTTTATTATGCAGTTCTCAAAAATTTTATTTTCGACAACGTTTAAAACTTGCGAGTTCTCTAATACGGAGCCGTTCGTCCGCGCAACGCATGCGTCACAAATCTCCCTAGCTTGCCGCTTACCATTTACTTTCGTTTAGTTATTTATTTATTTTCGTGATTTTTTGGGCATATGCAAAAAAACTACTAATACACACTTATACTATATCTAGGTACATAGGTACTGATTATACTCATCACATTCCGAGCGTTATTTATATTTCCCAAAGGTGTTTTTACAACGATGAATAAAAGTATGCTTTTGTTTGAACTATGACAAAGAAAGGCTATAGCTAGTAGCTTATCTCTCTTCGACGCAGCCAACGGATGCACGTACTAAATACTTTTTGGTAATTCTTCCCTAAACTATTATTTATTCAGTGCTTTATGAGAGAAAGAAAAATAGTTTGTATGATTATTTTTATTCCTTGAAAACTGAATTTTCGTCTTTTAAAATATCTAATAAAAAGTATCTAATAAACTTAATACACAGCCCATAATCTGAGCGCATCGCCCAGAGGCTCTACACAGAACGAAGGTTCAGAATGTTAGAGAAATAAATGTTATGTATGATTGAGTCCGCTATCATACCCATACGAAGGTGAATTTCAGCCGATTTTTACCTTAGACCGGTGAAACTCTTATTACCATTTTAGTAGCACAACTTATAACTCTAGAATACGAACGGAAAAATGCGTGTATGTAGCACATAAAATCACAGGCAAAAAATAATAAATAATGTCAGCAAATGATAAATTCACAAAATAAAATTCTCTAATCTAAACCAAACAATGTCAAAAGTCAATTGTACCCTTTCAAGAGAATAAGTCTTGATTTAAATAAAGTGAAATAAAAAATTAAATATATGATAAAATTAAAGCTTTCGGTAGGAAGCAAACTAAAAAAAAAGCCATGCTTTGCAACATAATAACCTCGGGCATAATGGTGCCTCAAGATCTTACGTCTTGGTAAAGTCTTTTCTTAAGTTCATAGTTTCATATTAATATGGATTTTTAGCAATATCCTTAACAAGAACTAGAATGCATAAGCTTGGAACTGTCAAAATGTTGAACAGTTTGAAGTGGATTCCTTCTGTGGAATGCGCACTAATGGTTCAAATGGCTCTTTTTTCCATAACAAACTCCTTGTTCAAGTTATACTCATAACTATTACCCCAAAACTTTGCACTATATCGTAATTTTGATTCTACAAGAGCTTAGTAAGGATTTTAATCGCATAACAAGCTGATCTGGTATAGTTTTCAATCGATTCTAACTCGCTTTTCTAGTTTAAGAGCTGATCAATGTGAACTCGTAAGTAATTTGACACTCTTTGCAAATTGTAACGCTGCACCTCCACGAACCTCTGCTGGTGAGTAGGTACACGTGCGTTGTGCGCAGTTCATCTCAACAGAATAGCTCGTGTTTTCTTTATGCTGTTAGCTTTAGTCTGTTTATATCAAACCTTCGATCAAAAACATTAAGTTCATTTCAAATCTTAAGTTTGAGCTCATGTATGGATGATATTACTATTTTAATGTCGGGAATCGAGTTGCTTACCTATACATGATCAATTAGGTAATTGAGAAAGATAACGCGGGTTCGATCCCCACCGAGAACAAACATAGATGTTTGTTCTCTGTCTGGGTGTTATTATATGTATGTATTTACAAAGAAGAAGAAGAAATAAGAGTTGGCTTAGTTTGGAGCTAGATAGTGTTGTGGGGAAAGTCCACCAATATGTATTATTATTATTTATTATAACAAAAAATATTGGCTCCAAAATTGAGCCTTGAGAAACTCCGGCTCGAATGTGAATAGTTTTGGACTTTGCAACCACTTCCTGGGCATGCGCAACATATTTAAACTTCAGTAAATAGTTCTCATAAATCTTGCTAAAGTGCGATTTAATGAGACACCATTTTCAATGCTGTCTGAGCTATGGGTTTATTCACGACGTTTTCCTTCACCGTTATAATATAGATAATGTTCGAATCGAAAAATTCATCTGGACTGTGTGTCCACATGAATTTTTCGTCCGGAATACATTTTTCCTGTTTTTTCTTTGTAACCGTCCAGGTTACTGCTGCAGTACTTACCACTCACACATTTCAACATTTTGAAAGATATAAAATTACTGAAAAAGTTTGCATAAGTACGAAAACTAGTAAAGCAAACTTTTATGTAGGATAATTTGTTTGGAATAAAATTATATTTTTGCTTATCTGTGTGCAATGACTGCAATGCACACAACTTGGTTGATTCCGTTTTTTTTTTATAATGAACTAGCGGCCTGTCCAAGCTTCGCATGGGTGGATATACACTTTTTGAACATTTTAGGATAAACTTAGAACGTACGTTAGAGTCTCGCGTGTACTTATTTCGCACGCCCTTCTCCCTGAGTGAGTAAAAACGCGCCCCTTGGAACCGCGCGTTCACTAATAATATTTTAAAGCGAGCTAAAATTTTTAATTTCGTAATATCTTTTGAATGGAATGTCCGATTTGTAAAATTCAAAAAGTAATCTATAGGTATTGAAACAGTCTTGAATACGAAATAATTTATTTGGATAAGGATTAATACCAAGGTACAAATAAAGAGCCTTTTCTAGCGGCGGCATTTCAATTAAATTTTTATTATTAAAGAACACTTACTGTGACATAACTAATTATAGTTATGTCACAGTAAGTGTTCTTTCAGTAAGTGTCGCGACAGCATATTATGTCTATCTATTAAGATAGACATAATATGCTGTCGCGACATTTTTTGTAGATGATGACGTGTTCTGCAAAGTCGTAGTACATTATTTTGTTCTATCATCAATAGTTTTCGCAGCGCACGCGATGTAAGGTTTTTGTTTTCCACCTTGGGTTACATTATTGGAGTTTTAGTAAGGATCCCTGATTTTTTTGAAAATATAATATAGCCTATGTTACTCAGGGATAATGTAGCATTCTAATGGTGAAAGAATTTTTGAAATCGGACCAGTAGTTTTTGAGCCTATTCGTTACATACAAAAATACAAAAATACAAAAATACCAAAAAAAAAAAATACAAACATACAAAAATACAAATCTTTCCTCTTTATAATATTAGTGTAGATGTAGATGTAGATAAACCGTCCTTTGACTACAATCTCACCTGATGGTAAGCGACGATGTAGTCGACGTTGGAGCAGAACGGTCTAGAAGCCACCTATTCACTCGTGCCTTGCCTAGAGATTTAGATTTTAGTGGTCAGGAAAAACAGACGACGGTAATGAGTTCCACACCTTAGCAGTTCGCATAATGTAGCTAGAAGCAAATCGCTTAGTGCGAATAGGTGGTATGCTAACCAGATATGGATGATACCCGGCCGTGCGTCTACTAGTCCTGTGGTGATGGCGGTATAATATCGTGAAGTTCCTGGGCACATTCCCCGAAATGTAACCTATAGAAGATCGATAGGCAAGCAACTTTGTTACGGTGTTCGAGACTCTGGACTTTAGTCTACGCCATGTGTTGCTCACCTACCATCCTGAGAGCTCTGCGTTCTATCGAGTCCAAGGCAGCAAGCTGGTGTTTGGCCGAGCCATCCCATAGGTGACAGCAGTACTCCATACCAGACCGGACTTGAGCTTTGTAAAGATTGAGCAGCTGTCCAGGTGTGAAGTACCGCCTTACCCTATTTAGGTTGCCCAGCTATAGGTTCATCTCGGAAAACAGGAACCTGGAGAAACGGACTTTTCTTGTCAGAAAAAGACACGCTTGCTTTTTAGAGGCGTTGAATTTGACAAAATTAGCATTGCCCCAGTCGGACACTGCCTTCAGTTTCAAATTCAAGCGCTGCATACCTACATACAATAAAAACTACTCCCTAGTTTGACATGGTAGATAACGACATATTATTAGAGAAACTATCGGCACTAGGTGCCTCACCTAGGTTACTGAGTTTTTTTGCGAATTACCTCTGTGATCGCAGGCAGTATGTGCAGCTGAAAAGCTTTAGATCCCACGAGTTTTACACTAGATCTGGGGTCAGTCAAGGTAGCACGCTTGGACCGACCCTCTTCTTGACAATGATCAATGACCTTCCAGCAGTACTGAGCGCGGCTCGATGTTTAATGTTTGCAGATGACTTAAAAGTCTACAAAGCAGTAGATTCAGACTCGGACTGCGTGCGGCTCCAGCTGGACATTGATTCAGTTGAAAGGTGGAGTCGGTCAAACAGGCTTGCATTCAATGTCGAAAAATGCAAGGTAATAACATTTACTAGGTTGCAAGTGCCAAAAATACTGGATTACTCTATTGGCGGCTCTAGCTTGGAAAGGATAGATAAAATCCATGATTTGGGACTTATTGAGGACACCTGTATTAATTTTCGGGACCACATTATGTGCATGTGTAAAAAAGCCAACAAGACATTAGGTTTTATAATGAGAACGGCATCTCAGTTTAGGGACATAGGTGTTGCGATAATGCTTTATAATGCATTCGTCCGCAGCAAACTCGAATTCAGCTCAATTGGTTGGGATCCGCGAGAGGCTAAGTATGCGGTTATGATAGAAAGGCTTCAGCGTAAATTTGCTAGATACATCTATAAGCGTATGTACGGCTATTATCCGTATCTTTTCCCCTCTCTATTCGTATCAGGTATGGTTGGTTTGGATACTTTAGAACTTAGGCGGAAACTGCAGTTAGCTATGCACTACTGCCTTATACTACGTCACAAAGTTAACAATCCTACCATATTGAGCAGTACACTGAAAAAAAAAATCATTAAAAAGAACTGATAAAACGTTCATGTGTACTGCTTTGAACAGTACCAGGGGAGCCTGCCGAGCAAATCAGTAACATTTACTGCTCCTAAAACAGTTAAAGTTCGAGGCAAAATTTTACCGTTATGACAGTAAATTTAAATGTTTTGAGTAGCAAAAATGTGTAAAAAATGTTACTGTTTTATACAGTCAAAAAATTTTACTGTTTTAAACAGTAAAAGAAAATTACTGTTTTAAACAGTAAAATAAAGTTACTGTTTTAAACAGTAAAAAATGTTACTGTTTTAAACAGTAATATAATGTTACTGTTTTAAACAGTAAAAAAATGTTACTGTTTAAAACAGTAAAATATTAGTACTGTTTGAAACAGTAAAAAAACTAATGTGCATGCACAGTAGCGGGTACTGAAGTGAGCAGTTACAGGTAATGTCAAGGATAGTACTTTTTAATGCGCAAGAACAGTAGCGGGTACTGTAAGTGCACAGTTACATGTAATGTCAAGAATAGTACTTTTTAATGTGCAAGAACAGTAGCGGGTACTGTAAGTGCACAGTTACATGTAATGTCAAGAATAGTACTTTTTAATGTGCAAGAACAGTAGCGGGTACTGTAAGTGCACAGTTACATGTAATGTCAAGAATAGTACTTTTTAATGCGCAAGAACAGTAGCGGGTACTGTAAGTGCACAGTTACATGTAATGTCAAGAATAGTACTTTTTAATGCGCAAGAACAGTAGCGGGTACTGTAAGTGCACAGTTACATGTAATGTCAAGAATAGTACTTTTTAATGTGCAAGAACAGTAGCGGGTACTGTAAGTGCACAGTTACATGTAATGTCAAGAATAGTACTTTTTAATGTGCAAGAACAGTAGCGGGTACTGTAAGTGCACAGTTACATGTAATGTCAAGAATAGTACTTTTTAATGCGCAAGAACAGTAGCGGGTACTGTAAGTGCACAGTTACATGTAATGTCAAGAATAGTACTTTTTAATGCGCAAGAACAGTAGCGGGTACTGTAAGTGCACAGTTACATGTAATGTCAAGAATAGTACTTTTTAATGTGCAAGAACAGTAGCGGGTACTGTAAGTGCACAGTTACATGTAATGTCAAGAATAGTACTTTTTAATGCGCAAGAACAGTAGCGGGTACTGTAAGTGCACAGTTACATGTAATGTGAAGGATAGTACTGTTTAACGTGTACGCACAATATCGGGTACTGTACTTACTGATCAGTAACAGTACCCGCTACTGAGAATGCACATTAAAAAGCACTATCCTTCACAATACCTGTAACTGTACACCTACAGTAGCGAGTACTGTAAAAGCACAGTAAAAGGTTGTGAAGGACCGTCCCTGATACCTACTGCCTACGCAGTACTGCATAGGTAGGCAGGTATGCAGGCGACCTAAAATAAATTAAAAAAAGATTTAATTGAAGTAATTTATTTAAGATGAAAAAACTAAAAATAAAAACGTTTGTCGCTCTTCCAGGACATTTCTGTTTCATCTTCGATGTGTGAAATAAAGCTTTGGCGCACTTCTGCGACTCATGTTCTTTTTCGTTTCAATTGCACCGGGCCAATGATGTGCGGCAGAAGTAGCAATAAGTCCAGGTTGCTCGTTTCGGGAATTTGATCTGTAAAGCAACAAGAACGAAAATTAGTGACTAAGATTTTTATCGTCGAACGTTTATAGGTACCTACTCTTTACTCAGGAATTATACTGACAACTGGTTAGTTCTATGGAAAAAGAATCGTGTTGTATGTGACAATACATTAAACTAATTTAAATTACAAACTAACCTCGTGCAAATTGCTTCAATTCTGCCAATGATGTGCGGCAGAAGTAGCAATAAGTCCAGGTTGCTCGTTTCGGGAATTTGATCTGTAAAGCAACAAGAGCGAAAATTAGTGACTAAGATTTTTATCGTCTAACGTTTATAGGTACCTACCTACTCTTTACTCATGAATTATACTGACAACTGGTTAGTACTATGGAAAAAAAATCGTGTTGTATGTGACAATACATTAAACTAAATTAAATTACAAACTAACCTTGTGCAAATTGCTTCAATTCTTCCACAAATGGTGATCGTGTTGATGATGAGGAGTAATTTGCTCTTTAGTAGCGGTAGTTTATCATCCAATGAATGTTCATTTTCAGGATACCAATGATTGAAGTCTGCAGTGAGCTGGAATTAAGAGATGTAATGAGAGAGAAGTATGTTGTTAGAAAACCCCGAAAATTTTACGACCAAGTCCAATACAAAAAGTCGTAAACCGGGTGCCATGTGGTTGCACACAAAATGGTTGATTGCGATTTTTCGAAAATGGGATTACTTAGTGATTTTATATCTTTCAACATGTCGAAACGTGCGGGCGAGAGGTAGGTACCTACATGAGCTCTTGTTTTTGCCTTATACGCTCAATCTCTAATCTCTATCTCTAATGCTTACTTATGAATTGACTTACCTTCAAAATAATTCACGTAGGTACTTCTCGAATCCCCAGTCTGTAAGAAGTGTTTTTGTGGTGTCGTCACTCATACACTTTCGCTAAGATTGATACACATCATTTTGCAATGTCACACACAACTCAACTGAAAAAAAGTTTAGGGTTTATATGATTCTTCCTAAATTGTTATATTATTACAATTATAAAACCTCTATAATATTGAGTTCACAGACAGATAGTCAGATACGGATACGTTTACAATATGTCTGGCTTGTCGCGAGGTCAGGAGGGAAGAGAGCGAATATTTGGCGGCCACGCGCTCACAGAGCCGGGTTATGTTGGCTGCCTGTGAAGGGGCGTCGCCGAACCGCGCGGCAAGTCCTACCATTGGCGGCCACACACAGTGCAGCCATCACAATGCCAAGATGCGCTCAGAATAAGATACGTTCGGAAATTTCGGAATATACAATAATAGATGATTTCGGAATACATTAATAGGATCGTTCGCCACAAAAGATTGAAGAAATAATTAACAACTTGCCGAAATTATACTGAACTGAACATAGCGAAGGGTAGAAGGCAACTAGCTAGCCGTGGGTAGAAGCAGTCGGACGTACGCGTCTGGAGCGGCTCATACTGTAGTGAGCCGTCAGTACCGGCTCTATTTCTTTTGGAGCGGCTCAACAGCTCTCATGCCAGCCTAATATAAATTTTATTCCTAGCTTGATAGGGTCTACATTAGAAAAAAGATATCCAGATCAAAAATTTTTCTAAATGAATTTGAATTGAATTTGAATTGTTTTGTCTAGATAATATGATCTAATTTCCAATGCTGCATTTTTGGAGCCGCTCATCTGTGGAGCGGTTCTCAGGTCTACTCATAAAATGTGATACACAACTCAAACGGTTCAAAGATTGGTTTTATGATAAACAGAACCCTGAACCGTTTGAGTAGAATATTTATTTTTATTCATTGGGAGGTTTACTACGTACTCGAACCGTTGAATCGTTTGAAGTAATATCTGCACGGGTGAGTGAGTGGAGTTAGGATGAATTGAAGGATTATGGTTCTTTTTAGAAAATCATGTTTTTAAATGGTATGGGTTACGAATTTGAATTATTAACTTGAGTTGTTTTAGCAACAGCCCGTGGGTGCCCTCGCGTTTTAGCATACATATATAAGGATATTTTGCGTTCTAGGCTCGTCATAATTTGCATAAATATTTTCCGTTTTATCGTTTAATCAAGTATGGTTCATTTTGAATAGTAGAACTTTTACTTGAATTTTTTTTCATTCCGTCGTTCATTGTTAGCAATATTTATTAGTTATTGCTAACATAGAAATTCACGGATTTTCTCCTGTTTATTTTCCGCAAGACTCGTTTATTTTTCTACAAAATTATTTTTATCGTAGTATTTTTTGTTTTGGCGTCTAGTCCTTTTGCCAAGTCTTATCGGTGCTTGCTTGGAGTATTTGAAGGTACCATGAAAATAAGTTGGTCCTGAAATTCTGAGCCGTTTGAACCGCGGTTCGGCTCCGGCTCGAGACTGTAAATGAGCTGATGCGCTGCAGATCATGTTTTTTGAGTGAGTTACCCATGGCTACAACTAGCGTGTCGCACGCAGCGGCCAGCGGCGGCGTGGCGTAAGCGCGGGGGGGGGGGGGGCGGAGGAGCGGCGCGTGTTACGTACTTACGTGAGCGAGCATTTGCGTTTATTGTTTGAAACATTAGATTTCAATTGTGTAATGAGATAAACAATATTTTAAATTGTTATTATTATTATTAACAGTTAATTTAATCGTTTATTCCACAAAATACAACTCGTAAGAGAGGGGAAGGTTAAAAGATCCACATGCTTGGAAAACAACAGCAAACAGCGAATACCAAACAATAAACACGAACATGTGGATGGGTGTTTGTTTGTTTTTGTTTGTGTTTGGCTGTTTTTGTTTGTGTTTGCCAGTGATCGACGTTGGTGTCGGTTTTTGTGCACAAATCACAGGTGTTCGACAAACGTGTCGGCGATGTATCCAAAAGCTTGTTAGGTATCTAGCAAGGCGGCGGCCTTGTACGATTTTTGTGAATTTTGATCATCCTCCATCGTCTTCGTTTCCTTCTTTTCCCTCAAACTCGTCGTCCAAGTTTGCCCATCCGGAATATAGGTATTAGTAATCTTAATATAGGTACCTACCTACTAATGTTTCGATAGTCAAAATGCACGTTAGGTACCTACCAGTCTTCCGAAATCCGTCAATAAATACTTATGTGTAATATAATAAGCCTAATAAGATATACTTACCTACCTAATATGAGGAGCTTTTGGAGGGCACCAATGAACATGAAAAACAGACAGACAGACGCGAAACGAAACTTTATTTTATACCTATTATGTAAGGATAATACCTATACCTATTATGGATTAAGTAGAGGTAGTTATTTCTGTCTAGTGCACTAACTTCTGGTATACCTTCACGTAACGTTACTAGGTAGGTAGGTTACCAACATACGGTTGTTTGAATTAGGTACTTACTGACAGTAGGTTAGCTATAAGTAGGTAGTAGGTAGGTTGGCTATAAGTAGGTAGTAGGTAGGTTGGCTATAAGTACGTATATACATAAAGGTAGTTTTTTAAACAAATTGGCAATCAAATATTTATTTCGGTTATAACAAAATAGGTACCAACAAATAGGCACATAGGTAGTTGAAATAAGTAAGTACCTACTACACTACGTAAAGCTATTTATTATAGTGCAAATATTAACACGTCCGGATAGGTCAACTAATAATCGTACCGTTTAACACAAAAAGTGAGAGTACGGCACAAACCAACGAGACAAAATTCACGTTTTCATCATAGTCACAAAAATGGTTAACTCAGCGCCAGCGGCTTTTTAATATTCGAACGGTAGTAGTTATAGCACCTGAAGTAGGTATATATTTTATAATGGCATGAAAGTTATTAGTTAATGAATGAAACTGTTTAAATAACAGTTAAGTACACTCAAATAATTAAAATATACTGCTTTAATACATATCTTTTTATGAGGTAGTGATCAGTCAGTTTTAATGTGATATCTTTTAAAGTAACTGTTTTGTTCATTTAGTGATAACGTTCAAATCATTACAATTTACTGATACAATACAGATCATTTTGTAGAGGTCATGTTCAGTCAGTTGTACTGTTCTAGCATTTAAATTAACTGTTTTGTTCATTTAATGATAACGATAAAATCATTACAATTTACTGATACAGCACGGACAATTTATTGGAAAACTATGGTGAGTTAGTTGTACAGTGCTATCAGTTGAAGTAACTGTTTTGTTCATTTAGTGATAACGTTCAAATCATTACAATTTCCTGATACAATACAGATAATTTTAAAGAGCTCATAGTCAGTCAGTTGTATTATACTATCCGTTAAATTAACTGTTATGTTCTTTTAGTAATAACGATCAAACCATTACAATTTACTGTTTCAACACAGACATTTATGGAATACCATGGACAGTTAGTTGTACTGTGCTATCCGTTGAATTTACTGTTTTGTTCATTAGGTGATAACGATAAAACCATTACAATTTTCTGCTACAACACAGACATTTACGGAAAACCATGGACAGTTAGTTGTACTGTGCTATCCGTTGAATTAACTGTTTTGTTCATTAGGCGATAACGATCAAACCATTACAATTTTCTGCTACAACACAGACATTTACGGAAAACCATGGACAGTTAGTTGTACTGTGCTTTCCGTTGAATTAACTGTTTTGTTCAAAGTCAAAGTCAAAGTCAAAATGTATTTATTCAATAAAATCACAAGGATCACTTTGAAACGTCTTAAAGCTAGGTGACTCTAGGTGCCAGTTCCACGCGACCAAAGCCTAGAAGAACAGGCAACAAACTTACGGCTTGGTTCCTACCGTTCTTTTGTATGATCCTTTTACAATGTAATAATATAATATATTATTGAAGTTTAGTGAGGCGTAGGCATACAGAAAAAGGTAAACATAATCAAATTTATAAGACAGCACACGCTACGCCTCAAACTAATAATACCTAATGCATAAATACAATCTATTAAATCAGAGAAAAATAAAAAAAAACACACAATAGTAGGTACAGTACAGACATTGCAGACATGTTAGCTGCCGATGGGCAGAGCGACCGGGACATCGGGCCACGCATTTTTATCAACAATATAGCTATCTAAAGTATAATAAGCTTTCCTTATTAGATTATTCTTAATGTACACTTTAAATTTTCTAATAGGAAGCCCAGTGGCACTTTCTGGAAGTTTATTATAGAAGCGAATACCGTTCCCCATAAACGAGCCATTTACCTTTTGAAGCCGAAATTTAGGTATACATAATTTGTTTTTATTTCTAGTGTTAACGTTATGTGCATCACTCTTTTTCTTAAAGCTATCTATGTGTTTATGAGTGTATAATAGATTTTCATAAATATACTGTGAAATGACTGTGAGAATATTAATTTCTTTAAATCGCTCCCTTAATGAGTCACGTGGTTTCATTTTATAAATGGCACGTATCGCTCGTTTTTGAAGTACAAATATACTTTGTATATCAGCAGCTTTCCCCCAGAGCAAAATACCATAAGACATTACACTATGGAAGTAGCTAAAATATACTAGTCTAGCTGTAGCTTCATCTGTAAGCCATCTTATTGTGCGAACTGCGTATGCAGCTCTCAGTCTACCAGCAAGTGATTTGATGTGTGGACCCCACTGCAATTTTGCATCAATATTAAGTCCTAAAAAAATAGTAGAATTGACAAGGGTAAGTGATTCACCATTTAATTCAATATTGGTTGGTCGTTGAACCACATTTGGCAAAGTAAATTTAATGCATTTCGTTTTCCCAGCATTGAGCAAAAGATTATTAACAGTAAACCAGTTAAGTACTTGCGACAGAGATGCATTAACGTCATCGAAGTTAGTCTTCAATCTGTCGACTTTAAAAATTAAAGAGGTATCGTCAGCAAATAGAACTATTTCACATAAATCTTTTACAAAAGGTGGAAGGTCATTTACGTAAACTAGAAATAAGAAAGGACCCAATATCGAACCCTGAGGCACCCCTATATCAATGACCGATCCAGAAGACCTCTCACCGCCAACATCAACTTTTTGGATTCTATTGGTTAAGTAAGACTGTATAAGATCAATAGCCCGGTTTAGGATGCCGTAGTGTTTAAGTTTAGATAATAAAGTGGCATGACTTACACAGTCAAAAGCTTTGGACAGATCGCAGAATACCCCGATCGCATCTTGTGAGTGTTCCCAAGCATCATATATGTGCTTCAGGAGCGTCGAGCCGGCATCAGTCGTTGATCGACCTTTAGTAAATCCAAATTGATGACCATGAAGTATGCCGTTGACGTTAAAATGTGATATTAACTGATTAAGAACAACTTTTTCAAAAATTTTACTTAACGTAGGTAGTACCGAAATAGGCCATTAAGTGATCACGATCAAAACATTACAATTTACTGTTACAACACAGACATCTATGGAAAACCATGGCCAGTTAGTTGAACTGTACTATTCGTTGAATTAACTGTTTTGTTCATTTAGTGATCACGATCAAAACATTAAAATTTACTGTTACAATACAGACATATTTGGAAAACCATGGTCAGTTAGTTGTACTGTGCTATCAGTTAAAACAACGGGTTCGTTCATTTAGTGATACGGTTCTAACCATTAAAACTTACTGACATTACAGTAAAGGTGACAATTTTTTTTTTTTTAGTTTTTTTAGTAATTTGTACTGTTTAATCAGTTAGAGTTACTGTTTTGTATTTAACTGTTATTGAAACATTTGTCGATAATGTTTAAAGTAGTTAGTCCTAATGAAAATCTCTTAACTGTGTGACAGTAAGCAATCATTTTTTTCAGTGTATGACTTTATATGTACTTACCTAACAACTACATACGATGCGGCCGTCGTCGACACCAGTTATTTTCGTGTCACATAGCGCGAACCCAGCATGCTAACAACGCACCGACTCTACGGGCGCTCACATTTTTAAACGATTTTCTACATGAGTTCCAACATGTCGACATTTTTAGTGATAGCCTTAGTTCTATTTATAAGTCCTTAAGAACATATTTAAGTTTTAATAATTAATTAAGATAGTCAGCGTTTTGGTGTTATACTGTAAGCTTACTGTCAAACTTGAAATAAATAGTCTATTCTATATTCTATTCAATTCTAGTATAGATAAATGAATATAATTAGCGGTCCCGCGAGTAGGAGTGGCCATTTCCGCGAACTCAAAGCTCCGAACGGCACCCGCACCAACGTCAGCAACAATGGCTAAGACCATTCAACAGTAACCTACCAGTTTCCTTACAATAAAAACTAGGTACGTTCATTAACTTACTATAGTACGAAGCTAATGCTAGAGGGAGTTTTGAGGCCACAGACACACTAACGTTTATCACCTCTCATTAATGTACCTACATACCTACCTAAGGATTTATAAATATAATAACAAACTACGTATTAAGCAGATAAGAATTATGCTTATAACATTAGTGAGTTGTCGATTGTATGCGTCGCTACTTTTTGCTAATGTTGTTTGTAATATTAGTGACAAGTTTGAAAACAAAATACTTGGTGATAAAGGAGCGCAGACGTCCCGCGGCGCGTGTAAATAAACATCCCCTAACGAGCCCTCGTCGATAACTGATTTACACCCCGCGGCCGCCCCGTGGCCTGCTGCTGCCGGCTCATCGACGTGTCAAAATAGTTTTTTTGTTCACAAACCGCATTGAAATATTGTTATTGTAGCGCGGATAGCGTGGATACTCGGAACGGCGAGCTTCGCTCGACTCATGATTTACAACACTTTTACCACTAATACTATACAATTTATAGGTTCCCGGGACTCGATATTGGCTCATCGTAAAGGCACACATGCTGCTCGATGGACATTTTTATGAGTTGCACAAAATTGATACAAAAGTTACATAATTTATAAACAAAAAAATATAAGTAGGTACATCAGAGAAGCGAGATTCAGCAATGTAGGCAGTCGAAGTCTCCTGGACTCGAAATCGAAAATAACTAGTAGTTCGCCCCGAACTGAGATCTCGTGATGCGACCCGACGAACGCACCAAAACTTTGAGTAGGTGGTAGTCAAAGGCAAGTCCAAACATTATGTTTGGACTTTTTTCTGACTACCGCCTACTAACTCAGTACGGTAACCAAGTTTCAACTCTATTGGCCTATTTATTGAAGAGTTCCGTTGAACAGACCTTGGCTCCATCATCAGACCTGGTCGTTGTCACTATTTTATGAGAACTGAGTACCTCCTTAATTTATTTCAAGAAAAAAAAATAAGAAAAAGCAAAGTAACTGACCGACCAGTAGAAAAACCTTGATGCCAACGAAACACTTAGAGATGGGAGCTCTTGGATCGCTGGTTATCTTAATTTAACTTTTATTATTTTATCTCAAAAACCGGGCGTCCAAAAAAAAAAGTAAAAATTGTTTTGGGATGTCCAAACAAAGCCCTTTCATATGACATGTAACTTGATTTTTTTCTGTAACTTTTTTTATTTTTGCTCCCTTAAAAAACCCCATATCTCAAAAACCCTTCATCCGATTTTACTCATATACTTACCAGTAAATTTCTCAAGTACAAGCTATCGACATATCAAATTTCATGCAGATCGGATCAACGGTTCTAAAGTTATCGCCAGACAAACATACATACATACATACATACATACATACATACATACATAAAATGCCAAATCGCCCAAGTTGAAACTAAGATCTTCGTTCGCTTCGCTCACTCGATCAACAAAACATGAATTTAAAGACATTTCATTCTATGCTGGTTATCATCAGAACTTAAAACGCACTAAATAGAAAAACTTTGTTTGAGGTTTAGATAGGCATCCAAAATCTTCTCGATCCACCCATATAAGCCATTTTCCGAACCGTAACTAGGGCCTAGGGATCTGAAATTCAGTACAGCCGCTCTCGAGGCGCTCACTAAGTGTCAATATTGGAAAATTCCACCTCATCACGCAATCGAAGTTGCTGGAGACCACTATAGGACCTCGCGGCGGAGCTTGCTTCCGAGCCAACGTCTATCGGAGCGGCGCGGCGCCGGTGCGCGGTGCGGGCCGGGCGGCAGGCCAGGCCGGCGCGCGGAGATGCAGAGATGAGCGCGCACGTGCGTGCTGCGATACGTTATCTCCGCGCGGCGCGGCGCGGCCCTATCGGCTGGTATCGCCTCCGCCTGCGCTAGGTATAGTATAGCGTACACCTACGTGACGCTGCTCGCCTCAGCCGGCGCGACGCTCAGTCTGCCGCGGTGGCCCCCTCCTCCACTCGACGATAGCGAGAGCGGCGCTGCACCTGCAATTCTTGATTAAGGGTTTAAAAATTGGGTGCTTGTTCGAAATGTTCTGCGTCTTGTTAGTGTCCCGCTTTCGACTAAGTAGCGATAGTCGTAGTGTGAACAGCGTAGCCGGTATGGGTCGGCCGGCGACGGACGAACCGACGACGAAAGTCATAGTGTAACGTCTTATGGTATCTTGCTCTGGGGGAAAGGTGCTAATATACCAAGTAGGTATACCTATTTGTCAGAAAAACGGGTCATACGTGCATTTAAAAAAATGAGGGAGCTCATTGAGGGACTCATTGAGGGAGCGATTTAAAGAAATTCTCACAGAAATTTTACAACATATTTTTGAAAATGTATTGTACTTACGTATACCTACCTATAATAGATTCAATGTGAAAATACTGCTACTGAGTGTATACACTCATTAACTTTCAGGTTGCTTTAGGGAAACTGCTCGATCGCGAGGAACTGGCACCTATTTCAAAGTGATTCAATTGAATTCAATTGAAACATTTTGACTTTGACTTTGACAATGATATTATCAATAATATTGATTCAGTCACGTGCGTCGCATCTCGTTGTTAAAAAAACATTGTGTACGTCGAGATCGGAATGTGTTTATTTTTCATCTTATCAGATTCATTCGAGGCTCCTCCTCTTCGTATATCGTTAAGGCTCCTACGTATGCGCCGCGAGGGGTTCTCTCTCACAAAAATAAAAGGTCGCACAGGATCTCTCGGAAGGATACCAACCGAGGGGCGGGTTGCAGGACCGAGTGGAGGGGATGTCCCGAGGAGGCCGGACGCGGGGGCCGGGGCCGGGGATGCGGCCGCTCCGCGCTCCAGCTCCAGTCTGTGCGCCGCCGCCGGACTGAAAGCACGCGCTCCGAGCGCGCCGTTGCATCATAGCATAGCATAGCTAGCGCAGCGCAGTACGCAGTGTCCGTGAGCCAGCATGCTGCACGACGCCTACGCCGCCGGCGCCTACACGTACGTCACCTACAAGACGGAGCCGTACGAGCTGGAGGCGCTCATAGACGAGGTCAACAACAACAACTGCCTCGAAGGTAAGCGACGTCGACGACGCCCTCCCGGAACCACAATATCTGCCTAAGAGCCGTTAAAAACTGCATGAGTTGCTACTTGCACGTTCTGTAAATGCGCTGCGAGCCTGCGCCGGCCGGCGCACTCCGCGTCTTCTCGGTGAAGTAGGGTAAGTACCTACCTACATCTAGTATAACATATCTAGCAGGGTTAGGTAGGTAGGTAGGAATACTCTCTGACCCCGTGCTATCGCCTCGTGAATGTCAACTTTTCTTGTTATTTTAGTTTTAACGACGTTATTATTTATATTTGACCAATTAACGAGTAACCGTCATTAGCTCTCTAAACACAACCGTAATAATGATCTTTTATTTCCAGTAGGTAAGGTACCTAGTAGTACCTACTTACCTAAGTAATAACCATTTTCGACATCATTAGAGGATATTAGGTATATTTCAATTTCGAATGTTGTTGACTTCTTTATAAGTTAAAAGAGGTAAATACCTAACCAAGGAATAGTAGTACCATCATCTATCTACACTACATGTTTGTAATGTAGGAAACTACTAAACTGATGTGATGTTCGCCGGACTGCTGACACAGCTGTTCGAAATAAGTCACCCTGAGGGAGTAACGGGTAAATTATCGAAATATAACCGAACATCTCAGGACCGGTAAAGAAACAAACAACAGCCATAGAAGATTATTCTAGAGCGGACGGCTCCGCCTCGTCCGCTCTCAGACGAGCGGGGTCACCGGCGGGCGAGAGCGGCGAGCGGAGCGGCCGATGCCTATCTAACGGGTCCATCCGTGTAATGTAACGTGTGTGTGGGTGCGCGTGTTGCACAGAAGGAGATCCGGAGGCGGAGTGCGGCGAGCCGGGGTCGGCGTCGGCCAGCCCGCCGCCCCCCGCGCCGCCCGCGGCCCCCGCGCCCGCCGGCTACGGGTACGCCCACCCCGCGCCCGCGCCCGCGCCGCCGTCGCCGTCCCACTCGCGCAGCTACCAGGAGCTGCGCACCGCGGCCGCCACCGCGTGCGCCGGCGCCGCACTCGCGCGCGACATGCAGCCCTACGCGCACCTCGACGACGCGCTCTTCAAGCAGCAGCAGCAGCCGCAGCAGCAGCTGGTGCAGCAGCAGCACACGGACGGCGCGTACCTGCGGCACCGCAGCCCCGAGCTCAGCCCGGAGCCGGAGCGGCGCGACGAGTACCGCCAGCTGCACTACGAGCCGTACCGCCACCAGCACGCGCCCTACGACCACGACCACCACCACCACGCCGACGCCGCGCCGCCGCAGTGAGTACCCATACCCATACCCATACCCACCTTACCTTACCTAGGCGCGATATCATGCATCATCGTTCGTTCATCGATTCGATAGCTCGTACGGATTCGTAAGAGATGAAAGACCCCGATGGTAGGTAGGTATGAGACCGATAACCGAACGGAGACCGCCCGGAGCCGATTCGGAAACGAGAACTTTAACGAGCTGCCTTATAATATTTCTTATGTAGGTACTTATCTATAATTATGTACATAAAAGAACAGCATAAACTTTTGCAATGCGTAAAATGATCCCACCCATCCAATGAAACATCCTATTCACATTGTCCGAAGATGACAAATAAGAAATATTACATGTCACGCAAATCTAATATATAAAAATAAAGTAAAAATAAACAAACAATTTGAAAACTAGGTGACGCTTACAACGAAGTTTTAAGTTCATAGATGTAGGCGATGGATTTCTAGTGAAGATCCGAGCAGAACTTAATACTAATACCTATGAGTAGATCGAATCAGGAATCTACATTGACTCGATTGAAGTAGTAACTAGAGCAAACCATTTGGCGTAGCATAATAATTAACACCCCTTACTAGATGGTCTAAAACTACAAAAGCAGACTTCAAACCCCAAACGTAACGGCATAGCGATCGCTTCAATAAATAAAGGTATTTGTGGGATGGTGGATTTGTTTTGGTCAGTGAGCTGCCGTCACGACCGCAACTAACGACCAAACACATTAGCTGGCAGAGACCGTACTCCTTTCGATAGAGATTCTATCTACCTTATCAGAAGACGACCTGTGGGAACTGTTCACGGTTCTTTCGATTCTTTTGGTATATATTATCTACTTGCTGTATCTTTGAGTACTAGGTACTGCTGCTTCGACAGCAATTTATCTCCTTGCACTTATCTTTGATTTCCATAATATTTTAATCAATAAGATACAATATCTTGCTTCGCAGACAACAGTTTCATTGTTTCCTGATTACTCTATGTGTATAGGTGATCAGGTGTGCCTTGAGATATGAGTTAAAGTCATAAACAGTTTGAGTTTAATGTGAACTAACTGGACGTTTGGGGCTGATGCACACAACATTACGACACTTGTCTTACAGCCAAAACCGTCCTTGGTATCTCTATTTTCATTGGGTTATGTGTGCTTATAGTATAATAGTAAATAAATGCTGTATATGAGTTTGTTGCGGTGATTAAAACAAACTCTATTGCGTGTTAGGCCTGATCAAAAGAGCTACAAATAATTACAAGTAATATCGGAAAATCTAAAGCTAATACGAATAAGAGCATGTCTGCACGGTGCAGTCACGCTCGGTACGTGAGACGCCTTCGCCATCGCGCCGCCCCGGGCGGAGCATTGCGACACGTCACGAAACGCCACCGCCACGCCACTGCCAGCACCATCGCGACGCTATAGCATCCCAGATCATATACTATTTTACAAGAAATATTGTCACATAGACAAATACAAACTATCATTATCACATCGTGGGGATTTGCAATTCTGTTATTCACCATTTGTTTTTATAAACATTTGGCAGATAACGAAAATCAAGATCAGGAAACATAATTGCTGAAACGGCAATTTCAGGAAAACTATGACTTTATTGCTATCGTGTTGGTTGGACAGTTGGGCATGCACGCCGCGCCGGTGCAGTGTGCCTCAAGCCTCAACTCTATAGACAAACCCCCGACTGCAATCCATCTCCGCTCATCGTGTGCACGTTGATACTATCATGTAGCTATTAGTGATCGCTTGCCGTTATTCCGCAGCCAGGAATTATTTTCTTTTTTCAATAAATTTATTATATTGGCGATTTTTAACCTAAAGTTATCTCATGAGGTACCATATTCGAACTTTGAGCTACCGTCAGAGAAGCCTTAGACCACCTCCCAGTAGGGCTGCCATGCACTCTCTAGCCCGACAGATTCCACACGATGTCAATCACGAATATGATACTTGTGTCTGAAGAAATCGTTCATAGTGATAAGACTGCCCATTGTACTTCGCTATAACCATTATTTTTATAAACTGAGTAATGTAGATAATTTGTTATGCCTTTGTGGTGTACAATAAAGAGTTACCTAATACCTACATCGAAAGCATCACACGGTTGCAGATTTCAAAAAGGGTTTATAAGTATAACACACTAACTAATCTATGATGAGAAAATGTTTGTACTGTTCATACAAAAGAACGGTTGGAACCAAGCCGTAAGTTTGTTGCCTGTTCTTCTAGGCTTTGGTCGCGTGGAACTGGCACCTAGAGTCACCTAGCTTTAAGACGTTTCAAAGTGATCCTTGTGATTTTATTGAATAAATACCTTTTGACTTTGACTAAGTGAGAATCGAACCCAGTATCTAGAGAGTAGAAGGCAGAGCTGCTAAGACGCCAAAGGTCATTACAAAATATTAATAAAACCCATTGAGTGTATTGACATCTGAGTCACGACATGAAACTTAGCTGCGTGCGCATTTAGCCAGTTGAGGGGCCACAGCACTGGCAGATTGTGGTCTCTGAACGTGTCTCCTTCCGTGTTAACTACCATTACTAGTTGATCTGTTTTGAATATGACAAATTATTCACTTAAGGTTACTAACGATGTTCAATTAAGTATCTATGAATTTGTATTTGGGATACAAATTGTATTATGGTAGTGTAAGTAAGTATTTATTACTTAACTATAATAATTTCACGCTGAGCCTGAGCAAAAAAGTGCTTAATGATATAAACCTTTTTTATTGTGGGTCTCGTATATGTACACCACATAGAAAAAAATCAAAAAATAAGATACAAGTGCAACTTCTTTAATTTGTAGGCAAATAAGGTTGTCACCTAAATGTTTATCTGGTCGAATTTTTCAATTTGCGAACACTCCAGGAGACGCCATGACAGTTATGTAATTGACGGACGTTTGATATCGTGGCTCATTGAATTTTGCATAGATTTTACAGTTTTATGTTCTTGTTGTTGCTGTCGTTGCATGCGCGTTTGTCGTAACGTCGGACCTTTTTTAACGAACTCGCAAAGTCTCGACGACACAAAAAAGGCCTGACGTAACGAAAAACTAAAAACGAAACTCAAGACTTGGCACTGGTACTGGAATTAATACTGTTGTCAAAATGACATTTCACGCATGTCAGTCCGCCATATTTTTAGTGCATTGTGTTGCTTTCCTTGACCAAGAAAATTTTTATGGGCAAGAAAAGGAAGTAAAAATAAAACAAATAAGCAGTTATAACAGTTACTATAGTATATTGCTAAGCGATAATTATACTGTACACAGACCCGACCCCGGCTCCATAATATATTGATGAAACAGCTCCTTTCGTACTTTTAGTTCAAGATAACTTTAAGCCAAATAAAAAAAAGAGTTGTTTCATGTCTTGATGGGACGACACCCATCTTATGCAGTTTAGGAATAAACATCATTTTATCTATCACTAGCGGCCTGTCCCAGCTTCGCATGGGTGGTCATAAATTTTTTGAACATTTTAGGATAAACTTAGACCGTGGGTTCGAGCCTCGCGTCTACTAATTTCATACATTTGCACGTCCTTCTCCTTGAGTGAGTGAAATCGCACCCCGAGCGTGACCCGTGGACCCGTTAACATTTTTAATTTCGTCATATCTTTTGAATGGAATGTCCGATTTGAAAAATTTAAGAAGTAATCTATAGGTATTGAAACCGTCTTAATTATGAAATGATTTATTTGGATAAGGATTAATACCAAGGTACAAATAAACACCCTTTTCTAGCGGCGGCATTTCAATTATTTTTTTATAATAAAAGAACACTTATTGTGACATAACTATAATAGTTAGATATATGCTGTCGCGACATTTTTTGTAGATGATGACGTGTTCTACAAAATCGTTGTACATTGTTTTGTTCTATCATCAATAGTTTTCGCAGCGCACGCGATGTAAGGTTTTCTTTTTCCACCTTGGGTTACATTATTGGAGTTTTAGTAAGGATCCCTGATTTTTTTGAAAATATAATATAGCCTATGTTACGCAGGGATAATGTAGCATTCTAATGGTGAAAGAATTTTTGAAATCGGACCAGTAGTTTTTGAGCCTATTCGTTACATACAAAAATACAAAAATACAAATGTTTCCTCTATATAATATTAGTGATATAATATTAGTGATACAAATGTTTCCTCTTTATTATATTAGTGTAGATAACGAACCGAACCCCAATCACGTGATTGAACTAAAGAAACACTTGCATTTAAAAAGCGGTTAGCTAGCATATGCAGTAATTTAGTTTAATAGACATCAGCGGGGTATATTATTTATGTTTTGCTAGCCCTACATATGGCTTGGATACAAACATCGAGCCGAGGGTGTACTCAATGACGTATCGCGAAAATGGTAGGTAACGACGTCTAGTGGTGCGGTGTGGGAGGCACCAACGATGCGATGCGGTCGAAGTAGCGGGCTGCGGTCAGCGAGATCACCCTTTTCGTTTAAAAATGTACGTCTGCGGTGAACTAACGGAATAGAACGGTGCATTATTTACGACCGCGTAGGTAGGTAGAAACAGCGCTCGGCTGTAGGTACTAGGTATACAGTACGTATACCGAGTAGGTAGGTAAGTAGCAGCGAGCCGGTTAAATAAATGATCGATTAAAATAAACCATTACAGTTGTGTTGTTTGTACGAGTTGAGGAGTGTTTTCGGTAGTTAGTTATGTGGAGCGAGCGTCGCTGTCCTCGGCGCGGCACGGGCTTATCAGCGTCGTACGTGTCTGCCTGTGTGCGCGTGTGCGTGCGTGTACACGCGGGCCGCGCATGTGTGCGGGCACAATTAGTCCGCGTATAGCATGCACTGCCGCTGCGCCGAGGCGAGTCCTCCGCGTTCACCAGTAGGTAGGTACTGACTACTACTGACTGTAGGTACATTGCATGTAGTGTAGTATAGCTGTACCTATGTGCGTGTGTGTAATACACCATCATCATTGTTACGAAGCTGAAGGCGGTAGGTACCTACCTACCTACTAACCATCAAAATTAGTATTTTTAGTGCTTTAGCCAGCACGAGCTAGTTACGTAGGCTTATGCTTTTTGTACTTTGACTGTTTAAATAGGCTAACAGTAACTAAATTGCTTGAATACCTACTTTCTTCTCCTTATAACAAAGTTGTAAGGTGCTCCGGGGTAAGATCGGATCTGGGGTAAGATCGAATAAATCGAATATCTCCATAACGTAGGGTATTTTTTGATTCTTGGCAACATTGCCAGCAGCGGCATTTTGTTGGGCCCATCCCACTAGTCGCCGCCAGTCGATCGGACCATCAGCGCGCATTTCATTCACTCGGATATGAAAAGGTACGTAAAATGTGATTTTTTAAGGATCCGGACTTACCCCCGGCAACTTTAATTGTAAATTCTGGTATAACGGCTGTGTTTTTTACGAGTTTTGTGGCTTATCATATTAATGCGGCAACTTGTTTGCTGATTAAAGTGGTCTAGACACGCTAGAACTGTATGTAGCCTGAGATCCGGTCTTTTCCCATCAAAATTTGAATGGGTAAAGTTCGGATGAATTCTGTCCGATCTTTCCCAACTGTAAAATATAAACAGTTTCTCAAACTTTTAAAAAAATATTTGAACTAAAAAGGCATTTGCTAGAGGTAGTACCTACCTACGTCGCTCAATTTTTTTTTATTTTGTGAATTAATTTGCGATAAGAATTTAAAAAACAATATTTTGCCTCTCACTTTTGTCATTGAAACAGTATCTCAAAAATCGATATTGATGCTTTATTATTGGATAAAACCGGATATTTTCATTATGGGTAGCTTATGTTTGGAGCTACAGAGGCGATTTTAGAATGTAGTCCGATGTTACCCCGTCAAGGTCCGATCTTTCCCGTGGTTTTATAAAAATTACTATCACTTTAATCCCCTATAACTCGGCCACCGTTTTGTTTAGAGGGTAATCGGATATACCGATTTATAAACCTGTCTTTTAAGCGCAAAGCTCTAACTAAATTTTAAGTTCGCCGACATTTTCATAGTCGAGAAAAAAAATATTTTGCAACATACGAATGGTTTGCTAAAAAACCGTCCGGTCTTACCCTGGAGCACCTTACCTAAAGTTGTATCTATGAATAAAACAGACATACCTACGAGTGAAACTCGCACCCTGAACCTTTCGACAGGTTATTTACAGCAAAAACCCCTTCCGAAAATATAGGCTGTTTGGCAGAACGTGTGTCTGACGGTAAGTAGGTAGGTACTAGGGCATGCTCCCGGTACTGGTCAGTATCGAAATTCCCGGTAATTTCGATACTGATCAGTACCGGTACTCCACAAAGCAAGTACCGGTACTTTCGATACTTTCGATACTCTATATCACTCATAAACTGTCGATGTTTTCTAGTGCGATATACATCAATTTCCATTAATAAACACTAGCACTGCGTTCAGTTTCACTTTTCTATTTAGATTTCAATTTTTTAACGAATTATGAACCTAGAGATAGATTTAATAACCTTCTAATGAAATCTAAACAATTTTAAGTATTACGATTAGGTACGTAGTTTGTGTTGTTTTTTTTATGATTATTCGATTGATCATAGCTCGTTCTGATTGTTGTTTGCAAGTGGGTGGATTGTAAAGTTCGCGACCTAACCAAGAAAACAAAGTTCAATACCAACAATTTTAGTTTTTATTTAAAAAAAAGTACTTCTTCCATTTATAAGTAAGGCCGTAAATGTTTGTTTGCGATTTTTTTTCTCATCTACTCTGTAACCATACCATACATGAGGATCGCTAATTGGCTTCTCTGATAACCTATATTACTTAGAATTTAAGATTTAATAAGCGGTCTTCCTAAAATAAATAAACAAAATATCCAATTACACATTCTTCGACCTCTTCATTCGATGAAAATTTTTGGCTGCCGACTTTTTTTTTTGAGATTTGGGATCAGATGAAAGTCTAAAAGTCAAGGCCAAATCAGGAGAATAAGCTACGTAGAAACCACAATCTTGAATATGAGGCATGGATTCAATCCATCCAGATAAAGCAAGATTTTCTATCTCAGTATCTTGAGCATTTCTCTTTAATTTCTTGTAACGAACGACGCAAAAGGGTTAAGTAATATGCCGAGCTAATGGTTTCACCCTTAGCGAGGTGGTCCACCATGATGACACCCTGAGATCTCACCCTTTTCCACAGTGGTGAACTCAGATTACATCTGTTATCTAATCTGCTATAAAAATCTTGAGGCTCAGCCTCAAACGTGACAATACAGTCGCAAGATTTTGTGAGCTCAACGCGCTTTTGCTCATCTGAGAGCAACATGGGGACCAACCTAGCTGAGACCTTGAAAATCTAAGTTAACTGACAATTATGTTTTTTGTATGTTCATAGGAGATGGTCGAAGTGTGTGAAATCTTCTTGATGATCAGTCTTCGGTCTTCCCTAATGAGATTACACACCTTTTCATTGTTTTCCTTAGTCGAAGACGTCTGACGAAATTATTTTATGATCGCACGTTTACTTTAAAACCAGAAATACTACAATAACCAAATTTTGGATTGTGACAACCAACAAACATATAAATAAAATGGCGGTAGTATAAAAAAGATATAATAACTACACTTGGTACTTCTGCTCCAAGTAAATATCAGCATATGAATTATTGATTTAGTTAGATAACATAGTTTGTTACTGTTCATTCCAGTTGTCGATTCATTTGATGATTATTCTATTTAGCTTGACCTCACCTATTCTGATTTTTGTGTGTAAGTTATATTATTGTTCTAGATCATATAAAAAAACGAATAATCTTAAGTTATTTTATTTACTACAGTTTTTGTTTCATTTTACGGCTATACAGTTAGTTAATTGGCACTGGCACCAAGACTCACTGGCACTGGCGCGTGGAACTGGCACCTAGAGTCACCTAGCTTTAAGACGTTTCAAAGTGATCCTTGTGATTTTATTGAATAAATACATTTTGTCTTTGACTTTGACTTTGAATTGAAGATAATTAGCTCAGTATCGAAAGTATCGAAAGTACCGGGAATTACCGGTACTGAGCCAGTATCGGCCGAAAATTACCGGTACTGAGAAAAGTATCGATACTGCATGCCCTAGTAGGTACCTATAAGGGGGCGGGTAGGACGATGAGCAACATTATGTTGGTCCAATAATTATCCACTGCCAGCCTCACGGCTTTTTATGACGTTTTTATTCTCTGAACATTGATCTTTATGTTGATTTAATTTTTTTCCTCAAAATAGTTTGCGTTTGTATCTGTAATAATAAGTGTTTATTAAACTAAAATTAAAAAGAAAAGAAACGTAGCGTTTTCGGAAAATTCATAATACTTATAAAAAATAAATTCATCCTCTTAATCTAACTCAGGAGGTGAACTCGCTCGCCATAATGTTGCAAGAAGCCTCACCCTACCTGACCTACCCTCGCATACCGTATGACGGTATACCTAACACCTCCTGCTGAACGCCCTACTGATACTGACCACAGTCCCTTGCTCAATTATTTTCTACGTGTAGAAGCGGTTTTAAAATATTTTCTTATCTTTTGGACTCGTTGACATTTTATAGGTTACGTACTACAAATCTTTCACAAAAATATCCGTTATCAAGAGACTCCAACAATGTTAGTACCTAATTGATAGGAACGTTCAGTTTTTATTATTTTGTTTTTTAAGGCGATGACAACGGCAGATGTACCTCTTCCTCGCACATTTTAACATTAACGCTAATTATCGAAAAATCGCAATCAACCATTTTGTTTGCAATCACATTGCACACAGCTTAGTAAACATTGATTTCATATTGATCGATACAAGTTTTCCAAGTCTCAAAAAGATTGATTGCGATTTCCCATTAATAAGTTAAGTTATTTACATCGTTCAACAAGTCGAATCGTGCAAGCGAGATGTAGGTACATTAGCTCTTGTCTTCGCGATATACGGCCTGTTCCACGCAATGGGTGGATATACATTTTTTTAACATTTTAGGATAAACTTAGACCGTAGGTTTGAGTCTCGAGTCTACTTATTTCATACATTTGCACGCCCTTCTCCCTTAGTGAGTGAGAAAGCGACGGGGCGCTTTCTCACTTAATATCTTTTGAATGGAATGTCCGATTTCAATAATTCAAAAAGTTATCTTGAAACAATCTTGATATTTATTTAGATAAGGATGAATACCAAGGTACAAACAAATAAAGAGCCTTTTCTAGCGGCGGCATTCCAATTAAATTGTAATACTTAATCAAAGAACACTTATTGTGACATAACTATAATAGTTAGACATAATTATGCTGTCGCGACATTTTTTGTAGATGATGACGTATTCTGAAAAGTCGTAGTACCTACATTATTTTATTCTATCATTAATAGTTTTCGCAGTAAGGATTATTTTTTCCACCTTGGGTTACATTATTGGAGTTTTAGTAAGGATCCCTGATTTTTTTGAAAATATAATATAGCTTATGTTACTCAGGGATAATGTAGCATTCTAATGGTGAAAGAATTTTTGAAATCGGTTCAGTAGTTTTTGAGCCTATTCGTTACATACAAAAATACAAATGTTTCCTCTTTATAATATTAGTGTAGAAGTGTAGATGTAGATATAAAATCACTGAACTTATCTATGGAAATCAACCAAGTTGATCACAATGCACTCAGTTCAGTAAAAATATAATTTTGATACAAAGAAGTTTTCCTACTCCAAAGTAGAGGTTTTTCGGGTAAAAAATATCCTGGAATGTTCAGTACCTAGTTCTAAAATGCGAAGCATTGCAGACGATGTGCATTTATGCGTCAAGGGCTAAACTTTCTCATGGTACAGTATGTAGGTAGGTACTTCTTGTTGATGAATGTAAGGTGAGTGCGGATGTCGTGTGACGTCACACGTCAGCGTCCACCCAGCAGGTACGTACGTTACCTACCTACCTCCGTATAAACAAACGTCTCCCATGAATGAGGCGAGCGCGAGACGCTGACGCGGCATGCCGGCCGTGCCTCTGCGCTCTGCGCTCTGCGCCGCGTCACATCACATACCTCATCCTACTATATGATAGGTACGTAGCTATCTAATCTACTGCAGTGGGTAGATTGTGAAGTTGCTGGAGGAATCAAAAGTTCATAGGATAAAAATCGCTTTGAACAGCTTAAAACTAGGTGCCTCTAGGTACCAGTTCCACGCGACCAAGCCTAGTAGATGGTTACAAAATAAGTAAATAAATACGATTACTTAATAGTAAATAATTAAATCAAGGAAATCATGATATTTGAAAATAATACTATAAGATAACGGTTATCTGGACTCATTCGCTCCTAATATTTTTATACCTCAATAAGAAAAGACAAAACCCTTATACTTATAGGTAATACGTTTAGTTTGCTGTCCATCCTTATTCGGATGCGGAACGACTACATCAATGATACAAAAGAATTAAAAAAATTAAAATTGAGATGTTTCTGTTTGAGATGTTCAATACCCCCAAAATGTTGTCTGTTTTTAAAAGTGTACGGAACCTTCGAGACCTACTCGCACTTGTCTGTTTTTTATTCATAGGAAGTATTTTTTTTTAAATGGTGTGAGGCGTGTACCCGTTTTTCGATACCGAGTTCTGTTTGAATACCTATTACCTATTCAGTCAGCGACAAAAGTAGACTTACGGTTACTGTTAATCATTATCCATTTTCTCTGGATTTGGCAAATAACTTAACTTTAGCAAGTTTGGTTTGCAGATCAGATCATGGCTTTAAATAAAGTTAAAGTTTAGTTAAAGTTTGCTTCACTAGTTTTCGTACTTACTTTATACCTATTAGGAAAACTTTTTTGGATCAATATTATATTTTTGCTAAATTGTGTGCAATGTTGATTGTAGCCTAGGCTGATTGCGACTCTTCATAAATAAGTTCGGTGATTTTAAATCTATAAAGTGTTGAAATGTGCGCGCGAGGTTAATTAGCAGTAGTGCTTGCCAAAATAATTTGTGAAATTAAAATACTTGTCAAAAATGTACATCGCATACTCGCATACACACTATTTCTATACCCAAGTGCTCTAACTGTGTCGTTTGTGGAGCGCACACGCCTCCTACCTACAGCATGCCATTATGTATGTATTGGAGTAGGTTTCGGGGCAGAGTGCGGTTTCTGCGAACAAGTAGGTATACTGCGGCGCGGCGACTTCCTGTCGCTGCCATGTCGTCGGTGCGGTGCGGTGCGGTGCGGTGCAGTCACGTGACCAGCGAGCACTACACCACAGCACGGCATCGCTCATACTCACACCCGCGCCGCGCACGTATACGTGTATATATATGCATGTATGCTATACTCAACTAGAATCTAGAAGGTTCGAATCCGGTCATGTATACTATTTGTATTAGAATGTTGTGCGCTCTCAAGCGCGGTGTAGTCGGCTGCTGTGCATGGAACACCTGCACAGAAGGCGCAGAACAGTGCAGTGCCGGGCAGTGCAGTGCGTCTGCCTGCACTGTTCCCAGCACTAGCACCAGCCCCAGCAGAAGCACCAGCGACGCTCTGTATACGAGACATGAGTGAAGAGATGCTCCTTACGATTTTATAAATCATCTACATATTTACAAGCTATCATTATGACTGTTCAATTACACAACACTTTCGTTAGGTGAAGTAGGTGGGTTTATTTATGTAAGGCCTCAGCAAATCACAATGAAAATTATATGAAATACCTACCTAATATGTTTAGTATAAGTATGGTTTTTATTTTATTTTAATAACTTTTAACTATGGGCTAAAAACGTCAATAAATTATACGCCTTTTTACTAAGTGTTTATTGATTTAGTTGATCGAAACGCCTAAAACCACAAAGCGAAGAAGCTAGTCTGGAAAACCGACGCTGCGTTTCAATATATCACCACCAGAAGTAAATTGCTTAAATTGAAATTATTTTTAATTAGACAACAAACGGCTTATAATAAAAATATTTAGGTAGGTAACATAATAAATAAAATAAATCACAGAAACATAGAAATTCAACAAAGGTAACGCATAAATCATCCTAGTGATCATAGCATACTTGTTCAGCATGGCTTCATGAGCGCTGACATCCTTCGCAGGCTACTGTGGCTTCGCTGGTAGGGCTACCAACGCGCGCGCATACACTTTTAGTTTTTGAGTCAATACTTATTACTAAGATTTCAACTGGCACATTGTAATAGTTAACGAGCAGGTAAGGAAGTCCACACACGGTCGGGCGGCTAGAAGACCCCATAAGGGTTCATCGCCGAGCTCGGGAACCCTAAAGTGAGCCAACTGGATGTGAGTCGCTTGAAGGCCTTCATACCAAAACACACAAAACTTTTTTCAAATGTTTCGTTGCGACGTTTCTATTAATTTATGGCGACGACGACTCTAAAGGTTAGAACAAACACGTTCCAAACTAGTCGATTGGTTCTGCAAATAACATCGCGGCATCCAGCGCCTGCGCAGTGCCCCCTTGCGTCGCCTCACCCGCCTCACCCGCCTCATCCCTCACACTCACGATACTTCATGACCACATTACATTATAACATCACTGACGATTAAATAATGTAAGCAGAGCCAATAATTAGATAAACAAGAGCTTTCCACAATCACAGGATCGGTTGACGCAATGTCGAAAGGCAGACATAGGGAACCCTAACCGAGCTCATTATATAAAATATTATTATGCCATAATTAAATGAACTAATTCTTTTCTACGTCTACTCTTTGTATACAAACTTAAATAAGTTGAATAAAACAAGGAAAACTTTGCGCTCTAATACCTACCGGGCGAGTACAGTTGCAGGCCAGCAGACGCAGCTTTACGATGCAATCAGGTAGGAGGTAGCTAGGTAGCTTCAGACATCTAAGCTAAGGGGAAGCTTTTTAGTATGCAACTGTGTGAAAGGCCCGACATGCGTCACTGCGCTTCACCAACAGACTCCTGCCTACTGCATGACGCATGAACATGAGCTGCCCTCGCATTCAACTACCACATTATGTTTAGATCTCCATACATGCTATGCTTCGATGATACTTATATGAACAAGGCTAACCTTTTCATAATTTCTGAATTAAAACTAAACGATTTTCATGTAGTTTCAACTTCAAGTTCGGAGGCCATGATACACGAAGTGTGATTGTCTGAGCGCCGAATGACTTGCTGTTCAAGTCAGTTGTGGTACCGACCGCTACTACTCGTTGTAGGTAATGCTTTGCTCATTAAAATATGTAAAAATAAACTCCCATACAATAACAACTGCGTCTTACAGAAATAACAATCAATTAAACAAATAATAATTACGTCATTGCATGCATTCATATTCTTATCCTTAACAATTACAATAAAATCGTCTAATAATGATCCTGTTCATGTAAATAGCTGTATTTGTTATGATTTGTTGAGTTTGTGATAAACTTTTGTTTGAGCGCGGCCTCACCGACTATCTAGCCGAGCCCGCTGGCGCTGCGCTGGCACCCGCGACTCTGCTGACGAGGACATTGTAACACTCCTGCCCTATAACATGAACGCCACACTCTCAACTCGTGTGACTAGTCTTATGTGCGGTCTGAGCACGCTCACGATGCGATGTCGCATAACCAACGCTCGGTGGTCTGGTCTGCTCCTGGAGCATGGAGGTACAAATAGTGATAGACGAAGCATGTGAAGCGATGACGTCATCTATCCAACATGCACAGCACTGGAAGAGGACACGTTTTGTTGTGTTATATGATTGTACCGTGATGCTGAGCGAGCGAGCCAGTGAGCTAGTGAGTCAGTGAGCTAGTGAGCCAGTGAGCCAGTGAGCGCGGCAGGTGAGGCGCTAGACATTTGTTTGCGCTGCGCGACTGGGCCGTATCCTCTAACGCGCTATTTTACACGTTTTAAAAGCTCTCCGCTCGTTTTCAAATTTGTACACCATTTTTTGTATCCGTCGAGTCAAGTGACGTTTTATGTTAAGTGTCTCGAAATGAGTTATTTGTATAGGCTCTTAGCGCTCCGGTGCCGGATTATACGATCACGTGCAAATAACGATCGTTTTATTTGAGTGGAGATGGAGACAGCCCGAGGGGGTTTTTATGCCATTTCTTTTGGTGTTTCACAATAAATACACATCCAGAGCCAACACACAAAATTGAAAAAAATCTGGATTATTTAAACCGTCCTATAAACTTAGGAACAATTCACTAATTACCAAGAATCTAGCTGATCCTGTGAAATGAGATTATATTCATCAGGGTAGGTATATTAAAAAAAAATATATGAAATCAAATCTATCTTGGAACTTAAAGAGTGTGTTTTGCAACTTGCAAGTACATAGGTACTTTGGTTCCCTGGCGTAAATACAAAATCATGGATCAGATGTACGTCCAAATATTACATTCAATTAAATTCAATTCAATTCGTTTATTCAATTACAATTCTCTTACAAATCGTGTCTGAATCTTAACCTAACATGCAACAAAATAAAAATAAACAATTCATAATGTCCTCAGTGAAATTAAAATACAATAACTATACAATTCGCAATATTCGGCACATACCCACATTTTGCGGTAGTTGGTATTCCATAGTAAGTGTTCTTGGATATGATGACAAACATAGACCGGAGTGAGACCATCAGTGTTCAGGTCGTAACAAACTTATTTTGTTTGTTAAATAATAAAAAAATATGCGCATACGGAAAACATCAGCTCTTATCTCCCGCGTGATAATCCTTCACTCGTTAAATTTCTTTCGTCGTTCCGCCGGCCGGCGGAAGGATTACGGTTTGTCAATCGGGATCGTCCAGCGCCCCCCGCGGATGCGGCTCGTCTCGGGGGACGCCCCAGGGCCGATCGCTCCGTCGGGATTACGAGGAGGCAGGCCGCGGACGGACGCGCGAGGGTGGTCCGCACACGTGTGTGTCCGCGCGAGCGCACGTGCGCGAGCTGCGGGTGCGGCCCACTCACGGCGCCGTCGCTAATTGCAACAGCATGTTCCCGGCCGCGGAGCTGGCGTGTGCGCTGGCGTGCGGCATGCGGGCAGCGTCCACCGCGCCCGGTGAGTGCGCACACGTGCTCGCTGACATACATCCAGTGATCGTCGTCATCGCGTTTCCTTATCCGGGATAGTTCGTTCCGCACATCGCATCGGGATCGAGCCTTATAATATCATCCGCTTAACATGACGACGTCGGTGCGTCACCGCAGTTCGGCGGCGGCGGAGAGCACGTGCGGCCGGGGATCGCGCCGGTCGCGGGAGCCGCTGCGCCGCCTCGAGTGGCGCTATCGGGCCGCGGACGACTTTCTTTAATGGGTCGCCGGCGCCGCGCGGTAGCTGAAAGCTGATGCAGGCGAGCTCGATGAATGCAAGCAGGTCGAGGGCGGAGGGGCGCTCTGGCGGGGACCCTGGGGGGGGGGCAGAGAGGGGAGGTCGTGCTGATAACGCGCACCTACTTGCGAGAGGTTCCGAGCCATTAGCCGGCGCAGCACCGCGCTCCACTTAGCAACGACAGCCGGCAACGGCGGCGGCGCGCGACGGTTCCGTCGCTCGTCATTTCGAAATAAATATGTTTGGTCGCGCGCCGAGGCCGCTGCTTGTGGTAGGTACTCGCTCGCAGTGACTCGTTTGTATCGCACACGTACGTATGCGGTGTGCTCGGCACGTAACGTGCCTTGCGAGCCGTTCTTCACTTTGCGCCACAGCTCGCTCTTATCGGCGGATTGCTCCACACGTGTTGCATCAATGCTGATGACATGAACGGTTTTATTTTAAGTTTCGATGGAATTGGTTCACTTTTAGAGTTCCGTACCTCAAATGAAAAAAATGGACCTTTATAAGATCACTTTATTGACTGTCTGAATCTCTCTCTGACAAGCATGATTATGTAAAGTTATGTCCAAGACAACCCGTGTGGGTCGGCCCATACTACTGAACATAACGTGTGTTCAGAATAATTGTCCCATCCAATAAATGTATCCGTAACATTATGTAATTGCTCCTAGTTTGAAGCTCGAAAAAGGCGAGGCGAGCCTTGTAGCGATTACGTACCTATTAGGGCTTAGAATTTTTGCGCTCTCAAGATAGAATATGTGTACGGAACACGCAGGGCGCGGTGCGATTCTTGCTTGAATGAAATCGTCCGTTTATACCTACTACAGCGAAAGTTTTATGAAAATGTGTTAGAGAGTTCATTTCGAGGGAGCGCGTTGATGTCTTTTATTCGGAAAATTGCTCCATTATGTGCAAAAACTTTCTCCGTAATTTCCATAATAAAATTGCTCTTTTCCTGTAAGCAATTTAAATTACCACTATTAAATAAAGTTAGTTTTGAAACCGGTTTCGATCGTGCTCGTTTATCTATGTGTAGTATTGCATGAACGGCATAGCTCAGCACGGCTTCCTAGACTAGACTCTCAAACAGACTTCAAATATTCTCCAAGGAACTCCAAGGGGTTAAAAGAGTATCAAAGTTTGTATGAAAATATTTTTTATGAAACGAAGTCGCGCAAAATATAAATAACTAGCGGCCTGTCCCAGCTTCGCATGGGTGGTCATAAATTTTTTGAACATTTTAGGATAAACTTAGACCGTGGGTTCGAGCCTCGCGTCTACTTATTTCATACATTTGCACGCGCTTCTCCTTGAGTGAGTGAAATCGCACCCCGAGCGTGACCCGTGGACCCGTTAACATTTTTAATTTCGTCATATCTTTTGAATGGAATGTCCGATTTAAAAAAATTAAGAAGTAATCTATAGGTATTGAAACCGTCTTAATTATGAAATGATTTATTTGGATAAGGATTAATACCAAGGTACAAATAAAGACCCTTTTCTGGCGGCGGCATTTCAATTAATTTTTTATAATAAAAGAACACTTATTGTGACATAACTATAATAGTTAGACATATGCTGTCGCGTCATTTTTTGTAGATGATGACGTGTTCTACAAAATCGTAGTACATTATTTTGTTCTATCATCAATAGTTTTCGCAGCGCACGCGATGTAAGGTTTTTGTTTTCCACCTTGGGTTACATTATTGAAGTTTTAGTAAGGATCCCTGATTTTTTTGAAAATATAATATAGCCTATGTTACTCAGGGATAATGTAGCATTCTAATGGTGAAAGAATTTTTGAAATCGGACCAGTAGTTTTTGAGCCTATTCGTTACATACAAAAATACAAAAATACAAAAATACAAAGGTTTCCTCTTTATAATATTAGTGTAGATTAGTGTAGATAATGCCAGTTTCTGAATGATCTTTCACAAAAAAAGGTGAACATGGCTTTCCATGGGACTCGACGACATGCCAACCAAATAAATAACAAAGTATTATTTAGGTAGTATTATTTATAGAGTAGGTTGTCTGGAAGATCTCGCTCTGTAAAGCGATAAGGCCGCCCATTGTACTTACCTAAATTTTTCATGTCTCTTTAAGTGTCTTCCTTTGTGTGCAATAATAGTAGATTAGTAGCCAAGGGCTGTAAGGCATCAATTGCAGCCCCAGATATTTAGGCGCACGAGCGCAGCGAGGGCGCCTATAGTTCGAGGGTGCAATTGGTGCTTACACCCGAGCTAACTATTCTGCTTTACATCTCGATTGTGAGGTAAGTAGAAAAAAACCGGCATTACAAGAATAAACAATATTTAAAGTAAAAGTTTTCTATTCCCTCCTTTTTTCATTAAAAAGAATCAAGTAAGGAACTTTTTAATTATTTTTTTCAAGATTGAAATTGAGCTTCGCCGTTCGATATTTAAAATTGATGACTATTATAAAGTCTAAAGTCAAAGTCAAAGTCAATAGGTATTTATTCAATAAAATCACAAGGATCACTTTGAAACGTCTTAAAGCTAGGTGACTCTAGGTGCCAGTTCCACGCGACCAAAGCCTAGAAGAACAGGCAACAAACTTACGGCTTGGTTCCTACCGTTCTTTTGTATGATCCTTTTACAATGTAATATAATATATTATTGAAGTTAAGTGAGACGTAGGCATACAGAAAAAGGTAAACATAATCAAATTTATAAGACAGCACACGCGAAGACAAGGCTGAATAGCAAAGCGACCTCTTTGGTCATTGGGCTGAATGCATGATGTCTATTGCCAGTATGATGGTTAGATGTACGCGAACTTTTTGAAAGAAAGAAGTGTTTTAAGGAAGTGTTTAAGAAGGTAATAAGAACCTACTTACCGAACATGAGAGATGTAAAGTATTTATCTATGTATGTATCTATTCCAAACGGTAGTTACGAGAACCTAGTTCCTTCCTACGTATCCATCCATCGAGATACAGGATAGTACAGCGCACCGGGTCGCGTCCACTCCGACTTCCGCTCTCATGAAATAACGGACATGCCTAAGTAGCTCAGCTACCCATCTAATGACAAAATCGGGTCCCTCGCAAGAAAGCGATCGTTCCATATCGATAGGATGTAATCGATCGTGTATCGTGACCGTGTGCAGGAGCGGCGGCGGCGGCGGCGCGGAGTACTCGCGCTGCGCGTACGCGGGCGCGCCCGCCGGCGGCTCCTCGCCGTACTTCTCCGCCGAGCTCGGCGCGCAGCCGCAGATCTGGAGCCCCAGCGCAGGTACCGCCTCGCCTCGCGGCCCGGCGTCCCCGCCGCGTGCGACTCCGCCTGACCCCGCCCTCGATGCGTTCCAGGTGGCTCCCCCGACTACGTGGGCGGCGGCGGCGGCGGCGGCGGCGGCGGCGGCGTGCTGGAGGAGTACTCGGACGGCGCGGACGGCGGCGGCGCGTCGCTGCCTCCGTTCAGCGCGCGCTTCGGCGGCGTGTTCACGTGCGCCGCGCGGCCCGCAGCCGCCGCCGCGTACGGCGCGCCCGCGCCCGCGCCCTACTCGCACCAGGTAACGTTCGACGACACGATGTGATTGTGGCATTCCTGTACCTAGTGAGTGCTATGTGACCGGCTTCCGTCCGTGACTCTGCTTCCGTGGTTGCCGGATAGCGGTGACTAGGTATGCTAATTTAGGTCACGAACTTTATCCAGTCGAAATTTTATGCTATTCGATCCCGTCTGGACGGCGCGATTTAGATCCGAGTAGGTTCTCGGATCTAAATCGCGCCGTCCAGACGGGATCGAAGAGCATAAAACTTTTTCATTTAGGATAAAATAAAATTATTATGTATTATTATATATGAAGGGGTTAATGTATGAGGACGATTTTAACGATTTTTAAATGGCACGATCAAGCTTAATTTTTATTTTTCATTCATGTAAATTCTCTGGAATGGTACGAAAGTACTAGACAAAGTCTGTGAAGCTTTGTCTAGTCCAGATCCCCAGAGTTTTATTGCAAAGACGTACCTTAATGATCTTCCCTCGCGATAGCATAAATGAAGGTAAGTACTTCAATCAAATGAATATATTTATTTATACGTGTACCTGCATTTTGTTGAATTGTGGTGTCTGTTTTCAGGATATGTGGAGAACGTCTCAGCCATCAGCCGCCGTCAGCCTCTCTGCCAGTGAGTACCTAACCTTACTTTATACTATACTGTACGAGCGTACAGTACTGTACTATACTGTAGTCTATTCATTCTATGTAGCAATTGTTTAGTATCACCCTAAGTGTGAAAAGTTCATCTAAAAGCTGAACAAAGCCTCCCCAATACATTCGTATTTCGTACCTACTGTATACCCACTTAGTGAATTATAATGTGTGTTGCTTTCTCGTATTAGCCGTGGCAGTGGATGTCGCTCCGTCCGTCGTATGGAGTCGGTTCGATGAGTGTATGGGCGCGAAGTCCATTGCTGATTCACGTCCACTTATATGGCGTTCTTCCTAGTTACACATACGCAGATATTTATTTACAAAAATAAACACGCATAGGTACCTCCTAATACGCAAACGCATGCAAAACAATTTGAAAGTGGAAAGAAAATAACAATAGAAAGAGGAAGTATGTCGGCGTTATGGTGTGTAGTAGGTAGGTAGGTGTGTACATGTGTAGGCATGCATTGTGTGTACTCCTAGTCGTAGTCGCGTCGGGCCGCGCCGCCTCCGCTACCGCTCTCAGTACTTCACCTACTCGCGCATCCGTTCAACGCTACTAATTTATCGATCGCACATTGAAACTGTCGCCGGCATCACATCGCCCACTGAAATACGACTCGACAAGTGTGAGTCGAACCTTACAGCGGGTTCTGTGAAGGAACACTGAGGGCTTATTACGAGTTTAGTGCCGATCGAGTGCCGATCGTCGATCGTTACGATCCACCGAACTTTCTATGAAAAAAAAACGGGTTCTCAAAGAATACGCTAGATGCCGTTGATTTATTTTCATAGAAAATTCGGTGTATCGTAACGATCGACGATCGGCACTAAACTCGTAATAAGCACTCTGAGCTCGATGCGTCGACAGTCGCGCACTGACGAATTTGAAATAGAAGTCACATTTGATTTGATGGGTGGTCATAAATTTTTTGAACATTTTAGGACAAACTTAGACCGTGGGTTCGAGCCTCGCGTCTACTTATTTCATACAATTGCACGCCCTTCTCCTTGAGTGAGTGAAATCGCACCCCGTGCGTGACCCCTAGACCCGTTAACATTTTTAATTTCGTCATATCTTTTGAATGAAATGTCCGATTTGAAGAAATTTAAGAAGTAATCTATAGGTATTGAAACCGTTTTAAATATGAAATGATTTATTTGGATAAGGATTAATACCAAGGTACAAATAAAGACCCTTTTCTAGCGGCGGCATTTCAATTAAATTTTTATAATAAAAGAACACTTATTGTGACATAACTATAATAGTTAGACATATGCTGTCGCGACATTTTTTGTAGATGATGATGTGTTCTACAAAATCGTAGTACATTATTTTGTTCTATCATCAATAGTTTTCGCAGCGCACGCGATAAAAGGTTTTTGTTTTCCACCTTGGGTTACATTATAGGAGTTTTAGTAAGAATCCCTGATTTTTGAAATCGGACCAGTAGTTTTTGAGCCTATTCGTTACTTACAAAAATACAAATCTTTCCTCTTTATAATAATACTAATATTAAATATTATAATATTAGTGTAGATGTAGATATATGTATGTGGAACTTAATTTTACTTCTCCTTGTCGTGTCACTAGACTGAAGCACGACCGGATTCGAACCTACGACCTCACGATCGGAAGGCGGGGTACTCCCACTAGACCGCACCGGAGCTCTTTTTAATTCTCCTGTAAACACTTTTACGGTACTTTTTACGGTGAACCCTGTGAGAGACAGGCAACAGTAGATCGTTTGAAGTTTTTGCTGATAAAGTAGGTAGTACCTATCTGAAAGTCAATCGTAGATGATCTGAAAAAGTGCGGCAACAAGCTCTCACCACTTGGGTTTCGATAAACGTTTCTTATCGGACCCTAAACAGCATCAACTGTTACAAAAATATGAATCGAGTTATGGGCGACATCGTATGATAAGGGCGTGAACGGGTCTGATGATCCCGATAGCGGATAGCGACACCGCTCATATGGGTATTGTTTTTGTGTTGCGGGTCAGGCGCGATAGCCCTCGCCTCGTCTGCTCACTCGCTCGCTCACTCACTCACTCCCTCTCTCTTAGAACCACTGCCGAGTGAACAGAGCGAGGGCGAGCTTGGGCCATGTTTTTTATTGCGATAAAGCAATTTCCAAAAGACAAAACAGATAAGGAGTTCCGGGCCATTATTTACGAGCATGTCGAAGCTCGTTTTTTCAGCGTCAGCCACTTGAAACCTTCGTCTATCTTCGTCGCCGAAGTGAACTTTATTTTATATCGCTTTTGTGACTCGTAAAACTAATTAATAACTTTTCCTCGAACAAGGTTAGGCCGTTTAAAAATAATAAATATTTTTACAACATCTATGCACGGTCCCATATTACCATTTTAATGTGTACGCGTAAGCAAACATTCGAAACGGTATCCTTCTTAACGTTTCCTGGCAATAAAATCAATTAGTCAAAACAAAGCTAAAGCTAAGTGTGTCGTAACGCAATCGTAAACAAAGCGGTCGAGCCTCGCGCCGACGGGCTCCGGCGCGGCGCGGCGCGCGGCGCGCGGCGCGTGTTTGCGGAGGTGGATACAAAAAACACGTCTCCTTTTGGAATGAAGTCGTTCCTTTTAAGTGCATTAAAATCGCATTCCGTAAAAGGTGTCGGATAAGGCACGTGCCGCGCAAACAGCCGCGTCCGGCCACGGCGCCATGCCTTGCCGCGCCGCGCCGCACCGCGTCGCACCGCGCCGTGCGGTGACGCGTCGGTGACTCGTCCCCGCGCGCGACTGCACTCGTCATCTCCAGTAGCCGCTCGTTATCGCCGAAGAGACCATTACCGCAGATTACTAATAGTCGACTCCCCATTACAATAGGCATTATCGTCGCTATTAGGGCATTGTTGCACGGTGACGTCACCGGCGGCTCCGCTCGGGCAGTGGGGGCGGAAGCGGCCCCGAGCGGAGCCCGCTGCGTCTCGACTCGGCGCTCGTAGTGCGCGGTCACGTGACCCCGCGATGCCCGCGCCGCCATCCGCATCCAATAGTAGAGGTATACGTAACGCTGAAAGCGAACTCCATTAGCGTAGGTAATGTAACCCGGCATGGCTGGCTGGGGCGCACATGGCCGCGCTCCATGTTGAACACATTACGTGTAATGTGAGCCACCAGGCGCGGGCAGGCTCGGCCGCGTCCAGCTCTGACACGGAATGTGCTATGTGCCGGCACAGATGCGCACGCACCACTCTCGTAACTCGATGCTTAATTGCCGTGCCGGCACTAGCAGTCTGCACGTGGCATACTTCGTGGGGTACTTTGTGGCTTTAGGTGACCCAGATGCCGCGTCGATCACGAGGCGATCGACTCATCGAACCCGAACACAAACAAAACTCCACAACAACACCGAACGCTCCGGAGGGGTCGAACGCGCATCCCCCGTTAACGCCTTCTGGGCGATGAATCTCTCCTACATATCTCTCTCCCGGTAACAGCCCAAGCCGAGGTCCGTACCTAAGTGGTGCGTGGTTGCGTTTGTGGCCTTGTATGCCTTTGTGTATGGCAGAGCGCCTTCTGCGTTCGCCGTAGCCCGGTAACGCTTTCAGCATCGTAATAAGATTATACCAGCACTTTGTCCATTCGAAAAAAAAGTACCACAACTAGCTTAATTGGCTCTCTCGTTTCTATATCATGTATGTTATTTAAGTTATAATAAGCAGTTGGTTTTCCAATAAATAAATAAATACAACTTTAGTACCTTAATAAGTAAAAATAAAACAATACTCTGAAGAATATCAAAATTAACCTCAACCGACGAGTACCTATAGGTATATGATAAACTAGCAGCGGCCTGTCCCAGCTTCGCATGGGTGGATATAAATTTTAGGATAAACTTAGACTGTAGGTTCGAGTCTCGCGTCTACTTATCTACATCTACATCTACACTAATATTATAAAGATAAAATATTTATATTTTTGTATTTTTGTATGTAACGAATAGGCTCAAAAACTACTGGTCCAATTTCAAAAATTATTTCACCATTAGAATGCTACATTATCCTTGAGTAACATAGACTATATTATATTTTCAAAAAAATCAGGGATCCTTACTAAAACTCCAATAATGTAACCCAAGGTGGAAAACAAAAACCTCACATCGCGTGCGCTGCGAAAACTATTGATGATAGAACAAAATAATGTACTACGATTTTGCAAAACACGTCATTAATATAACTATAATAGCTAGACAGCATATGTCTAGCTATTATAGTTATGTCACAATAAGTGTTCTTTTATTATAAAAATTTAATTGAAATGCCGCCGCTAGAAAAGGCTCTTTATTTGTACCTTGGTATTAATCCTTATCCAAATAAATCTTTTCATATTCAAGACTGTTTCAATACCTATACATTACTTCTTGAATTTTTCAAATCGGACATTCCGTTCAAAAGGTTTTAAAAATATAAGCGACGCGCGGGTCACGGGGCGCGTTCTCACACAGCGCGGGCCCGGGCAAGGCGCGAGGTAGAAGGCGTGCAAATGACTCGAACCCACCACGGTCTAAGTTTATCCTAAAACATTGAAAAAAAATTTGTCCACCCGAAGCTGCGCTGCGCACTGCGAAGCTGGGACAGGCCGCTAGTTTCATATAAATTCAAATTCAATTTATTAATAATAACTGTACAACATACTTTTGCACGCCCTTCTCCCTGAGTGAGTGAGAACGCGCCCGTGGCCAGTGCGTTCGCAAAATTTTTTCAAGCTAAAATTTTTAAATTTTTAAATTTCGTAATATCTTTCGAATGGAATGCACGATTTGAAAAATTCAAGAAGTAGGTAATCTATAGGTATTGAAACAGTCTTGAATATGAAATGATTTATTTGGATAAGGATTAATATAAAGGTATGGATAACATGGTCTGTTTGAAGTCGGCACTTCTATCAACTTTTATAACTTAAAAAAGAAGATAAGGTAACATAGCTACGATAGTATAGTTAGACATATGGTATCGCTGAATTTTTTGTAGATATTGAGGTGTTCTTTTATATTGTAGAACATTTTGGTGTTCTATCGTCAATAGTTTTCGCAGCGCATGCGATGAAAGACATTTGATGGCCAATTTTGTTACACCTTGGGCTACATTATTGAAGTATTAAAAGGGATTCCCTAATTATTTCTAGTAATAAATATAGCCTATGTTACTCAGGAATAATGTAGCATTCTAATGGTGAAAGAATTTTTGAAAGCGGACCAGTAGTTTTTGAGCCTATTCGTTACATACAAAAATACAAATCTGTCCTCTTTATAATATTAGTGTATATAATATGAGAGAGAGAGGTGTGTCAGGATCGTATGAATGTCTAACACACAACTTAGTCATATTTGCTTGATTACGTCGTGAATTTTAAACTTTTGTGTGTCAAAATTGCTTTTGTCTTGTTTAGCCTTATCCCCTTATCTCCCACTGAGCTTCCCTGACTCATCCAGAAACGTAAATACTTTAAATTATTTATTTATTTTAAGCCTCATATCAGATTCTATGGTTTCTTGTTATTTTTTTATCGTTATATCTTTCTTATCTTTAGTTGTTTGAATCTGTGTGCCCAATGGCAAAGGCCTCCTCCAACCGCTTCCACTCCTCTCTATTTTGAGTACCTCTTGTCCAGGTTTTTCCCATTGATTGGACTAACTCGTCATCCCATCTCCGGGTCGGCCTGCCTTTTTTTCGTTTCCCATCTCGAGGGTTGGTACCCTCGAGATGGGAAACGAACGAATGTGTGTGTGAATGTGGGTGATTTTACATATTACATGATTTTACTCCATTTTTCCGCACCGCGCATTGTGCCCACTTCCATTTAAGTTTTTTTATTTTTACACACACATCTGAGGTTTTTGTTGCATTTCTGATAGTGCTGTGTCTGATTTTATCAAATTTTCTTCTCCCCGTCAGTCTCTTTCCATGCTGCGCTGTGCCACTTGTAGCCTTTGGTGGGGAGCTTTTGTTTTTGGCAAATTGGCTTTTGGCGGCCACGTCTGGCAGCCATAGGTTAATATCGGGAGAATGCATGTGTCAAGTAGTTTGCCTTTAATGGTTATACATATTTTGTTGTGCTTCATGATTTCTTTGAACGTCCAGTATTGTTTCCAAGCTTTTGCTATTCTTGTTTCAATTTCTTTGCTTGACATGCTGTCCTTTGTGATGTGAGAATATGTAAATGAGTATGTTTACCTTGGGCAACTTTATATTATACTTACATAAAATAAAGTAACTTGCTAACTTCGAGTTTGCGTATTAGGTATATTGTGTTTTATTTGTGTAATAAATGATCGCTAAAACTGTTAGAAAATGTTGTAATTGTGCTATAAGGTCCCAGTGAGTCGCTCCCGGTGCAGGCAGGTAGCTAGTTTTAGGAATATATATATGTATATTATAGTATTGTTTGTAATAGCAACGTGCTCGTATGAAGTGGAGTGTTATTGTTCGTATAGGTTCCGAGTAGTAAGTAACGGTCGCAGTGCCGTTGCGCAGGCGCAGAGCTTATGCGCTAGTTATTGTTACAATGGCTCAGGGTTCAGCCACAGTTCACACAACTAGTATTATTACTAGGAACTCGCATAGTTTCCGTCGGCATTAGGCACCATTTTAAAAATAGGAATTTCTTATTTTCTCTCGTAGGATCTAGAAAATATGATCTGAATTTTAGAGGACACCCACCGACGGTTCTCCCACACAAATAAACGTTACCTAACTTTATTGTAAGTTTCGTAGACTGGACAGTTCCGTCCAGACACGAGGGAAGCCGAGCTCCAGCTGTGGATTTAGTTAGTTGTTAGTGTTGGGCTCGACGTCAAAGCTGTTGATGATAAACACAAGTACAACTGAAATAATCAAGAATAGAAACAGAGATTTTTATTCTTCTTCAAAAACCCCTTTGTTTGTATTACCTACTGAAGGTAATCGATTCTAAGTATTCGAGAATACCTAAGTATTTTACACCACGTGTATTTTATATTTATATCTATTAGTTCAGGTCCTTGTGCACAATACTCATAGTATTTAACTATCGAGTAGGCGAGTAAGTAGGAGTACGATTGCAGCGTAGTGCAAAATGTCCGGTAGGTACCTACTCGCCGACTACTGTCTGCTTACATTACTATTGTGATTATAGTAGACATAGACATAGACATAGACATAGACATAGACATAGACAATCATTTATTTACTACTTAGCACACAACATACAAAACATGATAATGAAATACATAAAGGAATAATAATAAATCATAACAATAGAAAAAACAAAAGGGGATAAAAAAAACAAGAACAAAACAATGTTAAAAACCTACATGCTTAAATATGATGTATGCTACAGCAGCAGGTGAGCGCGATCTACATAGGTAATAGGCAATACACATACAAATACTTTGTATTTCATTTCGTCACTTCGGGAAGGTTTAGCTCTGATTTCAGATTTCGACTCGACAGCTTAATGCGAAGGTAGTTGATGGGATAGCAAGTCCTCGAAAGATCTGTACCTATAGGAATCTCCGTGCGGAAACGTGTTTGTTTATTTACATTATCGACACACCTATTAGGGATAGTTTGTAAATCCTGTAACACGATAGTGCTCATAAAATGCGTTCCCACTGAGCTTCGTCTCCGTACACGAGCCGTACGTGCCGCCTCGCGGTCACGCGGCGTGACTCAGCCGACACGGCGAGGTCGCTCGCTCGCGCGCTCGCATCGACATCCACTGCTCGGTGCCGCGGCCGAGGACGAGGGAGCGAGCGCGCCGCTAACGGTTGTGTGTTGCGCAGTCGAGATGGCGGAGTTTTTCACTGAGGGCCGCGAGTGCGTGAACTGCGGCGCCATCCACACGCCGCTGTGGCGCCGCGACGGCACCGGCCACTACCTGTGCAACGCGTGCGGCCTCTACAACAAGATGAACGGCATGAACCGCCCGCTGAAGCCGCCGCGGCGGCTGGTACGTCAGCGCAGCGCCTCGCACGCGCCGCTCCCGCCGCACGACGTACGCACCTCTCACTCGCATACCGACCCGCGCTCTGCGCTCTGCGCTCCGCATCCGCCATCCGCCATCCGCCACCGCAATCCGCGCCCGGCGCGCGTCCGCTCCCGAGACCGCTCCGCTCCGCCCGAGGGCTCTAGTGACGTGTAGTGTTGTTGCAGTGGCCGCGGAGAGGACGCCGCCGGGCGCGGATTACTACAAGGGCTTCCTGTATAACGGACTCGCGACGCACGCGCTGCCTCAGTCCGCGCCGCTGCCGCACCAGCCGCCCACCCCCGACTACAAACAGAAGAAAGGGGTACGCACGCCGCCCACTCCACCCATCCTCACCGGTCTAACCCATCGCTTGCCTCGCTAACCGCACCGCCGCTAGTGTCCGCCCCCGCCCCCCACCGCCCCCACCGCCCCCGCTGACCGAGCTCTCTGCGCAGATGGGCACGAAGCGGCCCGGCATGGCGTGCACGAACTGCCACACGACGACGACGTCGCTGTGGCGCCGCAACGCCAAGGGCGAGACCGTGTGCAACGCGTGCGGCCTCTACTTCAAGCTGCACAACATCAACCGCCCGCTCGCCATGAAGAAGGACGCCATCCAGGTACACTTGCGACGTCGCAGACAGATCATATGCAATATCGGCGCCGAATAAGAAACTGCCGCTCGCGTTATCCTGAATGCGAGGATGTGCCGATTCGATGAAAGTAACCCTTAGGATGCATGTCTGTGAAACTCCCAGGAAGTTTGCAGTGATGCAAAATAGTCCCACGATAATATCCAACATCTTTGAAGAATCACATCAACCTAATACTTAATATTTTTGTTCGGCATTTCAGACCAGAAAACGAAAGCCCAAAAACAGCAGCATAAAAGCGGATCGAAGTCTCAAGAACACCATCTCCCGCGCCGTGTCCTCCGGGAACGTCAAGATAGAGAACTTACGTAAGTATCTAGCGAAGCGGCCTAAAGTCGTCGGATCGTCCGGTCACCGGCTGCACTCGCATCGAGTGGACTTGGGGACCCCGAGTGATGGAGAAGGTCGGTTTCTTTTACGCGACTGACGATGCAGGGTTGCGATTATCGGACCGAGCCTCTTCCTCTCGAATTCCGGCATAGGCAGGATCGCTTCGTCGATTCTAGGCAAAAATGAGGGTTCGAATCCCGGTCGCCGCCGCCGAGAAGCTCCTGTTCCCTCCCGCCGGTGCCCTCCGGTCCGGCACGCGCTCGAGGCCGGTCCGGCGGGCGTCGCGAGCCCGACGTCGTGACGCGAGCGCGGTTCTCGTGTTGCAGTGGACGGCGGGTCGGCGCGCTCGCCGCTGCCGCTCGGCTACTACGTGCAGCACGCGCTCAAGCTGGAGGAGCCGCCGCCGGCGCACCACGCGCACGCGCACGCGCACTCGCACGCACACGCGCACGCGCACGCGCACACGCACGCGCACGCGCACGCACACGCGCACCTGGTGCCGCCGCACATGCACGTGCTGTACGACGAGCTGGAGTACCGGCGCGAGGGCGGCCCCTCGCCCGGCGCCGCCGTGTCCTCGGCCAGCTGAGCCGCGCCCCGCAGTTCCCGACGCCCGCAGTGATGGCGCCCGCGCTCGCGACGCCTCCGGGATGTCCGTTTCGATGAAGATTTTTGTAACTCCGACCGTAGGAAGGTGCGTTCGCTCCGTTAGATAGGTAATTGAAGTAATATTTAAGATCGTTCGAACTCCATGACTTGAAAGTGCATTCCAGGAATCGATGAAAGTAGCGAGCGGTCGTAGTCGATGTGGACGCTCGGCCCGCCCTGCTCCGCGGGGACGGAGACGGCTCATTCCGAATCTCTTGCGTTACCCGAAGTAGAACTGCCGTTTAGGATGACTGAACGATTCAACTGAAGCGCGATGCCATCTCTATCTGCCTAGAAACAAATAAACATGGCTGTCCGAACCGCGATTGCAGATACTAAATGTCGCCAACCGAACCACTTCTAGATCACACCTTTCCAAAGAAAAGTATACATCTAGTACCTAAAACAAATATAATATCAATTATACAACTTTTTGTCAAATAAAAGCAAAAATTTTATGGAACAGTTGAATCGTTTGTCTGCAACTAACAGTACCCCAAGTATGAGTTTTGCTTACGATATTTCGTTTTTCGTTTTACGTTTTTGTCAGTGTTCATTGCGGGTTTTGTATGAAGACGCGATAGAGATACCGATACGGAACCCGCAATGAACACGGAACAAAAACGAATCGTTTTTGCTCCGTGTTCATTGCGGGTTTTGTAAAGTTCCATATCGGTATCCCTATCGCGTCTTCATACAAAACCTGCAATGAACACGGAACAAAAACGAAATATCGTAAGCAAAACTCATACTTGGGGTACAGTTGTTGGTTATATAATTATTTCAGAACAATGGAGATATAAGTTGTTCTTAATATTCTATAATAATAAAATAAATCGAATTTATCAATTTAAAGTTACTTCTTGTTGTGCTTGTTTGTAGCCGATCTCTAGTAAATAAACGATTAGATCTGAAACACCTCTCTAATATTATATTTGTTATAATAAATTAATAATTGAAATAATAATTAATATTAATATTGTAAAAGTTATTTTGTTACATGTACTAGAGTAGTTAGTGTAAGCATGCGTCCCGGCGCCGGCGCAGTGACGTCACGGCGCCGGAGCGCCGACAATGGCCAAATATACAACATAGTGTCCACTATGTGATGTTATACTATTTATAAATAATAGATTATTTTAGTGTTGACGGCAGATGAATTCATAGATATAGTTATCCTATTTTGTGTAAATATTGAATAAGCTATCAAAGTACATACACGTTAATAAATAAATGATAAAAAAACACTTTGTAATTTTTTTAAACATACCTACAATTCGTACCTCCGACGATTCGAACCTTACCTGAACATTTTGACCTCCAATAAAGTCGAAGACAAAAGGTACTTATTGATTACTGATTAAAGGTATTTACTGGTAAGTACTTATATGAGTTAAATCGGATGATGAGTTATTAAGATATGGGGTTTTTTAAGAGGCCAAAAATAAAAAAAATTACACAAAAAATCAAGTTACATGTCATATGATAAGTCTTTGTTTGGACATTCCAAAAACATTTTAATTTTTTTTTGTTTGGACGCCTGGTTTTCGACATACAAGATAAAAGTAAAATAAAGATAACCAACGATCAAGAGCTCCCATCTCTAAGAGTTTCGTTGACATCAAGGTTTTCACGCCCTGTACCACCTCAATTACCTCGAACGCGCCGCCCCACGCCGCGCCGCGCCGCGCCGCCGCCTGCTGAATATCGAATATGGAAAAGTTACATGCATACATATGCTTACGTGGGGTGCTGGGGCAAGTTTCCTTGACGAGCTAATTCTTACGAGGTTTCACGTGGGTTTGTGCGATCCACTGTTATTAAAATAGCTTAATACCAAAGCAAAAACTTTTTTTGTGTTAAGGCGAAGACAAGAGCTAATTTGACTCTCGCTCGCACGTTTCGACATGTTGAAAGATATAAAATCACTAAACTCATTTTCGCAAAATCGCAATCAACCATCTTGTGTGCAATCACATTGCACACAGTTTAGTAAAAATTTCAATTTGATCGATACATGTTTTCCTACTCAAAAGTTTGCTTTACTAGTTTTCGTACATAAGCAAATATATCTTTCAACATGTCGAAACGTGCGAGCGAGAAGTTGTTTGATAGTTGTCAGCCCCTTAAACGATGAATCATGAGTTTCAGGAGTGACGCTTTGCGGTGTTATTTATTACAGACACCGAGGGAGCTAACGAAGATCTTAGTGGCAACCTGGGCGATATGATATTGTACAATTGTATCCTATGCCCGATCATAAATTTCGAGCAGTTGATATACGATCGATATAAGTACTTAAAAAATACTGGTTATTAGATTTTTTTTAATACAACCAGCTGATGGAACAAGCAGATGGCCCACCTGATGTTAAGTGGTAACCATCACCTATAACAAAGCATTGCCTCGTAAGTCACGCACGATAGGAACGTGCCCTACGATGCACTGCCCTGCGTCCATCAGCTTGAGGCATACAGATGTTAAGCCTCATATGTGTGCCTGTAATTACACCGGCAACCACACTCTTCAAACCGAAACACAGCGTTGCTGCTCGGCGGAAGAAAAAGGCGTGGTGGTAGTACTTCCCCAGACGAGCCCTTCACAAAGAGCTCTACTACTCTTATAGATACTCTTAAGATACTGGTTAAATGTCAGGGTTATCTATTAATATACAAGATTCTTCAAAATAAAATTATAATACAGTATTGAAGATCCAGTGTGGTGCCAATCGAATTTAGTGAGGCGTAGGCATAACAAAAAAAGGTAGCTAGGCAATCAAATTCATGAGACATCACACGCTACGCTTCAAACTTAAAGTAGGCACATAATGCATATACAGGTACAATCTATTATAGAAGATAAAAAAAAGAATAGTACAGACATTGCAGATGGACATGTTAGCTACCGATAGACAGAGCGACCGGGATACGCACTTTTATCATGAAAGAAACATAAACAGTAATCGATAACAGGGAAACAGGTAAATGCATTGGCCCACCCAAAAATATTGAATTATTAGTAGATAACGTCACTTTATACATTTATAATGATCAGGATATAGAAAGAAGAAAGGAAAAAATATTTATTAACCCAAAAAAATAAACGCTAAATTAGGTGAGTAGGTTTTTTTTTTTTTTTTTATACAACTAGTTGATGAAACAAGCAGATGTAGGTAATACAGTGCTAAAACAAAATAAAAAAATACATAAGTATAACAAAAAAAAATATTTAAACGAATGGAAAAACATTGTCCTGTGTGGTGCAATAAAGGTTAACAGCAAAGGCTGACTCAGTATTTGCTGCACCGATACCCATTTTACATGTAACAGCGCAGCATGCAGCATAAATAAGTGCATTGATGATGGAACTTTCCCGGGCCTTATGAAACACTCAAAAGTCCTACCTTTATTCAAGTAGAAGCGAACCTTCAAATTTGAGACCAATATCAATTCGTCCAGTGATGAGTCAAGTCAAAGTCAAAGTCAAAATGTATTTATTCAATAAAATCACAAGGATCACTTTGAAACGTCTTAAAGCTAGGTGACTCTAGGTGCCAGTTCCACGCGACCAAAGCCTAGAAGAACAGGCAACAAACTTACGGCTTGGTTCCTACCGTTCTTTTGTATGATCCTTTTACAATGTAATAATCTCTAATACTATAAGAATCAAAGTCCTGACTGACTGACTGACTGACTGACTGACTGACATATAGACAACGCACAGCCTAAACCGCTGGTCCTAGAGACTTGAAATTTGAGGAGTACATAGGTCTTATAGCGTAGAGGTGTACTAAGAAGGATTTTTTGGAAATTCATCACCTAAGGGTGTAAAAAGGGTTGAAAACGTTGGTATGAAAAATAGTATTCCTTGAACCTACAAACTTGAAACTTGAAGTAGATGTACTCCAAGGCTAAAAAATAGGAAAGACATTTATAGTTTTTTAAAACTACCCTTAATAAGTGTGCAAAGGGATGTAAAAGTTTGTATGGGAGTTTTTTGACCGCATGTCCTAGAGACTTGAAATTTTAGGAGTACATAGGTCTTATGGCGTAGAGATGTACTAAGAAGGAGTTTTTGGAAATTTAACCACTAAGGGTGTAAGAAGGGTTGAAAACGTTGGTATGAAAAACTCTAATACTATAAGAATCAAAGTCCTGACTGACTGACTGACTGACTGACTGACTGACTGACTGACTGACATATAGGCAACGCACAGCCTAAACCGCTGGTCCTAGAGACTTGAAATTTGAGGAGTACATAGGTCTTATAGCGTAGAGGTGTACTAAGAAGGATTTTTTGGAAATTTATCACCTAAGGGTGTAAAAAGGGTTGAAAACGTTGGTATGAAAAATAGTATTCCTTGAACCTACAAACTTGAAACTTGAAGTAGATGTACTCCAAGGCTAAAAAATAGGAAAGACATTTATAGTTTTTTAAAACTACCCTTAATAAGTGTGCAAAGGGATGTAAAAGTTTGTATGGGAGTTTTTTGACCGCATGTCCTAGAGACTTGAAATTTTAGGAGTACATAGGTCTTATGGCGTAGAGATGTACTAAGAAGGAGTTTTTGGAAATTTAACCACTAAGGGTGTAAGAAGGGTTGAAAACGTTGGTATGAAAAATTGTATTCCTTGAACCTACAAACTTGAAACTTGAAGTACATGTAGGTACTCCAAGGCAAAAAAATAGGATAGGCATTTTTAGTTTTTTAAAACTACCTTTATTAAGCGTGCAAAGGGATGTCAAAGTTTGTATGGGAGTTTTGTAACGCGTGGCGCGATTGACTTAAAACTTGGGGTAATATACTAAGAAATAAATAATTAAGAATGACACTTTTAATTTTTGATAGTTACCCCTTCAAAGGGTGCAAATTACTGTAAAATTTAGTATGGGAGATTTTTAACGCATACTGCGATTGATTTCAAACTTGAAGTAAATATATAAAAAGACAGTATGATTTTAAAAAACACCCCCTAAAACGTTACCCTCCTTCATGCGCTCGAGTAAAAAGGATACAACGAGGCGTCAATTGAGGGTATTTACCGTGCCTGGGGATCAAAGTCTTGAAGCTGTTTTGTTTCGTTTGTTTTTGGGGTAGAAACTAGGAACAAATAAGTACATATTTTCCGTGTAAGGTTGTCTTTGTTGTATTTGTCATGTTTGTCTTAAGCTCAATACCTATACCTACCTACCTACCTAATATAGGTAATGTACGCCTATAGGTATTTCTTATACCTATGTAGGTATTTAAATCCTACCCTATTAATATACAACTCAATGCGAGAGTTACGATGTTTGGATGTTTGTGGCTCAATCACGGCCCACCACTTCAACGCGTGCGAAGCCGCGGGAAGCCACTAGTATAATATATTATTGAAGTTTAGTGAGGCGTAGGCATACAGAAAAAGGTAAACATAATCAAATTTATAAGACAGCACACGCTACGCCTCAAACTAATATTACCTAATGCATAAATACAATCTATTAAATCAGAGAAAAATAAAAAAAAACACACAATAGTAGGTACAGTACAGACATTGCAGACATGTTAGCTGCCGATGGGCAGAGCGACCGGGACATCGGGCCACGCATTTTTATCAACAATATAGCTATCTAAAGTATAATAAGCTTTCCTTATTAGATTATTCTTAATGTACACTTTAAATTTTCTAATAGGAAGCCCAGTGGCACTTTCTGGAAGTTTATTATAGAAGCGAATACCGTTCCCCATAAACGAGCCATTTACCTTTTGAAGTCGAAATTTAGGTATACATAATTTGTTTTTATTTCTAGTGTTAACGTTATGTGCATCACTCTTTTTCTTAAAGCTATCTATGTGTTTATGAGTGTATAATAGATTTTCATAAATATACTGTGAAATGACTGTGAGAATATTAATTTCTTTAAATCGCTCCCTTAATGAGTCACGTGGTTTCATTTTATAAATGGCACGTATCGCCCGTTTTTGAAGTACAAATATACTTTGTATATCAGCAGCTTTCCCCCAGAGCAAAATACCATAAGACATTACACTATGGAAGTAGCTAAAATATACTAGTCTAGCTGTAGCTTCATCTGTAAGCCATCTTATTGTGCGAACTGCGTATGCAGCCGAACTCAGTCTACCAGCAAGTGATTTGATGTGTGGACCCCACTGCAATTTTGCATCAATATTAAGTCCTAAAAAAATAGTAGAATTGACAAGGGTAAGTGATTCACCATTTAATTCAATATTGGTTGGTCGTTGAACCACATTTGGCAAAGTAAATTTAATGCATTTCGTTTTCCCAGCATTGAGCAAAAGATTATTAACAGTAAACCAGTTAAGTACTTGCGACAGAGATGCATTAACGTCATCGAAGTTAGTCTTCAATCTGTCGACTTTAAAAATTAAAGAGGTATCGTCAGCAAATAGAACTATTTCACATAAATCTTTTACAAAAGGTGGAAGGTCATTTACGTAAACTAGAAATAAGAAAGGACCCAATATCGAACCCTGAGGCACCCCTATATCAATGACCGATCCAGAAGACCTCTCACCGCCAACATCAACTTTTTGGATTCTATTGGTTAAGTAAGACTGTATAAGATCAATAGCCCGGTTTAGGATGCCGTAGTGTTTAAGTTTAGATAATAAAGTGGCATGACTTACACAGTCAAAAGCTTTGGACAGATCGCAGAATACCCCGATCGCATCTTGTGAGTGTTCCCAAGCATCATATATGTGCTTCAGGAGCGTCGAGCCGGCATCAGTCGTTGATCGACCTTTAGTAAATCCAAATTGATGACCATGAAGTATGCCGTTGACGTTAAAATGTGATATTAACTGATTAAGAACAACTTTTTCAAAAATTTTACTTAACGTAGGTAGTACCGAAATAGGCCTGTAGTTGGCAGGATCTTGTTCATTTCCAGACTTGTACAGGGGAATGAGTTTACTGTGTTTCATTAAATCAGGGAAAACGCCCTCACCAACACATCTATTAAAAATGTATGCTAGACATGGTGCAATATCAGTTATAATAGCGCCTAATACTTTTGTAGACATTCCCCATAGATCTTCAGTATTTTTAATATTTAAGGATTTAAATGTTTTGACAACATTATCAGCATTAATAAATTTAAAACTGAAGATATTATTACATTTTTGAACGCTAGACTCTAATAGTGTTGTCGCTTCAGCAGCTGAGGAATTTAAGGATGAAGTCACAACTTTAGGTATACTGGAGAAAAAACTATCAAACGCGTTGGCGACTTCAATATTTTTTGTAAAAACATTATTGTTTACTTTTAAATTTATCTGTTTATTACCGAGCTTCGATTTGCCTGTTTCGTTATTGACTACCTTCCAAGTTGCTTTAATTTTATTTGTCGATTTTTCAATTTTATTTCTTATATGCAATGATTTTTTGAAAACTTTTTTGAAAATTTTTGAGTAGTTTTTTGTGTGTAAAATAAACGTTGGGTCATTCAGCATTGACTCCCTAGCAGCGTATAGGTCATATAATTTATTCCTACTTTTATGAATACCTGGAGTTGCCCAGTCAGCGAACTTGACACTTACACTAGTTTTACATGTTTTAAGTTTAAAAGTATCATTATGTTCTTCATTTATTAAATTTGACAATTTTATAAAAAGATCATTTGGGTCAGTCAAGTATGGTAAAAGGGACACTTTCAGTTCAACATTGTTCTGAAACATTTTAGTACGGCTATCTGTGATAGGCCGATAGGTGAAGACCTCGTCTACTGATATTTTATTAGCAAACCTAGCGCTATGACCGTAATGATCGGAACTAAAATGCTTAACTACAGACTTACAAATTGGATCATGACTGCAAAAGATGTTGTCTAGACAGGTGGCTGTTGTTAGCGTCACTCTTGTTGGGTCTTTAAACAAGCAGTGTAGATCAAAACATTTAAACATTTAAAGAGTAAGATCTTTGAACGCTTATTATTGGATCAATAATAAGCGTTCAAATAGCCTCCTGCAATTCGGGTTTACTAGAGGTTGGTGCACAATAGATGCTGGCGTATTGTAAGTAAAATCAATATTTGATGCCTGGGAGAGATCGCAGGATGCCTATGGAGTCTTCTGCGATTTCTCAAAGGCTTTTCACTACGTCAATCACGATATACTGGCTGGTTACAAAGCTAAGGTCTTATCTCACTGACAGACGACAAGCTGTAGTTATAAACAAAACGAAATCCTTTGCATTACCAGTAAATAAAGGTGTTCCTCAGGGATCAATTCTAGCCCCGTTTTTGTTTCTCGTCTATACAAGGTGTTCCTTGTTGTGTATATAAACTTCAGGGGGCTAAAGTACCCATCAATATGAACAACTTTTTCTAAGGAACCAACACTGTGAACGCGAAAAAAAAAACAGCTGTTTCATACATTTTAGCCTGGTAGGTATTGAATTTTTGTATGAAACATCTGTTTTTTTTTTCGCGTTCACAGTGTTAGTTCTTTAGAAAAAGTTGTTCATATTGATGGGTACTTTAGCCCCCCGAAGTTTATATACAAAACTTATGGAACACCTTGTATAAATGACTTGCCGTTTCAAGTAGGAAACCTTAGACCACGACCGACATCGTACTATTTGCAGATGATGCCTCTATCATCATCAACACAAAGAGAAATTGTTCTAATGGTAGGTACATCGTAAGTTAATAATGTGTTGGCTAAAATTAACTGCTGGTTTAGCGTGAATAATTGATCGAGTGAGCGAAGCGAACGAAGATCTAGTTTCAACTTGGGCGATTTTGCATTTTATGTATGTATGTATGTATGTACCTATGTATGTATGTTTGTCTGGCCATAACTTTCGAACCGTTGATCCGATCTGCATGAATGAAGAATTATTAAGATGAAGGGTTATTAAGATATGGGGTTAAATTAAGAAAGTTTTTTTTTTTTTTTTATACAACTAGTTGATGAAACAAGCAGATGGCCCACCTGATGTAAAGTGGTAACCATCACCTATAACAAAGCATTGCCTCGTAAGTCACGCACGATAGGAACGTGCCCTACGATGCACTGCCCTGCGTCCATCAACTTGAGGCATACAGATATTAAGCCTCATGTGCCTGTAATTACACCGGCAACCACACTCTTCAAACCGAAACACAGCAACGCTGCTTGGCGGCAGAAAAAGGCGTGGTGGTAGTACTTCCCCGGACGAACCCTTCACAAAGAGCTCTACTACTCTTAAAATTAAGATAACCAGCGATCCAAGAGCTCCCATCTCTAAGAGTTTCGTTGGCATAAAGGTTTTTCTACTGGTCGCTCAGTTCCTTTGCTTTTTCTTATTTTTTTTTCTTGAAATAAATTAAGGAAGTACTCAGTTCTCATAAAATGGTGACAACGACCAGGTCTGATGATGGAGCCAAGGTCTGTTCAACGGAACTCTTCAATAAATAGGCCAATAGAGTTGAAACTTGGTAAACGTACCAAGTTAGTAGGCGGTAGTCAGAAAAAAGTACAGACATAATGTTTGGACTTGCCTCTGACTACCACCTACTCAAAGTTTTGGTGCGTATTGACTTAAAGAGGGGCCGTCGCTGTGCATTTTAAGTTGTGAACGCGGTTTTACTAACTTATTTCTTCCTGGCCTCAATGCGTATCTACTAGGCAGGTCTTCTAGGTTATTACATAAATGGGGATATTTTATTAGAAATTTGCACATTTCTAGAATGTATAAACTAGGTAACGTTAGGATCTTTGGTTTTTAATGTGTGGTTTGCAGGTTTCTCTTCGCCCTATATTTACAAGGATACGGATACATTTGTATTGTAAGATAAATAGGTCTCGTACATCTGTGCTGTTGCCCCATAGAATAATGAATAAATATAACTAGTAGTTCGCCCCGAACTGAGATCTCGTGATGCGACCCGACGAACGTATCAAAACTTTGAGTAAGTAGTAGTCAGAGGCAAGTCCAAACATTATCTTTGGACTTTTTTCTGACTACCGCCTACTAACTTGGTATGGTTACCAAGTTTCAACTCTATTGGCCTATTTATTGAAGAGTTCCGTTGAACAGACCTTGGCTCCATCATCAGACCTGGTCGTCGTCACCATTTTATGAGAACTGAGTACCTCCTTAATTTATTTCAAGAAAAAAAATTAAGAAAAATCAAAAGAACTGGCCGACCAGTAGAAAAACCTTGATGTCAACGAAACTCTTAGAGATGGGAGCTCTTGGATCGCTGGTTATCTTAATTTAACTTTTATTATTTTATCTCAAAAACCGAGCGTCACAAAAAAAAAGTAAAAATTGTTTTGGGATGTCCAAACAAAGCCCTTTCATATGACATGTAACTTGATTTTTTTATGTAACTTTTTTTATTTTTGCCCCCTTAAGAAACCCCATATCTCAAAAACCCTTCATCCGATTTTACTCATATACTTACCAGTAAATTTCTCAAGTACAAGCTATCGACATATTAAATTTCATGCAGATCGGATCAACGGTTCTGAAGTTATCGCCAGACAAACATACATACATACATACATACATACATACATACATACATACATAAAATGCCAAATCGCCCAAGTTGAAACTAAGATCTTTGTTCGCTTCGCTCACTCGATCAATAAATAAATAAATATTGGTGAACTTTCCACACAGCACTATCTAGCCCCAAACTAAGCCAAAGCTTGTAATATGGGAACCAGATAGCTGATATAATACATATATACTTTTTTTTTGTAAATACATACTTATAATATTATATAACACCCAGACAGAGAACAAACATCAATGTTCGTCTCACAAATGTTTGTTCTCGGTGGGGATCGAACCCACGGCCTACGGCGCAAAAGGCAGAGCTACTACCAACTGAGCTGTGAAGGCTGTCCAATAGATAACTTGTACTTCTGCAAATAAATAATTGAATTGAATTGATATAGCTATCTAAAGTATAGGAAGCTTTCCTTGTTATACTTTTCTTAATAATAATAAAAATAATATAATTTTATTTCAGATAACTAAGATCCATACATTGTTAGTACGTACAAACTTAAAAACTATGTTAGATTAATAGTAAGAAAAACAGCAATCCTATGCCGTCATTACTTGCACACAGTGCTTTAGGAAGGGGCTATCCCATTTATGAGCAACAATGCCCACGTACTCTCGTCAGCAGTGACGCAGTTTTCTTCCGCATGCAGGCGGCGAACCCGTCAGTGCGTGCCTCTGCAAACATACCGGAGGCGCTGCAGAACCGTGGTAGCCCCAATAACATCCTGAATGCATTGTTGTATTGGACTCGAAGGGTGCTAAATGCTTTTTGCGTATACGAATACCACAGGCTGCTCGTGTAAAAAGACTGACAGTAAGCTTTAAACAGAGTTATTTTGACTTCTCTTGAACAGCGAGCGAACCTACGGACCAGCATATTAGCTCTAATAGTCAGCGCCCTTCGCTCCCTTTCTAAATCTGGCTCATCGCTCAGATTTTCGGTGACAATGTGCCCTAAGTACGTAAATTGGCTCACCCTCTTCAGGGCAATATCATCTAACATAATGGGTGGAACACTCCCCGGACACTTGCCTTTATGTGCGAATACCATGAACTCACTCTTTTTACATTATACCGCAAGCCATGACTAGCAGCAAATGTCTCGCACATTAGCACCAGTTTCCGAAGTGCACTGATAGATGGAGCCAGCAGAACCATATCGGCGGCGTAGCTTATATTATTTACACCTACGCCATCCACATAGCAACCGAATGGCTGTCTGCTGAGTCCATCTATCAGTTCATTTACAAAAAGATTGAAAAGCTGAGGCGAAGATATCCCCCCTTGCCTCACCCCTTAATGTATACGCGTTTAAGGTAACTCGATCAAAAGGGAAATAGAGTCGATGAAATCGAAAGAGTTTTAATTCGACCTCCAAACAGCACGGGCGACAGTTGAAGTGTTAAAGGCTCGCATGTGTCTTCTCTCTCGCATTGATATACGAAGGAAAACGTTTCATTCATACTTTAGGAAAATTTCCACACTGTGAGTACCTATGTTTAATCGCATTTTCTGAGCATCCAAGTATCAACAACACTCTTTGTTCGGCCGCAGTTAAAGCCCTCTAAAGTACCCGGCGCGTTGTGTACCGAGTCGAGACGCACGCAGACACCTACATCGTGATGCGGCACTCGTATTTGCCTACTAATAACACTTCAGGGAAATCGAACGCGCAGGGACTCGACGGTGAAGGGCGGGGGGAGGGGGGGGGGGGAGGTAGGACAAGTGCTGAAACAATATGGCGGTGCGTCACGTGCACCGCTCATCACTCGCTCACACGTTATTAGCTTTTCACGGAAAATATTCGACGAAAAACAAGATAAGATCGCGATGAGGTCGGGCGGCGGCGCCTCTATAATCCGTCGATCGATGCTATCGAAGGATCACTCGCGCGCCGCCGCGCCCGCCTATGCCAGCAGCACTGCTTCCATCGCGCTGCGCCCGCAGCGGCAGCACCGGGGCCGCGGCGGAGGCTCCGCGTCGCATCTCGCGCGCAGCTCGGGGCCGCGGCGGCAGCGGCTCGACTGTAATGAGTCGTCGCCGGCGCAGATACCGGCTCTCCTAATCAAATCTCGGAGCCTGTACCTATCTGATAATTACTCCGTATCGGGGATGGTATCGCAGTATCTCGGAGATACGACGAGAGGCATACACCCCTCCGCCGCCGCCGTGCCTGCGCCTCCGGTGCAGCAGGGTGCGGGCAGACACCAGCGGAAGGGAACCATGTGAGGGGGGACGGGAAGGCTCGGAAATGTGGCGTCGGAGACAAATATTAGCGGTGCGCTCATCGCGGATGTGTTTGCTCGGCTTATCTAGGTGACAGCTCGCACCGACGCGGCCGCGGGTGCGGGCGCGGGCGACAACGACGCGCGGCGTTGCACAAGGCGCGCCACTGTCACCCGAGTTGTAGCCGGCTGACCGTCCGTCTGCAGCGGGGAACCCGGCGGTGTTACTCACCCGCAATGTTAACTAGATACAGTATCTCCTAGATACGATTAGGTATCGGAACTCGACTCTAAGATAACCGCGGTCTCACATTAGCGCCTAGTTAAGATAAATGAGATAACAATTTGCATATCTTAGCGAGGCGATACCGCCGCGAGGGTATCTATGGGGTCGATGCACTCAGATATGGTAATCACACCCATGGATGTAAATACGCCGGTGTCACTTCGATTACGTATTCTACATTATCTGCCGTGATTAGGAGTCAGCTGGAACACCTGCTGATAGATTACTTACTTCAATAGAATACCTAATAGATTCATTCATTACAAGTAGGTACGTAATGTTTCAGCGAAGACAATGCAAGACTATTTCGATTACAATCACAGAATACCTAGTAATATAGCATACAAAGTTTATAAGTCTAGTGAATCTACATAGCGTCGCAACGCAACGACTCATAGAGCATTGCTTGCATTTTTCGTTTTACAACACACAATTCGCGCCAAACGCCTGCGCAGGCGCAACTTTGTACAACAACGCGTCGAGCACTAAGTAACGGTCTAAAATATTTTGTCATGTAAACTAATTAAACACAATTACTCATTCAAAGCAAATTATGTGTTTTTAAGGAACACCCGGAATTCGTAGCAGTCTCGTAGCACTGCCGTAGCACCCCAGTAACCTGAACTGCACTGCAGCGAATACTGAACTTACCTTTCTGGGCGTTCTGCGCGTCAACCCTCTACTCAAAAGAAAGGAAAGAAACAGATTACTGTTTTTGCTTCTTCTACTGAAACTCAGTATAAACGATTTAAAATGGATTATAACCAGTTTGGATGGTTATGATAACCAACAAAAAAATATCGAAGATTCCGTTTCGCCATATAAAACTAGCATCTTGAAGGCCAGATGATGATTAGCATTGAAATGAAGATAACCTATGGGTGTTCTAGGATTTGGATTGTTCAGTATAATTTTCTCGTTTTCCCGTTCCTGGTGTGGTCGGTCGTGGGACACTACGTATGATTGGAGGATCGCAGATAAGTTGACCTTATTCACTCCGAGAGATCGGGTAGGTAGGTAAGTGTACCTACCATCGAATATACTGGTGTGTATCATATCATACATCGAATGTAGTGATGAGTACATTCGATGTTATCTAGAGTCGAGATATCGATCGGAGTAGGGTGGAGTCGTGGCATCGCATCGGGCGCGGATGTTATCGCGCGCTATCGACTCCGCTGACAAGTGTCACCGCACGCCTCAACATCAGGGGTTTACTCTGAGAAAGGATACGATTACGATTTATAATGATATTTCATGTTACACTGCGCGGCAAGGCAACACGCTCCCCGTCGAGTAGTTATAGCCGCACATACTCGTACCGCGCACTGTGACTCAACATGTGAGTACGAACCTCCGCTTGTCGTTCTGTGGAGTACACCTCCTGGACTCTGGTTTCGTAAGCTGACATGTGACGCACACTTGTACACCTCTTCAACTGTCACACGATGACAATTTGCGGAGATTAATGATAACAAACTGTCAATAATATCTAGTTCGTGTCGGAGTGTTTATGAGACGATTTTTCTTCGAGCACCATTGCAGCGTCGTTTTAACTTTTTAATATGTTCTGTGTGTTGTCTACTGTCGCAAATTGGTTTTAAAACAGATGCGTATCCTAATCAATACCTACTAAGTTTACACATTCGCACACCCTCGCAGAGCTACTAGTGCCCTCTCCCGTCGCCTACCAACAAGGAAAATATCGCTCGTACCCTCGGGAGGCAACTGCCAGTATCTGAAACCAGTGCGATAAGTGCTGCGTAGGAGCAGTAATTAGGCTATTAGTAGATAGGGGCGCTGATTACTGCATGCGTACCTAATAATGTATTCTAATGGCCTTACTTATAAAAATCTATCAAAAGATAAGCAATTCGTATACAATTTAAATCTCTTATAATGGGTTAAGACAAACAGTGACAGGTTTAACTTATGGGGTTGTGGATATCGATCGCGCCCGTGATATACCATCAAACAAAAAAACATTTATAATACGCCGCGGTGAGCTAGTATGCTCGTGGTACAGTTAGGTGTATAGAACATGTCCTCGGGTTTGAATGAACATTGTAAACAATGAACAATATAAATAAAACATAGAAAAAGTCCTTTATGGAAAATAAATACTTATTATGCCCCTCCAACTCACTAAGTTCGATTGGCACCACTTCATGATTATATTATTTTATAACAAGGATCAATACAAACGAACGGGGCATCTTCTAGGCTTGGGCGCATAAAACTAGCACCTAGATTCACCTAGATTGAAGACGTTTCACTGAAATGTAATTGGAACTCTGTCATTAGTTTTATGCCAATTAGTTAGTCGATACTATTTTCCGTAGGTTTTGGGTTTAAACTGCACCTGCGACATTTCTACGTGCGACATATTTAATTTATCTGTCAAATCGCCTGGGACGGGCGAGCTGCGCCGCGGCACAGTTTATTTTTTATTGTATTGCGTTAGGTTTAAATCTAAAATTAGGCTGAATAAGTATAATGTTAGTCCTTAGTAGTCACATTATAGAGAGCTCTTTGTGAAAGAGTTCGTCGGAGGAAGTAGTAACACCGCACCTATTTCTGTTGTGATTTGATTTGTTCGGTATGGGTGCCGGTGCAACTGCCTGCACATGAGCTTTATTACCCTTCACGCATTATTACGATATCACTGTAAAGTTTAACATCAGAAGAGTCATTTGCTCTCTTATCTTTGTCTCATTAGCTGAGCTATTCATTATTTTGAAGATCTGATCCGAAAACATCTTAAAACCGTGATTATTTTCTTTCTATTCTTATTTTTAACCATTTTTTCCTTGTTCTCTAAGTATCGCAAAGCATACCTACACTATGTATAACCACCATCATAGATATACCTATAGAGTATGAAGCATAATGGTAGGTATATGAGATATCGATCAGTTAAATCCAAAATGCTGGGCACTATCGCATCGCCGCATCGTATCGCATCGCATCGGTAGTGTGGCCCACGTGTGGTTATCGGGCTCGTCGTGTGCCTCCACACACACATAGGCAGATAGCCGCACACGCAGGCATCCTCTCTCGTAGAATGAAACATTATATTTGGGAGGAAAAAGACAGTCGTAAGATGCTCTAGCTGATCTATCATGGTTTTTTAATTTGGGAATGTGCATGAATAAGTAGTATAATGTGATGTTTTCCTTTACCATCTGTGTATTGCAGTTGCTCATTTTGCCATCAGCTCTGCTATGGTCTTATTAAACCTCCCTCCTATTTGAGGGATATGAATCATCATTGCACATAAACAGGGGCCTTATGCTCACTACGAGCGAGATTATCTCACGGTGGTGGAGATGACGTTCACCATCTCACTCCCCTATTTTCTCATTCAAAGTTCATGCGAGACGCAACGTCAACGAGTTATTGAACGAGATATAACGTCATCTCCACCGTGAGATAATCTCGCTCGATGTGAGCATAAGGCCCCAGGTTATAAAACTTATTTTCGTACGACGGAATTGAACCTACGAATTTTTCGATTTAAAAGCGGGGTCGCTAGGGCTAGACCGCCGGTACTCTCGTGCAGGTGATACCGTGCAGGTGATATCAGGCGAGCCCAAATAGCTCAAGGCTCCCTGTATCGTGCTATTGACACAAAATATGAATTATAGATAGCGCACGCTGTGCAGGTAGGTATAGGTAGGCTAGGTATGTAGGTGGATGTATGTCGTACGGCACAGTATGAACCATAGGTGGTTATTGGGCAAGGCGAGCGTAGCGGTGGGTGATTCATTCCTTTCGCTATATTCGGAGCGTGCGTCACACACTCCTTGGAATATGAAAACAATTGTATTGAAGGGCTGCATGAGTTTAGACATTCTTCGAATATTGTTATATCCGTGTGACGAATACAAAAGTACCTATATAGGCGGAGTAATACCATTTCTAATTAAATTTAATAGTTCTTATTTAATATAAAAATCAAAAATATATAAAATTTAGATATGGCCTAACTCCGTTCGTCGATCGTTCATAAAATGGAGTGAGCGACGCCTTTTAATTTTTTTCTTAATTTAGAGACTCGGCACTTGAACAAGTTCTTGACGAGCTCAAGTTTCCAGCAAACTTTATTGCGACAGACTTTGAAGCTAATTAAGATAACAAAGACTGTGCGTCCAAGTTGTTGAGAAATCCTTACGTCTCCTCGCTCGATAATAAACAATATCTCACTCGATTAATAAACAATATCAAAGCAGTAACTCTACGAGTCCGCAAACAATAAAACATTATATATAAGTACACCTACAAGTTGAATGGTTTCATATTTTCGAATCCAACTTCCTGTTAGACACGTGCGTGGCAGAGTTTAGCGAAATATTTGATTCAAAATATATTAATATTATTTATGTAATATAATAGTATATACATTCTTAGTTTTTTAAAACCTTCAAACCAAAACATAGTAGTTAAGAATGTAGCAACATCACTACCGACACTTGTAGAAGGCTACCCTTAAAGCTGGCCGATAGATAATCATTGTATCAGTTTGAAAATCAACTGTATCTGCATTTAGATGACTGGAACTTAATAAATACATATTGGAGGTTATTCACAGCACCATCTAGCTACAAACGCCATGAGAACCAGGTGGCTGATATGATTCTAATATACTTCTTTGTTTATAAACACATTTTTACAACATATTAATTAATAACACCCAGACCAAGAACAAACATCGACATTCTTCATACGAATGTTGGCTCATTGCCTGAAGCACAGAAGGCAGACAATACTCGATCGTCATTAGGTATACCTTCTAGTGGTGAGGCGCAATGCCGACTTGACAGTTGCTCTAGTAGCACACAGACGCACATACTCGCTTCTGTAAATATTTTCCTATTTAAATTGAGATTCTGTGTGTATACGATTGTCCATAAAATGTATTTAAAATAACAAATATAGCTCATGCTCGTATATTAGAGTAGTGGCTGCGCTTGCAGATTAGCGATATCTGGTAATTAGAGCGATGATCGATGTCTCAAGTAAGCCGATAATGCGATCTGCGATTAGGTATCGCAACCGTCTCTTATCGTTCTTTATTATTCTCTACCTATCGTAAATGTATTATAACGATCGCTGGACTGGATGTATTTACACCACCTTATTATTATATTGAAATGCGTTAAATACCGCTCATATAAAACAAGGAGCAACTAACATAAGCACGCTTTATTAGTTTCCAGACAACATATTGTTATTGCAAAATAAAAGGACAGATATATTTGATTTTGCAAAAAAATAATGCTTAAGATTCGATTTTAAAGATTAATATACAGAAATAGATTGCACAATTAGATTGTATGAAGAGACATCGAATAAGAATAAGAATCATTTATTGAAACATTAGGAGTACATTGAAGTAACACGTGTCGCAAGATTTTTAAATTCACCCCTTGATATTCAGGGGATATAGCATGCGAAACTTCAAACTTAGGTTAAATACGCTTAACAAACAAAAAGGTTAGTAACCAGAAATTAAAATTTATGGAAAAATCTAAACACACTATACCTGTAGGTACATGCTGTACACGCCTGTAAGTGACAGCGCATATACTTATTACTTAAACATTACATTATATTTACTCTAGCCTTATTACCTATCGGTAGTTACGGTAGTACGTAATGTCAATAAAAATTTATAATAAACTTCCAATCGAAATAAAAAATATAGAAAAAAATAGTCTATTTACAAAAACATTAAAATCATTTCTAATTAATAAAACATACTATGACATAAATGAATATTTGCAATAATTCAATAAATAATTATAATTTGAACTTGACACTGAAATTACCTAGATTTAACTTTGACATTTATTTTTATTTAACATTCGGCTATACACACTTTGACCTAAATATTGACTATTTTTTAATTACTATTTTTAACTTTGACATACATTCCCAATACCTTGTTTATTTAGAATACCTAGTTCTTCTTTTTCGTGCCTTGTATAACAGATAACACCTACTTTTTGACTGTAACTATACCTGTCTACCGACTATACGTATTATAATTTAAAACCTCGGCCAGCCTCCATGTTGCCATACCCTATGCAGGGTCCATGTGATACTTACTAACAACTAACAACAATGTATGTACCAAAACTAAACCATGTGTAAGCAATAAACGTATTGAATATTGAGTATTGAGTATTGAGTTGGTGTGGTCGATATAAATAAACATTTAGTGCGAATATCTTTGCATCATCTTCCGATCATTTCAAATTCGCTCTCAAAGTTTCATAGAACACGTTTTATAAGCGCCACTAACTCCAAACTTTAATACATAGAAAATACAGAAACATACATTCTTAGTTTTTTCAAACCCTCCCTTATGCAAGGGTGTAAATGTGATTCATAGTTTTTATAGTTTTTCTTATCGGCATCAGGGATGTGTTGGTAATGCTTGGTTGGTTGTTGGAGCTAGTGCTAGTGTATACATAATAGCCTAATGTTGCTTGAACAGTTGAACCATTCATTTAAGTTACGCAGTCAAAATTTGACCTAGTTACTTTATTTAATCTTATTGAATTAAAATGTTGGAAAAGTTAAGTTTTTTATAATAAATTATTATAATCTGTGCTTCGATAACTTTTTCTTTCAATAATGAATGAACGTCGATACTGTCTCGCCATAGTCGTAAGCTAGAAACATTCTGCCTCTTCCACCAAACTTTTCTAGGACCAAACTAACCAGTTGATTACGATATTTCACGTACCTAGTAAAAGACAGCAAAAAAAAGGTTGAGAACAAGTGATATCTAAAATATTATACCCACTGAGAAAATTTTAGTTCTGCGGAAATGAAAAAATCAGTATGATGCGTTTTGACTGCTGAAAACTGGAAGGCTAATGATTGGTCGCGACGCCGAGCGTGGTACAGCAGCGGTCGCGCGCTCCGCCAATGGGCGCGGCGCGCGGCACGCACACAGCGGCGCGCACGCACACCGCGGCGGCGCGCGCCCCCACCCCGCGGCCGCGCGCCGCCGCTATCTGATAATGCAGATAGCCGTCCGCGAGCGCGCCGACTCCCGCGCCAATACTATACACTTCCAAAGATATACCAAAATATTCTTAAGTTAGTTAAGTGTCGTAATTTCTAAGATATTGGTAAGTGTTTTTATTTTCTATTTTGTAAGGGTTTTTTTATATTAATTGATTATTGACAGATTGACTGACTTTGATCTCAAGTTGGTATGTTTAAAGTCCCTTTTGAAATATTTAAGAAACAAAGTAGTGACTTACCTACCCAACGAACTTTAAAATTATACAACTTTTAAAGCTGTAATTCATCTCTTGTCAAGACTGGATCTTCATAGTTATTTTCTATCCCTAATATCCATTAATTATTTTGGCGTTTAAGTACGCCAACATTATTGAAAAAAGCAGAGGTAACCTTTCAACATGAGCTGACCTGCTTGTTCTGTCTTCTTTTCTAAGTCAAAAAAAAAGGGAAAGAAAACTCGAAAGCTTCCCTACGAAATCAAATTCACTAACGTTTATGAATAATAATAAAGCGTACACACATAATTAGTTGTAAAATAATAACAGGAAATGTTACATATTTTTGACCATCAGACTCATGAACCTGTAATTAGTGGCTTGTTATTCCTTATGGTACTTGCCTACGCTTCTCTTAACCTATTCAAATACCTACGCTTAAATAATCCATCCTTACCAATTTATAAAATCAAAAGTGATTCGGTCTGTTTGTTCTGTTTTTACGGCTAAACCACTGCATCGATCGAGATTACATTTTGTCTAGAGAAAGTTCGCATTTTGGAGACTGCCATAATATAAGTACTTTAAATTCGTATAAATCAGTTCTATGAATAATAAAATAATCTTCCCTTGCCATCCATTTTGCCGATAAATATCGTTTTTCAATACGTATTTTAAACCTAGTACTTATATCGAGATTCAAACTATGGCTTTGAGACAATTTTCCATGAAAATCAAATGCTTCCCGAGTCTCGAGCTTAGTGATGGAATACATTATGCGACAGATTCTGATTGTAACAAGTAGACGTTGCTCTCTCTCTCTAACTCTTTGGTCTACCAAAGAGTTAGAGGTAGAGGTAGAGGTTTTGAAATTAGAAGACCTCTTTAGGTCTTCTAATTTTAAAATATGAACGGTGCTGTGCGCTGTCCCATCGCGCACAGACCACCAAGATAAAGTAAACTTTATTTTTTATACAACTAGCTGATGGAACAAGCATAATATAGCCCACCTGATGTTAAGTGGTCCATCCGCTATCCATCAGCTATAAAAAAGCATTACCACGTAAGTCACGTACGATAGGAACGTGCCCTACGATGCACTGCCCTGCCTCCATCAAATTGAGGCATACAGATGTTAAGCCTCATGTGCCTGTAAAAAAAACACCGGCAACCACACTCTTCAAACCGAAACACAGCAACGCTGCTTGGCGGCAGAAAAAGGCGTGGTGGTAGAACTTCAGCGGACGAGCCCTTCACAAAGAGCTCTACTACTCTTAGCAAGGGTATTTCAAGAATTATTGAATACTAGCGGCCTGTCCCAGCTCCGCATGGGTGGACATAATTTTTATCAACATTTTAGGATAAACCGTAGGTTTGATTCTCGCTGCTAGTTATTTCATACATTTCCACGCCCTTCTCCCTCGCTAGACGAGACGGCTGCGCTGAGTGAGAACGCGCCCCGTGCGTTCGCTTATATTTTTAAAGCGAACTAATTTTTTTAATTTCGTATTATCTTTTGAATGGAATTTCCGATTTGAAAAATTCAAGAAGCAATCTATAGGTATTGAAACAGTCTTGAATACGAAATGATTTATTTGGATAAAGATTAATATAAAAGTATGGATAACATGGTCTGATTTTGGTCATTTCTATCAACTTTTAAAATGATAAAAAGAAGTTATAGTAACATAACTACGATAGGTAGACATATGGTATCGCTGAGTTTTTTGTAGATATTGATGTGTTCTTTAATATTGTAGAACATTTTTGTGTTCTATCGCCTATATTTTCCGCAGCGCATGCGATGAAAGCCCAATTGTTTTAGAAGGGATCCCTAATTTTTTCTAGTAATGAATATAGCCTGTGTTATTCAGGGATAATGTAGCATTTTAATGGTAAAAGAATTTTTGAAATCGGACCAGTAGTTTTTGAGCCTATTCGTTACATGCAAAACAACAAAAATACAAATCTTTCCTCTTTATAATATTAGTGTAGAGTGTAGATGTAGATATAGAGGTAGATTGTAGAAGCAGACACCAATATTAAGAAATATACGAAAGTGTGTGTCTTTTTGATAAACTTTTATCAGATTAGTAGTTTTTCCAAAAACTACATAGTTTGTTGCGCTAACCGAAACATCTTTGATTTAGTTTCGTTTCGGCAGGGACAGTATTCAATGTGGCCGCGGCTGTCTTGCAAACCAACCTAGGGTTCTTTCTTCCTGTAGGTACCTACTCGTTTTGTTAAAGCCGTTTTCTGAACATGAATACCAGTTAAGTACTCAACCATAATCTATGATTTTCTGAAAAAAAAAACCTTCTATTGACGAATCAAATGTAGAACCCAACTCAGACTGTAAACAAGCGGGTTATTTGTCAATGAACAACGTCATAGTTTGTATTTTCCAAGATACCCTTCGAAACCACAACCACACAAGAGGAGCACAAAAAGCGGTTGTTCAATTCTACTCGCCAACGAAGAAGCTTTGCTCGTGTTAAATAAAACAAACCGCTTTCGATCTAGAAGACATCCAGGATTCCCCGCGGGTAATGGAAATTCAGTTACAATGCGGTTTTTGTAAGAATAAGATACAAGAATAATAATAGTAATTAATAATCTATTCTATATTATATTTCTATATATATATATATAGGTATTTATTCAATAAAATCACAAGGATCACTTTGAAACGTCTTAAAGCTAGGTGACTCTAGGTGCCAGTTCCACGCGACCAAAGCCTAGAAGAACAGGCAACAAACTTACGGCTTGGTTCCTACCGTTATTTTGTATGATCCTTTTACAATGTAATATAATATATTATTGAAGTTAAGTAGGCATACAGATCTCAAAATTAGATGTCATCGATCAGTGTAGGATAAGTATCGTGGCGAGCTATTAATGTGGAGATTTCCATGACCCCCCTAGTAATAGAGTGTTTATTATTAGTTGTTCGTTATCAAAGGTGTCCCGGCGCGGGCGGCGCTGTGTTATCGGGCCCGCGAGCAAACAGAGCCGCGCCATAAACCGCGTCCTCCAACGCCGACCACGCCTGAACTGAACCTTACCACTTCACCTCAGAGTCCTAGTTAGATCACAGGTACACTGCGACTGGCTGATTCGCTAAAATAAGTCTAACTCCAGTGGATGTAGAGCTTGTTTTGGCTCGAGCGCGCGCATGTTGACGCGGCGCGGGTGTGTACACATCGCGTCTTCCGTCGCATCCAGTTCACGCGCCGCTCCACTGTGTGCTCCGACTGCCTACCTATACTTTAATATCACCGCTTTAAATTATCACTCCTAATAAAACTAATAAATTATAAACCTAGCCATGTAATAAAACAAAAAATGTTAGTTTCCAAGTTACAAAGACACAGTTAAATACTATAGGCATACCAACATAATTCGCACGCGAGATATATTAATTATGAATCGTTGCGACATTTTGCAATATTTTACTAACCTTTGTATACCTCTCTTCAAAAACATTTAACATTGTGTGAGCGAGAATTTTCCTGAAGTCACGTTTCAAGTTGATCTCTTAACTGAGAAATAGAGTATTGGCAGACATAGAGAAAAACACAAAAGAAAGCGATAAATTTTTTTGTCGTAAGCTCTTAAGCTTAAAAAATGATTAGGTAAAATAAAATCCGAAACGTTAACAACACAGGTAATATATTAATATGAATATTTTTTTTTATTTACCTGCTTACCTATGTAGGCCAATTAAATAAAATTACCGTTATGAATGTTATTGTCCTATATGTGGATGTGCAGCTGTACGGTGGCCGTCACTGTCGGGTCCGGCCGGCGCCGCGCTTCCGGAGTCTGCCTTCCGCTACACAATGTTTATTCTGTATACAACCTGTTTCTCAGACGATGACCTTATCCATTCACAAAAGCAAAAATGCGTTTTACGCACTCAAGTAAGTCGAAGGAAGCACTATCATCGTCGTTTGTTACAGAGTAAATCATGGAAAAAGTTCAACAACAAACGAGCCGCGAAGGCGAGGCGGAACCGGACGAGGAGCCCAGCGCCGAGGCGCTGCAGCTCGTGAAGAGCGAGGAGCGCCTGCAGGAGCTCGACGACCAGCAGCAGCAGCAGCAACTGCAGCAACAACAACAACAACAACAACAACAACAACAACAACAACAACAACAACAACAACAACAACAACAACAACAACAACAACAACAACAACAACAGCTGCAGCAGCTGCAGCAGCACCATCACCAGCAACAGCAGCAGCACCAGCAGCAGCAGGGCGAGCTGCGCTGCGACGCGCCGCAGTCCATGTCCGTGATCACGCGCCGCGGCCGCACCATCACCGCCGCCGGACACATCACGGAGGACGAGCTCGGCGACGACGGCGTCAAGGACGAGCCGCCCGAGCCCGCGCCGGCCGACGAGCCGCCGCCGCCGCACCAGCCGCCCGCGCAGCTGCACTACGCGCTCAAGCTCGAGGAGGCGGCGCACTACGAGGACGAGCGCATGCGGCTCTCGGAGGCGGAGGCGGCGCGCTACCTCGCCTTCAAGCAGGAGCCGTACCGCGCGCCCGCGTCGCCGGCCCCGCGCGCGCGGCACCCGCCGCCAGCCTTCGGGCGCGGCCTCGCGCTGCGCTACGGCCCGCCGCACCACGTGATCGTGCAGCAGGACGCCGAGGACGAGCACAGTACTCAGCCGCAGTACTCGGCGCAGGGCGAGGCGCCGGACGGCCGGCAGTACGCGGCCGCGCTCGGCGACCAGGCCTCGGCGGCGCTCGAGATGATCCAGACGACGGCGCTCGGTGACCAGCAGGCGGTCGGCGTCGCCTACCAGCCGGTCAAGTACGAGAGCCGCGCGGAGGGCGAGGCGCGCGCCGGCACCTACGCGAGCCTGCAGCCGGTCACGTCGGTCGGCGGCGCGGCCGGCGGGTACGCGTACGCCGCGCCCGCGCCGCAGTACGCCGGCGCCTACCCCTACGCTGGCGGCAAGGAGCTGCTGGCGCTGTACGGCGGCGCGGGGGGCGGCGGCGGCGGCGCGGGGGGCGGTGGTGGCGCGGGGGGCGAGCGCCGCGGGGACGAGTCGCCGCCCTCGCAGCTGCTGTACCGGTCGGACCCGACGCTGTCGTCGTCGTCGCTGGGCGGGCGCGGCGCGCACCTCGTCTACGGCTCCGTGGTGCCGCAGTCGCAGGCGGTGTACGACGCCCCGCCGAGCCCCAACTCGCAACAGGTACCTACCTCGCTTCGCCAGTTTTTCGTGGAATGCAGGTCATATTAGTCGATCGTTGGAATGCTCCTTCGCGTCTGACGGATCGTTTTTGCTTGTCGCAGGTGACGCTGTACACTCACGGGAACACGGTGCAGTACAAAGTGGGCGGCGAACACTACCTGTCGCCGGGCGGCGGGGTGGAATACGTGCCGGTGTCCGCCTACGATGGTCTGCTGGTGGAGGGTTACCCGGCGCCCAGTCAACCCTGGCCCGCGCACAACTTGCTGCCGATCGATGATGGATTCGACCCCAGTCAGTACTCCTCGCGTTTAACTTTCTTAAAATTTATGTAGCTAGATAATCCTCCAAGACCTTGAACCGAAAACATGATCCGATACTTTTTTATCATTCGTGTCAAGTCCCATGGGATTTTTGAAAACGGTTTTATAGTTCAACAGGACAAATTGTAGCTGCACTGTCACGCTGCTCTAAAGTTCAAGCACAAATATCTACGTGTTGAGTAATGTATGAGTTCGCGACAGGCATGGCGGGCATGGGCGAGGTGAAGGAGTGCGTGAACTGCGCCGCCGCGACGACGCCGCTGTGGCGCCGCGACGGCACCGGCCACTACCTGTGCAACGCGTGCGGCCTCTACACGAGGATCAACGGCGTCAACCGACCGCCACTGAAGGGGCAGAAGGCCAAGCCACAGCAGGCCTTGGTCAGTGTACTGTATCATTCATCATCCGCTCGTTCCACGGTGCGATGTTCCGTGAGGACCGTGCGGTGACGTTCCGTTTATTGTGCATGTGCAGCCGACGAACGGCAACCGGCGCGTCGGCGTCACGTGCGCCAACTGCCGCACCTCCAACACGACGCTCTGGCGCCGCAACAACAACGGCGAGCCCGTCTGCAACGCCTGCGGCCTCTACTATAAGCTGCACAACGTAAGTGACCGACCGGCGCCGCTCGCTGCCCGCTGCCCGCTGCCAGCGCCGGTGGAGCGGGCTGCCGAGCGCGACCGGGAGCCGATTGTGCATCGACTACAGCTGTTTGCGATTAGAGCGAGGTATCTAATCGCTGCAGCGGTTATCGCGGAACTCCTCGGCAAACAGTGGGTCGCGTAAAAAACCAAAACACAGGGTCTCATCTAATCTCGCGAGATAAACGCGGGGCTACCGACCGATAGAGAATTATCACCGCGACCACGTATATTCATAATGAGATAAATAATCTTTTATCAATTATCTCCTCGTGGGTAGATACGCTTGTTTAAAGGATGATAGGAGCGCGCGCGATGCAGATTACGAGGGTTCCCCGGCGTCTCCGCCTCAGTGTCGCTCCGTCCAGCGAGCCTCCGCTCACGTGTGCTCTGTCCGTGCAGGTGAACCGCCCGCTCAGCATGAAGAAGGACGGCATCCAGACGCGCAAGCGCAAGCCCAAGAGCATGGGCGGCGCGCAGCACTCCGCGCGACCCTCGCCCGCCCCCCTCTCCGGTACGTTCTACTCGTGACTCGGCGCATCCTAAGGTCTCTTCTCTTCAAGAGCTGCTTAGGCCGAGTGCGGAGCGACACCATCGCTCGCTTCCTTGAACGGAATCCATTTAAAATGGTTTCGAACTGCGATCGTGACCGAAAATAATACCTAAGCGGTTCCTGAATGAAGTCAACTTGAAACAGTATCAGTAATGGAATGTTTAGATGCGAGTTGTTAGTGCTGAAGTGAGGGTGTGTGTGTGGTGGTCCGCAGCGGAGGGGCACTCGCACAAGGTGCTGCCCCCGCTGTATGCGGCGGTGGAGGGGGGCGGCGGCGGCGGGGGGGGCGGTGGCGGCGGCGGCGGGGGCGCGGGGGGACCGCTGCTGCTGCAGCTGCCCGCGCGCCACCACCCCGATATGTGAGTACCGCAGACGTAGCTCGAGCCTACGTAGTCTACGTGATCGCGTAGCCCCCGCGTAGCTGCTACTAGCCCCGGCTACGCGGTAGCTACGCCGTAGTGCTTGGGGCTGATTACACTTTCTCTCTTAACTTAAACATGGAAAATTGGTTTTGTTTTTATTTGTTTTTTAAAATATCACGTTTTGTTATGTTTTCACAATCTTTTAATAGTAATACTTACATGTTTTTGAATGCGATAATCGCTCTTGCTATGTACAAATAGGTATATATTTATTATTAAAATAGATTTCTGTTCCTTCCACCTACCCTCTCGACACGCCCTCGCTTCAGCACTCACTCTCAGCAGCCTCCATGAGCTGCAGCTCTCGCACTGCGTCTCTCGGGCCGCATTCTGACCAGCACTTACTTCTAACGCTTTGCCCTTAGCACTTTTCTAGCTTGTGGATGTTTTATGTATTATTTCCTATTTTGGTTTAACGGATTTTCCAAATATTCTTTGCACGACCCAAAACTTAGTCGTTATCGGCGGGGCTTGTTAGTTTAGTAAATAGTTGCCTCAGCGCGGTGCGGTGTGTGCCGGAATAGAGCTAGGTATGCGCAGGCGCAATGTTTGCTCGGGTCTCGCTTATCTCGAGGCATGCATCTACGAGCGTAGTTTGGGATATGATTTATGATCACTAACTTTCTTCGCGAAAGAAGATCTCACAAAAAATTTGGATCATTTATAAAAGTAAAATAAGCCAGCAGAAGGGGTCAAAAATCATTAAACTTGTAAGCTTTTAAGAGACAACAAAAGGACAATTTGTAACTCAATATAACATAAATTCCCGCCTATTACCTGTACTAGTTTTGAATGAATACTATGATTGCAGGCTATCAGCGCTAGAGCGCGGAGGCGGGTCCCTGGGGCACTACCGCCCGCCCTAACGCGCCCGCCGCCGCCGCCGCCCTGCGGCACCGACCGACCGGGCGCGGGCTCCGGCCATAACCCGAGATTATTTATTGAGCTCGCTAAGCGGAGAACTCGTCTAAAACTTTGACAATGTAGGTTAAAGAGCTGTAGAGTGTTTTGTGTGAACTTTACGTAAATACTTGATACATTTGACAAACATCTAGTTTATTGTATGAACAAAATGACTTTGCTATAGGATGATATATGTCCGAGTGGGTAGCATAGCTACCTGCCCACAGTGCGTTGCAATGACAGTGAACATGGCAGCTCGGTGCCTTCCGACAGATCATTGTGTAATCACGCGACTACAGAGAGACGGCGGAAAAAAGAGAGGCTCATGTTTTTATCTTTTAGGCACTCAAACAGTTGCATGTGTATGTATGTGGAAGTATTATACAAACAGAAACAAAGGTATACAGGGTATAAAATACCGCTGCTAAAACAGAAAGTGCATGCCGCCCCTGCATGCACCATCATCAAGACAATATGATACTCGTCTTCTACAGATGCTCAGATTGTGCTGCAGTCCAACGTTATGGTATTCACAAGAGCGAAGGAGTCCCGGCACTAACTACTGTGAGTTATGAAGGCTCTTAAGCCAACTCCAGAATAACAATATGTCACTTACCAGTAGGAAGCGGTAGTTTCAAATAATGTTTTTCGGTGACCATAAAATACGATGTGAAGTTTTCGTTTTTAGGAGTGATATTGTTACACCCTGTACGCTAAATATGTACCTATGTAGCTTGTTGTTGTTGCCTGTAGGTAGTGTTTGTCTTGCCACAGGTTGACTGAATACAGCTTCAATCCTAAAATAAATTATAATTAGATTTAAGAAAATCAAAGTTGTGAATATAATGCATTTTGTTAAAATAATAAGAAAAGTACAAGCACCTTGGTGACGAATTTATTAATATATTATATGTAGGTAGGCACCTAGTAATAATTTGTTAGACTTTTTTATTGCGTGTAATTGTGTTGTATAATTTGTAAGCATGTGTGTGTGTAGTGTAAAAGTGTGGTGTGCGTGTGTGTGCATTAGTAGTGTATTTATATAGCGATAACTCTCTGTAAATCACACATTCCAGTAAGTCTAAATTGTACGGCAAATAAAATAGTTGCCTCTAAAGCCTTTGTTTATTTTACTTCAGCAACATGTCTACTGCGGACTGACGCATTATCCTACTCGCAATCATGCATTCAAATCCTGGTGTTAAAAACCAGGATTTTACCACATCTATTATCTTTTATTTCTGACACTATAAAGAAACAATTAATAAAGAGAAAGTGTAAAAAACAATACACAGCAACTTGCCCCATCACACTAAATATGCTGTGTACATCCACATTCCACACCCAATTAACTTCTGGTTCAAAACAGTTTATACCTGATGAGTAGTACATTTTCCTTGAATCATTTTATTTTAATATACCTACATTTTCACAAGTATATAAGAACATAAAGCATTAAAAAAATCATGTTCGGCTCCGAAAATATAAAAATAACATCATCAATCAAACTGATAAGCAATCGGAGCGGTTTGTTCATCTGATAACACATTTTGTAACTTCACAGGCGAACTAGACCAACCCACCCGTACAGTGTAGGTACCTAGGCTCGTCGCTTCGCTTATCAGCGCTGCTGGATATAAAATAACCAATTAGCGACATCTAGCGGGCAATGGCCGAAGCTCAACGCCAGCGTGTTAGCAAGGCAAAGGCGCGAGCAAAGAGCGGGAAAGAGCGCGCACAGTAGAGTCGAGCCTCCCCTTACAGTAGGTATACTACATCTTAGCTCTGTCGCGTGAGATGGCGCCACTGGGCCTCTCAAATGAGCTTTCATAGTTTTTATAATAACCAACACGAGCAATCGCCATTTTCGTTTGTATGGTCGTCGCGTATGGTACATTTTTGGTTGTACCGTTGTACAAAACAGTTTTGCTGTTAGGTAGGCAGGTATAAAGTGAAAATTAAAATGAAAAATGAAAAATATTTATTACAGCAAAACAGTGAAAGCTTACAATACGTATATTTAGGTTAGTGTTTTACAATGGTTGGGTTTACTTAGGCCGGTTTCTGATAGCTCGATCAAAACTAACCGGATGTCAAGTCACTTGCCATCTCTATCTAATTCTAATCTGTATCTCATCTCTATCTTTTCTCTATCTAATTCGATGTAATAATAGCTGAAATGGCGAGTGACTTGACATCCTATTGGTTTTGATCGAGTTATCAGAAACCCGGCCATAAGTTCATTTTAACTTTTTTTTTGCCCCGAACTTGAAAATATATTCTACATATAGACTTTTTTGTCAGACCGTTTTACAAACAAAAAGCCATACAAAAACGGCCAGACGATACGGAAAACGATAGACTATAATGGACGGCAATAGGCTTGCAATGCAGCCCATTATTTCAAAGCGATCCTTGCGATTTTATTGAATACTAGCGGCCTGTCCCAGCTTCGCATGGGTGGTCATAAATTTTTTGAACATTTTAGGATAAACTTAGACCCCCACGGTCTAAGTTCGAGCCTCGCGTCTACTAATTTCATACATTTGCACGTCCTTCTCCTTGAGTGAGTGAAATCGCACCCCGAGCGTGACCCGTGGACCCGTTAACATTTTTAATTTCGTCATATCTTTTGAATAGAATGTCCGATATGAAAAATTTTAGGAGTAATCTATAGGTATTGAAACCGTCTTAATTATGAAATGATTTATTTTGATAAGGATTAATACCAAGGTACAAATAAACACCCTTTTCTAGCGGAGGCATTTCAATTAAATTTTTATAATAAAAGAACACTTATTGTGACATAACTATAATAGTTAGACATATGCTGTCGCGACATTTTTTGTAGATAATGATGTGTTCTGCAAAGTCGTAGAACATTATTTTGTTCTATCATCAATAGTTTTCGCAGCGCACGCGATGTAAGGTTTTCTTTTTCCACCTTTGGTTACATTATTGGAGTTTTAGTAAGGATCCCTGATTTTTTTGAAAATATAATATAGCCTATGTTACTCAGGGATAATGTAGCATTCTAATGGTGAAAGAATTTTTGAAATCGGACCAGTAGTTTTTGAGCCTATTCGTTACATACAAAACAACAAAACAATTAAAATACAAATCTTTTCTCTTTATAATATTAGTGTAGAAATGCCTTTGACTAGACTTTGACGCATGACTCCATGCATCAAAGTCCAGTCATGCATCAAAACCACTGCAATCTAATCGAATTGGTGCAAAGTACCTATTACTAGCAATTAACTGAAAAGAGAAAGCTAGTCAGGAAGCGTCTGGAGAGATGCGTGCAATCTCTCCAGACGCTTCCATCAAGCTTTCGGAAAGCTACTTCGTTGCGTTGGAGTCATTTAAATCAGCGCGGATCACATTTAATTGCTTATTTTTACCGACGGACTATGTTTTGATCATCTCTTTGTTATTTTAGTTGCTGGAATGAGTACTAGTTCTGAACATAATAGGTACATTACGTTTTGCACCTACATTTTAGAATATCTCCCGAACAAATATGTGTTTGAATAACGTACAAAATTTAAACTTTTATAAACATACAACGTATAACATAATATCCCTTTATGGCCAAAGACCACGTAATCAGACCAAGCACTGGAATACTTTGATGTGTGCAAAGGTTGAATAATAATAATTATATCATTGCCTTTTTCTGCCGCCAAGCAGCAACGCTGTGTTTTGGTTTGAAGAGTGTGGTTGCCGGTGTAATTACAGGCATGAGGCTTAACATCTGTATGCCTCAAGTTGATGGACGCAGGGCAGTGCATCGTAGGGCACGTTCCTATCGTGCGTGACTTACGAGGCAATGCTTTGTTATAGGTGATGGTTACAACTTTACATCAGGTGGGCTATCTGCTTGTTCCATCAACTAGTTGTATAAAAAAAAACTCTCAAACGAGCCTCACATATTATGACCAACTGATTATTGTTCTAGCTTGAACCAAAATATGTGTTCCGTGTCAAACTATTTTGACTGTCTCGAATAGAATAGAATATTTATTTCAAGTTTGACAGTAAGCTTACAGTATAACACCAAAACGCTGACTATCTTAATTAATTATTAAAACTTAAATATGTTCGGACTTATAGATAGAACTAAGGCTATTACTAAAAATGTCGACATGGAACTCATGAACTCGAGTTGTATATGATAAAAGTTTGTAGTGGCAAAAACATACAATTGGATTTTAAACCGATGATGGCCAACAGAATGTTCTCACAAATGTTCTCTGTGAATCTAGGTAGGTTTGTAAAAAACAGATGTCATGGTTACAGATGGAACACTAGATCCTTTCATTTTCGGCATACAAAATAAAGATGTTCCTGAAAGCTGAAGGAATGTCTGAGGAATACAGAGTGGAACTATATATGTGTCTTTTATTTTCTGAATTAGCGTGTCACTTTCACGTCTGGTACAAATGCAGGAGACGCGGGACATAGGTCCACGTGTATCAGCATCGTTACACAGCCTCTAAGCATCGCATGGCAACGCTATCTGCCACTTGTCAATAACTTATGCCGGCGATAGTGCGTAATCAACGCGCTCATTAGCCGTCGCGGGGCCGGCGCTCCGGACGGACGGCGGACGGACGGCGGACGGCGGACGGCAGCAGCGCTTGATATATTACTCGGACACACGTATCGGTTAAATTGTCCGATCGATAAGTGGGCGGACGAGGATCCGACGCATCGTGCGCTAGAGCCGCGATCCACTCAACCGAATATGGAATCTACCGGAACGCACGAGGGCGCAAAGCCGAGAGCGCGATCGTGGAGATCCTATCTCTCGAGGCAATCCAATTCTTCGTCACATCGGTACTGAATGCGGGAAGGAGCGCCGAGCTCCGTTGGAATAGGCGCCCTATTCCGTAGCGGGTAGAGGCGACGCGGGCGCCTGTCGTCGCTTGCGGCGTCCTAGCCGGCGACGCGCCGCTAATGTGTAACCGATGTCGCGGAGCGGGCACTAATGCGGCCGCGGCGGCGCCGGCGCCTGCCTAAAACAAAAATCTACAACATTCCTGCGCTGCCTTTATTCCTTTTTTATCGGATCATGAAATAATAGAATAGGTACAAAGCAGCCGCTGATCCAGCACTCTCCGTCCGGCGGCGACTTATCGAGGCTCGCTCGGCTCCGAGGAGGTATGTCGTGTAATATATCGAGAGGCGCCAGCCAGCGCCAGCGCCAGCGCCAGCGCCTCGCGACGTGGCGCGACGCGATCTTTCGGAACATGTCGGCGCTGAGTCGGGCCACTCTGACAATTCTGATAATTCAGGAACATAACAAAGACTGCATCGGCTGTCTGGATGATGATTTAGTTGCCTGTAAATAATCCATGTAACTTTAGTATCGTTTGCTCACAGAATTTTATACAGGTAAAGTCTGTAGAATAGAATCACCCAGGCAATAAATAAGCAAATAAAAAAATGTATTTGATTCAATTATATTACAAGGATCCCTTTCTTTGAAACATTTGAAAGCTAGGTGGATTCAAGCTTCAGGTCAGTTCCACGCAATCAGCACAACATAATAACGAATGGTATACTTCGACCCAGACGACGCACATACCGCCATATAAGCGATGTATAATTTCATACAAAAGACTTCAACGCGCGAGTTAACGCGGAGTCCAAAGCTATTCATAAAAACGATAAACAAAATATATTTAGTTCCATGTTTAGCTCAGCTCAAAATGAGTTTTTTAAATAGATAGCCCATATTGAGTTTTTCTAATAGATAAATCGTATAGGGTAAAAAGAAAGGGTTTAAAAAGAAACCTCCGAAAATGTGTTTGCTTTAATATATGTGTGTGGATTGAACATTGCCAGGACTTAAGGCCCCAGTAGGGAGTTGCAATACAGAAAAGCGGACTGATATTAAAAATCATGTAAATTTTATAAAAGTTAAAGAGTTCGTTAATCATAATAATTTATTCGTTGTTTCATGTTGTATAGATAAGTTGTTAGGTAACAATATGTCCAGGACATGAGCCCCGTTGGCGCATTACAATGCTTTTATGCCCATTTAATGAGTATCTTAAAGTCGGTTCGTATAGCTACGCACACGCACCTTAGAAGTTATGTAAATTTAAAATTTATCACTAATAATAATAATCACTTTTGCATGCTAATAAAAGTTACGGCTTCATTTGAGAATGCTTAAAGGTAAATGCTTAAGGCTGAAAGTTTTTTTTTTTTTACAAAGAAAGATTTTTTTTTAGTAGACAAACAAGCTTACGGCACGCCTGATGGGAAGCGGGTGGTGGGAAGTTTAGGGAGTAGGTAATAGTTGGAGAGATAATTTGGTCTATTTCTTCATTTATTATTTCGTCTTCAGTAAATTCTGCTATAGGTCGGTACTATAATAGCATTTATTTATGAGAAGTGTTTTTCTATGAGAGTTTATTTTTTTTGTATTGTTTTTTAAATGTTAAGTAGTCACAGTCACATTTTATTCATTAATTAAAGTATTCATCAAGTGTAGAGGTATACCTATAGTGTTTTGTTTAGCATCGTCTTTAGTTGGTTTCCAAATCTCTATCTCTAATCTCTATCTCTAATACTATGAGAATCAAAGTCCTGACTGACTGACTGACTGACATATAGACAACGCACAGCCTAAACCGCTGGTCGTAGAGACTTGAAATTTGAGGAGTACATAGGTCTTATGGCGTAGAGATGTACTAAGAAGGGATTTTTGGAAATTCAACCCCTAAGGGTGTAAAAAGGCATGAAAACGTATGTATGAAAAATAGTATTCCTTGAACCTACAAACTTGAAACTTGGAGTACATGTACTTCAAGCCTAAAAAATAGGAAAGGCATTTTTAGTTTTTTTAAACTACCCTTAATAAGTGTGCAAAGGGATGTAAAAGTTTGTAAGGGAGTTTTTTGACCGCTGGTTCTAGAACCAGCGGTCAAAAAACTCCCTTACACTTTCTTTGAATTTGAAGAGTATATAGGTCTTATGGCGTAGGTCTTATGTACTAAGAAAGGATTTTTGGAAATTAAACCCCTAAGGGTGTAAAAAGGGTTTAAAACGTTGGTATGAAAAATTGTATTCCTTGAACCTACAAACTTGAAACTTGAAGAAGATGTATTCCAGAGCAAAAAAAATAGGAAAGCCATTTTTAGTTTTTTTAAACTACCCTTAATAAGTGTGCAAAGGGATGTAAAAGTTTGTATGGGAGTTTTTTGACCGCTGGTTCTAGAGACTTTGAATTTGAAGAGTACATAGGTCTTATGGTGTAGAGGTGTACTAAGAAAGGATTTTTGGAAATTCAACCCCTAAGGGTGTAAAAAGGGTTGAAAACGTTTGTATGAAAAATTGTATTCCTTGAACCTACAAACTTGAAACGTGAAGAAGATGTACTACAAGGCTAAAAAATAGGAAAGGCATTTTTAGTCTTTTAAAACTACCCTCAATAAGTGTGCAAAGGGATGTAAAAGTTTGTATGGGAGTTTTGTAACGCGTGGTGCGATTGACTTAAAACTTGGGGTAAATATACTAAGAAATAAATAATTAAGAATGACACTTTTAATTTTTGATAGTTGCACCCTTTGCCCCCTTTGCAGGGGGTAAAGGGTGCAAATAACTGTAAAAGTTAGTATGGGAGATCTTTAACGTATAGTGCGATTGATTTCAAACTTGAAGTAAATATAGGTACTCCATAATAAATCATTTAAAATCACGTTTTCAATATTTTAAAACTACCCCTGCAAAGGGTGCAAAAGACTGCCAAAGTTTCAAGGTTTGTATGGGAGATTTATAACGCGTAGTGTAATTAACTTTAAACTAAAAGATAATGCGTTCTGTGGATAAATAACAAAAAGATAGTTTGATTTTAGAAAACAACCCATAAAACGTTACCCTCCTTCGTTGCGCTCGAGTAAAAAGGATACAACGAGGCGTCAATGTTTGTAAGGGACATTCTAAAAACGGGAATCTTGAGTTGGTACGAAGAGATCTGAGGGTATCTACCGTGCCTGGGGATCAAAGTCGTGAAGCTGTTTCGTTTCGTTTGTTTTTGGGGTAGAAACAAGGAACAAATAAGTACATATTTTCCGTGTTAGGTTGTCTTTGTTGTATTTCTCATGTTTGTGCTAAGCTATACCTACCTACCTAATATAGGTAATGTACGCCTATAGGTATCTCTTATACCTACGTAGGTATTTAAAATCCTACCCTAATAATATACAAATCAATGCGAAAGTTACGATGTTTGGATGTTTGTGGCTCAATCACGGCTCACCACTTCAACGCGTGCGAAGCCGCGTCAAGCCACTAGTATCTTATAATTTTCGCAGGGCAGTGCATCGTAGGGCACGTTCCTATCGTGCGTGACTTAAGAGGACGTGACGACTTACAAAAAAACCCATTTTAGCATTTTATAAATAAACCAAATAAAAGAAAAAAAATTATTATCATTGCAGGACTATGTCATTTGAATTTTTCTTTTGCGTTACCTATATGAACTGATTATAGTAGAGTAGAGAGTCAATTGTCAATGGTTATTTATTGGTAATAAATAGTAGGCACAGGTCATTGAACTTTTTGATATTCAAGGAATATAACATTACTTAATACCTCTAATAAATAAATACAAAAAGACAGGCAACTTTGCGGCGATGCTCAAGAGTCAGGAGCTTAAGACTCAAACAATGTGTAACCGATGAGCCTTTTGGCTCGTCTCTCAATAGTTTCCAAGGCCACAAGCTGGTAATTGGCAGAGCCATCCTAAAGATGAGAACAGAAAGAATATACGACCGGACTTTCGCTTCGTACAGATAAAGAAGCTGTCCCGGTGTGAAGTACCTACTACCTCACTTTCGATAGCCTAGCTCCTTCGCCTTGGCTTCTATTTACGAGCCAAAATTCAATTCAAAATTCAGTTTGCTGGTTAACGTAGACCCTAATGGATCGAGTTGACCTGATATTGGTATTGATACATCTCTTGACTCCTCTTAGCAGAAAACAGACACGCCTGGGTTTTCGCAGCATTAAACTTGACCAGATGGAATCCCCCCAATCAGCAACTGCTTTCAAAGTCAAGCTCAAGCGCTCAACCATGGCCTCTCTGTAAGACTGGACCTGAGATCCACTAGGACGTGTGTCAGGTATATAGCTCTCTACGACAGTGCTGTCGTCTGCATACCCAATGATTCCGGGCATAAGCAGATCATTGATGTGCAGCAAGTACAGTGTCGCAGAGAGAACTGACCCCTGAGGGACACCGGCATTAATTGCCAAGTGATCAGACGAGCAGCTATCAACGACTACTCGAAGTGACCGGCCCCTCAGAAAGGCTGATACCCAGACACAAAGTTCAGTGGATAAGCCGTATGATGGAAGTTTGCTTAAAAGGCTATCTTAAGTTGGTACTTGGTATTAAGTTATTAAGACATCTGAGGGGGTATATTCGAGCCTGAGGTTAAAGTCGTAATGCTGTTTCTGTGAACTAATATCGTGCCGTCAGTCAGTATATTAATATTTCAATTGAGTTATAATTATAAAAGTTACGAAGAAAAAATTACAATATTAATTAATAACTTTAGTTTATTAATTAATGTTTTTACATGGTGGGGTAACGCAAACTTGCTTTTAATGAATACACAAAAAAAAACTTTCATACTAACATTTTATTACGGACAATAAAAAATATGCAACATTTGCAAATGATTTACTTAATTAATTTAGTATTTAAAATATTGTTCTTCTTTATTTACTAATTAGTAAAACTAGAGAACTAGACAAAAACACATAATATAGGTACACATTTAAATATTATGGTTTTTATCTCAACCTAATCCACACATAATCTCAATCATTAAATAGGTCAGTAACACCTAGGTATTTACATATGTAAATAAGAATACATAATAGGTAGTAGGTAGGTACTAATTAACCATACATGAGTCACAATTTGGACAGCAAAGAATATACAATAATATCTACCGCTTGTCATGAACGTATTGTTCCTTTAGCTACAAGGCATTGTGTAGTAGTCAGTGGGTAGGTGTAGTATAAGCATAATGCGACACAAGGCAAGCTGGCGGCAACGGCAGTGCGGTCGATAGATGAGACTCTTACGAGTTCCAACACAACACTGCAGGTTCAATAGGACAAGAGCAATACAACAATAAGCTACCAAGAACATGCATAATCTCGTAATGTTCTGTTCTTGAAACAGAAGGAAGCCTTTTCCCACGCGTTCTAAACTAATTGTTGAACAAAGGAAATGTAGAAGAATGTCAAGAGTTCCGTGTGAACGTCATGTTTTGGACGAGGATTAGGACTATCATAGCTAAGTACCTACTCGTACGTTTAAGGCTTTTGTAAGTTAAATCCAATAATACCAAAGTAACAAAGGTTTTTTGGCGGGTGATCTGTTTTATTTTCACTAACTATTGCCAGCTTGACTTGCGAAGTCTTACATTAGAACCACTTACATAATGTAGATGCTACTAAAGATTGAAAACGATGCCTATCCCGAGTTTTATCCAAATATGTCCTGGTGTGCTGACGAGATTGAGCCACTAAATCTTATTTACAGGCTCTCTGATCTTTCACCGGCTCAGATTTTTTTATACTTTTTTTTATACTACTTGCCTGATGCTAAGTGGTAACCATCACCTATATAATAATGTATTGCATCCAAATGACGCCAATAGGATCTTTAAGTAGGTACCTACTACAAAAAGTCATAGTCGTTTTCGAATCGTTATTGATCTGTTTGAAAAATTAATTCTTAGCCATTGAAAGATAAAGTTCATCCTATTCTGACGTTTACAAGTAGCATCACTATTTTGAAGAAGAAATAAAATACAGTTCCTATACTAGTGCACCCCGAACGACCTTTTGCACAAAGATTTAATCTAGATGTTCTTTGTTGAGGCAAGGATATCCGATAACACACTAAGATGAATCACCTTTTTTTAAGGAGTTATAAACCAGGATTCAAGGTAAAAGGCATAGCTTCCAGTTGCCAAGTTACATTCAGGAATTCCACATGAAAGCTAAATGGCATTGATTAGTGCGTGTTCTGTATTATAATAACATTATTTAGTTTCATGGTTTTGCTGACTGCCGAAAGCGGTATCTTTTATTTTACCATTACAGTTATGTAAACAGCTTCACGACTTTAATCCCCAGGCGCGGTAGTTATCCCCTCAGATCTCTTAGTACCAAGTAATAACTCCAGATTCTTTTAAGGATGTCTAGGTAAGGGGGTAGTCAGAGGTACGTCCAAACATTAAATTTGGCACATACCCACATTTTGCAGTAGTTTTTATTCCAAACGTGACAGGCAAGCCCATCGCCGCTGTTAGAGTACTAACTGGTTTCCTCACTATTTTTTCCTTCACAGTTTAAGAGCATTGCGCACATAAATTTTTTGATAGGAAAAATCCATTGGAAATAATAAAATGTAAGCAAAAGAATAACTTGTATTTTAGAGATGTCGATTTAGAGAGGTAGGCCTTAACCTTTGGTATTTTTGTACCTATTTAGCTTACGTGTTTATTTATAGAAAGGCTTCCCTTTATCTCGTGGTTCCCAGCATCCAATCCAATCCGGCTAATTAATGCTCAACTATAAAGTCCGGGTGATTTAGTTCAATTCACTTCGAGCAATAAAGCGATCTAGGAGAGAGCTGCCGGTAGATCGTAGTGCGGTCAGCGCAGTACCAACACTTGCGCAGTCTGCGGCGTGCGCTGGACTTGCGTGTCAGTGAGGGCCCCAGTGTTCGTTGGTCGCGCCGCCGTCGCCGCCGCCGCCGCTGCTCGCTAATTCCATTAGGGAGAGCTGACTTGGACATAAATCTCACGTGCCTATTACCGACCACTAGCCCTGCCGTCCGCCCGCACCCCGCACCCCGCACCGCTCGCCCCTGCATTAGGGGACTATGCAGCCTGGGAAGACTGCGGCGGGACACTGTAACGGCCGGTTACCATACGCATCGGTAGAGCCAGAATCAATATTTTATTTAGTCTAATCAGAAGAATCATTTTGAAGATGGTTAAAAATTAGTGCAGCAATTAGGTACAGTGGCGGAATGAAAACATTCGTCAGTTTTCAACTTGATTCATTCAACGTATCACGAGCACATAGGTATTACTTTTTGAAACTGAATAGACAGAATACACTGAATTAGAGAAAATAATGTTTTAACTGTTCGTTATATAACACAGTTCAAAATAATTCAGACCAAATTTGTTTGACTGTTTATCTTGTCAAAAACTTATTTTTTACTCCTCTTGCTCCAAAAGACCGTCATAGTAGCGTACCACAGAGAGGATAAAATTGCTTTTCCTCCTCTAGGGGAAAAAGTTTAAAATTTTCGTCGTTGGATCTCTAAACCGCATAAGTCTTTATTCATTAGTAGAATAATCATAAATATAGTACTCGACTTATTAGAGTTCCATAAAAAAAAACATTTTACTTACGTATATGCAACTAAAAGCGCCGAATGCCGTATCCCGTGTATGCATGTTTGGTAGAGCGCGTGCACTGCGTTGCGGTTACAGAAGAAAAAAAAACAAATTGGCCAGAAATCTTTAAAAAAAATCTCTATTGAATTGGTGAATTTTATTGAATAGAAAAAATATTGTATTGGATTACTTTACGTTCTCGCAATCGTAGTGAAAAGTACAGTGTAACCCACGGCGCTTAAACCCATTAAGGGTGAAACAGCCGGTTTCTGAAAGCTCGATCAAAACTAATCGCATGTCAAGTCACTCGCCATTTCAGCTATAACATCGAATAAGATAGAGATAGCAAGTGACTTGACATGGGATTGGTTTTGATCGGGCTTTTAGAAACCGGCCGTTAGTCTGTTACTTATTTTTTGATTGAGTGAGCGAAGCGATCGAAAATCTTACATTTAACTTGGGTCATTTGGCATTTTATGTATGTACGTTTGTCGGGCCATAACTTTCGAACCGTTTATCCGATCTCCATAAAATTTGGTAAGCCGATAGCTTGTATTTGAGAAATTTACTAGTAAGTATATGAGTTAAATCGGATAACGGGTTATTAAGACATGGGGTTTTATAAAGGGGGCAAAAATTTAAAAAGTTACATACAACTAAATTAAGTTACGTGTCATATAAAAGAGATTTATTTTTACATTCCAAAACCATTTTTTATAAATAACCAACAATCCAAGAGCCCCCATCTCTTAGGGTTTTATTGACATCATAGTTTCGTTACTGGTCGGCCAGTTTCCTTTTACCTATTTTTTTTCTTGTTATAAATTAAGAAGGTACTTAGTTTTCATAAAATAGTGACAGCGATCTGATCTGATAATGGAGCCAAGGACTGTTCAACGGAACTCTTCAATAGGATTGAAAATTGGTTACCATCCCAAGTAAGTAAGCGGTAGTCAGGAGCAAGTCCAATTATACCATAAGGTATAATTCAGAGGTAATTAACTAGGTATTCAGAGGTAATTTAAAGTGGTCAAAGGCAAGTCCATATATATGGACTTGCCTCTGACCACCTACGTTTTCGGAGCATTCGGTTCGCATCACTAAATCTCAGTTCGGGGCGAACACTAGTTTTATAGTTTTAACCAAAAGTTTAACATCTATAATTAATTAGAGGTAATTATGCTTCAAGTTGATGAACGCAGGGCATTGTCGGGCACGTTCCTATTGTGTACATTCAATTATTTGATGAATTCGTTTATTTTATTTCAGTGAACTTCTAGAATGACTGCTAGTTTACAGGATGATGAGTGTTCGAGCAACCAGACTATAATGTGACGAAGTCCACGTGAGCGTCGGCGTCGTGTCGGTACACACGACGCGTGTCGGCGCGGTGCGGCGGCGGCGCGCCGGCTGCAGTTCTCATGGCGCCCATGACGCGCTCGTGACGCGTACGATTTATGAAAAGCGCATTTTCCACTAGGCCCTGCCCGAGGGAGGCAGGCCCCGCCCCCCGCCCCCGTAGGCCCCGCCCCGCGAGGGAGCCGCACCCGCCGCCGGCCTCGGGGCCCGCAGTGCCTCCGCGCGCGCCGCCTTGCACACTCGCGTTATCTGATCCCACGGCACCTGATAAGGATCTTGCGGAGTGTGTTCCGGCTCCGGCTCTCGGCTCGTGTTGTGACTCAGTGATATTGTCGGAGACGGTGCGCTGCTGATTGTGGCTCTGCTATCGGACGACAGCGTTATTTCAAGTAAGTGAAAGCAGTTTTCTTTCAGAACGGATATGACAGTATCATGAAGTATTACACTAATCAAAACTTAAAAGCTCTGCAGCAGCTGCCGCAGAGCTTTCTCTACAATCATTATTTTACTAAACTATCATTACTTTGCTGATCGCTCACTAACTACCAACTCCTGAAACCAAATCAACCTTTTTGATTTATAACTCTTCCTTCGTGACTGAAAAATAGATAGAAAATTAGGCTTACATTACTATAATTAGAGTAACGATTTATGAAGAAAAACTCAAATTCGTTTGAATAATAATAAAAAAACTTTCTAAACCTCATTTTCTGTTTTTTTTTTATTATTCAAACGACAACTAAAAACTTATTTGATGACTCGCATCGGTAGCTAAACAAGTTAACTACTTGACGACGACGTTTCCTCAGTTTTTTATATGTAGTTTCGCTGCGGTGCGCACGCGCAGGACGATATATCAGCCAATTAATTAGCCATATCAGCCTTGGAGGGGAATAAAACTGTTGAGAATCAATGTAGCACACATTCAGGACGCACCGCATTCAATAAAAACATACTAAAGTTTTATCATGGAAATTATGTTGTAATAACTGCTATATTCTGGGTTCTAAAGTTCTAAGCACTTTGTTACCTAGGTACCTTGATACTTGGTAAGCGGACTGGTTTCTGTAATTAGTCCTCTGGTGAGCCCTTTGCACTTGACGGGTGGTGGTTGCTAGTTGTCACCCGATGTCCTCAGCAGCTCGCACCCATAAACACTACCATCCTCTTATAATAAGTTGTTAACATTGTACCTACCAGTTATCAACTTTAGATATTGCATTGTTTACATTGTTTAATTTGAATCATAGTGAAGTTTCAAACAGCACTATCTCGTCATCATCTACTACTTGAGGTAAATCATAAACGTAGTTAAAAAACAAAAAGGTCTCTAACATCGAACCTTGTGGTACACCCATTTTGACCATTGATCCTGAAGAAACGCTTTCTATCTACCTACGTGAACTCTTTGTATTTCGCCGATTGTGTAAGAAAACGAGAAATTCTAGCCAACACCCCTAATACTTAGTGCCATTTCTTACCAATAGGTAATGATATAAAGATAGAGCTAACTTTGAGCATTGTTTCATTTTAAGTAACGTTTATATAAGCTCTTATACTCTAGATCGCTAACTTATAACACCAGTTTGTTAGTGGGCTAAGATTATTCCGCAAGAGTACACTTTTGTGACATGAGTTCTTTTAACATTGTTATCCTAGGTAGTTCAGTACCTATAATATCGTTGCTAGGAAACGCGGCGCGTGGCGCCTGGCGGCGACAACGGCGACAGCGCCGGAATGTGAGGCCAAGAGGCCACCAGCCAAAGCAGAACACGCCATTTTTTTTAATAGAACTTACTGGTAAAATAAACGTCATTCAAAGTATTTATTTTCTGATCGTGTTTCGCTTAGGTTAGCGTGAAATAATAAAGTTGTGAATATAGGTCTAAATAAAGACATTTTTTTTAATCATACGAAGCCGTTAATTGCTTATTCGACCGAGACATTTTTTTTCTTAGTTATGTACTTTCTCCAATTTGTGAGGAAACAAGACACGAAATTCATAATATATTAAAAAACAATACATAAAATACAGCACCGATCTGATTTTATTCCCATCAAAAGAGCTTTCTTTTGAAAAGAAAGTTCTTTTGAAATAAATGAATATAGTAAACTACCTAAAATAACAACACCAAGCGTACCTTTGTCAGTGTTCTAACACTCTAATGAAACAAAAATTGTAGAGAAATGTTATATTGTCGTGTTGGAAATTGCGTGCGTGTGCGTGCTATGTCGTTGCCGACTGAAAAGAGACGATAGTCGATTGTATTTTTTTTTAATAATGAAGGCATGTCCGAGGCAATGGAAAAAAATATTATATTCTCGCAATCGCTCAATTAGATTTTGCTCTTACGTACATACTTTTAAAACAAGTCAAAGTAAATATAATTATACGAGTAACTATAAGTAGTTGATAAAAACTTTTTTTTAAATTATTTTTATGAGGTTTACTATTCTAATTCTAATTCGTGGTGGGGGAACGAGATCTGCACGGACGTCCCGCAATGGGGTGTATTGTGCATTGTCCCCCTGCTAACCTCACCCCAGCCAGCCCAACTCCTTAAAATAGCGGAGAAGGACCTTGGGTTGGTGGCAGCAATGTTCAAGCATCCCCGGTGGTGATTTGGATGCAGATGAGAGGAATGACCCGATTAGCTTCTGCAGTCCAGTTTTGGACCTGGCTTCGTTAGTTGCGGAGCAGTGCAGTACCACATGCTCCACAGTTTCTTTTTCCTGAAGACATCCACGACATAGGACGCTGTCTGTCGCTCCGATCTTGAAAAGATGGTAGTTGAGGTCGCAGTGGTCCGTGATGATTCCGACCATCAGCTTTAGATCTTCGCGTCTCAGCTTTAACAGGATGGTTGTTAAGTGCCTGTTCGTGGCTGGAAGCATTGTTTTTGTATGTTTGCAGTCTGATCTGCGCTCCCATTGCTTTTGGTACTCCTTCTGGGAATGCATCTTCAGCCTGTTTTTTATCTCTACCGACGTAGGTTTGCCTATGTCATTTATTGTCGGTGGCTGTTTCGCGCCCTCTCTTGCTAGGGAGTCAGCCTCGTTGTTACCTGAACATGAGCCGTGACTCTTGGTCCATCTTATTTTAACACTATGCGTGTCAGACAGATTTTGAAGCGCAGTGTGACACTGTACAAGAGAAGCTGACCTTGTGTCAGATCTTCTCAATGCGTTAATCAGTGCTGCGCTGTCTGTTGTGAAAATAATAGTTGTCTGTTCGTTTGCAGTGGCTGCGGCCGTCATAGACTTTACTGATGAGAGCATTTCTCCTGTTGCCAGGGAGAGCCCAAGTGTTTCTGCCTGGAGGGCGGTCGTTGATTTACTTGCGCACGGGATAGCCCTGTTTCAGGACAGTAGAAGCCGCAACCCGCTCCTAGTTTTTGTTTCGAGCCGTCAGTGTAGACGTGAAGGACGTGGGGGGTCGGAGTCGGATCCTCAGTCTTTTCTCCATTTTATAATTGGTACTTTTTGTTCGTGAGGTATGTTGTGGCAATTCTGTCGGTGCCGTTTCGAGCCTCCGGCATAGCTTGGATAGCTTTGTCCAGAAAGAGGTTTACTATGTTTAGGTAGGTACTATCGGCTTAAGATCACCCTTAAGGTGGATAAGCATATCTTACGCCGATGATACATCACAAAGGAAATCACAATCATTTTTATAATGTCCCAAAAGCTATTATCCGTTTTGGATTTGAATCCCACTCGGATAATAACTTGTAGCCGTAAGTTTGTTGCCTGTTCTTCTAGGCTTTGGTTGCGTGGAACTGGCACCTAGAGTCACCTAGCTTTGACGTTTCAAAGTGATCCTTGTGATTTTATTGAATAAATACCTTTTGACTTTGACTTTGGGACATTATAAAAATCTTTATATTTTTTATCAGTTTAAAGTTTTGAGCTTAGCATTTTTTTAGTACGGAGCTTTCGCAATGTAGATACACATTCCACAAGAAGTACTTGATGTATAAATGTCACGCAACGATGCAATGATGGGGCTCCAATGTCTCCATCAGCGCCGCCGCGCCGCTGACGTCACGCGCAGCTCAGCCGCGACTCGACAGGCATGAAGGACGGTCCGCGTTGCACAACGTCCTCGGAAAAAACTACGCAAAGTGGCCCAACAGAGTTATTGAGCTATCCGATCCGTGACAGACCCGGCCCCGCTGACTAATTGTTTGCAGTAGAGGGAGAGGGCGCTTTGCATCGGTAGCGGTGAGAAAAAGGACATGGAACGACCCCAAATTGGTAATACACCATAAATAACCGGGCTCACACACAACGCGCAGGCGCCACGCTTTTTTACCTTCCCTCGTCTCGACGCAGGCGGCACTCGCGAACAATGGCGCGGCCTCGCCGTGATAACGAACAGATAAATGCATTAAACGCTGTCACAGCGCCGACTATTCAAATTCGTAGATTCTAGAGCGCTTTCGATAGCCGTTCACGACCGGACCGGTCCCAGCAGCCTCCATATTGCGACATAAACTACAAACTAAGTAATATGCAAATGCCTTGAATTAGCGCGTACAAGCAGCGCGGGGTGCGGAGCGGCAATGGGGGGGGGGCTGCAGAACTTGTGGAACGCACTCAACGCATTACAATTTCTCCAAGTGCGATAACGTCATAACGAGTTAACCGGTAGTGACACAATGTAGTCGACATCACGAATCATCCCACGATGTAAGTTGACTTTTCACTCATATTGAAAAGAGCCAACCTAACACTGCTAATGGCCAACAGCTGAAAGTGTGAAGGATGAATCAATCCCGTCCGACAGTGCGCGGCGCGGCGGCGGTGCGGGCGAGTGAGTCGGGCGCGACGAGTGCGAAATATGAGTGTGGTTCGAGCCACTCGGGGCGACGGTTTTTTCAAATCAAATCAAATCAAAATCAAATCAAAAGTTTTTTATTAAGACAACTAACAAGTCCACATTGTTAGTAAAAACTTAAGTATAGGGGTTAGTACTTAATAACTAAAACAGATTTCGTCCTCTGGGAGAGCTTCCACACCAGGGGACACGCATAATTGTGTGCAATTTCCTTTAGGATGCTGTTGCTGCTCGAGCGCACTCTGCTCAGTAGTGATGCCGTCTTTTTCCGCCAGATGGCGTCAAATGTGTCAGTGCGCGCATCGGCGAACATGCCTGACGCACTACAGAAGCGCGGGAGTCGCAACAGCGTCCTAAAAGCATTATTAAATTGGACTCGCAGAGCATTGTAAGCCTTTTGAGTATGCTGAAACCACAGGCTCGCAGAGTACATGGATGTACAGTACGCTTTAAATAGAGTTATTTTAACGGCGTCTGTACATCGCGCGAACCTGCGGGCCAGCATATTGGCCCTGACTGACAATGCTCTGCGTTCCCGCTCCATATCAGCTTCGTCTTGCAATTTGTCGGTTACCAAATGTCCTAGGTATTTAAATTGAGAGACCCTCTTAAGTGGACTACCGTAGATGGTGATAGGAGGAACAAAACTAGGACATTTAGTACCCGCCCTGAAGACCATAAACTCTGACTTTTTTACATTATAAATAAGCCCATGCGAGGCCACATACGACTCGCATACGGCAAGTAGTTTCCGGAGTGCACTAACTGAGGGAGCCAGCAGCACCATGTCATCAGCATAGCTCAGGTTGTTCATGCATACACCTCCGACATGACAGCCTACTGGCATGCTGCTGAGTCTCTCAATCAGCGCGTTCACATACAGATTGAAAATTGATGGTGAGCTTAACCCCCCCTGCCGCACCCCGCATTCCAACCTGTATGCGTCCGAGAACTCGCCCGCCCACCTAACTCGGTTTTCTTGATTTAAATACCAATATCGAAAGGTCGATATCAGCTCTGGCGGCAACCCTGCTTCCTCTAGCTTCTTCCATAAGATATCATATGAAACCATATCAAAAGCCTTAGATAGGTCTAGAAAGCAGGCATAGACTGGAGTCCGTCTGTCCGTGTAATACTTGACAGCATGCTTCAAGCTTAGAATGGCCGACTCAGTAGACAGTTCAGGCCGAAACCCGAACTGAGCGTCATGTATTTTGATATGCCTATTCAAGCAAGAATTAAGTACGCTGTCAAGCACTTTCGCGACTATAGTAGCTAAAGAAATGGGTCGGTAGTTATTCTTGTCAGACACATCTCCAGTCCTGCTCTTGACAATAGGTACCACCAGAGTCCGCATCAACTCCGGAGGTAGGTAAGAGTGGCTTAGACAGAAGCTGTACAACATAGCCAGTAACCGAGGCAGGTGGACGCCCGCATGCTTTAAATGTTCGATGCTGAGCCCATCATGACCAGGTGACTTCCCTGCTGTCATTTTACTAATCACGGCACGTATGTCTTTTGCCACAATTATAGTGGAAATACCGGAATTCCGGGTCTCAGCATCGACACTCCGACATGGCGACCCTAAAGGCGATTGCACAGAAAAGTGGTGTTTAAAAACATTGGCAATCTCCTTAGAGTTTGATATGCCGTCAACACTTACTGGCATGCTTGGCCGAACATTGAGTTTGTTTGTGCATTTCCAAAAATTTTTGAAATCTGAGTTATAATGGTGTTTTGCCATCAAGTCCATTTTTATCTGTTCTTGATGGTTTTGACACCACTTTAACTTTCCCTTAAATACTTTTCGCGCCTGAACCATAGATTCAAAAATGGGACCACATCTGGGCTTCCCATATAACACCCATGCCTCAAACTTCTGCCTCGCATTCAGGTAAGAGTCGCTCACATGATGGTTCCACCCTGCAACTACTTTCTTGTTCTTTCTCTTTCTTACTTTTACAATTTTCGTCGAGATAGCTGCACTACACAAAATATTAATTATATTGCTATACAATTTATCAATTATATGTTTATGACTCGCATCAACACAGTGTCTGCCACAACAATTTCGTAACTCATCGGGAAAGTCAATACTCCTTAACTGAGAATTACAGAGGTACTTGTACTCATTAATTTGGTTTTCACTTCTCTCCCCCCACTGAATGTTATTGTTTGTCGGAGTACTCGACATAGTCTTTTGCCTAATGAGATCTAAGTTACACTTAACAACCAGTGGATAATGGTCAGACCAGAAAACATCATACTGTACATAAGTATCTAAAACACATTGCCACGCAGCATCAGTAACAAGACAATGGTCTAACCATCGCGAACATCCATGAGCTTCGCTTATAAAGGTGAAAGTATTTGATAGCAAGGTTAGCTTACTGATATCAGCGCAGGTCCAGTCTTGTTCAGCCGAAAAATCCATTAACTCACTATAAAACCTTTCACCAGGATGGGCATTAAAATCGCCGAGAATAAAAACAGATTCGACACTATTCTCTTCTATTATTGCACTTATAGCACTAAGACAGTCCGTAAACAAAGGCAGGTTCTCGATACAGTCAGTCGGCATATATATACAGATAACGAGCACAGGTCGGTCGTTGGTTGCTATCCGAATAGCCGTTATTCGCGGATTCGCACACGGTACCACTGACACACACGGGAACAGTGACTTTCGCCAAAGCAGCGCGACACCGCCAACGTTTTTTTTTTGCCGTTAACGAGTCGTTAATCCGGCCGAGAGACGGCTGATGGCCCAACGACAAATATCGGTAACAAAGGGCGGGCGGGGGCGGACGCGGGGTGCAATAACAGTATCGCTGTTAGGGTGTTTGTCATCAACCAATTTAAAGATCGAACGATAAAAGGCTTTTAGGCCAAAGAAAGTTTAATCGATGTTTTTGTAGCAATGGTTTGTTATAAGGGTTTTATGCAGTTCTAATGTCTCTGTTTATTTTGATTTGACTGGACAATTTATCTAGGAGCACTAGTTTTAACAAAAACTCCGAGAAAACCTTTTGTATGTATATTACCAGTCCTCTTTTTGTCGTAAATGGACCCTAATAAGTATTTTCTTCTTTAAAAGCCACGTTAAAAAGCCTCAAATGGCTCACTAATTGCCTTTCGACGTTATCCTAGAGCAGACGGGGTCGATTGCAAGAGCTATTACCCTAATGGCTCCGGAATGGCACACGTCACGTCACATTCATCCAACGAGGACAAAAAATCGAGGACGCAATCCACTATCGGCGATACACATCACCAGATAACCCTATTCCGTTGGCTTCTCAGAAAGCCGGAACTCTTGCGGGTCAGTTCGCTTGTTTTGCCCAAAACGGCTCCTACCTGCACCTACCTGCCGGCGATGGCAGGAAGCGCCGGCGCCGGCGACACGCGGTGACGTCACACATCGCCGCGTTGCGCATCAGTAGCCTCAAAGGATTGCATTTTGGACGCAGGTAGTGCAACGAACGGACCAAGGTGTATGTTGATGAGTAATTGGCGTTATTTGTGTAACACGTAAAATAAAAAGCAATATTTACTTCAGTATTTATATTTAAAGCACCTTTCTACCACTGCGGTATGTAAGAAACGTCTTTCAATCACTGCTACAGTGATTATCCAATCTATGGAATATTCTCCAGCTCCATCATCAGATCAGTTAATCAGTTCAGCATGATATCTTAGTAAGGTCGTTTAGCTAGTGGCCTGCTATTGTCGGGAATAGTCAGGATACAACGGAACGAAAAAAACGTTGCAGCTTTAATAAAAGCTCGTAATTACTGTATTATTTTTTTCATTTTAAACCATGGGAGGATTTTGTGATTTAGCCATTTTGTTCACTAGAAGAAAGACCCATGTCTGATAAATGTATTTTTTCTTCTTTTAATCATCTAAAAAGTAAATAAAACTATTTTTAATGTTGGAACAATGTGAAAGACGCCTACTGTTTTTGAAGGATATTCGGATAATAATATAGGTGCCTCATCTTCCTGCCTTTATCCGCCTATCACAGTATAATTGCAAAGCTGAACGAGTAATTTTAAATCGATTACTGTATAACTATGTAAAAAAACCGCTCACTGCTTGTTGATGGTAATCGTATCTGTGAGCGACCTGCAGCCTCATTGGCATGTATCGGCAATTTGTAGCTCCATTACAACGGCATTGCATTACTTATAGTAAGTCACTCGAGATGTTGATAATTCAGTTGAATTGAAATGAACAAGCAAAGAATTAGCTCGTATCTAGCTGTCTCAACTAAACGTCGGAAAATTCAAAGTTAGCCAATTGAATTACATCACTCTAATGATCTCTCGATAAAATACACAAGACATTTATAGATTACCTTCCCGCGGCTTCGCACGCTTTGAAGTGGTGGTGAGCCGTGATTGAGCCACAAACATCCAAACATCGTAACTTTCGCATTAATTTGCATATTATTAGGGTAGGATTTTAAATACCTACGTAGGTATAAGAGATACCTATAGGCGTCCATTACCTATATTAGGTAGGTAGGTATAGGTACTGAGCTTAGCACAAACATAAGAAAGACAACCTTACATAGAAAATATATAAGTACTTATTGTTCCTAGTTTCTACCCCAAAAACAAACGAAACGAAACAGGTTCACGACTTTGATCCCCAACAGTACATACCCTCAGATCTTTTCGTACCAACTCAAGATTCCTGTTTTTAGAATGTCCCTTACAAACATTGACGCCTCGTTGTATCCTTTTTACTCGAGCGCAACGAAGGACGCAACGTTTTAGGAGTTGTTTTCGAAAATCAAACTGTCTTTTTGTTATTTATCCACAGAACACATTTTCTTTTAGTTTGAAGTAAATACACTACGCGTTATAAATCTTCCATACAAACTTTGAAACTTTGGCAGTCTTTTGCACCCTTTGCAGGGGAAGTTTTAAAATATTGAAAACGTGATTTTAAATTATTTATTGTGGAGTATATTTACTTCAAGTTTGAAATCAATCGCACTATGCGTCAAAAATCTCCCATACCAACTTTTACAGTCATTTGCACCCTTTGCAGGAGTAATTATCAAAAATTAAAAGTGTCATTCTTAATTATTTATTTCTTAGTATATTTACCCCAAGTTTTAAGTCAATCGCACGACGCGTTAAAAAACTCCCATACAAACTTTGACATCCCTTTGCACACTTATTAAGGGTAGTTTTAAAAAACATTCATATTTTTTTAACTTTGGAATACATCTACTCCAAGTTTCAAGTTAGTAGGTTCAAGGAATACTATTTTTCATACAAACGTTTACAACCCTTTTAACACCCTTAGGGATTGAATTTCCAAAAGTCCCTTCTTAGTACACCTCTACGCCATAAGACCCATATACTCTTCAAATTTCAAGTCTCAAGGACCAGCGGTTTAGGCTGTACGTTTTCTATATGTCAGTCAGTCAGTCAGGTCTTTGATTCTCATAGTATTAGAGATTAGAGATAGAGATAGAGCCCTTGCATCCCTGAGACTAATCCCAGGCTGCAGGGTTGCAAAGGCAGTATTGATTTCATTGAACGGGCCTTTGCGTCGCGCGCGATATGCGCGATGTGCTAAGAGACAACAATGAACCTGATAGCTTTAATTATCTCCAACTCTTTATTCTAAAATCAATTGCTGTCTACCGTTTTTTTTGTATAATCCTTTTTACAATAATGGTACATAATTTTTGTTTTTGGAATGAGCGAGGAACCTAGTTCAGTCCCAAGCCTCCCAAGCTTTTTTCATCAGATATTTTATAGTAAGCTTTTGTGAGAACTTTTATTTTTATTATGTTTTTGAATTTGCTAATCGATAACTGATGAATCTCGCTTGGGACTTTGTTGGAGAAGCGTACACATTGTCCTGCAAATGATTTGCTTACTTTAGTGAGCCTAGTAGTGCGAACAGCGAGTTTATCTTTTCTGGAGTTTAACGTTTCTAGTAATCGCTACGAATTCAAAATAAACCTATGTAAGAAATGCCTGTATAAAAAACAATATATGCAAAGTATGTTTATGAATATGATATGTATGCAGGTATGTATGTGCTCGGTATAGGTATCGCATCGCATCGCATCGCGCGGTTCAACATTGTGTGGGGGTGAACGACCGCGTGGCCTGCGGCCTCTCCGCACCACACTACTCTCGGGAAAACAGAACCGCATCTATACAAGGTGTTCCATAAGTTGTGTATATAAACTTCAGGGGGCTAAAGTACCCATCAATATGAACAACTTTTTCTAAGGAACCAACACTGTGAACGCGAAAAAAAAAACTGCTGTTTCATACAAAAGTTCAATACCTACCAGGCTAAAATGTATGAAACAGCTGTTTTTTTTTTCGCGTTCCCAATGTTGGTTCCTAAGAAAAAGTTGTTCATATTGATGGGTACTTTAGCCCCCTGAAGTTTATATACACAACTTAAGGAACACCTTGTATAGGTATGTTATGATGATAATCTGTGATAATGCAATGCAATATTTAAAATCTTCATATAAGTATGTTATACATACGTGTAGTATTGGTAATATATGCATAAACACAAATAAATCAGAACAACACAGCTAGTCAAAAACACATCTTGTATCCATCATAAAAGTGGGTGAGTGTGGTGTGACATGACGCGTGGCATAAGTAGTTTGTGTTGCGCTACTGCATGTGATACACGTGAGTGTACTATGTTCGCCATAAAAGTGTTGTGTTGTTGTAAATGTAGCGATGCGCCGGCGCCGGCGATGCCGCACCGCGCGCGCCATCCGTCGCTGCGGCCGTGTTGTTGCTACTCTTTTACACAATATGTATTTAACTTTAGTGAGTAAATCGAATGGCCGTTATTTCAATTTAGGTACCTTCTTTAAAGCATACTTATGTTACCTTAATTAAATCATCTAGTTAAAGTGCATCAAAGGTTATTTTGATACGATCTAACCAGAGGGCTAATAGACAGACATGGCGCCAAATAGGCCAACTATCGGGTTCCTAGTTAATTTAACTTTATAGAATTTAGTTCGCCTTTGAACTGTTATTTTGAAGTGTAATAAGGTATCTATCTATCTTCTATTTAAGAGCAAAAGCTTAAGTTTCCTTCCGATTTTTTATAAAACATATTATTATAGAAACTGCACATTTTACTAAGTATTTTTGTTTACGTTTCACAAATACCGAATTAAGACGTACAGAGCCACTCCGGACTTCCCATGGATTCCTCGCGTACTTAACCTACTTACCCACATTACTCGGAAGCCCTTATCGTTTGCGGAATAAATACCCTCAATGACCCTATTGTAGTTAGAATGCGTTATTATACGTTCGAGCGAACTAAACAAAGGCGACTGATTAGTGAACAGAGAGAACACTAGGATGAACTGTGCCAGGTATGAGCAGCTACTCGCACTGCTGGCGTGCACTGTGACGCGGCGTGGGAACTACCGGTGAAGCTGGACATTCCCAGTGCTGTCAAACCCCAAACTTAATAAACCTAGTATTGAACTTAAATCACTGATATATATTAGTAATATGAGTATTTATATAGGTCCTTGTTATTACAATCTATCTGGAATTTATACCGGTGGACTAAAATATAGGTGTAACTTTTATAATACCCCCTTAGGCATCCTCGAAGATTCATGAGTATAGTATATATTCATAGGTATGAGGTAAGAACCCAGAGCATTAAGGGAATGTCTACCGTGCCTAGTTTCACCATATTGGCACTATTTGATTATATTTATTTAATTAAATAAAAATATTTGGAAAATTCTTAAACATCCATTTAATTAATAAGCTAAAACACAGCTACAGGTAAGTCGTTACACACTTTTAAGTACATAATTAAATAAAACTAGGTTTAACTCACAGATGTAGATAACTAGATACCGCAAGGGCGATATAATTAATTAGGACACTAAGCGTGCCACATTTGTTGTTACTGCAATAAATTCACTGACGGAATTTATCAGTGTATAACTAAGTGCATTGCACACAATTGAGGCAAAGATACCGCAAGCCTTTAAAAATTATCTAGAATCAAGCTACAAAATCGTACCTAGCACTGACTGACACAATGACTAAACTTATAGGTATATTTAATTTTATAAAATTATTTCAGGCGCTATAATTACAATTTAAATTCAGGCCCATATTATAAATACATATTTTAAATACTAAAATATATATATTCATATAATTAACAACGTATTCCGCCGTGTCGCGGTGTATAAGTAAGCCCATTGCACCGACTTGAGGGGTGGCACACAAACACAGCAACTTGCGGTATCTAGTTCAATCTATGGCTGTGTTTTAGCCATATTTTGATACAAAACAAGTTTTATTTATTTCCTTCATCTGAGATCACGTGAATATTGAGTGCTGCAAAGGTCAGCTCCATTCAGGTTATTGTCTAAGCACTAACGATATTGTGACTCCATTTTAAATGTACACATTTTGCTTTAAGTACCGTGAGAAACGTCCATAGCGGATCCTATCGATATTTCTCTCGAATACCTAACCATACATACCTAACAGTCTCTTCATCATTTGAATTAATTTTCTTCATATTTTAGATCCATTTTTAGTAACATTTTCTTCAACGGAATTAAGTAGATACCTACTTGCTTACTTATCCAGTAGCTGGCATCTACTAATGTGTTCAGTTGAATTGTTCTTTTGTATGTAATGTTTATGAGATTTGTGAAACATTCTTGTAAAAGAAAGTACAAACACTCGTAAAAAGATCATTGGTAGCGTTACAACGCATCCGCGGCGCGGGAGCGCGTTCATGTCTTTTGTAGGCGCAGTGCGTCAAATCAAAATCAAAACGGTCGTTAGTCAGTACAATCACAAGGATCACTTTGAAACGTCTTGTACGAGTGTGTAAAGTGGTGAATGCACACGCGAGCGCATAGGTGTTCCTCACTCTTATGTATGATACATTAGTATTTTACGTTTAACATGAGCACCGGTGGTGTAGTGGGAGTGACTCAGCCTTCTGATCGTAAGATCGTGAGTTCCAATCAGGTCGTGCACCGATAGCAGGCAACGCCAGTGCTACCAAACAGTGTACGACTTAAATTATTACAAACAAACGTACTGTTAATAACCTCCTGATGTATAACAGTTACCTTTACCAATGACAATTGCATTATCTCACATTCGGTAGAGGAGGTGCCCTATGTGGCAGTGCACTGCGATCGTCATCTAAGGCGTAAAGGTATTTAAAGCACCAGCACCTTAGTGAGAACAACTTCTTTGCAAACAACTACTATTGAAATGTATTAGATCGTAAAACTAGCACAATTGGTGGAAAAGAAAGCCAACTATCACTATCGACTCCTTATTATTTCATCTACCTACGTATGTAATTATTTATGCAGTGAATAAACGCCTACATGTTTTATGAAGCTTTCTCGTACACCAACGTTAACATAGCTGTATAGGTGCCGTTTTATTAGGTACGCCCGTACTGTAACTTAGTGTATGTTTTTTTATAAATCTTGATTTTATATTAAAGTACTCAACTTACTGGCGCAAGTCGGGTTTTATGACGAGTATTTAACTCGTCATTCTTTCGGCTTTAAGCCCTTATTTGTTCCTCCTGGTAATGGATGCTTTGACATCAGACATACAGGAGGAGTCACCCTGGTGCATGCTGTTCGCCGACGACATCGTACTTATCGGAGAAGACGCAACTGAGGTCCAGAGCAGGCTGGTAAAATGGCAGGGGAAATTGGAGAGTGTCGGATTGAAGATAAGCAGGACCAAGACAGAGCATCTGTTTTGTGACTTCGGTGGTCCCTCCAGTTTCGCTACGATTGCCTTAGATGGTGTATCCCTACCAGTCTGCTCCGATTTTCGGTACCTTGGTTCAGTAGTACAGAATGATGGTGAGATTGATAGAGATGTACAGAACAGAATAAATGCAGGATGGATGAAATGGAGACAGGTCACAGGAACAACGTGCGATCCGCGAATGCCCCTCAAACTAAAGGGGAAAATTTACAAATCGATCATACGACCTGTCGTTTTGTATGGATCTGAGTGCTGGGCCACCAAAGGGACGGACGAAAGGAGAGTGCATGTAGCGGAGATGAGAATGTTGAGATGGATGTGTGGTGTGACGAGAATGGATAAGATAAGGAATGAGTTTATTAGGGGCAGTTTGAAAGTGGCGCCAGTGACTGAAAAGATGAGGAGTAATAGGTTAGCGTGGTATGGGCATGTTATGCGAAGGGAAGAATGTCATGTAACGAGAAGAATGCTAGGGATGAATGTGGATGGATATAGGAGTAGAGGTAGGCCAAAGAAAAGATGGATGGAATGTGTGAAAGAGGACATGAGTAAGAAAGGAGTGACTGCTGAGATGACGGCTGATAGAGGAGAGTGGAGGGAAAAAACCTGTTGTGCCGACCCCACATGAAGTGGGATAAGGGCAGGAAAATGATGATTTAACTCGTCATTCTAAGCAGCGTTTTCAGTATATAAAGTAACGTTTGAGAGCAGTGATTATTTATTTAGTTAATTCTTTATTGCACCAAACAAATTTTGTAGAAAATGAGAGGAACATTCTCTACCAGCCAACCTTGACAGGTGAGGAACAAGAGGTCGGCGCGCTAAAACTAAAATTTGGTATTAAATTTCTACATTCTAAATATTAACAACATACCTAATATTTAATGTGATTGCCTATTTATGTTGGTCGCTAACCTGCTGCAATAACGTATTAACATACGCCAGGGTCATATTAGTAGCTTTAGGTACAGAGACATGCTATTATTTGTTTGATTTTTTGATTTAGAGCACTGGTGGTCTAGTGGTAGCGGCCCCGCCTTCTGATCCTAAGGTCGTGGGCTCGAAACCGGTCGGCACCAATGAGTTTTTCTGTTCAAAAATGTATGTACACAGTGCCATAACTCTTAAACGGTGAAGGAAAACATCGTGAGGAAAGCGGCATATCGTAGAACCTAAAAAGTTCTATAACATGTGTCAAGTGGTCGAAAGGAGCCTCTTGAGGCGCACTTAAGATCTGTTCACCACACTGTTTCGAAAGAAACTAGTGACACGACAAGTTGAAGAAGAATATAGTTTGATGCGTAGCGTGTGCTGTCCTTTGAATTTGATTGCCTCTACCCATATCTGTTATGCCTACGCCTCACTCAACTCGATTGGCATCACACTGGAGCTTCATTATTTTTTAACAAGGGTCATACGGTAGCGGTAGGACCCGAGCAATAACTTTGTTGCCTTATAGGCTTGGTCGTGTGGAACTGGCACCTAACTTTAAGATGTTTTAAAGGTGTATTTCTGATTCAATTTAATAAATACCTTTAGACTTGAATAATACTTCGACTTTGAATAATACTAGTGAGTGGATGAGATGTGATGGGCAGTTTATCGCACAGCTACATTAGCGTTATCGGCCATCGGTCACGGGACCACTCACGGCTCTTCATGGCGTAGAGCTATAGTAATGCAGAGCCGAGCCATGCCCAGATCGCACTAATTCCTTGACTTGCGTTTTTTTTTTTTTAAATTGGTTGCCATAAAATTTAGAGAAACGAAAATGCGTCAGCCAGATTCAGAAAGGAATGGGCGACGCATCGATTTTTGGACTAGAAATAATTTCTAGCCGATAACTTAGCTTGTTAAGAATAATAAACCGAATAATCTGCAAAATCATACGAATTTAAATTATTTTCAATAATCAACAACTGGTAGGTAGACCTATCTTCGAAATGCAAGAAGTTTTCTCTGTAAGATCTGCATCGGCTGCGAGTGGCGTCCGGAGGCTCTCAGCCGAGTGTAATGTAGTGCTGTGACGTGACGCGAGGCGCGAGTGTAATGTAGTGCTGTGACGTGACGCGAGGCGCCGCCCCGGGGTGCGGTGGCGCTCCGCGGCCGCAGCGCCCCGTGCGCCGCCCGCGCCCGGCGAGACACACCAAGATAATGTAGTATGATAAACGAAGAAAACAATTATATTTATTTTCAATACTTAGTTACTAGTATTAAAATACAGACCACGATACTATAAAAATTTAAAAGCCAAGAGTTGCAAAAGCGTCCCTGAATCAGCATAAAGTTAGTTGGCTGACAACCACCTGGTCTTCCGTAGTAGTAGTAGTAGTAGCAATAATACTTTTTTTATACTACTTGCTGATGGAACAAGCAGATGGTCCACCTGAAGTGGTAACCTTCACCAATTCACAAAGCAGTGCCCCGCAAGTCACGCACGATTGGAACGTGCCCTACGATGCACTGCCCTGCGTTCTGCCTCATGTGCCAGTAATTTCACCGGCAACCACAGCCTTCAAACTGAAACACAGCAGCGCTGCTTGTCGGCAGAAATAGGCATGGTGGTTGTACTTCATGGTACGCTGGATATTAAACTTTTGCATTTTCCATCTACAAGTTTATTATTTCTGTCGACTAAAATAGCTTTATAACTTTGTTACGCAACAAAGTAGAGTACGATAATGTAGTTATAAGAAGTAAGTTGAAGCAACTCAAAGCGACGCCGACTATCAACATTTATGTAATTACTTTTTAGCATCTCAGCAATAACGGGCTTACCTACCACTACTAGTAGCAGCGATTAAATGCTGTTTATAATAGAATAGAAGCACAGTGCGGAGTGTGTCGCCGGCCGCGGCTCGGCGCGCCCTCTGAAGGCGCCGCCTCGAAAGCCTTTCCGTGTTCCGATCCCCTCTGCCCCTGTCCCCAGCCCCTCACCCCCCTCCTGCCTGCCCTCGCCGCGCGGCTTCGTCCCCTACAATTAGAGAGGTTGATTAATTTTGGAAACATTACGTAATTTAATCGGGGAATGCCTTTGAGCTATTTATATCCGCGATATGCTGCTTTAGGTACTTTTATTGTGGACTCGGCGCTTAGTTTCATTATTTGTGATAATATACTATAACAGGTTAATAAATCGTTAAATTAACGCTTAGAGTGAGTTAGATCCTCAATTATTTTTCCTCCTATTTAGTAGATGTTTCCTCTTGCATCCCGTGACGTAGCGTGGCACTTCTCAGAACTCTTATCCAGTGATTCAGCAATAACAACACGAATCTTTTAGTTGAATTACCATGTTTGAGGAAACTGACGAACTGTAACAGCACTTTATTAACAAGTAACAATAACAAAGTTACCCGTTTTATCTTAACAATGAATGTTGTTAATAACAAGGAGATATCCTTAAAGTATTAAAAATACCTAGCAGCCGCCCGCGGCTTCACAGCTAACATTAATATTTTCTTAATGTAAAATGTTTCTTAATGTAAAACATAAAAATATTAATGTAATGTAATTTTTTGTGATAAAAAGTAGTCTACGTGCTCAATACAGGTTTTGAACTATATTTGTTTTAGGTTACACCCCATCGGTTCACTGATTAAGGCGTGATAAAGCCATACAAACATCCTAACACTTTCGCATTAATATATTATTAGAAAGATTACAAAACTAGTATTAAGATTGTTCCAAGAGGGAATTTAAGGCATTTCAAAAGTACCTAAAATTAGAAACTCATCTTTAGGGCCGGTTTCACCATGCTCTGTTAGTTAAACTAACAGCTTGCTAGCCATTTAACAGACTGTTAAGGTTGTGTTGTGTTTCACCATTTATTTATTTTTTTTACGCTGGGAAAAATGCATTACGCATTCCCCCCCATTGGAGGATGGAGGGGATATGTGGGACTCCCCGGTTTTCCGCTCCCGGTATACCCACTAAACAACCCAGCGACACTCCCGCGTCGCCTATATGGAGGGGAACTGGGAAACTGGCAGAGCCTTTTCATCCAGTCCCCCGCCGGCGATTGGCTTGCCATGACAGCGGGGCCCCCGCAACGCCCCAGCCTTTACGGCGGAGGGAGGGACCCGGGAACGACCGTGAGTGCCCGGCCGTTCCCGCCCGACGGGGTGGTGAATAAGTGCAATGCGGGAGAAGGCCCCTCCAGGTCTTCTCCCGCTATTCACCACCATGAGCGGCGCGAGAAGTTCCGCGTCTCTCGCGCGCGCTCTACCGCCTGGGTAGACCCCCTGCCTCATCACACTGTGCCCTCTGCTAGACAGAGGGACACGCGGAGAGGCCCGCCGTGTCGGGTTATTAGCCACCATGGAACACGTCCGCAGTACTCTGCGGGCGTGTTTCATGGTGTTACCAGGATGCACCACGAGGAGGTTACCCGACCTAGCACCCCGTGTTGTGTTTCACCATGGCCTAACCAAGGATTCCGTAACAGACTGTTAAATCTAATCGCTGGTCTATCGCCGCGGTTACATTATTATATTGTATGTTAGTCTGTAATATATTGAATACTAGCGGCCTGTCCCAGCTTCGCATGGGTGGATATACATTTTTTGAACATTTTAGGATAGACCGAAGGTTCGACTCTCGCGTCTACTCATTTCATATATTTGCATACGTAGCGTTCGCTAATATATTTAAAGCGAACTTAAATTTTTAATTTCGTAATATCTTTTGAATGAAATGTCCGATTTGAAAAATTCAAGAAGTTATCTATAGGTATTGAAAAAGTGAATAGGAAATGATTTATTTGGATAAGGATTAATAGAAAGGTATAGTTAACATGGTCTGATTTAGGTCGGCATTTCTATCAACTTTTCAAATGTAAAAAAGAAGTTATAGCAACATAACTACGATATTTAGACATATAATTATGTTTACCTTTTTCTGAATGCCTACGCCTCACTAAACTTCAATATTGTATTACTTTGTAAAAGGATCATACAAAAGAACGGTAGGAACCAAGCCGTAAATTTGTTGCCTGTTCTTCTAGGCTTTGGTCGCGTGGAACTGGCACCTAGATTCAACTAGCTTTAAGACGTTTCAAAGTGATCCTTGTGATTTTATTGAATAAATACGTATCCTCTCATATTTTGGCCACATTGAGAGACGCGGAGTCAACAATTTAGAAAAGCTGGTCATTGTCGGCCACGTGGAAGGGAAACGATGCCGTGGAAGATCCCCAACCAGCTTAGAGAAAGGGACACCTCATTCTACAGTGTGGTCCAGATGGCGACGGATTGGAGTCGCTGGAGACAGGCTGTCTACGCCTACAGAACAACACCTGGTTGATCACGATCTTCAGGAATGAAGTACCGACCAAGAAGAAGAGTTTTCGCAGCGCATGCAATGAAAGGCATATTATGGGCAATTTTTTTACACCTTGAGTTATATTATTGAAGTTTTAGAAGGGATCCCTAATTTTTTCTTGTAATAAATATAGCCTATGTTACTCAGGGATAATGTAGCATTCTAATGGTGAAAGAATGAAATCGGACCAGTAGTGTATGTAACGAATACGTTACATACAAAAATACAAACATACAAAAATACAAATCTTTCCTCTTTATAATATTAGTGTAGAAGTGTAGATGGACCATCAATGTATTTTTTTAAAGTCTGAAATAAAATTTTAATATTACTAAGACATAAGTAGGTCAAGTTATTGTAAAATTATAAAAAGTCAGTTTACAAAACAGTGTTCGCACAAAGAAATTGTAAACAATATAACAAACAAGCTGGTTCCCGCGACTTCGTCTGCGCAGGATTAGTCACACAATGTCTTTATAAATTGTAGCCTATGTGTTATTCTGATGTATAAGCTATATTATTGTAAAGTTTCATTAAAATAAATTCAGTAGTTTTTACGTGAAAGAGTAACAAACATCCATCCATCCATACTTACAAACTTTCGCGTTTATAATATTAGTAGGTGTGTGTTCACTACCAACCATGATTTTAATATCCTCAACACTGACCTTGTGGTTATTGACTTAGTTAAAATAAATTTAGACTTTTTCGGATTTAGTACCAAGGAATTTGAAAGGGACCACTGATAAACATGACTCAAATCACAGTTTATATCATTTACAGCTTTTCTACAATTATGGGGCAAGAAAGAGTGATACAGCTGCAGATCATCAGCATAAAGCATGCATCAGCATGAAATTGACAGTGGGAGATGTATTTAATGATATCGGCACTAAATAAGATAAAAAGGATTGGCCCAAGAATTGATCCCTGTGGAACTCCACGAGGCACTAGCCGAAAGGAGGACCGGACAGAGGATCCATCGGCCCTTTTAACTCCACACATTGCTTATGTGCGCACGCGCACACATAATGCAGTCTAGATCTTGCGGTTACCACTTGACGTCACCCTTATTTATTGTTTAACACAATCACTAGATTTATATGTATATTAGTACAACTTTATTGACATCAATCACCAATAGCCACCGCTTAATTCTTTTTGGTAAATAAATGAATTTGTATGTGGATTTATGACTATCAAAATACAGGCGACTTTACTAAATAAGATGTCCTCCAGCCTTTTCTGTTTGTCATATCTTTATTCCTTTGTAAGGGTGTCATGTTAGTCAGATGGATCAAAATAGGACAATCGCACAAACAACGTGTAATCAGCAGAGCTCGCCGCGCGCTCACCACAACCGCAGACCGTGACGCGGTCGCGATACTCACCTCCATGCATATCTTATTCATCCTTCATTCTGGAATAGCTATAAGATTTTTTTTGTATTACAGTTGGTTCTACAATAAATAATTTCTGATTTCTGAACAATCAGCCGAGAATGCCGTATAAAACACCGCTCTACAAAACTTATTTATAAGAAAAACCAGTAAAACAGAAACAGCTTACTGAATTTGATCCCTAGGCACGGTAGATATCCACTCTAATTATTCTAGTTCCAACTCAGATTCTTTGTGGATGCCTGAAAGCGTAGTTAGGGGTAACGTCCACATTTTGAGCACATTTTTGGCATATATAAACCCACATTTAGCGGTAACGGTACACCATACGTGACAAGTCACAAGCTCATTGCCGTAGTTAAATAATAACTGATTTCCTCATGATGCTTTCCTTCACCGATTGAGAGCACTGGCATTTCGCACGTATATTAAAAATACATCAAATGATAAAAATATATCTCAATGAAGAGAAAAATAGAAAAATCGAATTGACTAAACTACAAACGTGAGCTTATGCCTCATTGCTTATTATGTCACAATTTGTCACATGAGGGTAGATAAGTTAATATTACCTACTGTGATTGAAAGATGAATCAGGGATCATGTCCAAAATATAATGTGGTCGACATTACAAAACCACAGGTGGTCCATTTTATTGGCGATTTTGAATAGAATATATAAAAACACAATCAGACTCACAAATCAAGCTATTATGTGGCTGTTGTTGTAATGATATCACGGACTTGGCTCGTGATGATCCTTGTACATATTTATGGATGAATAATAGTGGTTTGAAGCGAAATAAGTACTTTCTGTTTTTTGGCCTACATTCAGCGTTAGGTGTGGATTGAAAACAAACAAACAGTTTTGTCATATATTTTATTCACCTCAATCAAGTATGACGAATCAACGTTGTATGTGTGAGTGTCTAAGCAGTTATTTTAAGGCAATAGGTACCTGCTTCATTTAGAATGGGGTTGGACTTATCAAAATTAGCTGATAAAAGTGAAGAGTCAAATCAGTAATCCGTATCAAAACTATAATTTGGTCACGACGAATAAAGGAAAAAAATAAGTTGTATAAATTGTGTTGTCTCTGTTTTATGGAAACAATACAGTTTTTAATATGCGAAGAAAATGTGTAGGAAAATGTTAATAACCAATATAGGGTGAACCCAATTTTGATGAAGTTTCGATGATTTCGTAGATGAGATGAGATTGGATATTAAAATTGATGCGCAGCGAGAGTCACTGGTAGAATGGTAGCTGATTATATTATAATTTTTGGATCGGAGCTCATAAATTCTGCGAGCTGCAAGGCCGGCCCGGGTCGGCTATTACCCAACGAGCTCGGCGGACGAGACGCGACGTTACTAAACTCCAGATGGATTAACAGGTTTTTTCTCTTACTGTAATGGGTCGTAAATTGTATCGGATCTATTAATAGCGATGGGTTTAACTCCAAGTGTTAGTGGTTTAGTGTGTCCGTTTGTGCGCCGGCGCAGGAGACGCGGCGGGAAGGGGCCGAGGGTCGGTGGCGCCTACATGCACTACTAATTGATTCAACGCACCTTCCCGACTTGTCACCGAACTTGACGTGGATACGTCTTATCGTTTTATACAGACCGATTTAAAAATATATTTCGTTCCATCGATACCTTGATCTTTGTGAGCCATGTTGCGTCTCGTCTGCGTTCTCATGAAAAGTGGATTTTGCCAATAAATATACAGAATACAGATTTTTTATTCTGATTAAAACCGTTTCGCCCATGACACTTGTGTTTTTGGGTTGTTCTTGCTTTTGCTAGTTGGTCGAAGGTTGAGGGGGGTTGGTGTCGTGTCCCATACCCAACTTATTACAAACTCGCTAACAATCCACAAACATATTCATCAACATATCCACATGCAAGTGATATTGTGCAATTGTTTAAAAGTACCATTTTAGTACCTACTTGGCCAATGGCATACGACCTCACCTAAGATTTAAGCTAGGGTCTAAATTTAAGGTCGTATTCACGTTGAAATACAACGTAAGATGTTGTGTGTGTGCCGACAGAGCCTTCCCGATTCCCTGACCCCCCTCTCCCCGCGCCCCCCCCTCCGGTCCCGCGGCGCGACACTCACCAGGAATGCTTTTATTCCGGCGACAAGACCTGTTAATGTGTTAATCCACTCTGAGCGGTGTCCCTTCATTATTAGCCACAAGCGGCGGCGGCGGCGCGGCGGCTCACTCGCACCCACGCTACTCACATTCGCGGACACGAGACTACGATATCCGCGTTACGAGCCTCAACGTCAAAGTCATTTATTTAGTCTTTAGACAAGGAACACTTTGAAATGTTACACGATATTCTACGCGACTAGGCATAGAAGAACCGAGAAGAACTGACAAAAAACTTACAACTTATTATTCCTATGAAACTATAAGAGACTTGAATTTTGGCACAAATGTAGAAGATGTACACAAAAGGTATCAATGTTGTTTATATTTTAAACAGATAATGAATCATTTGTTAAAGATGACCGTTTCCTTCCACCCTTATCTCTGAAGATAACCTGTCAAAATATTTGAAGTTTTGCAAAACGCTACAATAAAGGTGTACAATAAACTAGTACTACAATATGGTGCCAGTTTAACTAAGGCCTAAGCAAGGAAATAGCGGTATTATAAAAGGTGTAGATATTATGACGCGTACAAAGGCAGGCATTTGCGTAGTGCCTCTAGTCTTTCGTGTGTGGGTAATAACAAGTTCAGTTCAATAAGATCTTTACGACACTCAAATGCAATCTTTTTTACAATCTCTAAAACAAAAGAAAGTGTTTGTCTGATCTCGGTATCAGCAGTGTCGATAGTATCAGTCTGGCGCTGGCGGGCTCCCATTAGGCGTTATCTGTCCATCTCAGGTTATTTGTGAGTCATTTGTAAGGCCCGCGTGGTTACGCAACGCATCGCCATGCGCCTCCGCCACCGGCACCGGACAGACAAAGGTGTTGCTGGACTCGGACATCAGCTCACAAAAGGTTGCGGATACATACTTGCAATGAAAGGACTTATTTGAACAATAAGTTTTTATTTATATGAATACAATGAGGTATTTTCTTAGCTGATAACGATCTCTACCAATCAGTAGTATATTTTTTACTTTTATCATCATCAGCATGCATAATTCCCATGCATTTTCAGTTAAAACAATTTCGAGCCCTCTCCATCTTCCACATCTATGCTGTCGGTCCATCGAGTCGGGAGAGTTGTGCGCTTCATTTTACGTTTAAAAGTCGCTCTAGATCGCTCTTTATTACACAAAATTCACAGTCCTCAATGAACTAAATGTTGATGCTTATTTTACGGCTAACAACGAATTTACTGTTAATACAATAGTTTTTTAAGCAGACAGAATAATTTACAAGATTTGGCATAGTTTCCCGGGCATTGTTCGGGAAATTACTCCAAATCTTTTGCACTCTTAATATAAAACGTGGTCTGAAGATAAATCAAAGATGTTACTATACATAGACCACGACTTAGACCAAACATTATTAGAAAACGTAGTTTATCACCTAAACCATGGTTCATTTATGGTTTAAAGATAGCCCCGAGAAGCCCCTAGCTTATGGAAGGCTTAACTAGTCAAACTTTCATTTATCAACATTTTGTGTTCTTCTTCTTCTTATTTGTCTGGACTTTGCAGTGTAGCCCGCAGTTTCGCCAATGTCCTCTTTGACCTAGATATGCATAGTGGTCTACTACTTGGATGATATCGCTCCCAACATGTTCCGGCTCGGGTGCGACTTCAACATTGCACTTTTGAGTTTTCAACTCCTGATTTCATGTATAGTTTTATCACTAGCAGAAAGCTTATAATAACAAAAAAATGCTGTGCTTTTTATAGAGGTACAGTCATAAGCAAGCCCAAACCATGCAAAGATTGTAGGAAAAGCACCAGATAGTGACTTTTTTGTAAAAGCTGCATATACCTAACTCGTAACAACGAACAAACATTTATCATGTTCATCACAGAAATGTTTGTTCTATTTATTTATTTATTTATTTATAATTAGGAACGCCAACAGCGATATGTATGGTTACATTATAAAATATATTATGTTATTGTTTTAGACTGGTACATACGCCAATAACAGGCGGACACAACATTTCCACTAATACTTGACTTAAAACGAATACAACAAACTTATTACTAAGTGAGATCACTAGAATGAGGTAGTAGGTGCAACTACTATCCTGCTTTATATTTATTTTTTATTATTTTTCCTAATTTGTTAACAAAAAACAAAAAAATAATATATATAGTTATATAACAAAAATCTTATACTTATAGCTAAGTTTATAAGATATACTAAAATATTAAGTCTACAACATAAAATATAATAAGAGGTACATAAATATTTTATTCGGATCTTGTTTGTAGGCGAAAGTGCTCTAGCACTTTCTTCTTGAAACTACTGGCAGAGTTACTAAAGATGTCGATATCTTCGATGGCTTTGTTAATGTGATTGTACTGGTTACACAGTCTAACAACAGGAGCATGTAATCCGATATTGGTATGACAAAACGGTGTGTGAAGAATTTTGGTTATGAGATGCCTCGGGATTCTGGTGGGGATGGCTAATCCAATATATTCTAAAATAATACTGCAGTCAAGGTAGCCATTGATAATTTTATAAAGGAAAGTTAACTCTTGTTGTTTTCTACGACAATAAAGGGAATCAATCTTGAAATGGTCTAATCTAATTTGATACGGACATCTGTGTGATATTCCAGGAGAGATAAACGCAAGGTGTCTAGTGAAGGAGCGCTGGATGCCTTCAATTCTCTGAGAGTGGATACTATAGGTAGGATTCCATACAGGGCATGCATACTCAAGGACACTTCTAACAAGCGCATTATATAATATTATCTTTGTGCTAGGTTTTTTAAAGTCTCTTGTGTTACGTTTGAGAAATCCTAGCATTTGAGCCGCTCTTTTAACTATATTATCAAAATGTGCAAAATACTTTAACTGGCTGTCTAAGACTAAGCCTAAGTCTCTTATTTCGAACACTTTAGAAATTTCCATATGTTTTATTTGGTATGTAGACTGCAAGGGCTTCTTTTTTTTGAAAATTTGATATGGAAAGGGATTAAGTAACATTTTGTTATCACTACACCAGTTTACTATAGAATCTATATCTTCTTGTACTAATTTGACATCTAATTGAGAGTTTTATGTTTTATATATTTTAAGGTCATCTGCAAATAAAGCATAATCACAATGTTTAATCTTATGAGTAATATCATTTATAAAAATTTGAAATAGAATAGGCCCCAAGTGGGATCCCTGTGAATTCTAAGTGGGAATCAAACCTACAGCTAAAGACCTAGACTATTAGTATAGTAGTTCTTAGCACATAATCATAGTGGTTCTTATGTACTCATAAATCATTAAATGAAACTGGTAAAAGGAGAGGAAAACTATAAACCAGATATTTCAAAGATTCTATACCTACAAGTTCTAATAGGCACGCTTGTAATGAATAGAAGACGTCACTCACTAAGGATGTGGAGCGTCAATTTGTTTACTCTGACAAGTTACCTTATTCAGTGCGAGTTGAAAAAACTAACATCGACGCTAGTTTGTACTAGTCAAGTTACACGCGTTTGTATTATTGTACGTAGTAAGTGGTTGCATCCGGTCACGCTATGCAATGTTTTTGTTATTTGACACAAGACAATGCAGGCAATAATAAGATTATATCATGCATATAGGTATTTACCTACAAACGTTACTTGCTGAGTCGTTACAATGAGCCATTGGTATAAGAAGTAACAGTTTAAGCATTGTTTACCCTTTGAATCTTTTGTATAACTAATACAAGGCGAATTATTATTGTCTTGGCTAAATAACTTTTGAAAGTGAATCGAGTGGCTGAGAGTTCGAAAGAGTGCTTCGACTCTGAGTGTGATCGCAAATCTGGCGCGGCTTTCCCACAGAGTGCCCTAATTAATTACCTTCGACGCGAGAGCACAAAAAACGACTAAAAATGAACTTGTCGCAGCTAAGAGCCGCGGCGCCAGACCCGCCGCCGCACGCCTGCGCCGCGGACCCGGCCGGGGGCTGGCGAGGGTGAGGGGGGGGCTAATGCAGGCTCGATAACGCGCATGGGAAACCGTCACCAAAGCTGACCATAACCATAATAATTCCCTCGAAGGCATACGTTTATGGACATCATCACTTATCGCTATAACGCTATCCCCACAGATTGGGCAGCAGTCGGTAGGACAGCTCTACCGCTAATGAACATCAAACGCCGAAATGTACGAGAGCGATACCTATCGATAGCGATATGTTTTACAACTTGGTCTCCGATGGCGCGCCGTACCGTGCGTATCTGATGGCGGATGGAGGCGGCTGTAAACCTCAACATTATTGGTAGCGGTTCATAAAGCATAAATTAATAAAATTGTGTTAATGATCAGCACTGGGTGATGTAACTCCGACACAAAAATGCATAATAATGGTTAAACGTGAAGGCTTCTTCTGGTGAGCCTATGAAGGCATTAACTTAATCGATAACATATCATTTGCTTGGGCTCCTGCTTACTCATTGTTTTCAATGCGCCTTTTTCTGCCGCCAAGCAGCAACGCTGTGTTTCGGTTTGAAAAGTGTGGTTGCCGGTGTAATTACAGGCACATGAGGCTTAACATCTGTATGCCTCAGGTTGATGGACGCAGGGCAGTGCATCGTAGGGCACGTTCCTATCGTGCGTGACTTACGAGGCAATGCTTTGTTATAGGTGATGGTTACCACTTAACATCAGGTGGGCCATCTGCTTGTTCCATCAGCTAGTTGTATAAAAAAAAAAAAAATGTGATGTGCTGTGACGTGTCAAGGATGACCAAGAACGTCCTCCAATAACGCATTCTTCATTCTTCTAGACTTGGTCGCGTGGAACTGGCCCCTAGAATCGCCTAGCTTTAAGATGTTTCAAAGTGATCCTTGTGATTCAATTGAATAAAGAGCTCTTGACTTTGACATTGATTCAGCGCGGCAATGCAGCCAGTGTCTTGGCAATGCTTTCGATTAGCATTGTTTTGGATAAGCTGGGCTTTCCAATCCATAGATAGTTTGCAACGGTGCACATATAACATAGCTCTAGGGTTTCAGTTGGATTTTGAACAAATATTTGTGTCGATTCTTTATTCCTTCTGCGCTCTACGCCGTGTGTTCAATCATCACTGAAAGCAAACATTGAGAAACACAAGTTGAACATAGAGTAGTTTGTAGGGAACAAACATTCTCCATCTGGGTTCTCCGTCTGTTATAACTAGAGATCTGATAATCGGATGCATATTTACCTAAAGTTAATTTTTGGCTAGCAAATTATGGAAGCGGCTTATTAAGATACTTTTATTAAAAATAAAATCCCGAGATTGCATAAATAATTGGATGTATACAAGGTGCCACGTTACATGTCTACAAAGCCGAAAGGGGGTGATTCTAGGCCCCGAGGGGCATATTACTTTGTAACAGGGTAATTGTCATTCGTGTCACTTGATTTATAATTTCCTGGGATCCTGGAATTTTTAGACAAAAGCAAAATTTTAATTTCCCGGGTCTCGGGATTTTTCCATAAAAAGTGCTTTCCATAATAGCCAACATCTCAACTTTAGCTAAATATGCATCCGAATATCCGATCTCTAGTTATTACAGAACTCGGCTGTCATTTCATTCATGCTAGATCCAAAAACATGAGCATTGAGTAAAGTTCTCAAAGTTGTGTTAGTCGTAGGCGAATTTCATCACATTAATCCGGACGCCTACACCTGTACAGTTTGAATTCAATTCAGCCAAAAAAAACCACAGACGTTGTTAATTATTTATTTATTTATCATTTTTATAAATAAACTAATCAATCCAAATAATAACATACATAAAAATCTTATAAAAATCGTTATAACATAACATAAAATAAAAACAAATATTAAATAGAAAATAACACAAAATTAAATTATATTCTAAAATATGCAAAGTAGTATTTTGCGAATTCGCTCAAAGAACATTGAAAAACATCAATACTCTCTGCTACTAGATTTTTATTAGTATCTGAATGGTCCGTGTCGGTGTGAATGTATTATATTTTATAGCATTGTAATAAGCATCATACAGAAGAGGGGTTGAAACCAAGCCGTAAGATCTTTGGCTGTTCTTCCAGGCTTGGTTGCGCGGAACTGGCAACTAGATTCACCTAGTTTTAAGACGTTTCAATGTGATCCTTGTGATTCAACTGATTAAACATTTTGACTTTGACTCTATCACTTCTGGTGGGTCAAATCAAAAAGAAGAGAATACAGTGACAGGTGAACTCATGTAGAGTTACTAACTTGTGCACTCACGTCTGGCATACCTAAGTATTTTGAATTTATTTGATTTCATTTGACTTGAATGAGTTATAAACGTTCTGTTCGAGTCAAAATAAAATCGTTTTCTCAAAAATATTGTTAAACCGTAATTACCTTACTTCTATACTCAAACATTATGTTACGGTTCGATGGAGTAGGTGAAACCTGAAAATAAGGTCGATTTATAGCGCTTTTAGCACACGTCGCGTCGGTCGGTATCATAAACATGAGGTTCGTGTTGTTCACTCGTAACATAAAACGAACTAAAAAGCATCGACAAAAACCCGAACGCATTTTACAGAAACATTTACCGACCGACGCGCTGATTAATGCTTCCATTGATTATAATAATTTACTTATGTGGGTCGGATACCCAGATACGGGTCACGAGCTGCACTCACGGATCACTGCAGCGACGCCTGCTCACCCTCCACCCCTCCGCCTCACCCCCGCCACCCCGCGGGCGGGGCGGGGCCGGGGGCGGGGCGCGGCGAGGGGTGGAGCCCCAACTCGTTCCCGTAGCGCCCGTAGGCGACACAGAATAGTCAGCAGTGAGTAGTGGTTCGGCTTTCCTCTTTCCTCGTTATCGAGACAGGTTATAGTTCGATAAACTATACAGTTCACTATAAACTATACCTACATGTAGGTAGGTAACTGGCCTCTTTATTATACTCTTGAGTGCTTTCGTAACCGATTTTCGTAGGTAACCTGCTTCTTTTGGGGAACTTGTATTTTTTACTGGGTTTCGTAATGTTTGACTAAACATTAGTTTGATTATTGTATGGTTCATTTTATTCTACATGTGCTTCCTACCGCCATATATCATAAATAAATAATAAATATTGGTGGACATTCCACACAGCACTATCTCGCCCCAAACTAAGCCAAACCTTGTGATATGGAAACCAGATAGCTGATATACTACTAAATGCTTTTTTTTTTGTAAATACATACTTATTATATTATACATATAACACCCAGACAGAGAACAAAAATCTATGTTCATCACACAAATGTTTGTTCTGTATGGGGATCGAACCCACGGCCTACGGCGCAGAAGGTAGAGCTACTAAAACTGAGCTGTGAAGGCTGTCATATATATATATATATATATGTGTATATATATTCCAGTTTATAATCCTAATAAACATATAAATACCTAGCACACTTCATTAAGGTAATTTTGTCATCGTGTGCCTACAGCACAACTAAGTTTTACAACTGCAAATGATAGATAAATAGTACATTAATTCAATAAAGTCGCAAAGATCACTTTGAAATAAGCATTTCATCATGTTCAATTCAACATTGTCTGAGCTCCGGCAACATTCAAAGCACTAGTAGGATACTATCGTTAAGCAAAAACTGTAAATGTGCCTATAACATTTAATTACCAACAATATAGGACCCGTAATTAGCACTAGATACCTGAGAATGTATAATTTGTCTTTTATGTGCTTCTTTTACGAGCAGACATTGCCAGTACACGGGCTTCAGCATCAAACAGTTCTAAGTCTTATGACCGAGGTATGAAACATAAACTCATTTAGCAGGTTGTATAATGAACCTACTAAGTACGGACCTCCCAGATTTTTTATGTTCCTTACCAGCTCCGGAACTTATGAATATAAAACTGAATTTAATACAAGATGTAATTTGGGCGATTTTATTGGTGCATTTATAATGTAGTGTTTCTGTGAGGAACACCTACTGGCACCCGATTAACGAGCGACCCGAGCCACGAGCACCGACATCCGTGAGAATACCTCGGGTTCAATGAAAGTCACCCGATGCAGTCATCAAGCAAACTGAAGTATAGTTGATGCCTTGTTATAGGTGATGGTTAACTGGTTACTACTTAACATTAGGTGGACCATCAGTTAATAGTATAAAAATACCTAAACCTTGCTACGAACTCTTTTTTCTATAAAACTTTCAGATGGAACTAGCAAATGACCCAACTGATGTTAAGGGAACGTGCCCTACGATGCACTATTCTGCATCCTTGAACTTGAGGCATACAGATGTGATGTGATGTGAAGTAATCTTAATTAATGTCTTAATTAATCTTAACATGAGGTAAGCCTCATGTTACAGGCACATGAGGCTTAATTACATTAAGCTGAGTGACAACAGATTTTGTTGTCTTAACCAATATTGTTCGCTGTATTTCTCCTAAGTTTTTGTGACACAAAATAAACGTTTTCCATTTGATTTGATTTAACTTCACCGGCGGCCACACTCTTCAAACCCAAACACAGCAAAGTTGCTGTGATGTTCTCAACTGCTCAAAAATATGCTATCATAAAAAGAACCCTGAAGTTATTGTCGAATGGAAGCTTTCCGTTGATTTTCGCATCACATGTTTCATAAACTTGGCTTTCACTCACCACGGTGAAAGTAACGGCTAACGGTACTCATTACCCGCATATTCACTCTACCTCAATATTTCAGCCCTTATCTAATCGACGAGGGCTGCGACCCCCCGCTACCCCCCGCGACCCCCTGCGACCCCCTGCGACCCCCTGCTGGCAGATGGCTACGTATCATACCTACTAATGCCTCAATAATGAACATGAGATACTACGATAGGAGATCTGTAGTCATCAATATAGGCGTACTAAACAATTCAATTTAATCAAATTCTAACGATTAAAAAAGAACTTTTAATGATTGATTGAAAATACATAAAAATATTAGTACAAAGGCGGACTTAATGCTATAAAGCATTATTTTCCAGATAACCTTTGTGTATTGTGGACATAAGATGAGTCAGTAGTGCACGGTAAAGGAAAAAAATAGATAAATAATACAATTAAAAAGTAGTTAAATTACGTAATACTAAATGTTTAAAGTAAACTAATAAAATGTTTGAATAAAAGTCGTTTGGTGAATTTTTAAGTAGCTTCAACACACGTCGCCACTTGCGGTATACCTTAAACCCAGATAAATAGTATTTTATGCCAGCGGGGCATGTTCAGAGACGAGGAACAACCTTACCTTTGCCATAATACATTACATTATTTTCTAATATTAAATTAATTATGATTTTTTGGAACTAAACTAAACATCGGTAGAACTTTCAAATACAATTTCGCGAATATCAACCACGGCAAATTCAACTTCATTCAAACTACAAAGAAAAAAAATAGAGCTTTAAGCTTATCAGCTTTAAAAAACTATTTTACCAATGGAAATCTTAAAATAGAATGTACCTACTCGTACATATGTGTTGCGTTTGCGAATATTTAGGTGTGTGTGTAAGAGTTTCTAGAGATCAGTGCTTATCAATGAAATGTGCATCGAGTGCGAAAACGTGGCGTTTGAGGGCGGAAGCGCAGGCGCAGGCGCAGGCGGCGCGGTTGTGCACGAACATTGTAAATGAGTGTGAGACTAACTAATTAGGAGGTGTTTCTAACATGTGTTCCATGTGTTGTGTAGCCTACATTTAGTAGACTAGCGTATTTACATAAGTTGCTACTTGGAACTGGTTTTCACAACTCATATAGGCAGGTAGTACATAACTCAGGAATCATGATGAATCAATTTTCAAGTACTGGGGCCGACCGGCACCTCTTATAGCAGTATTAAAATAATATTACACTCTCTTCTCTTGTCGTGTCACTAGTTTCTTTCGAAACAGTGTGGTGAAAGGATTTTAAGTGCGCCTCAAGAGCTCCTTTCGAGCACTTGACACATGTTATACCTCTAGAACTTTTTAGGTTCTACGACATGCCGGTTTCCTCACGATGTTTTCCTTCACCGTTTGAGAGTACTGGTATTGTGCACATAAATTTTTGAACAGAAAAACTCATTGGTGCACGACCGGTTTCGAACCCACGACCTTAGGATCGGAAGGCGGGGCCGCTACCACTAGACCCCCAGTGCTCTCACCATAAATGTCGTACCATATTATATGTATATGTCATCAAGTCTGTTCAACTACAACCAGATAAAAAAGAATAGCTGACAAGTATTTTCGTACTAGATGACGTTTCAACTTATAGAAGCTAGAACTGTTTTCAAGATTGTTTTCACAGCTGCTAAAATTGACAGTTCATAATATTATTTTAATACTGCTATAAGAGGTGCCGGTCGGTACCCTGGTCTGATGATGGAGCCAAGGTCTGTTCAACGGAACTCTTCAATAAATAGGCCAATAGAGTTGAAACTTGGTTACCATACCAAGTTAGTAGGCAGTAGCAGGTGGTAGTCAGAGGCAAGTCCAAACATTATGTTTGGACTTGCCTCTGACTACCACCTGCTTAAAGTTTTGGTGCGTTCGTCGGGTCGCATCACGAGATCTCAGTTCGGGGCGAACCACTAGTTTAATGTATTGGCATTGGTTCAATTCATTTGACCAAAATAGACATGATATTTTGTCAATACCAGTGACCAAAAGATCAACTACACGTAAAAATCAGATGATTGAAAATTCGATAAAATCAAAAATCGATTTAATTACCATCTTATCTTATCTCAAGTGCGATCTCATAGGTACCATAAAACGTGTTGCGGAATTTAATAGCTGACATTTCGAAGTAGTTGTATAACATATCCAGACATTATACAATCAAAAAAAAATATTGGAATGTTATTTTTAAGGTCTCTTATAAAACATCATCATGATGTTTTCATCAAAAATAATGACGTAGACGTCCATGATATATTTTATTCGCCTTGAACGATTTCAGACAAACTCTCCAAAATAAGTTTAAAATCAGTAGTTTTTTTTCCTATTTAGCAGTTTTCAATACCTTGTGTGACATTCTGTTCTGTTTGAAATACACTGACCATACAGCTCATGTGTGAACTGTGTAATTCATTGTAAAATGTAAACCATCTTCAATCATTGCAAAGTCCCTACAATAGATGCAAATGTCTGTGAGGAACAGCTACAACTAACATTGTGAGAATGTGTTTACTGACTGACACATTATAGAAAAAAACTCGCATCCTAATAAAAAAAATGATAAAATTCAAAATTGAAAGAAACTAAATAATTATTTCATATATTATTATTTGATCCCCAGGCACGGTAGATATCCCCACAGATTTCTTATCTACAAGTACAAACTGCATATTTTTTGTGGACGTCTAAGGAGGGTAGTCAGAAGTACGAGTATCTACGTCTCTTCGTTATTGCACAAAAATTCACAATTGTATTAAAATAGAAGGTCTTTATGCTAATACATATTGTATCAACCTAAGCGGTTGTTGCGTCGTGTAACGGGCAAACTAAGTCCACGCGGACGAAGTCGCGACTAACCGCAAGTCTAAAACATACCGTTAGGAAACTTTTTATCTTCCAAAAAGTCCTGCGAAATTTCATAAAAAGCTTGCATGTCATCGGCTCCGAATGCGCGGCGCTGAAGTGGCGCCACCTGCCTCCACTCGAGGCCACATGCGCGCGTCGCGTCGCGTCGGTGTGGGAACGCACCGCTGCACCAGCTCCGCACCACCGCCACCCGCACCAATCTGCACATAAGTGCTCACCGTGTAAAAACTACGCCACCACTGACAGATTGATGCGATCCGATATCATAACTCAGCTGATGATGACAACTCTATAACCGTTCGTTCATACTATATCGGAAGAAGAACACACCAAAGTGTCCGAAATGTTGCATACGACGTTGAATTATCAATGTAATAGATACGCTTACATACAACTACAGTTTGTTTACGGCAAAATGAAGTGATGCTATTAATAGTTGATCTGTTTTGATCTCACATTAGCCGTCCGAGCAGATGTGAGGTAATCCGGAGGCTGGAGTGGCTTCGTATCGTAATGAACATTGATTGATTATCGAGTGCGATGCGATGCGCCAGATCCAGAGATAGAGCACTCGCTCCCTGCGCCCGCGCCGGCGCTAAGGCCGGTGCGCACACGCAGCCCTCGGGACCGAGATCTACATCTCGCTGTCAGCTGACGCGAATGCTTGAGCGACAACATCGATTATGCGAAAATTCTATGCAAAAGGCGACAGGACGCGCTCGGGCTTTCGATCGCACAGTCGCACGATACGGATTCGAACCGAGATAGCTTTAACGATAAAACTTTCAAGGCGTCGCTGCGTGTACTCTGCGTTCTATGCATCGGTCTCAAAACATATTTAGGAGATGCAAAGGTCACAGAGCCCTCCATCTGCGGCAAGTGTATCTTTGGGCCGCGGGCGCCGGCGCGGCGGCTCTCAAGTGGGCTAAATGCAGCCCCGCGCCGCCGCCGCCGCCGACCTAGGGCAAGGCATGCTTCTCATCATCTCGAGAGTGGTCGACACACTCACCACTAATGGATGTCAGATCACAAGAGAAACTCGACTACAGAACCACGACTGAAATATTTTAATGTTCTGAGAAAGTTAAAATTTAAAACATACATAATCATTGTTAGTTTAGTTAGACCAAATCCCCAAATACCCAGTTAAGAAAACCTCCATTAATTTAGAATTAGCTTTTAGCTTATAAAATTAAAAGATAACATAAGTCAGATGTTTACGGAAAATAATAATTGCAGTGCTGTTTTTGGTCATCGGATTAAACAACCGGTACACCTCTCAAAATTCAGTTTCATAAAGCGAACAACCTAGTTCCGATAAAACAGTAAATTCATTCATTACACTAAAGCTGAAAATTGCAATATAAATTCGATGCATAATTTTTGCGCGTCGGCCATAAATTGCTGAGAATATACCGCAGGCCGCGTCCGCCGCTAATGCATCGCGTAAATCAACCGCCGGCCGCGCACCGCTACAGCCGCCTCGACCTTATTGCAAGGCGCGCAGAGCTCAGAGTGCGGCGTCGGGTGCGTCCGGCGCTGCTGGAGATCGGCTCGGACGAGCAAGGTTGGCCGACGGTCGATGTCTTTATGTCCGACTTGTAACAGATACGCGCTAGAATGCGGAAAGTAAACAGAGTTGAATGAATCCGAGTGTTTGTCGCAGATCGAATGGGCCCAGTAACTGCACTCTCTCACTTATCTATTGTTAGGGCTATCGTCAATTTAGCTGAGATAGGCGACAACGTCCAAACTTGCCTTGTTGGACAAACCGCCTATCCTAGTAATACGCTTAGAATTCATACTCTTATCTACATTGAGGTACTATTCACTTCAGAGAAATGTTTATAATGCTCTATTAATATTATAACTCGAAGGTTTAGGTTTGATTCAGAGTTCAAAGTCTATATCTATAACGAATAATAACTATACCTTACGTCTGTCATACTTTATCCATGTAAGTTCACCAAAATGTATACGAACTTAAAAGTTAATTGCACCCACAAACGAAGAGTGTTAATGTCAACCCCTTGCATTCCGTCATCATGAGGCAGAGCACGCAGTATATCACAGCTCCCGACGTGAGCCGGAGTCAGCCGCCGGGCACCAGGCCCGGGAATGCGCCGACGACACCGCGCGCGCCCGGAATGCCGCTAACGAGGCGATGCTCCACGAGCTGATTTACAACCTAACACGTGTCGACACGGCGCTGATGCTATTTCTGTAGGAAATTGGATAATACCTGAGGTAAAATGCAATACCGCAAACCCCTATTCGTATACCGTATGTATACCTACATGCCTCCCCAAACCGGTCGACGCAGCTAATTCTCTTCGAGTAAGGACTGATACTCATTTTGAAGACAAACTTTAATGCTGCGAAAATTATCTGGAGTTTTATATCTACAAGTGTATGCAACTCGGACAAGCCATAAACACAAACCGCTTATTCCGAAGACACTTCAAAATGTACTCCGCCGCTCGCCCCCAGTCCGGAGCTCTCCGAATCGACAAACATCGGCATTGTCCATAAAACCCCTCCTCTGCAGAGAGCCTCCTAATTGGCGTCCGTCGTAAATCGGCCACATGTCTGCGCGGAGGACTCACGACCGGCTGCGCAGGCGCCGTTTTTTGCAACAACACCTTAAATGTGCGTTCTACACGCAACGCTAATAGCTACTAATTTATTGAGATGTGTGAATGTCGCCTTATAGCTGTCTAAGTGCATAGAGCGCGAGTGCACGGCCCTGGAGTGCAAATATGCCAATAATAATTTAATCCATTTAGATAAGGGTACCTGTAAAAGGAAGGAATATGCTACAAGTAAATCTATATATTGGCTCGGTGTTTCCTATTTTTCCTGCGATAGATTTACTTACGAAATAAAATATCGCAAAACTGAAATAGACATGAATAATGAAACTGCCGAAACAGTTAATAAATAAAGTGTGATGATGAGTGATGTGACGCGCGGAGACATAAATGTTGTGCGCGGGCGTCTGCGGAGCCGCGTCATTTGTCTGCCACGCGATCCGATGTCGCACCACACGTCGCCATGCGCCACTGCGCCGACTGTACCGGGCCGCGGACGGAATGCGGGGGATAGACAACACTCAACACTTCACTAATTGTTATATAATCTGTGCATCCTTTTATTTTGTAATGCTATCAAAACATATTGCGCAAGTTGTTGTATTCGGTATTATCGTATTTGATTATAATTTGGGAATTAGAGGGCAATGTTCTAAGCAATTAATTATTTTTAGCAGACAACTCAACATATTGGGAATCACTTGTATCATCGATTCATCACACAAATTATGTTAATCTACAACGCAGAAGGCAGAGCGTCTTCCAACTAGGTACGCTATGAGGCCAATTTTAGTTCATACTTAGGTACAAATCACCTAGTTTGGAGTGGTCACGTCATGTTTCCGATTATGTACCTATAGTACATACGTAAGTAACAGATTATCCCTAAAATGATTTGCTTATTTAGGCTAGAAAGAGCATTGGATTCATATTAATCATTGACTAAACTACACACAGCTATTTAGAACAGTGGTGGTCTAATGGTAGCGGGTTCGAAATTGGTCGTGCACCAATAAGTTTTTCTGTTCAAAAATGTATGTGCACAATGCCAGTACTCTCAAACGGTGAAGGAAATCGTGAGGAAGCCCGGCATGTCGTAGAACCTAAAAAGTTCTGTAACATGTCAAGTGCTCGAAAGGAGCCTCTTGAGGCGCACTTAAAAATCCTTTCACCACACTGTTTCGAAAGAAACTAGTGATACGACAAGAGAGAGAGAGAGACAGTTATTTAAGTAGGTAGGTACAAGTAGAAGCTAAGGAGAAACTTTATTAAAAAATATCCTTTTAGTATAAAAAGTCTACCATAATCCTAATAACGATAAACATCGGTTTTTACATAAAGTCGGGGCTCGGCGGCCAGATGCCATCAGATAAAGGCGGTCGGACACGCTTTTTGCATAAACACTGAATATGAGCCCCTCACTCGCGCTCATTGCACACCAAATAAAGAAGCTAACGAATCGACCATTAGCCCTTCTTATAAAAACATGCAGCGAGACAGGGAGTACCTACCTAACCTACCTGCTTAAAAACAACGCATCTACTAGCCTCGTGCACGCACTATTTAGTACTCAATGCCTGACCGAAGCACTGCTAGATATTGAACCCGCACTGCGAAGAAGTATTCACGAACCGAATGGATTGTAATCCTAATGGTTTTGTTAATTCTTTCAGAAAAAATATTCCTAACGAAACTGCGCATCGAAGGGTATGTTCGACATAATGTTTTTAATTTATCCTTATTACTGGTAGATAAGGCGCACTGGTAGGTAGGTAGGTACGGCTGCGCAGGCGCAGATAACAGGGAATCCTAGTTAGTTTCTACTAATATACCAACAGTGTTATCTCTGTGTATTTTATTGAATAGATATGAATGTGCTCAAATGTTAATTTTGTAATCACAATATGAGCAACAACACCATTTGATATTGGGCTCAGTCAGACAACTGTACTAACGTAGGTACAGTTGTGAACGGAGAATGCTAAATTATACTATAGGTATGAAGTTTATCAACTTTGACTAGATAAGCCATCTTCTCAATAATACATACCAAAAACTATAGTAATTACCTACACCATACCCATTATACCTACCTACATAAGCTTGTCCTCTACGCAAGTATATTGTCCGAGCAGCTCACAGTTCAATGTGACACGTCAGCACTCATTACTGACATAGTTTCGTTGCAACGATATCCATTGCGATATTAGGTAACTCAGTCACTGTGGCAAGTGCTGCAACACATATCTATGTACCATTCAGGAAGAGCCCTGTGACCTTAAACCCGTCGTCATAAGGTCGAGAGTAGCTCGGCAGGCGCGCGATGCGGTGCAAGTGCTGATGTGCTGAGGCGTGCTCTATCTGCGCGCGCCTATCGGCTGTTGCATGCGCACGATGCGATTTGCCAAGCGCGAGTTATCGCTTACACTTAGATGATAAGGAAAGGTTAAAAATTATTATTGTTCCTATAAAACATTTCCCTACCTAATCACAATACCATGTAAGTATTATGTCCTGGGTTTAAGCATAACATCAGCTGACATAACAATTTCCGAATTGCTTGGCAATCGTAGTTTTCCTATTTAAAATCCTCAGGTATGGTGTATTGTTCTGGGGAAATTCAAGTGAGAAGGAATCCGTTTTTAGGGCCCAAAAGAGGTGTGTTAGAGCAATTCGTAGGCTAAAACAAACTGACAGTTGTAAACAGCACTTTCAGGAACTAAATATTCTTACATTTCCCTCCATATATATTTACGAGGTTTCTTTATTTTTGAGAACTAATATGTACCTATCTCTTTAAATCTTTTAGAAGCAACAGATTAACTACTAAAATCTGTTGTCCTCCTAGTAAAACTGCTATGTTAAATAATAGTATCTTCTGCATGGCTCCTCTATCTATAATAAATTACCTAGTTCTATAATAGACGCTACTACAATAAATATATATTAAAATAGGTTGAATAAGTTTTTAATAAGAAAAGCATATTATAGTACTAAAGAATTTCTGATTGACGAATTCGAGTAGGAAACATTTTATTGATTAATTGTAAAATCTAAAATATTTTTTTTGCATCGTTATTTATGAAATATATTTTTGCATGCTTTTAAGTAGAACATGGCTGAACTTACTTAAATTATATTTGTCACCTTTTTATAACCTGTGTTTCGCAAATAAATGATTATTGTATTGTATTATATTGTAAAAAACAAAGACTTTATTTTACGACCATGATCGAATCTATATAGCAGAACATGAAAAAAATAAGTCGCGTTATCATGCAACACTTTCAATCTTGTCTGATCATCATTTTCTTTTGATGTTGACTGAACCGTTGATGAACATAATAATATGCACATCATCTACACCTTGCCTTAGCCCACTGCTGGGTGTACCCAGGAACAAGTTACTTACAGGCCTGTAGGCCACTTTGCTCTTGCCATTACACACGATGTTTGGCTACCCTCATCCATCCATGTGACCTACGATGCTCACAATGACATCGACCTGGACGCCCAACACTTCTCCTCCCAGTCGTGTCGGCCACACTCTCACACACACGTCTCGCCAGGTGTCCAGTCCACCCATACTACAACATAATTTAGTAGATTTTAAATGAATGTTAGTGCGGTGTTAGGGTAACAGCCTCCTCTACTTCCTAATCTACAAATTGTATGATGTCATCTGTCCACCGCTCTTTGGTCTTTCAGTTCTTCTTTGTCCTTTACAACTCTGCCATTTGGTGGTTTGCCGTGTGCAGGAATTCCACTTACACTGAACACTAGTAGTCACGTACAAGTACCTACCGATAGTGTACTCGGTCATGGAATGTGCATAATTAAGCATAATGTAATTTTATAACGTGTGTTCTGCTTATGGTGCAGCTAATTATAAACTTCAAACTAGGTAGGTACTTTTGTAAATTTTTGGACTCGTCCTGAGGGCTTATTACGAGTTTAGTGCCGATCGTCGATCGTTACGATACACCGAATTTTCTATGAAAATAAATCAACGGCATCTAGCGTATTCTTTGAGAACCGGTTTTTTTTTCATAGAAAATTCGGTGTATCGTAACGATCGACGATCGGCACTCGATAGGCACTAAGCTCGTAATAAGCCCTCTGAAGCCAAGACGTGTAGGTTTGGTACCTGCATGGTACCGTCGCGTCGCCTGCACTGAAGCTGGTTACACTTCATCATTATCAAACTATTTTATTTAGGTTTAGTAGATTCCGTAATTACTTTTGCATTAATTTCTGATAGGTCTACAAGACGAGAAAACGAAATAACTGCAAAAATAATTAAGTGCAAACATGTTATTGCGGGCGACTGTACCATGTAGGTCAACTCAACCCACGGGTGCTACATGCTAATTAACCCTAAGCTTTTTACAACGAACCCGATAACAACACTTTATCCACTCAGGTTTATTTATAGTAAAGAAGATGATTTATCACAACGGGTTTATTTAAACAGCAGGTTTATCTTACAAAACTTTAAAACTTTGTAAATTTTTCACAACAAAGACGAAAATATTGTTTATTCATTTGCTAATGCATTTTCTACGCCTACCTGAGGGATGCTATAGGAGAAGTTGACTTGCGAATAGAAACTTATGCTACCATTATAATTATATACCTCTACTAGTGGCTTCCCGCGGCTTCGCACGCGTTGAAGTGGTGAGCCGTAATTGAGCTACAAACATCCAAACATCGTAACTTTCGCATTGATTTGTATATTATTAGGGTAGGATACCTACGCAGGTATAAGAGATACCTATAGGCGTACATTACCTATATTAGGTAGGTAGTTAGGTATAGGTACTGAGTTTAGCACAAACATGACAAATACAACAAAGACACCTACACAAAACCTACAACAAAGACCTTACACGGAAAATATGTACTTATATGTTCCTAGTTTCTACCCCAAAAACAGACGAAACGAAACAGCTTCACGACTTTGATCCCCAGGCACGGTAGATAGATACCCTAAGATCTCTTCGTACCAACTCAAGATACCCGTTTTAGAATGTTCCTTACAAACATTGACGCCTTGTTGTATCCTTTTTACTTGAGCGCAACGAAGGAGGGTAACGTTTTAGGGGTTGTTTTCGAAAATCAAACTGTCTTTTTGTTATTTATCCACAGAACACATTTTCTTTTAGTTTTAAGTTAATTACACTACGCTTTAAAAATCTCCCATACCAACGTTTTCAACCCTTTATACATCCTTAGAGGTTGAATTTCCGAAAATCCCTTCTTAATACACCTTTACGCCATAAGACCTATATACTCTTCAAATTTCAAGTCTCTAGGACCAGCGGTCAAAAACCTCCCATACAAACTTTTACATCCCTTTGCACACTTATTAAGGGTAGTTCTAAAAAACGAAAAATGCTTTTCCTATTTTTTGCCTTGGAGTACATGTACTCCAAGTTTCAAGTTTGTAGGTTCAAGGAATACTCTTTTTCATGCAAACGTTTTCAACATTTTTACACCCTTAGGGGTTGAATTTCCAAAAACCTCTTCTTAGTACACCTCTACGTCATAAGACCTATGTACTCTTCAAATTTCAAGCCTCTAGGACCAGCGGTCAAAAAACTCCCATACAAACTTTTACATCTCTTTGCACACTTATTAAGGGTAGTTCTAAAAAACTAAAAATGCCTTTCCTATTTTTTGCCTTGGAGTACATGTACTCCAAGTTTCAAGTTTGTAGGATCAAGGAATACTATTTTTCATGCAAACGTTTTCAACCCTTTTACACCCTTAGGGGTTGAATTTCCAAAAAACCTCTTCTTAGTACACCTCTACGCCATAAGACCTATGTACTTTTCAAATTTCAAGTCTCTAGGACCAGCGGTCAAAAAACTCCTATACTAACTTTTACATCCCTTTGCACAATTATCAAGGGTAGTTTTAAAAAACTAAAAATGCCTTTCCAATTTTTTTGCCTTGAAATATAAATACTCCAAGTTTCAAGTTTGTAGGTTCAAGGAATACTATTTCTCATACAAACGTTTTCATCCCTTTTTACACCCTTAGGGGTTGAATTTCCAAAAATACCTTCATAGTACACCTCTACGCCATAAGACCTAAGTCCTTTTCAAGTTTTAAGTCTCTAGGACCAGCGGTCAAAAAACTCCCATACATACTTTTACATCCCTTAGCACACTTATTAAGGGTAGTTTTAAAAAACTAAAAATGTATTTCCTTCTTTTTGTCTTGAAGTGTATGTACTTACTCCAAGTTTCAAGTTTGTTGGTTCAAGGAATACAATTTTTCATACAAACGTTTTCATCCCTTTTTACACCCTTAGGGGTTGAATTTCCAAAAATCCCTTCTTAGAACACCTCTACGCCATAAGACCTAAGTCCTTTTCAAATTTCAAGTCTCTAGGACCAGCGGTCAAAAAACTCCCATACATACTTTTACATCCCTTAGCACACTTATTAAGGGTAGTTTTAAAAAACTAAAAATGTATTTCCTATTTTTTTGTTTCGAAGTATATGTATTCCAAGTTTCAAGTTTGTAGGTTCAAGGAATACAGTTTTTCATACAAACGTTTTCATCCCTTTTTACACCCTCAGGGGTTGAATTTCCAAGAATCCCTTCTTAGTACACCTCTACGCCATAAGACCTATGTACTCCTCAAATTTCAAGTCTCTAGGACCAGCGGTTTAGGCTGTGCGTTGTCTATATGTCAGTCAGTCAGTCAGTCAGTCAGTCAGGACTTTGATTCTTATAGTATTAGAGATAGAGATAGGTAATTATCCATCATGATGGATCAATCTATCAATGTTTTAGGGTAGCTTTACTTAGAGATGGAAAACCGGCAATGGATTCCTCTAGAAGTATTCTAGATCCCGTTCATCCTCTCCGACTCTGGCTGGTCGGTCTGAATGCTTGATCTTGAGATCCCTTTAAAACTGGGGCTTGAAGCACCAATTTTTATGAAGTATAATAAAAAAATCATCCCACATTTTTCTCTGTTGTAGTAAATAAGTCGCATTGAAATTGAGGAATTAAAGAACATCAGAGCTTTTTGGAGTTTTTCAGAGCTACGAGGCCCCCTGACAATAAACTGATGGATGGACTCTTGATGAAACAAATGATGTTCGAACTTTTAATCTTCTATCTTCGAACTTTGAATGAAAATAGAGTTCGATAGAGCAGTATCTCATGTTGGTATTGTAATGGTTGCAGGTTGGATGACTAGAGGATGGTCGCACCCCAGTGAGGTCGGTTCGAGCGTCATGTTCGGCGGAGGCGGCGGCGGGGGCGCTGGGGGCGCCGGCGGAGGCGCGGGCGCGGGGTACGCCGGCGAGTGCGGCGACAACTACGGGCTCGGGGGCTACGTGCCGGGCGGGGGGCGCCTGCAGCAGTACGCGGCACACTTCGCGCCGCATCAGAACGTGTGGCATCATCACCACGCGGCGCATCACGACTCGTACGGTACGTACACAGCGATTACACAACAGTTCATACTGGTACTACCACCGTTATATTTCTGTAACCAAGCAGTGACGCAACTATAAGCAGGTGGGTTCTCAGATGAGACACCACACCGTTTCGAAAGAAACTAGTGACAAGACAAGACGAGTGAAGAGTGAGAATTGAGAGAAGGATTGCGTCTCGTTTCAGTTTTTCAGAAGTCTTTAGCTTGTCGAGCACAAAATCTAGTTTATAGACACAAAATAGAGGCGACCCACTTTAAACACAAATAGGATTGGTGGCGCTGTGCAATCATATTCATCGGAATTAAACTAAAGTTGATAAAAAAATTAAAGCAGATGTTAAACAGAAAGTGCTATTTTAAACCTGAAACAAACGATCAAGTAGGTACTACACGGACAGAAAGATGCCGGTATACGCTTGTTTTTTTAGATCTTTCTACAGCCTATGATAGGGTTTCTTATCAGGTTCTGTGGGATAAGTTGGATAAAGTTCTGCCACAAGAGTTAGTTAATATTTTTTGATACGGTATGGGAATCAACTTAGGTAACAGTGTTAAGTGGTCTAGTGGACAGTCGGATGCTTATAGGTTTGGGTTGTCGAATGATGCAGGGGGGACTCTCCTAAACTTTTCAACCTATATGTCAACGAGTTTATATTTAAGCTCGGCAACAGTCATGTGGGATGTTCTGTTGGCGGTATGAAAATTAACAACAAAAGTTATGCAGATGACATGGTGTTGCTGAGTCCATCAGTCAGTAGCCTCAGACATCTTTGAGGTATTTTTGAATCCCACGCCGAAAAGCATGGATTGATGTACAACACCAAAAAGAGTGAGATTCTTGTTTTTACTGGAAATAATAAATTACCGGAAAATGTTCCTCTTCCAAGGCTCTACAGAAATGAACTCAAACTTGTAGCTGAATTCAAATACCAAATACATACCTATATGGGCACATGTTGCCGGCTGTTCTAAAAGACCACTGTGACATTGAGAGGGGGGAACGTACGGCGTTGGCGGTAAGAGGCAATATGGTTGCCCGTATAGTTTGCTCGTCAATATTCGGTAAAGTAATGATTTTTACATCTCTCATGTTCGGTAAGTAGGTTCTTATTACCTCCAAATGGGGCTTGTAGGTGACTAATTAGAGCGCTAGGGTAATAATGTAGCTAGAAAGGGCGGTAAGTAATAAAAAAAAAACACTTCTTTCTTTCAAAAAGTTCGCGTACATCTAACCATCATACTGGCAATAGACATCATGCATTCAGCTCAATGACCAAAGAGGTCGCTTTGCTATTCAGCCTTGCCTTCGTGTGAGTATAATAGTCATCAATTTTAAATATCGAAAGGCGAAGCTCAATTTCGACCTTGAAAATAAAAAATTAAAAGTTCTTTACTTGATTATTTTTAATGAAAAAAGGCGGGAATAGAAAACTTTTACTTTAAATATTGTTTATTCTTGTAATGCCGGTTTTTTTCTACTTACCTCACAATCGAGATGTAAAGCAGAATAGTTAGCTCGGGTGTAAGCTTGGCTACTAATCTACTATTAAAGCCTTTTGTCAATGCTTCTATACGAGCAGCCTATATGGGTTAAGTACACACAGAGGTTTCTTAACGCCCTACGAGTCCAATAAAACAACATCTTTAGAAAACTTTTGGGTCTGCCTCGTTACTGTAGTGCCTCTGGGATGTCTGGAGATGCCCGGACTGATGGCTTTGCAGCTATTATGCGCAACAGGATAGTTTCTCTAATGGGAAGAATGAGAGGCAGTCACAACAGCATCTTTAGAGCCTTAACAGATAAGTTTGACAATCCTATACTGTCACATTTTTTGTGGCATATTATTATCTTGTATTTGTTTTTTTGTGTAATTAATGTAAACATACTATGGATCTGAAAGTTATCTAAAATAAAGATTTATTCTTATTATTATTTAGATCACTCTGTTGAATTAATCTACCTATCAATCTACTACACTTTCCTGCGTAAAATAAATTTTACTTTCCCATTTTAGGTCATGTACAAATCGGGAAAATAATTAAAACATCACCAGTTAATCACCTATACAATTATCATTTATTCGTTGTATCCCGTTCGATAGCGATATTTATAGAACATAAATGGGTGCCTATCGTGTCACCTCCGATGAGTAACCACTGCTGGCCCTACGAGTACCTACTACCGAGATAGCGTGTACCTACTAAAGCTGATATAGTCCTTAGTGAGCAGATATCATGTATTGCTGCACATTTAAGATACAGACCGAACAGTTTATTACTAGTAAATTAGAATGTCAAGAGATCAAAGTTAAGTAAATTTTACACTAGTGGAATGCCCTGTTGCCGTACAGTAAAGTGTAAAGTTAATTCACAGTTTGGGATTACCTAGCGTTTTATTCCAGCAAATTTTAGAAGCTAAAATAGGTGCAAAAGATCATTGTGTCTTTGAATCAGGTGCACTATTATCTATGATAAAATAACCGCATCCTGATAAGAGACTTGGTTCGGTTCAAAACTAAACAATACTAGGTACCTATACTAAACTACTAAACCAAGCGTGAACCCGACCTGAACCCGTGCTCTTGCCATTTGGGATTGTATCTCTTGGTGGCCTAGAGCAGCCTTTATCAAGTATTCTCTTGCAAATTATGTTGATGACGGTTTTGTACGATATAGTTATTGTATTAAAATTGCACCAGAAATAGATAATTTCTTAGGTATTAATATTATACATATATTCGTAGGTAGGTAGGTATTCGTAGCATGCCACTTTCCTGGCTGTGCGCGATTGTAGACAAGTCACGTTACGTGGGTAACGTAGTTAGTTAGATAGATAGATTCACCTAGTATATAAGACGTTTCAAAGAAATACTTGTCATTGTACTGAATAAAGACCGTTTTGATTTAGATTTTTTGATTTTGCCCGCTCCAGAATACTTTTATCGAACAACATCCAAATTATTTGAATTTTCCTCATAAACCAGGAATTTTCGTATCACTATAGCTTCCGCCCGCGGTGATATAATGGTCGGTATAGGTGTTATTGTTGGACAAAGTTATTGTTTTCCAAAAATAGTTAGGTAATACATGTGTATCTGTTTATTTATGTTGCTTCAGGTCACGGGATAAATCTATTTCATTTTCATCTAAATTCGTCTAACTGCTGCTGTAATTGAAGCTCATCTAACGCAAAACACTAATAATTTTACTTTGATAGGAATGCCAATGATTTTGTAGACATTTTATTGTTCATTACGTTAGGTACGATCCTGAATCCATACATTGTGACGATCCTGAATAGGCACTGACGCCGCGACGGTAGAGAGTTCCACTCCTCGACAGTTCATACTATAAAAGCATCTTGTATACCTACATTAGCATCATTCGATATCATAATCGTGTCAGTTTATCCTAATCAGTTCATTAGAGCGATTAAACCACAAAAACATCCGTTTCAGATTTACATCGCTACAGATCAGTTTCAGTTTGAGGAAACAAACATGTTATCATTGGATTTCCAGCCAACTGTTAGTTGTACCTACTCTAGCGGGTGGTAGCGGTGCGAGAGGATAATACCGCGGGATTACCGACGCGCAATATTGTACCGAGGACAACGAATACTGTCGTGATCGTAGGCCTCGGTACACGTCATCGCTCCAGGCGAGATAGCTAAGGAATACAAGACAAGGAATACAAGGGTAGGGATGAATCGATACTACCAAGTACTCATATGGTATCGATACCTATCATTCGATACTACTAATAGTAGTACCTACATACCATTAACATTCGATACTGAGTACTGGTATCGAAAGAAAACAATGGTATCGTTGTCACAACCGCCCGGGCCCGGTTGACTCCATTGGCCAATAGCGGCGCTGCTGGTGCACGGGGACGCATGACGCGGGCGCGGGGAGTATTAGGGATAGTAATTTTCAATTTAGTTGGACTTACAAGCAAACATTTGGACAAGTTGCTGTTCTTGTGTGGAGCTACTCATAAATAGTTTTCTGGTTCAATTTAATAATTTATGTCAATTTGTAATAAAGTTTTAGTTGGTTTAGTTGGTTCTTGGGTGAAAACTTTAGAATATAACAATGCGTTTTTGTTGTACGTCCGGAACGGACAAACTGTTAAAACTGTACATAACCATAGCTTTAATATCTTTTTTGTACTACAGTTATACAATAAATAATTTCTGATTTTCTGATTTTCTGATCTGAGTATTGATTATTAAACTACTTTTTTCATTTTGTTCTCCTGTTCCAATAAGCATATCTGGCATTATTATGAATTTATAATGGTTAAAAAATGAGTTTCAATGAGTACTCACAAGTACTATCGATACTTTAATATGGTATCGATACTTTGATTCTATACTACTTCTGAGTAGGTACTAGTATCGAAGAAAGAGTGGTATTGATTCATCCCTAAAGACGGGGAATATCCGATGGAAGTATTGAAGATTGCTCAAAACGAATAACATCAGTTACCGTGCGTGACCCAACCATTTTCACATGACGAAGCATAATTTATTGATTTTATAGTTATAAACATAAAACTTCGCATAATTGGAATGGAAGCTTCCATTTCACACACGTTCCATTTGACACCAACTTTAAATAATCATCATGAAAGTAAAAAAACTTAATTTAAAAAGCGTAAACATCTTCCAAAAATAGACACATACAAGTATAAAATGAAGCGAAAATGTCTCAAAAAAAAACCTGTAAGCTCGTGGATGCAATGTACTTACCATACACAGATCGATGATTTTGACAAGTGACGCGTGCTAGGTATTGACCTCAGACAAAATAAAAAAGTAAAGACGGAGCTCTACGAACAGAAAAGTGAGGCCAGTTTTCTAAACATGTGTGCGGAGGCCGGTGTTGCCATGACAATTCAAATTACCCCAAAATTACAAAAATAACATTACTAAATAAAACGTCTATCATGATATAATCTAACACAACATAACTGATTATGGGATCGGTTAGGTTGTGTTTGCCTCACCTAACGGACATACGAAATCTACGAGTTTACAATTTTTTGACAGATTACAATCTCGCGAGATAGATTATAATCTAACGGTTTTCACAATATTACGGATATGTAACCTATTTTAAGAAATAATAATCGTAAAAATCAGTTCACAAACGGAGAAGATATCGCGTTGCGCCGTGGGTCAAGATGACCGACAGTCCAGTACCCCAAGTATGAGTTTTGCTTACCATATTTGGTTTTTCGTTTTACGTTTTTGTTCCGTGTATATTGCAGGTTTTGTAAAGTTCCACATCGGTATCCCTATCGCGTCTTCATACAAAACCCGCAATAAACACGGAACAAAAACGCAAAACGAAAAACCAAATATGGTAAGCAAAACTCATACTTGGGGTACAAGCGATGTTTGACAATTTCGTTCGGTGAGTATGAATTTCCGGTCTCGGTATTGTCTATATTTCGTTCTGTATCGAACCTAACTTCACAATGAGTGCAGCCAATGGGCGTTAAGGTAATTTGACCTCGTAGAAGTGAGCAACCAATGGGCTCGAAATCTTGTGTACATCCGGGTGTTCGCCGGACACGCGGGGCCCACGAACTTAACGAACACCCGTGTGTTCTCTAAGCACTCGACGGGCTTAAAATATACTGATAACCATCATAAGAAACGAGTAACGTTACGTTGCGTATCACATTATTATCAAATAATAGGGTAAACAAAAACACATCATACTGGCAACACTTGTGTTCCAAGCAATAACCTCAAACTTTTATTTTGATTTATTGAAAATTATTGGTTTCCAAATTACTTACGTGTGAAATGTGATTCCATCCCGCTTTTTTATATTATGAAGATTGATTCTTTCACCCTTTCACAACACAATTCGGCATTTTTACTGGTAAATTTATAATTTCTCAAAACGTTGCTCCCCACGAGCCGCGATAGCTAGACTGATAAGTTAAGGCGTAGGTACGTTGTGCGGGTGTGTGTGTAATTGTGTATGTACACGTCAAGGCGTAGTTTGACCGGCCTCACTTTGCTGTTCACAGAGTTCCGTCTTTACTTTTTTATTTTGTCTGAGGTATACCTAAAAGTATTATTTCACTTGAATGGGATATGACTAAGGGTTCTTTGAACAAATCTACCGCTCACCGCAACTGTTACATCTGCTATTGTTGATTTCTACAAATAAGAACGAGTAAATGACGTTAGGGTGTGTGTGTGTGTGAGTGGGTTGTGATGAAGTTGGTTCCACCAAAAGAAGAATTGAATTGAACAATGCGAGACCGCCGCCGCACCGATGACGACTGAAACGTAGAACTTGCTGCGTCCCACGGCTCAGCTCTTCGTGGTCCATTACACCATGAACCCCGGAGTATCTGAAGCGGAAGACCCAGCTCACCACATTAGGGCATCTTTTGAAAATGTGAGCTTTAAATAATTCATAGTGAGAATGCCAACTGCTCGTCTTTCGAGCTTTATGGATTGTTTTGGTCTGCAGACGCTTCCGTGGGCATTAAAATCTCGGAAATCTTTAAATCGGAATCGTCAATCAAGCCAGCAAGATAAACTCAATCATTGTTAGAACGCAGTATTCACATCCTGTTGTTACAAATTGTTTTTGTAATTTCATTAGTAAATCGAATGTCGTCGGTTAGTTTCGATAAATCGACTTTTTATAATGATCGGTTATGAAAAACAGGATAAAATTCGTTCAGAATTTCATAACACGCGGCCAGCAAAAATATCCCGAACCGAGTGACCGTATCACAATCAAATGCTGATTCATGGATAAATAAACTTACTTTGATCTGAGAGGAGGAAGGAGACGTGATGCTATCTATAAGAATGTTTGCTGGCATAGTATTTTTAGTACAATATATGCCATTGTGTAGGCAGGCATTATCAGCTTCATGGAAATCACCGTAGAGGCTCTACGATGCATGCACCGCCCTCGTAGAGCTTCGTAAAGCTGCTCTTAGGCTTTTCCGAACATTTGTTTGGATCATCATTGTGAACATTGCGCTCGATCGCCAAGCCAAGTAACGTTCAGTTTACGTCTGCGGCATGCGGCAGTGAGCGCGTGCCTTGTCCGCGCGCGGCACTCGCTCTGTGAATCAGCGCCGATAAGCCGGCGCGGCGCGGCGAGGGCGGCGGCTGCTAGCGGCCAGTCCTCGCCTGACCTCTGACCGACAGGGCCGCTTCACCGATAACAGTACCTACAGTTGAAAGTGCCCGATCCGATGATGGATACGATTCCCGCCGCGTACTGGCTGCAAACGCAGCTGCAGCACAGCGCCATGCTCGCAGGTGGATCGCACTTCGCAGGACTTTACAAAGGTTTCGCAACGTTTTCTTTCGTACCTACGGATATTGCAATCATTTCTTTTGATTTATGTTTTTTTTATATAACTAATTTTTTTATGATTGTGTTTGATAGTTGCACCCTAAGTATGACGTATTGCTAATTGTGGTGTACCCGCAGGTGGCGGCGCGGTGGGCGGCGTGGGCGCAGTGCCGAGTGCGCTGTACTCGCAGAACATGGTGATGGGTTCGTGGTGTGCGCCCTACGACGCGCTACAACGACCGCCGGCTTACGGTAAGTTGGGACACGATTCATGGTGTGAGTTGACGAACGACTCACTACTTCTTTATTGCTTTATTTCAAAACTATTCCTTATTTTTTATTTTTTTTGTGTAGGTACCTGTTTCTCTTTCAATAATTGTATGTGGGTAAACTGGTGATAGGGATGTAAAGAATTCAATAAATGCAGGATGAATGAAATGGCGACAGGTCACAGAAACAACGTGCGATCCGCGAATGCCCCTCAAACTAAAGGGGAAAATTTACAAAACGATCACACGACCTTTCGTTTTGTATGGATCTGAATGCTGGGCCACTAAAGGGACGGATGAAAGAAGAGTGCATGTAGCGGAGATAATAATAAATGATTTTATTAGGGGCAGCTTGAAAGTGGCAATTCAAAAAATTCAGTAAAATTATGAATGTATGTGCGTAAAGCCGGTGCTTTCAACTGGTCTAGGAAAACGTTGTGAGCAAACCAGTTTATGTTCTAGCAGCGGCGATGAGCTTGCTACCCGTCACGTATGTAGGTAATACCAAATACTGCAAAATGTATGTACGTTATTTGGTTGAATCTCTGACCACCCTGTGTGTGTCCTGTTTCATCTACAAATGTGCATTAGCTATAGGCAAGTAAGCCACACTGCGGTAACTTTCGCTAATCATGACTCCGGTAACTTTCGCTAATCAATGTGAAATCATTTGTAAGTTCAAAGTGTGCTCCTCCGTCCATCGCGTCGCGTCGCGCTAACAATAACAACTGTAAACAAGCTTATCTAATTTATCTCACGCGAAGACATTATGTTATCTTATCTTATTACTTTGTCATGAAAGGAGTCGAGCAAGCGCTTTGAGAAAGGGACACCATGGACCCGGAAATAAACAAACACGATCCTGTTTTGAACTACACATTCCAATCAAATATAGCTTAAAGATATTAAAAAGAAAGTGAGGTAAATTAAGAGATTTATTTCCTGAACTTAAGTTTCTTACTTGACTCGGTAGTTTACTTAATTTCAGGAATCTTATATTTTTTATTTTATCTTTATCATGGCAGTTGTATGACGTCATGCCGGTTAGATAAGTTACAATAAAACTAAACTCAATTAATACTATTGTTTTCCTTAAAAACAGAAAATACTGGTAATTTGATTTTGCAAAATAACAAATCCATAAGAAAATCATTAATACATTTATAGCTTTATCTGCAAATTATTCATAATTTTCCTATAAGCGGCTGATAATAGATGGACCGACCTCTAGCACCTAATTTCATCTGAAACAAAACATTGTTTTAAATGAATAGTGAATAGGAATACAAATATATTTAAACAATGTACGGATCCGATGATCATCCTCGATGAATATTTTTTCGTTTACCAAAAGATACAAAATGAAGTTTACAAGAAAATAAATTTAATATTTCAACCATGGAGGTATTAATCATACTGGAGAGAGCCATAAGACTTACAACCTTTTACAACTGTGTATCAAACAGTGATCATCTATCTTTGTTCATCCCATGTAGCCTAGCTACGAGTAAAAGAAAAGAAGATGTAACTTCGCTCACTCCATCTCACTCACTCACTGTCTGCGTAAATCGTGGCCGTCAGTTGATGCAATGTTTTGATCTTGTTTTGACGTTCTAGAAAAAGTCGGTAGCAACATTGCCGTGAAGCGGAAGAAATTGTGAAAATTCTAAAGAATTATTATTGTCTAGGCAAAATATATTTGAAAAGGTGAAAGTATGTCTTGTGAAGCTGTGTTTTGTGTATCAAAAACAACAAAAGGAGGAGTTAAAGACCCGGAATTGTCATTTGATACGTAATATTCTTTTTCTATTTTCATGCTAAAAAAATACGTTTTTTCTCCTATAAAGACTGTAGGAATTACATTTTATTAGTACTAGTGATATTTTCCTATGTGAAAATGATGTAAACCCATTAATTATTGCAAAATAAAATGCATTGTTTTAGTCTTCTGTTCTAGAGATGTACTTCCACCGACCAATTTAGCTTTATCGATAATATTTAAGTTTCCGTTTTTGATATGAAATATCTAATGCGGTGGGTCAGACCGGCTGTTCTGTTGTAGTTTCAATTTTTCACACCTTATAGGCGTCTCGCGAGGGATCAATTTTTGTTAAATTTTACATTATTTTTTTAGGTTCTTAAATGCCCAGAATGAAGACGGGAGTGGATAAAAGCTGTTAGTCGTGAAAACTGATAGCCTACAAAATGTTCTTATGCATGGACGAAATGGCCATAAGAAATTGTATCGAGTGGGATGGACATCGCTCTCACGGTTAGGGCAATGTGGGAAACATTATTGACGATGATAGTGTTCCAGTGTCTATAATGGTTTTGGGCTTTCGCAATAAAAGTCAGCAACCAGTTAAAATTAAAAAGTTGGATTCCAATTAAAACGCCTTTTTCATACATTTCTTTTTCTATCGATAGGTCAGTCAATGTTGTCCCTTCTCTAGTCACTCACGCGAATACATACAAACTAACAAAAAACGGACACGCCGAAAAACCGTAACACTACGTCTATATGATACTTAGTCTAAGATTTCAACGGTCAAAATTCAATTAAATCACAATTTACACTTTGAATATTTTACACGGTTTCCGGTTTTCAGCAAAACCGGAAAACCGGGTTTGCAGCCCTAGTTCATAGTCATATAATTTTTAATAAATAAAATCAAATGGGTTATGAACTTATGATTAGTTGGAATAGGCAGGTGAATCAGCATATACGAGTAGGTAGGTTAGGTATCAAGCAAGTAACTTATGAACAAACAGCATAATACCGAGCGGTCAATCACAGATGAGTAAAATAATGAATCGAGATTTTTAGTCCGGTGACATCATTCAACACACTGAGTCTAGCTCCTTCGTGCATTCTTAAGTAAATCCAGGTATAAGATTATCAATCCTTTATTTCAATCTGCACGTAAATGAGCATTTTAAATGAGCTTGAAGAGAAAACTCTTTATATCTTGTCTTATCTACACTAATCTACATCTACACTAATATTATAAAGAGGAAAGATTTGTATTTTTGTATGTAACAAATAGGCTCAAAAACTACTGGTCCGATTTCAAAAATTCTTTCACCATTAGAATGGTACATTATCCCTGAGTAACATAGGCTATATTATATTTTCAAAAAAATCAGGGATCCTTACTAAAACTCCAATAATGTAACCCAAGGTGGAAAACAAAAACCTTTGTTCGCGTGCGCTGCGAAAACTATTGATGATAGAACAAAATAATGTACTATGATTTTGTAGAACACGTCATCATCTACAAAAAATGTCGCGACAGCATATGTCTAACTATTATAGTTATGTCACAATAAGTGTTCTTTTATTATTAAAAATTAATTGAAATGCCGCCGCTAGAAAAGGGTCTTTATTTATACCTCTGTATTAATCCTTATCCAAATAAATCATTTTATAATTAAGACAGTTTCAATACCTATAGATTACTTCTTAAATTTTTCAAATCGGACATTTCATTCAAAAGATATGACGAAATTAAAAATGTTAACGGGTCCACGGGTCACGCACGGGGTGCGATTTCACTCACTCAAGGAGAAGGGCGTATGAAATAAGTAGACTCGAGGCTCGAACCCACGGTCTAAGTTTATCCTAAAATGTTCAAAAAATTTATGACCACCCATGCGAAGCTGGGACAGGCCGCTAGTAAGATATAATTCTTCAATTAAAAATGTTAAAAACTCCCTTCATAGTGGTTTTCAAACAGCTGAACAGAATATCTTGGACCATAGAAGAACACTAAAACAGGAGGCACAAAACAAAGTATAAAACAAGGTAGATTACATCCCTGAAGGATAAAATATTTTAAAAGTATTATATAAGTTGGACAATGTCAATATGAATGCAGAAATTCATAGAAATGAGAGGTACACGTATTCAATTAGCTTATCGTGAGTTATTTAAATGAATGGATGGAGGCTGTGGAGCCGCGCGACAGATGGTAAGTGCGCTTATCGCTGCGATAGCACCGGCCGCAGCGAGCCAGCACAGCACAGCGCAGCACCGATCGTACGCCAACACTCAACAATACCTACACTATCTGTGTTCATACAATTGAATATTGTATGAACACAGGTGTGGAAAACAGCACTATAGGTAATCAAGTAATGTGTCGATAGCATAATAATATTAATAAACATACTATACTATTTTCCAGTAGCGCAAAAAAATCCGTATAATACACTTGTCTGACCTAGTCCTAATGGCAGCGCCTGCACTGCGGACTAGCTTTGTAAGCCAGCTGATGTTATCTCTACACTGTAGGCCGTATTCGACAGAAACTTGTTATTGTGCTCATTCTGGGAAGCGATATCTACAATGTATGGACTGCAAAGATCACAATATCTAGCGAGACAAGACACGTGCGCACGCGCCAGATAGCGCGAGTGTGCCCATGCCACCATGCGCTTTACCGGCCGTGTGCAACGAATTCACTAGGTAACGTGACAATGTTTCGATGATTAGTAGGTACACGGAATAGCTAGTAGGTCCAGTGCAGCGGCAGAGTACAGTACGGCGGAGAGGAGTCAGTGGGCATGCAATGAGTATTGTGTTGCGACAGATGGCGAGTGCGAGGAGGGCCGCGAGTGCGTGAACTGCGGCGCCAACAACACGCCGCTGTGGCGGCGCGACGCGACGGGCCACTATCTGTGCAACGCATGCGGCCTCTACCACAAGATCAACGGCGTGAACCGCCCGCTCGTGAAGCCGAGCAAGCGGCTGGTGAGTCTCGGCATCGCTCATTGTAACGCGTCTCTTTGAACAGGTGCCGACGCGGACCTGCTCACGCGCTTCTATAAGGACGGCTCCGTGCAGAGATGGATGAGTGTGGAAGGCATGGCCCGGGGCATGAAGAAGGTGAGTCGGTGGCGTGTAGACTAGTGCATGTACCCCTATTCCGTTCGACTTTTCTATCGCACGCGTCCTTCTTTCTTGGCTTAGCGGGTGATGATCCTACACGCCTCCGCTCCCCACTTCGCTCGCACGGTATCGGTAGTCTATAGTCAGCTTGCCTCGGCTCGGTAGTAGTAGGTACATGTAGATAGATGGCACGGATAGGCGCGGACGATCGCCACGGGAGACGCGCCGCCGACGGCCGCGGCGTCCAATGGCACGCGGCCCCGCCCGACGCGTGCGCAAGTCCCGCCCGGTATTGGACAATGCAGCTTCGCTCGCGCATGCGCATAATTACAGTCCACTGACAACTGATACAAGATGGCGGATAGACAGCTCCCGGCCGCCGCCGGTGCCGCCGGGCCGTGGTGATGGATGGTGAATTTGCATGATCGTCGATGGCATGTTGGTATTTTGTACGTAGTTAGATTTTATGGCACTAACATTTCTCCTTCATCTAACTCGCAGGGAGGTAGATAAGGTTGTTTATTTTATTACATAACTACTAACAACCGGCAGATAACTCTGCCAGCTAACTTATCTATGTATCGCTTCGTTGCATTCGTCTCTTCCACGTGGTGCTGTCTAATTACGTAAATTGTCGGAGTTGCAGCTTCTACTCGGCTGTAGAGGCGGGTTATTGCGGATCTTTTTCCGTCTGTTTATACAAATGAACTGGAAATAGCAAAGTCATATACCTGGCCAGCCGACTAACCCTCCTTCTCCATGACAGTCGGCAGCGCGGCGCCACGGCCAGTGCTGCACTAACTGCGGCTCGCGCAACACAACGCTCTGGAGGCGCAACAACGACGGCGAGCCCGTCTGCAACGCCTGCGGACTCTACTACAAGCTGCACGGCATCAACCGGTGAGGAAACAATCTTAGCCCAATATCTTGTCGGAAGATGATTACAACATCCGAGTAAAACATCAATTTATGATAAACGACTACCTACTATTTAATTATTCTAAAGGAGTGAGGACACCCGGGCGCAACTTTTAAAGCACCCTATGAAACACAATTGTCATGAATAGTGCATTTCACAGGCCACTGGCGATGAGAAAAGATGGGATCCAAACCAGAAAACGCAAGCCCAAGAAGTCCGGCAACGGCAACAAGCCCCCGGGACAGGACTCCGGCAAGAGAGACGGACACAGCTCTCCAGGAACCGATGGTACGTTACCTTTCATCAACATCTTCGACCATTAAGTTTTCAATGTTCAAAAACGAGGCGAGGCATAATAATATCTCGGCGGTGGCCAAGCTCTTTCGAGAGCTTTACCGATTTGGCACCGATTGCATTTAGCATAACCACAAAATAATAAGTGATCCTAACAACATTTTTGAAAATGACATATTTTCCAAAACGATTCCTTCTTGAACATTAACACGATCCCTCCGCCACACCCTCGTTCAGTCAGAAATACATATAATAATGAATCCAATCGGTCCTGCGACAGCAGACAGCAAGCTGAGCATATCGGAGGTGTCGATGCCTCTGTCGGCGTCGCTGGGCGCGCACTCCAAGCACGAGCGCGAGCGCGAGCCGGCGCCGGCGCAGCCCGGGCCCGGCGCCGGCTCGCTGCTGGCTGCCGGCGCCGGCGCCGCGCCCTTCCTGCCCAACCCGGCGCTCTTCAACATCAAGAGCGAGCCGAGCCACGCGGCGCCCTACGAGCACTACTCCTCGCACGCGCCGCACTACCACTCGCAGCAACACTACTTGCACGCGCTGCAGGTACGTGCTAGCACCCGCCCTCGGTAGCGACTCGCACTCGGCGACCTATTCACGAACGCACCTTCCCGACGGATTCTTTCATCGAAAGGGATCGAGCTCCAGCGAATGTGAGAAATTAGTTCCTGACCGGTGGTTCGTTGGTTGCGGAAAGAACGCGTTAGTGAATGGCTCGCCGATAACATTCGACGCTACCAAAATATGCTGCAATAGTTCAAATTTAGGGTGCATCCTGGATTCTTCGGATCCTGGATCCAGGGTGCTTCGGTGCCCATTTTCAAGAACAGACACCGAAGCTGTGTTGTAAACCGTAAACGAATTAATGGATTGTTTTGTTTTTATATTCTTGAAGTCGACAATGGTATTAACTACGATCTTTTGATAACACTGGTTATTATCGGTTGCAGTACGGCCTCGGCAACGGCGAGGACGAGGAGGGTAGCGGGTTCCTGCACCAACGCAACGTGACAGCACACGCCAAGCTCATGGCTTCCACGTAGCCACTCCAGCCACCAGCGCCCTCTGGCGTCTCTGCACTACGTGATCACTCGGTGAACTTCCAATAGGTGTACCGACTTGACAACTCTAGAAGGAACGTCTTAACCGATTGAACATTTTAGCAAACCTAGTGAGTGGATTTGAATGAAGTTACTTTAGAATATGTTATACTTGCGAGTAGCCTGCGAAACTGTGAGAAGTAGTTTTAAGTAAAAATGTCGTCGATCAGCTGGAAATTGAACGGGAATTGAAAACGGCATTTTAATTATTCGAGCTCACGTTTTTAACTAAATGAAGTATGTTTAAAATTGAGTCTATTTGTATTTAAATAAACGTAATACATATTCATAGGTAGTACTGTGGAAATCATTCTATGCAATATACCTACCTACCTTCACCTGGCTTGGTTTCGGGTTAAGAATGTAATAAAATATGAGTGTTTCAACATATCTAGTAGGTATTGTGTAATTATAGTATAACAGTTATTGAATAAGTTAAAGTCTATGAACATTGTAAGTAAATACGTTAATTGGGTAGTGTTGAACTGGTGGCCATATTGATCACTTGCTGACTGACTGCTGCAAGACACTTGAACAAACCTAAAACATCTGCAACACATTGCGACTGACCTACATCGATATTAGTTCCTTGGAATTTTAGATACATATGAAAAACTAGTTGTTATCGCTCACTGCGGTGATGTCGAAGTGAGAGTTCGATCCGTTATCTCAACTGCTAGTCTAACGAACCCCTGTATTCGTATTCCTAATAGATAAAACAATGTGAAGATAATAAGTACGTGCTATTGTAAATAAGGCTTAGTAAATAAGTAGTAGATAAGTATTGAGCAGTATTTAACGCCACCTACTTTACATGTTGTAATTATTATTTCCCTAACGCGATAAGCGAGTGCCTACAGAGGCCTTATCACGAACATACCTAATATAAGGCACATTTTAAGGCAAAATGTTATACCTAATACACATTTAAATCTAATTCCAACGGATATGATTTTGATAATACTGTGTACCCGAACTAATGTAGAGGTTAAAGTCGATTTGGCATTTATTATAGTTAGTTGTAAATATTAGGAGGAAAACCATTTGAATCACATTGCACACCTTCCAACTGAACTGTTGTTTATTGTTAGGAACTACAAGTTATAAAACTTGTTTCCAATATTTACAATCGATATTATTATACCTATTGTCTACTCTACCTACTCACTGCGCGAATTCAGCAGAGAGACTCGATCTCTAACGATAGTGCTAGCCAATATGTTGTTGTGAAATTGTATTGAGTTATGAAGCTCATCGAAAAATGTACAAATAAATCAGTTGTTTATAAAATTGAGAAATATAATAATGAGCACAAACACTCCATTCAGTCTATTTTATTTATAAAATATCTCCCGCGGCAGGCGTCCTGGAAACAAAGAAAATCGGTATTTGGTAAGTTTGACGTGGTTTGACTAACATGCTGTGGTAAAAGTAATCGTACGCCGATCAAGGGTTTCGTCATAGCTCATAGCAGTACAAGCTGTACTAAGAACCTCGAAGCTCGAAACGTACTACGGCTCGTAGCACGTTTCAGAGAGCGGCTGGGAAGGAATCGAGGGGACGACGTCGTAAAAAAAGTTCTACTAAGAAACGATAAAAACTAAGTCGTAAGTTGCCCGTTCTTCTGAGCTTGGTCACGTTGAACTGGATTCACCTAGTTTATTACACGATTCGAAGTGATGTTATTGAATAAGATATACAAGTGCAGTGCGCATTTTTTTTATACATTTCGGGATTTCATGATCGATGTCGCCAAGAAGTCCATGCATACCGTTGGATCGGCAGTCCACCCCACGCTAGCGGCGCGCGCGGGCCGCGAGCGCGGGCCCGGCGAGGCGGTAGTAGGCCCAGCGCTCGCGCTGCGTGAGGTTGAGCGCGCCGAGGCTCTCGTAGAAGGCGCGCGCCGGGTTCCACTCCAGCACGTGGAAGTCCAGCCGCGAGCCGGCCGACGCCGCCTCCTGCAACGCACGCGACGCCGTCACCGCCGCCACCGTCTCTTCACTACGTAGTTACTGATGTAACGCCGATGATATTAGCTATGGCTTTACAACTAAAACCTAGTTGGAAAGCCGGAAGTACGTAATTCTTGCTGAGGTTCTTGGTTCAGATGAATTTTTAATGAGGATAAAGAATTTGTATCCAGATGCTCATTAAAACATGTAAACTATCTCCTATTCTACCAGTCACATGCTAAATCCCAAACTTCATTATGTACCTAGTAAAGAAGCGTCCGTTATACACATAGGTAGGTCACTTCGGATCGTCATTCCTCGGAATACCTACCTCTCATCTTATTGGATGATATAAAACTGTCTACATAAGCCAATGAGATGAGAGATCATCTGGCGAGACGACCCGTAGCGTTGCGGTCGCTTGTAGATAATCATGCAACATTGGTAGGTACCTCTAATCTAGATACACCTACCGAACCCCTGAACCATTTACTGCATTACTACAGTTCTAAGTAAATCCTAATGTTGGCCTAGCCGCAGGAATCGAACCCGTATTTACCTACCAACCCCCGCATCGTCATTATCGTAAAAAGTTAGCGCTCATAAACGTTTAGGTATATCAGTTTCAAGGTCAAGACGACCACGAGTGTTGATAATCATTGCATAATTTGCTACTGCATCGGCATTTATAATCACTTAGGTAACTAAGTACTATGTGAGTATGTGAAAGTCAACGTTGCAGATTCACATTGAATGGAGTTAGCGTGCTGAGTCGGCGATACGTGACTGCATCAATGCGCAAGCGCGTGCCCGCACAATAAACAAAATGTGAAACAAAAACAAACTCAGCAAAATTAAACTGCAAACTGCACATTTTTTATATCCTGGTGATTAAACATTAGAAAGTGAGTAGGTATGTTTATAGGTACCCAAAAAGAGAAGATTCGTTTCCACATTAGAAGAAAACTGTAACATTTTATGGTAGCCTACCTCGAAAAATGCTTTAAAAACATACTAGTAGGCAACTCAAATCCACTCCCATCTCAACGAATCAACATAGCAACACCAATACCTACTCAGAGGATATCAGCTTGCAGGGGTAGATAGGTAGGTAGGTACCTACCTACTCAAATACACGTCCAATCAATTTTTTAATCTGACACATCAATATGTCCACGGTGCAAAAAGTGCAGTAGGTCGCCGCTTCTAGAATATGTACCTAGGTAGGTAGCTAACTATATGTATCATGTTAGGTATGTTATTAACCTTCGCAACAGCATTGAAGAGTCTCTCTCCAACACCACGGCGCCTCTCCGGCAGCCTCACGCACAGGTCCTCCAGCATGAGGGCGGGGCCCTCCCACGTGGAGTAGGTGGGGAAGTAGATGGCGTACCCCACGAGCGCTCCGCCGGCGCCTTCCCGCGCGGCCACCTTGCACAGGAAGGCGGGCGGCTCGCGGTCGAAGCAGTCGCGGGACAGATCTGCGAGTAAGCGAATAAGCAAGTAGGGACATCTAGCGTCATCAACTAGGTATTACTGAACTTGGGCAGCGACATCTAGGGATCGGCAACAGGAGTGTTTACTCGACGGTAGCGACATCTAGTTGGCGATGCAATCAGGAAGTTTGAGAACTCATAGCGACATCTAGTCTCGGAAAAAAAAGTTTGTTTTGTTTACCTTTCACGGAGAGTTTCGGACCATCGGGCATCTTTTCATAATCAGCGAGCTCCTGGGAATAAAATAGCGATTTAATATAGCTCTGAAAAGCAATACACTTACCTACCCACTAAACTAAAACAAAATCAAAAATCCGATCCCGGCCGATGCCAACATAAGTAAATACAAACTTATAACCTACTTGTATCATGTCTGCAACAGCGGCCATGTCTTCTCTTCTCGCTTGCCGAACTGTTATTTCACTGTCTTTATATTTTACGTTACTCATTTTGGTGTTTGATTCGATTCTTCTTAGACAAAATAAGAGACTTTTAAAGAACAATACAACACGAAATGAAAGAATGACCTTGCTTCGCCAGCCGGCGCACGTCTCTCCTTGTCTATGTGATTAATTATGCTCAGTGCAGGCTGCTTAGACTGGCTGTCTATGAATTTATGAAGAACCATTCTGTCACGCCTTGGCAGGGTCAGCGTTGCGATTGCAGATTATAAATCACCATAGATTAGAACAGCTATCTAAAGGAGTTGTTTCATCAATTTATGGAGCCTGGGTTGGGTCTGTGTACAGTGTATATAAATATCGCTTAGCAATATAGAAAACTGTTTTGATTGCTTTTTTTCTTCATTTTTACTTCGTTTTCATGCTCTTCAAGATTTTCTTGATCAAAGAGAGCAACACAATTTACAAAAAAATATGGAGGACGGACATGCGCGAAATGTCATTTTGACAACTGTTATATATGTCAAGCTTGAGAGTGGAACTCATTACCGTCAAAAAAAGCAACGAATTTGTCAGAAAATGAAAAAATGCAGTCATTTAGGGCGCCTTTAGAAGTGATCACAAAAATCAACCAGATAAACATTTAGGTATCGCAACTTTATTTGCCTACAAATTAAGGAAATTTCACTTCTATTTTATTAAATACTTTCTATGTGGTGTACATAGACCAAACCCGGAATGAAATATGTCCTTTGTTAAACTGTGTATGTAGGTATGTAAACATTATGTAAAGGCCTACGAAACTTTTATTTTTTGGAAGTTTTGGAATAGGTAACCGATTTTGATTGGATTCTAACGTGAAGGTAAGGTGATGGTACAGTGACGGAATGAAAAGGTTTATCATTTTTCAACTTGATTCGTTCAACGTATCACGAGCACATATTACCTTTTGAAACAGAAAAAACAGAATACCTACACTGAGTTAAAAAAAATGTTCTAACTGTTCATTCATTTTTAAAGTTCAAAATCATTCTTGTTTGACTGTTTAGTTTATCTTGTCAACCAGATCAGAAATCAGAAATCAGAAATTATTTATTGTTTAAATGTAGTACAAAAAAGATCTTATAGCTATGGTTATGAACAGTTTTAACAGTTTGTCCGTTCCGGACGTACCTACAACAAAAACGCATTGTTATATTCTAAAGTTTTCACCCAAGACCCAACTAAAACATTTATCGATGGGTACTTTAGCCCCCTGAAGTTTTAAGTACAAGTCTGTGCCTCCTGTGAAAGATGATTTAACTTGAGTCCCTTTTTGGGATTTTTACATAGAAATTATAAGAAAAAAAATACGATTTTTTTGGTCTAACTCACGTTCTTCTACTATCTGCTATAGTTTCGGAGATAATTTGGTGCTAAGTGACAGGATTTTGGCAAATATGTCGTGAATTTAGATATACTTATATCAAGTTGTAACCCCTTTATGTAGGTAATTGCTCCGGACATTTTTTTCGTGTCTCGTGGTATAAGAGCGATTATATTAATTTTCACGTTTTATTTTGCAGTATACTTATCGTGAATATTAATATATTTAGAGTTATATCACTTTGAACCGATTTTTATCAAGGGTTTTATTAGGTTTTCAAAGGTTTATATTAGGCTACAACTCAACGAAAAAGTCGAATCTTTAGAGTAGTATTTCTATGATTTGTTTGAGCAACATTGTGTTTTGAACATTTTTCTTAGGAGTTATTCGATTTTTTTACTTCTTGTAATCAGTTTACACTAAGACAACTTATAGGTGCAACATGATTAAACTGTACTTGTATCCTTTATCACGTAAATTTAACACATATTAGAAATGAAAAAAGGTACTACTGTTGGGTTTTTCATAAATTACTTCGAAACTATGTTATACCACAAAAATTTAAATACACAATGAAAGTGAATGTTTTTATCTACAGAAGAAGGTACTTAAATGTAACCTAACCCACTTAGTACACGAAGTAGAATTTTTTTAATCTTCTTTTTGCTGTCCTGTAAAGTTATGATTTTTCAGTTGTATCGCTGGTCACAGGAGGCACAGAAGTATTGGAACACCTTGTATATGAAAGTACCTATCCTGTTACTTATCAAACTTCACAGAAAAAAGTCTCTATGCAGTGTTTAGTAGCTGGCCAATAAAAAATATGATGAAAATGTTGTTACATGTTTGATGAACATTGTGACTCCGCCTGGCGGGTATATGTATAGGTAAGTAAATAACGAAACGTTCGTAAATTACATAAATTTTATTTATTCCTTTATGTGTAGTAGGTAAATGAATATGTACCTATGTATTTACTATACAGTGTACTTAACTATAAGTAATCAGTCATTAGACCACAATATTATAATATAACGTAGTTATTATAAAATACTTTAAATAAAAATGGTGCTAATTAGTATAAAAATATGAATTTATAATGCTACTAAATGTAGTCTAAAGCATTATTTTTAAATAGTGACACTATATTATAGTTACCTTAATAAGTAATTTGTATTTACATATTTTGTTTTTCTTATTTAATTTGTATTATATTTGCTTGCCCGAAATCCCTACATTTCCAATTTGAAATATAATATATTTGTTAGCGTCAGAACCCCTGGACCATGTGCGATATTTTATGTTTGGAAACTATCAATATTTAGTACCTATTTGGTACTATTTGGTACCTATATTCGATTATTTAGTACCTCAATGAACAGTGAAAAAACATGAAAATAAAGTGGTCAGACATTCTGACGTCAGGTTGTCTGGACCACATTTTTTTCACATAGTTAGAGACAATATAACTTAATTATTTATTTGCAAATATTTAGTACCTTTTTAGTACCTTTCAAAACTTTTTTTTTTTTAATTTTATGAAGTCCCAGAAAAAAGTTACAGATTAATGAAATTTTGCTGTAGTGTATCATAATACCCCTATAATCCCGGAAGCAGGGTATTCTACAGGCCATGGCGAACAATTTTTATCCTAAGACTTTTGAAATTTCGAAGTTTTGCATTCATGAAAGGCCTCTTAAACTTTCCTCCAAAATGAAACTAACACAACATGACGCATGCCTATTTACAGCAGAAAAAAGTTATATGAAATTTTATAAGAAGCAAAACTTATTTTATGGATATCTGACAGGATTTTGACTGCCTTCACAGCTCAGTTGGTAGTCTCTGCCTTCTGCGTCGTAGTCCTTGGGTTCGATCCCCACCGAGAACAAACATCTGTGTGATGAACATAGATTTTTGTTCTCTGTCTGGCTGTTATTATATATTGAAGGAATGTCTACAAAAGATTTAGGCGCTATCATAACTGATATTGCACCATGTCTTGCATACATTTTTAATAGATGTGTAGATGAGGGCGTATTCCCTGATTTAATGAAACACAGTAAACTCATTCCCTTGTACAAGTCTGGAAATGAACAAGATCCTGCGAACTACAGGCCTATTTCGGTGCTGCATACACTAAGTAAAATTTTTGAAAAAAATGTTCTTATTCAGTTATTATCTCATTCGTCAACTTCATAGTCATCAATTTGGATTTACTAAAGGTCGATCAACGACTGATGCCGGTTCGACGCTCCTGAAGCACATTTATGATGCTTGGGAACACTCTTAAGATGCGATTGGGGTTTTCTGCCAGTCATGCCACCTTAATATCTAAACTTAAACATTACGTCATCCTAAACTGATTGCAATTGATCTTATACAGTCATACTTAACCAATGAGTGCAAAAAGTTGATGTTGGCGGTGAGAGGTCTTCTGGGTCGGTCAGTAGTTAAAAATTGGGGTATCTGGATCAACAGTTATCCAGCTACCCCAATTTTCATCTATTCAAGTTTCCATCTATTAAGTTTTCATCTATGCAAGTTTTCATCTATTCAAGTTTTCATCTATGTAGTTTTCATCTAGTTTAGTGTATCTATTCAAGTTTTCATATATTCACGTTCCATAGGTTCTACCTATTATTCAGGTTAGGTTATATCATACGAATGTACACATGTAATTTCTCAAAACATTATTAACCGCTCTCACGTCTTAGCTCTGCTTTCTGCGCTGTAGGACTTGGATTCGATTCCCCACTGAAAACAAACATTCGTATAATGAACACAGATGTTTTTGAATCCATCTGGTGTAATAATATTATAACTATTGTTTGCAAAAAAATATTAGTATTAATCAGCTATCTGGTTCCAATAGTACAAACTTTGCTCAGTTTAGAGCTAGATAGTGCTGTGTGAAATGTATACTAATATTTGTATTGATTTATATTATTAATAAGTAATTGTGTTTTTTTTTTTTTGTTCCAATTTCATCTGCGATCAGTCTTCAGACTATGAGCAGGTTTGTGGTGGGTCATTTGTCTTTTAGAAGGTGCACTCCAGCGAGTGCTTCTCCTTTTCTTCGGCATCATGCAACCCATCTAGTTCCATGATGTGCTGTCTGCGTAACCTCTTGGGGTAGTTGATGGTACTGAGCTGTGCAGCTAGGTGATTAGGATGTGTGTTCAAGCGTTTTCTGTATTTCGCTGAGGTTAGTTTTATTTCGTCGTTGATTGTGTTGACTTTCAGTTCGCTATGCAGCTCACTGTTCATAAGGAACCATGGGGCATTAGATATGTTTCTCAGGATACTGTTTTGGGCTCTTTGCATTATGATTTTATTGGAGTTGCAGGTTGATCCCCATAGCTGGATGCCATAGGTCCATATTGGCTTTAGTATGACCTTATATATTAGGAGTTTGTTGTCGGTGCTCAGAATTGAGTTCCTGCCCAGTAACCAATGAAGGTTACGGTATTTGTGGTTTAGCTGGTCTCTCTTCTTTTTCACATGTGTTCTCCAGGTCAGTCTACGATCTAGGTGCATTCCAAGGTATTTTAAAGCGTTGTTGTGTGGTAATATGTTTGATCCGAGGCTAACTGGTGGACAGTCTCCTTTGCGGAGGGCAAATGTTGCATGAGTTGACTTTGCGGTACTGGCTTTGATCCTCCACTTGGCTAACCACTGCCCTATTTTATCGAGCCCGTTTTGTAAGTTTGACGATGCTTCGATTGGGTCCTTGCTACTAGCCAGAATAGCGGTATCATCAGCGAAAGTAGCAGTTACGACGCCTGGGGTTTCTGGGAGGTCCGATGTGAAGATGGTATATAGGACAGGGCCCAGTACTGAACCTTGAGGTACTCCTGCTTGTATTTCGTGAAATTTCGAGGTGTATTCGCCGTCTTTTACTTGGAATATTCTTTGTGAGAGGTAAGACTTCAATATTCCAAAGAACGGGTGTGGAAGCAAGGCTTTTATCTTGGTGAGGAGTCCCCTATGCCAAACTTTATCGAATGCCTGTTGTATGTCCAAGAAGGCCGCGGAGCAGTACTCTTTTAGTTCTAGTGATTTTCTTATCTGGTCGACGACCCTGTGGACCTGTTCGACTGTGCCATGTTCTTGTCTGAATCCGAATTGGTGATCTGGGATTATTGATTTTTCGTGAAGGACAATTAGTATACGTGAGAGCAGAACTTTTTCGAATACTTTGGAAATTACTGGTAACAGGCTTATTGGTCTATACGAAGCAACTTCATTCGATGGTTTCCCTTCTTTGTGAACCATTATTATTTCAGATATTTTCCAGACGCTTGGATAGTGGCCAACTCTAAGGATTGCATTGAAAAGCGTTGTAAGGAATACCATCCCTTTCCTTGGCAGCTGGATTAAAATCTCTTTTGTTATTTGATCAAAGCCTGGTGCTTTTTTGTTATCAAGTTTAGTAGTAGGTTATTAGTTTGTGTCGCAATATTTCTCTTGGGTTGGTTGGTTTCAGCGGTTTATCAATTTGAAAGTCCTGGTCAAGGATCGAGTTGATATCGGTGTCATCGTTGTTATTGTTAGCGTGGTCGTTGGGTTTGAATACGTCTTTCAGGTGGTTTGCAAAGGCGTCTACTCGCTGTTGTGCTGTTCTGGCCCATTTAGAGTCAGCAAGTCTCAGGGGTGGTCGTGTGTTCTTAGGTTGGTTGATGTTTGACATGGCTTTCCATAGAGAGTAGTCGGTTGCTTTAGTCGCTGTAAGTGAGTCCAGGTACTGTGTTAGCGTTGCATTCTTAGCGTTGCTTATGAGATCTTTCAGCTCTGCTATTGCTTTATTAAGGGCCTTTTTATCCTCGTTATGTTGGCTGCAGTGCCATACTCTACGAAGCCTTATTTTTTCTCTGATTTTGGTTCTCTGAATTATGTCTGAGATTTTTGGCTGGGGTTTCAGGAGTAGTCGATCAACATGCGACTTGAATAAGATTCGTAAGATTGGTTGCAGCCAGCTCTATTTCATCGGGGGTTTTGAGGGCAATCTGTAGCTCGAGCTTTCTTTCAATTATTTCTCTAAAGGAGTCCCAGTCCGTGTGCTTACTATATAGTCTCGAGGTAGTCTCGTACTCCAGGAACGTTGTACCGATAGTCAGTGGCACAGGAGTGTGAGCTGAGGAGCCATCCAAGCATGAATTTATCATAGTAGAATATTGCGACATACCCTTAGTGATGAAGAAGTCAATAACATCTGGCAGTCTATTTGTATCAGTGGGCCAGTGTGTCGGTTCTGAGGTTGATATGGTTGACAGGTTGTTTTTGTCTACTGACAGTTTAAGTTGTCTACCTCTTGTAGTTGCAAGCCTTGACCCCCAGTGTGGGTGTTTTGAGTTCCAGTCTCCTCCGGCGAGGAATCTTGGGCCTAGTGTGGTGAAGTAGTGGGTCAATTGTTCTTTGACCCACTACTTTTTTTTCTTCTTTCATGGAATGCTTAGGTGGACAGTATACTGCAGAAACGTTGAAGTTGCCTGTTTTCCCTTCAACTGCTATGGTGGTCGCCTGAAGGTGTTCAGTCTTATATGAAGGTAATTCATGGTGCTTTATTGAAGACCTGACTATTAATGCTGTGCCTGCATGTGCAGTCCCATCGGGGTGTTGTGTGCTATAGGTTGTAAAGTTTTTGATATTTACTTGACTCCTGTCCGTGAAATGAGATTCCGATATTAGTAATATATCGAGTTTGTGTATATTGAGCAACATTTCAGCTTCATTAACATTTGGAGCTAAACCGTTGATGTTCCATGCAGCTATGTTTAAGGAAATCATTGTGACATCTTTGCGACGAGGTTCACAATGAGGCCCATCAGCGTGCTCATTTGGTTGAGAAGCATATCCTATTTTTCCATTTGTTTAATTAATAAGTCTTGAATGACTTGAGTTGGCATGAGGTGGTCGTCTTGTATAGGTTGTTGGCTTTGGGGTTGTAAGGGCATCCTTGTGTTGTTATTTTGTTCTTTTCTTGGTTCGGTTCGTTTTGGCTTTTTACTATTTTCTACTGGTTTTTCAGGTATTTGTCGTGGTTTACTTCCCACTATTTCGGAGTAGGTTTGCTGTCGTCTGTTCTCTGTATTTCGTAGTGGGTCGTTTGCAGTTTGTTGGGGTTTTGGTTCAAAGTACTGTTTTAGGTTGTTGCGTCCTTTTCTTGGTTCAGAGCTTTGCGGTTTTCGTATTAATTCATCACTTCTTTCAGATGTTTGTTGTTTATCAGAGTTATTTATTTCAGGGCGGTTGTTTTTTCTTTTTTCCTGTTGTCTTATTTGCGGTATATAGTCTCCATCTAGCGCAGGAGAGGTATAAGTCTGCCTTATTGTGTTGAAGAAGGTTCTGCGGTTATGTTTTCTAGTATTTCTTGGTATACTTGGCAACCCTTGTAATTTACAGGATGTTCTCCAAGGCACAGAGCACATTTTGCTGGGGTGCTGCGGTCTTTTTTCTGGCATTCACTTGTTTTGTGTTGACCTGCACATTTGACACATCTGTATGGTCTCATGCAGTTATTTTTTGAGTGGCCATACTGTTGGCATTTGTTGCATTGGACTACGGTGTTACTTTTCTTAGGATCTTCAATAGTGACAGAAGTGTTGTAGATATATTTTATGCTTTTTACTGCCTTATTGTTTTGGTTGCGCTCAATATTGACAAAGAATGTCGATGTTGGCTTTTTCTCCGGTCCGGTAAGTAATTGTGTAAAAAAAAGTTATAAAACATTTAGTTGAATTAGTAGGTAGGTATTTAGATGCACTTTTGTCCTGTTGTTGGTTATCTATTTATAATAACTACTAGATAGCTATATAAAGTTAGCATGGTATGATAATAGATAATGGTTTACATGTTCCAGGGTTGGGATAGAACCTTATCATAGTAAAATTCCAGCCAATCATTCCATTTACTGTGACAAAGTTCGTTAGTTTATATCTACCTCAGTTCGAATAAGGAACCATGTCACAGAGAATCAAAATATTATTTTATTTACTATGCCAAAGTTATATCTAAGATTACCTAAGGTATAATTCGTGCCTATTTATGCACTTTTTATTCAACTTTGTTTATCTAAGGAAGTTCTGATTAGAAACCATGTCACAGTGAATTAAAGCATTATTTTATTTACTATGACATAGTTCTATCTTTAGTATCACATTACCTGTATATAATTCCTACCTATTTATGTACTTTTTATTCAACCTTGTTTATCTAAGAAACAGTGATGCGATTATGGTTTCAGTTTGACTTCCAACTTTAAGGTCAAGGGTTTGAAACCCGACCGCGTAGAATACAAACATAACGCTGGTTCTTTCATACTCTACGGAGTAAAAATAACAAAATATAGCTATGATGACGAGGAATGTACGTTCTATATAAGCTCAGGAATATTTTATATCTGAATCAGAACCTTTTTTATATTTCATTGTAAGCTTGTCTTGAAGAAATGTCGGTAAGGATTTTATTTTAAATATTAATAATAATAATATGAATTTTTAGATAAGTACCTATGTCACTATACAGAATTGTATATTTAGATATTTTAATTTGTTATTTATCACTCATTTCTTTTTTACAGTATTCAAACTGGATTTTATCACCACCAGTAACTCCTACTGATTTTCATCAAATGGGAAGCGTTTTTGAATACCAAACGTTCAGAATATTCAAGAAAACGCTAAATATTCAGCTACTACTACTACCATGGAAAGTAAGATGCTAACATAGAGTTTAAAAACAACCATTCGTGGTATGACATTAATTCGCATTGAGATTTACAATGCTAATCAATTCACAACTAGTGAAGAGTCATCATGCAAGTGTAATGCAGAAATATGTGCTCAACACGTGGTTAGCAATGTTCATTCAGATCATATTTATATAAAACTCAAAGAAATCCTTAAATCGATGGACAATGCAATGTATACTAGTTTATAAGTTTTATTTTGAATAGACGGCTATGTCAAGATAATGTTTATTTTATTTACTATCCTAGGTTTAGTAAATAATTAATAATATACTGTAATTGAATAGATGAAAACTTGATTAGATAAAATAGAAGGTGGAATAGATGAAAACCTAAATAAATGTAGTAGAAAACTTGAATAGATGAATACTTGAATAGATGAAAACTTGATTAGATGAAAACTTGAATAGATGAAAATTGGGGTAGCTGGATAAACTGTTGATCCAGATCAATAATAGGTAAGATAAAACTTTAATACATAAATAGAAGGAGGAATAGGTAGAAATTTGAACAGATGAATAGTATATAAACCTAACCTAACCTGAATAATAGGTAGAACTTATGGAACGTGAATATATGAAAACTTGAATAGATACACTAAACTAGATGAAAACTACATAGATGAAAACTTGAATAAATGAAAACTTGCATAGATGAAAACTTGAATAGATGAAAACTTGAATAGATAAAAATTGGGGTAGCTGGATAACTGTTGATCCAGATACCCCAATTTTTAACTACTTCGGTCATTGATATAAGGGTGCCTCAACCCCCTTCTCAGCCCCCCCCATGTTGATAATGTAATGTAATGTATAGTGTAGTGTAGTGTAGTGTTGTGTAGTGTAGTGTAGTGCACTGTAACGTTATGTTATGTTATGTGATGTGATGTGTGATGTGTGATGTGTGATGTATGATGTGTGATGTGTGATGTGTGATGTGTGATGTGTGATGTGTGATGTGTGATGTGTGATGTGTGATGTGATGTGTGATGTGTGATGTGTGATGTGTGATGTGTGATGTGTGATGTGTGATGTGTGATGTGATGTTTGATGTGATGTGTGATGTGATGTGATGTTATGTCAATTCTAATTATTAAAGTTATTATTTAAAATAGTGTATTTATCTACAATGAATATATATCTCAAACTACATAATATATCATCATCAGCCTATATCAGTCCACTGCTGGTCACAGGCCTCCCCAAAACTCGCCAACGAGCACTATCCTGAGCCATCTACGTCAACTCCCATCCAGTCATACATTCACATAATACAGTATGTACGCTGCAAATTAAACATCCATAAAATAAATTTTGTTTTTAAAAAAAAATATTTCAACCGTAACTTTTTTCTGGGACTACATAAAATTAAAAAAAAAAAAGTTTTGAAAGGTACTAAAAAGGTACTAAATATTTGCAAATAAATAATTAAGTTATATTGTCTCTAACTATGTGAAAAAAATGTGGTCCAGACAACCTGACGTCAGAATGTCTGACCACTTTATTTTCATGTTTTTTCACTGTTCATTGAGGTACTAAATAATCTAATGTAGGTACCAAATAGTACCAAATAGGTACTAAATATTGATAGTTTCCAAACATTAAATATCGCACATGGTCCAGGGGTTCTGACGCTAACATATATTTCTTTTAACATAAAAATCCCTAGATATCATTTAGATTGCAAATACCAAAGTAGTATTGATACGGCCGGTCTCTGTAAGCTCGATCAAAACTAATCGGATGTCAAGTCACTCGCCATTTCAGCTATTAGATCTAATCGGATAGAGATAGCAAGTGACTTGACATCCGATTAGTTTTGATCGGGCTTTCAGAAACCGGCCGTTAGTTTGCTATGTATAATATAAGTTGCTTACAAAAGCATTTGTTTAAAATAAAATAATTATTACCTATTACTTACACCCTAAATAATAATTCAGTCGTTCTATTAAACAGAGTCGTTATTAATTATACACTAGCGGCAGCTCGCGGCTTTGCACGCGCGATGGACCTCCACCATGTTAGCGGCACATGTACGTACTATCAGCAAAAGATCCGCCTAGACACCACAAGGGTGATTTTTCTGTGAAGTGACCGGTTGCCAACCCCGACTTGCTCGATTTCTTTTGTTTTTAAGACAATAGGAGCTTCGTATTTCGTGGTTTTTTATAGATAATCGTTCGACCAAATCAAAATCACCTGATAACCTAAACTGTGCTATAGCACACAATTAGGAACTTAAGGGGGTATTGATATAAGTAAGCATTCTTATATAAACAAAACTTAAAAATCAAATGATTCTCGAAGGCCGGCTCAAACTTACAATGCAGAGCCATTTTAAAAAAATATGTTTAGCAGATGTTGACTGTCCAGACTCTGTATTGGGCAAACTAGACAACAAAAGAAAGCAGGCGTGCGTGACCTGTTTGTTACCCATAAATAACCAACGCAAAGCAAAATATTTTCAAACTGGAAAGGCAGATCTTTTGGGGATACACGTTGCCAATCTGGTGATTGCTAACATTAATATTAAAGGCATTTCCCGTTTTGGGTTTTTTTGTTTTCCTATCCCGTTTCTGTATTTTTTTTGGGATAAAATGTAGCTAACATGCTCTCCACGTTACGAAATCTATTAGTTATAAGTTGAATCCCAATCGATTCAGTTAGGTCATGATTGAGTCACAAACATTCAAACATCGTTATTTTCACAAGTATATTATTGATCGAGTGAGCGAAGCGAACGAAGATCTTAGTTTCAAGTTGGGCGATTTGGCATTTTATGTATGTATATATGTATGTATGCATGTATGTATGTATGTATGTATGTATGTATGTATGTTTGTCTGGCGATAACTTGAGAACCGTTGATCCGATCTGCATGAAATTTGATATGTCGATAGCTTGTACTTGAGAAATTTACTGGTAAGTATATGAGTAAAATCGGATGAAGGGTTTTTGAGATATGGGGTTTTTTAAGAGGGCAAAAATAAAAAAAGTGACATAAAAAAATCAAGTTACATATCATATGAAAGGGCTTTGTTTGGACATTCCGAAACAAGTTTTACTTTTTTTTTGGGACGCTCGGTTTTTGAGATACAACATAAAAGTTAAATTAAGATAACCAGCGATCTAAGAGCTCTCATCTCTAAGAGTTTCGTTGGCATCAAGGTTTTTCTACTGGTCGGCCAGTTCCTTTGCTTTTTCTTATTTTTTTATCTTGAAATAAATTAAGGAGGTACTCAGTTCTCATAAAATGGTGACAACGACCAGGTCTGATGATGGAGCCAAGGTCTGTTCAACGGAACTCTTCAATAAATAGGCCAATAGAGTTGAAACTTGGTTACCGTACCAAGTTAGTAGGCGGTAGTCAGAAAAAAGTCCAAACATAATGTTTGGACTTGCCTCTGACTATCACCTACTCAAAGTTCTGATGCGTTCGTTTGGTCGCATCACGAGATCTCAGTTCGGGGCGAACTACTAGTTAGGCTAGGAAGTATGATCGTGAATGATTTTGTTCCTGTAGGTCTACCATGTGTTATCTCAGACTCCACTCGCTAGCGACTGTAGTACAAGAACATAATTATTACGAGAACATGTCAGCGCTCATCGGTTACAGCTAGACTTCGAATCGTAGTGTTCAGTTCACCATCCAGCTGTTAGGCTGCCAAGGCCAATGTAACCGGCAGGTCACCAGTCAGGGCTAGCAGGGTCCTGTACGATATAAGCATATTCCCAGCAGCGTCCGACCCCGGACTAGACTTCAGTGGTCGAGCGGTGGTGTCGGTCCAATCATGATCCTCGTGCGTGGGCTCGCCCAGGGGCCGGGCCTACGTGTCACAGGGCTCCGCACGTGTGGGGGCCCGGGGGGCGCCCCCGCGTTGAGGGTCGCTAGGGCTGCGTGTACGTGAGCTCGGCGTAGGGGCCCGCCCATGCGCCCGTGATCAGCGATGGAGATTGTGATGCTGCAAACATACACATCCTACTATTTAGATTATACAAACGTATGCGAAATTCACCGTCATAGATAAAGTCACCCAACGGCTTCGGGAACATAGCGAGAAGTCATTGAACGGGAAATACTCAATATCGTTGTTCCTGGAAATGTACGGGGTAGGTCTTTGCAGTGGGTTACTCAGGCTGATGAAGATGGATGAATAGATCGGCTAAGAAGGTACGTACTGAGGTGCGCGAGTAGCTTGGAGGGCGCCATGCTGGAGACCGTCAAGGAAGACTCCGAGTTGCCGCTCTTCGAGTCGCCTTCTGCTGTCAACATCGCATTATTAGTATCATCATTGGATTAAGAGGCAGGAATCTAAATTAGGATAATATGATTAGAGGATTGTAAAGCGATACCGTGGAAAATATCGTCAATTAATAAGGGGAACGTTAGTTAAGTATAGAAATCAAAACTGAACAAGGTAGGTAACAACAGGCGTGCCTGCGCTGCAGCGTGCAGGCTACAGTACCTGCGGGGTCGGGCTACAGTACCTGCGGGGTCGGGCTACAGTACCTGCGGGGTCGGGCTACAGTACCTGCGGGGTCGGGCTACAGTACCTGCGGGGTCGGGCTACAGTACCTGCGGGGTCGGGCTACAGTACCTGCGGGGTCGGGCTACAGTACCTGCGGGGTCGGGCTACAGTACCTGCGGGGTCGGGCTACAGTACCTGCGGGGTCGGGCTACAGTACCTGCGGGGTCGGGCTACAGTACCTGCGGGGTCGGGCTACAGTACCTGCGGGGTCGGGCTACAGTACCTGCGGGGTCGGGCTACAGTACCTGCGGGGTCGGGCTGCAGGCGGGCCTGCGCCTGCGCCTTCAGCAGCTTGCTCATGGTGTTGCGCGGCGTGGTCGGGCTACAGTACCTGCGGGGTCGGGCTACAGTACCTGCGGGGTCGGGCTACAGTACCTGCGGGGTCGGGCTACAGTACCTGCGGGGTCGGGCTGCAGGCGGGCCTGCGCCTGCGCCTTCAGCAGCTTGCTCATGGTGTTGCGCGGCGTGGTCGGGCTACAGTACCTGCGGGGTCGGGCTACAGTACCTGCGGGGTCGGGCTACAGTACCTGCGGGGTCGGGCTACAGTACCTGCGGGGTCGGGCTGCAGGCGGGCCTGCGCCTGCGCCTTCAGCAGCTTGCTCATGGTGTTGCGCGGCGTGGTCGGGCTACAGTACCTGCGGGGTCGGGCTAAAGTACCTGCGGGGTCGGGCTACAGTACCTGCGGGGTCGGGCTACAGTACCTGCGGGGTCGGGCTACAGTACCTGCGGGGTCGGGCTACAGTACCTGCGGGGTCGGGCTACAGTACCTGCGGGGTCGGGCTACAGTACCTGCGGGGTCGGGCTACAGTACCTGCGGGGTCGGGCTACAGTACCTGCGGGGTCGGGCTGCAGGCGGGCCTGCGCCTGCGCCTTCAGCAGCTTGCTCATGGTGTTGCGCGGCGTGGTCGGGCTACAGTACCTGCGGGGTCGGGCTACAGTACCTGCGGGGTCGGGCTACAGTACCTGCGGGGTCGGGCTGCAGGCGGGCCTGCGCCTGCGCCTTCAGCAGCTTGCTCATGGTGTTGCGCGGCGTGGTCGGGCTACAGTACCTGCGGGGTCGGGCTACAGTACCTGCGGGGTCGGGCTACAGTACCTGCGGGGTCGGGCTACAGTACCTGCGGGGTCGGGCTACAGTACCTGCGGGGTCGGGCTACAGTACCTGCGGGGTCGGGCTACAGTACCTGCGGGGTCGGGCTGCAGGCGGGCCTGCGCCTGCGCCTTCAGCAGCTTGCTCATGGTGTTGCGCGGCGTGGTCGGGCTACAGTACCTGCGGGGTCGGGCTACAGTACCTGCGGGGTCGGGCTACAGTACCTGCGGGGTCGGGCTGCAGGCGGGCCTGCGCCTGCGCCTTCAGCAGCTTGCTCATGGTGTTGCGCGGCGTGGTCGGGCTACAGTACCTGCGGGGTCGGGCTACAGTACCTGCGGGGTCGGGCTACAGTACCTGCGGGGTCGGGCTACAGTACCTGCGGGGTCGGGCTACAGTACCTGCGGGGTCGGGCTACAGTACCTGCGGGGTCGGGCTACAGTACCTGCGGGGTCGGGCTACAGTACCTGCGGGGTCGGGCTACAGTACCTGCGGGGTCGGGCTGCAGGCGGGCCTGCGCCTGCGCCTTCAGCAGCTTGCTCATGGTGTTGCGCGGCGTGGTCGGGCTACAGTACCTGCGGGGTCGGGCTACAGTACCTGCGGGGTCGGGCTACAGTACCTGCGGGGTCGGGCTACAGTACCTGCGGGGTCGGGCTACAGTACCTGCGGGGTCGGGCTACAGTACCTGCGGGGTCGGGCTACAGTACCTGCGGGGTCGGGCTGCAGGCGGGCCTGCGCCTGCGCCTTCAGCAGCTTGCTCATGGTGTTGCGCGGCGTGGTCGGGCTACAGTACCTGCGGGGTCGGGCTACAGTACCTGCGGGGTCGGGCTACAGTACCTGCGGGGTCGGGCTACAGTACCTGCGGGGTCGGGCTGCAGGCGGGCCTGCGCCTGCGCCTTCAGCAGCTTGCTCATGGTGTTGCGCGGCGTGGTCGGGCTACAGTACCTGCGGGGTCGGGCTACAGTACCTGCGGGGTCGGGCTACAGTACCTGCGGGGTCGGGCTACAGTACCTGCGGGGTCGGGCTACAGTACCTGCGGGGTCGGGCTACAGTACCTGCGGGGTCGGGCTGCAGGCGGGCCTGCGCCTGCGCCTTCAGCAGCTTGCTCATGGTGTTGCGCGGCGTGGTCGGGCTACAGTACCTGCGGGGTCGGGCTACAGTACCTGCGGGGTCGGGCTACAGTACCTGCGGGGTCGGGCTACAGTACCTGCGGGGTCGGGCTACAGTACCTGCGGGGTCGGGCTACAGTACCTGCGGGGTCGGGCTACAGTACCTGCGGGGTCGGGCTACAGTACCTGCGGGGTCGGGCTACAGTACCTGCGGGGTCGGGCTACAGTACCTGCGGGGTCGGGCTACAGTACCTGCGGGGTCGGGCTACAGTACCTGCGGGGTCGGGCTGCAGGCGGGCCTGCGCCTGCGCCTTCAGCAGCTTGCTCATGGTGTTGCGCGGCGTGGTCGGGCTACAGTACCTGCGGGGTCGGGCTACAGTACCTGCGGGGTCGGGCTACAGTACCTGCGGGGTCGGGCTACAGTACCTGCGGGGTCGGGCTACAGTACCTGCGGGGTCGGGCTACAGTACCTGCGGGGTCGGGCTACAGTACCTGCGGGGTCGGGCTACAGTACCTGCGGGGTCGGGCTACAGTACCTGCGGGGTCGGGCTACAGTACCTGCGGGGTCGGGCTACAGTACCTGCGGGGTCGGGCTACAGTACCTGCGGGGTCGGGCTACAGTACCTGCGGGGTCGGGCTACAGTACCTGCGGGGTCGGGCTACAGTACCTGCGGGGTCGGGCTGCAGGCGGGCCTGCGCCTGCGCCTTCAGCAGCTTGCTCATGGTGTTGCGCGGCGTGGTCGGGCTACAGTACCTGCGGGGTCGGGCTACAGTACCTGCGGGGTCGGGCTACAGTACCTGCGGGGTCGGGCTACAGTACCTGCGGGGTCGGGCTACAGTACCTGCGGGGTCGGGCTACAGTACCTGCGGGGTCGGGCTACAGTACCTGCGGGGTCGGGCTACAGTACCTGCGGGGTCGGGCTGCAGGCGGGCCTGCGCCTGCGCCTTCAGCAGCTTGCTCATGGTGTTGCGCGGCGTGGGCGGCGGCCGCTCCAGCGTGCGCCCGTGCAGCACGGACACGTGCCGCTCCAGCATGTACCTGCCACCACATACACCATTAACCGCGACCTAACGGGAGGATCGAAATCGCGTCGATGACTTCGTCCAGGAACCCTCGACGATCGGTCCCTCGACGGAGTCACGAGCCCTCTCGGAACGTGCTCGCACGATCGTAGAACAGCCCTGGATGCGAGCGTACCTCCTCTCGAAGCGCTCCGTGCAGAAGTGGCAGCGGAAGAGGCGGCGCCGCGGCGCGGGCTCGGGCGGCGGCGCGGCGCCCGCGGCGGCCGCCTCGTGCGACTTGGCGTGCGCGGCGAGGTTGTATCTACGACACACGATCGAATACATTACATATTCTGTCCGGAAGCGATGACCGCCCGTCGTACACGACTATAGACATTCAGACGGGCGAGTGTCGCGCGCGAGGCGATACCGACCGCTCGGAGAAGCGCTTCCCGCACACGGGGCACTCGTGCCGCTTCTCGCCGCTGTGGATGCGCTTGTGCCGCTTGAGGTGCGAGCGCGTCATGAGCGCGAGCCCGCACACGTCGCAGGCGTGCGGCTTCACGCCGGAGTGCGACAACTTGTGCATCTTGAACGACGACGTGTGGATGAACGACTTGCCGCATAGGTCGCACTGGAACGATTACAATATTGTTCATTATTTTCCATGACCGAGGCATTTAGTCGATTGAATCACTTTGAAATATCTAAAGAATAAAACTTTCACATCCATCCATTCATCTCATTCATTTCCGGAGAGTAGTGATTTTTGTAGTTGAGATTGTGTTTGATCAGATCAACCTATTTTCAGTTCACTAGCCTAGAAGAACAGGCAACAAATTTACGGCTTGGTTCCTACCGTTCTTTTGTATGATCCTTTTACAAAGTAATATAATCTCTATCTCTATCTCTATCTCTAATACTATAAGAATCAAAGTCCTGACTGACTGACTGACATATAGACAACGCACAGCCTAAACCGCTGGTCCTAGAGACTTGAAATTTGAGGAGTACATAGGTCTTATTGCGTAGTGGTGTACTAAGAAGGGATTTTTGGAAATTCAACCTCTAAGGGTGTAAAAAGGGATGAAAACGTTTGTATGAAAAATTTTATTCCTTGAACCTACAAACTTGAAACTTGGAGTACATGTACTACAAGACTAAAAAATAGGAAATGCATTTTTAGTTTTTTAAAACTACCCTTAATAAGTGTGCAAAGGGATGTAAAAGTTTGTATGGGAGTTTTTTGACCGATGGTCCTATTCACTTGAAATTTGAGGAGTACATAGGTCTTATAGCGTAGAGGTGTACTAAGAAGGGATTTTTGGAAATTCAACCCCTAAGGGTATAAAAAGGGTTGAAAACGTTGGTATGAAAAATTGTATTCCTTGAACTTACAAACTTGAAACTTGGAGTACATGTACTACAAGGCTAAAAAATAGGAAAGGCATTTTTCGTTTTTTTAAACTACCCTTAATAAGTGTGCAAAGGGATGTAAAAGTTTGTATGGGAGTTTTTTGACCGCTGGTCCTAGAGACTTGAAATTTGAGGAGTACGTAGGTCTTATGGCGTAGAGGTGTACTAAGAAGGGATTTTTGGAAATTCAACCTCTAAGGGTGTAAAAGGGTTGAAAACGTTTGCATGAAAAATAGTATTCCTTGAACCTACAAACTTGAAACTTGGAGTACATGTACTACAAGACTAAAAAATAGGAAAGGCATTTTTAGTTTTTTTAAACTACCCTTAATAAGTGTGCAAAGGGATGTAAAAGTTTGTATGGGAGTTTTTTGACCGATGGTCCTAGAGACTTGAAATTTGAGGAGTACATGTTAGATAGTAAACCTTTACTAGATACTGTCAGTTGCTAGGTAACGAGGTGAGAACAATAAAACTATTGAAAAACGATGGACTACAAATAAAATATAAAATTATAAACCTCGTTATTTTTATGTTCTAACATGGTAGCAGAGCGCGTACACGATTAGAAAAACAATGTCTTCAACGGAAGGAGTTTCTGAGAAACTGTCTGGGAGTTCCAATTACCAGACATGGAAGTTCGCGATGAAGATGGTGTTGGTCTCCAAGGATTTGTGGGAGTGTGTAGTTGATAAGAAAGGCGACGAAAAACTACAGCAGAAGGCGCTAGCCAGAATAGCACTCAATGTGGAGTCGTCAGTTTACACACACATCAGATATGCGAAGACAGCGTATGAAGCCTGGGCAAATCTGGAGAAGGCGTTCGAAGACAAGGGCCTTGGTCGACGACTTGGTTTACTGAGAAAGTTGTTCAACAGCAGACACAGCTCATTCTCGAGCATGGAGGGATATGTGACGCACATTATGAATGTCGCTAATGAGCTCAGAGACATATCGAAACCCCTGGAGGATGAATTCGTGGCCGTGATAATGCTGAGTGGATTGTCGATAAGGTACGACCCTCTTGTAATGGCGCTAGAGAACTCGAACACTGTGTTGTCTACCGATCTGGTGAAGGCAAAACTTCTGCAAGAAGTTCAACGCCAAGACAATACAGTGGAGCAGCAGGAAGCTGTGCTAGCGGCCGATTCCAAGGGGAGACCAGCTGCTAAGGTGAAGAGGTGCTTTCGGTGCAAGAAGACAGGGCATTTTGCCAAGGAATGTCCGAGCAAGTCTGATGCTGGAAAGAAAGAGATCTCTCAGACCAACAGAAAGGCGAACATTACGGCGTTGTCATCAAATGTGAAAAAGGACGCATGGTACGTGGACTCGGGTGCGTCGGTTCACATGTGTAACAAGGCTGATTTGATGCATAACTATGTAGCGGATAAATCCTGGGAGGTGACCGTGGCAAATGGACAAAAACTTTTTAGTGCGGGACGTGGTGATGTAAAACTTTTTTTACAAAACGGACGCGAAATAATTTTGAATAACGTTGTCTTGTTTCCGAAGCTGTCAACTAATTTATTATCAGTTAGGATTTTGACAAGTTATTTTGATAGAATTATTTTTACAGGAAAGTTTTGTAAAATTTACAAACAAGATGTGCTTAGTGCGACTGCGGAACTTGTTGAAGGCATGTACAAATTGTGTACTGGGGAACCGGGTTCTTCACAGACTCGTAAATCTGCGAGTAAATGTATGCCAGTAGCAATGCCGAGCAGCGCGTCGACTAATCATGGTTTGTGGCATCGTCGTCTAGGGCACTTGAATGCGCGCAGCATGGATCTACTTAAGAAAGGTATGGCTGTAGGAATACAATTTGACAAAACTCAGTTTACTCCATGTATAGCGTGCATAGAAAGTAAACAAACCAGGCTGCCATTCCCTCAGCAAACATACAGCAGAGCCAAAGAAAAGCTAGAGCTGATTCACACTGATCTTTGTGGACCAATGTCGGAAAAGTCTCTCGGAGGAGCTAGATACTTTTTGACTTTTATTGATGACTATACGCGGAAAACATTCGGGTACATTCTTAAGTCAAAAACAGAAGTATTTGAAAAGTTTAAACATTTCAAGGCTTTAGTGGAGAACGAAACGGACAGGAAGATCAAAGTTTTACGAAGTGATAATGGTGGCGAATACATGAATGCTAGTTTTCAGGATTTTCTGAAGGACAATGGAATTCGGCATCATACTACTATTCCAAGGTGTCCTGAACAGAATGGAGTCGCTGAACGTGCCAACAGAACGATAATGGAAGCAGCGAGATGCATGTTGCAGGAAGCTGGCTCGAGTAAGGACTACTGGGCTGAAGCTGTGAAAACTGCAATTTACATCAAGAATAGATCTCCTACAAAAGCTGTGAGAGGGGCCACCCCTGAGGAGAAATGGTCAGGTAACAAAGTGGATTTGAGTAATTTACGAGTCTTTGGTTGTCAAGCGTATACTGTTATTGATAATCGCAAGAAGCTTGATAAGAAAAGTAAACAATTGATTTTCGTCGGTTACTGTGAAGATTCGAAAGGATATCGTCTAATAGATCCGGCATCTTCAAGTACGATCATCAAAGCCAGGAATGTAATTTTTTTAGAGGATAGATTTTACAAAAAGCCCGTATCTACTGATAACAGATCGCTCATGCATGATCTAAGGAATCTTAGTCAAAGTGAGGATGAGGATACTGATGATGATGATGATAATGGTAATGATGAACCTGTGCGACAGTGTCGACCTGTGACTTCACGAAGGCAAAGTATCGTTAGCATTTCTGATTCTGAGGATTCAGATTCGGACCATCCCTCGGATTTGTCTTATGTTCCAGGGTCCATAGACTCTGATGATTCAAGAACGTTGAGCGAGTTTGAAGATGCGTGCAATTTGGCGGCAATGATGAGCGATATAGATGGAAAAGAACCAATGACTGTAAAGGAAGCTCTTACTGAACCTGAATCTGCACAATGGAAAGTTGCGATGAAAAATGAGTATCAATCATTTCTTGACAATAAATGTTGGACACTTGTGGACTTACCGAAAGGAAAGAAACCTGTTAAGTGCAAGTGGATATTTAAGAAGAAACGAGGATTGAACGGTGAACTTTTGCAATACAAAGCAAGACTAGTTGCAAAAGGATTTACACAGAAATATGGTATCGATTATCAAGAAACGTTTTCACCCGTCGTGAGATACTCGACCATTCGAATACTTTTGGCATTGGCTGCCGAGTATGCTATGGAAATTGATCATATGGATGTAAAAACTGCTTTTCTGAATGGAGATTTGACAGAAGAGGTTTACATGGAAGTTCCTGAAGGATTTGAACAGAATGTAGGAAAGAGAGTGTATCGGTTGCATAAAGCTGTTTATGGACTTAAACAAGCACCGAAGTCTTGGAATGAAAAGATAAACTCGGTTCTTACGGGAAAATTGATGTTCAAAAGGATGAAGTCAGAACCATGTGTCTACATACGATCAAGAGGAGGGAAAATGGTGATTATTGCTCTTTATGTAGATGACATTATGCTGTTTGCAAATTGTACTGAAGAGAAGAATATCGTCAAACGGGAGATTATGCAAGAATTTGTGATGAAGGATCTTGGGCCCGTTCAACACATTTTGGGCATGCAAGTTTGCAGAGAAGACAATAAAATAATCTTGAACCAGAAAAGCTATATTAAGAAGGTTCTAGAAAGATTCAATATGTCAGAATGCAAACCATCTCCAACCCCAATGGAAGTGGGATTTAAATTGGATAAATCTGCTGAAAAGAATATTAAGTTAGACTATAGACACCTGATAGGTTGCTTGATGTATATAGCAGTGTGTACGAGACCAGATATAGCTCATGCTGTAAGTGTGCTGAGTCAGTTCAATGAATGTTATGCAGAGGAACACTGGAAAGCAGCAAAGAGAGTTCTACGATATCTGAAAGGCACTATGGATTACCAACTTGTTTTTGAGAAATCCGGTATGAATATCAATGGATATGCTGACGCTGATTGGGCTGGGAGCATCATTGATAGGAGGTCATACACGGGGTATGTTTTCAAAATTGGTAGTAGTGTAGTTTCATGGGAAAGTCGGAAACAACGCACTGTTGCGTTGTCTAGCACAGAAGCCGAGTACATGGCAATATCGGATGCTGCGAAAGAAGCTTTGTTTATGCAAAGTTTTCTGAAAGAGTTATTAGGTAGGGCTTTTATAGTAACTCTTTACAATGATAATCAATCTGCTCAGAAACTTGGTGAGAATATTGGATATTCGGGTCGCACCAAGCATATTGATGTCAGGCATCATTTTATACGTGATATTGTAACTAGTAAATCTGTTTTGATAAAGTATTTATGTACTGAAGAAATGTTAGCAGACATTCTTACGAAGCCTTTGTCAAGGGATAAGTTTTCTAAATTTATGTTAGGCTTAGGTTTCAGCGTTAAGGTTTAAGGGGCTGTGTTAGATAGTAAACCTTTACTAGATACTGTCAGTTGCTAGGTAACGAGGTGAGAACAATAAAACTATTGAAAAACGATGGACTACAAATAAAATAAAAAATTATAAACCTCGTTATTTTTATGTTCTAACAGTACATAGGTCTTATAGCGTAGAGGTGTACTAAGAAGGGATTTTTGGAAATTCAACCCCTAAGGGTGTAAAAAGGGTTGAAAACGTTGGTATGAAAAATTGTATTCTTTGAACCTACAAACTTGAAACTTGAAGTAAATGTACTACAAGACTAAAAAATTGGAAAGACATTTTTAGTTTTTTTAAACTACCCTTAATAAGTGTGCAAAGGGATGTAAAAGTTTGTATGGGAGTTTTTTGACCGATGGTCCTAGAGACTTGAAATTTGAGGAGTACATAGGTCTTATAGCGTAGAGGTGTACTAAGAAGGGATTTTTGGAAATACAACCCCTAAGGGTGTAAAAAGAGATGAAAACATTTGTATGAAAAAATGTATTCCTTAAACTTACAAACTTCAAACTTGAAGTACATGTACTTCAAGGATAAAAAATAGGAAAGGCATTTTTAGTTTTTTTAAACAACCCTTAATAAGTGTGCAAAGGGATGTAAAAGTTTGTATGGAGTTTTTTGGCCGCTGGTCCTAGAGACTTGAAATTTGAAGAGTATATAGGTCTTCTGGCGTAGAGGTGTACTAAGAAGGGATTTTTGGAAATTCAACCCCTAAGGGTGTTAAAAGGGTTGAAAACGTTGGTATGAAAAAGTGTATTCCTTAAACCTACAAACTTGAAACTTGGAGTATATGTAGGTACTCCAAGTCAAAAAAATAGGATAGGCATTTTTTTTTTTAAACTCCCCTAATAAGTGTGCAAAGGGATGTCAAAGTGTGTAGTCAAAGTCAAAGTCAAAGTCAATAGGTATTTATTCAATAAAATCACAAGGATCACTTTGAAACGTCTTAAAGCTAGGTGACTCTAGGTGCCAGTTCCACGCGACCAAAGCCTAGAAGAACAGGCAACAAACTTACGGCTTGGTTCCTACCGTTCTTTTGTATGATCCTTTTACAATGTAATATAATATATTATTGAAGTTAAGTGAGGCGTAGGCATACAGAAAAAGTTAAACATAATCAAATTTATAAGACAGCACACGCTACGCTTCAAACTAATAATACCTAATGCATAAAATTAAATACAATCTATTAAATCAGAGAAAAATAAAACACACAATAGTAGGTACAGTACAGACATTGCAGACATGTTAGCTGCCGATGGGCAGAGCGACCGGGACATCGGGCCACGCACTTTTATCATCAATATAGCTATCTAAAGTATAATAAGCTTTACTTATTAGATTATTCTTAATGTATGCTTTAAATTTTCTAATAGGAAGCCCAGTGGCACTTTCTGGAAGTTTATTATAGAAGCGTATACCGTTCCCCATAAACGAGCCATTTACCTTTTGGAGTCGAAATTTAGGAATACATAATTTGTTTTTATTTCTAGTGTTAACGTTATGTGCATCACTCTTTTTCTTAAAGCTATCTATGTGTTTATGAGTGTATAATAGATTTTCATAAATATACTGTGAAGTTACTGTGAGAATATTAATTTCTTTAAATCGCTCCCTCAATGATTCGCGTGGTTTCATTTTATAAATGGCACGTATCGCCCGTTTTTGAAGTACAAATATACTTTGTATATCAGCAGCTTTCCCCCAGAGCAATATACCATAAGACATTACACTATGAAAGTAGCTAAAATATACTAGCCTAGCTGTAGCTTCATCTGTAAGCCATCTTATTGTGCGAACTGCGTATGCAGCCGAACTCAGTCTACCAGCAAGTGATTTGATATGTGGACCCCACTGCAATTTTGCATCAATATTAAGTCCTAAAAAAATAGTAGAATTGACAAGGGTAAGTGATTCTCCATTTAATTCAATATTGGTTGGACGCTGAACCACATTTGGCAAAGTAAATTTAATGCATTTCGTTTTCCCGGCATTGAGCAAAAGATTATTAACAGTAAACCAGTTAAGTACTTGCGACAGAGATGCATTAACGTCATCGAAGTTAGTCTTCAATCTGTCGACTTTAAATATTAAAGAGGTATCGTCAGCAAATAGAACTATTTCACATAAATCCTTTACAAAAGGTGGAAGGTCATTTACATATACTAGAAATAAAAAGGGACCCAATATGGAACCTTGAGGTACCCCTATATCAATGACCGACCCAGACGACCTCTCACCGCCAACATCAACTTTTTGCACTCTATTGGTTAAATATGACTGTATAAGACCAATTGCCTGGTTTATGATGCCGTAATGTTTAAGTTTAGATATTAAGGTGGCATGACTTACACAGTCAAAAGCTTTGGACAGATCGCAGAATACCCCAATCGCATCTTGTGAGTGTTCCCAAGCATCATAAATGTGCTTCAGGAGCGTCGAACCGGCATCTGTCGTTGATCGACCTTTAGTAAATCCAAATTGATGACTATGAAGTATGCCGTTGACGTTAAAATGTGATAATAACTGAGTAAGAACAATTTTTTCAAAAATTTTACTTAACGAAGGCAGTACCGAAATAGGCCTGTAGTTCGCAGGATCTTGTTCATTTCCAGACTTGTACAGGGGAATGAGTTTACTGTGTTTCATTAAATCAGGGAAAATGCCCTCATCTACACATCTATTAAAAATGTATGCTAGACATGGTGCAATATCAGTTATAATAGCGCTTAAAACTTTTGTGGACATTCCCCATAGATCTTCAGTATTTTTAATATTTAAGGATTTAAAAGTTTTCACAATATTATCAGCATTAATATATTTAAAACTGAAGATATCATTACATTTTTTAACGCTAGACTCTAATAGTGTTGTCGCTTCAGCAGCTGAGGAATTTAGGGATGAAGTCACAAGTTTAGGTATACTGGAGAAAAAACTATCAAACGCGTTGGCGACTTCAATATTTTTAGTAAAAACATTATTGTTTACTTTTAAATTTATCTGTTTATTACCGATCTTTGAGTGTATGGGAGTTTTGTAACGCGTGGTGCGATTGACTTAAAACTGGGGGTAAATATACTAAGAAATAAATAACTAATGATGATACTTTTAATTTTTTATAGTTACCCCTGCAAAGGGTACAAATGACTGTAAAAGTTAGTATGGGAGATTTTTAACGCATAGTGCGATTGATTTCAAACTTGAAGTAAATGTATAAAAAGACAGTATGATTTTAGAAAACAACCCCTAAAACGTTACCCTCCTTCGTTGCACTCGAGGGTAGATTTGAGGGTATCTAATCTACCCTGCCTGAGGATCAAAATCGTGAAGCTGTTTCGTTTCGTTTGTTTTTGGGGTAGAAACTAGGAGCAAATAAGTACATATTTTCCGTGTAAGGTTGTATTTGTCATGTTTGTGCTAAGCTCAGTACCTATACCTACCTACCTAATATAGGTAATGTACGCCTATAGTAGGTGTATGTATATCTTATACCTACGTAGGTTTTTAAAATCCTACCCTAATAATAATATTTTTTTGTGTGTAGGTCTTGTTAATGTCATCAAAATGCAGAACTTGCAATAAGAACTTTACTCATTGCCATACTAAACCCTAGAACAGTTGTAGGTGCTCTTCAGCGCATTCATTTGTGTTTTCAAGTGTGTTGAAACGTACGGATTTGAGGTAACTAGTTTAATTTTTTCCCACATGCCGCCGCCCTATCGGCGAATCAAAGACGCCGCAGCGCGCCGGCGCGCCGGCGCCGTAAGGTCAGCGCAAGTGTGTTATGTGTGTATGCGGTTTCTGAGCGCGGCATAGAATGAACTTACGTTGCTTTGTTTGTGTGCATATACAGAATGTTTATTAATATTATTTTTAAAATTATTAATAATTATATTTCTGATTTTAGTTTGTTTGAAAATAAAAAAATCTAAATTATGAATGAATGTGAATAAAACCTTTTTTAAATCAATACTAGATGGTAGCTAGGTAGCGTAGGTAGGTATATTCATTTAATGTCGTACAAGCCTTTACACGTTGTATACACTCACAATCTTTCAGACTCATAATAATGCTGGAATAGAAGTAAATCTTCTAAATACGACAGCAAGTCCATTTTCGAATATTTAATATTGAACATCCCCACATATAAATAAACCACTGTGGAAGAGTACATGCAACTTTAGTTTTGAGTGACAGGAGTGGTCTTTATACCTACTTCTTGTATTGATATTGATATCGAAGAAGAGAAGGATAATGCAATGCAATCAACATAGACAATTAAGGTTGTTACAGTTCTTACCTGGTAATTTAGTTTTCCTGTATGTATGTTATTGTGTCGCTGCAACGCGTTTTTAGACGGAAATAGTTTATTGCACTCTTCACACTTCCAATCGCTTATTCCTGAAATTGATCATAAAATAAATCAATACGAGAAGTGTAAGAATATTATGGTAGGTAATAGGAATATACATTGCCCGTAATGTATGTCAGTATGTCATAGTCATTAAATCACAAGGATCTAGGCGCCAGTTCCACACGACTAAGCTTATTAGATCGGGCTTGAAACTTACGGCTTTGTCCCTATCGTTTTTTTATATGACTTTTACAAAATACTCAGTAGGTATAGTCATAGATAGTATCAGTAGGTACCTATGCGATCTGTTTTGATGTAAGGACGTGTGGGGAATATTCATATCGAGAGCGACACCTTACAGAAAGGCTTTGTTGACACAAAGCCTTTCTATTGTGTTTACTCTTCTTTGATTATAGCAGCATCTAGTTAGATATGGTTGGCTTTAGTGAATGAACGCAAGGCGGAATCTTCTTTGTTATAATCTAGTCTTTATGATCCTATTGAATACAACCCGGCGTATGCGGTATTTGTGTATTTGCCCATCTGCATGATCGTGAAAAATAGGCAAATATAATAGGAATAGAGTCACTTTACATCGTCGTGTTTGGGAAAATGAGACGTACACGAATAGCGATGTGAAGTGCCACCATAAGCATGTTTTGCATGTGAACCCAGCTAGAGATACCTTTGTGTAGCGCGATGTGTATGTCACATGCTCGTTTGTGTTTGTAGTGAGCTCCACACACCTCGCAGATGTAGGGTGGCTTGGAGCAATCATGCTTTTTTTTGTGTTGATCTAACCGACCTGGAACCAAACACGCGAACAGTGAGGCCTAAACCCACACACTAATAGCACACTTAGTGAGGTATGCATATATTTGTAGTTGTCGAAAGTCACCACTATTTTAAGAATAAACACAGTGGCGTTAACATATCATACCAATATCAGAGTTACAGCCGAGTTGCTGACATTCCAAAGTCAACACAACACAAATATAAAATCATTATTTACCTGAAGATGAGTACCTAGCGTTGCACTGGTCACATGGATGCCATTCTTTAGGTCGTTTGAAGACAGTTTTTGTTTTCTCTTTCTTTTTGGGTTCTAACAGGAAGTCATCTGGGTTAAAAGTGCTGTCTGCATCATCATCATCAAAATCACCAAAGGCAGCCTCTGAGCCATTGTCTATTCCATTGTTATAAGGACTTTGAGATCTGAATTCAGAAAAACAATATTTATTGAAACTAATCAACATTTCAGACTGTTGAAAGCTTCCAGTCTTTTAACTATAAAAATAAAATGTATTAGGTATATTTATATGTAAATTTCTATGTCCAAGTGGGTATACTACTACTAGGAAAGTACAGCAACAGTACAGTATTACAGTTACAACATGATTAGTTGTAGTCAGTTTTATTAAGCCAGTTCCAGTTCAATAGAAGCTAAATCTCAATTAAAATGTCTCAACACACCATCAAAATATTTAATTTGTGGTTCACTATTAGTTTGTACTGATATGAACCCAGTTTATTATGTTATGTTTTTATTTTTTTGTGTTAATGTTTGTTGCATTTTCCCAGGGTACCATGTTATCTTGAATCTAAATCATGTAGTCCATTCTAATAATGACAGTGCATTGACATATTAATCAACCAGTAAACATGTGGGTACCCAGAGAAGATGCTTGCAAGAAACGAAATAAACTACCCTTTATTTTAGTCTTTAATGCCAAGCCCCCTAAGTGCTTACATTGGCGACAATGATAAGAAGGATGCCACATAGGCCCCATGTAGACAACCATTAGTCCAGCAAAAAGACCCCAGGATCACTTTAAAATATCTTATAAACTATGTGTTAGAAGAACAGACAAAAACATTTTTTTACACACAATAATACAAACTTGAATTATTATAATACCTTTCACCATCAATATCATTATTTTCAGTCTTGATGTCAGTGAATTCAGTGATGGTGTGCTCGGTGATCTTGTGAGCAGCTAGCGCAATGGGTCCTCCCGACTCCCCATTCATATTGCACTCATCACACTCCCAACTGAAACAGTTTATCGCTCATCACAATGTATCAAGCAAGTCATTCTAGATGAATTGTAAAAAAAATTGGATCAAAAATATCTTTTTCCCCTCTAGCCTTTTTGTAACTTGGTCCTAAATCAAGTTCATTCAGGAACAACCTTTCATTTTCAACGGTCCGGCAATTTATGCAGAAGATGCAAAAATGTATCCTGGAGGAAACGAACGATCACAGTACCTATGCTTACTGGAGATCGAACTCTTTCGCTTCTTGCCAACGGAGGTCGATTTCTTTCTCTTCTTGATTCCCTTGACAGCGCGCTTCTTCTTGGCGTGCGCGAGCGGCTCGTCCTCCGAGTCGTCGTCGGGCGGCAGCTCGCGCTTGACGGCGGCGGGCAGCAGGCGCACCTCGGGCGTCGCGAACAGCGGGTTGCGGCGCAGCAGCGCCTCGAAGGCGTCGCGCAGGCGCAGGTACTCCAGCTCCGCCTGCTCCAGCACGTCCACCAGCTGCAGGCAGGCGCCGCACACGCCGCGCGAGCCGGCGTCCAGGCCGGCGCCGGCGCAGGCGTAGCGCGCCAGGAAGGCGGCCAGCGCCGTGCCCGCGCCGGGAGTGCGCGCGCCGCGCAGCGCCCGCGCGTCGTCCGCGCGCGAGCGGCACACCACGCACTCGAGCGACGGCTCCGGCTCCTGCTTCACCTCCACGCTCAGCTCGAGCTTCACGCGAGCGTCGAGGGCGCCGTCTTCGAGGCCGAGGCCGCCGCCGTGCGAGTTCATTGCGCTCGACCGCCCGGCTCGTGCGTCTCCGATCGTTCCCACCTGCACCTTCGTTTCGCGGAAGACCCCTCGAGCGCCCGGCTACGAAATTACGCTTGCTGCTTGTATTTTATATTACTAAAACTGTAAATTACGAAGATTCCTCAAGCGTCATTTCATTTCGCTAAATTCATGAAATGAATTTGATTGATTGGTAAGATAAGTTTGACAATGACAAATGAATGTTTTGTTCTGTATGACAGACAGCTGGCAAATAATAAGATGACATCTGCTGACATATAATTAATTGACAGTTGACTATACAGCTGTGTGTGTCCGTCACGCACGAATAAATGAGCAGCATACTTCCAAACAGACCTACGTCCAGCAGTGGACGAACATAGGTAGGCAATTCTGATGATGTCTTCTGTATAGATAGATGTTGGTATGGATAATATAAAAACAAATGAAAACGAAACATAGGTTGATGATGATGATGATGATGATACTTCCAAAGCATAGATTTATAATACTATAGATTGCCTACGAGCGTATACCCGAGCAAGACGGACAACAAGTACATACAATTTATGGGTTGCCACATCATACTATTTTCACCCAACCAAGCATAAGCTATGATGTCGCCGCGGCTCCAGTTGTTTGTTTAATGATGTTTAATTAAAGCTAGTTTCTGCAGTTTAATAGTTTGTGCCCTCCTCTAGGTTACGCCATTTTAATATCTTCTAAGGAATGAGCTAGAAAAAAGCCTACACAGCTCAGTTGGTAGCCTTCTGCGCCGTAGGCCGTGGGTTCAATCCTACCGAGAACAAACATTTGTGTGATGTGATACTAGACGTTTGTTCTCTGCCTGGGTGGTTGTGATTTGGCTTATTTTGGGGCTATATAGTGCTGTGTGGAGCGTCCACCAATATTTATAAAAAATAAAATAAAAAAAACAGGGCGAACTGGCACTAAGCTGGCATTTTAGACATTGACATCAGAACCCTAGGCCCCGCGAGCTAGAGTCCTGGATTTTCCTAGTGAGGGGAACAGAGCTAGCTAGTGGTGCTATTCTTCACATTCTACCACCTACCAATAGTTTAACTATGTTACTGCACCACCTAGGTAAAATTTCTATGAATAAAAAACAATTTATTTATTTAGAATTGATTTATTTATTCTACATCCCTACTCATCAGAAACCGTAATTCAAAAGGTTAATTTATAACGCGTGCTTCAATTTTAAATTAAATAGGTATAAACAATACATCTTAACAGGAGTAAGCCAGCTTATGCTAGAGCTGACCATAAGCCTGAGCAATGCCACCACTTTGCCCTGAAGCGCGAAGTGGTGGCATTATGAATACAGCTATCCTCAGAACATCACTATGAATATGTCATAAATACATTAAAATATATCACGTGTAAGTACGTGTTTATTTATTAGACGATAAATATTTAATAGTTTGTACATAACAATTTCAGATGAGAATATTTTCTTAATTCACACTTTTTAAAGCAAGATTTTTGAACATACTTTTTATATCCAGAAAAAAAAGCGGAGATACCGTTTATGTTGAAATAGCCCAAAAGTTTTTTAGTCCGTAAGTTTCTTGCCTGTTCTTCTAGGCTTTGGTCGCGCGCGAGGAACTGGCGGTACATTCACCTAGTACCAATTTAAGACGTTTCAAAGAGATCCTTGTGATTGTACTGAATAAAGACCGTTTCGATTTTGATTTTGGAGCTTGGTGACCTGGAGCTTGGTAACCCGTAGCTTTAACCCACCAGCCCAAAGTAGTTGCATCTTTGGGAAATCTGTAAAACAAACATGTTATTATTAGGCATATGTAGGTATTTAATCATACTACGCGATGGTGGTCTCAGACATAAAATAACTACCAACTTCTCATATGAAAATCGTGAGGAGACTTAAATTATTAAAATGTAACGCAAAGCTAAAAAAATAAATTAAATGAAATTAAAATATATGTACCTACTATACTATACTATATATATACCTATACCTATATTATATTTTTTTTCATTATGTACTTAAGTCAAACAAACCTTATTTCTTTGAATATGGTAATAATAAGTTGCGACATTGTCATTTTTTTCTAGATTATTGTGTGTATGTGAACTTATCCTAACATATCAGAGTCGAATCCACCCTAAAGTTGTTCGTTTCCCAACATTTTTGGCAAATAGATTTTGTTTTAGTTGGCAGCCCGAAAGATCGTATAACCCAGCCAAATTATGTTTCTATAGAACTGTATCGGTTTGAATAGCCATGTCATTTGTGTGGTTTATAGTAACCTATACTCAATACTCAATTTTACAAAATAATTAAATTCTAGAAATCTACTATGATATGCGATAGAAAGTAAACACAACCGTTAAATGATTAATTGTGGACACTGTGCATTCTCCGTTTTATAGTTTAATTGACAAATAGAACATAAAAGTGCTACTTACCGAAAGAAGCTTAATTTTCAGTTTTCCGAGCTGTATCATTATCACAGCCTAAAATACTACAATGCACCACATTATAAACTTAACTCTACGTATACTGAGACTTAGGCACACACTATTTTCAAAGAACTTTGGCACTAAACACCTGTAAACTCACAAGCACCAAGCGGTTTGTTTAGCACCAAACTTGGTGCTAAACAATCAAAAACGTATACGCAGAAAGGGACAGAACATTTATATTATATTTCTCTCACTCATAGGTATAATTTGTATTATTGCGTCTCTCTTACTCTTGGTATTATTATTTGATGCTCTATCTATTGTATACTTGATCTAAGTTCCAAAGGGATTTTCGTAATATAAAATACGAGCAGCAAGCGTAATTTCGTAGCCGGGCGCTCGAGTGGTCTTCCGCGGAAAGAGCACTGAGATGACGAATGATAGAGGAGAGTGTAAGAAGAAAACCTGTTGTGCCGACCCCACTTAGCGTGGGATAAGGGCAGGAAGGTTGCTTGGTTGTTGTTTGGTTAGTCTGTGGCCGGTTTATACCTTGACAGTGACAGGATGATTTCAAACGAATTCAAATTATTTAGCCGAGTTTCATTTTTTTACATTTTGGGAAGCAACTTATATTGTTGCTAATTCATTTAAATTATTTTTCTAGTGTTATTTTATATTGTGTTGTGTAATTTCGGTGGCATTTTAACCAACATTACTTGAGATCTTAGCACAAAGTGTAGGCATTTGGAATATAAGTAATAATGTCCTGCTTTGACCGAAAATGTTTTAAAGAAAACCGCTACCATTTTCTTCAAAACAAATGACGGCCGACTTGACAATAGACTGACTTGACTATAAAGTACTTAACAATTCACTTGACACTGGCAAGATTGTCTGTCGTGTCGAATGACGGACAGGAGCATGGAGGTACTATCATACTTAGTTTATGGACGGAGCCATGGAGGTTATGATACTTAGTCTATGGACGGAGCCCTAAATGGAGAAAAGAAGAAGAAGAAATTATTTACCGCCATTTTTTTAAATTATTCATATAATAAAGTTTCATTAACATAATACATATTAATATTGTAATTACTGCGAACGGAGCGTGCGTTAGCGAGCGAGCACCCTAACGACATTAAATCCGACCGACCGACCAAACGTTCACTGGTAGGTAATTTAAATTATTTAATTTACTAGTATTGGAGATTACCAAGATTGCTAGGTAGGTACCTACCGCTGCGCTGATGCACTGTTAATGTTAATGTTTTGTTAAATAATTAGTATTTTTATTATAGTAGGTTATTTACTCTCTGGGAAGGGCTCGTCTAGGGAAGGATTATACAATACCATTATGCCTATTTCTGCCGTTAAGCAGCGTTGTGGGTAGGTAGAGTGCATGCCCTAGGATGTAGGTACCTAGGTACTTAGGTACAGTATTAGTAGAAGGATTACGAAAGGAGTTAACTTTATTCGATCTGTATTATCTTACCTGGACCTCTACAGTTATAGAAAAAAAGTACCTACCTAGGTACCTACTTCTATGAACCTATCTAATCTACCACGCACCCTCGCTCACCTTTAGTCGGTATCGCCAGCCTGCGCGTAGTGCTACCTATCCTACCTCTACCAGCTACCACACCACCCCCGGAAAAGGCAGGCCAAGCTCTCACCGCGCCGCGCCGGTCAAGCTTCGGTTCAGTTGAGCTTCAGCCTGATCCCAGGCCGTCCGCGTGGAGCGCGCCCGCCCGTAGTCTAGCCGTTACGAGAACTCGCGCGGAACGCATTACGACTTCTTTGCTCTCGATGTGAACTCTTCGGAAAGTATTGTTTTACTATCCGTATGAAAATCATTTTGCTGCGGTGAATTTGTGGTGTTGCGATTTACAAAATACTTAGCTTGTGGCTGAAAGCTGAAACTGAATAAATTGGAAGTATCTGGCTGGAAGCTGGAAATAGCGAACACACGTAAGCTCGTATCTTTTTAGAACCTCCTACAATACCCACTTACCTACTTACTTATGTACTAAATTGACCTTCAAGATGATTCGGCTATTTGGCCAATTTGTTTACCTAGTAGTTAAGTACCTAGGTACCTATACCTACCTACCCAGAAAAAATGTGCCTTAAGTGGGACTCGCGCCTTGAGGGTTCTGCTATAAAGTTCTTCTGTGACAAACAATCATCCGTCCATGCACCGACTATGCTTTTCCGTTTACCTTTTTATGAATTTGATTTTATTAAGTATACTATAAAATTATTGAATAAAATATAATTACGTATGTAGGTAGGTAGGTAGCAGCGTTGCCAGGACCTCCCGATTTTGGCGGGACGGACCGGACGTCCCGATTTCTATATCAAAATAAAATCTCCCGCGCGGGACAGACTCAGTCCCGCTTTTCGGGCATAACTCGACGACCGACGACTCGACAACTATTTAACGATAGGGTAAATCTGATTTATAATATCATATTTTTATTCAAATACATTTTCTATGGCAATTTTTTGCTATCAACTGTCACGTAAACGTAATTTGAACTCAATTTTAAATATTTAAAAACTTCTTAAATACTATTTAAAAAAAGTAATCCTTTTTACTATGTCCTGCTTTCGTGTTAGTGGATTCCAAATATCATGCTGTACATTATCATGCCTTAAAATAACCGGACTCAAAATTAACACTCCCATCCTTTTACGCTCCCTTGACTTTTTTGTAGTGTCAAAGGATTTACTTTGGTAACCGTACTCAGAAAAATAACTTGGTTCTTCGGAACTTGTCTTAACTTGCTACTGGTAGGTAGGTAAATTTATCGTAGGGTAATTTTACCTACTTACCTACTAATATCTTTATCTGTGCAACCTACTAATTTTACGTTACGACATAACTTCAAAAAAAAAAGGGGAATACCTATATAGATTTTCACGGTCGGACGAGCTGCGAAGGGGAATAATTTATCATTTCCACAAGTGGCCGCGGCAACCACCGGTGTTAGCTACCCTACCCTCACATGTTCAGCCATTAATCCTTATTCATAATTATTAAATTAATAAAATATTAAAGATGATCGATTTCGGTAAAAAAACCTGTGTGAAAAAACCTATCATCTATCTATTACTTACCTATTAAACTACCTATTCCATAGCTATTTCATAGAGATGTGCGTTATTGAATTTGACACCTCCGTCCGAAGCGTTTCCGTCCTCCCATTTCACATGCTTGAGGGAAAAGTGGAAAGTTGTTTGGACTGAGATAACATCTTGCAGTGTTTATCACATAGGTACGTTTAAATGTTGCTCTACAAACAGTCGTAGGTAGGTATGCCATGCAATAAGATGGGAGATAAAAGCTGCAACAGGCGGCCACCGCACCACTGCAGCGGATGGACCCGTTTGGCACGTGACAGTTCTATGTGCTATGATAAAGAATTATATCTAAGTATACCTATGTGGCTTATAATAGATAGATATAGATAGGTAGATTGACAGTTCACTGGATGCAAAGACGACATTGTAACATCGCGGGAAGTCAGTGAATGGAGAAGGCTCATTCATTCTTCACGAAAATTGACTCCTCCAGTTGTCCAGCAGAAGACTTCTTCAAGCTCATGATGATGAAGATGGTTGGCTCTTGGAATTGACACAATTTCAAACTAGGCTGCTCAGCTACAGATGAAATCAGAGCTGAGCCTAAGAACCAGATGTCAACCATGTTTATGTTATTGCGAATCGTCTTGTTCTGTTGAATCACTAAATAAAAATACCTGTAGTTATACTGTAAGACTCTACCGTAACGTTCCGAACGAGTTGCCATAGCGCGCCTCTGCTGCGGTGCGGAACGCGGCCGCGAGTGCTTGCGCTCTCATGGACACGGAATCATACGTAGCTTTTCAATGGCGCCTAAACTTAGCAATCCTACAATTCTGCGTAAAAATGCATTGTCCACAACGCTCCTCAAATAAATCACTCTGTACCTATATGTAAAACAAAGCAACAAGCAATAATGACTGTAATCAATTGGTGGTAGGTAGGTACATACATAGAGTGCTTCGCTGCATGCAAATTTTGCAACTGTTCTCCGCATTGCATGAGTTTCAATAGGTAGTCATTAGAATGCAATCTTACAAAATACTTTTTAAGTAGAAAAAGTAGCTGGTAGCAGTGGCATGCACATTGGCCGGGCAGGTGTGTGTGTTCCTTGGCAGGCTGCGGTCCGTGACGCCCTTCGTCATCGGATCCTGCGCGTTGCCCACTCATGCGTGCAGCGAATGTTGGGACAGGTTCTTCTCATTGCATATGCTCCGGAAATCACTCCGCATTGTCCTGTGCGTGTATGACCGCTAGGTAGGTAGGTACTTAGTGTTTAATTACTTATGATTTTTCCGAGAGAATATGCTCTCGGAAAAAATCACAAAACATACCTAAGTGATTGCATGAATCGCTTGAGCGAGTCTTGAAGTTTCCTTCAAAGCTTGAAAGTTTAACTGGACATGTAAGAAAGAATTTCGTAGGCTTTATTTAGTAGGGGTAAGTAATTATATCGAGCAATCAATCAACTCTAATTTAAATGAAGTGCAAGACCTACATCCCACGCCCCTCATCATTCCACATCTCATAGCTGGTTATCGGAACAAAGTGAGCATTATCGCGCCATCATCAGATCGTTATGGTTTTTGTGGGAGTTAATTGTACTGATTGTCAGTATTGTCACGTTAGCTGGGGCTAGTGGAGCTTGTAGATTTATGGAGTAGGTACGTTATGTTGGAGTAGGTCGTACGGATAAGGGGTGCTAGGTCGGGTAACCTCCTCGTGGTGCACCCTGGTAACACCATGAAACACGCCTGCAGAGTACTGCGGACGCGTTTCATGGTGGCTAATAACCCGACACGGTGGGCCTCTCCGCGTGTCCCTCTGTCTAGCAGAGGGCACAGTGTGATGAGGCAGGGTAGACCTACGGGTCTACCCAGGCGGTAGAGCGCGCGCGAGAGACGCGGAACTTCTCGCGCCGCTCATGGTGGTGAATAGCGGGAGAAGACCTGGAGGGGCCTTCTCCCGCATTGCACTTATTCACCACCCCGTCGGGCGGGAACGGCCGGGCACTCACGGTCGTTCCCGGGCCCCCCTCTTCAAAGGGGGGGGCGTGCGGGCCCCGCCGTAAAGGCGAGGGCGTTGCGGGGGCCCCGCTGTCATGGCGGGCCAATCGCCGGCGGGGGACTGGATGAAAAGGCTCTGCCAGTTTCCCAGTTCCCCTCCATATAGGCGACGCGGGAGTGTCGCTGGGTTGTTTAGTGGGTATACCGGGAGCGGAAAACCGGGGAGTCCCACATATCCCCTCCATCCTCCAATGGGGGGGAATGCGTAATGCATTTTTCCCAGCGTCAAAAAAAAAAAAAAAAAAGTCGTACGGATAATCCATTGTAGGTATTCAAGTTTAGGCAAAAATGCTCGTGTAGGTATACATGAACAGTTATTGTCTGCATCATAATGTTTAAGAACCTTACCACTTTAATAATTTGTAATCTACACTAATATCTACACTAATAATAATAATAATAATAATATTATAAAGAGGAAACCTTTGTATTTTTGTATTTTTGTATTTTTGTATTTTTGTATGTTTGTATTTTTGTATGTAACGAATAGGCTCAAAAACTACTGGTCCGATTTCAAAAATTCTTTCACCATTAGAATGCTACATTATCCCTGAGTAACATAGGCTATATTATATTTTCAAAAAAATCAGGGATCCTTACTAAAACTTCAATAATGTAACCCAAGGTGGAATACAAAAACCTTACATCGCGTGCGCTGCGAAAACTATTGATGATAGAACAAAATAATGTACTACGATTTTGTAGAACACGTCATCATCTACAAAAAATGTCGCGACAGCATATGTCTAACTATTATAGTTATGTCACAATAAGTGTTCTTTTATTACAAAAAAATAATTAAAATGCCGCCGCTAGAAAAGGGTCTTTATTTGTACCTTGGTATTAATCCTTATCCAAATAAATCTTTTCATAATTAAGACGGTTTCAATACCTATAGATTACTTCTTAAATTTTTCAAATCGGACATTCCATTCAAAAGATATGACGAAATTAAAAACGTTAACGGGTCCACGGGTCGCGCTCGGGGTGCGATTTCACTCTCTGGCGTGCAAATGTATGAAATAAGTAGACGCGAGGCTCGAACCCACGCTCTAAGTTTATCCTAAAATGTTCAAAAAATTTATGACCACCCATGCGAAGCTGGGACAGGCCGCTAGTGTTACTATAACTTCTTTTTTACATTTTACAAGTTGATAGAAATGCCGACCAACATCAGACCATGTTATCCATACCACTCCATCTACACTAATATTATAAAGAGGTAAACTTTGTATTTTTGTATTTTTGTATGTAACGAATAGGCTCAAAAACTACTGGTCCGATTTCAAAAATTCTTTCACCATTAGAATGCTACATTATCCCTGAGTAACATAGGCTATATTATATTTTCAAAAAAATCAGGGATCCTTACTAAAACTTCAATAATGTAACCCAAGGTGGAAAACAAAAAACCTTACATCGCGTGCGCTGCGAAAACTATTGAAGATAGAACAAAATAATGTACTACGATTTTGTAGAACACGTTATCATCTACAAAAAATGTCGCGACAGCATATGTCTAACTATTATAGTTATGTCACAATAAGTGTTCTTTTATTATAAAAAATTAATTGAAATGCCTCCGCTAGAAAAGGGTCTTTATTTGTACCTTGGTATTAATCCTTATCCAAATAAATCATTTCATAATTAAGATGGTTTCAATACCTATAGATTACTTCTTAAATTTTTCAAATCGGACATTCCATTCAAAAGATATGACGAAATTAAAAATGTTTACGGGTCCACCGGTCACGCGCGGGGTGCGATTTCACTCACTCAAGGAGAAGCGCGTGCAAATGTATGAAATAAGTAGACGCGAGGCTCGAACCCACGGTCTAAGTTTATCCTAAAATGTTCAAAAAATTTATGACCACCCATGCGAAGCTGGGACAGGCCGCTAGTAAGTCTATAAAGCTGACGTGTTTCACTCATATCTGTAGACCGGGGGTTTCCAAACTTATTTTGTCTACTGCCCACTTTGAGAATAAACTATTTTTTAGCGCCCCCATTTTTTGACCTTCTTAAAAACTACTAGGTATAACTTAAAATTTAATTAATTATTGTGAGCTATATTAGCGGAGATTAAACATTAATTCTAAACGTGACTTACTATAACCCGCAAGAGTTAACTTGAGACCTGAGCGCAGTAGGTAGTACACAACGGCGCTCAGGTCTCAAGTTAACTCTTATGGGCTACACCTGCCAATGAGAATGATTATTGAGACGCAACTTTATAGAATTCAGACAGTGTATCTTTTACCTAAAATACCTAAAACAAACATAATCGATTCTAACATAAAAAAGGACAGATATATGAACTACGCGGAGAGGAATATCGGACCGAGTTAGTTTGAGCAATCCCTTAATTAATATTAGTTGATGTTGAAGTTGTAGTCGAGAGTCGAGAGCTTAGTCGGTGTCTAAGAGTCCTCCTAGATTAAATTACAAATCGCCCCCCAAGCCTCTACACAACGCCCCCATTCTGGGTCTCTTACCCCTCCCCTTTAGGCCTGCAGCGCCCATAGACTGTAGACCATAACAAAACAAACTTTTAAAATAAAACCGGCCAAGTGCGAGTCGGTCTCGCGCACGAAGGGTTAGTATTTGTTATGTCGTATGTTGTTATGTCATACATTTTTTGAGTCGAAAAATCCATATCCAACCCATAAGGTGCCACTAGACCACCGCGCTCTCAACTCAAGAGCAGCCCTAACTAATATGCTAACACTAACAGTATCCCAGCTGTTCTCAGCAGGCTGTGACCATACTTCTAAACGTTGGGCGAAATTTCTTAAAACAATGGCCACATGTAAATGTGCTATGTGCTCTATGCGCGGGCGCACTGGCTAGGCTACTTGAAGAAAGCGAAATGAGTAGCGATCGTTGCGTTGCGATTTTGAAGTTTATTTTACGCTTTCTAAATTGCACTTGAGGAGTTTGTTGACTCGTCTTGTGGAGCCTTCTTCATAGTCATCACCAATAGGCTAGTCCTCTCTAGGTAGGTAACCCCTGAAGTGCAGTGAATAACCGAACTGCTTTAAAATCTATTCGCCCAAGTTTTCACTAAATCTTAGTTCGCTTTGCTCACTCGATCAATAAAGGCTTTTTTTATTTTACAGGTACCTAGCCACGGAAGCAGTTTTTCATTTGATGCATTACTGAAAAATTACCTGATTGACTTTACTAGACAACGCGTCTTGTAGACAGTAGTGTGGTGAGTGAGTAGGTACCTACTGGGTATAAATACCACCTTAGTGATATTTTTAACTTCTTAATGCATCTTGCTTACACACATATTGAAAACTCATAAATAATAAGTAATTATAGGTACTTATTGAAATACAAGACACAGAGTCCCATTAGTCATTCATATAGGCTAACATGGACGATACACCATGTTATTTTGACACAGTTTGAACACGCGAGTGCGTTATCATTATCACTGAAACACGGTCTAAATCAGCATGGTTGCGCACGCGTTGGTCAACCATCGTCACGAAAGTGCGATGTTTGTCTAGAAAACTGTCATTTGTACTATACCATCTCACTCAATTAGAAAACTGTTGAGAAATTATTGTAGTAAGTAGACCAAGAAGAGGCATCTAAGGAACAAAACGCCATTTACAAAGCCTATCTACCAGAAATATTTACTAAAACTACATTTTGTTTCGGCTTGAGAGATTGGAGCTTTCAAAAGTTAAAGCTCATAATAAGCCTCGTTAGTAGGTACCAGCGTGGAGCAACAAGGGCATTAATAGCGATATGATTCAGAAAAAAAAAACAGAAACAGCTTTACGACTTTGATCCCCAGGCACGCTAGATATCCCCTAAGATCTCTTAGTATCAAGTACTGACTCAAGATTCATGAGGATATCTAAGGGGGTAGTCAGAGGTAGGTATGTCCGAATATTACATTTGGTACGTACGTACATACATACTATACACATTTTGTAATAGTTTGTATTCCATACGTGTCAGGTTGCAAGCCCATCGCCGCTATTAGAATACCTACTAACCGGTTTCCTCAAGATGTTTTCCTTCACCGTTTGAGAGCACAAGCATTGCGCACATATATAGTTAGATTTGCGCGATGATTCATAGTGTTGTATATCGGCAGGGTGCACGCGGCGGCATGCGTCCGGCCGGCTAGCAGCATGGGGGCTCGCCTGGCGCTCTGCCTGCCGCTGCTCATGCTGGCCACGCCCGAGCCGCTGGCTGCGCAAGGTACGTGCCGCCAGGAACTACTCGTACCGTCACTCGGAGCCTTGTCGTCGCAAGAACCGATTGACCTGAAAATTAAACAGCGTACCTATCTAGACGCCAGAGGCGTTCGATCATCGACGACGTTCCCTCAGGGTCGATTTTTCCAAAACGACGGTTTGTAGCGCCCGATTCCGCAATATTAGACCGTTAGAATTTTGTAACTGCATTGTAATAGCATTTAAATCGCCACAATACCATATCGTGTCGCACATGTAACATTTAGCTACTTTCGATTGACGACCGACGGTCAATTAACCGCAATCGAATTGATAATTTCACGGTATAGTATAGGTCGTCAATTGCTCGCGTGATTGATTGCGTGCGGGCTGCACTTCGGATCTGGGGCTAACCCAGTGCTCGGTGCATTACCTACCCCCTCCTTAGCTTAGTTAGAGGATACGGGAATGTTAACGGAAAATGAAATTACTGAAATCATACACAAATATTGTATTCTCAAATATGTAGAGACAATAGAAAATAGCAGGTCAAGATAAACGCAAATTGGTGAAGTAGGTAAACAAGTAGAATCCTATTATGCAACGTGCAAAGTACTCAAAATGCTATATTTCTTGGAATACGAATGAGCTATATTTCTTTGCTATCAGCATTTCTATTTTTAGGTCAAGACGGAGGAATTCGCCTTTTAAAGAAATTAGTTATTCACAACGATGCGGGCGGGCGCGGGTCACCAGTTCACCACCCCTGCCCAGCGCCCAGGGCCCGCCATGCCGTGATTTGTTGGTAGCAAGCACGTACTGTTATAGTAGTTGTACCAACCACAGTTAATGTATTACTTACTAGAGGATAGGTAGGTACATCTTGGTACTTGTGTATTGACTGCAGCTTGCCGGTCAAGTGCCCCGTGCACGCAACTCTCCTTTTTTCACAGCATTATACCTACTATATTTTATTTCTACTTCCTGCAATATGGACTCAATTTATGAAATCTGCTAGCTTGCTACACTTTAAACGTATTTATTTTTATTACCTACCTATATTTCACTGAAGTATTCAAATAGTAAGTATAATGGATCCAAGGTTAGCCACACCAGATCCACAGGGGGAAACAAGCTCAGACTTAAGGTAGTTATCTGCTGTATACTGTGACAGAGCAGAGGTGTATCTCAAAAGCGTGATTTAAACGATTAGAACCCATTTTTCGTAATTATACAATGTTTTACCTCTGACTCTGAAAGCTGTTGAAAAGCTGCCAAGAAGCAAACAAATCCTTCAACTACAAAACTGTAAACAAGCGATTACGAGGTCGGGGGGTTGTTTTGCTTTATTTGCTGGGGGTCGTTCGCCGAACTGCGGTCAGTTCGTGTGGTCCGTGAGGTCATTCAGATCCTTAGAAACACTTGTCAGTGAGTAATAGGACTTCTTTCACCCGCATCCTTGCTGATAAAATAAATGCTAACCCGTATTGTCTGAATCAATTACCTATTAAAATTTGAATATCCTTACTATTTATGTACTAGTTCTAGAAAAACATGAAAGGGCATCATCGAACATCGAAATACCATAGTAGGCACACAGATAAACCTCATCAAGTTTGGATAACCTTTTAACCCTCACAAGTGTTCCTCTAACACACGAGTAAATTCATTCTACCTATATACACTTCTGTTCTCATAAATATACCAGACACATCCTATGGGAAATCGAGCCCAGAAATCTCAGCAAGCTTTAGTGAATGTGTGGTCACTATCAGATGCACTCTTAGGTAGATATCATGTGGTACCTAGTTACCTAAGTGGCATAATGCTAATAGCATAGTGTCCGCACGTGCCAAGTGCTCCCGTGCCTGAACTAATTAGAGGCGAGCCTCGGCTCCTAGATATCGTAAGGCAGGCTTTGTCGCCGGTCGGTGACCTACCCATACCCATACCAGGTTTTATACCTACATGCGATAAGTAAAGACATGGATGTAAGAAATAGTTCAAGGAAACTGCCGTCATTGTGCCTGAAAGAGCCTTTTGTGTTTGCAAGCACAATATTCAGATTATTTCTAAAGTAAATCCTCCGACAATAACCTACAATTATTATTATCGGTTCGGTTAACATGCTTAGCGATGTGCCAAGCCAACACGGAAAGTGGAATATTCTAAAGTTGCATTGGTATTCATAATTAGTAGGTATTATTTTCATGCTGCTTACGTCATTGTTGTCGTCATCGCTTCCGTAATGTTTGAGACTTGTGTAATTTTGGAAATGATTGGTACCTTACCTGTTAGTAGGTTCCAAACAGTTTATTATACTGCGGTCAGACGGTCCATTGTCTGCGGAGCGAGGGTCAGCGTTTCCTTTTGCTGTCTGTAACTAACTGTTACACTTAGTTAATTGGTGACAAACGGGTTACTAAACACTGTGACGAAACCGGGACTTGGCGTAACTCTTTGCAAACAATGCAGATACCATCAAAGTAAAACTACTGCCTATAGATATGTAACAGTAGAGCTCTTTGTGAAAGAACTCGCCGGGGGAAGTATTACCATCGTACTTACCGATTTCTGCCGTCTGAGACTTACGTTACAGAGCTCGTCACGTTGCAGAGACTTTACGTCTCAGGGCACTGCGTTCATCCAGACTTATTGCACGGCATTGCACTGCCACATAGGACACGTTTTCGGTGGACGTGCTCTGAGAGCATAAACTAAACTGATAAGCTAGGTTACCGCTTAACGCCAAGACTTTTCGTTTTGTCTCTTTTTCTCGAAAAAAGGTACACGATACATTTATAGTCAAATGGCTTCTTTCTAACCCTTGAAATCTCAAGTAAGGAAGGAGAAAGTTTTTTGGGATACCTGATAGAACGTCTTTCAAGATCTCCTTGTCCTTCAACGAGATGAAGTCGAAGGAAGTTCGAAAAGACAAACAAACGGGAGGAAGAATTTACTTAGTAGACTTGACTAATTGATCGAGTGAGCGAAGCGAACGAAGATCTTAGTTTCAACTTGGGCGATTTGGCATTTTATGTATGTATGTATGTATGTATGTATGTATGTTTGTCTGGCGATAACTTAAGAACCGTTGATCCGATCTGCATGAAATTTGATATGTCGATAGCTTGTACTTGAGAAATTTACTGGTAGTGAGTGTAAGTATATGAGTAAAATCGGATAAAGAGTTTTTGAGATATGGGGTTTTTTAACGGGGCAAAAATAAAAAAAGTTACAACAATTTTTACTTTTTTTTTGAGACGCTCGGTTTTTGAGATAAAATAATAAAAGTTAAATTAAGATAACCAGCGATCCAAGAGCTCCCATCTCTAAGAGTTTCGTTGACATCAAGGTTTTTCTACTGGTCGGCCAGTTCCTTTGCTTTTTCTTAATTTTTTTTCTTGAAATAAATTAAGGAGGTACTCAGTGCTCATAAAATGGTGACGACGACCAGGTCTGATGATGGAGCCAAGGTCTGTTCAACGGAACTCTTCAATAAATAGGCCAATAGAGTTGAAACTTGGTAACTATACTAAGTTAGTAGGCGGTAGTCAGAAAAAAGTCCAAAGATAATGTTTGGACTTGCCTCTGACTACTACGTACTCAAAGTTTTGATGCGTTCGTCGGGTTGCATCACGAGATCTCAGTTCGGGGCGAACTACTAGTGAGTATTAGTTATTGTCCGCCGGAAACGCATTGTTCTCTGAATCATCATTAATCTAACACATTGTAGTAAGGAACTTCCTCGAATCTTTATCCCAACAACGCTTTTCCGTTCTTTGCTAAAATTCAATAACATTAATTTCATGCATGGTTCACTTATAAGCGTTGCTACCAAGTTATCAATCGAGGTCATACCTTCTGCGAATAACCTTCGAAAGTACCCTGTCCAGGCATTATCACTGATCTTTTGGATCGCGATGCTTAAAATTTCAACCACGGTTGATTCAAAGGGTAGCTGTAGGTATGACCAAAAAGATAAGATGTTTAATTCGATTGCAACAGACTGGATTAGAAATTAAATTACAAATCAATTTGGCGTGATCTTCGAGATGAAGTAGTACCGTTACATAATTATTTGTCTGATGAAATCTCATAGCCGTAAAATGGATCGATTATCTACAAATTTAAATGGGAATTTGGCGGTCACACTCTCTAATGAAGATGGTAACGCTATGGGCATTGTCTGTTGCTGTGAATTGTGAATTGCAAGTTTATGGCTTTCAGACGTTTTCGAGGAAAAGGAAGGGATTGCAGTCAGGTAGACCTTTCAGGGTTCTGTTTTATTTCAACTCGCCCCAAATCTCCATGACTTGTAATGAATAACCCTTTGACTTTCTAAATAATCAAAAGGGGTTCGGCATACCTTGGCAGTCCTTCCGAGCCAAAAGCTTTCGTGGTGTCCGTGTCGTCTGAGGCGGGAGGGTCGCGCGCCGCGATGCGTGCTTCCGCTGAGGCAGCTGTATTGTGCCGCTACTCACCTCACCTCACCTCACCCCTGCCGACGTAAACGCAAGAATGACATCGCCGACCTGCGATGCTATTCTTGCCTTCGTGGTTTGCTACGACTATTATCAAAATCTTGATTTTTACTAAAGTCCTTGTGGTTTTTGTTTGGTACCTACACATAGTAGGTACCTATAGCATCTAGCTCTTTGAGTTCGATCACTGTTTTCTATAAAAAAGGTTGACTGTTTTTTTTTACAGTTTTTCAAACTTATAAATTACTGTTAGGTAATATCTTATGTGATAGGTTACCGTACATCGAAAGGAGAGCTGTTTAAAAGCACTTATCTAAGTACCGACATCGTGTTATTATCTCGTAATACCTATAATGCGCAGGTACAATCATATCAGAGTAATGGAGGTACTTATTGCAGACGAATCAGATCGGAAACTATCGTCTGCAATCTGTAATTTGCTTGAAATCGTCTCCGGCCGCTGAACGTCCGCCTTCTCTCTTGTACATTAAAATTAATTTAAATGTACGCCTTTCTTAAAATGCTCATAAGTAGAGGTGCCTCTTATTTTAGGTAGTTAGGTACTTAAAATTCACACTGTGCTTATTAAGTAGGTGATAATAGGTACCAACAGACTTATATAATTTTGGAGAAAATGTTTTTTTTTTCATTAGCTAGCATTCACTTACGAACCTTCTTACTTAATTGACTAGATATGGTTATAATAGGCAATGGGACAGTACTGTAAAATTTCCACGGCAGGTGCGCAGAGACAAGCGAGTGGGGCACCGGAAGCTTCTCGCAATAAATCCCCTGTCGCTTCCGGCGGGTTTGTTTCAATCCAACATGGCGGCCGGGGGTCATAGGCTCGCATGTAGGCCGCGCTCGCGGAGACACTAGCCCACATACTTAGGGCTGCTAGACACTTTCAGTTTCATCACCTCTGAACTCATTTTGATAAGATGTCCATTTCGAACTATGCTTGCGATCTACGGAACAAAAACTCCTAGTACCTAAGTAAAATGTTATGTCGACTAGGTTAGGCCACTGAAACATGGTGTGACTATTAATAAGCATAACTTTGGGGTCCAGTCCGCGACCCCTGGACAGACGACATCATGGCTAGCACGCAGAGCTCTCTGCCGGCGCCTGCCACTATCGCCTCCATAGCTCTATCCATGAAGTCTCGCCGTGAGTAACTCTCCAGACAACACATTGCACATTGCCGTGCTATAAGCGTGGTGTAGAGTCGCTGTTATGAAGTACCTAGCACTGTTTCAAAGAGCTTCTAGTCGCACTGACCTCACCTAGGTGATCTAGATGGTGCTCATCAAGCGATAATGAGATTATTTACAATGATCCTGTTTGCAGTAACCTAGTAAACTAGTGTATTTGCAATTCTTTTGTCACCGCATAGAGATACCATCACTGTACAATTGCATTTATTGTTCACGTTTGTCACTCAACATTATAAAAGAGTTGATAACTTAGTTAGGTATCTACGTCACGGTGTGCATCGTACTTTATAGTTTTAAATTTAATTTTCACTTTTGCAGTTTTCACTACGAAAACCGTGACTCACCTTGAATATGTTCTTGCTTTTCGTGCATCACTTTCACTGAATTTAAGATTGAATAATGCGTTATTAAAGTAATTTGGCACTCGCATGAGATTTATGTTATTTTGATGAGCGACCTGAGGTTAGTCCAAATTGCTGTTATCGTGTTGATGATGATAGCCTCACGCTTGGGAACGGATGAGACCGGGTTAAAGTTCATCCTCATTCTTCAAATATTGTTCAGCCTTTCAACCCATTGGGTAAAAGGTATAGCCTATCCTCTTATTTTATTTTAAAAGTTGTCTTTGCTATGTTCGTTGGTTCGTTGCGTCATGAAATTCGCTGTAATATGTCAAAATTTGTACCAACGTGTGCTATTTTCTAAATAATCAAGCTGTTAGTAAAATAGAAACAGTGGCGATAAACGTAGTTTCCTGTGGAATTGGTCGATCGCCCCTCGGAAGTGACCACCTCCGCCCCTTGTCCTGGATACTTGCTGTTAGGGCTACCGCTGACACATTAAATTAAAAAACCCTGACGGCATAAACCTTTTTTTGATAATACTATTTAAATTTCATTTTCTAGATGTACCTAGGGACGGATTAATTAGATGCTACGTTAGGATATGATTGCAATTAGCTGATACCTACTTGAAGATAACCTTATTACTTACGAAATAATTCTTAAACCATAGAATACAATAAGTACCTACTACGGTGAAACAATTTTTATATTGTTTTTTTACTTCTTTTATTTGTTAGAATATTTGAATAAGTACATGATAAAAGTTTTCATTTTAGGCAGCACAGTTGCTTCTTGTTTGTGTTGAATTGATGAGCACAAGTGCAAGGTCTTGGTAGCCCTAAATCAGACTAGCATAGCACTAATGGAGTACACGACCTGCTTTTAAACACATTACATTTATTGATGAGTCCACTACAGCTGAATGGATTCACTCGCTTTGATTAAACTGATTGTGTGGCTTCTTTTGGTACCTACACGCGGTTTGTTTTATATTTGTACGACAAGCAAGAATTATGTTATCTGTACCTATAATCATGTGATCAATGATTGTTTTTCAATTTCATGCAGCATTCTCTGATGTGCATATGGAAAGAGGTATTTCGTTACAAATTTTCGTACTACAACATCAAAGATGTTGATAAACTTGTAAAAAGAGACTAAAACACACAACACTTGACGGAAAGTTACCGTATCGTTATTGATTTTTTGTTTAAATTTCCAGCAATCCAGGACAGTCGATGCTACCTGATGAATGGCGGCGCCGTGGAGAGCTTCTTCATCAGCGAAGACACCCCGGTCGGCAGCGTCATAGGTTCGTGCTCATTCAAACCATAATGCCTGACCGTTTTATTCATATGTTTTTAGCTCACTCGCTCTCCAGGACCAAGTATGAACTCCAAATTCTTCGAGTACATCCAAGGGGGGTAGTCAGAGGTACGTCCAAAGTTCAAACATTACATCTGCCATATACCCACATTTACAGTAGTCGGTATTCCATACGTGACAGGTTCCTCGCGATGTTTTTATGGCATCGCGCACATAAATATTTCGATCGGATAATCCATCGGCGCACGAACGGGTTCGAACCTACTGCAGAATAAAAGACGTGCACCCGTTCAATGGTTTATTTGAGACTGCCTCACACCAGTCTACCCGCACATACACAACACCTCCACCCTTATTTTACAATACTACTTATACAAAAAAAAACACCTTATTTTACTATAACAAAAAAAAACACTTAATCTATTTCCTCAAAACCATAGCGTACTGGAGGGTTACGGTTTCTTTTAATGTAACTACCTACAGTATTGCTGTTACCAGCACTACTGATTGTCTCTCTGTTTGCCGGCACACTAGGCCCCATTGGAGAAGTACGGAGAGGTACTGCTGCGATACCGTCCTCCACAACAGGTACTGTATTCTTAGGAGATATAGTACCACCAGGCTCATCACTTCTCGAAACATCTGTACCCTTTTCTGGCTCCTCGCCGCTGGTAGTGGGAATAGCCAAAGATTTTCGTGATTGTCTATTTAACTCTAACCTTTGTGCTCCTATGTCGCTGCCTACTTTTTCGGCTATGGTAATCTTATCGACAGTTTTTGTAGCCCTTAGTCTTAGCTGATCAATATGTCGGTGAATTTCGGTTCCAGAATCAGAGATTATGCAGTAATCGCTACCCCCTAACTTCTTGCCTATCGTACCAGCTAACCATTTATTCGAGCCTCGATAGTCGCGATACCAGACTTGCGAGCCTGTAGCGAGTTGACGTTGCGAGCCCCCCGCGTCCTGTACCCCAAGTATGAGATTTGCTTACGATATTTCGTTTTTCGTTTTACGTTTTTGTTCCGTGTTTATTGCGGGTTTTGTATGAAGACGCGATAGAGATACCGATACGGAACCCGCAATGAACACGGAACAAAAACGAATCGTTTTCGCTGCGTGCTCATTGCGGGTTTTGTAAAGTTCCGTATCGGTATCAATATCGCGTCTTCATACAAAACTCGCAATGAACACGGAACAAAAACGTAAAACGAAAAACGAAATATCGTAAGCAAATCTCATACTTGGGGTACTGCTCACTGCGCGCTTGGCGCTTCCCCACACGAGACTCCCGTTCCGGCTTTAGGTTATCTAACCTCATACGAAGGTTGCGACCCTGCAATATATTTGCGGGGCTATCGCCGGTAGTAGCATGTTCGGTATTCCTGTAGGCTAGTAAAAATCTGCACAAAGCCGTGTCTACATCTAGGTTTTGATTAAATGCTTTTTTGATAACGCGTTTACATATTTTTACCGAATTTTCAGCGGCTCCGTTGGAGGCTGGATGATACGGGGCTGAGAAAATATGTTCTACACCATTATGTTTAAGAAAGGTTTGAAATTCCGAGCTTGAGAATGGAGGACCATTATCGCTAACCGTTTGTTTGGGGAGACCAAACTTAGACCACAAGTCCCGAAGTGCCGATATAACTACCTGTGCCGTGGTTCTATGCATTTTGATGGCTTCGATCCATTTAGAACATGAATCCACCACAACCAGGTAGGTTAACCCCGTTATAGGCCCTAAAAAGTCTAAATGCAGCCGGGACCACGGTCGTGACGGCCATGGCCACGAGCGCGGCGCATGGCGGGGCGGCGCGTCAGCCACCGCGGCGCACACGTCGCACGCGCGGCACTCCGCCTCCACTGCCTCGTCGATGCCGGGCCACCACACGTAGCTACGAGCCAATGATTTTGTTTTAACGATTCCCATATGCGAGTCATGTAGCTCAGATATTACCCTTTTTCTACAAGAAACTGGTATCACGACGCGATGACCCCACATTATACATCCTAGTTCGCAGTACAATTCATTTTTCCTATTAAGATAGGGACTGATTTCTTTAATATCTATATCCGTTGGCCATCCATCCGCTAGATAGCTCAAAACACGACTCAAAATCGGGTCACCTCTAGTCTCTTTTTTAAGCACATTGTAGTCTAGGTGCAGTGCTTCAGTTGAAAAATGTAAGTACGTTTGCTCGGGCAAGTCTACCTCCTCCGACGCGGCCTCGTTCTTCTGCGACGCTATCAAACGTGAAAGAATGTCGGCGGTATTTTTATCCGTTTTAACATATTCTATTTCAAAATCATAAGCTGCTAATTTAATCGCCCAACGTTGAAGACGACTGGCTGCCGCAGTAGGAATACCCATATTCGATCCAAAAATGCTTACTAGAGGTTTATGGTCAGTACGTAGTATAAACTTCCGACCATACAGGTACTGATGGAATTTTTCTATTGCGAAAACGATCGCCAATGCCTCCTTGTGAATCTGACTGTAATGTAACTCATGAGATGTAAGCGAGCGCGAGGCGTACGCGACGACGCGCTCCGCGCCCCCCGCGGCCGAGCCCCCGCCGCCGCTGCGCGCGCGCTGCGCCAGCACGGCGCCGAGCCCGCGCGAGCTAGCATCCACTGTTAATATTGACTCGCACTCCATGTCGAAATGAACTAGCGTCTTTGTGCTACACAAAAAACTTTTAACCTGATTAAAAGCAGAGTTATGTTCATTACCCCACGTCCAATGTATACCCTTCTTTAAAAGATTATAGAGAGGTGACAGATAGAAGCTTAAATTATTTATAAATTTCCCATAGAAATTAACCATTCCAATAAAAGATTTTAATTCCGTGGTGTTATTTGGATGAGGCATGGTCACTATCGCTTTAACCTTATCTGGATCCACCCGGACCCCGTTCCTATCGATTATAAAACCTAAGTACCTCACTTCCTTACTGAAAAATTCACATTTGCTTTTTTTAATTTTTAATCCATTTTGTTCCAAAATGCCTAATACTTCTTTAATGGACTTAACATGACCTTCAAAATCACGGTTTTTTATTAAAATATCATCAAAGAAAACCACGACCTCCGGCACATTCTTGAACAGGTTTACCATAATTTTTTGAAAAATTGCAGGGCTCGAAGCTAAGCCGTAGACAAGGCGAGAGTATTTAAATAAACCGCGATGAGTATTTATGACTGTGTAGTCTCTTGAATGCTCCGATAGCAGGATTTGATTATACGCCTGCGACAAGTCGAGCTTCGTAAAGAACATATTCCCACTAAGATTACTGAATAGATCCTCCATTTTCGGAACCGGAAATCTATCGACCGCTAAGACTTTATTAAGGGTTACCTTATAGTCTGCACATATTCTCAAACCTCCGTCGGCTTTCCGTACCACTACCAGCGGCGTAGCCCAGTCGCGTCGGAGTGATCCACCGGCTCGATAACGCCGGCGCGCAGCATGGAATCGAGCTCGGCGTCCACGCGCTCCCGCAGCGCATACGGCAGCGGCCGCGCGCGGCAGAACGTCGCCTTCGCACCCTCGCGCACGCATAGCTCCGCCGTACCACCCCTGTATTTACCCAGTGTGCCGTCAAATAGAGATTTATGCCTGGAAACAATTTCATTAATTATTTTATTAACGTTCGATTCACTATGGGTAACGTGGTTGGTTTGCAAGTTATATTTTGATATTTTGATAGGTATGTTCAACTCGGCTAGCCATTGTCTACCCAACAGATTGGTTGTTCCCTGATCGATGACATACAAATCTAAGATTTTACTGACCCCATTATAGACAACAATGGTTTCTATAAACCCTAACGGATGTATAACTGTACCATCATAAAACCTTAAGTTGATTTGACACGGTTTCAAATTTACCATGCTAAAACATTTATCATATACCTTTCTACTAATACAGGACAGGGCAGACCCCGTGTCAACTTCCATTTTTAAAAGACAATTTTGCACTTTAATTGTTATACACACCGGTTTGTAATTTGCTAACGACATCTGATACATAGGTTCATCATCTCCGTCGTCTCCATTGTTATTGTCTATAAAATTTGAACTATCATCCCAATACACTTCGTCTTCCTCATCCATCAAGTGCAAAGGAGCCCGCTCCTGGCCCCCTCGGGCCGCGCCGCGCGCCTGCCTCGGCCGCCGCCGCCGCCGCCGCCGCCTGCGCCGCGGCTGAACCCGCGCCCGCGCCCGGATCTGGCTTCATAATACCCGGCTGTTTCCGCCCCCTCTGACCGTCTCGATTGATTGTATCCAGGACCCTTAAAATCCTTTTTAGGGCACACCCGTCTCAAGTGACCGATTTCATTACACCAACTGCACACGTAATCTTTGAACAAACAATTCGTAGCTTGATGTCTTTTGTCTCCGCATCTCGAACATTCACCAACGTTAAATCTGTGTACTCCCTCCGCCGCCGCTAGTGGTGTAGCGCTGCTACCCTCGACCGCGCTCGCGTCTCGCTCAGCAGCTTCCAGCGACAGCGCCAACGTGATGGCGCGTTTGTACTCCAACTTCTCCTCGGAAAATAGTCGTTGGCGAATAATTTCACTCTTCAAACCACACACCAGCTGGTCACGAATGTTTTCATCTAACGCCGAACCGAACTCGCAGTATTTTGATAACTTTTTCAGTTCTGATACGTATTCCGCTATTGATTCATTGAGCTGTCGACGTTGCCGGAACTTGTAACGTTCTGCCAGGACTGATGGTTTTGGTTGTAGATGTGCTGCCAAAAGATCCACGGCTCCGTCATATGTTAATGCCTTTGGTTTTGTCGGACTGGCTAACGTAGAAAGTAAATCGTACGCTTCTTCACCCATAACAGAAATTAATGTAGGTAGTTTTAGTTCAGCAGTCACTTTGTTCACTAAAAAGTACATTTCAATTCTTTCCACATATGCCGACCAATTTCCCGTCTTGACAACAAACTCTTTCATTTTCCCGACCGACATTATTACGTTTACAGCACTCCCGCATCCGACAATAAATAGGTAATACAATTTTTTTTTTATCCTCGTTCGCCACTGCAGAATAAAAGACGTGCACCCGTTCAATGGTTTATTTGAGACTGCCTCACACCAGTCTACCCGCACATACACAACACCTACGACTTCACGATCGAAAGGCGGTGGTTACTCCCACTAGACCACCGGTACTCCGTCGATACATGGTCGGATATTAAACGATCCTTTTATACGATGTCCAGGTACACTAAGCGTGAACGGCGACCCCAGATCGGAGGGCGGCGACGTGACGCTGCGCGTGCAGGAGCAGGGCGCGGCCGTGGGGCTGGCGCCGGGCTCCAAGAACGTGACGCTGCTGCGCGCGCTGGACCGCGAGGACCGGCGGGGGCCCAGCAACGTGTACGTCAACGTGCGCTGCGACCGACGCAGGACCAGCGACCCGGTGAGCCTCGTACCCCGTCCGCACTCGGCCGGGTCCGTCACGACGTGCAGAGTAGTACTACTGGTAGTACTAGTCCCCCGATTCAGAGTTATGGTTTTCGTTTTTAATTTTCGGTATCGTTGCCGTTTTTGTATGGAGACTCGATCGGCGCCTCTATCGGGCGCTGAGAACTCGAAAGTCACGAGATTCGATACGGAAATCGAAAACCGAAACTCAGACTTGGGGAGTAAGTACCGTAATGACATGTCCAAATGAGTTATTCGCCGGGTGCGATTCGAGTCCGATGGTGCAGGTGGTTAGCGCAGTTCCGCATCAAAGGGAAGGTCCCGGTCGAATCCCACTCGGATCTTTCCGAGATCTAAAGTTAAAAAAACTTTAGGACTGCCGAGTGAGCAGCGTCGGAAGCCCTTCCGTGAGCTACGATACTCTGATTTGTTGTTTCTCTCTCGACGATGAAGGCTTTCGATTCCAGAGCTTCATAATCCCGGTATCGGTCCGCGTGTGGGACGTGAACGACAACGCCCCGCAGTGGGTGGGCGCGCCCTACCGCGTGCGCGTGTCCGAGCTGGCGGGCGTGGGCACGCGGCTCCTGGCTCCGCGGGCCACGGACGCCGACCAGCCGGGCCCGCACGCTACGCTGCACTACTCGGTGCTGCCCGGCCCTCATAGTGTAAGTTTGGACTTGAAAAACAGAACGGTGATTATCATACATAACGGATATGTATGATAATCACCCTTCTGTTCTTCTAGGTTCGGTCGCGTGGAACGGCACCTAGATTTACTTAGCTTTAAGACTGAATAAATACCTTTTGTCTTTGAATTTAATTTATAATGATAAATTGTTACGGTAGGTAGATAAATGTATCATTCTTGTTATTCTTGTGCGGTCACCGGTCCTTCCGAAACGGGGCGGCGAAGGGATTCCGAGTGCGCCTTAATCCTTAACCACTGACGTGTCATTTCGTAACATTACCACTGACCTACGAATGATTATTCGTCTGTGTTTTTAAAGACCTCTGAGGCAGTAATCAAGTGCTATTAATATGTTCATTGTTTGAATTATAATAAAATATTTCAAATACAAGATACTGAGATAAATAAAACAACAAAAATATTTTTATCACATCAATTCGAAAATAGATAGTTTGCTCTTCGAAAACAGGTAGCAAAATAGCACTTTGATCCCAAGGGCGGTAAAGTACTTTACCGCCCAAGGGCGGTAATGTGATTTGAATTTGGAATGTGCTTATTGAGTAAAAGTTCCAATCACCAAAGAGATCACGAACACTGTATGAACAAGCAGGCTTTATGATAAAAAAAAAAGCGCCTGAACTAAATAAAAATAAACAAAAACACGTGAAACGCGCATTCCACCTTTGTTCATAATTGTTTACTCAAATTCAGATTTTACTTAGTTTTATGAAAATAAATAAAATTACAATAAATACATGATTATGACTATGAGATTATGTGACATTGTGACAATGTGACTATGTGACTATGTGACTATGTGACTATGTGACTATGTGACTATGTGACTCCGTGACTCCGTGACTTTGTGACTTTGTGACTTTGTGACTTTGTGACTTTGTGACTTTGTGACTTTGGGACTTTGGGACTTTGGGACTTTATGACTTTGTGACTTTGTGACTTTGTGACTTTGTGACTTTGTGACTTTGTGACTTTGTGACTTTGTGACTTCGTGAATTTGTGACTATGATTATGATTATTCATAAGATGCACTAAGTTATTTTCTCATAGAGGGTGATAAAAAGTAGAGTGTCCACCTCGGGAGCAACACTATTTTAAGCTCGAGTGAAGTACTTTGAATCCCTCGCTACGCTTAGGATTCTACTCTAGAATCTTTCGCTCCGCTCTGGATTCAAAAAACACTCTCGCCATAAAAATAGTTGTTTGCTCCCTTGGTAAACAATCTACTATTAGTTTCTACGATATGCCGGTTCCCTCACGACATTTTCCTTCACCGTGACACCGACGACCGGCTGGCCGACCACATAGCTTCGTCGCAATCAGTTTCTAGATGAAACCAATGAGTATATAAAACAATATAAAAGTTTTGCGATTATCCATCAATAGAAACACCGGTCGTAATCTAACTTCGTCAGCGACCGCAGCTAAAATGTAACCGCATATTAGCCGTCATACTCACTCATCGCAAACCGAAACCGATCGAAACCGGTCGCAACGAACTTATGCGATCGGCCGGCGGATGTTCGGAGGCCCCGGAGCGGCCGTCGGATCGTACAGGCGCCTCGTGCTCGCAGGAGCTGGTCCGCTTCGCGCACTCGCTGGAGAGCGCGGTGCTGGTGGCGCGCGCGCTGGACTACGAGGCGCTGCGCAACTTCACGGTGACGCTGCGCGCTATGGACGCGGGCGCGCCGCCGCTGCACGCCGACGCGCGCCTCGAGGTGCAGCTGCTGGACGCCGACGACCAGAACCCGGCCTTCAGCCGCGACCACTACTCCGCCGTGCTGCCGGGGGACGCGCGGAAGGTACGCGGAAGCGCTCGCCGGTTCTGCTATATCTTTATCCGGTTCACGATCGACCTTCTTCTTATGGCTTTGTCCGATCCTTATTTGGGGTCGACTTTCCTAATTGTTCTTCTTCGATCGATCGAAGCCACTCTCCTAACCTATCTCGAAACGAACTTCTCCGAACGAAATCATAATTTTTATTTTTTATTTAACCACCTACCGATGAAACGAGCAGAAAATAACAATTACGCCCACAGCATTGCCTCGTAAGTCACGCACGATATAAACGTGCCTTATGATGCCCTGCCATGCGTCCATTAGCCTTAGGCATGCAGGTGTTAAGCCTCATGTGCTTGTAATTTCACCGGCGACCGCGATCTTCGAACCGAAACACAGAAAATCTGCTGGCGGCAGTGAAAGACATGGTGGTAGTACTTCCCCGGACGAGTCCTTCACGAAGACCTCGTCGATTTCGGGTCGTCATCGAGTGAATATTGTTATTTTCCAAGTGTTTATTAATCACAGCCATCCATGTAAATCCCATCCGCACTCTTTTATTCCTGACTAGTAGTCGAGGACTTTCCTGATCATGTGATTTCTTCTCATGACATGGCCGTACCATCAATCGTCATCGTCAAATAAATTACAATCGTAGGATACAATTCTGGTGACGTCTCCGGGTCCGATCTCGGCCGCGGACCAAGACCTAGGGATCAACGCGCCGCTGTTCTACAGCGCGTCGGGGGACCAAAAGCACCTCGTCAGCGTCGACCGCGACACCGGGCAGGTGGCCGCCACGGACCTGCTGCTGGCGATCACGCAGCCGGTCACGATCGTCCTCAAAGTGAGTGCCTCACATCTCGTCGCCTGATCTTCTAGGCTCCGGTCGAGATGAACCGGCGCTAGATTCTCCCGAGCCACTATTATAAACGAATGGTCGCAAACAGTCCATCCGTATTCCGAGCTACACTTAAAATGAGGTCGGATGGATCGTGCATTCGTGCTTTCACCGAGCCGGGGCGTGTTGCAGGCGACGCAAGTGGACAACGCGGACCGGTACGCGCTGGCCACGCTCGGCATATCCCGCGCGGCGCCGGCGGACGCGCGCGGCCTCGCCTTCTGCGCCGAGCAGTTCCAGTGCGCCGTCAGCGAGGCCGCCGCGCCGGGCACGCTGCTCGCCACGCTGCACACCACCGCGCCCGACCGGCAGGTAACCCAGCAGCGTATCCCGCGCTCTGACTTCCTTAGACAGGAATAATCGGGAGTCGCTACTCGGTACTGAGAGTTCTGAGGGTGGTATCTGTTCGCCCCATCTTGGTGAAGGTCTTTTCCGACAACTTTCACTCTTCCGGTACTCCAGCCTCGCTGATAAGGGTTAACCTCGTCCTGTTTGAGGATCCGAAAGAAAATAACTACCTAAGTATTTTCCGCTACATGCAACACAAACACAGATTGACGACATCAATCAAATGGATGTTCGATATCTGTACAAACAGAACACTCTGAAAACTTGAAATCCACGAGCAATATGATATGTAATCCTCATGTGTTGGCATGTTCCAGAGGGCGCTGCAGTTCTTCGTGTCGGAGCGCAGTTTCCTGGACAAGTTCGCGATCAACGGCGCGGGCGAGGTGCTGCTGCGCCGCGCGCTGGACTACGAGACCGCGGACTCCTACCACTACCAAGTGATGGTCACCGATGGACTTGCGGTAACATCTCTTAACTACCATGTTCGGGCATCCGCCGACTTACAACGATTCTATAGTTTTCCTCATCCGGTTACATCTGAGTACCGCATCGATTCAAAACAATGTTTAGCTCGAGCCATCCGTCGGTTCATGATTTATCATTCTGACAATCAGAAATTTGAGAGCACCGGTGGTCTAGAAGCGCCCTGCTAAGATCCTATCCTAAGGTTGTCGGTTCGAAAACCGGTCGCGTAATTTTTTTCCGTTCATAAATGTATGCGCAACCTGCCGGTATTCGAACGGTGCAGGAAAACGTCGGTCTGGTGAGGAAACCGGCACGTCGGTCGCGTCGAAGATCCTAAAAAGTTCGAAAGCTTTCGTCGAGCGCGCTCGAAAGGATCCTCATCGAGGCGAACTTAATAGTAGATTGTTTACCAAGGGAGCAAACAACTATTTTTATGGCGAGAGTGTTTTTTGAATCCAGAGCGGAGCGAAGGATTCTAGAGTAGAATCCCGAGCGTAGCGAGGCGTTCTAAAGTAGAATCCTAAGCGTAGCGAGGGATTCAAAGTACTTCACTCGAGCTTAAAATAGTGTTGCTCCCGAGGTGGACACTCTACTTTTTATCACCCTCTATGAGAAAATAACTTAGTGCAACTTATGAATAATCATAGAAGTCATAAAGTCACAAAGTCACAAAGTCACAAAGTCCCAAAGTCCCAAAGTCCCAAAGTCACAAAGTCACAAAGTCACAAAGTCCCAAAGTCACGAAGTCACGGAGTCACGGAGTCACATAGTCACATTGTCACATTGTCACATAGTCTCATAGTCATAATCATGTATTCATTGTAATTTTATTTATTTTCATAAAACTAAGTAAAATCTGAATTTGAGTAAACAATTATGAACAAAGGTTGAATGCGCGTTTCACGTGTTTTTGTTTATTTTTATTTAGTTCAGGCGCTTTTTTTTTATTATAAAGCCTGCTTGTTCATACAGTGTTCGTGATCTCTTTGGTGATTAGAACTTTTACTCAATAAGCACATTCCAAATTCAAATCACATGACCGCCCTTGGAATCAAAGTGCTATTTTGCTGCCTGTTTTCGAAGAGCAAACTATCTCTTTTCGAATTGATGTTATAAAAAAGTCTTTGACTACATCGTTCCACCGACACGTCGAGAGGATCTAACAGCTTTAGGATTCATGAGCGAATAATTCGAGTACTATAGCGATGATGTCGTTGATGCGTTTGATTATGTTTACCTTTTTCTGTATGCCTACGCCTCACAAAACTTCAATAATATATTTTTTATCACATCAATTCGAAAAGAGATAGTTTGCTCTTCGAAAACAGGCAGCAAAATAGCACTTTGATCCCAAGGGCGGTAATGTGATTTGAATTTGGAATGTGCTTGAGTAAAAGTTCTAATCTCCAAAGAGATCACGAACACTGTATGAACAAGCAGGCTTTATAATGAAAAAAAAAGCGCCTGAACTAAATTAAAAAATAAACAAAAACACGTGAAACGCGCATTCCACCTTTGTTCATAATTGTTTACTCAAATTCAGATTTTACTTAGTTTTATGAAAATAAATAAAATTACAATGAATACATGATTATGACTATGAGACTATGTGACAATGTGACAATGTGACTATGTGACTCCGTGACTCCGTGACTTCGTGACTATGTGACTTTGTGACTTTGTGACTTTGTGACTATGGGACTTTGTGACTTTGTGAATTTGTGAATTTGTGACTTTGTGACTTTGTGACTTTGTGATTTTGTGACTTTGTGACTTCGTGACTGATTATTCATAAGTTGCACTAAGTTATTTTCTCATAGAGGGTGATAAAAAGTAGAGTGTTCACCTCGGGAGCAACACTATTTTAAGCTCGAGTGAAGTACTTTGAATCCCTCGCTACGCTTAGGATTCTACTTTAGAATCCCTCGCTACGCTCGGGATTCTACTATAGAATCCTTCGCTCCGATACAGATGAATCTACTAATACTGTGTGAACCGTACAATTATTATATTGTAAAAGGATCATACAAAAGAACGGTAGGAACCAAGCCGTAAGTTTGTTGCCTGTTCTTCTAGGCTTTGGTCGCGTGGAACTGGCACCTAGAGTCACCTAGCTTTAAGACGTTTCAAAGTGATCCTTGTGATTTTATTGAATAAATACATTTTGACTTTGACTTTGTCGCATCGCCAGAACGACACGGCGTCCCTGAACATCAGCGTGATCGACGTGAACGAGTGGGAGCCGCGCTTCCGCTTCCCGCAGTACGAGTTCCTGCTGCCCGCCGGCGCCGGCGCACCCGGCGCGGGGCTGCTGCGTGTCGGCCGGCTGGACGTGTTCGACGGAGACAAGGCCGACAGCGTCACGCTCAGCCTGGCGGGACCCGATGCTAGGTAACGTTCGTTCGGTAACGGAGCGGTCGGACTACTTGATGGGACCCCTCGTCCGAGCCGTTCGAAAGGAAGAGGTGCCGCGGGCTCGCGGCGGAACGAAGGAGGTGGCCTCCCTCATGTTCCGTCGGACGCGAAGGAGGCCCATTCCCAGCGCTCGGTTTGACCGGGTCGAGATGATGGTGACGTGAGCTTCGTCCGCAAATGTACGATGAAACATGCATGAGAAATTTTCAAATCTTTCACGACGTAGGTAATCAGCCGAAGCGGATTCGGGCCGGCCACGTCTGCCGTGCGGCAGGTGAGCCGCGGGCGGAAGTAGCGGTCGACGCGGAGGTGGCCGAACGAGCTCGGCGCTCCCTCGACGTTCCGGCGAACGTAGCCCGCGGTCGCGACGTGCGGAACGAACGGGGGAAGGCCTCATAATAATAACGACGACGTGCGACCGGATCGGAATCGCGACTGAAGGCACCCGTCTCCTTCCAGCATGCTGTACATAAACGCGAGCGGCGAGATGTTCCTGCGGCGGGAGGCGCTGCACGCGCTGAACGGCACCGTGCTGCGCGTGCTGGCCACCGCCGCCGACTCGGGCGAGCCGCCGCGCCGGGTGAGCGCGCCCTCCACTGACCGTACTCACGGCCGGCTCCCGGCTAGCCGAGCGAGGCTAACCGACGTACGCTACTCCGTGTTGCAGAGCTCGGTGCCGGTGCTGGTGCACGTGAGCCCGCAGCAGGCCGGCGCGCGCGCGGGTGGCGGCGCGGCGCTGCTGGCGGCGGCCGGCGCCGGCGTGGCGCTGCTGGCGGCGCTGCTCTGCGCGGCGCTGCTCGTGCTGCGACGCAGGTGCGCCCGCTTCACGCTGCACCACCGATCCTCACTTTTTGCCATATTTATTTTAGAGCCTCGGTCGCTCTATTCTTTACTTCTGATTGATATTAGGATCTCGGATCGCTTGTTACATGTCGATCGACGATAGGGTGCGCGAGACCTATGATGACCTTCCGTTACCGTCTTCTTCTTAGGGTGGCTCTCCGCTGCCGAATGTTGGCGGTCATCTTTTTACTCCTCGTCTAGGGCGAGCCTGACCGATCACGGTCCATCGCCATGTGTCACGATACGTTAGTCTAATGAATATATTCTATCTGTCCAGTCGAAGATCGAAGCCTTCCCCGGCGCCCGCGTCGAAGCCGTACCTGGCGCAGGAGAAGGCGCGCCGCCCCCCGCCGGCGTCGCCGCGCTCCCCCCTTGCGCCGACGCCCCCCTCGCCGCCCGCGCCCCCCTCGCCCCCCGCGCCCTCGGGCTCGCTGCAGAGCGTGAGCGCGGGCGCCAGCACGATCCTCGCCAACTCGAGCAGCAGCCTCGATCTGAGGGACTCTCTACCGCACAATGGAACCGGCAACGGTAGCGCTATTGGTTATTCGGTTTCTCCGTAAATATACGGTAGTCGAGCTTTTCGGGGGTGGCTCGCCGGGAAGCGGGTAGGTTTCCGTTCGAAGGGTGCGGTCGCCGATGAAAGTCCAGGCGCGGTCGGACCGTCGGGGACCTGCGAGGCGACGCTCCGCGGTGAACCGTCGGCTCGGGCCACCATCGAGCGGCGTAAAAAAACCATTCTCTTGCAAGTTTACGAACGAAGCTCAGTTTCGGAATGCGAGAAAGCACCTGAGATGCTTCGGTTTTAGCCTCCGGTTCGTCTTCGGAGCTTCCGCGTCGCCTTCTCACTCATGTTCCGCGTCCATCAGGTGGCGGGTCGCGCGGGAAGGTGGCTCCCCTGGCGCCGCAGTCGGCGGGGCCCGCGCCGGGCTGCGGGCCCGCGCCGGCGCTGATGTCGGACCACCTGGCGCGGTGCGGCGGCGCGGGCCGCTCCGGCGTGGCGTGGCCCTCCGCCACCATCCCCGCGCGGGTCAAGAAGCTCAGCTGGGACGACGCCGCGCCGCAAGATAACAAGGTAGCCTTCCATGTCGCCTTCTCGCTCGCGCGGCAGGTAGAGCCCCGACCGGCAGGGCGCAATGTCCGTTAGCCGAGGCCATTCGGCGAAAACTTTCTTAGTAATACCGAACGGGAGCGACGAACGCTTGTAAAAATTCATACTCTTTCCACATTTTTGTTAGTAGCTCCATGCACTATCGGATTTGCACACCTGGTGAACATAACCTATAAGAATCGCTTCGCAAATCACCCGCGCCCTTCGATGCCCTGCCCTACGTCGATCGACTTGAGGCATGCAGATGTTGAACCTCCGCGCCTGTAATTTCACCCTTTGAACGGAAACACAGCGACGCTACTCGACGGCATATATAGGTAGATGGCAATCCTTCCCCGGCCGAGCCCCGCACGAGGGGCTCCACTCCCGATATGGTGCAATACGGGTCCGGTCCGATGTTCAGTGAGCGTTCCTTGCAGGACAGCGGCGTGGTGGAGGCGGCCAACACGGCGCGACACGACCACATGAACCTCACCGTCTACTTCTAGCTGAGCCCCCGCCGGCGCCGGCCCGCCCTCGCCGCGGGGGCCGCTGCGGACTGGCGGCCTCGAGGCGCCTTACGCCGCCCCGGCGCGTCGCACCGCCGGTCGCCTCTCCTCGCCGGGAGACGCAGGAGGTCTCGCTGGATCTTTCGAACGGCCCCTCGCCGCCTCGGTCCCACTCGGTGACCCTGCACCGACCGGCCCCGCCCGACATGACCCCTCGGGAGGTGGCCTTCCATCGGCAGTCGTATGCATCCGACGGGTCCTCTCTCCGGATCGCTTCGGAACCGTATCTCGCTGCGGCGTCGCCTGTCCCCTTACATCGAATGCATTCCGGACATCGGCCGTCTCCGCATCGCGGGGCCGACGTGCGGAAGTCTCCCCGTCCTCTCGGGACCGTTCCGTCGCTTCCGTACGGATCCCCACCGACCTCGAAGTTCGGCCCGCACCCCTTCCGAGCTTTACCGCACGGCATGATGGTGCGGAAACCGGAACCGATATCCTGGATTAAGTACCCCGTGGAACCTCAGCATATCTACCCCGGGCCCTACGCCGCGGTGGACGTGCCGTTCGAAGACGTCGACAACAATGCGAGCACCTTCGACGTTCGTAAGGCTTCGAAGAAGGGTAAATTGTCGTTGACGTGGAGTCCGCAAAAACTGAAAAACCAGGAGAGATCCCGCAAGTGTGTGAGGTTTGCGTCCACGTGGGGTCCGAAGCACCCCGGCGGGGTGGGGGAGTATGCGACCATTAACCCCAGGAAACTGACCTCCAGGTATGTCAGACCGGCTATATTTAGGAGGAGCAACTTGAAGGAATGACCTCTAGCTTGAAAGCAGAAGTAGCGAAACTGCATTCCCAAGAAACGAAATCTTTACAAACGTTGTTTTAGGGTCCGTACAAGAGTACAGTACAAGTCCAACTGTATTGTATATAATAATTACTAAACGTATTAACTCTTTTGTAATTAACATTAAAATAATTCCATAGGGAACATAATTAGGCTGTGTAGTTAAATAATATATTGTATGAAAGCAAATTTTAGCATATAAGGAGAGATTTGTAAATAATTTACGAACCAAATACGAACAAAATCTAATTGTAAATTATGTTATTTACATTCTAGTTAATTTAAGACAGTATTTGTACGAATTGTTACTTATTAAATGTTTTAGTTCAGTTATAATTGTATTTATGTCAACCCTTTTAAACGACTTGCTGAAACAGTTAAACTACCGATTTTTTAGGGCACAAACTTTTGTCATGGCTTAGCGACTGCTAGAGACGGGACCGAAGCACATATGCGCTCAAAAAAGCGCGGCCGCTTGGAACCGGTCATAAATATGATATTTGAACTAAGATGATGCATGTGATTGACGACGACACCGGTGGAATAATAAGGTGAAATATACTGAAAAACGGATATATTTCAAAGTGGAATGTAATGTATAGGATAATGCATTTCAATATTTGTTAGCGTAAAACGTTCGTACCTAAGCCCATGCGCAAAACTCTTGACACAAATTGCTAAACAATATAGAATAGAATTAAATTAGTAAGTAGCTCTACATTGTGCATAAAGATAAAAAAGGATCAAATTGTATTAACCTAAAAATAGTTTGAAGGCCTTCAATTTTTAGTAAGAAAACGTCTCCGATTCTGTTAGAGGGTTCACAGTAGTACCATTACGAAATGCTTAGAACGCAGAAAGCAGAGCTACACCAATTGAGCTGTGAGGGCTGTCATCTGTACCTTTTCTACATTTTTATGGTTTAAATTGTTATTACTAACCTCTTAATTCTTCCCTATAAAAGACTGGTTTCAAGAGCGTAGTAGTTATTGTCTCTTCCAAGGAGCTTTACTGGGGTCTATTCTATTTATTTGCTACCCGATGGCTGCTAACGATCCTGTCGCATAGAATACAGTTCAGCTGCCATGTTAGCTAATCTGTGAATAAATCATTTCGCAATGAGCGACATTTAATACCGGCTCGCCCAAGTTTTCTCTCAAGTCTTCTTTAGTCATGCTTACGTCCAATTTGCGATAACATCATCAAAAAATGTTTGCCCTGCCCACTTGGTGCATAGTTTCACCGGCGGCAGCGCGAGGAGTGTTGTAGCTTGGAGTGCAGACACAGTCAGTAGTGCGCGCGTGCTGCTTAGACGTGTTTGGAAAGTGCGACTCGCTCGGTAGAAGTGCAGCGGGAATCAACGCAAGAACCGATGTAAACAGAGAAATATTGCAAAGGTATGTTTTTACACGAGCTTATGGGCTTAATTCTATTGGCTGCTTTAAGTTCCATTACTTTTTCTCATAAAAAAGGATTTTGTTTCAACAATCTAGCACGTCATAATTAGTAGAATAAGTAAATAGGTACTCATCCATGTAATTATGTATTAGGTACAAAGTGGATTAATATAAATATCATAGTTAAAAAGCATACCTAGATTAGCCCTAAACAATTTCACAGCTTGTACTTTAGGTAGGTACATTTTTGGGAATCTTCGGTTCGGGGTGGTGGTTCGGGTAATCCGTTAAGAGCCAGGCAATAGAAAAAGGGGCTCTGGCAGTAGCTGCTTCTAGCTATGATATTGTTGATTACCTAAGTACCTATGCGTCTAATTATCCTAGCATTAACTAGGGATAAGGTGAGTAGAGTACTATAGAGTCAACATTTCGATTTGTTGATGATGATACGTGGGTAGGCAGGTACCTATACTAAGCTATGCTGACACTATGATCGATCAACGTCAATGGTTTTTATTCAACAAAATCACTAGAATCATTAAATGTCTTGTAAACTAGGTGAACCTCGACGACAAGAAACGAACGGTAGGTACCTAAGTAGGTATATGTAGGTATGAAATTACGTTCAGAGAAGTGTGCTTAACACTAGGTACCTACCTCGAAGAAATCTGAGAGAGAACGCGTACCTATTCATACCTACTTAGATTAGTCAATGAATTGCACGTGGAAATAGGTTCATTAAACTAGCTGTAGAAGAAAGAACAAAATATCTACCTACCTGCTATTATTTATTCTGTGACTAAACTGGTTTACATTTACCTCAGTTTGCGTAACTCTACACTTTTACCTTTTGTTATTATTTATAGTGGAAAACCCACATGAGTGAGTAGGCGGATACAAGAACAACCGCATCACGAATCCTTGTTTATACCGCCGACTTTCACCCATTGCATAACTGCATGCCGGCCGCGGCCGAACAGCGTATATACATACTGCTGAGTGCTCGATCATCTGTGACTCCTCAGACCACGACTATCGAAGCATCATAGTAACTGTGAAATCAGCTGTGTCCACGAGGTAGTAGTAACTGGTCGATAATCTGTGGTACGATGATGAATGAATCTCGTAACGATGAGGTGTGCGCTGAATCGCGATCAGGATGTTGTTTTGTAACAAGACCCAATGTAGGTTAATATAGGACATTGGAATACAATAACACATCGATACGTAATATAAGGCCTACTTGAAATGACAAGATTAGTAGTCAAGTAGTTTTTTTATGAGAAAAAGTGACTCAACAATCTATGGCCAATTATGGCCCACCTGATTGAGTAGTTGCGCTTGCGGCAATGTAGGTATCCGTCACTTTGGGACACAATTTTCTTCAAAAGCTGTTTCAATAATTAGATTATTCTCCCTAGATGTTGCAAATAAAATGCCTGGCAGCGGCTTTGCTGCTGGCCTCAGCCTGTGGAGATGACACTACACATGGAGACACGTGCGCGGCGCCGGATCCGTGGGAAGCTGCGGTCGAGGACTGGGCCACTGCTGAACGTGGCAACCTCACCAGACATGGTAAGTTACTTTCTTTCTTTCTTTCTTTCTTTTATATTTTTGACTTACCTACCTACCAACCATAGAACAATAGTCGAGACACCGGCGGTCACTGGTTTTTTACTTTCGTTTTAGAAATAAAGTCAAGTCAACGAATTTTCATTTCAAGAACGTAACAACACTCCAATATCATCATCACAGCAGCTACTCTCGTAGTAACCCACCACTGAGCATAAACACTTAAATTATCGCTTAGTATCAGGTTTGGCCCTTTCACTATGCGGCGAGTCACATTAATTACCTGGCTGCTGCATTAATAACGAAGCATTACCTTCAAAAATTGTTTCGTTTCAGGTCGTATAATGTCGCTGCCGCCGTCCCAAGGGTACTACGTGACGGACCGCATCGACCTGGTCCCCCCACCACCGCCGCGTCCCCACATGTACCCGCCACACGCACAGATGCAGCACCGCGGTCCCTACCCCATGGCCGGCCACTCCGGGCACGGCCATCACGCCGGCCCTCCTTCGGCTCAGTCAGCTCCAGCTGGGAACTCGTACAGCCATTCCCAGCCTGGACCTCCACCTGCGAACTCTTATAACCACGCACCTGCCAACCCGACCGGCCAGCAATCCGGAAATTCTTACCAGCCATCCGGTCCTCAAAACCACGGCCCGCCTTCTGGTCAAAATCATGGGCCACCTTCGGGAGGTCCGAACCAGGAATCACCTGCAGGATTAACTGGATCGCAAGGTCAACAAGGAGCGATGCCGTATGACGAATGGCAAGCGACACCGCCCCCGCCGCCTGGTGCGGGCAAGATTGTGAACCGGCCGCCTAACCCGTATAAGGATCAGTTTAAACCAAGCTATGTGGGTGACCAAGCTTTGGTTTTGAAGATTTTAAATGTCTTTAAAACTGTACTCTTACTATAACTATTTTCTTCGGTATCCCCAGCCCCCGCCGAACCAACCAATCCCAGTTCAGAGCGCAGACCGCGTGGACACGGCGCCTCCCGCGCCGCCTCAGAAGCAGGTCTCCGAGACCGACCTGTACCTGCTGCGAGCCATAGAGAAACTGGTCTACAGGGTAGACCTCATGGAGAAGCGGATGCGGAAGATGGAGGAGAATATGCACTACATCGTAGCTGGTGCAGCGGCTAAGCCAGGTCAGTTTGTGGCCTTTTTCTATCTTCTTGATTTATTCTGTAGGTAATTACCTTATCTCAGAATATTTATTCTTACGAGTATGTCGAAGCAAGACGTCAAGTCGGATCTTCAACAATGTTTTTTTAGCAGTCTTCGGATTCAACTTCGCCAACAAATGGCCGGACAATACAGAATAAAAAGTAAACACGGAAAAAATAATATCTAACCTGTTTGTGTTTGACCAGAGCCATGTCCGTCCAACTTCACGCGTATCGGCTCCAACTGCTACCACTTCTCCCCCGACGCCGTCAACTGGAAGAGCGCGAGCTACGCGTGCCGCAAGCTCAAGGCGAACCTGCTGGAGCTGGACGCCGACGAGAAGCGACACTTCTCCGTCGGCCTGCAGGCTAACCACAAACTTAAAGGTTTGCTATACTCTACTAGGTACTACTCTATCCTTGATCTTCGCTGGAAGGTAATCAATCCACAGCATAAGGATACCTCGACTGTTGGTTTTGAGCCACTATTCAGCAGTGAAAACGATCACATCAGACTGTCACGGATCTTGAACATGTCCGCTTATAAACAAATGCCTACTCCAAATTACGGCGTGAGACGTTGCAGTAATTGGGACGACTGACCATGAATGTACTCGTATTATGATAACGAATGTATTATGACTGGACGATGCGACATTATCGACAACAAAATTAATTCCCCCCTCCCTCCCTATTTTATCGTCTTGATCTTCCGCAAGTGCTACCTAACTGAAATGTTCCAAGGAATAACCGAGCTTGTTTGGTTTCCCAGGCGTGGACTTCTGGACGGGAGGCCTGAACCCCGGCTTGCTGTGGATCTGGTCCCACTCCGCCAAGCCTGTGGCCGCCAACAGCACTGAGGGCGCCTCCAGCGGCATCGCCGGCGAGGGCCGCTGCCTCGCGCTCGTCGCCGCGCCCGCCGCGCTGGACTATGTATATCGCGGACAGGTAGCTCACATTACTTATTTGTTTCTCATTGGTGACCCCGACGACGTCTCATTCTCAGTCTCATTGGCCTGCGGAATACCGAGCAATATTTTCTCCAAGCCGGGCCGGGCTGCATAAAAAATTTATAAGTATGTTTTTTTTTAATATATATATATGCAATCCTTATAAACTTTATCAAACTACCTACTAATTTTAATTCTACCATAGAGTGTTATATCGATTGATTTATTTTGATTCTAGGACTGCGCGTTGAGACACCGCTACGTGTGCGAGCGAGACGAGGATAAGGAGAAGCTCAGCAACGAGATAGAGAGAGTCGCCAAGAGCCTGAGAGAGAAGAGGAAGCCAAAGATTGCGTGGGATCGTAGATAGAGAACACATCTCAAACTGAAACTGTAACGAAACAGATATTTAAGGTTTTATTCAATTGTAATAATTTATATTATTTATTTACTATTAACTTATTTTGTAAATATTAAATTATTCCGAGTCGATACTGTAGTCACAATTATTTTTAAATCTCCTGAAGTTAGGCATACATAGTTGCAAGATAAGATGATGCGGCAGGCAACTCCAGGGCAACACATCAGCCCTCTACTACGCAACTCACGACGGGTCTGCGACAATCGTAAATGGTTTACGTAAAGTTACTGTCAAACGTCATTTTCAACAAAAAAGCAGTTTGCAAGTTAATGAGCCTGCCACAAGTGACTATCGAGTACGCACATATTACATAAAGTAGATCTATTTATTGTCAAAATATAAACACTTTTATTATTAACAGCTAGATTTATTAAAAAAGACAACTTCTCTAGACTAGCATTAACACTAATTATATATTTACAAGAAACAGGATCAAAATAACTTATTTAAAATAAATAATTCGTTTTATTGACTGAATGCCCTGCGTTATGTCACAAGAGTTCAGTAACAATACTGAACGACATTATTATTATTATTATTCAGATATAAATAAAACCCGCACCAATAACAAAACAAATCTAATAAAAAAAACATGTTAAAAGCTTTACTATTCATTTCTTCTCACTCTACTTTAGTTAAGAATATTGTGCGAGCGAGAGGTAATGATTAGCAGCGCCATTTTGAATTTGTTTCTTTATTGGCGCGAATTATCATTCAAAATTGTTTACTTATACAATTCGATAACAGTATTAGAACCATTATCCACCAAAGCGTAGCATGGAGGATATTTATTTGCGAATAATTCAATTATTACACTTACGCTACACTTTAGTCGATATCGGCCCTGATGGCACTCGTGAATGGGTTAGTTTTTCGCAATTAATATCTGTAAAATTTTATTATAATAAGCAGAGGAAACCACTGAACATGAGGTGGGTAGCAATTCAGCAATAAACCAACCCGTTCACAATCGCCCATTCGGTATTAGTAATCAATTAGTCACAAATAGATTTCAGTTTGATTTAAATTTCCTATCTGTATTTACAACTTCAATAAATATTAGAACAAAATGAACACTCCGCTAAACATGTACAATCGGCAGAGCATTGATTTCACTAAACTTGTACATTCATTAGACGTCTAGCTAAATTGTCTAACACTGCAGCCTTCTCAACCTTTCGTCTGCTTCAATTAAACACAGATCTGGACGAGACACTTTAAATTATTTTTGTATCTGGAATTGCCGGTTAAGAGATAAAAATTTAGTTAGTTTAACTGTAACATATTTTTGATATTAACTCGAAATATTTCATAGACACCTGTCTATGAAATATTCGACTACTAGTTGGAGCAACGGTCGCTTTGTGCCGTTTAAATGACATAGGAACAGTTTTCCTAAGTATGTGCTAGCAGCGCTATAAAAACTAATATAAATAGGTAAGTACCTGTTTATAAAATGAGTGATGATTATAGTATAGTTCTCAATTCGGCAAGAAGTATTTGAATATAAAGTGCTTTCTATACAACTGCTTCATGCGGCTTTTACGCCGCCGTCGAGAAAACATGCACCATGCACCTATGTACATCGCATTCCATAGTGATCCTTGCGACGCTACTGAATAAAGACCGCTTCGATTCGATTCAAAACTACGGTACCTATAACTCAAGATGTTCATAAATCACTTATCATCAGATTCGACTCATTCTAGTATATTTTAAATCCAGGATCCTCGCAACGCGCAATCGAATGCTACACGAATGCACGACGTTCTCTAGGAACAAAATTGTTATAAGCGATCACATTATATTTACAGATCGTTTTTATCCGGTGGATAAATAAACGATTCCGGAACGTATATCAAAATCGCGTCAAGAAAAGTTGTTCACGAATGAGCCGAACACGGATAGCGTTCGTCCCGCGGGTCCAGGTGAGCGATCGGCGCTGGCGCCTAGTTGAAGTGGAACTTGAACTGGAAGGGGCTGCCGTGCTGGAAGTGGTGGAAGGGGTTGTTGAACCCGCCCGCGCCGGCGCCGCGCTGGCTCTCCGGGTCCAGCGGGTCCACGCCCGCGTCGAACTGCGCGCGCTTCTCGGGGTCCGTCAGCACCTGCGCAATACAATACATTGTAACGAGGATCGTCCAGAAGAACGGCACTGACCGAGCCTTAAGTTTGTTGCCTGTTCTTCTAGGCTCCGGTCGCGTGGAACTGGCACCCGGATTCACCTAGTTTTAAGACGTTTCGAAGTGATTCGGTTGAATCGCAAGGAGGACTCTTCCCGACGATCACTATCACCATGTCCGACGGTGGATTTCTCCAGGCCGGTGATGGCCGGTGATGACGTCGAATTATCGGTACCCGTTAGTATTTGGAAAAATAATGGAGACCGAATACTGGGATGACGGAGAGGGATAATAGGCGAGAATGTAAGGAGGGAACATGTTATGGTGACCCTAAGAATCTAAGGTATAAGGCAGGAAAATGTTGAATTCTCCATAACTCCGTAGCCTGTAGTAGCTTTACTTATAGATATACATGTATTTCCGATAGTTGTGAATGCGATGTGGTTACCTCCTTGGCGGCGGCGACGTCGATGAACTTCTTCTCGGCCAGCTTCTTGTCGTCGCCGTGGTAGTTGTCGGGGTGCCACTTCTGCGCCGCCTTGCGATACGCCTTCACTATCTCCTGCTTGGTGGCTGACCTGTAATAACACCACACTACTTTATTAACCTTGAAAACGTATTTTTAATAATACTTTTTTTAAATAATGACATCATTTTTTATTTTTATTTCAAACAAAGTCCATAGTTATAAGCAATCTAAATTTTGATGTAAATAATATTAAATTAAATATTACAGACCGGGCCTTAGATTGGCCCTTCATTTCAATTCATGGTCGTATAATATTGAAATATCTATGCAATTGTTTTCTAGTAACTATAAAAGACACTAGAAAAGGGTCCTGCATAGTTTTATTTAAATTATAACAGTTTCGCTATACCCCGTGCTCATGTGATACTAACTGTTACTAACACCTAACGACCATGTATGTATGTACCTACTACTACTCTTATACTACCATCTTATATTTTTAACAGTTTAAAATAAAGACTACTCTGATTCTGATTCTGAAACCAAGTAAGCAATAGGTAGATGTCTCCGGGAGTATAGAAATTTATAGACATGAAATTACGGTACATATTTTTTGTGTTTTATTGTAGCTTCCTTGTTGTTTATTTCTATTTACATCGGTATAGATCAGGGGTTCCCAAACTTATTTTGTCTACTGCCCACTTTGAGAATAAATTATTTTTAGCGCCCATATTTTTTCACCTACTTAAAAACCACTATAACTTCAAATAAAATTAATTATAGTGAGCTATTTTAGCGGAGATTAAACATTCATACTAAACGAAACTTTTACTATAACCCGCAAGAGTTAACTTGAGACCTGAGCGCAGTAGGTAGTACACAACGGCGCTCAGGTCTCAAGTTAACTCTTACGGGCTACACCTGCCAATGAGAATTTATTTGTTTGTTTGTGTCTACTTTCGTTTCAAAACGGAGCGACCGATTGACATTTCAAAGTGATCCTTGTGATTGTACTGAATAAAGACCGTTTTGATTTTGACATGATTTTTATTTTATTTATTCAATAAAACAGGACAAATCCATGAACTACGCGGAGAGAGTTAGTTTGAGCAATCTCTTAATTAATATTAGTCGATGTCGAGGTGTCGAGTCCTCCTAGATTAAATTACAAATCGCCCCCAAGCCTCCACGCAACGCCCCCATTTTTTTTCTGGGTCCCTTGCCGCCCCCCTTTAGGTCCGCAGCGCCCACAAGGGGGCGTCATCGCTCACTTCGGGAAAGGCTCGGATAGATGGATAGAAAATTCTTTATCGCACAAACAAAACATGCCGCACATCGGCGAGCTCGATGCCCGATAGCATCATCTACCGGCTTACCTTCGGGAACGAGAAGAAATTTCCGGGTCCCGCACGTCGGGCGAAGGCCCACACCGAACGTAGCGAAGATCGGCCCGGCATCCCGGGGATCGTCATCCGGCCGGATGATCTTTCTTTTAACGTTCGGTTCGATAAATGTGGTCGCTCACCGCTTGACGCCGAGGATCTTGTAGTAGTCCCGGGTCTCTGCCTGGCGCTGCAGGCGCAGCGCGCGCTGCAGGCCGTCCTTGGCGCGCTGCAGCGCCGCGTCCAGCTGCAGCGCGCGCCGGAACTGCAGCGCCGCGTCCTCCCACTGCTCGAGGCCGAGCAGCGCCTCGGCGGCGGCGCACGTGAGCGCGGCCGACTCCTGCAGCTCGAGCGCGCCGCGGCACTGCTTCAGCGCCTCCGCGAACTGCTCCTCCTGGACATACGACGGACGCGGTCAACCGACGCCTCGCTCGATTCGATCGGCCGGACCCCGGCGCTCCGTCCTCGGAGGGACTCGGGTCCTTCCGGGCTCGGTCGCTCGGAGCGGGCGCCCGGATTCACCCGGTGATGGAGGACGTTCCGAAGGGATTCGCGCGATGAACTAGATAAGTATCGTTCCGTTCGATTCGCTAAAACGTGACCTTGCATTTTTCCAGAAGGAGGTCGGTCGGGCGCTCTCCTTCCGCGGCCGCACCGGGTCGGTTCGAATCCCGCTCGATCCCCGACTGGAAGAATCCTATAATAGTAGATTGTTTACCAAGGGAGCAAAAAACTATTTTTATGGCGAGAGTGTTTATGAATCCAGAGCGGAGCGAAGGATTCAAAGTACTTCACTCGAGCTTAAAATAGTGCTGCTCCCGAGGTGGACACTACTTTTTATCACCCTCTATGTGAAAATAACTTAGTGCAACTTATGAATAATCATAGTCACGAAGTCACAAAGTCACAAAGTCACAAAGTCACAGTCACAAAGTCACAAAGTCACATAGTCATATAGTCACATAGTCACATAGTCACATTGTCACATTGTCACATAGTCACATAGTCATAATCATGTATTTATTGTAATTTTATTTATTTTCATAAAAATAAGTAAAATCTGAATTGTTTGTTTTTGTTTATTTTTATTTAGTTCAGGCGCTTTTTTTTTGTCATAAAGCCTGCTTGTTCATACAGTGTTCGTGATCTCTTTGGTGATTGGAACTTTTACTCACTAGTAGTTCGCCCCGAACTGAGATCTCGTGATGCGACCCGACGAACACACCAAAACTTGGAGTAGGTGGTAGTCAAAAGCAAGTCCAAACATTATACTTGGACTTTTTTCTGACTACCGCCTACTAACTTGGTACGGTAACCAAGTTTCAACTCTATTGGCCTATTTATTGAAGAGTTCCGTTGAACAGACCTTGGCTCCATCATCAGACCTGGTCGTTGTCACCATTTTATGAGAACTGAGTACCTCCTTAATTTATTTCAAGAAAAAAAAATAAGAAAAAGCAAAGTAACTGGCCGACCAGTAGAAAAACCTTGATGCCAACGAAACTCTTAGAGATGGGAGCTCATGGGTCGCTGGTTATCTTAATTTACTTTTTTTGCTGTATCTCAAAAACCGAGCGTCCCAGAAAAAAAGTAAAAATTGTTTTGGAATGTCCAAACAAAGCCCTTTCGTATGACATGTAACTTGATTATTTTAAGTCACTTTTTTTATTTTTGCCCCCTTAAAAAACCCCATATCTTAAAAACCCTTCATCCGATTTTACTCATATACTTACCAGTAAATTTCTCAAGTACAAGCTGTCGTCTTATCAAATTTCATGCAGATCGGATCAACGGTTCGAAAGTTATGGCCAGACAAACATACATACATACATACATACATACATAAAATGTCAAATCGCCCAAGTTGAAACTAGAATCTTCGTTCGCTTCGCTCACTCGATCAAATAAGCACATTCCAAATTCAAATCACATTACCGCCCTTGGGATCAAAGTGCTATTTTGCTACCTGTTTTCGAAGAGCAAACTATCTATTTTCGAATTGATGTGATAAAAAAAAATATAATCGTGCGACCGAGCCGGCGGAGCGGCGGCGGGTACCTTGACGGCGCACTCGCAGAGCCACTTCTTGCCCTCGTACACGACGAGCGCGACGTCGTGCTCGGCGCGCAGCACGTCGGCGGCGGCGCGCATGCAGGCGGCGTGGTCGCGCGCCGCGCTCGCCTCCTCGCACTGCAGCAGCAGCTTGTCCACCTTCTTCACCTTCTTGTACAGCGGGAAGCACTGCTTGTGCTCCGGGTCCAGCTTGAGGCACTCGCGGATTTCCTGTACGTTCGTTCGTTATTATGATTTACGATCTAAATCTTACGATATCTATCCGTTCGGGCCGCATGCGCCGACGGCCGGGAGTAGGGCTCCTCTTTGAAGCGCCGCCCTCTCCGGTCCCGTCTTCGCCGTTGCCGCCCGCTTCGACTATAGATATCAGCCGATATGGAAGTACCTCTGACTTAGAGAATCCTTAAAAAATCTGGAGTTCATCCTCGGTACTCGTAGACTACTTTTGAATTCAATAAAAAAAATAAGATTGAAGATGAATATAGTTATAATTAAGTATATACGGTGTGTGTATGTACCTTGAGCGCGTCGTTGACGTGTCCGAGCTGGTAGAGCAGCGTGCCGAGCCGGTAGTAGCCGGACGTGGAGTCCTGCTGCAGCCGGTTCACGGACCGGATGTCCGACACCGCGGAGAACAGGTCGTTCTGCGAACCGAACACCGCACTATTTATTATAATACTTATTGTAACTTTAGTCTGTAGTTCCGTTTCTGTTCTTCTGTATTATTCTCTATATTGTTATTTTTGTGTTCTCCGTGTATTGTGTTTGCCCGTCTATCCGATAATCTTGCATCTCATTGGCTAATAAAACGGTGATATTTTATTATTAGCCAACAGAATGAGAAAACATCCGACGGACGTCTATCCGAACTACCGATGGACGATCGTGAAATATTGAATTAAATAAATTAAATAGGAATCATCATAGCTCGTTCAGATTTCTGCTACCGCTCGTCATGCTCTCATTAATTGTCAACCTCAAACAATCTAGGTAGCCCTGACACGGTGACCCCGATACCACCATGTCGGTGCGGTTATAACAAAGTACTCTGTGCGGTGCGGGTAGCACCTCGATGGTGCGACAGTGATGACTTTTTTTCATACGACTTTCTGATATAAGAGCATATGGCCCACCCGATAACATACATATAACATAGCATCGCCTCGCAAATCACGAAAAGTAGGAACGTGCCCTACGATGCACTGCCCTACGCCTATTTTTATTCTTTTTATCTTCAGTCAATCACTTTAAATATGAGCAGATATTTTGTAGGTTTTATGTTGGGAAATTATCGGGCATTCAAAAGCATGACTTCTTTTCCGATAAGTAGTAAAAAGATTAGACAAAAGTGTAGCAGGAACGAGAGTCTCACCAGGGCGATGTAGCTCTCGGCCCTTAGCTGGCGGATGTGCGCGGACCAGGGCGACAGGTCCAGCAGGCGCGTGGCGAGCTCCACGCAGGCGGCGTGGTCGCCGCCGCGATAGTAGGCTTCCGCGAGCCGCAGCTCCTCCGCGTACTCGTCGATGCGGTGGTACTGCGATATCGCCTCGTCGTTGTGCGGCTCCACGTATGTCTGGGAACGACATCCTACTTTACTCTCGAACTCGTTACCCATCGGTGAGTACATTTTTTCACAGAAGTCTTGACCTACCCAGCAGGATGAATGAGAACGTCGAAGGGCATATTTTGTTCACTTACATAACATGGATCGATTTGAAATATCGTCGAGCTAGGCTTTTTTTTTGAACTCAAAATAAGACACCCTTCACGGCTCAGTCGGCAGTAGCTCTGCCTTCTGCGCCGTAGGCCGTGGGTTTCGATCCCCACCGAGGACAAACATTTGTGTGATGAACATAGATGTTTGTTCTCTGTCTGGGTGTTATAAAATATTATAAGAAAAAAAATGTATGTACCTAAGTATATCAGCTATCTGATTCCCATATCACAAGCTTTGGCTTAGTTTCGGGCGAGATAGTGCTGCGTGGAATGTCCACCAATATTTATTTATATAAGACTAGTGGCTTCCCGCGGCTTCGCACGCGTTGAAGTGGTAAACCGTGATTGAGCCACAAACATCCAAACATCGTAACTTTCGCATTGATTTGTATATTATTAGGGTAGGATTTTAAATACCCACGTAGGTATTTATTTATTTATTTTATTTATTTTTATTTCTTAGGAAAACAAACAGTACTTATAGTCTATGTAGTAATTAACAATATAAAGCTATTGCCCATTGATACGTTTTCGCATAGTGAGACTAAATGGAGCTTATTTGTTATATAAAAAATTAAAATACTAAACAATGAAGTTAAAGAAAAACTAAGGAAAAACAATAATAAAAGTTGCTTTTAGAAGAAACAGAGAGCCTAGGAAGACTCATCAAACCAGCGCTTCGTTAGGATATCCTTAATTTTTTGTGCTTTAGAAGAAAAAAGATCCAGTTCGGGGATGTCAACCAAGTTATTAAACGTAATTACTGCTCGACTAAAGAAAGTATTTTGCCTGTAGTTAGTTGAACTAAACGGCACCTCAAGGTGAGTTGGATGCCTAACTGATCTGCTTGGAATTTTCAATTTAATATTTTCTAAGAGTTGAGGAGAATCTATTTTACTTATAGCTATTTTACTAAGGAAGATAACATCAGCCATTCCACGTCTGTCCTGCAATGGTAATATATGATGTCTTCTACATCTTTCAGCATAATCATCATCATAACATTTACACTTAAATTGCAAAAACCTCAAAAATCTACGTTGGATCGACTCAATTCGTTTTATATGAATATCATACCGAGGACTCCAAACCTGTGAGCAATATTCGAGGATACTACGTACATAGGTGCAGTATAATACTTTGATAGCCTTGATATTTGAAAACTGAGAGCTGACTCTCATGACAAACCCTAGAGCCTTGTTAGCTCTGTTGACAATGCTGTCGATGTGCTTATCATGAGCCAGCATAGAGTCCTGTATAACCCCGAGATCTCGTATCTCATTAACTGCCTTAAGGGGAGTACCCTTGAGTATATAGTTGAATTTGGTGGGTTTAAACTTTCTGGTAAATGTGATTGAAAAACATTTAGACACATTGAGATCGAGTTTGTTCCGTGTACAATAAAGCTCAAATCTATTAAGATCATCTTGCAAGAGATAGCAATCGTTAATATTTTGTATTTGCTTAAAAACCTTCATATCATCAGCGTACAGAAGAAAATTAGAGTGTAAAAAACAAGAGCTGATATCATTAAGAAAAATTGCAAAAAGCAGGGGCCCAAGCAAAGAACCTTGAGGCACGCCAGACGGGACCTGAGCCCAAGCAGAAGTAGAAGAAAACCCGTTAACTACTACAGCTTGTGAACGGTTCTCTATATATGATGAAAACCATCTAAACAAATCCCCATGTATTCCTGCACTCAAAAGCTTCTGTAAAAGAATTTGGTGATCTATACGATCGAACGCCTTGCTGAAATCACTGTAAATTGCATCCACTTGTCCTCCAGAGTCCATTTTTTTCGACACAACATCAGTGAATAATAGCAAATTGGACGTAGTAGAGCGATTTTTTATGAATCCATGCTGTTCCGGAATAAAGCCAGCTGCTAGGGTAGAGTATACTTGAGCGTGGACTAGCCTCTCGAAGATCTTAGCGAAAATACATAATTTAGAAATAGGTCGATAATTTTTTATGTCGTTCCTATTTCCATTTTTATGAATAGGGCAGATAAACGCCGATTTCCATATTTTAGGTACAATACCCTCCCTGAGAGATCTTCTGAATAGAATTGTTAATGGCGTGGTTAAGCTATCTGCACATTTAACTATAAATATAGGCACAATGTTATCAGGTCCGGCTCCCTTTGACACATCAAGAGACTTCATTAACTTATGTACCGTGGCTGAATTAATTTCAATATCACCAATTGAGTTGGGGTAATCGTTCGTCGTAGGACCATCAGTTGGTGGATTTGGACCACCTTGGGATGATTGTGAGCAGGTTAAAAAGGTGGATTGGAAATATTCAGAAAAAAGGTTACATATTTCCTTACCAGAGTCGGCCGACCGCCCTTCATATACCAAAGTTGAAGGCAGAGAACCGCTACCTCTTTTCAGAGACTTCACATATGACCAAAAAACTTTAGGTGCTTTTATAATAGATTCCTCAGTATTTTTTATGAATGTCTTATAACAGATATCTTCAAGTGCTTTTGCTCTTTTTCTTAGTAAAGAGAACGACTCGTAGTCAGAAATATTTCCATAGGTATTAAATTTTCTAAGATATTTGAATTTTTCCTTTAACAGTTTTTTGAGGGGTGCATTGTACCATGGAGGGAATGACGAGGAATTTATAAATTTTTGAGGGATGAATCTATCACGCATTTCGTAAATGGCAGCGTACAAAAAGTCAAGAGCGTCTTCTAGAGACTTGTCATTAAGTATTTCACTCCAGTTAATATCGTTTAGATAAGAGTTTATGCTGTCATAGTCTCCCGAATGGTAGAAATATTTATTTCTAGAGTTTTGCTTGAGTGGCTCACTACCTTCACAGTCAAGTGTTACTACTAGGGACTTATGATACAAATCTTCCGGCACAAGGGGAGCGCTACATGACGAAACCGATACTTCAACATTACACAATACATAATCAAGAATAGAGTCATTAGAATTACGATAAATATTAAATTGATTTAGATTATATACTGATAATGTATCAAAGAAATAAATTTGACTATCCCCTGCTATACCCGATGCTTGTAGAGTACCCAGGCTACTTAACCAATCAACGTTACTCATATTAAAATCACCTAGTAGTATAAAGGTATCATTCGGACAGGAACTCATTATATAAGTCAATTTGTCTGTATAATTTGTTAACTGTGTATTAAATGAGTTGCCTAGATTTTCGTTACAAAGGTATAATGAACAGACGTGGACTTTGTTCAGAGTGCGATCTTTATTCCTTGTGGTCACGGTAACCCATATGTCTTCAGCTGACGAGCACCACTCAGGGCGATCCACTGCACTTAAATCCCGACGTACGGCAATGAAGACCCCCCCGCCAAACATTTCATGGGTTGCAGCGTAATTTCTATCCCGTCTCCATATGACGTACATATCATCGATGAACTCGCTATTATATATACTATCTGGTAGCCAGCTCTCTGTGATCACAATCATGTCATATGAGTTCAGACTTATATTACGTTTCATTACATGGGTTTTTGTACGTAGTCCTCGAGTATTTTGGTAATAAATGTTCAGTTTAGTAGCCATCATTAAGCCAGGGCAAGTAATAACTCAAGCGAAACGGTATTAAATGACGATAGCAATGACGAGAGTCAACAGTAAACAAGAGTAGAGGCATTACAATGCAGTTCAATGATAACGATGATTCAGAGGATGCGATAAAAATAATTTTATAAGTATAATAAAAAGTGCAAAATCGAATAAGCAGTAACAGAGTAAATACCAAATGGATATCCAAACAGAAACAGTTTAGAGAGTAAAGTAAGGTATTAACAAAAAAGCAAGCAGTTAAAAAAATAGTAAAGTGAACAACCGAACGTAATAAAAAGAAATAAGAGCAGTAAAGAGCGCAGGCGAATATGAGCGCTATGTCATAAGCGTCGGCGAGCGCAAGCTGCATGCGCAGAGCAGTACTTACGGTTAACCGGTCGGCGTCCGCGCACGGGGCATTGTTACTCGCGAGAACAATAGAATAGTCCGGCAAACAAAAGACACTGGTTATGCATGCGTTTCCCAAACTATCGATGCGGATTAACTTAACTAGATTGAATGAGTGCTTTAAATATAACATTGGGATATTTATATGATTCTTGCCAGGTCCTTTTCGTTTTTTATAAAAAATATTGGAGAAGTGTCGGACTTCCTTGCCATAATTTTGCAATGTTTGACCCAGATGTATTGGAAATTATTTTCCTTGGCCAAAGACCGTGCTTTACTCAGCAAGTTCTTGTTGTGCTGCGTCAGATGGTCGTTCACGTAGAATATTCCTCCTGTAGTAAATCCCAGGTTATCCAATTGGAGCTGCTTGCTCTTGCGAGCCGACGCTACAAACTCTTCTTTGGTATATCTATTGTTGAATGATATGACAATCGGTTTTTCAGCATTCGGCACTCTAGTAGGAATGCGCGCTATGTAGTTGATTGCATCCTTCTTGACGGTCATATCACTGATGCTACCGATCTTCTCTGCAATTTCATAGAGATTCTCATTCTTCTTAAGAGGTATCCCACGTATTTCAACATTGTTTGCGCGAGCCCACTGGTCACGATCTTGAAGTTCCTGATTCAATCTCACCACTTCAGCTTGTAGAGTCGGAATGTCATCGATCACTTTCTCTACTTTAGAGACCCGACTTTCCAGGGCCTTAACTGAGCCTGAGAAATTCCCAAGAAGCTCATGCGCCATGTCTAATGATTCCCGCAAAGTGTTAATCTCCGATTTTATGGATTTAACATCATTTACTAGCGTTGCCAATGGTGCCAGCTGGAAGACAATATTGTTCAGTTGTTCCTGCATTTTATCAAGCTGGCTTGGCTGTGGAGAGGAGGTTAGCCTTGAGGGTGATGCGCTAGACTTGCATTGGGGACAGCGCCAGGTATTTTTTCTGTCTCCGAGTCTGCGATATCCGGTTTCGGTGACCCCCGAACACGGGAAGTCGAAGTGGCGCTTACAAGCACTGCAGACCGTACCGTCCGTGTGTTGAGAATCGCAACTTGCACAGGTAAACATCGCGGACGAAAAAACTTTGAGATACGCTGGATTCTTTAAATAACAAAATAAGCGTGCGCTCCTATTGAGCTTTAACGAGTTACTGACGGTATAAGGGATACCTATAGGCGTAGGTACATTACCTATGTTAGGTAGGTAGGTATAGGTACTGAGTTTAGCACAAACATGGCAAATACAACAACGACAACCTTACACGGAAAATATGTACTTATTTGTTCCTAGGCTCTAGGTACCCCAAAAACAAACGAAACGAAACAGCTTCACGACTCTGATCCCCAGGCACGGTAGATACCCTCAGATCTATTCGTACCGACTCAAGATTCCCGTTTTTACCTACAATATCCCTTACAAACATTGACGCCTCGTTGTATCCTTTTTACTCGAGCTCAACGAAGGAGGGTAAGGTTTTAGGAGTTGTTTTCGAAAATCAAACTGTCTTTTTGTTATTTATCCACAGAACACATTTTCTTTTAGTTTGAAGTTAATTACACTACGCGTTAAAAATCTCCCATACAAACCTTGAAACTTTGGCAGTCTTTTGCACCCTTTGCAGGGGTAGTTTTAAATTATTAAAAACATGATTTTAAACTATTTATTGTCGAGAATATTTACTTCAAGTTTGAAATCAATCGCAATCTGCGTTAAAAATCTCCCATACTAACTTTTACAGTCATTTGCACACTTTGCAGGGGTAATTATTAAAAGTTAAAAGCGACATTCTTAATTATTTATTTCTTAATATATTTACCTCAAGTTTTAAGTCAATCGCACCACGCGTTAAAAAACTCCCATACAAACTTTGACATCCCTTTGCACACTAATTAAGGGTAGTTTAAAAAAACTAAAAATGCTATTCCTATTTTTTTAACCTTGGAGTACCTATATCTACTTTAAATTTCAAGTTTGTAGATTCAAGGAATAAAATTTTTCATACCAAGGTTTTTACACCTTAAGGGTTGAATTTCCAAAAATCCCTTCTTAGTACATCTCTACGCCATAAGACCTATATACTCTTCAAATTTTAAGTCTCTAGGACCAGCGGTCAAAAAACTCCCATACAAACTTTTAAATCCCTTTGCACACTTATTAAGGGTAGTTTTAAACAACTAAACATGCTTTTCCTATTTTTTTGCCTAAAAGTACATGTACCTACTCCAAGTTTCAAGTTTGTAGGTTCAAAGAATAGGTACTATTTTTCATGCAAACGTTTTCAACCCTTTTACACCCTTAGGGGTTGAATTTCCAAAATTCCTCCAAAAATCTTAGTACACCTCTACGCCATAAGACCTATACTACTTTTAAAATTTCAAATCTCTAGGACCAGCGGTCAAAAAACTCCCATACAAAGTTTTACATCTCTTTGCACTTAATAAGTTAAGGGTAGTTTTAAAAAACTAAAAATGCCTTTCATATTTTTTTGCCTTGAAGTATATGTACTCCAAGTTTCAAGTTTGTAGGTTCAAGGAATACTATTTTTCATACAAAAGTTTTCATCTCTTTTTACACCGTTAGGGGTTGAATTTCCAAAAATTTCTTCTTATTATACTCCTACGTCATAAGACCTATGTACTCTTCAAATTTCAAGTCTCTAGGACCAGCGGTCAAAAAACTCCCATACTAAGTTTTACATCCCTTTGCACACTTATTAAGGGTAGTTTTAAAAAACTAAAAATGCCTTTACTATTTTTTTGCCTTGAAGTATATGTACTTCAAGTTTCAAGTTTGTAGGTTCAAGGAATACTATTTTTCATACAAACGTTTTCATCCCTTTTTACACTCTTAGGGGTTGAATTTCCAAAAAAAATTTCTTATTATACTTCTACGTCATAAGACCTATGTACTCTTTAAATTTCAAGTCTCTAGGACCAGCGGTCAAAAAACTCCCATACAAAGTTTTACATCCCTTTGCACTCTTAATAAGGGTAGTTTTAAAAAACTAAAAATGCCTTTCCTATTTTTTTGCTTTGAAGTATATGTACTCCAAGTTTCAAGTTTGTAGGTTCAAGGAATACAATTTTTCATACAAACGTTTTCATCCCTTTTTACACCCTTAGGGGTTGAATTTCCGAAAATCCCTTCTTAGTACACCTCTACGCCATAAGACCTATGTACTCCTCAAATTTCAAGTCTCTAGGAACAGCGGTTTAGGCTGTGCGTTGTCTATATGTCAGTCAGTCAGTCAGTCAGTCAGTCAGTCAGTCAGTCAGGACTTTGAGTCTTATAGTATTAGAGATTAGAGATTCTTTGATGATGTCTAAGGGGTAGTCAGACATGTTGCACTATGGGTGCTTAATAAAATTATGAATGTTATTTATTGATCGAGTGAGCGAAGCGAACGAAGATCTTAGTTTCAACTTGGCCGATTTGGCATTTTATGTATGTATATATGTATGTATGTATGTATTTATGTATGTTTGTCTGGCGATAACTTTCGAACCGTTGATCCGATCTGCATGAAATTTGATAAGACGATAGCTTGTACTTGAGAAATTTACTGGTAAGTATATGAGTAAAATCGAATGAAGGGTTATTAAGATATGGGGTTTTTTAAGGGGGCAAAAATAAAAAAAGTTACATAAAAAAATCAAGATACATGTCATATGAAAGGGCTTTGCTTGGACATTCCAAAACAATTTTTACTTTTTTTCTGGGACGCTCGGTTTTTGAGATACAACAATAAAGTTAAATTAAGATAACCAGCGATCCAAGAGCTCCCATCTCTAAGAGTTTCGTTGGCATCAAGGTTTTTCTACTGGTCGGCCCGTTCCTTTACTTTTTCTTATTTTTTTTTCTTGAAATAAATTATGGAGGTACTCAGTTCTCATAAAATGGTGACAACGACCAGGTCTGATGATGGAGCCAAGGTCTGTTCAACGGAACTCTTCAATGAACAGGACAAGAGAGTTGAAACTTGGTTACCGTACCAAGTTAATAGGCGGTAGTCAGAAAAAAGTCCAAACATAATGTTTGGACTTGCCTTTGACTACCACCTACTCAAAGTTTTGGTGCGTTCGTCGGGTCGCATCACGAGATCTCAGTTCGGGGCGAACTACTAGTTATTATACAATGTAGGATTTTTTTTTTTTTTAATGCCGAAGCTGGCAGACGAGCATACGGGCCACCTGATGGGAAGCGGTCACCGTCGCCCAAAGACACCTGCAACACCAGAGGCGTTACTGATGCGCTGCCGGCCTTGAAGAAAAGATAAACCCGCCTTTTGAAGGACCCCATGTCGTAGCTCCGAGGGAAAACTGCAGGAGGAAGATCGTTCCACAACTTAGTTGTGCGTGGCAAAAACGACCGAGAAAAGCGAGTTGTCGAGGAGAACCACCCATCCAGATGGTGAGGATGGAATTTAGTTTTGTGGCGTGTGGTGCGGTGATGAAAGTTAGCCGCGGGCACCAAACCAAACAGTTCCTCAGAACATTCCCCATTGTACAGACGATAGAGCACGCACAGAGAACCTACGTCTCTCCGTAGACTTAAAGGCTCCAGATCGTCTGTGAGCTTGGAATCGTCGACAATCCGAGCTGCCCTGCGTTGCATCCGGTCAAGTGGAAGGAGTTGATATTGAGGCGCTCCAGCCCAGAGATGGGAACAGTACTCCACATGCGGTCGAACTTGTGCTTTGTATAACATAACCGACGTAAAGTACCGACTCGCCCTGTTGAGAACGCCGAGCTTCTTAGAGGCCAGTTTGGCCTTACCTTCCAAGTGACTGCGGAATTGGACGTCACTCGAAATGTCGATACTGAGGATTCCTAAGCTCTTAGAAATGTTAAGGGGAGTGTTCTGGAAATTGGGAGCAACGACAAATGGGGTTTTTTTCGCGGAGAACGCGCAAACTTGAGTCTTTGTGGGGTTGAAACGAACTAGGTTTCGTTCCCCCTAGTCTGAGACCTGCTCCAAGGAAGTCTCAAGTACAGACACTAGTATGTCTCGACACTCTTCTGTGCGTTCCCGAGAAGTGTTTGCGCGGCCTGTATATTGGGCGTCACCAGTACTGTCATCTGCATAACAATGCATGTTACTGACGTGTAACATGTCATTGATATGCAGAATGAAAAGTGTTGGTGACAGCACAGAGCCTTGTGGGCTTTAAATCTGAGCAGGACCCGTCTACTACAACTTTAATACTACGCTCCGATAATAAACTGGCTGTCCAGCTGCATAGCTTCTCAGGTAGTCCGTATGCTGGTAGCTTCGAAAGAAGTGCCTTGTGCCAAACCCGATCGAAGGCCTTTGCGATATCCAGGCTAACCGCAAGAGCCTCTCCCTTATTTTCGATGGCTTCTGCCCAGCGGTGAGAGAGGTATACAAGAAGATCACCAGCTGAGCGACCATGGCGAAAACCATATTGCTTGTCACTGATCAGCTGGTGCTCTTCGAGGTAGCCAAGTAGTTGATCGTTAATGATCCTCTCCATCACCTTAGAAAACAGGGAGGTTATCGCAATAGGCCTGTAGTTGGACGGGTCTGAGCGGTCACCCTTCTTAGGAATTGGGTGAACCAAGGCTGTCTTCCAGGAAGACGGAACAGTTTCTGAGTGATATGAGTGCCTGAAAAAACGCGTTAGTACCAGTGTCAACTCCGGAGCGCACGTCTTCAGCACAATAGCCGGGATCCCATCCGGCCTTCTCGATTTTCGGATGTCAAGGGAAAAGAGAGTTCGCCGCACCGCACTTTGTGTAAAGCGGATTTCAGGCATCAAACTCCCGCACCGTGGGATGGTAGGTGGTACGTTTCCCCCGTCATCCAGCGTCGAATTAGAAGCAAAGATTGTGCCCAGTAGATCGGCTTTCTCTTTTGCTGTGTGGGCCAGCGAGTCGTCCGGTTTGCGCAAAGGCGGTAGAGACGTCTGACAGAAGTTGCCCTCAACAGCTTTGGCGAGAGACCAGAAAGCACGACTCCCAGACGGGAAGCTAGCCAATCTCTCTCCAATGCTGGCAATATGCACGCACTTTGTCCTAGCAATTCGCTTCTTGAAGGATCTGGAGGCAGCGTTGTACTGTTTCTTCAATTCGGAGGTGTTGGACTCGTTGTTATCTCGTGCTGCAACCCAAGCACGGTAAGCGCAGTTCTTGAATTCGGAAACCCCGAAGCAGTCCGCACCGTACTAGGGTTGGGTTTTTCCACCGAGTGGTACCACAGAGCTAGCAATATAACATTCCATGCCCTGAATGACCACATCAAGGTTTTAATTTACTTTGATTTTAACCAGACAACATAGTTACACTGTGATGTTGAAAAATGGCAAAGCATATTTTCACATTAATACTTATTTTTTTTTAATTTTTCAAAGAAGAAAACCTTTTACTACTAGAAACATTTATTTTGAAATATTAGCTTTGCTATGCAACAGAAGCATTAGCATAACACAAGTTAATGAGGGGCAATTATTATTGGTCAGAGAGTGATATCCATGACATTAAACATTGATAAGAATGTTACACACCATTACCATGTTTTATTTTTTAGGTATAAACTTGCGCAAAATGTAAGCTACAATGATTACTAGAGATCGGATAATCGGATGCATATTTACCTAGAGTTAATTTTTGGCTAGCAAATTATGGAAGCAGCTTCTTAGGATACTTTTATTAAAATTAAAATCCCGGGATTGCATAAATAATTGGATATAATACAGAGTGCCACATTACATGTGTACTGAGCCGAAAGGGGGTGTTTCTGGGCCCCGAAGGGCATATTACGTTGTAACAGGGCAATAATTGCCCTGAATTACAATTACATGAATGACAATTATTGTCATTTGTGTCACTTAAATTTGAATTTACTGGGATTCCAGGATTTTTAAACAAAAGCAAAATTTTAATTTCCCGAGACCCCGGGAGTTTTCGATAAAAAGTGCTTTCCATAATAGCCAACATCTCAACTTATGCATCCCAATATCCGATCTCTAATGATTACACAGTGAATAGCACCAACAGATCCTGATAACCATATATTTATTACAATGACCATTTATTACAACAATAATGGTCATTATGAAAGAGCAGCTTATGCTATCAATGTTGGCTCAAAATTATGTTAGGATGAGATAAGTCATTCTGTCTGTCACCTAAATCTATGACTCACCACTTGTAGATAGTCTTCTTTGGCATCTACATATTGAGCTAGCTTAAGGTAAACAGTTGCTCGCTGCATACGAGCTGAGGTGAAGTCAGGTTTCAGCTCCAACACCTTTGTGAAGTCTTGGAGAGCAAACCTGGCCTTGCCAAGGGCATAGTACACTGTGCCTCGCTTGAAATATGTAAGGTAGTTTTGTGGATCCCCCTCTGTAAAATAAAGAACATTTTAATAAAAACGATATAATTGTTCTTGAATGAATTAGGACAATAAACTATACTTATGAGAACTATGTAACCAGCAATAAAGATAAATCTTTGTTTCAAGTAGGTCAACAAAATAATTACCCTAATTGATTGATTTATTTATTTCTTCATGTTATACCTACCTACCTACAGGGAGATACCTGGCAGCTGCAATGTAAACAGAAAACAGCTGCCACTATTTTAAAGTCTGTCGGTAGATTTATAGCTGCCGGCGTCAAGTTAAACCTTGGCTATGTCGAGGAACGCTTGTCGGTTCTCATTCGGCAGCCAACGGTCGAGTAGGTACAGTAAGACGACACTCACCCACTGCTGCATGGTAGTGGGTCAGTGCGTCAGACAACTGCCCTCGCGCCAGGAAGTCCCGCCCTAGGTCCAGGTGCTTGTTCACCTCCGCCGGTGTCGCACACTCTGAAACTGCACCAAGACACATCAAAACATAGCCCCTTTATACAGTAATAACACAAATAGATAGGTTAAAACTGTACCCACATTCTAACACTATTTCTAGCACTAATATCACAAGGCATGATGTCACTTTGTTCCAGCTGATATTCGCCAGGTAGTCCATTATAAAACTATGTTTTAATGAGGCGGTCCTCAGCACAATTTCGAATCATTTACTATTTCAATTGAATACAAAATAATCATTTGACGGATTCACAACCCATTTTTCGGTCGTCTCTTTTCGTGGTTTGTTCTGATTGGACCAAATCAGTAATCAAAGAAGGGTCCGGTTAATTTACGACCAAGTATTACACAGCCCGAAAATGTACAACCCGGAAAGCACAGCCTGGAAAACACGGCCCGGATTCCATGTACAAAATGTACATGAAATCCGGGCCGTGTTTTCCAGGCTGTGCTTTCCCAGCACAGTCGGGATTGTACAGCCAGGATTGCACGACCATGGATTTGGTGACCATGCTCTGATTGGTCGAAAGCCTATGCTCTGTTTAGATGCACTACACAGTAAGTATAGGCAAGTAGCACAGATTAAAAATTATATAAAATAAGAGAATTATTCAGAGATTAATGTTAGAAAAAAATAAAATTCTGGCACTTCGGCGGCCGCTGCCGCGGCACGCTCGCTTTGCTCGCTCGCCTCGTGCGTAATTTATATGTTTTAACATAACCTAACCAATCCGAGTCGGATCAACAAGTGAGTGAGTAAGTAATTGACGAGTGTAAACAAAGCCTTAGTTTTGGCATCAAAATTTTGGCTGCGTTTTATCGGGTCGTGCTTTCCAAAGGTGTGCTTATTTTGTACGGCTTGGAATGTACAGCCTTGGATTACACAGCCATGGATTTCGCGACCAAATTGTACATCAATTCCGGGCTGTGTTTTCCTCGGCTGTACAATCCTTGGTTGTACATTATTGGCACCCATCAAAGAAGATACAGACTACAGATAAAGAAAAATAATAGATAATACCAGAAACTAAAAACTCGCAAGCAAAGAATGAGTTTTATATATATGAAAATGATTAGTGTTACCCTAAATCCATAAATCCCATAAATTATCATACATTTTAAGAGTAGTAGAGCTCTTTGTGAAGGGCTCGTCCGGGGAAGTACTACCACCACGCCTTTTTCTGCCGCCAATCAGAGTTGCTGTGTTTCGGTTTGAAGAGTGTGGTGAGAATGGAGTTGTGGTGCGTGACTTACGAGGCAATGCTTTGTTATAGGTGATGGTTACCACATAACATCAGGTGGGCTATCTGCTTGTTCCATCAGCTAGATTTATAAAAAAAAAGTTTCTGTTAAAGTATTGCAATAGTTAGTCTAAAAGGACAGAAAAAACTACACAAAGCCAGAGAAAAACCCATATCCGAAAGTACAAAAATAATTTATAGTAAGTAACAACGCAAAGTAAGTAGGTACGAAACTAAACTACAAAAAACTGGCAGCACAGTTCTCATTCATTTAGCTCAATCACTGGCCTCAGTGTATTTATTGAGGTCAGTGAGCTCAATACATTGTCTCGTTCGTTTGTTCGTTTCGTTCGTTCATCGTTCTTGTTCTTTCTTTCATTCTTTCATTTTCAAGAATCAACAAAATTTGGTTAGTGTGTGAAATTTCGTGATTTTATCAATTAATTTGTAATAAAACTCGAAAATAACAACTGGTTCAAGAAAATGTAACATGTTTGATTGCCTTACATTTTGTGAACAAGTTAGATTGCCGTCCGCTTTGGAGATAAATCCAGATGTAAACTTGGATGTCAACATAACCTCTGTATGAAGTGAGATTCTGGTGTATGTTTTGTAATCCAAGTGGTAATTTTAGGTATGGCCGACGCTGCACCGCCTACAGCGCCCAAGGCGAAGGCGCCCAAAAACAAGGCTTCCAAAGAGAAGACCCCGAAGGCCGCCCAGGCTCCAGCGACGACGTCCGTTGAACAGGTGAAGGCGGTCCGCAAAGTATCGTCAAAGGCGCGCCACGGTCGTCTGTACGCCAAGGCAGTGTTCACCGGCTACAAACGTGGCCTGCGCAACCAGCACGAAGGCACAGCCCTCCTCAAGGTACCTACACAATAACAATCTATTTATTTGAGGTTAGAATAACAAATCAACAGTAGACCTATCTCTTATGTCCTATTTACTGCTTCAGACCATTAGTGAATTATTTATGAGGCACCTGTTCTCATTCAGCCTAGGTCTCATTAATGCTCTCTGTGAAAGCTCTAAATAAAAACTAAATGAGCAGTTGATTGTTTATTTGCCGATCCTTCATTACCCTTCAGCTGACGAGTTTGGCGACTTGCCGTCTGACACACTTCCGAGATTTGAGTCTCAACACTCAATTTGTTTTTTTGGATTTTTGACAGAAATCCTAAATTCTTACCAATAGAAATCTAGTCTGTAGTAGCCCTATAGTTTTGGTGCTGCAGTATTGGAGCACCAATCTAAAGTGGAGAGTTATACCATTCTGTTCTGTGGTGCATGAAAGTTTTTAATTTTAGTGTTTAGTGTTTGTTACATAGTTTGTTTATTTGGATATGCACTTTTCTTTCTACTTACCTTGTTAGAAGGAATTACTTTTTCTCAGCCCAAACTTAAATTAGAATTGATTGTTTGGACCATACTCTAACCTGTCAATGTTAGTTTATGTCATGTCATGGGTTTCCTCACAACAGTGAGGAAACCCATGACATTGACAAATGATAAAGGATAACAACCCAGGATTGTTATCCTTTATCATTTGAGAGCACTGCCATCATGCATGTCACTATGTATGGTTGCATGCTCACTATGTCATGGGTTTCCTCACTGTTGTGAGGAAACCCATGACATAGTGAGCATTTACATGTTGACCATATCTATGGTAGAATGGGCAGACTAATCTTTGAGAATGGTGTATGTGCTGGGCAAGCCTACTCAATCCAAAATCCTGTCCCAGGCAGTATATTGCCCCTTAAATAGGGGTTCAGTGCAAAGGTTTACTTTTACTATGTCAGTTTTTACTACTTCTGACCTAATATTCATGCTGAATAGGTACTACACAGTTTTTACTTATTAAATGATGCCTAATGACATTTGAAACCTGAACCAATCATGTGGTCAATTTATCCAACTGATTAAGTTTATTCAGAGCTTTGGTTCTTTTACTTTTATCATGTCACTGACAAATGATCTGTACATTCCAGGTTGAAGGCGCCAAGGACCGTGATGACTCCACCTTCTACATTGGCAAGCGTTGTGTGTATGTGTACAGAGCTAAGAAGAGGACACCAATTGCTGGCGGCCCTCGGGGCAAGAAGACTAAGCTCCGCGCTATCTGGGGCAAGGTGACCCGCTCCCACGGCAACTCCGGCAGTGTACGTGCTCACTTCAAGACTAACCTACCAGCACACGCGATGGGACATAGAATAAGAGTGGTAAGTTGATGAGTTCAACATTATATGAACTTTAAGAGTTTCTTTCCCATACAATGTGAGTATGATTGAGTTGATTTTCAACTAAAGTAATCAGGTGCGAGTTTCAAAAAACAGCATTTATGAACATTTTGACCCAGTACTGTGCAAGCCAACTTTTTCCATTAATTTCTGAATGATGCCTATGACATTTGAAACCTGAATTTATTATGGACAAATTTATTATTGATAATCCCCTAAGCATTCAGAATGTAACAGCACACGGCTACATGATAATAACTGATGTTTCCTTGTTTCAGATGCTGTATCCTTCAAGGATCTAAGCCTGCTGTTAATTCTAAGCTAAGACTACCTAATATAAAATCCAAAAAAAACAGTAATTTGTTTTCTTGTTATTTAAAAATCCTAGTAGGTATATCGAAATTGATAAGTATTTATTATCTATAAGTAATGGATTGCCTATTGCCACTGATAGTCGAAAGTCTCATGTCCACTGCTGGACATAGGACATCAGAAACTTAGGTTCTGTACAGTGTTGCCAGATTACTCATGCGACGTCGGGATTTTGGTACTTTTTGAGTGAAAAAAGCTGGATTCTTTTGTCGAAAGTGGGACTAAAAAACGTGTTTTTTTTTTTTTTATTTGAGTAAAAATTACGTTTACCTGACAATAGATAGCAAAAATAGCCATAGAAATAGTATTTTAATAAAAATATGATATTTGGAATCAGATTTACCCTATGGTTAAATAGTTGTCGCGCGCCTGAGAGCCTGTCCCGCGCGGCACATTTAATTTTGATTTAAAAATCGGGACGTCTGGCAATGCTGGTTCTGTAGTTCCCCCAAACAATATTCTTAGAATTTTTTGTATAACTATTAATTGCAGCTGCATTTATGTGTGCACTAGGAATTTTATTTCAGTTCCTTGGAACACCCTGGATCTTCGTCCATTGCAATTAATAAATTATTATAGAGGAAGCAATCACTTGGATAAAAACGTGTTAGCGCGGCGCCGAGGCGAGGGAAGATCAATTACCTACACCACACATTGCGGCAGCCAGCGAGATCAACACCGGTGGAAACCAGACCCTCCCGGACTAACCACAGACGCACGTTGTAATGCATTCATGTGGCTTTCAAGCTGTTCTCTGGTTGCGAGAGTGGAGTTCTTTACCGAGACGATCTTTGCCTGGAAGAGATCGCTCTCAGCGATAAGGTCGCCCATTGTTTTACCTTAAGGCGAAGACAAGAGCTAATGTGACTCTCGCTCGCACGTTTCGACATGTTGAAAGATATAAAATCACTAAACTCATTTTCGAAAAATCGCAATCAACCATTTTGTGTGCAATCACATTGCACACAGTTGAGTAAAAATTCATTTTGATCGATACATGTTTTCCTACTCTAAAGTGTGCTTTTCTAGTTTTCGTACATAATCAAACTTTTAAGTAGGAAAACTTAGTGATTTTTTTACTAAACTGTGTGCAATGTGATTGCACACAAAATGGTTGATTGCGATTTTTCGAAAATGAGTTTATTGATTTTATATCTTTCAACATGTCGAAACGTGCGAGCGAGAAGTTGTTTGATAGTTGTCAGCCCCTTAATGTATGCTTTAACCTTGTACTATGTTTCTGTGTGGTGAACAATAAAGAGTTAGAGCTATCTATCTATCCATGCATAGTTGCTAAGCTTGCATTGCGTTGACTACTTCCATCTACTTAGATGACAAGTCCCCAATCCGATGAGGTCACAATAGTCGATTGTTTACCAAGGGAGCAAACAACTATTTTAATGGTGAGAGTGTTTCTTTGAATCCAGAGCGGAGCGAATGATTCTAGAGTAGATTCCCGAGCGTAGCGAGGGATTCAAAGTACTTCACTTGAGCTTAAAATAGTGTGGTTCCCTTTTTATCACCTTCTATGAGAAAATAAGTAAGTGCAACTTATGAATAATCATAGTCAAAGTCCAAGTCACATACACACATATTCACATAGGTAGTCATAGTAGGTTCATTGTTTTCTACTTTTTTTATTTGGCTCAGGCGCTTATTTCTTATTATACAGCCTGTTTGTTCATACAGTGTTCGTAATTTATTTGGTGTTTGTAACTTTTAAGTAAGCAGACGTATCTACTGTTCATCATCATCATCAACAGTATGTGGAAGTCCACTGCTGAACATAGACCTACTCTATACATTTCCAGGTAGAACGATTATAAGCCCTCTTCCACCGATTTTCCGCAGCTCTCACAATGTCATGTCGTTGATCCATCGGATAGAAGAGCGTCCCACGCTTCGCTTCCAGTTCATTGTTGTAATTCGAGAATCTTTAATAGGTACACCTAGCGATTTATTTTACGTGCCCATTGCCAGCTCAACGTGCTAATTCTGCGGGGTATGCTATTTCCTCAATCTATCTATCACAGTAGTGAAACTCCCAGCAAAGCTCTCCATAGCCCGACTTACCCTAGAGCCTGGCGATAAGTATCGTAGACTACATACCTACAACTGAATTGTTTCGCTTGCAAGCAGTAGGTATAACTAGGTTGATTCTGCTGTTTTCTTATTTTGACAAATGTGGTGTATCTTTCAGCCTTTTATTAGGTGGAAATGCTAACAATCACAAATAGGTAAGTAACATTTTTTCTTTAGATAGGTAGTCAGTTGGACCGCTGCCCTGCACCTCATCAAACCGGACGGCAGGTAGGTAGGTAGGCAATCCGTCAAGTCCCAAGGTTATGAGGCCGATGGCTTCGAAAATTAAAGGCCATAGTAACTGCTGCCAATCTGGGGCCTTATGCTCACTTCGAGCGAGATTATCTCACGGTGGAGATGACGTCATATCTCGTTCGATAGCTATTATATCCCCATTCTCACAATCTCACTACCCAATTTTCTCATTCAAAGTTCATGCGAGACGCAACGTCAACGAGTTATTGAACGAGATATGACGTCATCTCCACCGTGAGATAATCTCGCTCGAAGTGAGCATAAGGCCCCTGTTGGTACTTATAACTTTCGAGCAAGACGGTACTACCTACGTCTTGCCCGAAAGTTTAAGTTACCTACCTACAGTACACCGAAAACGGTCAAGGCAGAAATTTATTTATTTATTTAATAAAAACAGTTAAAAACCAAACATTCATTAAATCAGAAAAAGAAAATAAGTATAGTAACATAAACTATTTAAAAACACATAAAAATCATTAGAGAAAAAATAAAATACAAATTGTAATAATATTAAAATAAAAAAAATGTCACAGCTATCAAAAAAAATAACAAATAATAATAATAATTATGTCAACCATTTAAATTAAATAATACTTAATTAAATTATATTGAACTAGCGGCCTGTCCCAGCTTCGCATGGGTGGATATACATTTTTTGAAAATTTTTGGATAAACTTAGAACGTAGGTTAGAGTCTCGCGTGTACTTATTTCGCACGCCCTTCTCCCTGAGTGAGTAAAAACGCGCCCCTTGGAACCGCGCGTTCACTAATAATATTTTAAAGCGAGCTAAAATTTTTAATTTTGTAATATCTTTTGAATGGAATGTCCGATTTGTAAAATTCAAAAAGTAATCTATATGTATTGAAACAGTCTTGAATACGAAATGATTTATTTGGATAAGGATTAATACCAAGGTACAAATAAAGAGCCTTTTCTAGCAGCGGCAATTCAATTAAATTTTTATAATAAAAGAACACTTATTGTGACATAACTATAATAGATAGACATATGCTGTCGCGACATTTTTTGTAGATGATGACGTGTTCTGCAAAGTCGTAGTACATTATTTTGTTCTATCATCAATAGTTTTCGCAGCGCACGCGATGTAAGGTTTTTGTTATCCACCTTGGGTTACATTATTGGAGTTTTAGTAAGGATCCCTGATTTTTTTGAAAATATAATATAGCCTATGTTACTCAGGGATAATGTAGCATTCTAATGGTGAAAGAATTTTTGAAATCGGACCAGTAGTTTTTGAGCCTATTCGTTACATACAAAAATACAAACATACAAAAATACAAATCTTTCCTCTTTATAATATTAGTGTAGAAGTGTAGATGTAGATTAAACTGAATACAATCATTCATCACGCTCACATAACTTCAGACATTCATGCATAACTTTGGACCATCCATCCGCAAACAAGTCACATTCAGGATTGGCTCTCAGGAGAGCGTTGAGCGCCTCCAGGACGCGGGGCACAGGTGAAGCAGCTCTAGCAGCGGTGCGACACGCCGGCACGGCAAACAATTTATGTCTCCGGCCTCTACAGTAACTATCCGGGGTATAAAATAGGCACAACACATCGCTCAGGTCTGGCGCATCAATCATGCCTCGGAAGATTTTACACGCCAACGTGATTTGATTGTTGGCTCTTCGGACTCCCAACGAGTTGTATCCTAGACATCCGAGGAGGAATTTTGTTGAAAGAAAAAGAAGAAAAAGAAAAAGAAAGACCCTTTTAAGAGTAGTAGAGCTCTTTGTGAAGGGCTTGTCCGGGGAAGTAGTACCTACTTCCACCACGCCTTTTTCTGCCGCCATGCAGCGTTGCTGTGTTTCGGTTTGAAGAGTGTAGTTGCCGGTGTAATTACAGGCACATGAGGCTTAACATCTGTATGCCTCAAGTTGATGGACGTAGGGCACGTTCATATCGTGCGTGACTTACGAGGTAATGCTTTGTTATAGGTGATGGTTACCACTATACATCAGGTGGGCCATCTGCTTGTTCCATCAGCTAGCTGTATAAAAAAAACCCGGTTTGTTTCTAAGCCTTAGATCTTGTCATGTATTCCTTTAGTTTTCGGGAGTAGTCTTTTTACACCCTGTCGCAGAATAAATAATAGTATACCCTGTATTTAACGGGAGGTATACTATAAATTCATACATATTTATCTATACATATACATATAACCCAAGGTAGGTAGGTAGGTACTTAAATTATATTCATGATGAAACGCAGGTAGGTAAATTGTTTGTTATTTCAGTAAGTACATAAGTGAGGCCTAACTGTTGTGATTGCACAAACTAACAATACTTAGACTTAGGTCGGTAGTAGGTAGGTACTTACCTCATGATCGTTCCCTAATGCGTTAGGTAAGTAAGTATGTTTGTCGGTACAAAGGCAATTGTTTTATGGAAAATTTTGAACATCGTAAATAGGTAGGTAAGGTAGGTACTAGGTAGGTACATGGGTTGGGTGTCTACCTACTTACATGCAGGAGTAGGTATTGCCTCCTTGTTTGTGTAGAGCGACTAGTCCATGGGAAAACCAATCCAAACTAGAATACTTGACAAATTGACAGGCCTCAACTGAGCTGCAGTCGGTAGCAGCTCTGCCTTCTGCGCTGCAGGTTGTGGGCTCGACAGAAATCAAGCATTTGTGTCATGAAAATTATTATTTATTATGTCTGGGCGTTTAATATAGGTATATTATATTTAAACCACAAAAAGGTAACCTCAAAAGTAATTATTCTATAAGGTATTTGGTTTCCATAGTACTTTTTAGTTTGGGGGTTGGCTATAGCAATCCGGTATCTGGGATTAACTATGATTTTCACTTAGAGGTCTTGATAGGGTTCAGCATAAACCTTTTAAGCTATTTTTTGATCCAGGAGATGTATTTCGAAATATTACGATGTACCCAAAAAAATAATGTACCGAGACGCATCGCAAGGTGAATTGTCAAAAACATGTAAAAAATGCGTGACATGAAGGACAACTCTACGTCATTGCGTCATGATCTTAGCGGGAAATCGTACTTTGAAAAAATTCTGAAGGGCGGATCCGACATGTTAGGTTATGTTAGAACATATAAACTACGCACGAGGCGAGCGAATCGTGCCGCGGCAGCGGCCGCCGAAGTGCTAAAAAGGTTTCTTTTATTTGAACTAATCTCTGAACTATATCTCCCAAGACGAGGCATCGTTTTGGACAGTTCTAATGGATTCCAATTATCAGGCTGTACATTAATGTCCTTTTTATTAATGGTCGTTCAATAAAAGAACCCTGAGCTGCGTATTGCATTGGAAAATTTGGAGTCGCTTCATAAATAGGTACAGCTAAAAAACTGAAGTTATAAATTTTCATTTCCTGGACAAAAGGACTCGAGGGAAGGACTTCCCATCTGCCCCCACTTGCAGCCCCCCTACTCCCAACTCCCAACCCAGATACCGGATTGCTATAGTTTAACCTAGTTTGGGGCTAGATATCGTTGTGTGAAAATAAACAAAAATACTTATGCATTATTTTCAGTTGAGCTATAAGATATCGATCTGCCGGCCAAAATTGTACCTTTAGATAGAGCTACGCGGCGTAGCAGTATGCGTAGCAAACAATCCCCCAAAAAACCGAGATAGATAGGTAGGTACACCTATGAAACGTTCCGTAATCTATGATTTATTTTATAACATAATCCACAGCTCATAAAATACGAACATGCAGCCAATAATGGTTAGGTACCTACAATTTTAGGTAAAACAAATATAGATAAGGAGTTTTATGAGTAGTAGAGCTCTTTGTGAAGGGCTCGTCCGGGGCTCAGACAAAATAAAAAAGTATTTTATTTTGTCTGAGGTCCGGGGTTGATGCCTGTCCGGGGTTGTCCGGGGTTGTCTGCAGCCAAGCAGCTTTGCTGTGTTTCGGTTTGAAGAGTGTGGTTGCCGGTGTAATTACAGGCACATGAGGCTTAACATCTGTATGACTTAAGTTGATTGACGCAGGGCAGTGCATCGTAGGGCACGTTCATATCGTGCGTGTCCTACGAGACAATGTTTTGTTATAGGTGATGGTTACCACTTAACATCATGTGGGCCATCTGCTTGTTCCATCAGCTAGTTGTATAAAAAAAAGATAGTTTTTTAATATTTATTTAACCATATAAACCAGTTCGTTATTAGTAGCTACCTAGTTTGTCGAACGACCACAGGTAGGTAACAGTGGTCGTTGTATCGACAAAAAACCTGCGCTGATTGTCGTGTACTTTCTGATTTTCACTTAAAAAAATATTCAATGTCATGATCACATCTATAAGTAGTGCTAATGTGCGTATCGTATCTACAATTAATTAAGTAGGTACGTAACATATACCTCAGAACAATAGCATTTCAACAATAGACCCATATCTAACTCCCATACCAGCTCATCGAGTAGTAGGTACACGTATTTATGTACATGTAGGCGGGTTCAAAGTACCAGCGCAGAAACCAACGTAGTATTTATAGATTTTAGAAACTAGAAAATACTCGTATTGTAGGTAACTACCTACTATAGGTAGTACTATACAAAGTTATTATGCTAATAGGGACTAAATGTTCAATGTCGGAGGTAGGTACCTAATACTACGAACTTTTATTTATTACAATGTAGAGAACTTTAATTCTATAATTTTTTTAGCGCTACGGAAGTTCTACTCAGCAGTAGCCCACGTCTGAGTTTTGTTTACCTTAATTCGTATTTCATAACGTCATGCCTTTATTTTATGGAGACTCGTGAGTTCTCAGCACGCCCGATAGAGGCGCTTATCGAATCTCCATACAAAAAAGGCCTGATGTTACGAAAAACGAAATACGAAAAATGGTAAACAAAACTCAGACTTGAGGTACTGTACCTACCTACTGCGTTCACAATTTATTTTTGAATTGACTACTTGGGTAGGTAAGTACTTTAGAAAATTATAAGGTCGTACGTATCTTGGTATAGTAAAATATGTAGGTATTACCTTTAGTAGTACCTACCTACTTATTTTTAAACAAAGCTTAGATCACCCTGCATTACAGGTCTCCACAATGGCACCGGCACAGGAAGCGCATTGTGAAGCTATCGGCGGCTGCCATCTGTAGCGGACACCCTGGCCTGGCCCTCGTCACGCACACAAAGACTAGGCTTCTTTGAGATATACCCACATCACATGTGGAATGGCGACATTATATGAAGAATTATATTATTGAAGAAATTGATGAAAATGGAATCGTAACTCCGTATTGTTTTCCTAATCTATCTCGTCTAGTTGTCTCACGATTACGCACAGGTTTCTCCAAGTCATTCCACTTTTCGCTGTGCTCTGCCATCTTCAGTTCAGACAGCCTATAAAGCTTCCAGGTTCTCCGCCTGACGCTTCCTAGGCAGTTTGCTTATTGCTGGATAAATTACTCTACGTTCCTGCGTAAAATAGCTGCTGAGATACGAATTCAATGTCAAATAGAAGGTTACGTTACAAGCTCATGGTAGTCGACAGAGGTAGAACCCTCTCAGGTCCCGTAGGACCTGAGAGGGTTCTACTTTCAACTCCCGCCAACTCCAACTTTTTCAGTTTTTTACCGCCAACCCGGGCAGGTTACGACCTGCCCGGGCGTTGAAAAGGTGGACAGCTTTATCTACCTTGGCTCTATCATTAGTAACGATGGAAGTTGTGTAGCGGAGATTAAACGTCGGATTGCCATAGGCAGGTCGTGATTGGAGAAGATCTGGAAAAATCGGGGAATAACGTGGAAAACAGGATCCGCCTCGTCAGAGCCCTAGTATTTCCCATTTTCCTCTATGGCGCGATGCATTCGAGATGTAGTGCTGGAGGCGAATACCGTGGACGGCAAAGCGCACAAATGCATCGATCCTCACGCAGCTCAATATAAAAGACCGACTATGTACCATATGTCATCGTCGTATCCTCTCATATTTTGGCCACATTGCGAGACGTGGAGTCAACAATCTAGAAAAGCTGGTCATAGTCGGCCACGTGGAAGGGAAAATCATCCCGTGGAAGATCCCCAACCAGATGGTCTGACCAGCTTAGAGAAAGGGACACGTCATTCTACAGTGTAGTCCAGATGGCTACGGATCGGAGTCGCTGGATACAGGCCGTCTACGCCTACAGAACAACACCTGGTTGATCACGATCTTCAGGAATGAAGTACCGACCAAGAAGAAGAAGACGGATATGATGTAAACCTCAATAAAATCGTCCGTATAGGAAAGGTCCTATAAGGACGGATGGTTAAGCTACGTGAGCGTAGGGACGCGCCCTTGGCCGTGCAGGCGCGGTGTGACCGCCGCGCCGCGCCGGTTTCTCCAGCCAGCATCACCACTATTTATAGCAGAGTCGAGACTAGACGAGGCGTGGGAAACCGCCATTGTTTTAGGGTACATTCAATACATACATTAGTACTATTTCTTTGTGCTGTTATGTAATCTCAATTCAAATCACTCTTTTTGTGATATGTTTATTACTTACCTACCTACGTGATTTGGTTTTTAAGATTTTAGAGGTATTTACATACTTATTAATATGCGTATTTTTTCATAATTTATTAAGACGCAGACAACCATTAAACATTATTTAGTTCGTACATTTACAAAATTAATAGATATAAAATAGCTGAAAGAAGTAATGAAAAATCGCATCATCAAACCATGTTTTGGAGAATAACATCACATAAGTATAGATAGATTGAACAGCTTTAGATAAATAAATAAATAAATAAGAACTTCATTGAGGACAGTTAATATAAAGTTATAACATTAAAAGTACAGTAGGTTGTACAACAATCGGCTGACTTGTCGTAGATATCGATCTCTTCCAGACAACCGTTACAACAAACTAAAGTGAGAAGTAATATTTTGCATCAACGACTGAGTTCATCAACTGAGGCCGGGCCCCCAAATTTCAGGGAAGGTTTCTCCCCGCTTAGAAATAGCAAATTCATACTTTCAATTCTTATGCACCGAAGTGTAAGCACGGTACCTACGACGACTAAGATACTAAGTAAATACGGTGTAACTTATGCGTTTTGTTCATCGAGCCCGTAGGACCCATCGGAACTAGGTAGTACTTTATGCATACCATTCCGCGGTATTTCAAGCATCGGGTTTCAGATGTAGCCACGTGTAGGTACGTTGATAGACTGGTACTGTTATTTCATCATTAAATCAACAAGCCATCAAAACTCAACGTATGCAAAGGACATTTCTAATTGATCAGGAAGTTGTTACTACAAGTGGGTCGGCTCCAATTGAAGTCCGTTGTATCCTACGGACAATTGCGCTTCAGTGACGATCTACCGCACCTACTCGCACTTGGCTCTCTAGGACGAGTGGGATGCGCACAGACCATGTGAGACGGTTTGGGTTGTAAGCTAGGAAAATGTCAGTAGGTCACGCTCTGTGCGGTTGAGAAGTGAATCGCTAACGGGTTTCTTCACAAAATTAATCATCTTTCGAGGATTTTAGCTAACTGTACCCGAAGTATGAGTTGTGTTTACCATATTTGGTTTCTTGTTTTTCGTTTTTGTTCCGTGTTCATTGCGGGTTTTGTATGAAGACGCGATAGATATACCGATACGGAACTTTATGTTGCAAGTATGATGAAAATTAGTAGTGGAACGTAAGTTCCGTATCGGTATATCTATCGCGTCTTCATACAAAACCAGCAATGAACACGGAACAAAAACGAAAAACGAGAAACCAAATATGGTAAACACAACTCATACTTGGGGTACAGTTAACTAAAATCCTCGAAAGATGATTAATTTTGTGAAGAAACCCGATATACCCGAAAAACCAAATATGGTAAACACAACTCATACTTGGGGTACTGGTTCTTATAGTTCTTGATCTAATTACTACCTTCGTATACCCTGAAAAAGTCCTGAAACGGCTAGGCACAAAACGGATTTCCGCTACGAAGTCAAATGGTTATTAACTTGTAACATCACAAGAATCCCAGACCGCCTATAAAAAGCCTAGTTAAATCTAGGCTTCAGTTTCACGTGACAAAACCAAGAAGAATAGGCATCTGCTACTCATTTACCCACACATTCTGATCCCGGCTTTATTTATTGCAATTCTTTTTATCACTCCTTACCTTGTGACTGGCGCCGTACAAACAAACAAACAAAACAATTGCCCCCAGCTGCTGATTGGATAATGAGGGATGTAAGTGTCCACGAATAACCCAGATCCTGTCACTCCACTGGGTTATTTCTGGACTGCGTAGGTGTTGGATATTCCTTACTTCTCTGAAACGTTATGAGGAAAATAATATGACAAAGAGCCGTTCTATCATCCATATAGGTATAACATTGAAGTCTTTTTTTTTTTTTTTTTTTATACAACCAGCTCATGGAACAAGCAGATGGCCCACCTGATGTTAAGTGGTAACCATCACCTATAACAAAGCATTGCAAAGCAAGTCGTGCTGTTTCTAAGATAAAATAAGTAAAGCATAGCATAGCAAGCAAGCAAGGATGTTCGTGGTTTATATTGTGATCACAATACAATAATTTCGGCTACAACAGTCGCTAAGACTTATGGAGGCTTTCAGCCGAAACACCGCAACCACTCCTACCAGGGTATCATCTTTTTGCTTCAGTACTATTTTGGAAAATCAAATTCATATAGCACGACAGTCACCTAAGTGGGTACTGCAAACTAACTGTCGTCGCTGTGCAAGGGCCGTTAGTTCAGCGATGTCAGCACCGAGTGCCAAGTCCTTCGCTCCCGTGAGGTTTCGACCCATTACACTTGCATTACCAGCTCGCTGTACAGGCTTTAGTACAGTCAGCCTCATTACTATCCATTAGTTATATACTATAGCACTATAAGTCACCATTATGTACATGTACGCATTTTATAAAGGGTTTCGGGTGTTTGAAGGCCGATTTTAGCCAAAGTAGCCCATTAAGTAGGTACTACTTTTTTTTAATGATTATGAAAGCTTAGAGTCTGGAGAATTCTTGAGACCTACTTAGGAACCATGAATTCACTTGTTTAGATTTTTTATTAAAAGTTGAAAATTCAGGTCATAATTTTCATCTAACGTAAATTTTTCACTTTATACCGTTATTTTCATCAAAGTTACGAAGCTGATTGTTTTATGCATAAAAGTACAACTCATGAAGATACAGTTGCTAGAAAAAAATCTCGAAAAAGTCTTCTTCTTTTCTTTTAGAATTTATTTAAGTTTTAAGTCGCGGACGGGGATGATTCGGGTACCCCAAGTGGTACTCTATCTCTGGACCTCCGCTTGACACTATTTTTTGGGACACCCTGTATAAAACCGACAACCTCTTCTATTGGAAGCAAATTAAGAATATAAAAATATTCGAATCGGTGGCATCGGTGCAGTGTCTTATCTACATCTACATCTACATCTACACTAATCTACACTAATATTATAAAGAGGAAAGCTTTGTATTTTTGTATTTTTGTATTTTTGTATGTAACGAATAGGCTCAAAAACTACTGGTCCGATTTCAAAAATTCTTTCACCATTAGAATGCTACATTATCCCTGAGTAACATAGGCTATATTATATTTTCAAAAAAATCAGGGATCCTTACTAAAACTCCAATAATGTAACCCAAGGTGGAAACCAAAAACCTTACATCGCGTGCGCTGCGAAAACTATTGATGATAGAACAAAATAATGTACTACGATTTTGTAGAACACGTCTCGTCTATCTACAAAAAATGTCGCGACAGCATATGTCTAACTATTATAGTTATGTCACAATAAGTGTTCTTTTATTATAAAAAATTAATTGAAATGCCGCCGCTAGAAAAGGGTCTTTATTTGTACCTTGGTATTAATCCTTATCCAAATAAATCTTTTCATAATTAAGAAGGTTTCAATACCTATAGATTACTTCTTAAATTTTTCAAATCGGACATTCCATTCAAAAGATATGACGAAATTAAAAACGTCCACGGGTCCACGGGTCACGCTCGGGGTGCGATTTCACTCTCTGGCGTGCAAATGTATGAAATAAGTAGACGCGAGGCTCGAACCCACGGTCTAAGTTTATCCTAAAATGTTCAAAAAATTTATGACCCATGCGAAGCTGGGACAGGCCGCTAGTGCTTAGATATACAAACTGGAAAAAAACAGGAATTATGTTCTAAGTCCGAAAACAGCGATATTAAAATTTAATTCTTATCTTTAAGTTGCATATTTTAAAAATATGAGTTTAATGTGTTGCTTACAGTACCTATACGAGGAGCTGGATAGGTTAGATAAATAGTTATAGTGCTCCCAGATCGCATCTCCGCGAAATGTGTTATCGGAGCGTGTACATGCACGGTGAGACACGCTTCCTGAGCAAGATGGCCTTACAGGTAATGGCTGTTTCTGGGAAATTCGTTTTCCTGCAATACTTCTCATCTTAAACATCTCTTCTTGATAATTAGCTCAGCCAATAAGATATTTCGTCCTACATTGAAATTGCCATGACCCGCATGTCTTAATTATTTAAGGGGCCACTCCGTAAAAGAAGGCACCGAGCGCGCACATTTTCAAATTCCTAACATAATATAGGTAGGTACCAAGGCTAAGTAGCTCGCCTATTTCTTTTGAAATAAATATAGCCGTAAGCATAAAAGGGCTCTTTTTCGCCTACCACTTTTAAAGGACTTTGCACGTTTTATTAAATAGAAAAATTGCGTCGATCTTTCATAGACGTTGAAGCACAAGAGTAGTAGTTTCAAGAGTAGTAGAGCTCTTTGTGAAGAGCTCGTCCGGGGAAGTACTACCACCACACCTTTTTCTGCCGCTAAGCAGCAATGCTGTGTTTCGGTTTGAAGAGTGTGGTTGCCGGTGTAATTACAGGCACATGAGGCTTAACATCTGTATGCCTCAAGCTGATGGACGCAAGGCAGTGCATCGTAGGGCACGTTCCTATCGTGCGTGACTTACGAGGCAATGCTTTGTTATAGGTGATGGTTACCACTTAACATAAGGTGGGCCATCTGCTTGTTCCATCAGCTGGTTGTATAAAAAAAAAAAAAAAAACAATTTGGAGCTGGTTGCCAATTTCCAAAAAAACCTACGTCTACAAAAGTCTCATAATTTCATAATCATTTATTCGCAGGAATGTAGAAACAATTTGAGTCTTTGAGTCATTATTTAGTTTACTGTTTACCTTCTCGTACACAACTGTTTTGTAACCATTGTAGCCAGAAGTGATTTAACGACAGGCAGCTTGTTTATCTGATGGTAGTGACGCACGCGGCGCCGCGCATTCCTAGCATTGTTCCGTTCTGCAGATTAACTTTGAACTTTACGTAGCATACGAGCATCGTGTCAGGGGCTGATCTGGCTTGGTTTAGAACCAGAAATAGTACAATTACGCATGTATCTACTGTAGAGTGGATTGACTTAGTTTACAAAAGTAATGGAGCATTGAGAGTATTGAATTACCTACATACTAGGTAAAACGTGGTAAAAACTCTCGCGGTTGCGGGAAGTCGCTGAATGATGGCTCAGAATAGTTTTTTATGGAAATATTATTTCTATTCGGCAGTAGATTATTCTAGGTTGAAGATGATGCAAAGGCAGAAAGCAGTCGTTACTATAGTGCTCGTGTAGCGTAGCTCCTAGCCGATCGACTAAGCGACTAAGCTAAGCCACTTTCTGCGTGGTCACAATTTCCGTGTACGACGTTTTTGTAAGGGCATTAAAATGTTACAGGCAACTAACTAACCGACCTTTGAAATGCTATTCTACGAAACTTAATTGTTTGTAGTTTTTCATAACTATATTCAGTGATTTTATATGTTAATTTTTATTAAGAGTGAGCGAGAAGCCGTCTGACGGTTGTCTGCGGCGGCCACGAACTCATACGAACTTAGTCGATACTCATTGAAGTGTTGGCTATTGCTAGGTAAGTTTTCGAAACTGATAGCCTCGCTTGTAATGCATCTGTAGACTAAACAGATCTTTGTCCGTCCATTTCTCTGTGCATCATAAAGCGGCTATAAACGTGGATTATGACAGTCACGGAGTTTAGGATGCGGCATTCCTGCGTTTAACGAGCGAAGCGGTGCACTGCACACGCTAATTATAGCGCTCCTCCGTAGCACGTGGTGAGCTGAATCAGTGGAGGATGGGCCCACACCACCAGCTCTAAAATGACAAAAGGCAAGCGAAGAAGAGTGGTAGAGCTCTTTGTGAAGGGCTCCTCTGATAAGTACTACCACTGCTATTTCTGTTACCAAGCAGCGTTGCTGTGTTTCGTTTTGAAGGTGTGTGGTTGCCGGCGAAATTGCAGGCACATGAGGCTTAACATCTGTATCTCAAGTTGATGGACGCAGGGCAGTGCATCCTAGGGCACGTTCATATCGTGCGTGACTTACGAAACAATGCTTTGTGACGGTTGCTTAAAAGTGCTGAGAGAGCTGGGAAGGATTTTGTGAAGTCAAGTCTATGTATTTGTTTTTGTTGTGACCGAAGGAGCGCCTTCTGCACTCGCCATTGTTTAGTTACGCACAAGCATAACCAAAACTAATACATATACACATTAACAACGAATATACAGTAATGTACAGTATACTTATATCAATAAGCAGTATGTATTAAAAGAATTAGTCTGGGGAAGTAGGAAGAAGAAGAAGTAGGTACTGTAAGATACCATCTGAAATTATTTTCATCGCCAAGCACTGATGCTCGCATCGCTGTGTCGCTGTATTCTGAAGCATGGACGCATTAATTATTTTCAGATATCTTAGCTTCCACTACGGCAGAGCCTAACAACATATTGAATGTCAAGTTCGCAGGTGGCGCTGCGGTCGCAGGGCACGTGATGTACTTACGTACATTAATAATTATTTTTATTATTAGTTTGTATTACAAATGGCAGCCTTAGCCTAGACTAGACTATGATAGGAAGCAAGGTTAGCTAAAGGTGATCTAGAGATAAAAACATCATAATAGGTAAACCTTTGGCATTATATTCTTGCGAGTTTTGAAAATTCCAGATAAGTAAGACGATTAAGCTTTTCGGTTTCTTGGTGAATATTTAACCATTTTTATTAAGTCTATATATATATTTTTATGATTGATTATGATACACAATAAACTAAACAGAGAACACAGAAGTAATAATCGGTATACAGAAAAAAAAACAGAAGAACAGAAACATAACAGAGAAAACTACGGATAATTTGGTAAGTTTTCTGCAAATTTGGATTCTTTGTCCAAAGAGGTCCGATCTCAGCATTACTTCTGGTTTTCAGACAGAGCCTAGAGAAGGATGACCTTAAAAACAATCCAATCACAACCAAGGGAACCTCCTTCTTGTTTTGAAGTCGGTTAAAACTTGTGTAGTAAGTATAAATATAGCTACTTTAAGTACGAGATTGTTCAAACGATGGAAAAAACCATGAAGATTATAGAGATACACGAATATGATTGTCGTAGCGTAGGTAAAGTTAAATAGGTACCTAGAGTACCTACATACTTTACTGAAAGGAAAAAACAGAACAAGCTTCATGACCCTAATCCCCAGACATTATAAGGGGATACCTGTAAATCAAATCACTTAGTACCAAGTACCAACTCAAGATTCTTTGAGGAGGTCTAAGGTTAGTCGCGGTACGTCCAAATATTAAATTTGGTATATAGTTTTACATATTTTCCAATAGTTGGTATTCCATACACGTGACAGATTGCAAGCCCATCGCCGCTATTAGAAAACTAACAGGTTTCATCACGATGTTTTCCCTTCACTGAAAGCGCTAGCATTGCGTACATACCTACATTTTTCGAAAAGAAAAATCCATTGGTGCACGACCGGATTCCAATCCACGCTCGTACGATCAGAAGGCCGTTTTATAGCGGCTCTAATATTACTTGTCACTTATACGCTTATACTATCACTAGCGGCCTGTCCCAGCTTCGCATGGGTGGTCATAAATTTTTTAAACATTTTAGGATAAACTTAGACCGTGGGTTCGAGCCTCGCGTCTACTAATTTCATACATTTGCACGTCCTTCTCCTTGAGTGACTGAAATCGCACCCCGAGCGTGACCCGTGGACCCGTTAACATTTTTAATTTCCTTTGAAATGCTATTCTACGAAACTTAATTGTTTGTAGTTTTTCATAACTATATTCAGTGATTTTATATGTTAATTTTTATTAAGAGTGAGCGAGAAGCCGTCTGACGGTTGTCTGCGGCGGCCACGAACTCATACGAACTTAGTCGATACTCATTGAAGTGTTGGCTATTGCTAGGTAAGTTTTCGAAACTGATAGCCTCGCTTGTAATGCATCTGTAGACTAAACAGATCTTTGTCCGTCCATTTCTCTGTGCATCATAAAGCGGCTATAAACGTGGATTATGACAGTCACGGAGTTTAGGATGCGGCATTCCTGCGTTTAACGAGCGAAGCGGTGCACTGCACACGCTAATTATAGCGCTCCTCCGTAGCACGTGGTGAGCTGAATCAGTGGAGGATGGGCCCACACCACCAGCTCTAAAATGACAAAAGGCAAGCGAAGAAGAGTGGTAGAGCTCTTTGTGAAGGGCTCCTCTGATAAGTACTACCACTGCTATTTCTGTTACCAAGCAGCGTTGCTGTGTTTCGTTTTGAAGGTGTGTGGTTGCCGGCGAAATTGCAGGCACATGAGGCTTAACATCTGTATCTCAAGTTGATGGACGCAGGGCAGTGCATCCTAGGGCACGTTCATATCGTGCGTGACTTACGAAACAATGCTTTGTGACGGTTGCTTAAAAGTGCTGAGAGAGCTGGGAAGGATTTTGTGAAGTCAAGTCTATGTATTTGTTTTTGTTGTGACCGAAGGAGCGCCTTCTGCACTCGCCATTGTTTAGTTACGCACAAGCATAACCAAAACTAATACATATACACATTAACAACGAATATACAGTAATGTACAGTATACTTATATCAATAAGCAGTATGTATTAAAAGAATTAGTCTGGGGAAGTAGGAAGAAGAAGAAGTAGGTACTGTAAGATACCATCTGAAATTATTTTCATCGCCAAGCACTGATGCTCGCATCGCTGTGTCGCTGTATTCTGAAGCATGGACGCATTAATTATTTTCAGATATCTTAGCTTCCACTACGGCAGAGCCTAACAACATATTGAATGTCAAGTTCGCAGGTGGCGCTGCGGTCGCAGGGCACGTGATGTACTTACGTACATTAATAATTATTTTTATTATTAGTTTGTATTACAAATGGCAGCCTTAGCCTAGACTAGACTATGATAGGAAGCAAGGTTAGCTAAAGGTGATCTAGAGATAAAAACATCATAATAGGTAAACCTTTGGCATTATATTCTTGCGAGTTTTGAAAATTCCAGATAAGTAAGACGATTAAGCTTTTCGGTTTCTTGGTGAATATTTAACCATTTTTATTAAGTCTATATATATTTTTATGATTGATTATGATACACAATAAACTAAACAGAGAACACAGAAGTAATAATCGGTATACAGAAAAAAAAACAGAAGAACAGAAACATAACAGAGAAAACTACGGATAATTTGGTAAGTTTTCTGCAAATTTGGATTCTTTGTCCAAAGAGGTCCGATCTCAGCATTACTTCTGGTTTTCAGACAGAGCCTAGAGAAGGATGACCTTAAAAACAATCCAATCACAACCAAGGGAACCTCCTTCTTGTTTTGAAGTCGGTTAAAACTTGTGTAGTAAGTATAAATATAGCTACTTTAAGTACGAGATTGTTCAAACGATGGAAAAAACCATGAAGATTATAGAGATACACGAATATGATTGTCGTAGCGTAGGTAAAGTTAAATAGGTACCTAGAGTACCTACATACTTTACTGAAAGGAAAAAACAGAACAAGCTTCATGACCCTAATCCCCAGACATTATAAGGGGATACCTGTAAATCAAATCACTTAGTACCAAGTACCAACTCAAGATTCTTTGAGGAGGTCTAAGGTTAGTCGCGGTACGTCCAAATATTAAATTTGGTATATAGTTTTACATATTTTCCAATAGTTGGTATTCCATACACGTGACAGATTGCAAGCCCATCGCCGCTATTAGAAAACTAACAGGTTTCATCACGATGTTTTCCCTTCACTGAAAGCGCTAGCATTGCGTACATACCTACATTTTTCGAAAAGAAAAATCCATTGGTGCACGACCGGATTCCAATCCACGCTCGTACGATCAGAAGGCCGTTTTATAGCGGCTCTAATATTACTTGTCACTTATACGCTTATACTATCACTAGCGGCCTGTCCCAGCTTCGCATGGGTGGTCATAAATTTTTTAAACATTTTAGGATAAACTTAGACCGTGGGTTCGAGCCTCGCGTCTACTAATTTCATACATTTGCACGTCCTTCTCCTTGAGTGACTGAAATCGCACCCCGAGCGTGACCCGTGGACCCGTTAACATTTTTAATTTCGTCATATCTTTTGAATGGAATGTCCGATTTGAAAAATTTAAGAAGTAATCTATAGGTATTGAAACCGTCTTAATTATGAAATGATTTATTTTGATAAGGATTAATACCAAGGTACAAATAAACACCCTTTTCTAGCGGCGGCATTTCAATTAAATTTTAATAATAAAAGAACACTTATTGTGACATAACTATAATAGTTAGACATATGCTGTCGCGACATTTTTTGTAGATAATGATGTGTTCTGCAAAGTCGTAGTACATTATTTTGTTCTATCATCAATAGTTTTCGCAGCGCACGCAATGTAAGGTTTTCTTTTTCCACCTTGGGTTACATTATTGGAGTTTTAGTAAGGATCCCTGATTTTTTTGAAAATATAATATAGCCTATGTTACTCAGGGATAATGTAGCATTCTAATGGTGAAAGAATTTTTGAAATCGGACCAGTAGTTTTTGAGCCTATTCGTTACATACAAAACAACAAAACAACAAAACAACAAAACAACAAAAATACAAATCTTTTCTCTTTATAATATTATTATTATTATTATTATTAGTGTAGATGTCAACAAAAAGAGATAGCAACAGACTCATCTATTTTAACTAATGGAGCTCTCACTCAGGGACTACTATGAAACATCATCATCATCATCAGCCTGAAGAAGTCAAAGGCATAGACCTCTCCTATAAATTTCCAGGAAGAAGGATTCTGAGCTCTCTCCATCCACCGACTTCCCGCGATCTTCACAATGTCGTCAGTCCATCGGGTAGGAGGGCGTCTCACGTTTCGTTTTTCCTGTTCGTGGTCGCCATTCGTGCACCTTTATTCCTTAGCGGACTAAAATGAATAATGTCAGGAAATATACCTTGAACAACGCGTACTATGAATGTCGAAGACAGCTCTCTAGGTAGATAGCTAGGAACTAAGCTTGTCACGGATAACACGGGGGAAGCCGCGTGACGCCACGTGTATCTGCTGAGGACAGGTAACATCTGTCTATCACATCCGATTGTTGGGGACCGTTTTATCGAGTAGGTATAACTATTCTAATAATTATCTTGTTTACCTATTGTGGGTTTGAAAGTAAACAGATTTCGATTTTAATTTCTTGACTAAGTGACGGTTGTGTCTCTTTTGCGAATATGTTTGTTTTCTTTGTATTTTTTTAATACTACTTGCTAATGGAACAAGCAGATGGCCTACCTGATGTTAAGCGGTAATCATCACCTATAACAAAGCATTGCCTCACATGTTACGCATTGTAAGAACGTGTCCTACGATGCACTGCCCTGCGTCCATCATCTTGAGGCGTATAGATAGTTATTAGTGTGATATTTTAAAATCATAAATAATAAATGCTGGTATCGAAGTGTATATTTCTGGTCTGTATTCTAAACCGATGTTCAATACTAGTCCGAGGTTGCCAGATCTATTGATTTTATGAAATATTCAGTTAAAATTCTGTCTGTTAAGTTAGGTTATAGTTTGGAATTTCGCCTGTCTAATAAAAATAGATTTTTATTATAGTATCTATTTTAGAAGTAACGCCAGAGTAACTAACTATTTGATTTGATTACGTGGGTGCTCTGAAAGAACGCAGAAGCTTTTACTGCTGAAATAAACATTTTTCATATTAACAATTTATTTTCCACTGTCGTTAAAATACGAAATGTTATCAAATTAGATAAAACTATCCACGTATGAGCTTTACGACACGAGCCTCTGAGGGGCATTAGCCTCGGTACGGACCCCGGTCACGTAGGGATCCAATCCCGAAGGTTCAGCTCGAACGACACTCTAGCATGACATCTTATGTATTCAAGTTTTATCATCAGCTCCATTGATTATACCTATAACTAGCCCGCAGCTTTACTCGCGTATTAGTAATGATTGCTAAATGTATACCTATTATGCACAATGCCTGCCAGTACTCTCAAACGGTGAAGGAAAACATTGTGAGGAAACCGGCATGTCGTAGAACCTATAGTTTTTCGGGATAAAAAGTAAACTACATGCTAACTACAGGTTACAAACTATATTGTTTCATCCCGATTGGTTCAATGGTTAGGGCGTGAGTGAGCCATATATATCTCAACATCCAGACATCGTAACTTTCGCATTTATGTATTACCGAGTTGGATTGGATTCAATACTCTATTGATATACCTTTATGGTAACAGTAGTAGAGCTCTTTGTGAAGGACTCGTCCGGGGAAGTACTACCACCACGCCTTTTTCTGCCGCCGCAGCAGCGTTGCTGTATTTCGGTTTGAAGAGTGTGGTTGCCGGTGAAATTGCAGGCACATGAGGCTTAACATCTGTGTCTTAAGTTGATGGACGCAGGGCAATGCATCGTAGGGCACGTTCCTATCGTGCGAGACTTACGAGGCCAAGCTTTGTTATAGGTGATGGTTACCACTTAACATCAGGTGGGCCATCAGCTTGTTCCATCAGCTAGTTGTATAAAAAAAATGGTACCTATCTATAGCTATGGTTCGTGGTTTTAAACTTTTAATCTCTAACTGACACACAACTGGAATTAATAATTGATCGAGTGAGCGAAGCGAACGAAGATCTTAGTTTCAACTTGGGCGATTTGGCATTTTATGTATGTATGTATGTATGTATGTATGTTTGTCTGGCGATAACTTTAGAACCGTTGATCCGATCTGCATGAAATTTGATATATCGATAGCTTGTACTTGAGAAATGTACTGGTAAGTATATAAGTAAAATCGGATGAAGGGTTTTTGAGATGTGGGGTTTTTTAAGGGGGAAAAAATAAAAAAAGTTACAGAAAAAAATCAAGTTACATGTCATATGAAAGGGCTTTGTTTGGACATCCCAAAACAATTTTTACTTTTTTTTTGGGACGCTCGGTTTCTGAGATAAAATAATAAAAGTTAAATTAATATAACCAGCGATCCAAGAGCTCCCATCTCTAAGAGTTTCGTTGACATCAAGGTTTTTCTATTGGTCGGTTAGTTCCTTTGCTTTTTCTTAAATTTTTTTGTTGAAATAAATTAATGAGGTACTCAGTTCTCATAAAGTGGTGACGACGACCAGGTCTGATGATGGAGCCAAGGTCTGTTCAACGGAACTCTTCAATAAACAGGCCAATAGAGTTGAAACTTGGTAACCATACCAAGTTAGTAGGCGGTAGTCAGAAAAAAGTTAAGATAATGTTTGGACTTGCCTCTGACTACTACGTACTCAAAGTTTTGATGGGTTCGTCGGGTCGCATCACGAGATCTCAGTTCGGGGCGAACTACTAGTAATAACTTTGTTTATAAGTGTTAGCTAGGTTCAGGAAAATTGCAAAGGTTTTATAAACAAAAGCCATTTTAGTTAATACATTGCAATTATGCATCTTGCGATTGCATTTAATTACAACCATACAACATAACAAAAACTACTCAGCCACATATAATAAAACAAACAAATAAATTTATTGAAAACTACAGGACCTTCTAATAAATACAAATATCCAACAACGAACTCTCATCCTTTACAATTTAGGGTTCCCTAGGGCAGCTATCACGACATAACCGAAAGTTATACTTGTTTTGTTTGGAACTGTACGTAAAAGGTCATTGACACGGGTTGTAATGTTGTAAATAGCAGGCATCCTAAGGGCTCAGACAATTTGCTGCCGATTGGGGGCAGTTGAAATAATTGTACGTAGTAAAAAGTTCTAGAGCCGATTTATTTTGATGTGTTCCGTCATAAAATAGTAAGCCTGGCTCGTCCGAAAAGTTATTGCTTGTTTAGGTTATTTATTATTTATGGTCTTCGGCCGGTTTCAATACTCGTGGGATTTTTTGTATGACGGGTGGCGAGCCCTGACCTTGCCGTAGCTGTTCCTCTTCCCACTACAACGAAAATCTCTACTTAAGTACCATCCAAACTTTTTTAAATTGGTTGACGTGATTGTACATCTTCAAAAATGTGTGTTAATATGTGTAAACGAGAATATTACCTATTTTTAAGGAGCCTGTTTCCCGAGCTCCAGTCACTAAACTAAGAAATAATGTATGTAGGTAATAGTACTAAAAACCTACGAAAAATTCCTCTTTGTTGCCTCAAGGAACCCTAAAATTGTTATTTCAAATTCGTATTATTCTATTCCACGGTTGTTTTTCTCGGCGGTTGGGTTGATATGAACACAGATTTCACTGAAGTGAAATATTAGTTTATTTACCTGTACTCCCGCTTGGGTCAATGCTCTGCTCTATGTTATGATAACTCATTTCGAGGCGGTCCATTTTGGATGTCTTTTTGAGAGAATCTCGACGTCGACGAAACACTACCTCCTGATGGCTAACAACTACGTTACTCGCGCCGCATGGACTGACGCCTGGATTCACTTAACTTTAAGACGATTCAAAGTCCTATTGATTGATCCTAGTGATTCAATTGAACCTTTTGTCTTTGAATTTCTAAAGTCTTTTTGTTGAAATTAAATTGCGGTAGTGCTGTAGCAGATAAGACGTCGTTTCCTTTCGCTTTATTTCGTTTGATTAGTCTGCTAGAGGGTGTCCCTAGCAGTCAGCTAGTCAGCCCCTTAACGCCAGACAGGGTTTGAAATAGTTAGGTAGTCGTTTTATAGGAGTTTGTAGGAGCTAATTTAGAATGATATTGTTAAAACAAAATCAAATATGTTGGACCTCATATCCACGACAAAGTATAGAAATTACTTAGTTAGACACATTTCATAGGTCATAGATCTGTTAAATAGTAGCAACAAAAAACGTGCCGTTTGGACCGAAAAACAAAACCTTTTGAATATAGCGCAATAATTAGGCAACATGCATCACCTGCAAGCTTCGAATGTTGTTTTAGGTGACCAACTTGAACAATGTACAATTCCCTACAATATGTACAACGACGACGTTGTATCACTCTGGCAAGCCCGTGCTGGTACAGACGCGTATAGTAGAACCCGGATGCTCGCGCGAAATAATTAAGCTCTGACCTATTTCCGGTAATTTATGGAGCAGGTCGATCAATGTGGAGGAGAGGTCGGAACAAAAGAATACAGATGCAGCACCACACTGAGATAATCAATCTTCATACTTGACATTTTATATCTATTACGTAAGACTGAAAAACAAAACTGAAACAGTTTCACGACTTGGATCCCAAGGCACGGTGGATATTCCCTCAGATCGCTTAGTACCAATTAAGAACTCCAGGTTCCTAGAGAACGTCGAAGGGGGTAGTCAGGTACGTCCAAACATTACATTTGGCATATACCCACATTTTGAAGTAGGTTGGAATTCCTTACGTGACAGGTTGCAAGCCCATCGCGGCAGTTAGAATACAAATCATCGAAATCGCTCTTTTTGGAAATGTACCTGTAGTGGAGGCATATGTCTAGCAATAATTAATGAATGAACAAATTAATGATGCTACCAGATCAGCCAAGAACTTGCGTATCTAATGGATAGAAGATACATTTTTTTTACAAAAAATTAGAAATATGGCAACGAAAGACCAAAAAAATAAATGAATAAAAAAACATACAATTATTAATGATTATTTAATTAAAATATGCTTAATGCATGCTTATGAAATATATCAGAAATAAGGCATTCGTTTTTAAAAATGTAGTTGAAAGTGCTAAGTTGAAAAAAAGGCATTTCGGATCCTTCAATTATAAGCGTAAATAATATCAGAGTTGGCATAAAAAAGTTTAATTACCTCAAGGACTTTCCTTTTCCACGTGAAAGCGAATAGTATGGCCTCGTTATAATTAACTGTAACACAAAACATTTGCTTTACAAAAATAAGGTTCTCGACAATTCGATTGCACGGCACCAACTAGAACGGAACCATAAAAACAAAGCCCTATTCGAGGAATGACACTGGAAGTGTGATCTTGGCTTATTACTTCAAAAGGTGTACTTACCGGTAAATTTATTTGCGTCAATGGTGTTGGTACATAAAGATGACAAAACCAATAAAATCGGTAGCACGCGTTCCCCATAGCTGGGATGCAAATTGTAGGTGTGGGCTTGACACAATTGGGTACGTACTTATTATACACTAAAAAAAAATAGGCTTCAGGTAAGTACTGCCACCACGGCAGTACTTCCCTGAAGAGCTTTTTACAAAGAACTCTACTACTCTTAACTTAGTTTCTGCTGAAAGCCAGCACTGAGGACCCAGTTTTTTATACTAGGTACTTGCTGATGGAACAAGCAGATGGCCCACATGATGTTAAGTGGTAACCATCATCTATAGATGCCTTGTACATTGCCATTGCCTTGTACCGCCTAAGCAAATAACTAATTGTAATTTGTTGGTCTCTTGCCGCACATTGCAAATCAAATTATCAATACAAATCATCGTTACTCCGTAATATTTCAAAGTATTTTTGGAAAACCGTTTGTTCATTGATCGTGATCGTCCTATCTTTCCTGAAAATGTATTAAAACAAATAACTTAAAATGTTTTAACATCGCGGTCGTCAACCCCAAAACCGGGGAAAGAATTTTGAACAGTCATGTTTGTTCCTGCTCATCTCATATTATCGTTCTGTTGAACAGATGAGATATTTCACATCTCTCAATTGAAAGGATTTCAATGAATCTTGGAATGAAGATAACTGATGATATATCCGTATAGAAGCTTAGCGAACGAAGCCGCGGGCAAATGCTACTAGTTTACACGTTGTATAATCAAAGTTATTCGAACAGGCCCCTGACGGTGACCTACATCTGCATGTGGCATGGGACCATGGACCACTTCACTTGACTTTGACCTCATTACCATATCGTTAAATCAACATTATAACTCGCAAAAATTGTAATTACTTTGTTATAATTATGATTTAAGGGCTTTAGACGCGACGCGCGTTGGAACAATTTATCGAAATAAGAGACTTTAATTTCATCCACCCACACTGCCGATATATTATATGAAACACGAACATATTTGGTATTATTGGTCTTTACCTATGAAATTGCCGTTTTGTATGAAATAAATTAAACGATTTTTTTTAATGTATTTTTATTTGTATTAATCGAAGTAATCACCCATGCAATCAATGCATCTTTGCCAACGTAGTGGCAGTTTATTTATGCCCTTCTTATAGAAATCAGCTGGACGGGAGGCAACAAATTCTTCAAAGACATTTTGTACTACCTCTCGGGTATTGAATTTTTTTCCCGCCAAGAAGTTATCCAAATTCTGTAAAAAGTAGTAGTCTGTAGTCTGTAGTAGGTCTGGTGAGTAGGGCGGATGACGGAGAGCTTCCAACCCCAGTTCTTGCAACTTGGAGACCGTCTACTGTGCAGTATAAGGTCGCGCGTTTTCGTGCAGGAGCAGCGGAGACGAGCGATTGACCAATGCTGGTTGGAGATGTGCCAGCTTCTCCATCATTGTGTTCAGTTCTTCACAGTATACATCTGCAGTAATGCTCACCCCGTTTGGTAAGAAGCTGTGATGAATCACACCGGCGCTAGACCACCAAACAGTGACCATCACTTTTCTAGGGGTAAGTTTTCGTTTAGGGCATTGTTAAGGTGCTGAACCAGGATCCAACCAACATGCTGAGCGCTTGCGGTTATCAAACAGAATCCATTTTTCATCGTAGGTAACAATGCGGTTCAAAATTCCTTCATTTGTGTGTCTGTTGAGCAGTGCAAGACACGTCTCGACGCGTACTTCGCGCTGGCGATCATTGAGTTCGTGGAGCACCCATTTGTCAAGCTTTTTTACCTTGCCAATTTGACGCAAATGGACCAATATTGTTTTGACACTAACGTCGAAAGCTGCTCCTAATTCAACCGTAGATTGTGTATCATCAGCTCCCACAATCGCCTTTAATTAGTCATTGTCGACCAAAGTCTTCGGACGACCGCGAGGTTCATTTTTCAGGTCGAAATTTCCAGAACGGAAGCGAGCAAACCAATAACAGGTGGTGTGTTGGTTTGCAGTGTTAGATCCGTAAACGTCGTTGATGTTGCGTGCCGCTTGTGCCGCGTTGCTGCCACGACGGTACTCATATTCCATAATTACTCGAATTTTTAACGTATCCATGATGACGAAAAAGATTGAAATGCGGTGAAAATGTAACACTAATCAATAAACAAATGACTACTTTTGGAAAAAGAATTACATGTTTTTAAAATAAAATTAATTTTAAATTAGTATTCTTAACCAAACAAAAATTATTTTGATTTGAAATGGCCAGTACTGCAGAACGGCAATTTCATAGGTAAAGACCTATTATAATTAGTTGCGACCCGCACCACCCCGCACGCACACAACTCTACTTACAGAGGATTAATCCTAAACAAACTAAAGCTTACCAATCTTCAAGAAACAATAGGAAACTAACTTCCGCTCGCGTCTTAGCTCGCGTGGTTCTCTGATAATAAGCAGCCTATAAACAGCTATGTTTGTGGTGGTTCGAATAGAACAGGACCCTCCATCACCTCCCGTGTATGATTTTAGAAGCGACTAAGGGAATGCACCAGGAGATAGGCAGTGCCATCTCCTGAGTACGTAACACCAACAAGCGGTCTCCGATCCACCTGCCAAGCGTGATGACCTGTTGTCCTCCTTTTATGGGAGTGGCGCTATGTCAAGCACTAGACTCCTTCAGGCTGATGATAGTGATGATCACGTCAGGAACTTTATCTGTTCCACATTAGTTGCTACATGTTTGCGCCACAAACATCCCAACATCGAAACTTTACATTACAAGAGGTACCAATGACCCTATAAAGAGGTACCTAAACGATTCCACACACGGGGGTCAAAGCTCGGGAGTTAATTTAACTGAAATCTTCAGGGGGCTAATCCACAAATTAGCTGGTATTCTGTATCATTCCTCGTGAGGAGACCCGCGGGTTGTCAGCTCCGCATGTAGGTATTGACTATACCTCTATTTTTATTGTGAATTGCGCTGATTAGAGTTTAAAGATCTTAAGCCCTGTCCGTTTTAGATGAAGACTGTTTCTCCTACTACTGGTTTTTATTGTAATACTTGCAGATTGAACAAGCAGATGGCGCACCTGATGTTGAGTAGTAACCATCACCTATAACAAAGCATTGCCTCGTAAGTCACGATAGGAACGTCCCTACGATGAACGTCCATAAACTTGAGGCATACGGATATTTAGCCTCATGTGCTTGCAATTTCACCGGCAACCACATTCTCCAAACTGAAATACAGCAACGCTGCTTGGCGGCAAACATAGGCATGCTTGTAGTACTTCCCCGAATGAGCCACACACAAAGAGCTCTACTACTCTTGTTATTTTCATTGTGCTTGCTGGTAGTTGAGTGAGTATACGTCTTAGAGTTTTAGTAGTAGACGTCTTAGAATACCAGGCTAATGTCTGAGCTCGAGTGGAATCGAGTGAGATTGCTCGGAGAGTAATCACCGTAAAGTTGGAATGGCAACTTTAATTAGCGAGGATCAACTTATCTGCTCAATTTGGGGAAATTCCTACAGGCCATTTATGATTCTCTGGTAGGAAAATTACAAGACATTACATTATTCAGAAAACAGAAATAAAACTATTTAAAACGGTATACTTTGGTACAATATAAAAGCTTCGATACAGGTTAGACAGTTTTACAATTTACAAAGAGGAATTATCTAAGGGATTTTCTTTAGTATTATAAATAATTGGTGTATAGATTAAGGCCCTTATTCTTATTGACTGCCATTTTTTAGCGGCTCTATAGATAGCACTATCACTTTCATGCCGACGAAAAGAAACAGCAAAAATTAGCTTATCTGTCTGATAAGCTAATGGAGCGATCAGCGACCATTGTATATAATAATATAATTTTTTTTTTAAACATGATGATTTTTTACTCATAATAATGAAAGAAATCGTTACTATGTTAAAAACTCACAAGTCATTCTATGTGAGACAGGCTTGGCCGTGTGATACTGGCTTTGTCTACCTTACACCTCCTTCATAAGACGTTTCAAAGTAACCTTGGTAAAATAAATAAAGACACTTTGACTTTGAGCCGCTACGATCTCACGATTGAAAAGTTGTATGTAGCAGTTTGTAAAATCCTCACCCTCCGAATTACTGAGCGCTGAAGCCTGAATTTTAAAAGCTCTCGTAGCAGCCCACGTAGCATTCAGTCCGCGGTGGCCCGCCCTCCCAACCGGTCGATGTGCTACGCGGCTACGCCGTAGCGCGCAACCCTGTGCAACTTTACTTTTGGGTGAGTAAAGTTTCACATATATATTTTTAAATAAGCTTATTATAGAATTAGATATGCCCTTTTATTTATTTGCTCAAAGACACCGAGTATTAGAAGTTTGTTGCCTGTTCTTCCAGGCTAGGGTGTAAGGAAATGGCACCTAGATTTACCTAGCTTTAAATACGTTTTAAAGTGATCGTTGTGATTCAATTTAATACATACCTTTTGACTTTGAGTTGTTATGCGTAAATAGGTATCACAAGGACCCTGCATAGGGCCACATGGACACAGGTCAAGTTTAAAAGAATGTGATAAATAATGATGCAAGTAGTCATATTTTTTGATATATGAATTAGTGACAAATAAAATTTGTAATAGGACGTATCTCTGACTAACCTTTCAATGGGCTTAAACAGAACAAAGATAAGGTGATTTAGGATATTTACATGGGAAATACAGTCGTTTGCGTATTCTGTCGTATTTTATTATATACAAACATAAAGGTTTGCCTACGTTTGCCAATTTGCTATGAAATTTAGTTACTCATATTCGGTGAGTGGTTACCAAATGGATGGTAACCGCTAGTGGCGCGGTGGTAGGCCGCGGAGGCCTACTAACATTATTACTAAAGTTTGTCACTAGTCCACTGACGTTTATTATGTAATTAAATGAGTAGTTTTAAAACTATCAGCCGCCCGCAGCTTCGCTAACCTAGATAAAAAGTAGACTAGAAACTATTTTAGGTCACGAACTATTCAGGTATCTTTCAAGATTTATAAAAATCGATCTCGATGTATTGTGATTGAGGACGGACATCCATATATACAAAGGTTGGCACAAAAATTTAAAAATAATTGTTATAAACAAATTGAATACCTTGAATGAATGAAAATTCCTTACCAACTTAACAAATTAAGAAATTAAAGGAGTAGAGGTATTGTAGGAGTTTTAGGTAGGCTACAAAAAATATGGATGGACTGTGTGAAAGATGACATGAGTAAGAAAGGAGTGATTGCTGAGATGACGTAAGTTTGTTGCCTGGTCTTCTAGGCTTTGGTCGCGTGGATCTGGCACCTAGATTCACCTAGCTTTAAGACGTTTCACAGTGATCCTTGTGATTTTATTGAATAAATACCTTTTAACGTTGATTTTTGACGGTTGTTAGAGGAGAGCATAGACTGAAGGTGCAAGAAGAGAGTGGAGAGAGAGAGAGAGAGAGTGTGCCGACCCCACATGAAGTGGGATAAGGGCAAGAAAATAATAGAATACAAGGCAATAATGTATTATCATTATCGTCAACCAGCAGAAATTCACAACTGGATACAAGCTCCCACTATAGATTGTCCGGAAGAACGATTTTGAATATTTTGCATACATCGATATACTGTGACTTTCATTATGTTGCCGGTCCATCTCGGGGGTTTCAAGTGAACATAATCTAGATCGTAATATTCATCAAAGGAGGGAAGAATGTTTATGCAAATTAAAGTATTTAATGACGGGGCGTTTAATTGAGCGAGAATTCTTGAGTTTTCAGTTTCGAAGTGTGCCACGAAACCCTTATATTTTATTTATTTGAGTGACACAAATGCTCATAATATGATAGAGAATTATGAAACACAGATTATAAAAGAAAAAAAAAAAATATACCAACCGGTAGACCATTGCATTTTATTTTGCTGTTTGGGCGAGTACCCCCATAGGAATCGATCTATAGCACGCACTAACAGATATGATTGGGATGACAACCGTGCCTGGGACACAGTCGTCAGCTTCTTTCTAAAGATAATGTAAAAAAATATTATTGCATATTCTTTTTTCGTTTGTTTATTGTAAACAAGTGATCTAATTGATAAATAATGACTCTAAATACTGTCAAAACATCGACAATAAGCGACGTTTTTCGTAAACATTGCAAAAACAAAACCGGCCAAGTGTGATTCAGACGCTCACAAAGGGTTCCGTACCATTATCTATAAAAACAGCCAATAAATCACGTTTGTTGTATGGGAGCCCCCCTAAAAATATTTATTTTATTCTGTTTTTTAGTGGCAACAGAAATACATCATCTGTGAAAATTTCAACTGTCTATCACGGTTCATGAGATACAGCCTGGTGACAGACGGACAGACAGACAGACGGACGTAGAATGGTGTCTTAGTAATAGGGTCCCGTTTTACTCTTTGGGTACCCTAAAAATTAAATAATGAAAGAACAATGACTTATTTCAACATTGGGTGACATAGCATGAATGCTGAGTGGCGGCCAATTTTTAAGTCATTACTACATTTTCATATTCTGCATTCTGTATTATATTTATCTGTATCTGTGGTATAAATCATATTATTTTGTATTTTATTATAAACTAGGTGACATTTCCACATAACTAGAAACATCTATGATCATAATGCACATGCAGCAAACAGTATTCTGTGTCAGGTAAACGGTCACGTCTGTACAACGTCACTGCCATGCGCGTGCACCGCCGACCTCACTACAAGGTTACAGCATACAACATGTTTATAAAATAATTAATGTAGCGCAGACTCGAGCTGTTTTCAAAATAATATTTATTTATTTCAGTACGGTGTTGATAAAAATTAACTTATACGGTGATTAAATTCTCGGTATTTCCACTATTTTAAAACTGTATATATGATCGTTATTCTATCAAGTTTGCAGCTATTTCCACACAAACTTAGACACTGTTTATCAACTATGTAGAGGGTAAATTTAAAAAAATATATTAGCAGATAATGTTCACACTTCACATCCCACAAAGAATGGCTGGACCAAATTACAGATCTCTAGGTTTCGTAGTTTCGGAGGTTTCGTGATGAGTGAGTCAGTGCGTGGACTTGTCGCTTATGTGGGACGTGAGATAATTATTGAATGCTAACAACATTACAATGTGCTGGCCGAACCAGGAACTGCCGCATATCTGACCGACTGACTGCACTGCACAGTACCTACCTGATCCCGGTAGGTAGGTACCAGGCAGGCGGTAGGTAGCACTAATTGTAATCCACTGATTAATCTATGCAATGTTATAAAAAATATAATAAAGTGTCAGAGAATATGAATAAAAGCCTTAGAATATTTCCCGTAATGTATGTCATGGCTGTTTTCATTTAATGTACCTTCGTGTGTGTATCCAGAGCGACACTTCTCCGCCATCACAGTATATTTACTGTATTTACTCTTCTGTATAATATTGTGCACCGAGTGTGCAGTGCGCAGTGCTGCAGAATATATAGTAGTATGTACACGGCGACTGCAAACTTGCATTAATTAGTTCCGGTACAGTACAGCCGCACAGCTCAATCAACTGTCAATGTTCCGTAATAAAAAGTGAGGTAATACAGTCGGTGACAAAATTTTATAAACATTTGCTTTTTGCTCTGTAGGTTGTGGATTTTACCAAAGACCAAGGAAATGAAGGATTTTTATGAGTCATATCTATGGGGTAAAAAATATATAAGTAGGTAATTAACTATCAGTTTTTTCAGAATCAGAATAATCTTTATTGTAAACTGTTGAATGTTTAAGGTGGTAAGTATATAAAAAGTATAAAACAAACATTGCTCGTTTTGGTGCTAGATGGCGCTGCGTAAATTGTTAACCAATATTCTATTAACAGTAATTCTAGTTTAAGTAAAAAAAATCGTGGTAAAGTTATTTCTTAGTACCACCGCCAGAAAATGCAAATTGCTATCTGATCTCATCGTTATCGGGTAACGTGAGAACTAAGTTTCTGAAACTACTGAAATTATTTATTTACTCCTGGGATCGCAAAATTTATTAGCAAGGGTAGAAGTCCAGATTTCTAAATATTGGCTTGCAAGATGCCCATTACATATGCAGCTATGAATGTAATACGCTCTGATACATTTTTTTGTGAACCGTGAACGCTTTTCGTATTTCTATTGAGTTTACCGAAATAATTAGTCCATAAATAAGGACTGATACCTCATACCCGTGTTACACACTTTGTCGATAAGAGCTTTCCAATTTAAGATTTTATCTATGACCATACCAATATGAAATATATTTTCTAGCATAAAATATAATATACACGTAGTTTTTCCAAGGTGTTACACATTTACGTGTTACGTAGTTCTATTATCTAATATATAAACTATAATACACGTACTAAAATGTCCAAAGAATTATATAAGAACTCAAAGTTATTTATGTGAAATATAAATTTAGCAAAATGTTCTGCGGGGTAAATATAGAATTAATAAATGTTTCCACACCCCGGCTTACTGGGAATTATGATGTTGGCTCGAAGTGGAGCAATCCTGAGCTGAAGTTTGAACTTTTGTAAGCAAAAAGTAAACACGCGGTGGGTACTTGAATTTCTAAATTATAAACCAGCCAGTAAACAACTTTATCATAATCAAATTCTTCCGCCAATGATTTGATTTTGATAATTCTTTGTTTGGTAGAATACTTCAGAATTAGGTACCGTTATGATATTAATGGAAAATACAAATTTATGGAAATCTATTAATGGAAATTGATTGCACCACGCCTTTTCCAAGTGAATCTATCTAGTTAGTATAAGTAATCTACCTAAATTGTACACCATCTTATGCGAACTAAGACAAGGATCTGAAATACTTCGCTTAGTAAAGAGATGAGCATTTGATCAAAGCTACATCTGCCTTGAAGACGGCATTATATAATGTGGTTGCGGTAAGCGACGCGTCGGTAGTTGTCAATCGTCTGGATGTGTGCGACAGCCGCGTGGAATTAAATCCCGAGGCGCGGGCCCCGCACTCATGACAAATCCTATTTCTGCTGAAATAGGATTTAAAACTCATCTCAGCTAGAAATATTCATCATAATCATCATCATCATCTTGTATCAGTCCACTGCTGGACGTCCATCTCTTCGAAGACATGCCACTAATCGTGAAGGGTGCGGGTAAAATTACAGGCACATTAGACTGAACATCTTTTATGCCTCAAGTTGATGGACGCAGGGCAGAGATGTTGGTTACTACTTAAAATCAAGTGGGCTACGTGTTCCAACAGCAAGTAGTATAAAAAACGATCTAATCCAGTGTTTATCAGCTACATTTTGCACGTCGTGCCCTACTTTTTCGGAGGATCTTGTACAACACGATAATCAGTAGATTAGGTCACGATGTGCTAATTCTACATGGCTCCTTTCGAAGTTATTTTAATTTAGCAAATAAAGAACCTTCGTCCGTCCAATATACGAAATGTCATGAACTTGATACCAATACCAATACTTTGTAAACTTGGAAGGACGCAAACTGGAATTATAATAAAAACTTTGCCCAGTACCTACTTAGACTCCGAATGAAAAGGCACATCGAAATCACGTAAAAGTAAAACCACTTACTTACCTATGTCATAGACTCTTGCTTGACTCAAGGCGACATCCATTGTTCCAAAGCAGTTCTGAAGCTGAAGTGCCCAGGGGGAAGGGGGGGGGACTCTCGACCCGCTATTTCAGGGTTTGTGGAGCACGGTGTCAATATCGCTTGCTCTTGTCATACGGCCGAGATTGTCGTGTACTCGCTTTGGGAATATCGCGTTTCCATTCCTTGTTGAGATTGCATGTTGAGGCAGCGTTTTATGTGAGAAAACGTTGATCTAGCATTAAAATCTATGGGAGTCTGCAGTGACCTGCTTCGTATTGTTATGAATACCTACATCGATTATAGCAACTGACGTTTGAAAATGCTGTGGGGCAATTACACAACTTTGTCGGAATCCGTTTCTATTTGAAACAGGTAAAAAGGATGGCTTGGGGTTACATATTAGCTGCAGTTGCTATAAAATCTTGATTGCAACTGTTGTCTGTCTATCTATAGGTAATCGCAAAACTATCGAATTATTGTATTTACTTACGGTTTTCAAATAGAAACATTGAAATTGATTGTAACAAAGTTACTTGATTGGCCGGCAGGTTGTACCTTAGTATGTTATTGATGCAATGTGTTTGATAAAAAAAGTCTTTGAAACAAATAAAGACATTACCTATGTCTAGTTTTAATATACTTACTTACGGAATATTCATTTCACGAAAAAATGAATATTTGCTGTATCTACGAGCAGGTGGGTAGCCACAGCTGGTAGCTAAAGCTTAGATATAATATAAAATAACGAGGCAAAAGAAAGAACAATCATAAATAGTCACAATTTATACATATTGGATGGAATGTACAGAAATAGAATTCCAACAATTGAATCGGAAAAACGACAAATGCACGAACGAAGCAATTAAAATGGAAATGCTGCGTCAACTGCGGCGTTAAACAAGCGGTAACCGCTTTATTATGACGGGCGTAAAATAGCAGAGGTACTAAAATTACTTATGGAAGAGAAAGCGTGGAATGTCTGATGGACCGACGACATTATAAAGACTACGCAGGAAGTCGTCGATGGAGAGGGCTCAGAATCGTTCTTCCTGGACATATCCAGGAACATCCCTGGACATATAGGTTTGTGCCTAGCAGTGGACTTATTCAGGCGGATGATGATGTATTTGTCAATATTTACAGGCAATATTTTCTCTAAATGTAGTAAAAGTGCGCGTGAAACTGGCACTTAGCTAGGCGTTTCGTGATCTTTGTGATTCAATTGAATAAATACCTTATAACTTTGACTTTGAAAAGTTTAGTCTTGATCAACCAAACTCAATCAGCATCGCTTTGAATAAAAATGTTCATCTGCAGTAAATATCACTTTTATTGATTCAGCCAGTACAAACAAATAGTGACTGGCTCGTAGTGCTGACATTTTATTCCTGAAACCAATATTTGTAGAATCTGTTTGCCATAGTAGAAGAGAGATACAAACATAATATATTCGTTATTTTATAGGATACTCCGTAACTAATTTTCATGAATGTGTACTGAGGTGAGCTGTTTGATTAGCTCGATGCACTGAAATGTTCACAGCTCACTTTGATCCTCAGGCACGGTAGATATCTATGCAGAGCTCTTAGTACCAAGTAACAACTCGAGATTATTTGTGGATGTCTAAGTGTAGTTTAGAGGTACGTCCAATTGTTACATTTGTCATAACGCACGTTAAACATTAGTTGATATTCCATACGTGACAGGTTGCAAGACCATTGTCGCTGTTATAGAATAATAACTCGTTTCCTCACGACGTTTTCCTTCACCGTTTGAGAGAACTGGCATTGCGCACTTAAATTTTTCGAAGAGAAAAACTATTAGTGCATGGTCGGATTTGAAACCGCGACCTTCCGATCAGAAGGCAGGGAAACTCCCACTACACAACCTGTGCCTAAAATAGGACAACAACTCAACGGTGCGGCTCCTCGGCATAATTGTTGCAAATTGTATTTCCATTTCATGTCTCAAACACAAGCTGAAACACAATTCAGTAAAAGCTCGAGACAATGTGACACTCGCTAATGCGCAGCTACGTTCGTTTTGAGAACAACAGGGAGAGGAAAATTTCTCTTTGTACTGTACTTTATATAAAAATAGACATAGACAATAACTTATTTGCTCCTTAGCACACAACGTACGAAACATGATAATGAAATAGATAGGTAAGTAGTACATTATGAATTTATGACACAATAGTAAGAGAAAACAAAAAAAATACAATACAATGTTAACAACCTACCCTAAGAATGCTAAAAAAACAAATCCAAAATGGCGCCGACTCGCAGTATTCAACTTCAAGCATTTCAAAGTCCAAACTGTTTAGTCTGATGAGTATTCGTGTTTACTAACGTTAAAACTTCAACAGTTTGGATGTTAGTGGTTGAAATTGAAATTTATTGAAATTGAAATTGAAATTGAAATTTATTGAAATCAGTAACAAACATTACAGTATCTTATTAAATTGGGTTTATGTATAACAATTTCGATATTTCCTGGTTGGACAACATTGGTACCCAAACTAGGATAATCCTGTGTTATGGCATACCAATGCCCTCCGCCGAACAGATAGGCTTAAATTTTAGAACACAATTTCATTTTAAAAAGTATTATTTACTTAAATTAAGAAGTAAAATACTGAATTATTATAACAATTTATATGACAAGAAGTAAAATTATAACCAATTATTATTTAATACATTTTATTCCTATTGAAATAACTATTCTCCTGGCATGCAACAATTAATCAACATGTTTAAAAATTCCAAAAACCAATAATTCAATTAAATAATAAAAATAATATGTAAATTAAAAATATTAAACAGAATTAAAATTAAAATATTGAAGATTCTCACTCCAGAACAGCCAATAAGCTTTCGGTTGAGGCATAGTCCTGGTTCAAAAGCCAACTTTTTACAGTAGACTTACATTTAAAAAGAGATAGAGGATAAAAATTTATTAGTTTATTCAATTTTTTATAGATGTAGGGCTTTATAAAGTAACCTTGTTGGCGTGCAAATGATGAGTTACATTTAATGAGATGACCCTTAAAAGAACGTCTGCCTGTGCCATGGGTAGGATCATAGTTGATCGTTTGGTGATAAAAAAGGACAGATTGAAGAATGAAAAGTTTGTGTATGGACAAGAGGTTACATTCGTTATATAGAGAGGTAGTGGGGTAGCGGAAGGGTTTAAATGGTATAACTTTTAGAAGTGATCTCTGTGCTCTTTCGGCTTTTATGAGATGTGTTTTGTACGCTCCACCCCAAACGGATACACAATAGCTTAGTACTGATTGTCCCAGGGCGTAATATACGGTTTTAAGAAGTTTAAAGCTAGAAACGTGACGTAGATTCTTGAATATCCAAATGAGTTTGCGAGTGCGTGCAGCCACAGACTCAATTTGGGGTACCCAATTTAAGTGGCTGTCTAGTAAGACCCCCAGATATTTAATACATTTAACTTGTTCCAATGATAGGCAGTCACACACCGTGGTGTTAGATAAATTGCTGCAAGAGTGAGCTTGAATCTTTAGTGTAGGCAGGTTTTTTTTTAATATAGTGAATGAGATGAATTTTGTTTTTTGTAAGTTGAGAGTAAGAAGGTTTTCATTGAGCCAAGAGATAATGTTCTGCAGGCCTAACTCTGCATGTTGTTTAGCTTGCTCCCAAGTTTTCCCTTCAACAACCAAAGCCGTGTCGTCAGCAAATGTAGATAAAATTCCGTTTGGGGGGACGTACAGGCATAGCTCGTTGATAAATATGAGGAAGAGAGTAGGACCCAAAATACTGCCCTGTGGGACACCGTAAGAGATATTTACATCATCGCTAGTAATCCCATCTATTGTTACGCGCTGAGTTCTGTTTGATAAGTAGCTACGAAACAGCTGTAAGGGAGTCCCTCTTATCCCAATATTCTCCAGCTTTTTTAGCAGGATGGGTAAAGAGACAGTGTCAAATGCTTTAGCCATATCCAAAAACAGTGCAATGCATTTCTTTCCTTGGTCGATATTACCAACAATAAAATCTACAAGGTTTGTTACTGCTTTTTCGGTCGATTTGCTAGCTCTAAAGCCAAACTGAGCATCGGATAACAACTTTTCAGATTCCAGATAATTCATTAATCTCTTGTTAATTATTTTTTCAACAACCTTAGAAAGGGCAGGAAGGATCGAAATGGGCCTATAGTTGTTGACACTGTCTCTTGATCCACCTTTATGGACTGGATGAATAACTGATTTTTTAAGAGCCTCGGGAAAAATGCCTGAGTTAAAGCTTAGGTTTATAATATGTGTGTTAAATCGTGCGGTAGTTTCCCGCGGTTACGTTTGCAACATTGATTTGCCACATTAATGGTGCATACGTAACTGGTTAGTTATGTCGTAATTTAGGTTTATCCGGGCATAAGCTATGCCGTACTTTGCAAGCGAAACCGAGTAATATAAATAAATAAATATAAAATAATAGATTTTTATATTAGTGGAGATTGCAAAAATCACTATCTATTATAGCTCCAAATTAAGCAAAGCTTGTACTATGGAAACCAGATAGCTCATTATAACTATATACATTTTGTTTTTGTGATTACATTGATTACATACTTTAACACTCAGGCAGGGAACAAACATTAAAGTTCTATACTAGTATAGGTACTACAATGACATGTACATTAAATTAGTTAGACATTATTTAATACAAGGTGTTACAATACTTTTACTTAAAACTTCAGGGGGCTAAAGTACCCATCAATATGAATAACTTTTTCTAAAGAACCAACATTGTGAACGCGAAAAACAAAAACAGCTGTTTCATACATTTTGTTGGAACACCTTGTATAATGTACATATTTTTTTAAACATCAGATTTATCAACTTCTATAAATCGTCTCGTGTTTGGCTCATCGCCAACATATACATATCTACTTATAAGCAGCGACTTATAAATGCAATAACTTGCAATATTTAATGAATTAATCATCATGCTTATTATGAGGAAATAGTTTCCATGTATTACCTACCTATTTATTTTTCCGCAACGCAATGTTTGGTACCTAGTAAGTAGGTACCAACTGTATAATTCGATAAGCGTATGCAACGAATTGTGTGCATAAAAACCCAGTAAATAACCTATAGCAAGCATTGAATGCTAACAGCTTATCGAATTTGTATAAAAGCAATCTGAAAGTTACATGAAAGTCCATTAAAATATTATGAAACTAGTCGTAGCCTGATAGTCTGCTCGTGCAGCAACTCCGCAAGGATAGTCCGCGTCGCTTGTTGGCTCTACTCGACAGAACTCATCTTGCTGATGTAACAAGCAGATGGCCCACCGGATGTTGAGTGGTAACCATCACCTATAACAAAGCATTGAATCGTAAATCACGCATGATAGGAACTTGGCCTACGATGCACTGCCCTGCGTCCATATCAGCTTGAGGCATATAGATGTTAGGCCTCATAGGCCTGTAATTCCACCGGCAACCACACTCTTCAAACCGAAACACAGCAACGCTGCTTGGCGGCAGAAAAAGGCGTGGTGTGGTGGTAATACTTCCCCGGGCGAGTCCTTCACCAAGCTCTACTACTCTTAAATGTATTGACATTCTGAGTTACCCTGCGCGGTATGCGCGGCCTGTTCTTCTAGACTTCGGTCGCGAGGAACCGGCGCTACATTTGCGCTTGTTCATACATGACGTTTCAAAGCGACCCTTGTGATTGTACTGAATGAAAAAGTTTTGATTTTGATTTTAATGACAACGACTGCATCTTTATTAGTTTACGTACCGTTTGCTGTCTTTTGAATTTGACTGCTTTTACATGTTTCTGTTTAGCGTACGCCTCACTCAGTTGTTCACCACACTGGAGTTTAATTATCAAATAATTTTGTGACAAGGATCATCATGCAAAGGAATGGAAGGAATATCTAGTTTTTAGATGTTTCAAAGTAATTATTGTGATTCAAACTTTGACTGCGTAACTTTCGCGTACTGCAGTGTCTCAAAATGACGATATGCCTTTGCTTATAATTTCGCAGATTAGGCCCAAAACTCAAGGGAATTATAGCCTGTTTCCTTCCTTCAATAATACAACAAAATTGTATAGATAGAGCAGGTTATAAAAGTTTCCGTTCAATCAGTTTTAATCTCTAACACAACTTCCGAGAGTCCACATTCTAATGACATTATATGCTAGTTAGTAGTATCTGAGTTTATAACTACTCCATCAAGCGAAGCGGCGACCACGGCTCCCCAGGGGAAGATATATGTGGATCGCTTCGTTGTAACTCGCCACCACTGTGAATCATCATCAGCCTGATGAAATCCACTGCTGGACATATATTTCCTCCAGAAATTTGCAGAAAGAAAATTGAGAAAAAGAGTCTTTAAGTCTTCGGTCCCAAAGACTTGGTGCCTAAATTGACCTGTTTAATAAAATACGTTTCAAAGTAGTTCTTGTGATTGAACTGAATAAAGAAAAACCGGTATGTATCAATCTAAAACAATAACACAATGTGCCTATTAATGTAATCATACATTATCGCTGTTGGCGTTCCTATGTATAAATATTGATTGATTGATTCTGCATCAGCTAGAGTTCTTCCGGTTCGTGGATGCCATTATACTCTTTATCCTCTAGCGGTTTTCAGTTCTACGGCATATTTTGCCTGCATTACCACTTCGACATAGGTACTAATTTGGAGAGCAATGACCTTGGTTCTTTTACGAATTTCCTTGTATACCTAGAAGGAGAGAGTGTGACCCTATTTACGGCACGCTGACAACTGACGGGAGATAATTTAGCAAGAGAAGACTTGCCAAAACCTTAGGGCATACGTACCAAGCCGTTAACTTTTTTGCCACTGGTTGTGAGTTCAGCGTTCGTCGACAACTCAAAGTTCAAGTTAATTTGAGCAATTTCTTAGATTTTTATATTGCTGTTGTTAGTATGTAGGTATGTGCACGTCATCACAGTAATGAAGGACGACGTAATTCCAGTAATTTGATTCCACGTGGACAGTTCATGTGATGAGTGATGAAAGATTACCTACCTTAGGTGCCTTAGGTATGTAGAGTCAAAGTAATGAGGCATTGTGCAGGAAATGAATTATTTACAGATTTTGTAACGTTAACGTAATTTTAGACTTTATTAACAGCATTACATAAATAACACGATTCCTTAGCAACACATTAATTCGAATGAACTATTTATTAGAAGAAATCTGAGACCTGTAATGTTACAAACTCAATGCAACTACTAGGATTCTACACTTGGAGAGTTGCATTGCATTAAGTCAAAGTCAAAGTCAAAGTCAAAATGTATTTATTCAATAAAATCACAAGGATCACTTTGAAACGTCTTAAAGCTAGGTGACTCTAGGTGCCAGTTCCACGCGACCAAAGCCTAGAAGTTCGAATCGATATCATTATTTAAAGTCGACAGATTGAAGACTAATTTCGATGACGTTAATGCATCTCTGTCGCAAGTACTTAACTGGTTTACTGTTAATAATCTTTTGCTCAATGCCGGGAAAACGAAATGCATTAAATTTACTTTGCCAAATGTGGTTCAGCGTCCAACCAATATTGAATTAAATGGAGAATCACTTACCCTTGTCAATTCTACTATTTTTTTAGGACTTAATATTGATGCAAAATTGCAGTGGGGTCCACATATCAAATCACTTGCTGGTAGACTGAGTTCGGCTGCATACGCAGTTCGCACAATAAGATGGCTTACAGATGAAGCTACAGCTAGGCTAGTATATTTTAGCTACTTCCATAGTGTAATGTCTTATGGTATTTTGCTCTGGGGGAAAGCTGCCGATGTACAAAGTATATTTGTACTTCAAAAACGGGCGATACGTGCCATTTATAAAATGAAACCACGCGAATCATTGAGGGAGCGATTTAAAGAAATTAATATTCTCACAGTAATTTTACAGTATATTTATGAAAATCTATTATACACTCATAAACACATAGATAGCTTTAAGAAAAAGAGTGATGCACATAACGTTAACACTAGAAATAAAAACAAATTATGTATTCCTAAATTTCGACTCCAAAAGGTAAATGGCTCGTTTATGGGGAACGGTATACGCTTCTATAATAAACTTCCAGAAAGTGCCACTGGGCTTCCTAATAGAAAATTTAAAGCATACATTAAGAATAATCTAATAAGTAAAGCTTATTATACTTTAGATAGCTATATTGATGATAAAAGTGCGTGGCCCGATGTCCCGGTCGCTCTGCCCATCGGCAGCTAACATGTCTGCAATGTCTGTACTGTACCTACTATTGTGTGTTTTATTTTTCTCTGATTTAATAGATTGTATTTAATTTTATGCATTAGGTATTATTAGTTTGAAGCGTAGCGTGTGCTGTCTTATAAATTTGATTATGTTTACCTTTTTCTGTATGCCTACGCCTCACTTAACTTCAATAATATATTATATTACATTGTAAAAGGATCATACAAAAGAACGGTAGGAACCAAGCCGTAAGTTTGTTGCCTGTTCTTCTAGGCTTTGGTCGCGTGGAACTGGCACCTAGAGTCACCTAGCTTTAAGACGTTTCAAAGTGATCCTTGTGATTTTATTGAATAAATACCTATTGACTTTAGACGAAGCCCCGGGTTAAAACCACCACAACACAATTTGGTTGTGGTGGATGCATTAATTAATTAATTCTGTTCGAATCGATATCATAAAAAGTTGTCAAAACGCAATCTTGGAAGAGAGTGACGTGTCAACCTACTACATAGTAAGTACAGCAAACCAACTATACCTACGAAAGCAAGTACATATAACTGCTATTGCAATAATAGCATAGCTTTGACAAGTGAGGCTTGGCATCAATCGGCGCAGGGAAACGCCGCAACCAGTCAGCCGGCGCCCGATAAAGCTTTCCCTCCGCCCAGTTAACCTGGGGCTACACACGCTTCCTATTTTCCGACAGACTGCTTGCAATTTCCCTGCTTTCCCGCAGAGGGCGTGCGTATTGATGAAGCGTGCAACCATCTACCTAATCGGGGAAGCGGAGTGCATCAGGCTGTTTTAAAAGCATAATGGGCATAATGTGTTACGGAGCTCAAATCAATTAGGAGGGTTAAGGGATGGGAGATGACGAATGTTATGAAGGAGTAGTGATATGATTAGCCAAAGTTTTGCTGAAGGTTTAGTTTAAGCTTTTGTTGAAGTTGTAACGCTCATACTTTGTATACCAGTTTTTGTAATTAAACTGAAATGAACTGAAGGGTTTCAGTTTTTCTTGAAATCCAGCTTGTCTTGAATCATGTCTTACTGAATTACGGAATCAAGTGGAAGTTCATGCTATATTTATTGGTTTAACAAATTTATATAATATTTTTTTTGTAAGCATCTCACAAATTTGCTAATCAGGATTATGAAAATACTTATGGCAGGTTTTACCATCTCAGAGTAACGCTATCCGTCGGGAAATATATTTTCGTCATTGTTTTTGCCAAGTAGAATTAAGAGTAGGTATACTAAGAGTATACGGAAATACTTTTACCTAACGTAAAGCGTTACTCTGAGATGCTAAAATTCAGCCTTAATCATTGATTTATTTCTATAGTTGGTTCATAATTTAAAGTTAATTTAAAATAAAAATTTCGTTACCGAACGTTTTGGTGCCAACGTAAGTCAAAATATAAAATAGGTAGTTTGACTAAATAATTAATTTAAAAGCTACCGGCTCGCGACATAACATGGAGACACGGTAGATATCAATTAACATTTAACGTGATGGTTTTCCTGTAATTGCTACGGCACCATCATGACCGTTGAACCATTATAGCATGTTTATCCTCAAAGTAGGATATTAACTACTAAAAATACTTGATATGTAAACACAGACACATGAGGCTTAACATCTTTCATGCCTCAAGTTTATGAACGCAGAGCATTGCATCATAGGGCACGTTCTTATCATTTGTGACTTGCGAGGCAATGCTTATGGTAATGGTTACAACTAACATCAGGTGGCAATATTATTGTTCCATCCGCCAATAGTAAAAAAACATCATGAATAATAAGTAAAAGGCCATTGCAGTTGATTTCTCATTATTTTGTACACCATTTTTGAATTGTAGACTTGATTACAATTTAGGTACCTACTTAGTAAATAGTTTTTTTTTAATTACATCCATAATTTGTTGTTCTGAAAAAATAGGACTGTGTTGCCCACGGTAGTCATATCCTCTTAGATTTATTATACTCGAAAAAGTAATGTGTCAAAAACAAAGTTTGGACGCCTCTGACTAACTAACTTTAACATTCACCTTTACTTGCTCAAGGAAGGTAAGTTTAAATCAAAAGGTATTTATTAAATGAAATCACAAGGATCACTTTGTAGAGTGCAGAAACCTGAGGGTATCTCAGAAATCCGAGGGAATCTCCACAGTGCATGGAAATTACAATAAAGATTTACCTTTACTTCTGTCAGATCTATGAAGGATAAATAAAATAGTATGCAAAAGACTGCCGGGAAAACCGATTGCATCACCGTACTAATCTATCACTGTCATCTTTTTCTAAACTTTAAAACTCAATTAATCTAGTGTGGATGATTTATTTTATTATTTTAAATTGTTTTTTTTTTCTAACTTCTTTCTGCTGGAACAAGCAGATGACCCACCTGATGATAGTGGTAACCATCACAAAGCATTACCTCGTAATTCACGCACGATATGAACGTGCCCTACGATGCGCAACCCTACGTTTATCACCTGGAGGCACCGAACGACAAACTGTGAAACTGCGTGTACAGGAAACGCACCGTGGCACAAACCATCAAAGACCACAAGTGAATCATAGCGTTGTTGCTGCTTGACGGCAGGAATAGGCATGGTGGCATTACTACCAGGTAGTACTTCCCCAGACGAGCCACACGCAAAGAGCTACTCTTTGTTGACAACAATAAATAAATAAATTATATCGTTCTGCCCTTATCACACTGTATGTGAGGTCGGTACCCCAAGTATGAGATTTGCTTACGATATTTCGTTTTTCGTTTTACGTTTTTGTTCCGTGTTTATTGCGGGTTTTGTATGAAGACGCGATAGAGATACCGATACGGAACCCGCAATGAACACGGAACAAAAACGAATCGTTTTCGCTGCGTGCTCATTGCGGGTTTTGTAAAGTTCCGTATCGGTATCAATATCGCGTCTTCATACAAAACTCGCAATGAACACGGAACAAAAACGTAAAACGAAAAACGAAATATCGTAAGCAAATCTCATACTTGGGGTACTGCACATATTTTCCTTCGAACTGTTAGCTGTTATCTCTAATGTCGCAACTTTTTTAGCAATGTCACCTTTCACGCATTCCATGCATCTTTACTTTGGCCTTCATACTGACATACTTACGTATACAAATTCACATTTATTACTTTCCTAAGGTTTCGTCTATCATCCCTCCTCACGACATGCGCGTTTCTCATTGCTCCTCAATATTTCTATCACTAGCCCTCATAGCCCAGTCGGTAGTAGCTTTGCCTTCTGCGGTGCAGGCTGTTTGATCCCCACCGAGAACAAACATTTGTGTGACTAACATAGATGTTTGTTCTCTATCTGAGTGTAATATAATATTAAAATTATGTATTTACGCAACAAGAAGGTATATATATGATCTGGCTCCCATAGTACAAGCTTTGCTTAGTTTAGGGCTTGATGTGCTGTGTGGAATGTCCACCAATAAATTATTTATTTATATTTATACTCATTCCGTATTAAATTATCCATTATTGTCACTCCACACATCTATCTCAGCATTTGTATCCTTCACAATTCTCTCAGTGGTTAACAACTATCACGAATTAGTTTCATGATACCTTGTGGTGGCCTAAAAGTTCTGCCACCAGATTAAGTTTATACCTCGTGTACGAACTTACTTCTGAAACTTCTACTTGTAATTATGTCAAATTATTTTGAAGATAACAATATTAAATGTCTAGGGATCGTTGTTACCAAAACAATTTTAATTATTTCTTAGTATATTACTTTAATTAGGAGATAAGTTATTTTGATTAAGTACCAATTATGTTATTATTATAGCAATTTATGTTATTTTATTTTTTTATCTTACGAGTCTCGGTTGCTAGACAACTTTGCGATAAAATAGCAATTATTCAAATTGAGATAAACTGTAGGTATCTAATTACGTAATCAACTTATCGCAAGTTCACAGCAGTCTGGTAGATACACAAACCTTTTCCTTCTTTTTATGTCGTATACTATAAGACATTATAATTTATTTATCTATTCACACACATTTACAAAGTATTTGGATCAGTTGAGCTGTCTTTAGATCGCTTACGTGCTCAAATATCTGATGAGTATTTTGTACATATTTGTAGGTATTCGTTATAATTTCTTTCTCAAATATTTCGATATAAAATTCACGTACTTTATTATCAATACATTATTGAAATAAGCGAAAGGGTTGTCTGTCTATCGATTTAATATAATTCTACGGCTCTATCTGAATATGATCCTGGTCAGACCACGAAAAATGACTAGACTCTATACAAACAAAGTCGCGGGAAAATGCATATTCAGTTGCAAAGAGTCAAGTTCAAGTTAGTTCAAGCAGTAAGCATGACGTCACTTAATGATGTACTCGTTTAGCAATTAGGCAATTAAGTGTAATGACCCGACTACGTGGAGAACTTTATAGAGTCGCTAAATTGTCTTTATTATGTCTCTTTCACACCTAGGACAATGAAGCAGTAAATAAATGAACAGGATGACACGACAAAACTATGACGTAGTATATGTATAGGTAGTGACTAGGCATTTAAGTGTATATATCGAAATATGTATTGGTTACGATAGCTTTGGGCGTTATGCAAAAAATACATAGCTAAATGTTCAATTCAAAGACTAGTGTGCACGCGCCATTAGTGCTAAGCAGTCAAGCGTAAATTAATAAATGAGTTTGTACTTTTTATGTCAAAGTACCCACCGATGGACAGACGACATCGAGAAGATCGCGGAAAGACGGTCGATGGAAAATAATAAAAACGTTTTTCCTGGAAACTGCAGGAAGAAATCTAGCAGGGGACTGCTTTAGCTTGATGATATTTTTTTATGTAATTATAAAAAAAAACTAGTTTTATATCAGTTGTCATGTTCTTATAGTACTCACAGATACAGATCAAGCTACACGACGCGACGCCAAAGATAAAAGGTTAGCGAAGCGAATGGAAGCATTTTACTTACAGTACAAGGAGATAAACGCGAGCAGTGTATAGCCTGATGCGTATCCATGTGTACAAGCTTTGCTTAGCTTGGGCACAGATAAGAGAATACTAGTAGCTTGGGTTAGACAGTGCTGTATGGAATGTCCACCATTATTTATTAATTTCAGCAAATAAACAAAAGTATAATTTTTGTGATCAAATACGGATTTATCAGACGGGAACTAATAGAAGCCATTAAATAATCAAATATATCATGCAGGCGTTTGTCACCTCGCTCTATCAGAACCTTGTTCGGAGTTTCAGGGTTCCCCAACAGGCCCTTACACTCCAATGCGCCGCTGAACTTGACACAAACAACATGAATCCATCAACATCGGTTGAATCGATTCACATTAGACACAACATCGGCAATACGGAAATGTTTTGTATTCCCGCTGATGTACGATAGTTATCTCCTAGGATCTTCTACTAATAAAAATCCTTGATATTGCTAGTTGGACATAATGATGAGCAGAAATCTAATAAAATGGACCAAAATGTTTACCAAGTGGTTCCCACGTGGTAAGAGGAACAAAAGACAACAAAACACGCACAACACACACACACACACATCCTCTCACACATAACACACACACACACCCTGACACTCATTATTAAGTCATTATTATTGTGGGGTACTTAACTGTCGTCGATTTTTGTTACCTACATTTCTTGTTCTAAAAATGTAAATCAGTTATTGGCTGTATATTAGAAACTTAAGTATTTACATTGTATCTTAAGAGCTGTGGATTTTGTTCAAAAATAAATTAATAAATAAATAAAGATGGAAAGATGATATTAAAAAGTAGCAGGAAATAACTGGAGAGCGTTAGCTAAAGATAGAGACTAATAGAAGGCACTCAAATTAGAAGGCCTATATCGAAAGACATAAGTTAATTAAAGATTAAAATAAAATACCTATGTAAAATATTGGCGGTGATAAAGAAGTAAGAGGAGGAGATAAAAGGTTTTTATTCATAAATAATAATAAAATAAATAGATCCATATCCATAAAAGTCGAAAGAAGAGCAGTTGCCCATTAGCTCCTTAATATAAATTCCGTCAACTATTTTACTTCATTCTCCACTAACTTTCGCTCGCAACGTTGCTCGTACTTTGGTTCCCAGATAATAATTACCCATTTATTCCAGATTACGAAGTAAATCCATACCAAGTTTTATCTCAATTAGTCCAACCGGCGTGAGAGCCACTAACAATAATTATCCAAACATACATATTTATAATATTAGTTGGATTGTTTGTCAATTTCCTCTCATTGTTTCCCTTGAATACATAAGCTAGTGAATCTCGTGATGTATTATCGTTGGATCTTGTCATGTTGTACGGAACCACTCCGAAAACGCCCTCGTCAGTATTCACGTCACGATATCGCAAGCTGTCCCATTGTGCAACTGCGCAGTATTGTACTTGAGCGTTGCTGTCTAACCTATGGCTGTATTGTCAAGCATCTCAAGAGGATTGTCAAATCGTGGGTATCGCATTCTGACTCTGTATTGATGTGCTAACTTATTACACTAGACTTGGTCGTGGATAACTCGGGCCCAGATTCACATAGTTTATAAAAACGCTAGCTCACTGAAAGTTTATCGATTAAAATCCACTGTGACACTTACAAATTTACACAATTTTAGATACTAAATTTAAAAAATGTAGTAGATATGAGAGAGTTGCGTCGTAGGTATATGTGATGTAAAATTGAGGGATTGTTTGATAGAGAGAAATTATGGCGAATGAAAGATTAAATGACGAGAATATAGTAGTTAAAGAAACATCAAGATATTGAAGGTACAACAAAATATGGATATGAGTACTGAGTGAAAGAAGACATGACTAAAAAAAATTGTGAGGAAAGGGCACCGAGATGTCGAAAGAAAGTGTAAGAAGAAAATCTGCTTCCGTGCTTTGAAACAGATTCCGTTTCAGAATAGATCAGCAAATTTTACAACTTTTTACCAAATTGGCGTATACCATACCTATATTAAGTGAAGTCAGTCTTCGATTTAGTTGTCTTGACCACAGTTTAATTGACCAACAAACAAATATTTTATACTGTTAAATTTACAATGACCATGTTTTTTATTTAGATGTAATTTCGATACTCGATTGGTTTCGTTCTGAAGTAATTATTTTAATACGATGAAACACGCCAATTTAAATCTTTATAACTTTTGCCACCTTTTTATTGCGAATCTACATAGCCAATGTTTTGTCTACAGACAAATTTTGCTCTTGAGTTTTGGTCAAATAACTCTTTTTTCAAAAAACGCGAATTTTTTGTGGAGTTTTTAAGTGGCGACATTTTGCGATGCTTAAGAGTTATGGCTGTGGTTCGTCAGAAAAACTGGTCCTTTAAATTAAACATTTAATTATTTAAGCGATACCTAACTGGTTTGGAGTTAAGAGTAAATACTGCTGTGTATTAAGCAAAAAAACTTTTATGTTTTCTAACGTGTTGTAAAAGACAGGATACGAAGTATAAAAAAACTAAAGTAGTTGTCCAACCTGATCCTGCACACGTAGATCTATTATTTATTCTGTGCCTATACACTAGGTAGGTAGGTACTTAGATTTGACTCTACCATTTTGGCAATTAACAATATAAATAATTTCAATTGTAATATCAATTCAATAGAAATTTCAGTCAGAGGACCACCTTCTCTCGTACCTATATGTTTACTTAGGTCAAGCTCTACAAAGCTCTCTCGCTTATTAAAACACAAAATATCTTCTTATGTGCATAAATTGGCTGCACCAGTTCATTAAAAACAGACAACATTTTCAACAGGATTCACCAACGCCAGCGATTACAAACATCGCACTATCCACGACAGGTGTCAACTGAACCTCGCGCTGGTACCTCGCAGCATCCAATAACTTACACTGTTTGTTTCAGATGTCACTGACAACTGCGCATTAGCCACAAGTGGATTAAATCAAAGCCTGGATCAAGTGTTCGTGCCGGTGCCACTACGAGTAGGTGCGCGGGCGCCGCGTCCCGCCGCCGCGCCGCCGCCAGCCAGCAGCCGCCGGCCACTCCGCCGCGCCGCCCCGCCTCGGATGCACGCGCCACGCGACTCACGCGAATAATATCATCGTAACAGTGACTTACAGTGAATCGACCATAATCAATCCTCAATTAAAGAACCGTTTTCTCTCGTGTTTTAGAATTTAATTGATTCGAAATTTCGTCTTTCCCTCTCGTCGAGTCCCGCCGCCGTCGGACGAGTGCATTCAGTGAGAAGGCTACATTCCGAACCGGTGCCGTTCTTTATTGGACGCGGTGTGCACTACTCTGTGTGTGTTTTATTTATTATCGAAGTGACCGGTCGCTTTCCGGAAAAACTGACCCCGCGAATGCAAAAAAGTTCTCAGGTGGAAACGGAAGCCAGAATGTAATTGATTCGAATAAAGTTGAAGTCTATTCATATAGAAAAATGGCTCTCGGAACGCTGAGTGAAAACGAGCGCCACTGCCTCGACGCTGACGCGAAAAGTCAGACGGATCGTTTGCAAGACGCGGAAAAAACTAGCGACTGTAAACCTAATGGACTGAGAGTGCGTTTCCTGGACGAGGAAGGTAAAACTGAGAGGATGGTCAGCGCCGACGAGGTCGACTGCGCCGTGTCGCGCGTCAAGAAGATACACATTCTGAAGAACCGGAGCTCGAGCGAAACTAGCATTCTGCTGCGCAATCCCTCGCTCATGAAGCGGCGCTCCAGCTCCGAGCGGCGCTTCAGCGTCGGAAACTCGGACCACCTCAACAACAATACCGCCTCCAGCGAGAACCTCAACGGCAGAATCCTGCTGAAAGCCGACGACGACAAACTAGATAAGACTGATGAAGCGGACCAAACCAAAGATGCGAACGGCCAGAGTTTCAAAAAGAACTGCAACGTGTACAGTGTGCACCAGGCGAAGACGCTGACGCCGGAGAGGAGGAAGTCGCTCCCGACGGCGATGGCGCGGCCGGGCGCGCAGGAGGGGCGCGCGCGCTCCTGCCTGCCGGGCGAGGCGAGCCTGGCGGACGGCGGCGCGCCCGGCAAGGACTTCACGTCGCGCACCATCGGCAAGCTGTCCCGAGGACTCGGCAAGCTGCTGCGCCGGACCAACAGCGTGCGCATCAGTGACCCGGATCCCGTCTACAAGGTGGCTTATCTCGGAAACGTCCTCACTGGATGGGCTCGAGGTAAGTCGTATTCCTAAAAGTTACATTTGTATTTGAGTTAGATTAAGATAACGATTGTTGGAATTTGGATTACTTCACTCAATATTTGCAGTTATCTTCAAAAAATGGGTCAATGATTTGATAAGCGATTTCGTAAATGTTAAGAAGAATGTAGGGCCTAGCGCTGTGCCCATTGAAACGCTCGATGGTTGCCACAATCCAATAAACAAATCGATTATGCGTCGACTACCTTTCGACATTAACGCACGTTTAAATTGTAAAGCAGTGCATTTGGCAATGGATTGCCGTTGCAACTGGAATATTAAAATGTGTAGGAAACGGCGACGCAATCCGAGGAGTAATCTATCACAACACAGCTACCTATTGATGCAAGCTAATGAATCTATTCTCGTGGTTCGAGGAATAAGGAAATTCTTGACAATACTCTAGCCGAGGGGCCTTAGATCGCATCCATTTTAGGTAATGCATCAAAAGGACTGATCGCCGCTGATCCGGCCGGCAAATGTAAATGTTGCGTAAGTGGTCCAAGGCAAATCGGCCGACCAAAACGATTTAATCTCTAAATTCTCATATTAAATTTAAATGAATTGCTTGACGTTTATAGGTAAACATCGATTATGTACGATGAAGACTAACAATTTATTTAGAAAAATCTTACTATAAACAATGCTTAAAATAGATTTAAAAGAGCAACTATTTTGATAACCTTTGCTAGAACATGAAACAACTAACTGATTAATAATAATAATAATTATTATTGTATCATTGGCATACTCATGTATTGAAAACTACAAAATGAACAACTGAAAAACTTTAAAATAGATATCGATACACGGCTGTTTGACGCACCATAATCTTTAGAGATGTCGCAATCGAATCTAGCCTAGTTATCTTTTTTGCATGTTCTGCAATTTTATTCACTTTCTTCGCATTATCAAATAACACAAAAACATAAATCGAGACGTTGTATCTGAAAATCGTATACTTTCGTTCGGCTCGTGCTATGCGTCGTCTGCTACAATCACCGCTTTATCCTAAACAATCGCAGTGCAACTGAACTTAGATTAATGGATGCTTGCGAGGTTGCTCATCACAATGCGTGACGTTGCAGGTTTTAAAACTTATCACAGTCTTAGCTCTGATTTCTCCATTAGATTAACAAATGATTAAGGGCCGTAAATATGTCAAAATATACACGTTTGACATCTATGGTTAGATTTAACACCCTGTTAATCCTTTATTTGTAACTAACTAGTTTTAACTAACTAACTAACTAGTAGGTATAACTAGTTTTAAATTGGTTGAAATTGTGTATTTTTGTTTAAATTGGTCATAAAAAAAAACACAAATAAAATGGAATACATATGTCGCAAAAATTACAGAACAGTGCAATACATTATGCAATATAATTTAATCACAAAACTGTATCTGCTCAATTTTATAAATAAATGGTAGGTAAGTCGGGTTTCGAACGAGAAAGTATGTTTCCATGTTTTCTGGAATTTAAAAATGGGATGGCGTTCATTGAACCCATACCTATCAGTTCTCGGTTATCAATATTTCTATCATTCATTGAGCACGCAGTAAACTGAAGACACAGCGACAGTTCACGCGGTCACCTCACTGAATCGTCATCATTATGTTATTTACGTCCTCACACTCGTCTTTATCAGCGTCTCTAAAGCGTGCTCTAATATCTAGCATCCTATTAAAGTCGACAGGACATCTTATCTCGACTATTCGAGATGCCTCGGGTCAGTTTGCGACGACAGTGAAAGCTGGCATCCTGGGAGTCTACTCCACTAAACGATACACAAAGGTAAGTATGAACATGTTGAGTTCCACTGCGTGGTACGTGTGGTACCCAGAACGCAGAGCGTTGCCGCGCAGTGCAACGCAAAATGTCAATAAGAATTCGTTTATCGTTTTGCGGAGTGGACATCCGTGCGTTACATTATGCGTTGTGTCTTCTGACGGCCTTTGATTAACCAGAAAGAATGTTAATGATGCTGATCTGATTACATTACGAGCGAAGAGAAACTGAGCGTCAGGTTTCTAAGTGTTTTATACATTAGTGACTTCAAATTTGAATATTTTCTGTAGAATAGACTACTTTTAACTGTTATTATGTACGATATCGCGGGGATCGTATTATGACTTGCAGCTGTTTATTTATCTTAGCTGATGCTTAATTTTCACACAGCTCCATTTTAGTTAAATATAATTTATTTATCTACACTAATATTATAAAGAGGTAAACTTTGTATTTTTGTATGTAACGAATAGGCTCAAAAACTACTGGTCCGATTTCAAAAATTCTTTCACCATTAAAATGCTACATTATCCCTGAGTAACATAGGCTATATTATATTTTCAAAAAAATCAGGGATCCTTACTAAAACTTCAATAATGTAACCCAAGGTGGAAAACAAAAAACCTTACATCGCGTGCGCTGCGAAAACTATTGAAGATAGAACAAAATAATGTACTACGATTTTGTAGAACACGTTATCATCTACAAAAAATGTCGCGACAGCATGTCTAACTATTATAGTTATGTCACAATAAGTGCTCTTTTATTATAAAAAAATAATTGAAATGCCTCCGCTAGAAAAGGGTCTTTATTTGTACCTTGGTATTAATCCTTATCCAAATAAATCATTTCACAATTAAGACGATTTCAATACCTATAGATTACTTCTTAAATTTTTCAAATCGGACATTCCATTCAAAAGATATGACGAAATTAAAAATGTTTACGGGTCCACCGGTCACGCGCGGGGTGCGATTTCACTCACTCAAGGAGAAGCGCGTGCAAATGTATGAAATAAGTAGACGCGAGGCTCGAACCCACAGTCTAAGTCTAAGTTTATCTTAAAATGTTCAAAAAATTTATGACCACCCATGCGAAGCTGGGACAGGCCGCTAGTTCATTATAAAATAATAAGTCGTAGTTTAACGTCGCCATCAACCGTAACATTTTTATTAATAATGAAATTCATTAGAATGGTCATAACTAATAAAAATTATGCTCATTAGCTAAGCATATTAAATACAAGATAAAACAATAGAAATTAAAAAAAACATTATTCATCAAATTATGGTTTCATAATTTCAATAAAATGCCTTCGAAGCATAACAAAATATATTAATACATCAAAACACAATATTTTATTATCTGAAACCCGTTATTTTGCTTGACAATGTATCAACGCCATGAAAGGCCTGAAACCACTGTATGTGGATTACGACAAAATTAATGGCGATAATCCAGCGGTCACCTCTGTGTGTAATGTTTATAATAAGCTCAAAATCTCCCATTACGCAGCATATGTTTATATTTATAAAAAACTAAAGACCCACGTGCATTATGATGTCACTTGGGATAAACACTGCTTATCTACTGTTTGCTATTAAGATACAAAATGTTTGCAATATACCGATTAGGCTAAGCAGATGGAATGTTAAGATCACGGCTAAACATGTTGGCGTAATGCGTGACGCGGAGCCGAGCTTGGCTTAAGAAACTGCATGATGAAATGTGTAAATGTAACAGGCTGTAATCGATCAGCCAGCTAAAAATATTAGACCCATCATATAACACAACTATGAATATAAAATAACTTTACACAATCAACGTTCTAAAAGCATTTTCGGTGATAGTGACTATAGTCACTATCACCGAAAATGCTTTTAATATTTTGCTTTTAATGCTTTTAATATTTTGGGGGTTTTTCTATAGAAAAACCCCCAAAATATTTGAGGATATCTCCTAAATCAGAAAGCCTATTTCTAGTTCAACTGTGGACCTATTTAGGCTGATGATGATGTTGACGAATCAGAGTTCAGATACCGATTTCATATAAAACAAAATCTGCGGTGTAGCTTTGGTTGTGCTGGTTGAATATGACAAATATCGTAAAAGAATAATATGAATTCGTTTAAGACAGTAAAGAGCAGCGTGATAAGGAAGGCCATTACCCAACAGTGCTACCGGTTAATTGGGTAAATTTAGACGTTTCTAAAGGAAACCATGACTTCAAAGCCCTTGAAAACCAAAACAAATCCATACACGAGTTCCTTATGGTATAAAAAGTTTCGTGATTGAGTAGTAAAATGTTTATCGAATCGATTTACTAAATACTCATAATAACTTATAATTACTCCAGCAGAATCAGGTGTACGAAAATAAAAAGAACATTTGGGAAGGTATCAAAAATGAACATCAGTAGACACAGACACGCTGCTAGCCGAGTTATATTAAAACTAAAATTTTAATTATTTTGGTTCAGTTAGCCTGAAGAAGTCTAATTGGTAGACTAGAAGCATGCCTCATAAGAAGAACCATTTTGACCTCTTCTCTATCCACCGATTTCCGGCAATCTTCATCTATTTTATAACTTAGAACTTATTTGGCTCAAAATAGTTTACACATTTCAAACAACAAAATATGCTTATGAGGTTCTTTTTAGTAGTCTGTCATTACTATTGTATATTTGGTATACGAGACTGCGAGACGTAACAAACATAAAAGCAATAACAAAAGTACAAGACATGAGCACAACATAATTTTTAAATTAGGCTGATTGCTTATCGAAGTTCAAAGAGGACCGTTTTATTACGAAGCTCGTCATCTCATCTTACATCAATTAGTGGAATCTAATGACGCAGATGCGACTACGCGACGCGACGGTAACCTTTAGTACTTTATATTGACTGTTTACTTCAGCAATTATAACTCGAACGAAACCCATCGATTTAAAAGGTTAATTGTTCAACATTTGCATCAGAAGATTGGGATGAGTTGGAAGTTATAAAGCTAATTTGACTAACTTGAAAATTTGCGCATGGTCTGCGAGTGAAACGGCTGTGACTAAACCAATAAACAGTTAAAAAAAATAGACTTGCCTTAATACTGAAACATTATTTCGCTTCTCTTCGTTTTATTAAATGTAAAATAAACATCTGAAAATTTCCACATTGAATAATTAAACAGAGAGAATTCCATAGAATCAATTGGAATAATACACGCAGCGAAATTAAAAAAAATGGATAGGTACTAGTTTGTTTGACTTTATATAGTTTCAGCTTATTTTTTTGTCATTTCAGCAATTTTATATAAAGCAGGTGTACGCTTAAGTTCTTTTGAGAATGTCTTGTGGAAGTGGCGTAGTGGTTTCAATGAATCAATGCCTTTTGACGGGTTCAGAGGCACTTCCGACGTCGGCATTTTGGCACAGGGGATGTGTCCCAAAGCTTTCAATCTTTTAAAGATTATAATAGATAGACCCTAATCGAACAAAGTCGCGGGAGTTTTACGAGTGTAGCATAAAATATGCTCATTAGATGCTACGGCTACAGCGGTAATAAAACGCTTTTTATGATGTTTCAGTGCGCGGGTAAACATACCGTTTCGAAACTGCAATGTCAAACTTTGTAAACACGAACCAAACCCAGAATTACATTTTCTTTACACTTCCGGGAATGACAGAACCACACGTCAATTTATTCACAGCTCCTTCCGATGCGATGCTTCGTGATAAACATGTTCTTATTAAAACATTTTGAGGCAATTGTGTTAACTTTGACTTTGAATAATTCTATTATTTATTCAGACAACTTAAGTCCTTGATATTAGTAACAGAACAAGTTATTGATGCTAGGTTGGTAACTTATAAATACTAATAGCAATTGGTCCTCTGGATGAGTTATATTATAACAAAATACTGTTCTAGATTAAGTTTTTTGAATGTTTTTCCGTTTCTGTGTAAAAGCCTCCTCCATTTCGTTCCGTCTCTACCTTCTCTACGCCAAAGAAAGCCTGTAGTAGGGAAGTAAACGATGGAGTGCTACTATCGCCAAAACATAATTTTCGATTCGCTTGATCGTAATGCTAAACAAAATCTCATCTTGACGAGGAATTCATTATAACATCGTTTATTTGGTACCTAAATTATGATTTGAATCTATGATGGCACTGGTTATGCATTCAATATTGGCATTTTAAGAATTCGCATTTTCTTTTTGAGGTAGCTGGAGACATGCACAATCGATTTTTCGGTGGAATCGGTTCGTGGGGCCAATCGATGAACTATTAGACCTAAGACCTCTGCAGGTAAAAACGTATGGACAACACTTTCATTCAGCACGCGAACAAAGCCAGAAATAGATCGTGAGCAGAAAATATCGAGTCATTACCTAAAAATAATAAAAACATGTTATTGCATTGCATAATCACGTTGTTGCTAGAGAAATATGAAGCAAGTTTGTTCTCAGTTTTACCTTTATGAATTCCTTTCTTTTTTCTGCGTTTAATCAACAACAACGTAAACCTGATGTCACTGGAGACAGGTACTTACCTGTCTCCAGTGACATCAGGTTTACGTTGTGATTGGTCTCAGCTCAGTAGATAGCTCTCCTTTCTGCGCTGTCGGTTGTGCGTTCAATTCCCTATAAATCCCTTAGGACTTTAGTACATGTTTTCCAATACTCAATCAATACATGTGTTCATGTTCTGTGTTGTTATTTGTATTCGTATGTATTTACAAAAGTATATAAGTATTTCTAGTATTAGGTATGGACGGATCAGATAGATAGACTTTGCTTAGTGTTAGGGCTAGAAGACGCCGTGGGAAATGTCGACCGATATTATTTTTTTCTGTACCTACACAGTTCATACAAGTAGGTAGTCCCAAAGATAAGCTTGCTCATTATTGAGTGAAACTTAGTCCTTGACCTTGTAATATAGTTGAAGATTGTTATATTGTTATTCGATATTCCAACATGGAAACGATGGTAAATTACCCAAGTTTTTATTATAATTATTTTATGCTCATGTTATTGTTCGGTAAATGAGGATAAATCAGACTAAATCTGTTTTTCAGGACTTCATATGTAGGTATGGTTCTTGTGTACGTAATATCGAATACAATAAATATATCATTTACCAAATATATTGATTTTAGAGATTAAACAAAACGGATATTAGATCACGCCTGTAATCCCGAGTCACGGTAGACATTCTCTCAGATTTATTGGTACATCGAAACATAAAATAAGGCCACATTTCGCAAAAGTGCAAGCGCATCGCTACATCGACACCTAATTTTCTTTCCTTTCCTCCATCTTTAGCAAGCGCTAGTACTGCGTAAATAAACGTTTAATCTATTATTGCATGACTAGACTAGCCTTAAGACCAGAATACATGGTCGCGCCCATTATAAGACCACCACCGGTACTAGGTACTTCTCTGTAAGTAAAATGCTCGATTCTGTTGAAAGCGCTTCAATGAACTGCAACCTGATCGTGATGTATCACCTGACACGCAGCCAACCTTCACCCGACCTGCTTAGACCCCTCAACGGAAGCACCTTCTGCTCTCCCCTCTCATTCGTCAGTACCATCTCGCTCGCACGTTTTTTTCGTATCACATTCCAAACATCATTGTTGGTTTCGTCGCTCCCACGACACGCAACGCGGCGTCGACTGAGCCGCCGATTTGACCTCTATCTACATAGATAAAGAGTTCAAACTTACTGTTTTCGTCTGTTTCTATAAGATTGTCACCGGTTCGGTTCCAACCGTTGCACTTGGAGCGTTTAGTATTCTGCTCGACGATGTTCGAAGAAACATTTGTGTAGTCATGTGATTTGAACCGTAAATCAACTTTGATATTTGCAAGATTAACGAAATCTAAACAGATTCTAATCAATTCACAATTTCTGATGGTCGGTACGGTCACCTACACTAAAATTCTGTAACTAACAATTTTATTCCATGAACAGTGAGCACAGTTCACTAAGATTATAGAGGGTATAGATAATTGGCACCGCTTGAGTTTTTTTCTCGACTTTCGAGTCACGCTAGTAAAGACTGTCTGTGGTCACGCTTAGATTGTGAAACGTTCATATTATATCATCCTGAGTGGCCGCCAGCACCGCCGGCGCCGCCGCCGGTTATTATCGAGTTGAGTGAGAAAGGATTATGAAATCATTGAAGATGGCTGCAAACAAAGCGAAGGAAATGCAAAGGATTTCAAACATCGGAATGCTTGCAGCCTTCACGATGTTGACACAACTTTCAAACTATTTTGTTATTAAAGCACTTGATGTTTAGCGATGTTTTGTAGAAGAGGATCTGTATAAAAAGAAAAAGAAGCGAGATAAAATATTGAAACACATTTTGACTGTGACAAAATTGCGTTCGCTGCCACTACATTATCTTTTTGCTCACTTTTTATGTTATTTGTTTAGTTTTATTTCATTTTTTAAGGGTATACTAGTACACAGACATTCTCTATCATCTTTTTTATCAGTGTACGAACCTCAGGGGATCCCCACTGATGGGTTGAACTGAGTTTTGCAGTAAAGAAGGACGTGGTACCCGACGCCCGTGCATCCCACAATCCCACCCCATCATCGTTTGCTGCAAAACTCAGCGCGAAGCTTTAAATAGTACTCAAACTACAGAAACATGAAGCCAATATTTAAAAGCTAGCGCTGTGGCACGCAGAGTAATAGGAACGGGTTGGTGTACCCGCGACTCTACAGCCGTACTCTAGTGTTGATAACCACGTAGCGGTTATCGGCGGCTGTTCACCTACATGCATGCATTACCACGGTCGTGCTACACTGTCATATTGTGCTACTATTCATTCCAGGATAATACCGGTTTCGATTAAATAAGTTCGGTACAAACATTAACTATAACCATTTGTTTTCATTTCACACTGATATTGAGAAAACCCTTCTACAAAATTATTTTTCTCTACATCTACACTAAACTTACTAACCTGTAAAATAAGTATATTCCAAAAGTTCTTATCAAAATATTTGTCTTAATTTCAAAGTGGTATTTGTGATTCTAATAGATAAAAACCGTTTTGATTTGATTTGAAATCAAGTTTAAGCATAACTTTGTTCTAGAATGTTTTCACGTAAATGCAGAGCACTATGCTGAGTGAAGACTCATTTGTTGCTGCACTATGTAAATGTTTTTCTCTTTTGATTTACAAATAGGTATATCTCATACCATGTTTTGTATGTTATGTGCTAAGTATCATATATCATGTCTTACTTATGCTTATGGACCTATAATAGATGATAATATAAACAAAAACGACGCCGTTTTTAGTTATTACAAACATTACTTCAACTTTTTTTATTATTTTATAGATTCACTTTATATGAACACTTAATGAATGTCAGTTAAACGCCTAAATTGATAGAAAAAAACGAAGGTATAAAATATCACAGTACAAGTTTAACTAAAAGAACTTGCAATAAAAACTATTATAATAGCATTGCGTTTAGTTATTGAATACGCCACAAAAACGAATGAGTGATCTTGTATAATTAACGGTTCAAGTACTTTGCTGAAGTAAGTACCTAGTGCTAGTAAACGCCTTTGCATCTAATATTTATTATACTGCGTCAGAGGCTCTTTTTCATGCATTCCTCTTTATAAAATAAAATAAATAAATGTTGGTGGACTTTCCACACAGCACTATCTAGCCCTAAACTAAGCCAAAGCTTGTAATATGGAAACCCGATAACTGATATAATACATAATTACACTTTTTTTTCGTAAATACATATTTATAATACCTCATAACACCCAGACAGAGAACAAACATCAATGTTCATCACACAAATGTTTTTTCTCAGTGGGGATGGAACCCACAGCCTACGGCGCCGAAGGCAGAGCTACTACCAACTGAGCTGTGAAGGCTGTTTATACGGGACGGGAGTCGACTTAGTCATGGGTTTCCTCACCCTTTGAGAGCATTAGCATTGCGCACATTTTCCGAAGTACACGGAACCTACTAGAGAAAATATTAAAGCAACAAGTTAGCTATTTGGTAATTCAGACACGTGGTCCGATACGTGATCCAATCCTGGAGCAGGCGTGAGTCAGGGTGACGAACTCTATGCTATGCACTGCCACGTGCGTCAGTCTAATGCGTGCATTTTTCCACGTCACTATTTTGCTTTTCGAATGGGATTGGATATCTTGCTTGTCATTTCTATTCAGAGTTAGGAAAGGATCTTTGCTAGTTGCATTTGCATTTCCTATCGAGAAATACCGACGGTCTAAGTGCTAGGAGTCCTTCCTTTGCGTTGAATTCCTGCTTCTAAACCAGTTTCATTATGTTCAATGGACCGTTATAATGAACATCGGCTAGCGTTCAACACACTGCTTCATTGCCATCAAATCTCTTAGAACATTACACAGTTTTCAGCTCTTCTTCTTTTATTTAGTACATGTGCACCTGACTCGGCTCACGATTTAAACACGGTGTCTGACGGCATGAAACTTTAATTAAACCATCCAAAGAATATCTCGTCAAACTGTAACATCAAAGGAAATAAAACCGGCCAAGTGCGAGTCGGACTCGCGCACGAAGGGTTCCGTACCATTATCTATAAAAACAGCAAAAAAAATTACGTTTGTTGTGTGGGAGCCCCCTGAAATATTTATTTTATTCTGATTTTTATTTGTTATTTATTTGTTATTTGTTGCATAGCAACAGAAATACATCATCTGTGAAAATTTCAACTGTCTAACTATCGCGGTTCATGAGATACAGCCTGGTGACAAACGGATAGACAGACAGACAGACAGGCAGATGGACAGACAGCGGAGTCTTAGTAATAGGGTCCTGTTTTACCCTATGGGTACGGAACCCTAAAAAGAAGAAGAAAAGGAAAGTAGTTTTGAAGATTTAAGGAAAACCTATTAATCCGATTAAAATAAAATGTATAGAGAAGATTTCCGAAGAAGAACTATGAGGTAAGCGTAAATAGCTCGCATAATTCATTAGATATAGTGGCCATAATGGCCAGGTCATTTATAGCTATGGTTCAGTTGGTCAGTTCTTCGAGCTATGACCTGCTGGGGGAATAAAGTTTATCGAATGGTGACTACGACCCGCTGGAAGTCTGAGGATGGAAAGGGCTCGGAATTGTTCATCCTGGAAATGTAAAGCGGAGGTATACATATTGCCTGAAGACGTCTAATGGTGATGGTGATGAAATAAATAAGTCTTTGATAGAATGAAGGACCTCGTCGAGCCTTTAATTTCGATCGATTAGGTGGTTAACCCGTGAATATGTAACAAACGGACAGACTATTTTGCATTCATAAATTGCAATGAATCTTCTGCCATTTCAAAGAAATTGATACATTCGGACGATGTCTAGTTAGTAAGTTGATAGTGAAAACACAGGTTGGTCTGATCAAGTGTTCAAATCAAGTGGTTCAATAGATGAAACGTAGGAGCTGTATGGCACGCATGGCTGCCTCCGGGAAAGTGCACGTTGGAGGTCGCAGTTACACACGGCTACTGATTGTGAGGCAGACATCTTTCGTAACACTGGCTTGTAAACTGAAGTTACTGAATTATTTGAAGCAAGAGTACCTGCAAACTGAAATGTGCTTTCTTTATAACCTCGCAAGGACCTTTTTTGAATATCCAGTTTATCAATGAGAGCAAACGCGAGGGGACCATGGGGGCGTTCATACTTAGACTGGTATATTTTTCATTATCTAGAAAGATAATAGATAATTTTGGTTTTAGCTGGATAGAAAAGATCAAATTCGTTCTTCCAGGACATGTTCCGAAGAAGTAGCTTCATGGTGATGATGATGACTTAGGTACGCCTTCCTTTTTGTTCAATTTCCGTAAAAAACAAACCGCAGATTGTGATTATACTTAAGGTCAGAAGGTCGTCTGGAAGTACGATTATCATCTTAAAAACTGTAATTGTAGCAATTAGTGACTTCAGACCTTCGATCAAATATCAAGTAGTTACTCCGTTTCTTATGCAAAATTTATAATTTTATTTTAATAATTCATAATGATGGCTAAAATTTAAAATATTTTTTACTTTAATTAGTGAATTATAGACTATTCTATAACATTGATTTCTGTTTTGGGAGGTATTCTATAAAAAATATGTTAAAATAATTTGAAGTTTTGATGGTTGTTACTCAATCACATTGCAACTATTGAACCACTTCGAAAGAAAATTGGAGTAAATAATAGTTTATACCTTGAAATATTCATATTCAGCATTCATGTGAACGAAGCCACGGTCAGAAATTAGTGTACAATAGTTTCTAACTACCAACAGTGTTTACGTATGCCACTTTTTGTCCTGTAACACGCTTTGTTTACCAACCACTTAGCGCCGGCGTTTTTATTATTATCCTAAGTACCTATGGTCTTTACATAATAATTATTATGAAAAGTCGAAAGTCTGAGTTTTTGTACAATGAAATCACAAAGATCTATGAATCGTCTTCTAATGTAGATGAATTTAAGCGCCAACCTAAAAATGAACCTGTTTATTTGATAATACTTACTGACGGAACAAGCAGTTGGCCCACCGATAACCTATAACAAACACTGCATCGCAAGTCACGCAATAGAAAGGGCCCTACAACGCACTGCCCTGCGTCCATCAACTTGAGGCATACAGATAAGATAAGATAATGTTTATTATCAACAAAAACAATAATACAGGTGTTAAGCATTATGTGCCTGTAATTTCATCCGTCAAACCGAAACAGTAACGCTGGCTTGGCGGCAGATTAGGCGTGGTGGTAGTTCTTCCCCTGACGAGCCACACACAAAGAGCTCTACTACTCTCTACCTAACCAGCCTTATATAGAATAGACGATTCTTACAGCTCGGCTCCAATCTTTGTTTCGTAATGAACGCTCTTCAAAAATAATAACATGTCACTTCAATAAGCACAGGAGTCAATACGAATAATGAGGATTCATCAAAAATTCAATATAAATTGCAAATGAGGTAAGGCAAAATGAATAATCCACGATCTGGTAAAAAAAATATTACCTTCTACGCATAGGATTTATTTCAATAAAAAACGTCCAGAATTCATTGACTGTAATTGCTGAAATCAAACTTTTTTTACGAAACAATATGATCTTTGTGCATTGAAATGCTCACTCGCCTATGATATCCCACGAAGTATTGTTAGATGCATTGTATAATTGTAATGTACCTACAAGTCGCAAATTACTGTAATTATGAAAACCAATGTCGAAATCAATTGTGCATAACGAGCGGTAAACGCAGTTATTTTAGATTTCAACCGGCAACCACACTCTTCAAACCGAAACACAGCGTTGCTGCTTGGCGGCAGAAAAAGGCGTGGTGGTAGTACTTCCCCGGACGAGCCCTTCACAAAGAGCTCTACTACTCTTAAGCTTACATTCAGTGATTTCATATCTTCTACAATGTTGAAATGTGCAATAAACATACTGAATACTGAAAGTATTTCACCGAGTTCCGACTTCCCCCAGGCTGGTCGATGCAACACCATCACAGAACATTGAATAAAAAAAATATTCTATCCCTATCCTGAACTTCCTCCGAAATCCCTTTTTTCGAATGGACTAAATGCTAATATTTTAAGAGTAGAAGAGCTCTTTGTGAAGGGCTCGTCCGGGGAAGTACTACCACCACACCTTTTTCTGCCGCCAAGCAGCAACGCTGTTTCGGTTTGAAGAGTGTGGTTGCCGGTGAAATTACAGGCACATGAGGCTTAACATCTGTATGCCTCAAGTTGATGGACGCAGGGCAGTGCATCGTAGGGCACGTTCCTCGTGCGTGACTTACGAGGTAATGCTTTGTTATAGGTGATGGTTACCACTTAACATCAGGTGGGCCATCTGCTTGTTCCATCAGCTAGTCGTATAAAAAAATAACAAAATATTGGTGATCGTCTGACGATTTTTACAGCGCTATGAACTAAAAATAACAATAAGGTTAACGATAAGGTTATCCGGACCGGAATAAATAATTCAAAGGCGCAATCTGATAGACGGTGGAAGGTAGCGTGTTGTAACAACTTGCTGCTGTGAAGCAGAGGAACCATAAGTACACACTTGGAGGTTACGTACTTAAACAACACATGCGCGCTTTGCTAGATGGCAAGCTGGAAAGCTCAGTCATTATGCCGCTTTATTTCCCCAAGATAGAAAAGCATTTTATTGACAAACGCAGAAAAAAACATAATGATACCTAGGTACCTACATAATCCGAGTACCTGACCTACCTACCTTAATCAGCCCCAGGACAATAGTAGATATCTACATAATTACTCGTACATACCTTGTTTGAATTGTACACTTATTTATGGGTCATAATACTTATGGTAATATAGAAACTAGTTTTCGTTCATGTACGTTGTTAAGTTAAATGAACTTGTTATACGTTAGCTAAGTATGAATAAAACTAATGACACGTGTCAAATTCAAAGATGGAAATATTTTTATCTTACGGATGGAGTTTCTCTGACATTTTTAATTCTTTAGTTTGGGTTATTTTCATTGCAACACAATTTATTATAACCTATTGTAGGTAAATGATTTTTTTAACTATTATAACATGCACAGAAGATAATCTGAATACAATAATTATAAGTCAATTTATCTGATAATCTGTGTAATAAATGCTTGGTATATACCTATTATGAAACATCATCATCATAAGCAACAGCCAATGTTAGTCCACTGCTGGACGTAAGTCTCTCCCAAGACGTGGCTCTGAGCCCGGTCTTCGACTCTTCGCATCCAGTGTTTACCCTCTATCGGTCTCCACGCAAGAATTCGTTTGCTCCAACGATTGTCCACGGCACACATGGCCGACTCACTGCCATTTCAGCTAAAACATACCGTTATGTATTTTAATATCACACTGCAGTCATTAGGTACACTACATTTTATTTAAAATAAGTAATTAATAAACATTAATAACTAGTAATTAAAGCCGCCATTATAGTTTCTGAAATTTACGTTGCCAACCAAAGCTTACATAATGTAATAATAAGTTCGTAGATTTTTCTACATTCGTAGTTTCAATTTACGGAATAATTGATACCTATAATTACACCTAATGGTTGTATCGATGTGAACTGACATTTAGCATGATGAAGTTTTTATATAAAGTTATCAATAAAACCATTTAAATATTTAGTTATTTATAGGGAGACCAACAACATAAAAGCAGAGAGAAGTAACGAAGATGTAATAAAGGCAATATAACCCGCACCTGATTAAAAAAAACGAGTCGTCAATGGTCTCACGAGTTCGAGTGAGAGGCAACGAGTGTCAACAATAGTGTATGAGTGAGAGGGAATGATAAGCGAAGTCTTTTATGATTAGTTTTTCTATTATTGTAAGATAAACCAAGTTGTTATGAACAGAGATATTAGAATATTAGTATAGACTATAGGAGGAGATGTTTACTTATACCTCTACTAACGGATGCATTTAGTAGTTAATTGTCTAAATTATGACAGCAATATATCTGATCTATTATAATAATGAAAACATAAAACAGAAACCGCAACACGACTTGTCCCCAAGCACGGTAGATATCTCTTACTAAGTACCTACTAAGAACCAACTCAAGATTCTTTGAGGATGTCTCAGGGGGTATAGTCACAGATACATCCAAATATTACATTTGGCAAAGTGATCCTTGTGATTGTACTGAATAAAGACCGTTCAGATTTTGATTTTTCATTTTGGCACATACCTACATTTAGCAGCAGTTGGTATTTCACACGTGCGAGGTTGCAAGCCCATCGCCGCTGCTAAAATACTAACTGGTTTTCTTCCGATGTTTTTCTTCCGTTTGAGTGCTTTCTGGAGCTTTCTGGAGCTGTCGGGCTTGCGGCTTTAATAGCTAAAAGCATTAAATTTTAAATTACCTATACTGAAGGTGTTCTTGCCATTGTCTTTATAATAAGACAATCGCAAGAACACCTTCAGTTTTTGCGCTGGTTAACTGTACTACTATTGATCACAATTATGACTTTTGAGTTTTTTTTATATCAGATAACGTTGTATGTGTTATTCAAAACTAAGCCTTATATTCAGAGGATACGTTCTGTTTAAAAATACCTCATTAAAGTTTAGGATGTACGAGTATAGGTAATAATCAAAAACTCGTTTACCAATGACGTTCTCGAATATTTCGATATAAAGTTTATATAATATTTGTACTAAGAGGTACTAAGACTAACTAACTATTATTGGTACTAAGAGATATTCTATACTAACTATTGGTACTAAGAGATCTGAGGGGATATCTACCGTGCCTGGGGATTAAAGTCGTGAAGCTGTTTCTGTTTCTGTTTCTATAATATTCGTTAAGAATATAAAGCAGGTAAACATAGAATTATATTACCTGCTTAAAATAAGCAGGTAATATATTTTCATTATTTTGTTTTTTTCCAGAGTGCATTTGATATTTTCGGAATTTCTAAAAATGAATCCGAGAAAAGTTAATTAACTATGCTTTAACTATGCTTATTAACAACGCATTTAAACAATATCAATTATCAGATCAATTCACTTGTATCACATTAATTAATCTGTAGGTAAGTATGCTCTACTACAATTTTCACAGTAGTTTTTCTTCTAAAACTTACGTAGAACAGATACGTAGAGTAGTTGATCCACATCTACTTATTTATAATTATTACACAGCAATTGTAAATAATAGTTATAACTTATAACTGTTTACTTCAATAATATCTGTGTTTAGAAACTGCAGTTATGTTAGTTAATCGTTAACTGGAACGCATAACTAATCGAATGCCTTCAGTGCGGGTGGGAAAACTTCGAACTTGGTAAAAAAAATACCTCGCTATTTTAATCCTCAGGCACCCTTCAGATCTCCTAGTATCAAGTACCTACTTTTAGAAAATGATTAATTTTAGATGTAAGAAGGTAGTCTGAGTTACATTACTGCTAAATATTTAATTTGGCTTACTGAAAAAAATAATATTTTTTAAAATAAAGAAAAAAAAAACTTTCTCGTCGGGAGGTACAGGCGGTAGATTGACTTAGTATGTTAGACGGTTTTGGTTAGATTATCTTAGTAAAGTTAGATAAATAAATTAATTTAATTCTGTAATAAAATTAATCATTTTGAATTATGATCTTAATTTTTAATTAATTGTGAGAACATTCAGCATTTTACTATTTAGTAAATATTAATTAATTTTGCTAATTAAATTAAGTACCTACCTACCTACGCTTCAGCTCAAATGGCATGTGACTACACGTGACTAGGTAAGTAATGTTTAACAGAAAATATTGCCAAAATATTTTGTGGATGCATTTATTGTTTGAGAAAGATGTTTAGTGCTTTTGTTTTTCTCTATAATTTGTCATTGCACGCATTATTTAGTCCATTAGACCACTGCTTCATTTGACAGCCCTCACAACTCATTTAATAGTAGCTCTGCCTTCTGCACTTTGGGCCGTGGGTTCGATATCCAACGAGAACAAACATTTGTAAATATACCACCCATTCGCACTAAGCGCTTTGCTTCTACATTTATTATGTGAACTGTCAAGGAGTGGAACTCATTGCCGTCGTCTGTCTTTCCTGATCACTACAACTTGGGTCTCTTCAAGGCAAGAGTGAATAAGTGTCTTCTAGACCGTTCTGCTCCATCGTTGGCTACATCGTCGCTTACCATCAGGTGAGATTAATTATTAAAAAAAAAAGATGAAGATGTGTGATGAACATATTATTCAAAAAGCATAATTATAACAAAGCATAACTATCTGGTTCTCTTAGCACCAGCTTTGCTTAATTTGAGGCTAGATAGTACTGTGTGAATGTCCACCAGTTTTTATTTACACTGCGATACTGATACAGATGCGATAGGTAAGTAACTTTACCCAATTCCATAGCTAGTGTGGCGACTAGGCGATCGAACGCGGTCGTCCTTGCGATCGGTCGTCGGCACACATAGCGCGCTCGATCGCCCCCCGGCGCGGCCCGGTGTGCTCGCTACCTACTGATTGCAACTGGGCCCAGTGCTAGTGGGCCTTATAGGGAGCCCGCAGCCAGCCCACCCTCACTCCCACTGCTCTCTTATGATTCGTTTTATAGAAAACAACTTCAATTGACTAACTTTTATATATCGCTTGATTGTTGATTGGATTTATTTCAAACTAGTTTTCATTCGCGGCTTAGCGCTTAGTTGGTTAAAAGCAGCGCTTTGATACTAGCAGGTCCAAAACATATTAAAAAATTCCAAGTGATTTTAGACAAATAATTAGCAGTCTAAGAGCTGATTTCACCATGCTCTGTTAGTTACTAATCAAGGATTAACAGACCGTTTAATCTAACCTTAGATGTCAAACGCGTACATTTTGACATATTTAACGGCTCTTTAATCCTTTGTTACTCTAACAGAGCATGGTGAAATCAGCTCTAATGGTATTTCATAATAATGTAGGTAAGGTAGAACGTGAAATATCAGTTGTTTTAAAAAAAGACAAGCGTTGACGACCAACTACAAATCGTGTTATTATGCGAGATAAATCAGCATTCATCGATTATATCATTTTGCATGTATGTCATTTAGCGTAGATCACGCTTTTAGTGGACTTTTAGTAAAATCGATTTAATACTTCTAATTAATACTGCACGATAAAACCGCTAAAAAGGCATAAAATCGAACTTTAGGCAACCTTTACAAAGTAAAACTAGTTTGCATCATCAAGTTTTTCACAGTGACACGTTTTATATACGATTGGAACTCGTGTATCTGGTTTTAGCGCACATTTACATACTAATTATTATATACGTAGTATGTACCTACATGCAGAGAAGGAGACAGTGTATGCTAACTAGCAACCACTCACCACACGTCACTGCCACTTCCTACAGTTATATTATGCAGTGCCTATACAAGAACAGAGACGGCACAGCGAACTTTTGACAGTTAAATGATAATAAGACATCAAACTAACAATCATGAAAATCGCTGTTTAATGTTCACATAAGCAAGATTTTAAATTAAGAACCACTTGACACGCGCAAGATTGTGCGTCGAAATTATATGACATAAGCCATAGACGAGATAAGAAAAAGTTGTGTTTAGTACTATGGACTGACTTGACTAAAAAGTTTTTACGAATTACACTTGACACTGAGTTGACTTATTTTTTTATGTATTTCACGAATTGAAGATTGTTTGTCGAAATGGTGTAAAATTAAATAAGATATAGTAAAAGAGAGTTGTTCGTACAGTTGTTCAAGTTTGTAAACGTTTTGATTGTCTATGGTTTTAATATATTTACTTTTTTTATCCTTACTAATATTATAAACGCGAAAGTTTGTAAGTATGGATGGATGGATTTGTGTTACTCATTCACGTAAAAACTACTGAATGGATTTTAATGAAACTTTACAATAATATAGCTTATACATCAGAATAACACATAGGCTACATTTTATAAAGATATTGTGTGACTAATCCTGCGCAGATGAAGTCGCGGGCACCAGCTTGTTTTAAATAAAGCTAAAAATCTCAGGATGTTAAAGTCCTTTGATATTTTTATTGATGTCTTGTTTAACCAAAATAATTAAAGATAATACTCGTTAGGCAACTCGTAAGTTTTTTTTAGTAATTATAAAATTATAATTACTACCCTATATGAACGCTTTATCACAAACATCTAATAGTAATCAAATCCAAATAACATAGTAATTAACTAACGCGAATATGATGTGTTATGATAAAGATGGTTGCGGCCACTGAACTCAGGCAGTTGAACAAATTGTATTATTTTTGTAGCACCTAGAGATGAACGACTAATAAATCTTACGAGGCAATGCTTTGTATGAGGTGATGGTTACCTCTTAAAATTATGTGGGCCATCGGCTTGTAAAAATAAAACTGCAAATGAAATCGATCTTGAACTAACTGTTTCAGTTAGTTGGTGGTAAATTTGTGCACAGTGGCAAACGGTGATAGAACCGGCATGTCGTAGATCTTAAAAAGTTCTAAGACATTGTGTCAAGTGCTCGAAAGAAGCCACTTTGAAGCGCGCTTAAAATCCTTTCACCACACTGTTTCGAAAGAAACTAGTGACACGACAAGAAAAAGAAGTTATTTGGTAGTAGTTTTGCCATTCACGCTTAGGTAGTAGGTTCGATACCACTCACCTAGGACTACCAGAGTGGCATTTTCATCAGACGCTCTTCTTCTCTCAACTCATGTTTTTTTTATTATTGAATAATTAGATCTGTAAAGTTCACAACATAAGTCCGTAAATCAATAAAAATATTCCGAACACTAAAATAAATTAGGAAGGTAGGTACCTCCTTCAGTCGTACTACACAGACTTAACTTGGGTATACGATATTGTTAAGTTAGGTACAGTACAGACCCTCGTTGGAGCCTCTTGAGGCACACCTGAAATCCATTCACCACACCGTTTCGACAGAAACTAGTGACACGACAATAGAGAAGAGTGAGAGACAATGTTCGCCCAACTTGCCAATGAACCTAAGCCTTTCAAATGTTGGTAATTAATTATGTTTGAAGACCAAGCACTATAAGAATAAGAATATTTTATTGTATAGCTGTGTATAAGATGTTTCACTAATTTAATATTATTTGATTACCTTGACCGACGAAGGTATAATTAAAACCCACATTAGATCGTGAAATTACAGGCATATGAAGCTTAATATGTCCGCAGGTTCATCGTAGGGCATGTTCATATCGTGCGTGACTTTTGAGGCAATGCTTTGTTATATGTTATGGTTACTCAACATCAGGTGGGTCGTCTGCTTGCTCCGTCAGGCTGATGCCGGTACGACGCTCCTGAAGCACATATATGATGCTTGGGAACACTCACAAGATGCAATTGGGGTATTCTGCGATCTGTCCAAAGCTTTTGATTGTGTAAGTCATGCCACTTTATTATCTAAACCTAAACACTACGGCATCCTAAACCGGGCTATTGATTTTATACAGTCTTACTTAACCAATAGAATCCAAAAAGTTGATGTTGGCGGTGAGAGGTCTTCTGGATCGGTCATTGATATAGGGGTGCCTCAGGGTTCGATATTGGGTCCTTTCTTATTTCTAGTTTACGTAAATGACCTACCATCTTTTGTAAAAGATTTATGTGAAATAGTTCTATTTGCTGACGATACCTCTTTAATTTTTAAAGTCGACAGATTGAAGACTAACTTCGATGACGTTAATGCATCTCTGTCGCAAGTACTTAACTGGTTTACTGTTAATAATCTTTTACTCAATGCTGGGAAAACGAAATGCATTAAATTTACTTTGCCAAATGTGGTTCAGCGACCAACCATTATTGAATTAAATGGTGAATCACTTACCCTTGTCAATTCTACTATTTTTTTAGGACTTAATATTGATGCAAAATTGCAGTGGGGTCCACACATCAAATCACTTGCTGGTAGACTGAGTTCGGCTGCATACGCAGTTCGCACAATAAGATGGCCTACAGATGAAGCTACAGCTAGACTAGTATATTTTAGCTACTTCCATAGTGTAATGTCTTATGGTATTTTGCTCTGGGGGAAAGCTGCTGATATACAAAGCAAAAACGGGCGATACGTGCCATATATAAAATGAAACCACGTGACTCATTAAGGGAACGATTTAAGGAAATAAATATTCTCACAGTCATTTCACAGTATATTTATGAAAATCTATTATACACTCATAAACACATAGATAGCTTTAAGAAAAAGAGTGATGCACATAACGTTAACACTAGAAATAAAAACCATTTATGTATACCTAAATTTCGACTTCAAAAGGTAAATGGCTCGTTTATGGGGAACGGTATTCGCTTCCATAATAAACTTCCAGAAAGTGCCACTGGGCTTCCTATTAGAAAATTTAAAGTGTACATTAAGAATAATCTAATAAGGAAAGCTTATTATACTTTAGATAGCTATATTGTTGATAAAAATGCGTGGCCCGATGTCCCGGTCGCTCTGCCCATCGGCAGCTAACATGTCTGCAATGTCTGTACTGTACCTACTATTGTGTGTTTTTTTTATTTTTCTCTGATTTAATAGATTGTATTTATGCATTAGGTATTATTAGTTTGAGGCGTAGCGTGTGCTGTCTTATAAATTTGATTATGTTTACCTTTTTCTGTATGCCTACGCCTCACTAAACTTCAATAATATATTATATTATTACATTGTAAAAGGATCATACAAAAGAACGGTAGGAACCAAGCCGTAAGTTTGTTGCCTGTTCTTCTAGGCTTTGGTCGCGTGGAACTGGCACCTAGAGTCACTTAGCTTTAAGACGTTTCAAAGTGATCCTTGTGATTTTATTGAATAAATACATTTTGACTTTGACTTTGACTTTGACATCAGCAGTAGTATAAAAAAATTGTGAACCGGTTTGAAGAAACGTTGATTATTCGGCATTACGTTTGCAAAACATTAATCAAATTCTGTTTACCATTTTAGCTGTTCCTCAGCACGTCAAGAAGTTTAGTTCCTCTGACGCGCGCGCGCGGTGGGCAAGACCTGCCTACAATACCTGTTACCTAGGACTACCTACGTCATCGAGAGTTCAATCAAACCGAACAGGAAGTTTAGCTTTATGGCTATTCAAAATTTATCGAAGCTTTGACGAAAATTGTGCTGCTAAAACTGGTTAAGCAATTTTCGTATGTGTCTAATTTATAATGTACCGTGTCGAACATAATATACTTGCAACTTTATGATTAAATTAATAATTGTAGTCCTAATAAAAAATATAGGTAGGATTATATTTGCATATTTTATATCGTATTTTGTACTAGTAATTAGCCGTGGCTTCGTACGAGCAGGACTTATAGTAAGTAGTATTTTTCCAGTTTCATAATTATTTGTCATATTTGGCCGATATCATTGAAAACGAAACAAACAAACTGACACAGAACAACCATTTCTAGTTATTTATTGTTTATTAAAATGTAATAAAAATATATTACTATTCAATATTGTAGGTACATGTCATATACACAATCGAGCTTAACCCAACATTCCAAGTATCCAAATCCAAAACACTCGCGTTCTTTCAAGGCAAATGGAAGCCTGCCTCTGTAAGCAACGGATATTGAAAGATAACAAGATATTTTTGAAATATTTCCGCACTTTGAAAACGTCAATAATTTTAAATTGAGTGAAGATGCTGTTTAATGCATGCAAGATTGCTGGCATCGTAGTACGAGTACCATCGCCTATATAACAAAGCATTAGCAGTATGGTAAGTCACGCTTGACGCGTGCCCTACGATGAACTACCTTGCGTCTGTTTGGGGCATACAGATGTTAAGCCTCATGTCCCTTTTCTTTGTTAAGTGGTAACCATCATCTATAAAAAAGCATTGCCTCGTAAGTCACGTACAATAGGAATGTACCCTACGATGCCTGTAAAACGCTGCTTGGCGGCAGAACAAGCCATGTTCTTAGTACTTCCCCGGACGAGCCCTCACAAAGAGCTCTGCTTCTCTGAAAATCTACATGTTGATTTATTAATAATGTTCACGGTGAACTGGCGCCTGCGCTAGCGACGATGCGCGGTGAAAGTAGTTGGTATTGGCTTACGAGCCGCTGTTGGATAACACTCGGTACAAGTTGTATGACAACCTTGTATTCAATGGTCATCGGACAAACGAAACTAGACTCTAGCGCCATTCTTAAGTGAAGTAAACAGTACTTTGAAACTGTTTGATGATTTATACACGTGATAACTTTTCTCGAATGCCCCAATTTACGGGACGCTGTATAGGGATGCGTTTAGGTGTGCGTTTAGGTAAGCGTAGTGTAGGACGCCCTCCGACGAGGTGGGGCGACGATCTGCGAAATGTAGCTGGCAAACATTGGATGAGAAGAGCCGAAGACCGGGCTCAGTGGCACGTCTTGGGAGAGACCTACGTCCAGCAGTGGACTAACATAGGTTGATGATGATGATGATGATGTATAGGGATAGGATTTTAAACCGAGTAGGCCGTGAATAGGCTAGGTTCGATTGCGTGGAACTGGCACCTAGATTCACCTAATTTTAAGACGATTAACAGTGTTACCTGTGATTCAATTTAATAAATACCTTTTGACTTTGACTTTGACTGACTTTCATCGCGGGAAATCGTTGGATAGAGAGGACTCAGAACCGTTCTCCTTGGAAATGTATAGGGGAGACCTATATCCAGCCTTGGTGATGTTAATGATGATGATAAGGCCGTGAACGTAAACATGGACTTAAGTTATTTAAAATATGCCATGTCACCTTTTGTCATTACCAATTTGTAAGAGAGGGCAATAGTTGAAGGAATTTATCTTTAGACAAATTTTATATGTAAGAGCGTGTATGGATTATCTTAGGCACCTACTCCATGTAGAGAGAGAGACACGGCTCAAGTGTAGCATTAAAATACTCTGCGTAAAAATTAAATGTAAAATGTAAATTTCAACATACAAAAAACTAAAACGTGATCATCTAATAAATCGAATTAGACGTTGAAGATTAGGTAAGACGTAAATAGTGCGTAAGCATTTGCCAAATTAAAAATTCTACACGACAATCACAAATGTTCTGTCTACAGTTACCCAATGAATGAAATTAAATGTTTAGATTATTAATATTAATGCGATGAGCCAGACAAAGTTTCAATCAACTGATGGAGGTAATACTGTGGAAAGGTCGCTCGGCAGCCATATTGAATAATATATGGACGACGACCAATAAAAATAAAAAAGATTGAATCAATTCATTGGACACGATTCTATTTGAAGCCTTTGGGTACATTTATACGTGACTTTTACATAAACATTTAAACAACTTTATCATATTTTTATTTACATTACCTGCTGAAAGACAAAGCAGATGACCCACCTGATGTTAAGTGGTAACCTACCACACATACTAACAGACACACTTTTTTTAATAGAGACAATACAAACATGAATGAGATATCTGGTACAGAGCTGATAGTTTGGGGCTAGACAACGCTGCATTTATGTTATAAATAAATGAAATAATCAAAAATATATTTATTTATATTGTTCCCTGCTTCACAACCGATTAGTTCGTCTCCAATTACCTTGCTGATAAAAATCTCAAGTAGGTGTATGAGAGGTGACAGTCTATTAGGTGACCACCTGTAGACGTTATGACACGGATCATATTTGGCACCTCATTATCATAGAGTGATGCAGTCTATTGTGAGCTAAATGAGGTGTCACAAATAAGGCGATGTCCCACAAATGGGAGACTACTTCAAGTGTGGAAACTTCGATTATTCTCATTTATAAACGGGTCAAACATTTTGTATGACTAATTTGAGAACAAAAGATTTTCCGTTGACATGCAAACCTCGTTGAAAAGGGACGTGACAGACCCTTATCAGAAACTGACAAAATAAATGAAATATTTTTCTTTACGTTTCACTGAAACATGCTAATTTGTAAGTTTTATTTTGTTTTGTGTCTCTTTGTATCCTAATGGTAACTTTTGTTTTCAGGTAAGAATACAAACAAAACCATAAAAAAGGGTTCTGCAATGGGTGAGAATACCTAACTACCTTTTATGAGGTTATAAAAGATAGCGGTACTATGGACTAATTTAACCACTATCGCTACTAATAACACTAGTATTTTAAATCATCTTATTTTCAACCATATGCAAAATGATGACGTAAGTAAATGTAGTAGCTACGTATCATCTATTGTTTATCTTAGGTATATAACAATTAAGTCTATATAATTTTAGGGCAAAATACTAGGTGGTATAAATATGGGAGGATTTTTGTGACTTTTTAAGAATAAATTCGGCGCTAGAATCTAGATCTTCAAAGGTCGAGAACTTTAATTACCGCAGTGCAATAGAAAGGGCACGATTAAGTGGTTAGGCAAGTAACGGGACTGCATTCCGAGAGGCGGCCGATACACGCGAAATGGAGCGCTGAGCCGGCGAATCGAACCTACTTCATGTAGTCATGGACCATTCACGTAGTGCAGTCTAGTGCACAGGTGTACAGTACAAGCATCTACAAAACTGCATGGATAATTCTAATGAATTGAATATTATTTAAAAGAATTTAAAGTGATTTAAGACGTGTCGCGTTTTTGTTAGAACAAATAGTTTTTACATTAAAATAACTTGCGAATTGATTTGTTATGCATCTCAAATTACTAGAAAGATACTGTTTCAGTGATAATGTATTGTTTTGTTTGATAATGTTCAATCAGAAGCTGAAACTGGAATATTGTAAGAAATTATAATCACCTTCATGAGACAAAAAACTGATTCTTGTGATTTTATGAATAGATGACTTTTGCTGAAAGAAAAAATATCGTGATTAAATTCGCTTCTAGGTTAGGTCCGCACGTATTTTTCATATTTTTTCTATGGATTACGCCGATTTGGCTGAGTGGATGGTGAAGGTGCAGGCTTAGCGTCCCGTAAATAGGGGCATGGGTGGAAAGCTGTTTCTGACGCTTTATAAATCATCTTCAATGTTGAAAGAGCCTGTTTACTTTTATAAAAGGGTTAATAGTAACTTCGGCCAGCGGCTCTGCTCGCGTTGTACAAATAAAATACACCCGATTTGTTGTTTTAAGGCGAAGACAAGAGCTATTGCACCTCTCGCACGTTTCGACATGTTGAAAGATATAAAATCACTAAACCATTTTGTGTGCTGTCACATTGCACACAGTTTAGTAAAAAAGTATTTTTAATCGATACAAGTTTTCCTACTCAAAAGTTTGCTTATGTACAAAAACGAGTAAAGCAAACTTTTGAGTAGAAAAACTTGTATCGATTAAAAACATTTTTCGTGAAGTTTCGTGCGAGCGAGAGGTTCATTAGCTCTTGTCTTCGCCTTAAGTCAGAATTTGAATCTATTCGCAACCTTTATACAACACAAATTACTTTCGTATATTTATATTAATAGGACTGGATGATGTCTTTTGGAGAATCCGCCTAAAGACCGCAGTATATAAAAAACAAGGAAGAACAGGAAACGAAATGATGACGTTTATCCATCTAGCTAGAATGAGCTATAGACGTTTAATAACTCAGAATATATATTGCCTGTAGCTAGTGTTAATAAAAATATAACGTAACTTAAATCTAATAGAACAAAATGGCTGCTGCTAGGAAATGGTCTCGGGAGATATTAAAGATATTAATGGGTTAGTTTTATGGCGTACGATATAATCCAAGCTCTTATGATACTAGGAATTCTAGATGTAGCTGTTCTGTTTTCCTTATTTATATGAAAAGAATGTGAGTATTCCGGCGAAGAAGAATTGGGAGTCATTTTAGCTTTGTACGAAATTCAGAAACCTGATCATATGTTCGGAGGCCGGAAATAAACCTAATACACACATTTTGAAGTCGTTCTAATTGACTGAGCTGGTTTTCTGTGAGGTCGAGATAGCTAGAATCAGCGTAATCAAGAAAGTTTCGCAGCCTTCAGTGAACCGGCAGACGCAAATAACTTGCGGATAACTGATTTGATTTGAACTGATTTGAAGTAGCGACTTACAATATAATTCGGAACCGCAATGCGTTCTTCTAACCGCAAGTTAAAAAATAAAAACATCAATAAAAAAAAAGTTATTTTACATTATACCTCATTTATCAATTCATAAATCTAGCCTCGAACGCAAAGCAAAGCTTGTATGGGATCCAGATAGCTGATATATTTATTGAATATCAGATATATTTTTTGAAATTAAAACTTATAATGTTTAATACCCAGACAGAGAACAAACATCTATGTTCATCACACAAATGTTGGTTCTCGGTGGGGATCGAACCCACGGCTTACAGAGCAGAAGGCAGAGTTACTACCAACTGAGCTGTGAGCGGCTGTCAATATACAAGTAAAGATTATGACATGTTATTTTCTTCTTTTTATTGAACGCTCAATAAATCACCTACGTTCTACATCAATCACACAAGTTGTACATGTTATGTTTGTACTTACTTGGGAATCAATTAACTCTGCATTAGGGGTTACCTAAACATCCGATAACAAATGTAAACATGTGTGAGATGAGTGATGCTTCTTGTATCAACTGGATTACGCACATCGAATGGATTAACGAAGTTGGAGCTACATTATTATAATTATATTGTATAATAAATGAATAACATTAAAAAAACTGTAAGTAACTAGTAGTTCGCCCCGAACTGAGATCTCGTGATGCGACCCGACGAACGCACCAAAACTTTGAGTAGGTGGTAGTCAAAGGCAAGTCCAAACATTATGTTTGGACTTTTTTCTGACTACCGCCTACTAACTCAGTACGGTAACCAAGTTTCAACTCTATTGGCCTATTTATTGAAGAGTTCCGTTGAACAGACCTTGGCTCCATCATCAGACCTGGTCGTTGTCACCATTTTATGAGAACTGAGTACCTCCTTAATTTATTTCAAGAAAAAAAAATAAAAAAAAGCAAAGTAATTGGCCGACCAGTAGAAAAACCTTGATTTCAACGAAACTCTTAGAGATGGGAGCTCTTGGATCGCTGGTTATCTTAATTTAACTTTTTAAATTTTATCTCGAAAACCGAGCGTTCCAAAAAAAAAGTAAAAATTGTTTTGGAATGTCCAAACAAAGCCCTTTCATATGACATATAACTTGATTTTTTTATGTAACTTTTTTTATTTTTGCCCTCTTAAAAAAACCCATATCTTAAAAACCCTTCATCCGATTTTACTCATATACTTACCAGTAAATTTCTCAAGTACAAGCTATCGACATATCAAATTTCATGGAGATCGGATCAACGGTTCTAAAGTTATCGCCAGACAAACATACATACATACATACATACATACATACATAAAATGCCAAATCGCCCAAGTTGAAACTAAGATCTTCGTTCGCTTCGCTCACTCGATCAAAAAGTCGTCAGATTCTTGCTTGTTCTGATATCTTGGTCGCGTTTAGCTGGCGCTTAGATTCTAAGGTCACTATTATTTCTCTAATGGCCGGTTTCTGTAAGCTCGATCAAAACCAATCGGATGTCAAGTCACTCGCCATTTTAGCTATTACATCGAATTAGATAGAGATAGCAAGTGACTTGACATGCGATTCGTTTTGATCGGGCTTTCAGAAACCGGCCGTGTGTCATTATTTTATCACGTTACATAACTAACTGATAGTAATCGCTTAACAGCCGACATCACGCATGGTAGGTTTTGAAGTAGGTATATTTGACAAATAATATTAATTCCTCATCCCGCGTTAGGAAAACCAGGACAAATTAAAACCGGGAAATGTACGCATAAATAATGTACAAGACAAAGTTTGCACAACAAGCAAAGTCACCGGCGTTTCACTTCTCACTAGGTACTCTGTAGGTACCTACCTAATTGGTCTTGCAGTCAAGTACTCCAATTGACAATATCCTGTGGGGGGTCTTGCAGCTCTCAGCTCTGCACTGAGTATTTCAAACTACGTATTGTACTGTACTGAATCTGTCGACAAGCAAAGCATTTTTGTAAAAGTTTACGTGAATATACCACACTGCCGATATTAACAGAGTTTTCGAGTCTTTACTATGGAATCGTAGTCATGTTAATATAATTTTGATGAATTTATAAATTTACCTAATTTGTACGTGACGTAATTTGTTTTACACGTGACCATTGACCTACAAAATCATTAAACAAAATGGATTTTAATTGGTTTCTCAATTTTTACAATTTTGGACAAGGATATTGTATACATTTTCTCGAAGTGTTTAATTGCAATTATATTTTAAAACGTTAAATCACGCAAACAATAATATTGTTATAAATATTAAGTTACTCTTTTTTATATAAAAAAGTTTAATTGGCCGTTATTTCTTTCTTACATAACAATTTTTTCGCATAAATGACGAATTCGTTTTGAGGTTTGGTTCGTTTCAAAAATAATATAAATAACTGCATATAATAATTAATAACTGTAATATAATAACTGCAGTGTGTGTTTAACAAAAATATTCAAATTTTCATTTAATTTTGCTCTATGGTATACAACATAGAATTCTAAAAGACTTCTTGTAAACATCTACTTAAAATACACAGATAAGGAACAAACAATAGGATAATCACACAAACGTTCTCCTTGATGAAAGTCGAACCTGCAACCTACAGCGCAGAAGGCAACCAAGCTTTGAGGCCATTCAATAGACAACAGTTGAAAATAACTTCACAGTCGGTTATTCTGATTCCAAAAACAAATTATTGATCGAGTGAGCGAAGCGAACGAAGATCTTAGTTTCAACTTGGGCGATTTGGCATTTTATGTATGTATGTATGTATGTATGTATGTTTGTCTGGCGATAACTTTAGAACCGTTGATCCGATCTGCATGAAATTTGATAAGTCGATAGCTTGTACTTGAGAAATTTACTGGTAAGTATATGAGTAAAATCGGTTGAAGGGTTATTAAGATATGGGGTTTTTTAAGGGGGCAAAAATAAAAAAAAGTTGCATAAAAAAATCAAGTTACATGTCTTATGAAAGGGCTTTGTTTGGACATTCCAAAACAATTTTTACTTTTTTTCTGGGACGCTTTTTGAGATACAACAAAAAAGTGAAATTAAGATAACCAGCGATGCAAGAGCTCCCATCTCTAAGAGTTTCGTTGACATCAAGGTTTTTCTACTGGTCAGCCAGTTCCTTTGCATTTTCTTATTTTTTTTTCTTGAAATAAATTAAGAAGGTACTCAGTTCTCATAAAATGGTGACAACGACCAGGTCTGATGATGGAGCCAAGGTCTGTTCAACGGAACTCTTCAATGAATAGGCCAATAGAGTTGAAACTTGGTTACCATACCAAGTTAGTAGGCGGTAGTCAGAAAAAAGACCAAACATAATGTTTGGACTTGCCTCTGACTACCACCTGCTCAAAGTTTTGGTGCGTTCGTCGGGTCGCATCACGAGATCTCAGTTCGGGGCGAACCACTAGTTTTAGGTTTTTGTTTTCTTATTAAAATAATACAACAGTAACTTTTACAATGTTTCTCACATATGAATGTCATGTTTAGCACTATAATGAAATGATAAAGGCATGGAATAATATGTATTGACGTCAAAACTTCGGTCTATTGGAGCTACGAGACACAAGTCGATTATTATGCAAATTATGTTTTGATTGAAAGGTTCAAAACATAATAATATCCCAATGAATATAAACATGTTTCCATCAAAACCATCTTTTACTTAGTAATATTTATAGTTGTTATTTATACATAACATTATTAAAAAATATTATTATTTTGTATTTTCTCATTTTTATACTAAACAACCTCTTTGAACGAATCCAGACAAGTTCCCTTTATTTTAAGATTATTAACACGGTTCTATTGATGAATACAAAATAATCGTTTCACCGTGTTGCTTAATGCGTTTTGGTTTCGAAGATTTCAAAGGTTCTAACAAAACATTGTTCATCTGTACGATGTTGTTTATCATTGAATCCACGAGGTTGTAGATTTTTTTGTTCCCTTTATTGTTTAATATAATAATTTATAATTGTCGTCGCGAAAAACTGGCGCTAGATTCACCTACTTTATAATACGTTTCAAAGTGATCATTGTGGTTGAACTGAATAAAGACCGTTGTGATATTGTTTTTTTTTGAGAGAGTTAGGTATATAATTTTAATAAAAAAAAATGTTGTACATGCTTGTAGATGTTGTATGTTGTATCTAAAACAAGACACCGCGCTATTGACAAAAAAACAACTCAAAAAAACTATTGTCCATTCAATTAAAAAATCTTAGAAACACTACCGACGTCATGTATACAGACAAAATATGCGTAATTAGCTTGACTTCTCATACGAGTGCTAATTTCTTATTTTATTTCCTACAAAACCAGTCAATATTTTGATTTTGATAAAACATGATTGTTAACCTACAACAAATAAAGCTCAAATTTGTTTTGGCAAGCGAGGGCAATAAGTTTATATTGGATGGCTTCGGAGAAAAGTATATTTATCGAGAAACTTGCTTGTTTTTGAATTGAAAACACATTGAATTTTTTTTTCACTTCTTATAATTGAATATTCTGACAGTATCACCTGAAGAATTTGACTAAATGACAATCAAAAAGGATTGATTATTTACACGAAGCAAAATTTTATTATGTCATAAATAACATGTTTTTATCGATGCACCGGAATCTAGGCGCCATCATGTCCCCACGTGACTTCCGGAACCTATCTATCGATGCGATGCTACTGTGCTATTGTGCTACTGTGCTACTGTTTTAAACAGTCAACGAAGACCTTATGACTATTTCGAATCCACGCTCCTCTCTATGCAATACTATTTAATATTATATTTTTTTATCTAAATTCTAATACCCAACAATCGTTATACGTAGAAACTTGTGATAAAATCCGATTACAAAAAAGATATCGGCGTACCTACCAAACATATTCATCTTTATGTTCCGATTTTTTTACACCGTAAAATTGACAACATGGTTACGTCACAAGTTTTTGCGTAAACGCCGAAGGCAAGCAGGAAATAATTGACCCACACAAGAGTACCGACTGTAACCAGTTCCACACTTATATCAATGAAGATTCTGTTGCAATTTGCCCTTTATGCCCTAGAAGGCAAGCTTCAGGAGAGGTTGCAAGGATATCGATAAAAAGTATTTTATTGAAAGTCTTTAAGTTATTACAATAGGTAAAGTTATTATGCCATGTGTCCATTTTATATCATGTCTCTAATTAAATAAGCACAGTCACGATTTTTGTAAATACACAAACCTAATCGAATAAATTATATTAAAATAATTTAATAAGCCCCAAACAAATAAGCCAAACTTACACTACAGGAACGTTCTGCAGGAACCATCTAGATAATTAAAAATTAAAAAAGTTTTTAACAATACATTATTTTTAAAAATAATTTTACACCCAGACACAGAACTATCGAAAATATTTGGATTCTTTACACAATTGTTTCTGCTTGGTGGTTTATTTAGTTTCTTCATATTTTTCGTCAGCTTCAAGCCTTACTTTGTCAATAAAGGCATCATCATCGTCAGCGGTGCTGATGGCACCTAGTTCTCATGCTGTCACATTTACATAATGCTGGAAATTGTGTAACACACGTAACGCGAATCATGATACTTCAAATCCAGGTATGTAGGTTACAGCGTCGCCGTCGCCGCGCCGGTGCGAATATGACTCATCGTAAATAAACAGAAAACAGATAGGTACACCTTCCCCAAACTCGACAAAAATTTTGATATTCCCCGTAGAGCCTCCATCCAAATATTGGTTGGTGCTCTACAAGGGACAAGATCGGCGTTCAAAAATCGCTGCTCCACGAGGAATGCCTCAAAATAAGAGCTTGGAACTACGTTTAGCAATTAATACGTGTTTGTAAATAAAACTCTTACATAACGAAGTCATATGCCCAAGTTCTTTATGTCACTGTGTACAAGACTTCATTCCACGAATAGACCACAAAAACATCGATTAGAAGCTATTACGTGTCGCAACGAGCCACGTCGAGACGAGCGCTCGTGGAAAGTATCGAGTCGGCTCACTGGCCGATACGCACCTCTTACACAAGAATACGCATAAATACTTTGAGAAGCAATCTTGATGTAGCTTGCTTGGTTCCTAATATACCAACTGAGCGACGATCCGCGTGCTCACTATTTTGTAGGTGAAAGTTGGAGGAGTCAAAATCTTAAAAAAAAGAGCCCAGATGGTCTGATCGTAAGATCGTGGGAAGAGATGAAAGCGATGGGTTTGCAACCTGTCACGTACGTACGATCAAATAGCAAAATATTCTCTTACTCTTGAGTTGGTACTTCGAGATATGGGGGGCTATTTACCGTGCCTGAGGATCAAAGCAGTGATGCAGTTTTTTCAAAATCTCAGTGTGCTTGGACATAAAACATTGTAAAATTTAAAAGTAGTTTTCACAATACGACATTATTGTGAAAACTGAAAGGTGTATTATTATATTAATTATTTAAAGTTCTTTATACATTATTTTAATAATATGAGATTACACGTGGAGTGTCGAATGGCCGTGTTGGCAGACGGCCATTCGACACTCCACGTCTTCTATCTATGACTATCTCCGTGCGAAACCGGTCGCTGAACTAGCTAAGCAACAGGTGCGGGTTCAATTCCCGAAACGGGACAAATGTTTGAGTCAAAATCAAAATCATGACATGACTTAGTATTCTTCTTTAACAGTAGATTTCGTTCTATACAATGAGTTAGTAAACAGGTTACAGATGGCTTGGAACAAATTTACATTTTCCTGCCGTTTAAATTAACAAATAATTGTATACTTAAAGGTATAGAAACAGTGATCACGAGTAGAATTGAAATGAGCTTGGTCGTGGAATCGTCATGAGGCGCCAATCACGACCTCGTCAGCCTAATGAATAGCCTGTGCTAATTAGTGGACTGTGAATGGCCCTATCAGCGTGTCTTAAGAAAGCGGTAAATTGCAGCCGTACACTAGATTGTAAGCATCTTATTTGCCATTTCCTATTGGCTTACAAACATACAGCCAAATTGACAGCCTTCACAGCTCAGTTGGTAGTAGCTCTGCCTTCTGTGCCGTAGGCCGTGGGTTCGATCCCCACCGAGAACAAACATTTGTGTGATGAACATAGATGTTTGTTCTCTGTCTGGGTGTTATATACTATTATAAGTATGTATTTACAAAAAAAAAAAAAAAAAGTATATAAGTAGTATATCAGCTATCTGGTTCCCATATCACAAGCTTTGGCTTAGTTTGGGGCGAGATAGTGCTGTGTGGAATGTCCACCAATATTTATTATTATTATTATTTATTATTTATACAAATTACCCACTTTATTTTATTTATTGATATCTGTGCAATTTTACATCACAAAACCAAGCTCAAAACCGAGTGATTTACCCATTTGCAATGCATGCATTTCATTTTATTATGATGATGATAACTATAAGACACAAGCCATGACGAGCGAGCGGGTATAATGAACGACTTAATTTTAGCAATAGGTATATCTCGTTGACATCTTTTAGGTCATCATATCATCAACATCCTGATGTTGTTCACTAACGCTGTCAGGTATTCTTATTTTACCGACTTTGTTTTTTTTTTGTATAAAATGTATTCGACAAATGATGGATTCCATAAAATCCCCCAGAGCTATCCTGCCAGCATCGCTATCCTCCTCATTCGTCAGGAGGCAGGAGTGATCGCATCTGGCCCTTGATTCTGTTAATGAGGTCACCACTCACGGGTCAATCGGTGATAAGTGGGAACTACTGACTCAGTGCCATAAGTGAGCTCATTACCGGGAACGGGGCACGTGGATTGTCACATTCATAATGGAAGCCCAGCGGTTGAAAAACTTTTCTACACGATGCAAAATTACGATTGCTGAAATCTGAAGGTTTATGCCTAAAGATGAATAGTCTTTTTCAAAATGATCCTTTAATTTAAAATATAATAATAATACTTCATTTTTATGCTCCTATACAACCACCTGTTTAAAAAATACTTAATTGTTTTAAATAATTTCAGATTCCAACCGAGAGATTAAGATTAAAAAAAACAAATATCTCTCTATTGTCCACTCGATTCCTAGATGGCGTTGTACGTATCTAACCTAAAACTTGCATTGCGTTTGATCGATCGTAACCACTACAGCCATCCAGGAGGCGAATTCCCCTTCGAATGTTCCTTGTAGGTATTACTCCTACATTAATTTGTATTTACTTTGAGGTTTACCGTCTATTTGCACTGTCACACACCACCCAGGCTTCGTCTGAAAACCAGCGCCGCACCGTTCCTATACCTATCTAGGTACTGTGCGGCATAAAGCTGAGACGGATGACCGTTTTGACCCTACCTAACGATGCACATGTTATTTTTTAATTAAGTATATTAATTATTTTATTTTATTCTTTTTCTTCACATAATGTCTATGCTAATGTCTTTTGTCTACCTACTTTTTATTATTTTTTATCTTTTTTTTAATACTTTGGGTCAAATAAAAAAGTTTTCTTTCTTTCTTTCTTTTCTTTCTTTCTATTGTTCTTACAAACAAATATCTCTTTATTATTAGTAATTTGAAAATGTCCTTCTGCAGGTAATGATACCCAGTGCACTTTGAACTTGAATCACAGCAGCGAGTGACTAAGTTGACTCAGCAGAGCTAAGCAAAGATAAACTAACTGCACTAGGAAATGCTAAGCCGTTTAATAACAGAATTAAGGAGCAAATAGTGTAACTACTAACCTAGAGGTGCTATCTGTATTTGTTTTACTGAATCAGTGTAAATTACTGCAGATGAGATACAGTTTGTACAACGTACTAGAGATGACTTGTTTGTTTATTTTCATTGGTGAAAATCTTTTTTTTACTACTTGATAACAAGCAGATGTATCACCTTTTGTTAAGTAGTAACACCACCAATAACAATTTAGCATTGCCTCGCAAGTTACGCAGGAGAGAAAAGTGCCTGTTATGCACTACCCTGCGTCCGTCAACTTGACTTTATTCATCGTAATCACTTACTGAAGATTTTCAGATGTGTGTTGTTTTTATTTTACAGTATGACTCATGGAATAGTCCCGTGTATACACGGATACAGATCAAGCTACACAAAGCCAAATATTACGCTTACTACAAGGACGTAAAAGCAAGCAGGATAGTCTGATATGTATCCTTCTGTACCATGACTATTGTCTTATTACAAGACATAGGTACATACAGAGTCGTCGTTGTTTTCAGCTTCAGTTTTCTGGGCAGTCCTAATCAGAAGTCGTCAGTCAAAATCAAAAATCACAAGGATCACTTTGAAACATGTCTTAAAGTTAGAGTCTATGAGCCAGAACCTCGCGGCCAAGCTTGAAGGACTGGCTACAAACTTACGGCTTGGTTCCTATCGTTCTTTTGTCAATCTTTACTGTATGTTTTTGAGCCATAAATATCTCTAATACTATAAGAATCAAAGTCCTGACTGACTGACTGACTGACTGACTGACTGACTGACTGACTGACATATAGACAACGCACAACCTAAACCGCTGGTCCTAGAGACTTGAAATTTGAGGAGTGCATAGGTCTTATAGCGTAGAGGTGTACTAAGAAGGGATTTTTGGAAATTCAACCCCTAAGGGTGTAAAAAGGGATGAAAACGTTTGTATGAAAAATAGTATTCCTTGAACCTACAAACTTGAAACTTGGAGTAGATGTACTCAAAGACTAAAAATTAGGAAAGGCATTTTTAGTTTTTTAAAACTACCCTTAATAAGCGTGAAAAGGGATGTCAAAGTTTGTATGGGAGTTTTTTGACCGCTGGTCCTAGAGACTTGAAATTTGAAGGGTACATAGGTCTTATGGCGTAAAGGTGTACTAAGAAGGGATTTTTGGAAATTCAACCCCTAAGGGTGTAAAAAGGGATGAAAAAGTTTGTATGAAAAATAGTATTCCTTGAACCTACAAACTTGAAACTTGGAGTACATGTACTCCAAAACTAAAAAATAGGAAAGGCATTTTTAGTTTTTTAAAACTACCCTTAATAAGTGTGCAAAGGGATGTAAAAGTTTGTATGGGAATTTTTTAATCGCTGGTCCTAGAGACTTGAAATTTGAAGAGTATATAGGTCTTATGGCGTAAAGGTGTACTAAGAAGGGATTTTTGGAAATTCAACCCCTAAAGGTGTTAAAGGGGATGACTGTAAAAGTTAGTATGGGAGATTTTTAACGCATAGTGCGATTGATTTCAAACTTGAAGTAAATATACTCCACAAAAAATAATTTAAAATCACGTTTTCGATATTTTAAAACTACCCCTATAAAGGGTGCAAAAGACTGCCAAAGCTTAAAGGTTTGTATGGGAGATTTTTAGCGCGTAGTGTAATTAACTTAAAACTAAAAGAAAATGTGTTCTGTGGATAAATAACAAAAAGACAGTATGATTTTCCAAAACAACCCCTAAAACGTTACCCTCCTTCGTTGCGCTCGAGTAAAAAGGATACAACGAGGCGTCAATGTTTGTAAGGGACATTCTAAAAACGGGAATCTTGAGTTGGTACGAAGAGATCTGATCTACCGTGCCTGGGGATCAAAGTCGTGAAGCTGTTTCGTTTCGTTTGTTTTTGGGGTAGAAACTAGGAACAAATTAGTACATATTTTCCGTGTAAGGTTGTCTTTGTTATGTTTGTGCTAAACTCAGTACCTATACCTACCTACCTAATATAGGTAACTCTTATACCTACGTATGTATTTAAAATCCTACCCTAATAATATACAAATAAATGCGAAAGTTACGATGTTTGGATGTTTGTGGCTCAATCACGGCTCACCACTTCAACGCGTGCGAAGCCACTAGTAATATTATATGATAATGTTTCTTAAATTATTCGTTTTTTCATATAATTACAGGTGAATAAACTATAACCATGAAATTGGAAACGAACTTGCGCAAAAACATTTATGGTGTGATTTCATATAAAATTTGCCAATTTGGGTTTTATAAAAAGATTTTAATGGATTTTTAACCTTAAAATAAAGGTAAGCAATGAGTAAGCTGCACAATCATCAGCAACTGAGCAGAAGATTAGTGTGCTGAGCTGTACACACGGGTACAGATCAAGCTACATCAAATCAAATACAACATGACGCTTACTACTAGGAAATATAAGCTAGTAGTGCACAGTATAAGCGATGCGTAACAAACAATTTTACTTATTTTGTACTACATGTTTTTATAACTAAATGTTTTCATGCTTATAAGCGAGGAAAGTGTCTCAAAAAAATCTTCGTAAGTAAAGTATTTATTTAATAAAATCGCAAGGATCACTTTGAAACGTCTTAAAGCTAGATGACTCTAGGTGCCAGTTCCACGCGACCATAAGTAGACCATAAGTAGTTTTCTAAGATGAATTGAACTATCTAAAAAACAATCAGAGCTCATTTATATTTTGTTCGTCGTCATTCATCAATTCATCTGGACGAACGCTGCTAACATTATTTTTATATATTTTTAAACACCTGTTTGACGACGGTATCCATTCCACACGTTTTTGTGTTACCAAAAGTGGTCTCAGAGTATTAACTAAACCGTTCAAAAAGTTTGCATAAATGATTGAACGAAGTTGTAAGGGATTAATTCTATAGGTCTAAAACGAAAAATAAAGGAATATTTTTATTATACATCTTTACCTAATTATAACTTTTAATAATTACAGGCCATTGACCGGGTGACAAAAAAGTTGCCAGTAACAAAGCGACCAATAAATGACAAAACATTGAAAATTTGAACAAGAAAATTTGCATTGCGTTTGTGATTCAACCACAAATATTTGTTTTTACTTCGTTTCAACTGTTTTGTTTTTAAAAATGAATTTAGCACAATGAGTTGTTCAATGCTCATCCAGCAAACACTCTGGAGCACTTTTTATTAAATCTTTGACAATGAAATTCCAATATGTTATTTTGTATAATAAAACAGCTGGTCAGCATCCCATTAATAATTATTACATCTAGGATTCAAGTATTTATTTGTTATTTTTATGATTATACTTTTTAATGTATCTATTTATTTTCCTAGCACGTTCTTTCGTTCATTTGTTTATCTTTATTTTGTAGTGCTGTACTAGTGTAGATATGTAAAATACAGAATTTTTTATTCTCTTATACTTATAAAGAAATCGAACCACTTCAGTGAACTTCTGTTTATGATATTAGATCATGGTCATTCTTCCAAGTACGCAACTAAGTTTTTTTAGACTACTTTTTACTGAATATTTTTTTACAGAATACTTTAAAGGTTTTAAAAGGCAAAAAATCGACTAATTGAATGTATTAATAAGTATTTAAAAACGTTGTATACCTATCTGTTGTATTATTGCGCATGAGTGAGTGTTAAACCGAGCAAAACCAGGCGACGACGAAATCAGACAGGTTAGCTTCCGATTACAAAACGTAATTGAGGATATAAGGTATGCTAGTTGAAACTTCGGTCAAGTACCTACAGCGTGGCAATCGTAAAGTACTTAAATTTATATATTACAAGCAGATAGGTACGTAACTAGGTTGCCATCAGTCTAAATAAGTCCACTGCTCGACATAGGCCTCTCCCATATTTGGGGGGAGTGTTTGCCATAAAGTATACGTCAGCATACGAATAAGTATGTAGGTATGTGAGTGACATAATATGCATAAATTCAATATATAATTGGTGTATGGCTGTAATCCCTGAGCACGGTAGACATCGAATTGCATATTCCCAAATAAATAATAATTTCAATGATTAGTCCATTGATTTAAGTTTTGAGGAGTACCTCCTCGTGCTCCTACTAAATACTCCTACTGGTAGGAGCACCGGGACACCCATGTCCTGATGCTCCTACTGAACATAAAAACTACGAGGAATAATGTAATATTCTAAATTTAATTCCTCCTGTTCCTATCACATAACATATTGAACAGTCAACTACAAAATACTTTTTAAGCAACTAATAAACAAATAATAACTACTCTCATACCTAAACACTATAAAGATTTCGTTATGAATAAACTTTACTAAAAAGGACCGAAAGGGAAAAGAAGAATAGGCAGGCCACTGACTAGATGAGCGTGTTAATTACGAGTGTTATAATAATGTAATCTTTTTTTTTCAGGTAAGAAAACCTACTCTACATGTGCAATTAAATTGGTGTTGGGTAAGTAGGTGTGAGTACAATACGTCCATAATTAATGTAAACAAGGTCAAAAAATAAACAGCCACCACCAGATATTAAAAATCTTAGTATAAAAATTAAAATATTCAAACGGCTGAAAAGTTTTTCTTGAATAGCTGGAAACCTCTCGATCAAGCAAAAAAACTAAATCTAAATTGGTGAATATATTCGGGAGCTACGATGCGATGTTGAACATTTTTATGTCGGGGATACAAAATAATGTTAGATATAATGATAGATACCTCAGAATTATAATAAGATAGATAAAAATACCTTTATCTCTAATACTATAAGAATCAAAGTCCTGACTGACTGACTGACTGACTGACATATAGACAACGCACAGCCTAAACCGCTGGTCCTAGAGACTTGAAATTTGAGGAGTACATAGGTCTTATGGCGTAGAGGTGCACTAAGAAGGGATTTTTGAAAATTCAACCCCTAAGGGTGTAAAAAGGGATGAAAACGTTTGTATGTAAAATCGTATTCCTTGAACCTACAAACTTGAAACTTGGAGTACATTTATTTCAAGGCAAAAAAATAGAAAAGGCATTTTTAGTTTTTTTAAACTACCCTTAATAAGTGTGCAAAGGGGTGTAAAAGTTTGTATAACAGTTTTTTGACCGCTGGTCCTAGAGACTTGAAATTTAAAGAGTACATAGGTCTTATGGCGTAGAGGTGTACTAAGAAGGGATTTTTGGAAATTCAACCCCTAAGGGTGTAAAAAGGGTTGAAAACGTTGGTGTGAAAATTTGTATTCCTTGAACCTACAAACTTGAAACTTGGAGTACATATACTTCAAAGCAAAAAAATAGGAAAGGCATTTTTTGTTTTTTAAAACTACCCTTAATAAGTGTGCAAAGGGATGTAAAAGTTTGTACAACAGTTTTTTGACCGCTGGTCCTAGAGACTTGAAATTTGAAGAGTATATAGGTCTTATGTCAAAATCTGCTCACTGCCGTCGTGATTTGAACCAGGTACCATCGGATTGTGAGTCGGCAGCTCGTACCGCTGAGCCAGAGAGCCAACGCATCACCCGCCGAAAATTACGTATCTGTTGCTGCTTCAAGAACTTTTATTCATAATAACTATTATAACTCTGTGGTAATGTCGTCAGACAGCAGATACAACAGTTCCTGTGATAGTTGCAGAGGCTCTATTCGCCCTACGGATGAAGTCATATGCTGTACCCGCACAAGTTGTGGTAAGCGTTTTCATAAGGATATTTGTATAGGCGGCACTGTTCCTAATCTCGCGGACTTACCCAAATGGATGTGTCCTCAGTGCAAGTGTGAAACTAAACGTGGAGGTGACAACTCTAACACCCCGATTAAAGAATATACTCAATCATCAGATATGAACGTGACCTTACGGCCGAAAAAGAATAATATTATGTCTAAATCGGACTCGAAGACGTCCAAAACAACTTTGCCATCGTCAGACCAGCAGGCGTTTAAAATGACTTTGCCATCATCGGATCAGCAGACTACAAAAATGCATCTAGCGACAATGGAACCGCAGGTGCCCAAAATGAATTTGCCCACGCCAGATTTACAGGCGCTTACTAGTGAAATTAGATTCCTGCGAGAGGAGGTTTCTACTTTTAAATCAAAATTAGATAACGTCTCATCCGCTATGTCCTCGCTTTATGAGCAAATGAATCACCTAGTTGCAACTGTTGCTATATCGGATGAAAGAGTCGCAGAGCTGGAGGTAAGATATGCTTCCGATACGGCTCTCTTAAAAAGTCAAGTCCAGAAATTAGAGGATCAATTGAATACTCAAGCTCAGGCCTATCTTCGAAATGAAGTGGAGATCATAGGTATCCCAGAGTCGCAGAGTGAGAACTTGCATCACTTAGCTCTCCTAGCAGCGAAAAAACTGGGCGTAGACCTGAAAGAAAACGACATCGACTGGGTTCTACGAGCAGGCTTTAAAAAGTCTCCAGTATCTTCTGCTTCTGACTCTACCTCTAACTTTTCGCGGCCGGTTGTCATGCGTCTTATCAGACGTTCGAAACGTGATGAAATTTTAAAGAGCGTAAAGTCCCGCAAGTCGATTACAACAAAAGATCTTGGATTTGATGATACCTCGAAGAGAATATTTTTCAATGAAAGGCTGACGCGCGAAAATCGTCTGTTATTTCGGGAAAGTAGAAACCGCGCTGCCAACGCAGGCTACAGATTCTGCTGGACCACTTATGGCGTCATCTACGTGCGCAGGCGTGAGGGTAGCCCAGCAATACCCATCCGCAATGTGCTGGATATGGAACAACGTCTCGCCGTTACTACCGACACTCGCTCGTCATCACAAGTTTAGCGGTACTTTCAACAATTTTCTAAATTATTTTACATTTATTAGTTTCTTGACTTGTACACACAGGATTCAACTGTTATTTAACTGTTATATATTATTATTATTTACTAAAGAACACGACACCTGCATGATCCTAGCTATACTATTTACTTCTATTTTATACACCACAATTACACATCGCTCACTCCCATCTCATTTTAATCTGCATATTCTATATCTTGACTCATACTCCTACTATGTTAAAAAAACTCGTGCGACAGCTGAAAACTATTTTGCACTTATTGAAACCATGAAAAAGTGTCAGCTATGGCCTCCATAGAGTTAATTAATGATCTTGATGAAACCCTTAATGTTGACTGTCGCTTATGTGATTCCCCCGAGTCCTGTAAATCCATCCTTTGTGAGCAATTCAATCTTAAAATGCTAACTTTTAACATACGAAGCCTACAAAAGAACTTCGATGAATTTCTTGTACTGCTGAAAAGACTTTCTATTCAACTAGATATAATTATTCTTACGGAATGCCACCTTGGGACCTGTCCGATCGTCAGATCTCTCGCCGGCTTTTCTCACTATAGTACCTCTCAAATAAACAACCAAGCCGGTGGTGTAGTCATATACGTTCGCTCTGACTGGACTGCGAAAGTTACTGAGCCGAAGATATCTGAAGCCGAATCGCTATTAATTGAACTGCCTAACTCTTTTCACATACTAGGTATTTATAGATCACCTTCCTTTAACTGTATTACCCCATTTCTAACTTCACTCGACCACATTCTTAAGGAAAATCGTCTTCTTCTAAAAAACTGTGTCATAGCGGGCGATCTAAACATTAACATTGCTTCTGATTCTCCCTCACCCCACCCACAACTCGACGAATATCTATGTTTTACTGCTGAACTGGGTCTTAAGAATATTATTAGTTTACCTACAAGAGGCGCTTCCTGCTTGGATCACGTTCTAGTAAACATTAAATCGCAAGCACTGGGTATAGTATGCAGGACTAGTATCACGGATCATGATCTAGTTTTGGCTGGTCTCAGTACAACTCCGTGCTCTACTCGTCGGAAATTTAGGATCTTACTCGACCACGAAACTATACTCAAAGAGATAGCCGCTAACGATTGGTCTGAAGTCATCTCATCAACAGATGTTTCATGGGCCGCAAACAAACTAACTTCTAGGTTAGAATCTATAGTTAAGTGTAACTCTAAACAGATAAATATAAGTCGTAGAAAACAAACCAATAAAGACTGGATCACTCCTGGGCTTATAAAATCAATGAGACATCGAGATGCACTCCATCTGGAGGCTAGAAAATCCCCTGACAATAGAGAGCTTCAACTAAGGTATGCTAAATACCGAAACGCTTTTAAAATTTTAATGAGAAATTTAAGAACTGAATATAATAAAGAACGATTTGCTAGAGACAAAGATAACCCATCAAAATTGTGGAAGAGTATTAAGAGTGTATGCGAGTTAAATGTCAAAAAAGATTGTACCTCTGACTTGCTAAAAATTAATGAATCACCCACCGACTCTTTGAATTCTTGTAACGAGTATTTCGTAAGCGTTGGTAAAAAATTAGCTGGTGCCATTTTGGAAAACCTTAACAAGAACCAGGAAATCTGGCCGCGGATATCAACCTAACATCTAACTCTCCACACTCATTCTTTATGACTCCTACTGACTGCCTTGAAATACTTAGCCTCATCAAATCCCTAAAAAGTAATCGTGCACCAGGTAAAGACGGTTTAACAAACACTTTGCTTAAAAAATATTGTCATTTATTCATAGAACCCCTGACTCATGTAATGAATCTGAGTCTATCCTCTGGTGTTTTTTCAGCCTGCTGGAAGATAGCGTCAGTTACCCCAATCCATAAAGACGGCATTAATTCAATTATAGCCAATTACCGCCCAATTTCTCTACTCCCAGCCTTTTCCAAAATTCTTGAAAAATTGGTTAATAAAAGACTGAACCATTATTTGGAGCTCAACAAAATCATATCTCCTTGTCAGTTTGGCTTCAGGCGTGGTATGTCGACAGAGGACGCCGTACACATGTTACTTGGCGGCGCTGTTGCAGCCCTTGACAGCGGCAAAAAATGCATTGGTGTCTTCCTGGACCTTGCCAAGGCCTTTGACACGGTCTCCCCAATCATCCTCCTTAAAAAGTTGGATTGTTTGGGGATTAGAGGTGTCGCCTTGGATTGGTTCCGTAGTTACTTGTTGAATAGAGGTCAGTTTGTCTCAATTGCTGGTCACTCCAGTAAAATCAGTGACGTTGCGTTCGGGGTCCCTCAAGGTAGCATCTTGGGACCTACTCTATTCACGCTCTACATCAACGATGTAATTGCCCTGTTTGATAAAAGCCCAGATAACTCGCAAATTCTATGCTATGCTGATGATACGGCCATTCTTTTTAAGGGTGATTCGTGGGAACAGGCAGCTCTAAATGCTGAAGTGGGCCTGGCTCGTGTAGCTTCGTGGCTTGATGTGAATCTGCTAACTCTAAATGCTCAGAAAACGAAATACCTGTGTTTTCATAAAACAAAAGTATCCGGCCCCCCTTGCTCCCTAACCATACGAATTCATAAATGTGATATGTCAAACCCGAACTGCACCTGTTCTTTTATAGAGCGCTCAAAATGCTTTAAGTACTTGGGTGTACTGCTAGACCAGAAATTATCCTTTAAAGATCACGTCAATGCTCTCGCTGGTCGAGTCAGAAAGCTTATCCATATCATGAAGCTTCTCCGAGATGGCTCAGATGCAGATTCTCTTATGCTCGTATACACGGCTCTTTGCCAGTCTATTATATGCTATTGCATCTCAGCTTGGGGTGGGGCAGCGAAAACCCACATGATCGGTCTTGAAAGAGCACAAAGATCAGTGCTCAAGGTCATGTTCCGGAAACCCTTCCGTTATCCCACTGTATCCCTTTACGAAGATACTCAAACGCTCAGTGTCCGGCAGCTCTACCTGCTACGGGTTGCATTGGTGTACCATAGGTCCATTCGTTCTAGTTTCAACGTTCATAACGCTCTCACCTCTACTGATAACAGGAGAGTAAAGGTTAAAGTGCCAGCGGTTAAAACCTCTTTTGCAAGGCGCTTCAAGTACTTTTCTTTCCCTTTCATATATCGCCGCGTTTGCAAGCATTGTGACCTTAACTGTTCTCTCTTTGGTGCAAAAGAAAGAATAAGAAAGTGGCTTCTCACTCTGGATTATGACGCTACGGAAAGCATCCTAGAGATTCTGGTCTGACTCAATCGTAATGACTACAATTTTAATAATTATTTATTTATATTCATCATTTATATAATTATCATTAAATTATTTATTATATCCTCCACCCTCCTATACATCCACACCCACACCCACATTATAAATTGTAAGATAGGTAACTACCATTTTATTTTTATTTTATTATGATATTAGGTATATTTTTATTTTTATTTCTTTCTACATCATGTCGTGTTCTTTATCTGTTTATTCTTATCCTGTGTTTAGTCTCGTGTCTTGCCTTGTTTCTGTGTTATCTGTTTAAGTTTTAGTCTGTGTAAATCGTTTCTTTTGTAGTCTGGCCTCCCGCGATACAGGCTTGTCCTAGTGCGGGGTCCATCAGCAACCCTTGTAAACTTCTAATCTTATTTTGGTAAATAAATTAATTTGAATTTGAATTTGAATGGCGTAGAGATGTACTTAGAAGGGATTTTTGGAAATTCAACCTCTAAGGGTGTAAGAAAGGTTAAAAACGTTGGTATGAAAAATTGTATTCCTTGAACCTACAAACTTGAAACAACTTGAAGTAGATGTACCTACTCCAAAGCCAAAAACTAGAAAAAGCATTTTTAGTTTTTTATAACTACCCTTAATAAGTGTGCAAAGGGATGTCAAAGTTTGTATGGGAGTTTTTTGACGCGTGGTACGATTGACTTAAAACTTGAGGTAAATATACTTAGAAATAAATAATTAAGAATGACGCTTTTAACTTTTGATAATTACCTCTGCTAAGGGTGCAAATGACTGTAAAAGTTAGTATGGGAGAGTTTTTAACGCATAGTGCGATTGATTTCATACTTGAAGTAAATATACTCAACAATAAATGATTTAAAATCAAGTTTTCAATATTTTACAACCACCCCCGCAAAGTGTGCAAAGGGATGTCAATGTTTGTATGGGAGTTTTTTAACGCGTAGTGTAACTTCAAACTAAAATAAAATGTGTTCTGTGTAATAAAAAGGATACAACGAGGCGTCAATGTTTGTAAGGGACATTCTAAAAACGGGAATCTTGAGTTGGTACGAAGAGATCTGAGGATATCTAACGTGCCTGGGGATCAAAGTCGTGAAGCTGTTTCGTTTCGTTTGTTTTTGGGGTAGAAACTAAGTAAACAAATAAGTACATATTTTCCGTGTAAGGTTATCTTTGTTGTATTTGTCATGTTTGTGCTATACTCAGTACCTATAGGTATCTCTGATACCTACGTAGGTATTTAAAATCATACCCTAATAATATACAAATCAATGCAAAAGTTACGATGTTTGGATGTTTGTGGATCAATCACGGCTCACCACTTCAACGCGTGCGAAGCCGCGGGAAGCCTCTAGTTGCATATAAAACAGTAAAAGCATGAAGCTTGTTAATGCGTCAAAGCATTATCTTTTAGACTACCTGACTTTTCTGAGCATCACAAACGTTCCCAGCATTTCATCCAACTACTTCTCGCAGTACTCCGACTAGAAATCAATTTCGAACTTACATCTATAAATACAAGGTTCAAAATGTGTTAATAACCAAATTGCATGTATCCATGCAGGCTCCAGTATGCGCACACTATCGGGTAGAAACACGCCAGTACAGTCGCATACACTCGAGATGGTTTGCTCATAAAATTATTCGAAATTACTATGTCTATACGTATGGTAGATCTTTTCGTATAGATAAGCGAGTAATACCTATACTCACTAACGGATCCGAATAATGGCCCTTAACAAAAAAGCATATTTATACGATCAATGTTGCTAAGGCAAGCTATGGAACGTGCTATGTTAGGAATTCGCCTCGTGGATCGTATACAAAACGTTGAAATTCGACGTCAAACTAAAGTTGAAGATGTTGGTACGAATCGCAAGGCTTAAGTGGAGGTTGGCAGGACATTTGCCTAGACGGAATTACAACAGATGGACCGAGGCAGTCACAGAAAGGTGGCTCGATATGGTGACGGCAGCTGGACAGCAATGGACACGACAAGCTCAAGACAGAGTAACTTGTTTTAGAGAGGATGCCTATATACCCAGCAGTGGGTGCTCGAGGCGGTTTTTTTATACAACTAGTTGTCGGAACAAGCAGGTCGCCCACCTGATGTTTAGTGTTAACCAACATATAACAAAGCATTGCGTCGCAAGTCACGCACGTAGGAACGTGCCCTACGATACACTAACCTGCGTTCATCAACTTGAGGCATACTAATGTTAAGCCTCATGTGCCTGTAATTACATCGATACACACGTTTATACATTGTTTAGATAGAAGCGAGTAATGACAGAATTCATGACGAGTTCCGGCTTGAAGGGCATGGGTGCCGGTGCAATTACCGGCACATGAGACATTTATGTCCTTTACCTTCACCTTTACCTTTAAGTACGTCTCAGATGGACGCAGAACAATGCCACACGGGTCGTGCTCTGTCAGGTACAGCTGACTTACCGCGAACCCAAAATGGTAATGGGAATTGGAACTTTGATGTTATATTTAACAGTCTCTAGTCTCCATTTTTGCAGTATCTAAATCCTTAAAAACTTAATTAGATCATAGTTTATATCAACTGCTTTTAAAGTTCATAAACTGGTGGTACACAAATGGATACATTCAGGCAGGTTATTATTATAGGCGGTACTCAACACCAGATAGATGTTTTTACATTAAAAAAGTATGAATTTTAACCACCTTAGTGCAAGTGACTGTACATTCTCGCAAGTAAATTATAGGTATAGTCGATAATTATTGTTTTGCTAAATTAATAAACTGAGCCGAACAAGTGCGCGTTACAATGCATCTGTGCAAACCGACCTTAGCATTGTTTAATTCACACTGAAACATGAAGAATAACATAAAGAATTCGTTTGTAATGCATACCACGTTTTCAAGGCAATTAATTTCGCTTGTTACTCGGAGTTTTTATTTAACTTACAATACTCGTACTCTTTCCTATGCATATAAAAGTTGTAAGCTATACAACTTTATAATTAGTATATTGTTCTTTGTACTTCGCCTATGTTTTTGTAACACAATATAAACGGTTTTTGATTTGATTAGTCCTGCCACCGTGTATAATACACAGGGTTTTTTTTTATTTAAATTATTAACTTAATATATCAATTCATCAAACTCGTGAGGCTGATTTGGTTTTAGTTGTGATCGATTGAACCCACGGCAAGCCGCGTAGAAGGTAGAGCTACGACAAACTAAGCTTTCGTATATCATAAAAAAGCTCATCTACCACGGTAACCAGAATATTCATTAGACGGGTAAAACCAGTTTAGTTGAGCAGAGTTTCCTCGCATAAACGTCTATTACGTCCTAAAACGTTGACCTCCACTGATTGCTCCCCACGTTACAAGCTATCTCCCATCCTAATGAAACGGCTTATCTCTCACGTAGCTTACGTACGAGTCTCCCCAGCTATCTAGCAGACCTGCGTCAAAGTGCCCTAATTAACGAGGGTCCCTACCATGCTCATATTCTATTCATTTGTTAAAAGGATCATACAAAAAAACTGCAAACGTTTAAAACTTTAGGAACCAGAACCAAGCCATGTTTGTTGCCTGTTCTTATTCGCAGTCATGGAATCGGCTCCTAGACTCTCGGATGCTTCAAAATGATTTAATTGAAAAATGCATTTTTATTTCTGACTTTGACATTGTCATGAGGCATAATAAATTCACCTAGTTTATAAAACGTGTCAAAGTAATCTTAGTGATTAAACCTTAGCGCTAATGCACTGAATGGCAATGCTGATGCATTGCTATTCAGCGTGACAATGCAGCCAGCGTCTTGGGGACGCTATCCATTGCTATTGATTTGGATCAGAAGATTTAGAAGATTTTATTATCTATAGATAATTTGCAGCAGTCTGTATATAGGGAAGGTAAAATTTTCTGTAGTTTTCATTTATAAATTCTCAAGTTAAATAATAATTGACCTAATAGTTATTCAGTGGAAAGACATCATTTTCAGAATAAAAACTAAAAAAAATCTGCGTATGGCTTTAACTTTGACAGCAGTAGACCCCCTGATACGCGTGTGATAACATCCTCGTGTTCCACGAACCAGAAAAGTTTGTTAATTGGAAGTGAAAAACATCCAATGAATAATATTATATTTTCTGGTCTTAAACATTTTTTGTCATTCAACTTCACGAATTACTTTAATAGAACTAAAAAAACTAAACTTTTTGGTAAAGTTTATAGGGTATGGGTTAGTTTCTGATTATTTGAATGAGTTAAAACACAGTTTAATTAATGCGTACAGTAATCAAACCAGCTATATTTCAACAGAAAAGGCCTTCAATTATTCCGTCACTAGAGTTGTCCCAATGATTTATTCAGCACATCCCATATACATAGTTTTTACTGCTCTATTACCAAATCGCTGTTTTCTTTAACCATAAGTGTTGGTATTGGCTCAGCCTAACCGCGTGAGTTCGCATAAGAAATAGGCGCCGTGTCATTGACATTTATCAATTTTTCTCACCTACACACAAACAGTCACATTCTCGCATAATGCTACAGTTGAAATCAGATGATATAGACACTTTGCCAAGGTTGCCTCAATACCTGAATGTCTTGGATGTAGGATTATCTCAGAATTTTATAAGCAAAATTCTTGTCTATGTCTAAATGTCTATTCTTTGCAGGGGTTCGGTAAGAACTTAAAGGTATACTAATTATCACTATTTTACGGTTATTCCATAATAACGTCACCATTGACGTTTCAAGACTACTGAAGCTGGCTAGTAAAAACTATAGGCATAAGGCCTATTTCATAATCCCTATTGTGTTAAAGTGGGTCTATAAGGTACACTTATTACTATCACGTTAATGTCAACGAAAAGAGATGTCTACAGTCTTATCGACAATTTTAGCTAGTGGAGCCCTCAACAAAAGTTATGAATCGCACCATTAGTATTCAATATATTCGTCTCTACTTGAGAGTTGTCAAAATCAATAGCCACACCCGCCGTTAGCAAGTTATTATTCTGAGATTTAGTAGCTCCAAAATGGTTAATGCTATATTGAAGGCTCAGTTGGTAGTCGCTCTGCCTTCTACGCTGTAGGTCGTGGGTTCGATCCCCACCGAAAAGAAACATTTGTGCAATGATGATTGTTCTGTCTGGGTGTAATCATATGTTATAACTATAAGTATGTACGAGTAATATACAAAAAAAGTAAAAAGTAGTTCCAATAGAAGCGTTGCTAATGGTTGGTTTGGGGCTAGTTAGTGCTGTGTGGAATGGCCACCAACATTTATTTATTTTAATCATTTAGCCATAGGCTCTTTATTATTGTTAATAAATACAGATTCATTCTGATGTCACTTATCTGCCAATCGGGTAGTTTATAATGAAGTGTAGGCGTGGGAGCGCGAGTGTAGGCTGGATATATTATAATAAGCATTCACCTAATCTATAATTTAGATTACAATATGGCGAAATGTAAAAATTCTACGATACACTATCAAAATTTGGCTTGTAATTTTTATCACGTGCCAAATTACTTATTGATGATTAGATAATGTGAGTAAATACAATTTATGACGAATTATCCGCTAGTATTTATTTTGGAAAAATAATCATCATCATCATAATGTTTGCTATTTCAAAAATTACAACTTTTTTTAAATAACCTAATTTTATGGAACCATAATTGTATGTGTTTAATGCTAGGTTCTCAAAAGGCTAAGAATAAATATCGTAAAAAAAAACGCAATTCAGTCAGCTCCACACGTGTTGGAGTGGATAGCATAAGTGTGGGGACGAACTTATTCCATCTAAAATATATAATAGGCACAACATCATCCGTAAGTGGCATTGGGAAAAAAATAATCATATTGAAAAGATGCAAACGTCTGTTGTGATCATTCAATAAAAACTGGATATTATTATTAGGTACGTGCTTGAGCACGTAGCTCAAAGTGAATGACACCATTTGAAAAAAGCTTGCAATTTCATCGGCAGTTCATCTCTCACAAATTTAACAATAAAACAGCAATAAAGCTTTATATGCAATAAGTTATTAGTCTATTTTTAGATAGAATACTTAGAATTACAGAGGCGGGTGTAGAACAAAGCATACCTATGTTATGTAATGTTGAGGCATACACCAAGCAGCTTACTACTACAAAACTAATTTATTCATACAAGTCACATGGACTTTAAAATGTATTTTCATAAAGTAGGTTAATCTAAAGCCACCACGCCTAGTTCACATCGTATTAACCTTCTATAGCTAAAATGGCTAATCAATCTGTTACCAGGGTCTTTCGATAGGTGCTAGAGCTAACCTTGAATATTGGCTTCGGCCGTAGCAAGTAGGCAAGGAGAGTGGAGAGAGTTGGGAGTCACCTTGGAGAGTCTTCAGATTAGAAATGTACGATACTACAAAAACTCATAAGCTGATCCACCTCCTTATTATCATAAAACACCAAACCACACGTCCTGCATGCGTGAGATCCAGTGCTTATTTTAGAAGACACTTCTTCAGCAATTATGTTTATTTTTCTCACCTCACTAGGTGAGAAAAATAAACAATTGTGAGGCGAAGAAAATTTTCCGAGCAGTGTTATGGAAAAGTATATTTTATTTACGTTCAAATTGAAAACAATCCGATTATGCTGTAACGTCCGTTTTTTTTTACTGAAAACCATTAATATAGAAGATATAAAATTTCATAGATTTTTCAACTTACGCGCCATTGTGTTTTGAAATTTCGCTTCATTAAGATAGTTTTATTACCATAAGAAATCATCCGTGAACCTTGGCGCCTTAAACAGAAAATTCGTTATGTGTCGCGCTTCGCGCGACACATAACTCAGTCGCGAGCCATTGTAATTTTATACACACCATTTTATAACGTTATATCACCATTATAAAAACCATTTTGTCTAACGAGTTTGTCATAATTTTGTTGTGTACGAAACAGCTGATAGGCTGGTGTTGCCGTGTTACACGAGCGAGCGTCGAATATTGATTGTATCGATAATTAGATATGTTCTCTCAAGTTAAAGGGTAATACTAAGTAATCCACTGCATTTTGTTCACGATCCTCTGTGGAAACTCAAGTCAGGCAGATATATCGTTTTTTATTCATTCAAATCATTTTTTCCCTCGGTCGATCGATTATCGATCATCCGATTTGAGCGAATTACTGTTCGGGTGCTGGCAAGCCTAATTGAAAAAGTAGAGTGTAGAAAAATCTATGGTATGTTGTTTTTTTTTAGATAGTGATCTTCGATTTCGAACAATTATATCGAGTCGATTAATCGCGTTTTATTATTTTTCAGTTTTATTGGATAGATACAGTTTTAACTTGTTTTGGATTCCTCGGGATCATTCCTGGAGGATTATAAGGATTTTTAATTTGATTCATTAAGACCGAATTGACGTAATCTTGTTCGTTTGTTTCATCGGGTATCTCGATTGTCCGAATTATAGAATCGGTCATGTACGATCGAGTTGAGTAGATGAATGGTCTATGAGGTCTATGGCGCAGACATGACACGACAAATGATAACTGATATTTTTGGATAGATGGTCGATATATTCGAATCGTCAGAGAATAGTATTTAATTCTCTGTTATTTACTAAATAAATAACCCGTCGTCGATTACGAGACGCATGAGACTTAATTGTCCGACAACGCGCCGTCGTTGTATTATATTCAGTGATCATACTTCGAAGCCTGGTGAGTTGTGAAGTTGAGATTGTGATATATGTGGATTTTCCCTCTCGTGTTTCTGTGAGTCAGTTCTAATTCAAGTTTTATGTTTGGTCGATCAGAAAAGGCTGTACCCTGAGGCTGAATTCCTGCCCAGTCGTGTGTCGGCGCATTTCGGTGCCAACCTCAGATACCTCAGACGCCGGCAGTTGCCTTTCGCCAAGCTGCTTCGGGATTGAAGTGGTTGCTCCCGCCAAGTTCTTACTATCTTCGTGGTATACTACACATAGACACACACCTCGTAGCTACATGCATTCCGAGGACCCATTTAATATTCCCCAAAAGGTTAGTCAGAGGCAATTCCGATGCCCGCGTGAAATTCGTCGACGTTCTACCTCGCCTGGTTGCGGTATATCATTCGTATAAGAGCCATCGATTCAGATAAATACTAGAGAGTAAATTTTAGCCTAGCTCTGACCAAACGCTTCACCAATCCATATCATCTTTTGTATTTTACTATATACACACACTATAATTATAAGTTTTGTGTTCCCCCAGGTATTTAGGATTTCAGAACACTAATATTAATGTTAACATTATAAGCATAATCTTTTCTTAACAAGAATTGTACATAAAAACACTTAGGCAATAAAAATAAAGCTTGTATTATTTTTAGTAAATATAGTTGTGTTTATTTACCCTAGATTACCCCTAGGTTATAGGAAAATATGTTACAATGCAAGGCGAATCGATTGCAGGAATAGGTATGTCAATATTTTTCCATAAGACGCAATAAATGAAATGAAATATGTTTATCTGCTTAAGACGTAGAAAGTACCTCATCATTGAAGTGAACTAGAAATGTTTTACTGAGTAAATTAAAAGGTTTTATATTTTATGTCATATCCTAAAAGTTGGTTATTTATCTTCCACTTCTAGTTTATATTATATTTAATGATGACTAAATTTTCCGTGCATCTTCCAAAACTTCTGGCTTTTCGCAAGGATAACAATTACAATCTGTTTTCGCTCGCTTCAACACTCATTTACATAAAACTATCGTCAAAGCTGGTTTCCGAGCGCTGGCGCTGGTAAGCAATCAATTTGATTCCTGAGCAGATGTTTCGTATTCGCATAAATCCTTCACTATGCACAAACTAATGCTGTAACAACCAACTGCTCAAAGCCCTGCTGTAGAAATACGAGCCTTACCACGCAGAAATAAAATCGTTGATAGTAGCAAACTAGCCATGTGTATTTTGTAAAATTTGCTACGCGATTGAAAACCTTATTGAGTGCAAAAAGAAACATGATTCCGATTCCCAGCACGCGTACTTTAAAAGTTTTCATTGAGTGAATGTGTGCGCAGAAATAGGATGAAGTCTGTTTATTATTATTTTTATTTTTTTATTTCGATTCAACAACAGGGGTGTTGTTGAATCGAACGTTACGTTATTTTAAAAAACAACGTAAGCTACATTTAGTTTTTTAATTGCAAACTTAAAATATACCTAAACATTTGACCTAACCTACCGAAGCATTGGCCTCGATGACCTTATGCATCTCAAAATATACAAAATTTATCAGAATACAAAACAAGAACATGGACATTTAAAAATGCATTCGGAAAACATGAAATCGCTTCTTAAAAGAGGAAAATAAAAGTATGCATGATAGAGTATTATTTATATATATACCATATGGATTTCTATAGCAATGATAAAGTCACCTTGACTCGCATTAGCTCATGACTGCAGGTCACTGGGACAATGTCGGCCCGAATAATACCTAAATATCTAGTCTGGTCTGTGCTATGCTAGTGAGTGCATTTGAAACGGTCTTGGAAACAGGCAATAGTTTCACGGGTGTTTAGAATCTTTATTTTAGTAGTTCGATTAAACTTGTATAATTAACGGCCGGTTTCTGAAAGCCTGATCAAAACTAATCGGATGTCAAGTCACTTGCTATCTCTATCTAATTCGATGTAATAGTTGAAATGGCGAGTGACTTGACATCCGATTAGTTTTGATCGAGCTTTCTGAAACCGGCCGTAAGTCTTACCTATACAAGTTTGGTCGAATCCATCCAAAGGCAACCTACGATTTCCAAAATAGGATTCAGAGATTTGATGATTTCAGAGGGGATGCATCGCAAAACCGAATAACAATGATATTCGTACTTCGTAGGCTAATAAAATATCTTATGCAATAATTCATATGAAACTTCAATCAAGTTGTTTGTCTGTAAAACCTAGATATTTTATTCAGATTAGCGGTCCACTTACGGTACAATATAAAAGTGCTGTTTTATGGATACGAATGTAAACAACCCAGGCCCTGTTTGTTTACATCGTGGGTAAACACATTAGAGCCGATTGGCTAGCTTGTAGTAGAGGTATATACGTAGTTATAAAGATGAATGCTTGGGTTGCTACGTATCAAACCTAATAAGGTCGTACCACTTCAGATTTTTTTCTGATCGACAAACTATTTTATTATCAAATTCAATGGGTAATCCAATGAAATCACAAAGATCAGTTTTAAACTTCACCGTTTCAAAGTGATCCTATAGGATGAAAAGTCACGAATAATATAATTAAAATCTACCATGCCTACGGATCAAAGTCTTGAAGCTGTGTCTGTTTTTACCATTATTAATAGTTTTTTGTTTATTATTTACATAAAATCACCCCTTTTATATCCAACTAAGAGTTGGCAGAGTTGGTAAAATGATTTCTTTCTTTTTTCTGGGCCTTTCAAAGTCAAAACATCAGACTGGTCATTGAACTAATTCAGTGTGTTCGAGAAAGACCCATACGATTGATATGCTAAATAAGAATTAATCATACTAATATACCTAGAAGGTACGTAGTTTCCTGATTAACATATCTATTATGTACTAATAATATCAGTGTCGCTAATTGATTTGGTGCCTAGTGCAATGTTTATGACGACTGCAAAGCGGCTTTTCAGAAAAAAATGCGGTATCATGAAAACTTATAAGCAATTTTATTTTTATTGCCTGATTAAAAAACGTTTTAACGTTTTGTTATTTACTGGAATTGATCGTTATCTTTCGCTTAATACCTAGCGAGAAACATTATATGAACAGACATACTAACCTTAAATAAATTATTATCAGTTGTGTAGGTTAGGAACCTATATTATCGATTACGAGAAAAATGTTATGGTGTTAGTAATTGGGTTGAGCTTTGTTATCTGTCCCGTAAGTTGGGGGTCCAATATTGATATTTAATACCTTTCTACACACAATTTCGAAATGAATAGTGACACGGCCAGAAGAATATCGATATTCATGATTCATGATAGTTATAAATAACACTTGCTGGTGAAATTTACTTATGGCCCACCTGTGCTAAGTGGTAACCATACCCGATAACAAAACATTGCATTGCCGTTGCAGTTCACGCATGGTAACAATAAAATAAAAATTATTTACCATTACCAATATATGTTATCTATAGGTACTTACCTAATATATGGTCATACCCAGGATATACATTTGTGGGATAATCGTAGATGTTTGTTCCAAGTCTGTAGTCTGTAATATTATATTAAAATGTAATAAAAACATACACATTTTCCTTGCATATAAAATCCATTTGAAGCGGTGTAATGTTGAAAGCACGGCTGATGAAACACGAGTCCGCAGCCGCCCTTGAAATTCTCATTCGTGATGTAAGATAAGAAATAGCAAGCGGATTCTATGGATATAAAAATATTAGTTGCGAGCAGTACCTACTGCTAATGCTAATATTTTTCTCTAAGTAATTTCAACATTTATTGGTATGAAACTAAAATTATAATAAAAACGATCTAATTTTACGGATTGAATGTAAAAAAAACTGGGTGCCTTCGCTAGCGTATTAGTAGTAATTGCTAAAAATAATATTTAAGTTTTCGAGATATAAAGCTCAAGGTAAGTACTTTATTTGTTATCTGTTTCACCCCAATCGGGTGTGATTGAGGCACAAATATCCAAACATCGTTATTTTCGTAAAGTACGATAGGAAGGTTGGGATAGCATGAGCCTGAAATGAAAAGATCATGGCCGTTTTTAAAACACCTTTCATTATAACAAAGAATAGGCAAAATAACCTAGAAAGTGGCCAAATTTACACGAAATATGAATTATTGTGAGTCTTTGCAACATTTGAGATCTGCATTTTTTATTCAGTAAATATAAAGCATTCAACAGCATATTGAAATAAGTAAGACCTTGTTTACTTCCGTTGATCATTTCTATATCGAAATTATTTACCTATATTTATATATTCACTCACATTTATATACGATCTATGTTCTACGTCTTTTGAATTAAGCAGTTGTGTAATTTATTCAAATTCATCACAATTTTAGCTGAGCAAATAAAAACCTGAGGTTTGTTTGAAGAACAACATTTTTCTTTTTTGCTTCCACGATTTTTTTTTTTTTTTATACCACCATCTGATGGAACAAGCAGATGGCCCACCTGATGTTAAGTGGTAACCATCACCTATAACAAAGCATTGCCTCGTAAGTCACGACAGGAACGTGCCCTACGATGCACTGCCCTGCGTCCATCAGCTTGAGGCATACAGATGTTAAGCCTCATGTGCCTGTAATTACACCGGCGACCACACTCTTCAAACCGAAACACAGCAACGCTGATTGGCGGCAGAAAAAAGCGTGGTGGTAGTACTTCCCCGGACGAGCCCTTCACAAAGAGCTTAGGTTTATATACGCTCGATTTTCCGAACTAGACATTACGTAGTCAAAATAAAATTTTATTAGGAGTTTGATGTTTTACACGACCTTCGAATGCTGTAAGAAAAGTAGAAGTAGCTAGTAGTAGTTTTATTCAATTGAATCACAAGGATCACTTAAAGCTAGCTGAATCTAGGTGCAAGTGTTCGACGCGACCAAGCCTAGAAGAACAGGCAACAAACTTACGGCTTGGTTCCTATACCATTCTTTTGTATGATCATAGTTACAACATAATGATAATGGAGCCTCCTTAGCGTGGTGTCAATCGAATTTAGGCATAGGCATAACATAAACAGGAAGAGGCAATTAAATTCAAAAGTAAGAAAATACTTTTCCTCAGCGTATCCTTGAAGCGAAGGTGATCCCAAGGTTTCTTCCTGTCATAGGATCACGTGAAAAGTGGAACTGATCGAGGATACGTGGAACTGAGGACATTATCTGCTTTGTTTCAACACGATGACGTCATACTACTCAACGGTATTGAAACCAAATTCTATGCAACTTGTGCATAGTTTATGTAAATAAATATTCATTTAGAATATCAACTAGTCGGAAAAGACAAACACAATATTTAAGCAGCGGAGTGACGTAAAAGTTATTGATTTTCAACAGCGTTTTAATTATTGTTGCTCGCAACTAAAATTTATTTGTTATTCAATAATTGTTTTCAGTTTCGTCCCCATCAGTTCAGTTGTTAGGAACGTGATTGAGAGACAAATATCAAAACATCGTAACTTTTGCATTTCTCTTCTTCTCTCTTCTTCAACCCTTTTCCACCCGATGCTGAGAAAAGGTCTGTTCTAGGTAATGCTCGCCACTCTTTTCGGTCCCGCTCCTTCCCGCAACTTTTACCAGGTCATCGGTCCATGTGATTTGTCTGCCCACTTTTGCGTTTATATATTAATATAAAAACATGTGTCAAGTACTCGAAAGGAGCCTCTTTGAGGCGCACTAACAATTCTTTCACCACACTGTTTCGAAAGCACTAGTGACATTACAAGAAGGAGAAGAAGACTATGTCAATGTTAGCAATTATAACGTCGCATCAACGTTATGTAAGACAATTCTGTTTAATTTGAGATTAGTCATTGCTATTTTTCCTGACGACGGTCCTTTGACCATTTGCTGAGAGGTCGGTTGACGGTCTTGTAATATTAATTGTTCTATTTAGGAAAACTTCTAAAAGTCTTTGTAGAAGAGGTCGTCTGCGACTACCATCGTGCCTATGAACCAATCTGAGCGTCTTAGACTGCAATGTCACACGTTTAAGTGTGTCATATCGTAAAAAAACATGTTTTGTAATAGGCCAGGATAACTGCTCGACATCGGGTAGGCAATCTGTCACTCACAAATTTTTTAAACGTCTAAAAAAAATTACTTTTCACAAAGCATTCATTCATATAGGTAGTTATCAAAATGGTTGTATATTTTGAATTATTTATTAAATAAAGTCTACAAGCTTATAATTTTATTTCCCACATACATCATCCCAGCAGTGGGACTGAATGCGGTTGCGTTTTTGTAATAGACAACGGTGTCACGGTGTCGTCTCTCAGTTGCGAAAAGAACAATACTCACTACTTCCTGCCATTGTGCGCAAACTCACTCTAATTTACGCTAAAATACAAAAATTATACATAAAGACCATTAATCTGGCACTTAGCAGAAAACACGAGCAGCTTCGTTTGTTTAAATTGCTAATAAATATTACCTCTATCCGGAATGCGCCAGTTCAAATGCTATTAAGTATAATGTTATGTCATAATTAAGGAATTTGGAGCATTCATGAAAAATATGCATTTTAATTAAACAAACTCAGTGGTACATGAAATAAGATCTAGATTATATTCCAGGAAGTGAAAATATACAGTTGAAACATGAGTTATTACAAACTAGATAACATTTTAAGTTCATGCTAATCAACGCTCATTTATTTTATTAGTCTAGAACTCACTGTATTCTATTAAAGATTATTTACTAATCTATTTTGTACACTTATATAATTGTATTATACAATACTAGTGTAATGCCGCGCGGCTTCGCTCGCCTGTAGCAATTTCCATAAAGATTTTTAAACTCTCGCTACACAGAACTAAAATATTATCGATGTAATAATGCAAAAATTTATGATCAAAATAAGTAACCCAAGCTGACAACCGTTTAAAAAAATAATAATAAGGATGTAGATTTTTAAAATCTAATCTCTATCTCTAATACTATAAGAATCAAAGTCCTGACTGACTGACTGACATATAGACAACGCACAGCCTAAACCGCTGGTCCTAGAGACTTGAAATTTGAGGAGTACATAGGTCTTATGGCGTAGAGGTGTACTAAGAAGGGATTTTTGGAAATTCAACCCCTAAGGGTGTAAAAAGGGTTGAAAACAAAATACAAATCAATGCGAAAGTTACGATGTTTGGATGTTTGTTGTTCAATCACGGCTCACCACTTCAACGCGTGCGAAGCCGCGGGAAGCCACTAGTGTTAGATAAGAACCGAAAGCCAGACAAGTTTGTTACCTCGTAGCATTGTAGTTGTGGTTACTTAAAATGCCTTTTAATTGAACTAATAACTTATTAATAATTTGTCGTGTTTTTTTCATGTCGGAGACAAATCAATTTTGTCATATAATACACTCTGGAGTCATAATAAAGTTGGTTAATTCTAAGTACTTAACAAGAATAAATTAGAACTCCTTGATACCTATTAATAGTAAATTATTGCTCTTTATGTTCCATTGTTTAAGGTTTAATATGCACGACACTTCATCGTAGATCGGCAACTATTCAAACTATCAAAGGTTAAATTAAAATTATCCACAACATGACATTAAAAGCAAAATGGTTCGCAAAAATGTAACCGGATAAACATATAAATAAATAAATATTGCTAAAAAAAAGCTAAAACACAGCACACAGACACAGCTTACAGTAAACAGCTTATTAACTTTTTTTCTACCAAATGAATTAATCATATTTTCACACGTTGTTTGCAGAGCTTGTTATATTGAGCTACCGATTGATTGCCAAAGCTGTTTTGATTGTTTTAACTTATTTAAAATGTGAGTGAGGGCCCTGTCCCATAGGCTATTGTTCAACGAGTGATTGTGACTCAACGCAGTGACCGTTTAATACCATTTCCTGCGCCTGGGACATTGTACCTCTTTGTTGTAGCACCACAATGTGCGAAATACGGCTTTCTTTATTAGCAACTGTCTGCAGAGGTCATGTTTTGTTATTCTCTAGATATTCAGAGTTCAAGGATTCAAAACAATGGGAATTTGCTTGAGCATCGACTGTGAAATCGTTTGAACGTGAGATACAAAACTTTAGATGGTTTAAAATTCCTTGATTAAATATCGGAGCAAAAATGTTTATAAATTCGATATTATGAAGTGTTTATAATATCAAAATTCCATTATATCTTTTTTTACATATCTTAAAGTTGTTTGGGACAAGACTTTAAAAAACGCAGCTAGATAATTAGAAAATAAATAAAATTAAAATTAAAATAAGTAGTTCTATTTACATGTTTTAAACAAGTACCGACATATCTAATAAAATTTTGACACCTTTCACTGTGTCATGTAACTGAAGTAACGAACATACACTCGTAGTTTGCAACTAGATGGCTTTGTCTACTCTGTCCCCAATAATAATTATTCCAATGGCAAGCTGCTATTAAACAGTGAAAAAGAATAAAAAGTAGGTTGGTGCGATTAAGTATACAGAGGTTTCATTAAGTTGGCGATATGCAAACTATTGTGTGAAAATTTGTAAAAGTCGGCTAAGCGCTACAGTAGGCATCTAGCTATTAAATCGCTGTATATAAGTCTTATATTTACTCGTATATTGTTTAAAAACATATCTTTAGCCCTGTTAGTGTTTATCTTTTATCATTGGTTAAAAGATGGCAGATTTTCTTATTTTATTCACTATTTTCTTCAAAATTCAAATCGGGGACACACATCGCAAATTCTCGTAATCCCCTCAATATAAATAGTGGTCGCAGTACGTAGGTAGGTACAATGCGAAAGCCTCTGTATTTGCGGAGAAAGCGGCTTCGCCTACTTACTGACGGCGGAATCAACGGCCCTTACCAATGAGAGGAAAAGTGACCGTCATTACCACAGTGACTACCTACTTACCATGAGACAAGTTATTCTTATTATGTGGTCCGGCGTTGTGCGGAATGTAAGCCAATATTTATTTATTTTGGTAAAATCCGAAAATTTGTTAATGAAATACCATGAGTTTGATATCTGTTTTAGAATTTTTCGTTATTATATATTCACCAAGCAGCATGTATTACTAGAACTATTAGTCAAAAGCTCGTCCGTAAAAGTACTACTACCATGCTTATTTCTCTCGCCATACATCGTTACTGTTTAGGCTTGAACGGCGTTCTGAAATTACAGGCACTAGATGCTTAAATTATTTTATGCCTCAATTCGCAGGGTAGGCACGTTCATATCGTGCGTGACTTGCGAGGCAATGCTTTGTTATAGTTGTACATCAGGTTGGCCATTATGCTTGTTGCATCAGCAAAAAATATTGATCATACATTTATTTATTTTTTATTTCTTTTATTTATTGTCTGCGGCTTGATTAGCCTGAATCAGTCTTATACTGCTGAACATAGGCCGTACACTTCCTGAAGTTTCGTTGATTTCTAATAATATTGTCCACAATTTATCCCATAGCTTAGACATATTAATCGTTAAACTATTTATGGTCAATGATACGTAAGTACATAACAGCACGTTCCTTGGCACTTTGGTAGTTAAAGGTTTTCCTGTTAGTGCTGCCTTGCGCCGCACAAGGTCACTGTTGTTTTGTCCTATTTTAGAACACTGACTGACCCTATTAATGCCAGTAAACAATACTTTATAGCATAGTATAGTACTTGTATGTGAATATAATCCTATCGTCTGAATATCACTAGAGAAGAAAACACTAGTTATAAAGCACCCTAAAAATAAACGGTGGTTTAACGATAGTAGTGGAGCTCTTTACTTTCGGTTGTCTATATTTCTGGATCGCTACAATTTAGGAATTTCAAGTTAAGTGTAACGAAGCCAAAATAAATAGCAAACTATTTAATTAATTAAATATAAGCGTCACTTTGAAACGTCAAAGGTGATACTACCTCTAGGTGTAATTTCCACGCGATCAAGCTTGGAAAAACAGACAACAAACTTATGGCTTGGATCTTACCGATTCTTGTTACAAAATAATATAATAATGAAGCTCCAGTGTGGTGTCAATCGAATAACTAGATTATAGTTAAACGAGCTCCATCATACGCTGCATCCCCACTTTCCATCAGGTGTGATGGCAGCCAGACGTTTCTCAATCAATGCTTGCGACAATGCCATTTTAGTAAGTACAGGCAACTTGTTAGTATGCGTGTGTGTACTCCATCTTTCCGGCTACTTAATGATTTATGGAATAGTTTATCTATAATGAAATCTTCTTCAAATCATCGTAAGAACAGTTCCACGCAAAGACGCTATGATGTAGGAACAAGTGATTAAGTCAGGAATTCAAATGTAGCACAACGTTTGTTAGAATTACATTTTGAAACAATAATAACTTTATAACCCCCCAACGAGTGAGACTCTTTAACACAGGTACTTCCATACTTAAAAGGGGTATAAAGGGTATACCATACTCATGAAATGTAGTTGAGAGAACTGGTGGTCTAGTGGTAATGGCCCCGCCTTGCGATCCTAAGGTCGTGGGTTGGAAACCGGTCGTGCACCAATGAGTTTTTCTGCTCAAAAATTTATGACTAAACCGGCTTGTCGTAGAACCTAAAAAGTTCTATAAAATGTGTAAAGTGCTCGAATGGAGCCTCTTGAGGCGCACTTAAAATCCATTCACCACACTGTTTCGAAAGAAACTAGTGACACGACAAGAGAGAGAATATACTCTATACTACTAGTATTAGCTTATCAGTGTCTAAACCACGTCTAAATCAAGTTTAATGTAATAAACATTTTGTATTTTGTATACGTATTTGTATACATAGTTATTCGAAGATCGCAAGTGTTTCCAATTCACTGCGTGCTGGCTGTGTCCTCTCGCTTGTGTCTCGCACATAACGTGCAAAGAATACCAAACAGGCATCAGGTACTAGTGCGGTTGACAACTACTACACTTGAGGAGTGCTGATTCGTTTGAGTCTGAGCAAAGTTGCTAGTTCCGTGCAACAAGAATAGGTAATATGCTTGAAGGTTATTGAAAAAGTTATTCTGTTCTTGATGTCAATGAATGCTAAACTAAACAAGGACTTTAGTTTTAAACTATATGAAAGGTGTAAAAGGACCCTCTTGGAACAAAAGGTCACGCACCTTTCGTTCCAAGCCTCCTCCTCCTCGCGTCGTGTTCCTCATTACTGAGGGTCGTGATTCCCCCGACGTTGAGCCATTACTGATTTGACGATGGTCCGCCATCTATTCCTGTCTTTGGCATTGTGAAGCGCATCGTGTAACTTAGTATTGAGTGATGAGCGGATTTGGTCAGACCATCTAAGTGGACTTCGACCCCTCGGGCGCTTGCCGTCGACCTTTCCAGTAACCATAAGTTGTTCCAGGTTGTTTCCATCTTTCCGAGCGATGTGGCCGAAAAACTCCAAAATTCGTCGCAGGCAGGTGGTGGAAAGCCTGGTGCTTATATTTAGTTCATGGAGTATGGATATATTGGTCCGGAAAGCCGTCCATGGTATTTGCAGCAGTTTCCGCCAACACCACATCTCAAAAGCATCGATGCGGTCACGATCGGCCTTCTTCAACGTCCACGTTTCCGAACCGTAGCTGAATATGGAGAACACCAGAGTGTTGATCAGCTTCATCTTCGTTTTCCGTGAAATGTTGCGATCGGTCCATATTCTTGGCATCTGGGACATTGCATTTTTGGCCATTCCTATGCGCCTTCTAACTTCTTTCTCGCAAGAGCCAGTGTTGCTGATGTTAGTGCCTAAGTAGACAAAGTCACTGACCCTTTCGATGGATAGAGCGCTATTTTGTTGTAATTTGTTAGTGCGGTCTACCACCATCAGTTTGGTTTTGGCGTGGTTAATTTTGAGACCCAGCTCCATACTGATCTTTTCCATTCTGTCGAGGAGATTTGCCATTTCACTTTCATTAACAGCCAAAAGTGTTGTGTCGTCAGCATAGCGAAGATTTGTTACTTTAGTGCCACCTATTGTGACTCCACCTTCCCAGTTTTCAAAAGTTCGTCTGATTATATACTCTCCATAGATGTTAAAAAGAATGGGGGACAGAATACAACCCTGTCTCACTCCTTTTCCGAAGTTGAAAGATCCAGATGTAGTTTTATCGACTTTCACTACACCCTGATTATTCAGATATAAGGATTGGATAAGGGCAACCAGATGCTCAGGTACTCCGAGCTCACTCAAGACTCTCCATAAAGCCGACCAGATGACGCAGTCAAAGGCTTTACTGTAGTCTATAAAACACAAGACGATGGGAGAGTTGAACTCATATGACTTTTCAATTAATTGGCGAATGTTGAAAATTTGCTCGCGAGTTCCTTTGCCCCTAACGAAACCTGCCTGCTCCTGTGGAATTTGCCAGTCCAAGAAATGACGGATCCTATTGTTAATTATGTACAACATCACCTTACTCGCATGTGAAATTAAAGCCAAAGTTCTGTAATTATCGCATTTTGATGTAGAGCCTTTTTTGTGCAATGGTAAAATAACTGATTTAGCCCAGTCAATAGGCCACTCACCAGTACGGCAGATGCGGTCGCATATTTTGTGTAAAGCGTCTACTCCGAGCGTACCCATTGCTTTTATGATCTCAGCTGTTAGTTGATCTGGTCCAGGGGCTTTTTGGAGTTTAAGCAATGTAATAGCGGCTGTGATCTCAGATAACAGTATGGGAGGTTCCATGTTTAATTTATCCCAAGCAATTGTTGTATTATTGTGCGATGATATGTGATTGTGAGGGCATTTATAAAGTTCCTCACAGTATTTCCGCCATCTCTCTGATATCGCGTCCAGATCTTGCAGTGGTGTGCCATCATCGTCTTCAATCGTTCCAAGCCAGTGATCACTAAAAGTGGCACTGGGTAGGTAAATGAAAATTGCTCTATCTCTATTGTTTTCAGATTGTGACAGTATCAAATAGGGATAAATTAACCTGTGATAAACGTAACCACAAACCAGTATAAAAAAAACACTTTTCTACGATAATCTGGATGTGTAATAAATGATTTTCTGCCTATCAATTTTTTGGTTGTTATTTATTGATCCAAAACGATGAGCAGAATAAGCTTTTGAAGTTCCCTTTTTTGTTTTCAGCAGTATTTTTTTTACACCCGCGATCCTTGCTAATTATTATTGCATTAGGTATTTGTGGAAATTTTAGGATTCCATATTTGGAAGATCCATAATAAGATTATACGATGTCCTTGCTTCATTTGCACGGTCACAACGAACTGCGTCAGTGCCTTTTGACATTATAACTTACGGAACTTTATAAAGACATCAAAAATTACTTATGCAAGTTGATGGACGCAGAGCAGTGCACCGTAAGGCACGTTGCTACTGTGCGTGACTTGTGAGGCAATGCTTTGGTATGATAGCTACCACCTTACATCAGCAGATGGACCATATGCTTCTTCCGTCTGCAAGTAGTATTAATAAAAAGTTATAGGCTGGCCTCTTAAATACTTTAATGGCGACACACGACGAACTATTATACTCGTACATTATTTATCTTCGTCGTGTGAACACCCTTAGTGTCTATATGTATATGTGTGTAAGAAGGTGGTATAAATTTATAAGACGCGACTTTCCAATTTGTAGGCAAGTGTGTCGGATGGGTTAGCGTTTTATTATTGTCGTAAAGTTCGCACGCCGACATGTCTGAACACTTTCTTATAAGCTCAGTGAACCGCTGAATGCAATGAACTGTGTCAAATTAACTCAAAATTAGATGTTTTACTTTTTATAATTTTCAAATGCAGTTTTGAGTGAAGTTTGATGATATCATCTGAACATGGAGAGACTCCTTTAGGTTATGAATGTTATGATTAAAATATCATCCCTCTTTTTGGTCGGGAATTTTTCTAGGCTTTGGACGCGTGGAACTGGCGTGATTCGATATATATCATATCGAATCACGCCAGTTCCACGCTATTATGATAGTTCCTAGTTTTGAATACGTTTCAAAGTGATCCTTGTGATTAAGCCGAATAAAGAGCATAAAAGACCATTTTATTTAGATTTTTAGTTCAAGGTCTCTCGCCCGTCACACCAAAGTCTAGTCTGCCAAAACTTTATTAGGTAGGTACATCGCAAATTGACTAGCAATTTTTAGTAATTTGATTCTATTTTGGAGGATTATTCCTAACTTAGATAGTCGTTGTAACTTTTTTTTTGTCATTTTCCAAATCAAGAGTTCAGTATATAAAGTTAGTAAAATATTAAATTAACTTTATTTAAAGGCACCTTCGCCAAATTATTCGACCTTATAGGTCGAATAATTAACTATTAACCGCAGCCGTAATTTAGTTTAATATCATATCAAATAATTGTTGACCAGTTTCAAATTTAATTTGAACAAAAAACCGACATCTATGTTGCCTGTACGCAGCTCGTAGATGTGGCCGTCTATTTTTTCTGATAAACTATTAAAAAGTCGTTATTTAAATTTGTAAATGTAGACTAAAAAATCTAGGTATATCGTGGGATATTGGAGTTATTTGATTGAGGAAACAAAAAGCGCCGTTGATTCCTGTTTCTAACAAAAAACTAAAGCTGATACCTATCTCACTCTCTAATGCCTATGCACACGGTGATTATCCTACGCGAAAATAAGACGAACACACGAATAGCGACGTGAAGTGGCACCTTTAGGTACCCAGAAATAATATTGGAGTTAGGTATTAGGTATGCGATGCTATTTCGTCTACCTACGCGTCGTGTTTGACAATCGGTATGCAAAAGTATTTATTAAGTCAAGATTTATTTTAAAAATGTCAATAGTTTAGTTTGCGTTTGCATTTACTCTTTACACCATTTGCTGTAAATATTTAAATTTCTTGCAAACTAGAACCTGAAATATCTAAAATGATGTTTTGTCTTGTTTAATGTGATTTTCCTGATATTATAGAACCTACAATCAATCTTATAGTATCACATATTATTTTTGATGCATATAATATTGGTTTGGAGAACTCAGGTTTATCGAGGTATCACAACATTAAAATATAAGATACAGAATAAATACAGAAAAGTAAAAGCAACTATCTCAATATGTTATTTATTATATAACTATTTTATTATTTATTATTGTAATTATATCATTACACAATTTTAAAATATAATTTCTTGTAAGTAAGTGCTAATTTTGTTTGTGTATCGGTTTTGTACCTTATCGATGATGTCGATCAACGACCCTATTTATATCAATAGAAATAGAAGTCTCCTTTCCTCCTATCAATTACAATCCGCCAACAGTTCAACGAACCAAAGAATAAGGTTCTGAAAGTGAAAGTCTCGCACTGAGCCTGGTTCGTTACACCGTTACATATTACGTACTATTATTACCGCACAATATAGTAAACAGTACAAAAAGACCCACTTTATCTTTCTATAGCCTTCGGGACATTCTGCCTGATTACGGTTCTTTTTGTTCTAATTGATACACACGGATACAGACCAAGCTACACAAAGCCAAAGAAAATTGACGCTTACTACAAGGATATCGAAGTGAGTAGCGTATAGCCTGATGCGTATCCGACTGTAGATGTGATCGTCGTGGTTACATCACCTTGGTAATAGTATAAATGTGCAAATTTAGATAATTATTTACTAGTGGTTCGCCTGAACTGAGATCTCGTGATGTCCGCTCCAGTCTTACATTGATACCAAACACGATATTTGGTCTCTGACTACCCCTACCTACATAGGGTACCAAGTAGGGAACGGACCAAACACTGTGTTTGGACTTGCTTCTGACTACCACCTACTAAGTATGGAAACCAAGTTTTCTACTGAATTGGCCTATTTATTGAAGAGTTCCGTTGAACACACCTTGCCCTGGCTCCATCATAAGACCAAGTCACTGTCACGATTTTATGAGAACTGAGTATCTTCTTAATAATATTACAAATAAAAAAATACGAAAAAGCAAAGGAACTGGCCGACCAGTAACGAAACCGTGATGTCAAGTACAAGCTATCGACTTACCAAATTTGATGCAGATCGGATCAACGGTTCTAAAGTTATGGTCCGACAAACATACATACATACATAAAATGCCAAATCGCCCAAGTTGACTGTAAGATTTTCGTTTGCTTCGTTCACTCAATCAATAAGCCGTAAAAAAATTAAAGTTGGCTAGAGATATAATAAAAATAAAATATTTTATTTCTACACTTCATTATATTATTACATTCTTAGTTACAGTCATATTAGGAATAGATTTGCTCGTATCTTGACAAAGATTAACAAAGATTACTTATAGACCCGAAAAAATTACAAAAAGAGGGTAATCAAACAAGCCCAAGGATGAAAAAGCTCTTTTTTGGTCACCCTGCTATCCATTGACCATCGGAATTTATGGTGACCCTGAAAGGTACTGAGAAATTAATAACAGGATCCATTTAAGTTTATAAAAAGTTGTGGCACAAAATAAACAATTACATCAGTACTCTGTTTTTTTATATCGCCGCTAGGTGTAGTTAAAACCAAGCAAACAATTTTTTTTAGTTAAAATTTAGTAAGTACTTTATTACTTTTCTATGGAAATATTTTGTTATCGAAAAACTTCTCTGCGACTCCAAAGAGACAGGAATATAATAAAACTGTTGGTGTTTATTTGAGACATAATAAGGACATTTACATAATAAAAAGTTTTGGAAGCTCGTTTTTAGGATTTTTAACCAGATGCCGAATGTTCTCAAGGTTCCATAGTCCGACAATGAACCCTTATTAGTTCAGCTAATATGTTGTCCATCTGTCTGTCTGACCTGCTGACCGCTAAAGATAAGAGTACATTAGAAGATTAAAGATAAAAAGAAGAGGGATACGATGCTTCTAAGAGCAAAAAAGTATTACTACGGCCCTAGTTATTTTAAGTTTAAATACCAGTGTTTTAAAAAAGGAGATAAAAGCCATACCACTGAATAAATAATTACTAACTACGGAACCCATAGCTGCGCTAGGCCCATCACGCGCTTGATAAATTTTATTGAATCATTTTTGTTGTCGTTTGGCCAGTTTTAAAAATGCCAAATCTTAACATTGTGAAGAGTTGTAGATTTCCCTTTTATTGAGACACAAGTATCCTATTAATTTCTAGTTATAGCATTACCCTACTTTGCGTCAAAACTATACAAAAACTGCAAAACGTTACCTTATCCCAAACGTATTATATCATGTAGTAATTGCAATCTTAGTGAGACGACTGATCATCATCAACATCATCAGCCTGAAGAAGACATAGGCTTCCACTACACGCTTCCAGGAAGAACGATTCTGAGTCTTCTCCATCCACCGACTTCCCACTATCCTCACAATGTCGTCACTCACAGTTCGTGGTCGCCATGCAAGACCTTTTATTCCCCAGTGGCTGCCGGTTGACTAATCATAATGTTGCTTCGGCTAGAAGAACTAACTTTTACTACTTTATGAGCTAACTTTGGACTCTAAATGAATCCAAATTAGCTCATAACTACTTTAAGCTAACTTTGGATTCTAAATGAAACCAAATTAGCTCATAAAGTTAACTTGGGATTTTGAAATACCAATTGAGACGGATTTAACGCAACCCACAACCTGCTCAATCCACAGACGGACAAGTTTTATGAGCTTATTCTATTACGTAAAATGTCACAAAAATCCGTAATCAAATTGACTTATAATTTCAGTTCTCAAAGTAGGTAAGTACGTCAACTATGTCCATATACAAGTTGGCGGAACGGACGCGCCTCTAAATGACATAAAGGCAGTTGCACAACCGATGGATTGCAAGCGGTACTCTCGATGATGCAATGCAGCCCTTGCTTAACGTGAGGTGGAAAAAAACCACTAAAATGAAGCTTCGCTGGATAATTTTATTGCGAATCTAATGGAATGAGCCGTTTTGGAACGAGATACGTATTTTATGACGGTTGAGTCAGAGACCAACTACCAGTGGATACACAGTAACTGGAGTCTGAGTTTGTTTCTGTATCTTCAGGCCGTTTTTATATGGAGACTCGATTAGCGTCTCCATCGGGCGTGCTGAGATCTCTCGAGTCTCGAAAACGAAAAACGAAACTCAGACTTCGGATGCAGATAGTTCAAAACCACCTATTTTAAATAGGTAGTAGTTTTTTTTTCATTTGATAGCTTGTTTCCAAGAAAAATACTTTAATTTTGACTTTAAATGTTTTGCTTGATAATTTATCAAATATAAAAATAATTTAACAAATGGAATCGAATTCTAAATGATAATTAATGCGAATAGTTTGTGAATTTAGGAGACCATGAGCTGGTTACTTGGCGCCGTCTTAGGTCCTAATATAGATTTTGTTTATTTTTATTGAGCCTGCTTCGTTGAAGTCAAGGTCCTTATTATCGTACATTGTAAAAACTAATATTTTATTAGTGAGCATACATGAGCTGCAGATATTGTAAATACATATATTTTCATTACTCCATTCGTGATTAGTTTTGAGATTTCTCTTTCAGCTAATTTTAAACCCAGTTTTATCAGAAACAAAATCAGAATTTTCACGATGCTTATTGTACACAGTTTACAATAAGGAAAGCGCAGAAGCCTTCTCCGGTTTCCCTTATTTTTGACATTATCATGGCTTCGCCCTTCCATTGCCACATAGTTTACATTCAGTATTTAAACACAAACAAACATTCATGTAAAATGCAAGCATAGTGATGCGACCTCAAGAAAGTAGGAAGGAAACTGTTCACAATTTAACATTTAAATGGTATTCTCAAATGTCACCTTGTTAAATAATCATTGCCTCTTAAACTCTTTTTTAAAAGTATTGTTGGTTATAATAAGAATGATTTCCTTAGGTAGATAGTTGTCACCATAAACATACTATAGATCAATCGCAACGGCCTCCAGAGAGCTCAACTGTTTCTTGTGTATTTTAGTCATTATGTAAAATACTTGCTGTTAGAAGTTTTTCTATATCTTTGTTAATTAAAGACTTTGTGCTGTAAAGTGTTATTAAAAAATAAACAGGGCACATTGAAGGTAAGTTCATCAGGTCATCAGTATACAGGACAGGCAACGCTACGACAACGCCCCTAGTGTTGCCGGTGCTTATAGGCGACGGTGACCACTTACCATCAGGTGGGCCGTTACCTCGTTTGTCACTCTCTTAAATAAAAAAAAACAGTTTGGTAATATATCCGAAAAAATATACATCACAAGAAACTGTAAGAAAGTTCACGTATAAACTTTATCAATATAAAATCAGAGGCCGACGCATCAGGGTACCGTTCCGTTCAATTACTAAGATTGCGCTTACATCGACCCGAAGCGATTGAACGAATCGAATTACTCAGTTACTGTAAGTAAGTAATTATGGTATAATAGGTATGATTCAAAGAGAGTACAGCCAGTAATTTAAGGTGTCTTTCGAGTAACACTATTTTGGAGCCCTGATCTGTTGAGCGCTAGCGTTGATTAAGAGAAGCTTGGTGCTATTTATGGAATAATTAAGAGTAAATACAATAGGTTATATTGTTTCCAATTAGAAAGACAAATAAGAAGAAACCATGTTGCGCAACAAACAAAGCTAGAAATTCTTAGCTCATGCAAACAGCTTCCATTAAGAGTGCAAATTAAATAAAGATGATGTATGTTACGTACAAGTTAATTTGCTGAAGTGTTTATTAAACCCACTTAAATCTCGTGGAGCGAGCCACGTTCACTTTTATTACTTTACTTACCCAAATAATGCTCGTTTCACTTTATATTATTGTTTTAACTGAAATAAGAATTGCATTTTTGATGGTTATGTATGATGTAACGAGACAAAATCTGAAAGACGATGCGTACAGAATAGCAATTTTTATAATAATCTCTAATTTTACGGGTATTCATCACGTAACCATAGCATAGTCACATTAGTGGCTAATTTATTATAGTTAGAGAGAACGGTGAAAATTCGCATTTAAATACAATATGTAATTGCAAAATTTATAAAAATCTAGTAGAGTGAATAAATGGCTAACGTACTTTTTCCATCTTTCCAGGTGAAAGCTGCATAGAGAAGCCACTGGCGACACTCTGGCGGAACTACCAGCAGTCGACTAAGCCCGACGTGGTGATGAAACTCTCCGTCACCAACTCCGGCCTCAAGGGCTTCACGAAGGAGCACGGCCTCACCGAGTACTGGTCCCACCGCATCACCTACTGTGCCTCCCCACCGCACTACCCTAAACTCTTCTGCTGGGTCTACCGTCACGAAGGCAAGAAGTTGAAGCATGAACTCCGATGCCACGCAGTCTTATGCACCAAAGAAACCATATCAAAGAAGATCACGGAAGAACTGCAGGTGAAGCTAAAACAGGCGCTAGTCGAATTCAAGAAGGACAGAATCTCCAAACAGAACGCGCGACTCAGCTTAGCCAACAGCGTTTACGAAAACCCGAGCATGCCGAGAAGAAAAATCCTTTTAAGCGTGGGGTCACAAAACTACAGACCTCCACTGGAAAGATCCAAATCTGCCCCCAAACTGGGTGCTATAGAGGAACTATGCTCGGAGGAAGACGAGGAAGAAGCGGAGATGAACGCAAAACAAGACGATGAGAGGAGGACATCCTTCAACGAAAATATGAATATCAACCAGTTTTACGCTACGCAGACCTTGGACAGACGGCGACCTGAAATAAAATCTCCGCGCAAACTGTCTTGCCCGGAAAGCGTCATGAACAGGACCTTATCAGAATCCGGTACAGCAAATGTGACCGTATCGGATGAGTTGCTTCACTTAATCGTCAAAGAGAGTAAGAAAGGCGAAGCTAGTCATGAAGAAAAGAAGTTAGAAGCGATCGCCGAAATAATCGAGGAAGGGGCGATAGACGGTAAGCTGTCGCAGAGTAACTACCTCGTCACAGACAGCGACGACGGGTCTGTTTCCTCAGGCTGCGAGACTGCCAGCACCGTCACCGACACCGAGCCTTCCTCTCTCCCTTCCATCCCGCAGGAAGATAAAACCACCGAATCCGAAGACTTTGACCGACAGAACTCCCATTGCTTGAATCCTGATGGTAATGAAGTGAATCACATCCCCATCGGTGAGAACAACGCTTTTAGACGAAGATCTACGTACCCGCCTCTAGGCGTGGATAACATCATCTCCGGGTACGATACTGCTTTCGAATCTCTTATCGATAACCTCACCGATGTCGACAGCTTGAACTCCAGCATTGAGAATGAGGTATTCAAGAGCTCCGGAGACAATGACAGCGCGTGTAGCGACGAGTCGGGATACTCAGAGCTGCTCGACACTAAGGATAGTGTGATAGGCAACACTATCATGGTTTAGATTAATTATGGATACGACCACAATGCACTAATGAAAGTAGATAAAATTATTTAAGTTATCATTAGATTAAGCGATGTAAATAACAAGGTACGAAATGTACTTTCTTAATCCAGTTTGAACCAATTGTGTAGCCAACGTAAAACTAGTAGTGTCCTAAATAATATAAATAAGAATATGTTGGTTTATGTAAATGTAGATTTCTCAAAATTAGAGCTTTGTAGAGATATTGGAAGAGATGTATTATTATATTATAGCTGTTTGTAAATATAATGTAACTTAAGTACACATATTAGAGACGAGAGATTTTTATTTTTAAAGATATAATATAACTAGAATGGCCAGAGCTTGTTGTCTATTTGTTGTATATTTATTGATAGCCGTTGTTTAGTTCATCCTTCAAAAGGTTAGCAGGTACTTACGCATTCCATACATTTCTATATTCGGGTCATTCATCTACATCAGTAGAGAGGAATATTTAAAAAAAATAAAGATTTTAAAAATATTTGTTTTGTACTTTATTTTAACAAATAAAAATGGTTTTAGGTGTTTTTAATCCAATAATACCTCAGTGCATATAATAAATTTGCAATAAAATATTTTGAGACAATGAAAAATACACGTGAAAAATATACCTACTGCTTGTAAACATAAAAGCAAAATACACACAGTACTTTACTCCAGATGAGACTAAACCAAAAAAGGTGAAAAGTGGTGTGGTATTACTAGTAGTAGTAGTAGTACTGTTTTTTGTACTACTTTGGTTGTTAGGGGTTCGTTTTTAACACATAAATAAGGCGAAACGAATTCCCCATCTGTTCATAGATTCCTCTACCGCGTACCCTGCGAAGCGTGACGCACCTGCGTGGCATAGCATCGCAATGCAAGGGTCGCTGAAGCACATTATGTATTTAGGTCAACGATCTGTTTTTAATAAGAGAAAGTTCGGAATGAAATCAAAAGATTATAATTATTTATCGGTAAAACACCTCGAAATAGAAATAGTATAACATGTCTTTTTAGTGTCTGCGTTTTTAAGAGAAAAGTTATACAGAAAACAGGAACATCCCTTTGAACGCTTAGGAGAAAATTACACTCAAGAGTCTACGGGTGCCGTCAGTAAAGCTATGTCAGAGGTATGTCCAAATATATCATTTAGTACATAACTGCATTTTCACAAGTTGGCATTTTCATTATCATGCATACGTGCAATCGCATCCCTCTACTATCTAGTTTCCTTACGATGTTTTCCTTCACTGATTGTGAGTACTGGCATTCGCACATCTTTTAGAATAATTCTCGACACGAGCATTCTATTTATTTATTCTATCAAGTGAGAGTAGGTAGGTACAAAGACGAAGCCACAGATCACGGAAACGGATGTTACAAGCTATGGTCGATGTTCTAAGGGGCTTTAAAGCAATTTACCACGCTTGACTGGTTAGGCAGGGACGTATCAAGAAAGCCTTTCTGAGTGGTAACTCAGAAGCCCTACTGAAACTGGGTTCTATGAAATTCATTTTTAATAAGTTCTAATAGGTATTTGTAGCTGAATCACGCTGCAACTTAAAAGCAGGTGGGCTTGTTCAATCAGCAAATAGTAAAACCAATACGGCTTAACCAATTTTAATATCAAATTATCTTCATACCAAAATAGGGTTATTTTGAGAGGAGATACATTACCTGATGTTGTGCGCCATAATAGGCCGTCAATTAACACTTAAATCCCTAGAGGGCTATTAGTCTGGCTCTGCACAGGAAAGGGCATCTAAAGGACTCCAAACAAGTTTGCAGCTAAAGTTTCTTGTCCGCTCTCGCGGTCACAACAAGCTGTGCTAATGCCCTGAGAATATCGACTACTTATTTTTTTTTTAATTAAGTCAATTTAGAATTAGCATGCTTAGGATTTTTTTCCCCCTAAAGCGTGATTGTGAATTCATTGGAAGGCATACATATATTTTTAAACATACATACGTGGAACTACTATTACTTATAGTCACTAATAAGAGAATAGCTATAGTACAGAAGAGAAAGTATAGATATAAAGAGTAGGTGCAGAATAGTCTAAATGTCCTCCAAATGATTCTAGTATTGTTGACATTTATTTTAATATTGCGAATTATATAGAATTAATTTAAAATTAATTTCACTGGGAACATTATATTAATTAAATTGTTTATTTTTATTTTGTTGCATGTTAGGTTAAGATTTGAATAAACGAATTGAATTAAATTGAATGCCGTGCGACAAACAGGCCCCGTCTCAGTAAAATGCTGCTGACCATTCAAAAAGTATAATACTCCTGTTTGTGCCTTAGGTTGTGGGTTTAATACCCACCGAGGACACAATACATATAGTACAGGAATAATTTCTTTTAAATGGGCTAAAATCGCTGTTTGCAATGACACATTCTTTTAATTCAACTAGCTGATGGAACAAGCAGATGGCCCACCTGATGTTAAGTGGTAACCATCACCTATAACAAAGCATTACCTCGTAAGTCACGCACGATAGGAACGTACCCTACGAAGATGCACTGCCGTGCGTCAACGTGCCATCAACTTGAGGTATACAGATGTTAAGCCTCATGTGCCTGTAATTACACCGGCAACTACACTCTTCAAACCTAAACACAGCAACGCTGCTTGGCGGCAGAAAAAGGCGTGGTAGTAGTACCTACTTCCCGGACGAGCCCTTCACAAAGAGCTCTACTACTCTTTAAATATATCTAATTATAATTCTATTCTATTCTAATATATAATTTATTGTTAGACTATTGATGTTTAAGGCGATTTATACATATAGCTATCCTCTGTCTTCAATCTACACACCCTCAAGAAATAATTAGTTGGCACTTGGTTATAGGTATTATTAGTACCTCTGTTGGTTATTTCGCGCTTGGGGAAAAGCCGTGAGCGTTTTTTTTCTTTAACATTGCAGCTGATGTGACTCGCAAGGGACCGGAAAGAGTGTTAACGTCAAAAGATATTTATGCAATTGAATCACAAGGATCACTTTGAAACGTCTTAAAGCTGGGTGAATCTAGTAGTTACACCATCCTATAGCGAGCTATCCGCCTATCCATCAAGCGGGCTGAAGAGATGATGATATTGCAGCTAATAAAGACAACTAAGAAACAAAAGCTCTTTTGTAAGTTTGCCCTTTTTGAGGTTGACCGCCCGATATGGCCTATAATAAAAACCTATAAATCGGTACCTCGGAACTCCGTGATTAATTTTATTGGAAAAATAATTATACCGTTTATACCGCACCAAAATGAGAATGGTGATCTTTCATAGGGTTGAACGTTGCTGTTTATTTTATAAATGCGAGATCTAATTACGATTTCAATGAAAATGTAACTAAATGTAGTTTCTGTTCTAGTAAAGCATTAGGTATGTGCTACTTCACTACATAGTATAAAACAAAGTCGCTATCTCTGTCCCTATATCCCTATGTACCTAGGCTTAAATCTTGAAAACTACGCAACGGATTTTGATGCGGTTTTTTTTTATAGAAAGAGTGATTTAATAGGAAGTTTTATATGCATAATACCAGCATAATCTCTTAGGGATAACCCACAATAACCGTGTGAAACCGGGGCGGGTCGCTAGTTTACCTCTAAAAAATTAATAACACAGACGAGCTATGATAAAGGCGCCTTAGAAAATATGTTAGCAATCATCATTACTATGCAGGCGAAGCTACGGGCAATAAATACTTTTCAGTTACAGTTACATACGTGGTATAAGTAGACCCTAGTGCAAAGAAGTCCATACACTGTGTCCTCACCTACTACTACTTACCACAAAAAAGAACCATCTAATATAATTGGAATTCTAATTTCAAAACGTGTTATTCTCTAATACCTACTTATTGGTAATGCTCTACACAATTCGCAGGAGGTTTAAAAAGTACCTACTCGTATTTTATGAACAGGCAGTCAACCCTATCCCACTAGACAGTTCTGTAACCTTTCGTCAGATGGGTGATAAGGTCACGCCTTGACCATCTTAAAATGCATCGTAAGGCCGTCAACCTCCAAAACGTTTAACCGTCAGCCCAAAAGAAACAAAAATGCTATAACAATGCTAATTATGGAAGTCGATTTAATTTACATAGAATAATTAAATCTTAGTGACATTAGGTAGGAGCTTGAAGCCGACCAGAATTGGTATAGGTTCACGACCCACAATTTAGTAGGTAAACTAGTGAGTAAGACCTGAAGAGCAAAAGCAATAGCTCCAAGTATACAACGAGTAACATAATACCCCTATAACGCCAAAGACCATGTGCTTGATCAGACCAAGCACTGGAATACTTTGACGTGTGCAAAAGTTGATTATATAGTTTTCGATATTCCCATACAAAAGTAAAATTAATATGGTGATAGGGGTATTATGTTACATGTTGTATACTCGCTCGGAGTTCCTCTGATGATAAAATTTGAATAGGAGGTTAAAACGTGTAAAGCGTTGTAGTGGAAAGGGAATACGCTACTCACTCAGTCAAATACCGCCTGCTTTTCTCCCGCGCGCAATCCTAGGTTGAGTGATAGAACAAACAAGTGCAGGCGGTTATGAAGTTGATCAATGGAACAAAATTATTGAGGATTCCAAAGTCCAGCTAGTGTACTTCTTCGGGCTTCAAAGTCAAAGTCAAAAGGTATTTATTAAATAAAACCACAAGGATCACTTTGAAACGCCTTAAAACTAGGTGAATCTAGGTGCCAGTTCCACGCGACCAAAGTCTAGAAGAACAGGGAACAAACTTACGGCTCCTTGTTACAATGTTATATAATACCAATATTGAAACTCCAGTGTGGTGCCAAATGAATTTAGTGAGGCGTACCTAGGCATAACAGAAGTTAAATGTAATCAAATTCATAATACTTCTATTTCTTATGTCACAGAAGAAAGTACCACATTGTCCAAATTAAGTAATTCTCTAGCTATTGCTCTGAGACAAGAGAACTGGCACAAGCTTATCCATGATTTCTCCATTTCTAAAATTAATTCGTAGATTTTGAAACATTCATAAAATATAAAAGTGGGGTTGAGTCGGTGAATTGCAAAACTGGGTCATAGAGGCCGAAACGTCAATAAAGAGAACAGACAAGGGAAACAATTTTATTGTTACCTTACCCTTATTAAATATAAAAAATATACCCTGGACTATACCCCAGGCACGGTAGACATCTCCTGAAGTATAATAGAAGAGAGTGGAAGAAGAAAACCTGTTGTGCCGACCCCCTTAGCGTTGGGGGACAGAAAGATGATGACGGTAGTAGACGGTATCATACCTAGTGCCTACTCAAGATTCTAAGAAGGTAGTCCGAGGTACCATAATATCACTAAGATTTTCACGTGTCAACATTTTGCAGTTATCCATGCGTTGTAAAGACTTATTCGTATTCTAACAGGAACTATAGTTTATTTTATTCGTTTACGTACATTACTTCAAAAAGCGGGACTAACTGGAAACCGCAAATTTCCTTTCTTCAACAGTGAAGAAAAATATCTAAATTTTTTAATAGAAAAACCATAATATTGCAAGTCGGGGTTCTACCACCAGTGGTTTCCACGTTCAATAAGTATACCATCGTATTCCACATAATGATCCCTGTATCAAGCATATTCTATTTCGAGAAAGACAATAATAGCCAATCGATTTGATTTGAACCTTTCACTAAGGTCGGCATTGGCCACTTACGATGAATACAAAGAAACATCGACAGGGGCTACTAAATGATTCAGGATAAAGTGTTGTGTGTCAGTTGCCATGGAAACGCCCTGATTCCTAGCTACGGGAAAACCTGGCCTTTCCTGGTAGGTATACCAAAGTGACCGTTGAATATCGTATTGCAGTTACTTATTAATTCTTATAAAAAGAACAAAATATCTAAGTAAAGGGGGGTAAAGTAAGTGGTATGCAAGTAGCGAATTCAAGTGAAACATTTTAAAGGATAATCTTTTTTTGTCGGAATCGGAACACTCTATAAGTAGAATCGGAAACTTTAAGAAGTAGAATGCCGCAAAATACCAAATAATTGTATTTTTTTTAATATATTTTTCAAATTGTATTTACGAGGTGCCATTAACAAATGATTTTGCATTGTATTATAATACTAGCGACCCGCCCCGGCTTCGCACGGTTATTGTAGGTTATCCATAAGAGATAGACATATACCATTGGAGACTTTTATGTAGACCTTTCTAAGGTGTACAAATTTGTAGTACATTATTTTGATCTATCTAGTAGGTTTCAGCCAGCCAGCGTTTGCAATGTAAGCGCAAAAAAATGTGTTTATTAACGACATTGGACATTAGACCTTGCATAGTTCACACACATAGTTAATATATTTAAATTAATTCAGAGATTTGATCTAATTAATTTAGCGACACAAAAGTTTTGCGAACAGGTAGATAGGTATAGCGGAAACTAAACAAAATTACAGAAATTTAGGTATGTTTCCGGAACTTTGTAGGTACCACACCATGGTAACTTGGTGTTTACCTATCACTTTGTGTTATTTAGCAAGCAAGGTAGTGTTTGCCGTTCATCATTAGCCTAAATAGGTTTTTTTTTTTTTTTATACAACCAGCTGATGGAACAAGCAGATGGCCCACCTGATGTTAAGTGGTAACCATCACCTATAACAAAGCATTGCCTCGTAAGTCACGCACGATAGGAACGTGCCCTACGATGCACTGCCCTGCGTCCATCAGCTTGAGGCATACAGATGTTAAGCCTCATGTGCCTGTAATTACACCGGCAACCACACTCTTCAAACCGAAACACAGCAATGCTGCTTGGCGGCAGAAAAAGATGTGGTGGTAGTACTTCCCCGGACGAGCTCGTCACAAAGAGCTCTACTACTCTTTAAAAGGTTTACTAAACCTCCCCGATATTTAGCCTTAGGTACCTACTCCCAGTCTCTACGATTGGCAGGTGCATTGGCATTCCGGAACGCATTTTGGGTTCCAACTTTGCGAAAATATTGCTACAATTTTGGAAGGAGATGATAGTTTCTATGCTTCTAATAATACTATTTTAAGATAACCGTAGCAGGGTTATATACAATAATAAAATGAACAAGGGGGAATTTATTAATATTTAATGATACAAAAATATTGTGAAACGGAATACTCAACAAAACCCTAGTCATTACAAACATTAATAATATACCTCATAGAGAATGGAAAAATATATGAATTAATAAGAGCCATCTTTGTATACCATGAAGTATTATGGAGATTAAAGTCAGCGCCATCTACCGGAAAAGCGTGAAATGAAGATAAGCTCGGATAAGATTCGGAACTTCATAACACACACACACAATACAGCCTTTTACATTATAGTTGCTTATTTATTCGGTAGATGTCGCAATTGGTTTTAAAAAAAGGAAAACATCTGATTGTAAAAACAAAAGTCATGAATTTATAAAAGTTGGTTAGCACTTTAGCAGCTTTATAAGTGTTAGCAAAGCTCTCTCAAGACAGGAAACCTGAAATCTGAAAATGTTTTTTTAGAACATAAAGAAGCAGTGAGATAAGATAAATAAAAAAAACACTATTACTAAATTAAATCAGGTAGGTACTCCAACGAAATCATTACAGAAGCAGTTGAACGAAGGCTTAACGACTCACTCGACCATCTTGGCGAGAGCTTGCAATGTTGTTTCGAACATCTGTAAGGCTTCAGTGAGGCCGAAACCGATCGAGATGATGTCATGTGACTGATCGACTGATTTGGTGGGCTCTCAATACGGTTATAAACAAAAAAAACTGGCCTACAGGTAAACAATAGAATCCAGTAGCAATTAGACAAGTAAAATCACAAAAGATGTTCTCCGAACTACCGGCTCCCCAAACAAGGTGGCGAAACCAATACCTTTGTCCCAACCTGTACCAGTATTGTACAAATCAATGTCCAACCCATAAATATGACATCGGACAAGTGCGATGGAAACAAAAGACTAAAAGCTAGGTGAGACGAAACAGAAGCTCGTAAAAGTAAATATTTTGGTCGTTGAATAGACGAGGAAATTGGACCCCGTGGGGCTGGTTGAATTGATTTTAAATTATTGCTACCGTGAAGTTTTTTTTAGTTTAACTTGAATAAAGTCTGTTTTAATATTATTTAAAGTGGACATGGTAGGATTGCCACCTCATAACTCTACAATAAGCGACAGGCCAATTGATGCAGATAATTGAAATTGTGGGCGGATGCGTGCGGGAAACGTTTTTATATGGTCACATGGATCACTCATGTCTTATACCAGGTAAATTGGCACAATTTTCACGTGCCTAAGCCTAGAAGAACAGCCAAGAAACTTTACTCGATATATCTTAATATCAACTTGCTCGCCGGCTCGTCGGTTCGGTCGATTACGAAAAGATGACAGACTTTTTTGACTAAAAGTGCCTCAAAAGTATTGTTTTGGTAAAATTCGTATTTTTCAAATGGATACAAAGACCTTTGTCTTACCTTATCAGGTGTGACGAATCGGACCGCCTCCGTGCCCTCCTGTATGGAACAGACAATTGCGCAAAAGGTGTTTGGACGTGATCACAATGGAAGCAAGTAGCCTAAGGGATGCTTTTATTTGTGGGGGTGTGACAAATTAATTAATAAACTTTTTTTTTTTTTTATTATACTGGCCGAAAATCGAGCTCATTGGGTAGTACTTGAGAGAGATCCAGCAGTGGACTATAATAGGTGGATGATCATACGCTACATTGTAGGAGTAGGACATCAGTTAGCAAGAGCTTATAAGATTGTAATTATAGAGCCACTGTCGTCAGGTCGGGCAACAAGCACTCGGAGTTCTAGGTCAGGTGGTTCTGGCCGCGGCTCGTTTATTGAAGAGTCGCCGATGGGTGATAGATGGCCACGTCTGTCAGATTGTATGATAATGTGGACTGTGATCCGGTTCGGTTGATTTTGAATTTGAGACTGGAATCTGGGCTAATTAATACTAAAAATAATAAAATGTTAGTGGGCATCCCACACAGCACTATCCAGGCCTAACTAAGCAAAGCATGGACTATGTGAACCATCGATAAAAAGGTATCATATCACCCATACAGAGAACAAATATCTACGTTCATTGTTCATTATAGTGTCGGAGACAAAGCTTCGTTCACCTGCAAGCGGACACCGGAGGCGGGGGCCGGGGACGGAGGGAGCCGGCTCGGTACCGATCGGCGCCACACAACACTTCGCAAGAACACAGACCCCAATAGACACGCATAACGCATCCTATTTTATTGTCTAATAGAATCAGTATTTTACAGTCCACTCGCATTTCATTTTACCATCCAACTGAGTTAGGTACCCAACATATGGTCCTCTCACCAAAAGGACAATTAAGGACGTTTTGAAGTTTACTTGGACTTACACTGTGGAACAAGAATTTGACAAGTCACACGGCCATTACGTGTCGACTTTCGAAGAGGTCACACAAGGACAATTGAAGGGCGAACAAACCGTCTCATCACCAAGGATAAAGGATAAAGACAATATCTTGTGAGTTCGTTCCTATTTATTCCTTTCTTATTCCCTCTTCTCTTATTTAGTCAAATATTCTTGCCTTTGTCAAAATTCATTTTACATCTTTCATCAATTTGAGTCAGTGCTTTTAAAACATTTATTCTACGTCTACAACTTTCATTAAGGATTTATTTCCCGTTAGCTATATCCTATATTTCATTCAAAAGGTATTACAAAGCTTTTGTGATAATTGCCGTCATAAAACTCGAGCGATAAATGCCTATTGCTAGAATCACCTGTTCTTTTCAATGCGTACGCACAGCTTACCTACTACTAGCGTAGATATATCCCTATAGTGCTTTCTTATCTTTATTACCGTGCTTTGTGTTCGAGTCATTGCACTTTAGTCTTTAGTATACTACGCAGATCTTTTTAAAAACAGCTGTTGCCTTTATTACGCTTACAATTTCATTCAGTGATCATGTCAGAACTTAAAACATTATTAAAAAAACGCTCAGCAATAAAATCAAAGCTTACAATCTTTAGCAATCATTTAAAAATCGTTAAAAGTTCCAAATCATTAACAAAGTTACAAGTCATTGACTTGGAGTGTCGCTTACAAAAATTTGAGCCCTTATGCGAGGAATTCGACGCGTTACAGACGGAGATCGAGATTCTTTCCGACGAGCCACAAACAAAAGACGGAGTTTCACAGGAGCGCGAGCAGTTTGATAATGACTACTACCCCCTGGTGGCAACAGCAAAGAGCCTACTTCCTGCTAAAGGAAAGACCCAGGATGTATTTGCAACAAGCTTCAGTGACGCAGAATCAGGTGGGCAAGTGAGAAACTTAGTTAGGTTACCTAAAATTGACCTTCCTCATTTTAGTGGTGGCTATCAAAACTGGCTCGAATTTAAAGACACGTTTCTTTCTCTTATACATAGTAGTGATTGCATAGATAACATAAATAAATTCCATTATCTTCGGGCTTCTCTTCAAGGAAGTGCCGCTCTGATTATTAAAAATATAGTTTTCAAAAGTGATAATTATGTGACTGCGTGGGAGTTGTTGTGTGAGAGATATGATAATAGTCGCTTACTGGTAAATAACCACTTACAGGCATTGTTCAACGTGGATCCTATCCGTACAGAATCATGTAAGTCGATTAGGTATCTTATTGATGTCACTAACAAGAACATCAGGGCTCTCACGTCTTTAAAAGAACCCACTCAGCACTGGGACACGCTTATCATTTATATGATGTCTTCTAAATTGGATGGTGTTACGGGTCGTGAATGGGAAGAACATAGGAATATATTGAGTTCATCCCCAACCCTAGCACAGTTTATAACGTTTTTGAATAACAGAGCCGACTTATTAGAAACTTTAGAAGAAAATAAAAATAGTAGTAAATTAAAAGTAGAACCTTATAAAGCTAAAAGTTTAGTTATTAATAATAGCACTGATAATTCACAGAAAATTTTCAAACGTAAATCATGTCCATTGTGTAATCATGAGTCACATCAGCTGTTTACTTGTGAATCATTTCGAAGCCTACCTCTTGAATCCCGCACTTTGAAAGCAAAAGAGTTCAATGTGTGTTTGAACTGCTTGCGTTTTGGTCATACAGCAAAGAAATGTTTTTTGTCACATTGCAAATACTGCAAAGAAAAACATAACACTCTTTTGCATGTTGATAAATCTTCGCCTTCCACTTCTCGTGATCATTCTTCTTCGTTGTCCGAAGGCATAGTTCTGACAACTGATGAAATACAGATTACTACTCCGTCGCGTGTTTTCCTTTCCACAGCGTTGGTGAGAGTGGTTGACAGCAAGGGCAACAAGCACACCGCCAGAGCGATCCTGGACAACGGTAGTGGCATAAACATCGCGTCTGACGCTTTATGCAGTAAGCTGGGTTTGCCAAGGCGGAACGTGAGCTCCACGGTATCAGGTTTTCACAATCATGTATCCCATAGTACACAGTCTTGCAATCTCACAATTGAGTCCTTAAATAGTGACTATAGGTCGAACATAGATTGCCATATATTCACGAATGTCACGTCAGCTGTACCAATTACATATATAGACACAAAACACATACAAATCCCATCAGGCTTATGTTTATCTGACCCGTCTTATAATATTCCTTCAAAGGTGGATCTTCTTATCGGGGCAGATACCTTCTGGGACGTACTAGGTAGTCAAAAGATTAGCCTAGGCAAGCACTTACCTGAGTTACGTAGTTCGGAGTTTGGATGGATAGTCACTGGTCACGTCCTAAATTCTAAAAGTACATTCGGTCAATGTTTTTTTACGCAAGGTCAACTTGATCATGACCTCACTCGCTTCTGGGAAATAGATAGTGTTTCTCCTAAGCACTCACTATCCGCAGAGGAACGTGCGTGTGAAGAGAGCTTTTCTCTCAACACAACTCGTGATGACGATGGTCGTTTTGTGGTCACGATTCCTCTACGGCAAAATCCTTACGTACTAGGCGATTCATTTGAAATGGCTAAGCGTCGTTTCTCATCACTTGAGCGAAAATTTGAACGTGAGCCAGCATTTAGAGAGAAGTACTTAGATTTCATGAAAGAATACGAGCGATTAGGGCACATGACTGAAAATAAATCTTTAAAACCTTACAGTGACAATATAAATTACTACCTACCTCATCATGGCGTACTTCGGGAGTCAAGTACAACTACAAAGTTGCGTACAGTCTTTGACGCTTCAGCCGTTACCACTTCCAGAATATCACTTAATGATATTCAGATGGTCGGTCCTACTGTTCAAGACGATCTCTTATCGATCCTCCTCAGATTCCGTCAGCATAGGTACGTTATATCAGCAGATATAGAAAAAATGTACAGATCTATATATGTAGTTCCTTCTCAACGTTCATTGCAACAAATCATTTTTAGGTATGATCCCTCTCATCGCTTAAAAACCTACACTCTAAACACAGTATGTCAGGGTACCGCTTCAGCGCCATTTCTTGCGACAAAAAGTTTAGTCAGTCTGGCATCTACAGTTAGCGATAACAGCGTTAAATATAGTATAGCACACGATTTTTATTGTGATGATCTTTTAAGTGGGGCATCCACTGTAAGCGATGCTATAGAGCTTTGTAGGGGAATAATTGCAGCATTAGATTCAGCTAAATTTAATATACGTAAATGGCAATCTAACAGCTCATTTATTCTGAATGAACTGTTTTCAGGTGTAAAAGTAGATACGAACACAATATTGGATCTGTCAGATAACACAAACACATCATCAAAAACGTTAGGCTTATATTGGCTTTGTCAACCAGATTCCTTATCGTTTTCAATCAACATTGAGCATAAAAAAAAGGTAACAAAGCGCCACATTCTTTCTGTTATCAGTCAGATATTTGACCCGTTAGGACTTGTAGGTCCATGCGTTGTCGAAGCAAAAATTATTATGCAGAGATTGTGGGTCAATAAAAGCTCTTGGGACGAAGACGTTTCATCAGAGGTATTAGACCTCTGGTCTTCATTTGCTAACACTTTGCCCTGTCTTAACGAGTTACAGATTCCTAGGTGGGTTCTTAGTGACTTTTGTATTAAAGTCGAAATCCATGTATTCACAGATGCTTCGGAATGTGCGTATGGTGCATGCGTCTATATCCGGTCTGTGTGTAGCTCAGGGGTCGTTAGTGTTCAGCTCTTAATTTCTAAAAATAAGGTAGCACCCATCAAACCTACAACTATCCCTCGCCTTGAGTTATGCGGGGCCTTATTAGGTGCGAGACTGTGTACTAAGGTACAAAGTTCACTTACATTAAAAATAGATATGTGTCGATTCTGGTGCGATTCCACGATAGTCTTAGGGTGGTTATCCACCCCTTCTAACCAACTTAATCCTTTTGTACGTAATCGTGTAAATGAGATTCAGGAAAGCACCAGCGGTCACACGTGGAGCTACGTGCCGTCCAAGGAGAACCCGGCAGATCTTGTTTCTCGCGGGGTGAAGGCTGATGTTATCAGCGAGGCCTCGTTGTGGTGGTCAGGTCCGTCTTTCTTGCTCGATTCAGAGCATTGTTGGCCTAAAATGCCTAATGAATCCCAGAAACATGATCTACCGGATCTCAATTCATGTCTTGTCTTAAATAACAACACAACCAAGAATGATGACAGTAACTTATTTAAAAATCTTATTCTAAAATATTCAAAATTTACACATTTACAAAGAGTTTTAGCCTATATACAAAGATTTATTTACAATTGTAAAAGTAAAAATAATAAAAAATATTCTAGTCATCTTTCTTGTGAAGAATTACAAAAATCATATAATTTTATCATGCATACTGCCCAGCTGGAAATGTTCCCTGATGAATATCTTATCTTAAAATCAGGTAGCTCTTTGCCAAAGAAAAATAGATTAATATCATTGACCCCTTTTATTGATTCCAATGATATCTTGAGAGTTGGTGGCAGACTTGATAATTCTCCATATAGCTACGACATAAAGCATCCTATATTGCTTTGTAGTAAACATCACATAACAAAAATTATCTTTCATATGCATCACTTAAAACTTTTACATGCTGGACCACAGCTGTTATTGTCCAACATTCGTCAGACTTACTGGCCTTTGGGAGGAAGAAACCTGTCTAAATCTATAACTAAAAGTTGTATAAAATGTTTCAGATTCAAAGCCAGTAATGTTCAGCCCATTATGGGACAGTTACCCGAATCCAGAACTACACTGGAGTTCCCTTTTTTACACTGTTCAGTGGACTATGCAGGGCCAGTTATGATAGCCAATCGTAAAGGTCGAGGTTGCCAGCTAGTTAAATCTTACTTGTGCATTTTTGTCTGTTTAGCTACTAAAGCCGTGCACTTGGAGCTTGTTACAGACCTAACGAAAGAGGGTTATATGGCCGCTTTAAACCGGTTTGTGGCTCGTCGAGGGAAGCCTCGAAGTATAACCTCCGATAACGGAACCAATTTTGTAGGTACATGCAACGAATTATACCGCTTTTTAAATGATACGCAAAATGAAATAGGTTCCGAAGTCGCTCAAGAAGGTATAAGCTTCCTCTTCATCCCGAGCTACACCCCTCACTTTAATGGCATGGCTGAGTCCGCTGTTCGTTCCACCAAATTTCATCTTCGTAGGCTTCTCCAACTTACTCATTTCACGTATGAAGAAATGCACACTTGCCTAACTCAAATTGAAGCCATTCTAAATTCACGTCCTATCACTGCCTTAAATTCAGATCCTTCCGATTTTACCCCCCTTACTCCCGCTCACTTCCTTATAGGGCGATCACTTGTGTCTGTTCCGCATCCTCAGGTGACAGAGAGAATAACCAGCCTTGAGAGATACAAACGAATAGAGTTTGTCAAGCAACACTTCTGGACAAGATTCTCCAACGAGTATGTCACCACTCTGCAACAGAAGACAAAATGGCCCACTACTTCAAGTGAACTCAAATTGGGTTCTTTAGTCCTCATCAAAGACAAGGCGCTTCCCCCACTTCGTTGGTCCCTGGGACGCTGTGTAGCCGTTTACCCAGGAACTCGGGATCAAGTCGCCCGAGTCGCCGACTTGAGGATCAAAGGAGGAGCCATCATTCGAAGGGCATTTAACAATATTTGTCCCCTTCCAGAGTCAATCATTTGAACCAGCAGCCTACCTACCTACCTACTTCAACCCGGGGAGTATGTCGGAGACAAAGCTTCGTTCACCTGCAAGCGGACACCGGAGGCGGGGGCCGGGGACGGAGGGAGCCGGCTCGGTACCGATCGGCGCCACACAACACTTCGCAAGAACACAGACCCCAATAGACACGCATAACGCATCCTATTTTATTGTCTAATAGAATCAGTATTTTACAGTCCACTCGCATTTCATTTTACCATCCAACTGAGTTAGGTACCCAACAATAGGTACAGATGTTTGTTGTTGGTGGGGGTCGAACGCAATCGAACTACAACGCAGAGGGTAGATCTACTACCAACAGAGCTGTGAGGCCTATTAATTTGAGAAGAAACGCTTCCACACCATAAAAGGTAACTAAGGTGTATCGTGAAATAGTATTGAGAGGCGTGACCAAACATAACGCTTCGCATTTTGCAATGAACATGAATAACGATGAAAAATCGTTAATTCCACTGGTGGTCCAGTGATGTCTCCGCCTTCTCGTCCGTCTTTAATTACCCCCGCAAATAACCGTCTCGTGTCGGCCAGCCACCCAAATGCAGTGTCGGACGAAGTGTGTCTCCGCGCGTAATGGATGCCGCGCTCCGGTTCGAGCTTCCGATCGACGCGCACTAACCAATGCTGGGGAAATGTGACACACCAAGCGCTACTACTAATCTGAATCATCATCATCAGGCGACGATTCCGTGGCCTACACCGGATAGCAGTGGTTATGGGCGAGTTACTCCAATTCGACCTTTATCTAGCTAAAAGCAAGTTTTTTTAATGCAACTAGCTGATGGAACAAGCACATGGCCCATCACCTATACAAAACATTGCCTCATAAGTCACGCAAGATAGGAACTACAACGTTCTCAATCTGGAGTTGGTACTTGGTACTAAGAGATCTAAGGGGGTGTCTACCGTGGTCCTATCACTAATACTATAAGAATCAAAGTCCTGACTGACTGACTGACTGACATATAGACAACGCACAGCCTAAACCGCTGGTCCTAGAGACTTGAAATTTGAGGAGTACATAGGTCTTATGGCGTAGAGGTGTACTAAGAAGGGATTTTTGGAAATTCAACCCCTAAGGGTGTAAAAAGGGATGAAAACGTTTGTATGAAAAATAGTATTCCTTGAACCTACAAACTTGAAACTTAGAGTACATATACTTCAAGGTGAATAAAAAAGAAATACATTTTTAGTTTTTTAAAACTACCCTTAATAAGTGTGCAAAGGGATGTAAAAGTTTGTATATGAGTTTTTTACCGCTGGTCCTAGAGACTTGAAATTTGAAGAGTACATAGGTCTTATGGCGTAGAGGTGTACTAAGAAAAGATTTTTGGAAATTCAACCCCTAAGGGTGTAAAAAGGGATGAAAACGTTTGTATGAAAAATAGTATTCCGTAATCCTACAAACTTGAAACTTAGAGTACATATACTTCAAGGCAAATAAAAAAATAATGCATTTTTAGTTTTTTTTAAACTACCCTTAATAAGTGTGCAAAGGGATATAAAAGTTTGTATGGGAGTTTTTTGACCGCTGGTCCTAGAGACTTGAAATTTGAAGAGTACATAGGTCTTATGGCGTAGAGGTGTACTAAGAAAGTATTTTTGGAAATTCATACCTACAAACTTGAAACTTGGAGTACATGTACTTTAAGGCAAAAAAATAGGAAAGGCATTTTTATGTTTTTAAAACTACCCTTAATAAGTGTGCAAAGGGATGTCAAAGTTTGTATGGGAGTTTTTTGACCGCTGGTCCAGGAGACATGACATTTGAAGAGTATACAACGTGTTGATGAAGTTATGTAGGGAAACAAAGAGCGTGTATTTAGACCAAGCACTGGAATACTTTGACGTGTGCAACGGTTGAATACATCGTTTTCGAAATTCCCATAGAAAAGTAAAATTAATATTTTCTCAGAAATTTGCAACAGCCCTGTCTGTGTACGTGTCAAGGTCACACGCACGCGCGCTTCTATCTAGGAAAGAGAAAAACAACGATAACCTACGAGATAATTTGAAATACTTACCTTTCGGTAGGTAGGTAGGTACGCCGCCAATCCCCTGACACGATATTTTTACTGGTTCCTATGGATTTTGTCATTATTTACTGGCTATAATAACACTGGATAAAACTGGATTTTGGTAAGTTTGCGAGATTTCGCACGACACAGGCTTCAAACTTCACACTAAACCATTACCTCGTAGGCACTGCTCATACACACACTGACTGACGACGGCTTTTTACATAACAACCATTTTATCACGTTTGATGACATTTTCTCAACAAAACAATGTACAACAACGCATGTAAACACAAACAGGGTGACCATCTCAAAAGTGGCGGTTCTACCACACACCTGCCAAAAAATCTGTCAAAATCTACCAAGCTTGACGATAAAAATACCAAAAATATGACTTCATACCATCTCCTTCGTGGCTACGGAATAAATTAAATACCTACATTACTTCAGTTACTATCTTTTGATCGTTTGTAACGGTTTGCAGTTATCTAAAACGAGATAGAAGTTGTTTAGAAACCAAATCAATAAAGGTAAAAAAGAATAAGAAGTTTCCAGTTCGGTAAAAAATAAATAAATTATAAATATTATTTCATTAAAAATTCAAACTAATAAGATTTTTCTTGAAATATTTAAAATCTGCCACAAATGGTAACACTGATCGGCGGCCGTCGGCCGTCCTGATTGGATATGCGTTTTTAAATGCAACCAATGACAGACAGGTACGTCAAAGATTAAATAGGACAGACTAGACACTTCCCAAAATTGCAGTTGAATAATTTTGTCGTGTCAATGAACCATGGTGGTAAAGTAACATGTTACAATTTAAAGAACTATGAATATCATAAACATTGGTTTACGACATCTAGTAATTAAACAAAAATAAATATTCTATTAAATATTGAGTACGTAGCCACGTAGGTACCTAGTTACTGAATAGGTATTAGTACCAAAGATCTCAGAGAATGTTTACCGTGACTAGGGATTACAGTCGCGAAAATATTTCTTTTACATACCAAGATCTTTAAAAACAGCAACATCATTATTAGGTAGGCACATTACTAGGTAATTGGTGGCAGTTCTGTTACCTATTTTATCTAAGGTTAACAACTAGAGGTCAAAGAACAGCTGTAAATAGGGCTGCCTCATGATGCGTTTAGATTCATTTTAGATAAAAGTTTAAGAGGCATTTCATGAATGAAAAACTTTGAAATTTTAAAAGTCGTAGAAAAAAAGTTGTTCGTTATGACCGGTAGAATATCCTGCTTTCGGATCCCTACAATTCTTAATAAACACGTTGTATAGGTCTTATGGCCTAGAGGTGTACTAAGAAGGGATTTTTGGAAATTCAACCCCTAAAGGTGTAAAAAGGGTTGAAAACGTTGGTATGACAAATTGTATTCCTTGAACCTACAAACTTGAAACTTGAAGTAGATGTACTCCAAGGCTAAAAAATAGGAAAGGCATTTTTAGTTTTTTAAAACTACCCTTAATAAGTGTGTAAAGGGATGTCAAATTTTGCATGGGAGTTTTTTAACGCGTAGTGCGATTGACTTAAAACTTGAGGTAAATATACTGAGAAACAAATAATTAAAAATGACGCTTTTAACTTTTGATAATTACCCCTGCAAAGGGTGCAAATGACTGTAAAAGTTAGTATGGGAGATTTTTTACGCATAGTGCGATTGATTTCAAACTTGAAGTAACTATACTCCACAATAAATTATTAAAACCACGTTTTCAATATTTTAAAACTAAAGGGTAATTAACTTCAAACTAAAAGAAAATATGTTAATCTGTGGATAAATAACAAAAAGAGAGTTTGATTTTCGAAAACAACTCTTAAAACGTTACCCTCCTTCGTTGCGCTCAAGTAAAAAGGATACAAGGAGGCGTCAGTGTTTGTAAGGGACATTCTAAAAACGAGAATCTTGAGTTGGCACGAAGAGATCTGAGGGTATCTACCGTGCCTAGGGATCAAAATCGTGAAGCTGTTTCGTTTCGTTTGTTTTTGGGGTAGAAACTAGGAACAAATAAGTACATACTTTCCGTGTAAGGTTGTTGTGTTCTATTTGTCATGTTTGTGCTAAACTCAGTACCTATACCTACCTACCTACCTAATATAGGTAATGTACGCCTATAGGTATCTCTTATACCTACGTAGGTATTTAATATCCTACCCTAATAATATACAAATCAATGCGAAAGTAACGATGTTTGGATGTTTGTGGCTCAATCACGGCTCACCACTTCAACGCGTGCGAAGCCGCGGGAAGCCACTAGTTCATATAATTTTTCACTTCCAGTTTCCGAGTGAAAGAAGTGAACTTAACGTCAAGTCATCTGCTTGTTCTACAAAATAACTATTTTACAGATCATTATTGAATCCATAAGGCTCCTGAACTAGTTTAGAGTGTGTCCCAGGAGCCAGGGGCTTCTTCCATAATTTTAAAAACAGAAATTATGACTTCTAATCAGCAATAGTATTAAAAAAAAGAAATTGATGTTCTCTAAATAATCTATTTACTAGTACTTATGCTTAGTTACTTTGTTAGTATCATGGGTCTCAGTGTGTCCCACGCCTTGCGAGGTTCTGAATTGAGGTAAGTTGCGCGCTCCACTTGCATTTAAGGTTACTCAGTGAGCTCTGCCAAACCCACCTAATTGAGCGCTGAGAAGCTAGAATGATCGAAAACCTTTTTCTATAGCTTAAGCTAACGCCAAGGCTTGTTTATCTATGATATTATACAATGTGTAAAAATACCGCTCCTGAAAACTTCAGGGGGCTAAAGTACCCATCATGAATAACTATATGAATAACTTTTTCTAAGCAACCAACACTGTGAAAGCGAAAAATAACAGCTGTTTCATGCAAAAGTTCAATACCTAGCCCCTTGGTACTTTAGCCCCCTGAATTTTTCGGGAGAGGTATTATTTTTAGGTTGTTAAACCTGTTGTTGTACCTCTACAAACGAATACTTTGAACAATGCGCACTCAAATGGAAAAAAAATATATTGTATTTATTAAAATCTGCTGGCTAGGTTCCATCAACATTATTGCATACTTAATTGCGTGAAAATATCCACCAATATTTATTTATTCTAAAACACAAACCATTTTTGTCCGAAACGCAGACGGTGACACGTGGTGCTTTTTTACACAACACATTTTTATGAAGTAAAGGCATAAGTATTATTATTTTAAAACGAAAAGAAATAAAGAAAGATTCAACAAATCTCACAAAGGCGACTAATAAGCGCAAAGCATTGTTTTTCTACAACAAAACCTTTGTTTGTGTTATTTTGAGGATAGTTTCATTAACATGTGGCTAACATTGAATAGATTTAAAGATTTTTCGGATCATTTACAAAGCGCAACATTACTGCGTGTAAACGCAAACAAAAAAAAAGTAAGTATTCTTTTTAAAACAATAATCGACTGTTTTGACTTCTTTGACCCAAAAAACAATATACCTAATGTTTAATCTTCTTAAATAATTGTCAGTCAAGTTTCGTTCCATGTTAAAGTCAAAACACATGTAGGTGGTACACACGATTGTGGTTTTCTGTGTAAATACTGATACGCATCAGGCTATATACTGGTCGCTTTTATGTCCTTGTAGTAAGCGTCATTTTTCCATGGCTTTGTGCAGCATAATAATAAAAAAAAAATATCTTAAGTGTTGTACGTAAATAAAAAAATAAATTGAACCCATGAAATATTCTTGCCTATTCTTGATTTGGTGCATTAGCTCCTATATATGCAGCTAGTTTATTTATACGTCTTAAATGACCATTATGATTTTATTGAATAAAAACTAAGGATGGTAGGTTCTTCGTATGTGAAGTTTGTTGATTAATATTAACTGCAAAATTGCGAAGAGTTTAAAAGTGGTCTCATGCGACCCAACAACGGGACACGCAAATAACTGACCATAATCTTGTCGTAAAACAATAAAGTAATATTTAAAGTACTGTACAATGTACGGAACCAACAAAAAACGGCGGCAAGCGACTTTGAAGAGCAGGATTTATTTTTGCAGTTTCTTTAACAATGATTTTGTTTGTATATCCGTAAAAACAGTTAAGCAAAGACACAGCTCGCGAAGAACAGTTAGTTCAGTCTTTATAAATGCAAGTCTCGCTGTGTTTCGGTATTTTAAATGTTATTTAAACGTGTAGATTTATGTTGAGAAGTTTTAATAATGAGTTGCGCTGTATGAATGTAATATAGATATCAGTGCTCCATAATATACAGGTACAACAAAGTTAAACTCACTGTTGACCGTTATGTAGCAGTAGGAAACAGCACTTTCATCCATGTGATTTTTTCTACATTCCCTATGAACACTGTTTTTTCAGTTTTGTACTGATGACCGTTGCAATTTTTTGTTGCTATAAATCACTTAAAATCACAAAAACGATAAGGAAAATACTTAAATTAAAACGATTTAGCAGCTCACTCATACAATATTGGTGCTTTCAGAAGTACTAGCACTAGTGCTTTGTTAGAGTAACCCAGCGAATACTTAACTGGCTATGACAAAGATTTACCAATTGGCTGCAAAAGTAACGTAAAAGTTTCGAGGTTTCGGCACAGACATAGATTGAACTAGTTACTGCAAGAACTTTATAATATTGTTGTCAAAGCGTGACAACATTTTGTCGTCATCGTCATTGTGTGTCCAAAATAAATGTATTTCCTTTCTTATATTATTGTTGTCAGCCTAAATAAATCCACAGTTGGACATATGCCTCCTCCATGCATAGTTGGGGGAGATAAGTTTTTTGCCAGTTCTTCTAGGCTGGGTTGCCTAGAACTGGCACCTAGAATCACTTACTTTTAAGATGTGATGTTAGGTAAAGTGGATATGGCAGCATAGGTAGCTCGATGAAGTGACAACCGCTGGGGAATTAAGGTTGGACCGACGACATTGTGAGTATCACAAGAAGTCGGTGGATGGAGAGTGCTCCAAATTGTTCTTTCTGGAAATGTATAGGGAAGGTCTATGTCCAGCAGTAGACCATCTTTAGGCTGATGATGATGATGAGGCGTGCCACATTATACTTGTCAATACTGGACGATTGAGTTTGGCAGCGGCTGAGCGCATTGCACTCATTTGAAGAGTAAAATAGTGGCACGCAAAGAAAGCAGCTTGCGATATCATTATTTTCAATGTGTTGTCTGTGGGTTTCGGCAATAGTAATAGTAGTAACGGCACAGAATAAACAACAATCAGTATGATAACGGGACGTCATCATTAGGTCACAGAATATATATCAACTGTGATTGGTGTCGTAAAACTGTCCCCTGCAATTTTGTTTATTGCCAAAAACTTTATAGATCTAGTTAGTAACTTGAAACTTCTAATAAAGTTATCTGAACCAGAATCCCTGTCGACTGGTGCTTGGCGATTATTATTTATAGCGTTTGGTAATAAAAGTCGAGTTGAAGATGTCTAAACTGGTTCACTATAGTAATTTATGGAAACTGTTTCTTTATTTAAACTCAATGGAGAAACTTTTTATCGATTTTTGATCTCGATTTCTTCCCTTCTACTACTACTATGAATAAGCAATTATACTTATATTATAAATACAAAACTTTGTGTACATGTGTTTGTTCAAAGTTACCTCCGTAATAACTGCTGAACGGATTTTGAAGAAACTTGGAACATTCGAAGTTATGTGTTGCGTAATTATTGCAAATCTGATTCAGCCACCAACCGCCACTTTGGGTGAACATAGCATATTTAAGGAACTAATGTTAACATACATAAATATTTAAGAAGTTTTCTGTTAAATTCTTCGTAAGAATTTTTAAGTATAGTCCGTTTTGAAAATAAGTAACTAAATTATATTTTTCATTTTACAAACGTACCTATCAACTAATAATGGACACCAATGAGTAGTTATGCGATGATTAGACGCCACTTAGCTATTAAATAGGTGCAAAGTGGTGTGAAATATGGCAAAAAGGCGAATGCCTCGCATACTTTGATTCTTCAGACAGAATTGTAATTATCCTTAAGCAGTCTGGTAAAACATTATCTCGTTGAATTTATATTTGTGTATATATTATATTTGTTTTAATTCGAATAATTGAATCGTCAATATTTTAGAACCACATCGCGTTGGCAAAAGGTCAAAATTAATATGAATATTTTATATTCTAATAGCTCTATCTCTTAACCAAGCAAAGCCTTACTATGAGAAGGGTAATTAATTGATTCAGGCGTGACTTTGCGGAATTCCATTGTTAAACATAAATTTAATGAAATAAATATATAGTACTAATCCGCTAATCTAATCTTATGTAAGTAAATCAAATGTAGACTTGAGTGTGCACCCTTCACTGCATCTACGTTAAAGAATTTGCAGAGTATGCAGACAGAGTTTGCAGATGCAGTGAAGGGTGCACACTCAAGTCTACATTTGATTTACTTACATAAGATTAGATTAGCGGATTAGTACTATATATTTATTTCATTAAATTTATGTTTTTATGAGAAGGGTGACAATTTTTTTTTTTTATAAAATATCCAACTTCAATGTTCAAACATTAAAATTGTTATACCTGTTACAATCATTGTAGGTGACCAAAAAAGCTGAGAGCGCTCATGGCGTAGCTTGGTTTTTCTTCTAACTGATCTACTAATTAATAGATATCCAAATTAAAGCTAAGCAACATTTTGTACTATCACTATTTGTATGGGTGATCGCTGGTACATTCTTTTAGAAAATAGCCCCGCGGTAGGTATTATAAGTATAATAGCTGTAGTTAAGCAAATAATGCAAAGTGCGCGAATCATAACGTGATCAGGAGTTATGTCCCAGCTTCGGAAATTGCGTGATACTTCATTAGATCGTATTATTGATGCGAAAATGTGTTTAGATGTTTGGCTATCACGCGAATTTAATGTCTAAACAGATCCTAGCTCTCGCTATACTATAAATAGCACGATGAGTTTGTATTAGAGTGGACAACTCGGGTGACAGAGTTTTAAGGTCGCTTTAGGCGCTCTGAGGTTGAGACTATGGTCTCCATCATAGCTTAACAATCGTGAGAGCCGAAACCGACAGCTTAACGTGCCCTCCGAAACGGCAACGCCAACGGCAACGCCAGTATATGAAGTCCATTATCCTAAAATACCCAAACTTTATATCCAACTACTACTCGATCGGTTAGAAATTACCAAATAAGCAGCATCTCCCAAGTACTTATCACCAACACTGCAGTCACCAATCCGTAGACAACGTCGCTCCTCCAAAAATGGAGGGTGGCTTATATCTAGTAGTGAACTTATTCGGTTGTTGATAAAGTAGGCTACGCCACGCTACGCCACGCTGCTCCACGCTACGCCACGCTGCGCCACGCTACGCCACGCTGCGCCACGCTACGCCAGCGTCTACAGCTTATAGTTCTATAATTCCTGGTTATCGATTAGCGTGGGTTGCAAATATCTGTAGTTCGCAGAGCCGGCGTGAGCGTCTCCATAATGCATGCAAGCGAGCAATGCTGTGTTCGAAGTGTGTCGTGCGAGTGTGGCGCATACCTGCCGGGCAGTCGACCGTGCGGAGTCGACCGTGCGCTGCGCCGACACATCAGAGATGCTACACTCACTAGCAGGCATCGCTGAAACTCAACTCACATACTGACATTTAATTGTCAATAGCTAATATACCTACCTGTTATTATTGTTTTTCATTTGTTGTATCGTCAGGCCGGATTTTGTATGAAGACTCGATAAACGCCTCTATCGGGCTTAAAACTCTCGTTGCTCTGCATAAACCCCAGGCTCGCAATACGGAAAACTAAATAACAGAACGAAAAAATAACTCTGAGTTGAGGTATAGAACGCGTTCCAACATACTCCTAGGAAGTTCCGTTTTTAAAACAAGTTATAATTTCGTTTATAGCCTTTGAAAAGACTGATAACTATTGTGCTCCACCGAAAGGCTGTAAAGCTAACCAGTCCCGTTCGACACGGCCCTGCCTTGAATGCAGGTGCAATAAACAAACGGACAGTACGGATACCCGATAGAGATATACATTTACATTTGCCGTGCGCAAGCTTTGATCTTTGGGTGATGCAAAATAGTTCACAGGCGGTGGGGACAGCTAGGTCAGTTTATTAGTCGATTAAGTTGGATTTAAAAGGTGGTTTAAAACGATTCTTGGGCTTATTTGGATATTTTGCCTAAATATGACCATTTACTATATATGCTCCAATGTTTGTGACATTTTTATTACTATGCAGATTTAGATAACATTTCATTTAAATCACCTCTTACCATCTACTAACTATACTGTATTCACCTAGCTTTAAGACGTTTCAAAATGATCCTTGTGATCCAATTGCATAAAAATCTTTTAACTTTGACTCAGTTAAGATCGCAGCAAAACCATAGTAAATTAAAAAATCTTAACATCAGTTGGGCCATCTGCTTGTTCCATCAGCTGGTTGTATAAAAAAAATCCGGAAAACCACAATGTAATGACTTATATACCTACCGGTACCTAGTGTACATTTTTGTGTCGCAAATAAATGTATTTTCTTTCTTTCTTTCTATTTTCATGAACTAAACCTGCTGCCTCCATTACCTGTGGCTGTGCTCACCTATCGGTGGATGCAAAAGAATCAGTGGCTCCCAAAACAATTGTTCCTGTCTATTCTAGCGGTCTTTATTTGGGCCATAAACTACCATTGGCCAAAGGTTCATTTGTCGGTGAAGAAAGTCACAAAGGTAATAGCGCTGTGTTTCAATTAGTTAGACATGGCCAGGTAAGATACTCAATATTTTGGCATCTCAATAGCGTAACTCAGATATATTTGTGAACGTAGTTTTTTCAACAATTTATTAACAAGAAGACCACCGATGCTAGTCGTTCTACGAATCATTTGATGAACGTACGTAATTTTCATCAGAGGTTTTGTAACTGGTGTAGATGATTTTATATAACTGCAAGAGTGACATTTCCACTCATGTCCCTATTAGTGGGACATAGTAAATATAGTAGGCTTTTCCAGCACCTATATTATCTTCACAGGTAATCAGCCTAATCCATTAGAACGACAAAGTCAAAGTCAAAAGGTATTTATTCAATAAAATCACAAGGATCACTTTGAAACGTCTTAGAGCTCGGTGACTTTAGGTGCCAGTACAGTACAGGTCATAAGTGCGGAGCAAGTCGCGAGTTTCCTCACGATGTTTTCCTTCACCGTTTGAGAGCACTAGCATTATGCACACAAGTTTTAACCGAAAGATCCTAAACCTGATTATAAAAATGTATAAATTGGATTCGAACCTGCGACCTGAATAGGGGCAGAAAGCTGCGTTGTTACCACTATAAAACCACCAGCCACACACCACGCTACTTATTTCACATTTATTACTGATATCACACATTTTCTATGTTGATTTAGTTTTATTATTATGAAGTGCTAACACTTCTTAAAATTTAGCATGCCATAAACAAAATATAACTTTCTTTATAGAACCTTTTTAAACAGAAATTCATTATAACAGTGGCATTATGTTTGGATTAGACTTTAATGCTCTTACTTAGAAACGTTACTCAATTTGAAACATACTTCATAGTTAGCCCTGTCTCTGTCTGTCATCTCCCATTGGTAAAAGATGGCAATAGTTTGAAAACTGATTATCTTTTGTCAGATTTTTATAAGTAAACATTTATGACAGTTTACGAGAGCATGGCCGGCCTTCGGTGGGAAAAACACCAAATCACCAGCAAAGCCTACTTATGAACGCGTGTGTCGTGAAGGAATAATAATATATAGCGCGCTGGAAAGTTTCTACCTTGTAAAAATTGGAGCGTTATTTTTTTCAGCAACATCCGTTTATGTCACTTATGTGTTGAACAGTACAACTAATAAAACGTTACATTCGAGCATAAAAATCATTTATGGTGCACACTATGTGTGTTCAATGTTCATACTTTTTCTCAATTGAACGAATCTTTAAGAACAGGCAACCAAATTACGGCTTGGTTCCTACTGTTCTTTTGTATGATCCTTGCTAGAAAATCTTATAATAATGAAGCTCCAGTGTGATGCCAATCGAACTTAGTGAGTCGTAGGCAAAACAGAAATAGGTATACATTGCCGTCATGTATTAAAAATATATTAATTTATTACCGAGTGTTCAATATAGTCGGAGTATAAAAGTATAAAAGTCGTGAAGTTGTTTCTGTTTTTGAGTGTTCAGCGTTCATACTATGCCTGCCTACGCTCCGATAGGTACCGTATGGTATTCTAGCTCTGTTCTCTGCGCTGTTCCGGTTATTTCCGGTTGCTATGTCGACGGGTTCTCTTAACTAGCCTACACGTAGAGCCTACTTTATAGAGAGGTACCTCTGTGTGTCAGGTAGTGCTGCGCTTAGATATAAATGTATATGTGACTTTGTTTGTCTTACTTGCAATTAAAGTAATCGTTCACTATCAAACCCGATCGACCGTAAATAATTTGAATGATGGATGTTATGAAAACTATTTGAGAATACTTTTTAAGGATTTAGGCACAAAAAATAACTATCAAACATTTAAAAGACACAGATAAGTCGGTGCGAGTGATATTTAGTGAATTTAACTTTTACCTTTGACTTGCACTACCTCTATCCATCTATCCATAATTAATCATGACCTCACAAAACGACCGACATTGCCGCAACTATTCACACCTCAGAGGGTCTACTACACAAAATTATAGACAAAGGTTTGTATCGATATATTGAGTTCCATTGCGCGATGACGTGGTAGCCGCTCTGCAGTTGAGTGGTCATTGCCGTGTGCACCACGCAGTGTAACTCAAAATATCTACAGGAGCTTTTGTCTCTCGTTTTGTAGAGTACACTTTAGGTATTGATAACGGACTTGTCGGTTCATGTGATTGATTCTCATTCATTCTAATTATGTTCTTACTCATACAAAGGAGTTGCTTGTTAATCTAGTATGTTTTTGCAACAAAAAAGCATTTTAGTATTTTATCAGCTTTCTTGTTACTTTGTAGGCTATAGTACGAGTATTGCGTTATTTGGGGCTAGATGGCGCTGTAGGTATAGAATGAATTATAAACCTATAATAAATAGGGTTTGAATCCGTTCGTGCAATAATAAATTTGTTACTTCAAAAAATGTATGTGCGTCATGTCTGTGCTCTCAATCGGTGAACGAAAATCAGTTAGTATTCTAACAGCGGCGATGGGCTTGTAAACTGTCACGCATGGAATACCAACTACTGCAAAGGTGTGGGTGCACCAAATATAATATTTGTACCTCTGACTTCTGCCAAAGCCAAAGTCTTTTGACTTTGGCTTTGGCAGAAGTTTCAGTGGTATTTATTCAATAAAATCACAAGGATCACTTTGAAACGTCTTAAAGCTAGGTGACTCTATGTGCCAGTTCCACGCGACCAAAGCCTAGAACCCTTAGATCTCATCAAAGAATCTTGAGTCGGCACTTGAAACTAAGAGATCTGATGGGATATCTACCGTGCCTGGTGATCAAAGTCGTGCTTCTGATTCTTTTAAAAATTTTTGCTAGGTAATATTTTTTATTATAGCCCAAAAGTTTCCAACCATGTGAGATTTTAACCAGTCAACGTGCCTAGATTATCTACAGTTTAGTTTATTTTATATTTGTTTGATCTTATTGTAAAGATAGAAAAACTCAATGCATTGAAAGACTTTCACTGATTACTATTGCAAGACTAGTCCAATTTCTATGGGGTTTCAGTAATACGAGTATGTAGAGAATGGTATAACATTTACGTTTTGCTTGTAAAAGAGAAGTACACTAAAACCTTGAATATAACTCTACACTTTTGAAATATCATCCGTCAAAACCCAGTTTTTTTTAACTTAATATCTATTTCTTAGTAGCAGCTGTAGTATTTCTGTATAAAATTATTATAAAGCAATATAAAATATCAGAAGCACAAATCAGATATGGCGCGTTGAAGTCTTTTCAATAGACGATACGAATCGTTCGCCAAGATAGCATCGAGGCATCGAATGGAGTTGTATTGTACAAATACACAAGTCACTGTTTCTTTTAGTGATAACGTGCTAACAAGATGGTATTTATCATCTACACTTAAAACTGTAAAAAATGTCAGTTCGGATCACCACTTTTAATAAAAACTTGTAATGTAGGCCAAACCACAAACAAAAACTAGTTTTAATACCAAAAACAAACAAAGGAGCACGATGGACCTGCATTCTTCGCCAATCTTCGGCTAAATTCGGCAATACTTCACCTGACCTACTTAGCGACCGTTAAGGTCCACCCTCATCATTATGACTATTAACATCTGTCGCAGAGCTTTTGTGAGTTACGTAGTTAGGGTAGTACGGGATCTGGGTCGATCCGGCCCCAAACCCCGATGATGCTGTATTGTGCAATCGTGACTTTAACAAGTATATTCGCGAAAGTTTAGGAATAAACAGTTATGTGGATTCTAGGTCAAGTTGAATCTCAATAATGATGAGATTGGGGCGTGGTCACATTAATAGCAGCTATTTAGATTTATATCTAGGAGTATTTTGAGCTATTATAGCAATAAAATATGTATTATGCTACATACAGCCGCAGCTCAGCTGTATGCCGTGGGTTCGATCCCCACCGAGATTAAACATTTGTGTGATGAACATAGATCTCTTTCTGGGTGTAACATTATATTATAATAATAATTATGTTTCTTACAAAAAAGTAACATAGCAAAAAAAAAGTATATACATGACACAAAAAACAAGCTTTTAAAGCTAAGGGAACGCACCAGGGAATGGCGATCGTTTGTTGCCTGTTATTCTAGGCGTGGTCACGAGGAACTAGCAATTAAATCCACCTAGCTTTAAGACGATCCAAGTGATCCCTGTGATTCAATTAAATCTATATCTTTTGGCTTTGACTTCTGAGTACGTAATACCGGTCACCAATCTGCCAGCAAAGCGTTGTAACAGCAAACATCCCGAAAATTGAGTGAGGACTACGTCCAACAGTGAACCTATTCAGGCTAACGATGAATTGAGTAGTATTTCCGCTTTCATTAGCACCGCGCCTCTTCACGCACAAGTTCAAACAAGTTGCGAATGAGTTTTTTGCGTATTCCTAAAGATATTTTCATATTCTGTGGCGAAGTGAAGACATCACTCATCTCCTTCCGACTGATTCACTTTTTATCGCCGTGACTTTGATTGAACAAGGCAATCAAATTATTTAAGTGATGTCTATCGTTTTTGGAACGTGATGGAACCGGTAGTTGGCCTACCTGATGGTGAGCGGTAAAGTAAAAGACTTGGAATCAAATATAAGTTGATGTTTAAAATAATCTTTGTAGGACGTTATACATAATTGAAGGGGTAGTAAAAGACAGTCCCAAATTATGATTTTTGACACGTGTCTTCTAACGTTCTTATATTATTTCTAAACCGCCGCACTTTTGGTCAAAGTTCGTCAGATCGTCAAACGTTGTTTGAAGATCCACCTTTAGTTTTGACCTGCATACCGAAATTGCCATGTATTATGTACTTAATAAGTTAACAGATAACAATTCAGTTATTTTCACTTTATATGAGTTATCCTTATTTATTGTGTTTGGGGATTATGGTCGAGGACCTATTTTTTTGACAGTTTTTTTAATAATTTTTCTCTCTCCATAATATTAGGATTACATGAAATAAAGGCTTCGCTCGTGAGTCACGTACCTAATTAATATAGTTAAAAAATACCGTACAGCTGAAACCGAGCGAAGCGAGCAGTGACGTAGCAGAGCGAGAAGGCTATAGAAATAATATAAAACACAATAAAGGCGATAGGAGGTCAGTGTGCCGCCGCGTGTCATTAACTTCGCGCCGAATTCAGAGGCGTGCGCGTGCGCGTGGGCATGAGCTGAGGCGGGAGCGGTGAAACTCATCCTATCCAAATATGAAGTATCCTATTCTACATACCTACTAATATTATAAATGCGAAAGCTACGATGTTTGGTTATATTGATACTTGTGACTCCATCAAGCCCTAACTACTGAACTGTTTAGATTGAAAATAGAAGAGATATAGTTCGTAACCGTAGGCTATATTTTATCCAAAAGTTAACAGTACCAGAGTAGACGATAACAGGCAAATGAAATAAATAACCAGTAATACATGATAGAGCAAAGGAGCCAGCGACAGTTAGTTATTATTACGGTCATCATAAGTCTAAAGAGGTCCACTACTGGACATAGTCTACTCATTTTCAAAACGAACGATCTAGATAACCCACTGATTTGAAGTCAGTCCATCGGGAGGAGCCCGTCTTACATTTATATTATAATCCATTCGGTTTGTGTTCCCCATTAAAGAAACTTTATTACGTATTACTAAGAGTCAGTGCGGTTAACTCACTAGACTTTGAAATGAAAACACCGCTGATGGTAGAAGTCCTTGAAAGAGGTCGCGTCCTCGAATAGGGTTGCCAGAACAATGCGCGTATTGATAGGCTAGTACTTAGCACCATCATGGCATGCTTACAACTCTGTTATGACAGCCTCTGTACAGCATGACTTGGCTCAAATATTAGCTGCAGAGCTACTACCAACTGAGCTGTGAGTCAGTCAAATATTTTTATCATCTTACATAGTGTTCCAGGGCTAGCTCTGCCTGCCAGGTCAGAAATATGGTAGTTTAGTTAAGTGTTCAAAGCGTAAGACCACCAATGAATCGAGTCGGTTAGCCACGGGAAGTCAAAGGGATTCAATTGAATAATATTCAATTGAATCCCAAGTATCACTTTGTGATCGTCTTAAAGCTAGGTGAAGTTATGGTTGAGAAAGCTCTTTCTTTGTGTTCAGCAGTCGATTTTTTCTGCCCAGGCTGATGACGATGATACGCGACGGTGCTGTTATATACTAGCCTCTAGTACCTACTATTGGGTAAAATCTTCTCTTTCAGTAGTATCCACGCACTCTCCAAGAAGCGGGAAAGCGTAAACGCACTTAACTTGCCAGAAAATAGAAAAGCCTCCTGCTTCGTGCGAATAAATACATTTCATTTCATTTTCTTAAAACACTTATGCACACTTATGACTCTGACTTTTGCGTCAATAAGACGTTTTCACTCAACTTGCCGCACTTACTATGCATACTATTATAAGCGTGTCTAGTGGATTGTCTGTTTGGTGGTTGAGTTCTCAGTTAAAATCGTTGTAATCCATAATCTCTCGCCAGTGGCTCCAAGAAACTGTCCTACATGCAGCAGCTACACCTCGGTAACCACGTCGACTCGTGGGCTAAAGCTGGCAGAGGGAGGCTTGAGTGTTTCGGCGGTTACTCCCCGCTTAGTGTACAAAAAGTCTGCCTCGGCCGCCTGGCAATCCACCTCCGGTGCCGGGAGTATGAATACATCAGGGGAATATTGACATGCCCCAAGTGTGCTCGTACTTTCGTCAGTATAAAATCGGGTACGTAAGTCATCAGAGAGCGCATGAAAGGACTGATCAACTATGTTCTAATTAATTAGTTTTTAAGTTATCATAATAAATCTAGTTTAATAATCTAGCCGAAATCGACCAGGACGTCATCATCATCAAATCACACCCCAGGTTTATTCCGTCTTGAGCAAGTCTGATCCACTGTATAACAGCTTTGGTATACGGTAGGTGAAATCTCAAAAAGTATTTGCAAGAATGCCGGGAGTATCAGCTTACAATAAGAATTTGGCCACAATTAGCGGAAAGTAATTAGGAACGAAATTATCATATCTCGATTCCGTTGGATCTGAGTAGACGAGTCTGTTAAGGCCAAGTCTGAACTATTATTTAATTTTTTTTTTTTTTTAATTTATATTCATGTCTTGCGTTATTTTGTATTAGGCTGCGAGAATGTTTTTTTTTCTATTTTTATGCTCTCTTTACTGAAAGATTTTGGATTGCTTTTGTGTCAAATATACTGTAATTTGACTAGTAATATTACCGTACCATACCCCTGACTAACCCTTTTAGGCATGCTCAAAGAATCTTGAGTGTGTAATTGGTACTAAGAGGTCTGAAGGGATTATCTTCCGTCCACCGTGATTGGCTGCGTTCACATGATGAAGGTGGAACCGAAACGTTGATGGTTATCTCAATTTGCTATATCTGCATAGCAACCCAAACTGAATATTTAGCGGTTTATTCCTTTTACATATATTTTCATACGAAGAGAAAGTAAAGTTGTTAAAAGATATTTCCATAAAGTTTATCATTTTATGGTGAACTCGTAAAGGTTAATTGCATTTTTATTTTTACTTGTGTTTTATGCACAGAAACAAAATGCTTATTTTGTGGTCGGTGCTGATCTGAACTTTGGGTTCTACCTGCCACTTTGAACATGATTGTTAAAAAAAGCCTAAATTAGCGATATCGTATTCAAAACCTTTTCATTGAATACCGTTATTTAACCTATACCTACTTCATTTCTGTAACCGAAATTAATAAATCGCCTCCGGCTGGGGTGTGTTGTCATTCGAATTAAATAGTTTTTTGCAGCTTGTAGCTATGCGTTGATCTTAAATATCCAATAATAACTCGCCACATGCTAATTAGCCTTTTACGTGGATCGCCCGCATCGGCTGTGAAAGATGCAGATATGTGTGGGTTAAATAACGATACCGTTATTATAATATTAATACCTTTATTTCTCAATATTGGCACCTTTACAATTTAGTTGAATAATATTTAGATACCGCAATAAAATTATGGGATAATTCTATCAACCGATATTTTTGGGATATCGATATTTATTGATCTGTCGTCATACCTGTTTAAGTGAGTGTAGCACATTTTGCGGTTAGTCCTCAGTTTACAATTTAACTTGGGGAAACCGAACCCACAACCAATAGCGCAGAAGCCAGAATACCAATCATTCAATCAGAGATGCTAGTTTATATTATAATAATGCTTCGTCTTAAGTTCTAATTAAAAATGTTATCTGCAACGGTACCGCACCGGCCGCTCTGCCTCCACTTGTAATATAATTACAATATCTCATGAGACCTATCATTTTAATTAATTATAGCTTCTTTGATTATTTAGAATTATTTTGGCAGCGCAATTTTATGAGATTTGAACCTTTTAATGGGTGAGTAATTTATATTTTATAAAAAGACTTATGGCTATTATCCCCAGGCACGGTCGACATCGTATCTTATCTTTTAGATTATATAGTACCGTAATTTCATTTGAGGATGTCTAAGGAGGGTAATTAGGGGCACATCCAAACGGTTCATGTCCACATTTTTCAGTAGTTGGTGTTCGTGACAGGTTGCAAGCCCATTGTCGCTGCTAGAATACTAACTTGCTAGAATACTAGATTCCTCACGATATTTCCATCGTCGTTTGACGGCAATGAAATTGCACATTAGTTTTTCAAATTAAAAATCCATTGGTCACGACCGATTTCGAAACCGTGACCTTAGGATCAGAAAATGGGGCTTTGGCTAGACAATTGATGCTCGCATTTTTTTATAAACAAAAAAATTCTAGCGATTGCATAGCATTTATGATTAATTAATATAGCATGAACGTACGTAGTTTTTTTATGTTTTTTTAACCTTTTCCAGTTGTAAAATCCCTGGTATATAAGAATATATCAATTCAACGTCAGTATATTTAATATTTTTATTTCCGTGGTATTTATTCTGTATTCGGTATGGATTCAAGGTACGTGCTGGGTAAGCCTTCTCCATCCAAAACCCCTGTCTCAGGCTCTACCTCTACAGCGTCATGTTCATAGAGACATGAGTTCAAAAAGTTGCCCCTAACACTGTATAAATCACCTACCATAGATGCAAAGGCCTTATACTCTACATACATATTTTACCAATGCCCACTTTTTATCAGGCAAAGTTATAGAACAGGCTAGGCTTGGTCGCGTGGAAGGAATTGGCATCTAGATTCACCTAGCTCTAAGACGTTTCAATTAGATCCTTGTAATTCAACTGAATAAATACCTTCTAAAAACAATCTGATGGCTCATCTGACGGTTACCTCTATTTATAGCAATCGCATAAACAGACAGGATAGGTCCGCTGCAACTTTGCCCAGGTTTCATCGCTCTGAGATATAAATGAGTTAAGTCTCATGTGCTAGTAATTACACCGGCACTAGGTGGACCATCTGCTTATTTCATCATCAAGAAGTACCAAAATCTTTGAACTCGAAATACAGCTATGGAAAATAAATAATAATGCTATCATGCTTGCTTGTTAAATGAAGTAAGTATTCAGAATGCATGAATTCAAATTATTTCTAGAAGCCTATTACGTAGGTAAGGTACCTATTGGCGAGGAAAATGCATGCGTGTATCATTAACCTACAACTCATTGAGATTCTACGATTTGGACTATAGCAGCGGCGATAAGCTTGCAACCTGTCATGTGTATAATGAATGTATGGTAAAATTATATGTTTGGAATTGCCTCTGACGACGTCTTCATAAACATGGTGTATAATCTTTTTGCGTCTGCAGTGGCGTGCACACTGCATTGCGTTCAGAGTTTTGTGTCAATTGAGGTTCTGGTGTCCTTTTAAGAACAGCTGAACGCCATTGCGCACGCCTCCATCGACCCGGGTAGAACGCGATAGTATGTGCTTGGCTATAACTACTTTTAGTTCTCACATGAACTCAGCTTAGTTAACTGAGTTCATCAGAATACTAGTTGCTATTTAAAACTTAGAACGACCTTAACTTTATAGATTTTAAGTTTAACGAGGCCTTGCGAGGGCTACGGGAGGGCCCCGTAAAGAAACCATCGTGTCCTACTTACCAGCTGACTGACAAATGAGGATACTTCGCTAGTGTAAGGTAAACTGTACCTTATTGTGAGTGTGGTAGGAGTGAGAGTGGGTGAAAGTACCGTTTGTAGGTCTGTAGGCCTGTTGGTTGAATGTGGGCGACGCCGAGTGGCGCGCCGGTGTGCGTGCACGCAGCGAGATAGCGACAGGGGTTCGCAACTCGAAGAGAAATGCGTCGCATTCACTCATCGTATAAAAAACATTTATTTGCAGCGGCAAAGTCGGTAACTATAAGTCTAAGTTTGAGTGATCTTCAATATCATCATTATATAGGGTGGACATGCGTCTTCCGGTGCGTCGTTGATATTAGAGATTTTTTATTCTCTTTTGTATTTACAAATTAAAGCACTTATTTGGTAAGGTTTGTTTAGTTCGACTATATGGTACTGTATATTTTTTTTTACAAAAAGAACACTCATGTTGGAGCACCTTTGACTACATTCAACTACACAATTCTGAAAGATGAACAAGCGATCGAAGGTATCGGCATAATTTGTTCAAGTCATTGAACCGTAAAAAAAATCCGTTGCGTGTATCCAATCCAACATCCTGCGCCAGTATTAGGTAAGCTAATCGCACTTGCTCGTTATAATCAATCTTTATTAATTATGGTAGTTTCTTGTACTAATTTTTGTTTATTTATTTGTTTGTGTTTTTTGGTCGTTTTGTCTTCATTTCAACATAGCTAGTTTTTGTTCATATCTTTGTCAATGATAGAGCATCAAAGTAGGGTCGAACGACGCGATGGCTGCGCCTACGCTTCCACGTCTTGCAAGCGGGCCGTGGTTGGCGTGCAGTGCTCGCACAGTGGTGGTAGAAAATGTTTGGTGGGAAGTGAGTGGGGTGCGCGCGCGCCGGCAGTCTCGGAGTAGCACGCGCGGCCCGCGCCCGTCCCGCGAGTGCAGTGTAGCGCCCTTACAGTACCACTGCAGGAACACAGTGACACGCGACTACGCTCCCAAATACAAACAGTGTACGTTACTAAAAGAAAAGAGGACACTTGTTAAATTATCGAATTCAAGTGTTTCGGAAATGGTTGTAATTGGCATTAAATAGTGACGTGACAGTGTATGTGGAACAGTGGATTTCGGACGCCTCCCTTTATATTTTTTCTGCTCTCTGTAAATATTCCGTTGAGTGGTTTTTTTTTCGTTCTTATTTTATGCCAATCACACTTTTCCCTTTTTTTCTTTTTTTTCCTATTTTCTAACAGCTCTGCTTACTAACCGCATGCTGTCGAGAGTTCCTTACTATTGTTGGAAATTGTTTTTCTCGTGCGTTCGGTATCGGCTCGAGTTTTCGGCTGATAGAGTAGGAAGGTCGCGCGACAGGTTTTTTTACAGTTTTAACGGCGCCTGCGTCCGCGCATAGCGACACCAATTTATTTACACATTTCTTTGTTTTCTTTCTAAACGTTTAAAGAAGACGAGAAATTGGTGAAATATTTTGAAAAGTTAAATAGGTATATTCTTAAAGGTACGTCGATAACAAAAGTAGAGTCTAATGATACTATTCAATCGATAAATTTGCATAGATCGTTATTCTTTAGATAGCAATTAGAACAAGTTCACCGTATCCATTTAAATAATGAGGTCATTACACCTGCTATACCTAATTACTTTGTGTTAAAATTGGTGATACCTACACTTTGCACAAATTATTTAACAAGCTTGTTGTAATTTATTTTAAAAAATATATTAAAATAAACTCATACATTTTTACTACCTCGTTTATAGTCTAATTAGGTTCAACGTTATAATGTTAGGTATAATTCTTAATACCTATTTATTAATGTAGATATATTTTAATGTTCATAATAACTATTTGAAAACTACTAAATTTGAGCTAAAATACTAAATCGCGATGCGGAATAAGTTTAAAATTAAGTCAACCTTTACTATAAAAATTAGGCCAACTTAATAAAATCTTACCAGGTAAGTTCGCATACATAATACAAAGTAGACGCATTCCTAGTCTATCTCTATAACAACCTTCTACAAAGCCTTGTTTTCTCAGTCCCCCTTTACTTCCTGCTCTGTGGATGTACTTTGCGTTGGCAGACAGGCTCTGTTCCTGGATAGACCATAGAACTGTAGACCTTGCGAACACTAGCACAAGAACCCTGTGGATACTAGAATCGTGTGGCGTAGTGGGACGCAGTGGCTGAACTGCCTATGGACACAGTTGACAATGACTTGGATTTGACTGCGGGAGCTGATCCGTATTCGAACTGAACATCACGGTGAGTATCACTATCGCCAAAAAAGACTTCTTCTTCTTCTCGTGTCACTAGTTCTTCGAAATAGTGTGGTGAAAGGATATTAAGAGCACCTCAAAGAGAATTCTTTCGAGCACTTGACACATATTTTAGAAAAACTTGAAGACTTTGATATAGCTTTTTGACTCTTTTGGAACCTCAGAAAAAATACTTTACTAGATGGTAGAGATTTCGTTAGAGCTGGATCACTCTAACTAAATCTCTACCATTTGCACCATTATGCAATTTTTCTCTCAAATGTATCTAAAATGTAACTTCATATTATCTAGTCCGAACTGGCGACAGGAGGCCTACCAATTGTTATAACAAGGATAGCCTTTTTAGTTATTTTATTGAAGCGTCAACATAGCTCTATCTCAATTAATCGGTGAGGTGAAATTGAGTCATAGTGACAACAGGAACAAATTCACGCATGCATTGAAAATTCCACCAGAAGTCACACATCCTGTGGTTTTTGTTTAAGGTTTAAGTTGATCAGTTAAGAGTAGGCTACCAAGCAAGCTTCATCATGCTTTAGGGCTGATACAGACCGCCTGCATGTGGTAGGCTTGCAGACTGCATTTGACTGCAGTCAAAATGCTGTTGAGCTGATTGCATAGTCGCGATGCAGTCCTGATGCAGTCCAATAACACGACAATGTCACTACAATGCCATAAAAGTGCAGTTTCTATTGCAGTTACATAAATAAAAAATAAAAAAAATTGAAAATTACACACAGTACTACAGCACAGTATCTCACTAAACAAACCTTGGACCAAATAACCAGCATTATGAAATATTTCATATAATAATCTAACTCAAAGAATGAAATGAAATGAAATGAAATGAAATGAAATGTATTTATTTGCCTGAAGTATGGTAAAATAAGGTCATAAGTATAATAAAATTGGTCTCACACACTTCGTCGATGACCGACATGCAAAATTATATAATTAAAAATAAATTCACAAAACATTATAGAATTAAAATAAAATTAGAAAAAAAAGAATGTCAGCAAACAATGTCCTACTCAATCTGAATCTTGAATTGGTAGTAAAAGATCTGAAGGGATACGTACAGTGCAAGGGGATCAAAGTCGTCAAGCTGTTTTTCTGTTTCTGTTTTTTGTTATAAACGTTTTTGTTCATGTTTGTTCTTGGTGTGAATTGAACTCGCAATAAATCGAATTTACTCATTTATCTTCACACCTTATTAAAATTAAGCTTCAAAGCTACAAAAACTCGCTCAATATTCATTATTAAATTCATCCTCACTTCCAAATCAAGTTATCGTCTAATCTCCGTTTCAGTGATTTTGCATACAAAACCTGACCTACATCTGCATTCATTGCTTGTTCCGTATGCCGCCTACGAGCGCGCGTTGCTTCACGGCGATCCTTGTGCATGACTCATATCAAAAACCTCATCTGCACCAAATAGCAACTAATCATGCCAAATTCGACCGCATTCCATTGAGATAGGTATCAAGTTTGATTGGTTATCTTTGGTCTACGCGGCTCGTAGATGTGCTACGAAGGTTGTAGCTATGTCTCATCTATTAGTGGAATAGGTTCTAGAGGAGTGTCTTTGACCCTGTGTGGAAGGTCTAGTTTGACTCCTAAATAGTGAATCATAGATGTTGTAATTGATTTTTGGTAATGGTTGAGATAACACAGGTGATTATATGCATTAACTTTATGTAGGTATCATGACAAATTTTATTTAAGCTAAATGTAATGCGATCGTTTTTTAACGGCATCCTCAAAGATTTTGAATATCACAAAATCTAAAATGATGAATCCCGTGTTAACAGCTTAGTACAATTTTATTGCATGTACTTGCTGAATAAAGATGACGTGACTATCAATGCAAAAATCTGCTCAAACTCACTTTCTGTAAAACCAATAATTTTATTTATTTTAGTTACAAAACCAATTGACAAATCAAAATATAGACTGATACAGTAAGACAATATGTAAAAGAAACATCATCATCACCGACTTCGCAATCTTTACAACTTCGTCGGTCCATTGGGTGGAGTACCGACATTTTGTCTTCTAGTTTGGCCATAACCAAAACCATTAGATACATCACTTATCTTGCTTATTCCTTTCACGAAACTTTATTCAAAATCACTTCTTCATTACCATCTGCTACCAATTGCAAAGATGGAAGCCAAACGCCATCAATCTATCTAACCACCTAGGCAGCGGCATCGACTACAAACCTACAATCTATGGCACATATACGCGAGGGGGGACGACCGCGCGGGAGGGGAGGGGAGTGCAACTTTCACTAGCGCGGCAATGACCATGCGAGTGTCAAGTGTACGACCACCACTGCCAAGAGTAGGGTTAGCTTCGATAGCGAGACTGGCTGATGTTGCTTCGGAAGAATTTGTTACATGACACTTAGACTAGTAGGTAAATAGCAACATTTGAAATGGTGGCTCTTCTGGGGATACTCCGTAATATTTGGATGTACTTAGAATAGAACTACCCTCCCTTATAAATATAAGAGTCTTGAGCTACGAAAAGATAAGAGGACCAGGGAGTGTCTACCGGGCCTGGGGATCAAAGTCGTGAAGCTGCTTCATTTTATGTTTTTCCTCGAGGGATAACGATTCATGCGACGTGTGGCACTCACACTCAAAAAGAGTTGTGAATTTCAACCATATCTGAAAAAAAAAAACAGAAAGAGTTTTCGTTATTTTCAGCTATCATAAAAATTATAGAAGATTATCTTAAAATTTACTTTTAACTGTTTTACGATAACTGGAATAACATAGGTATTAATATTTCTTGATAAAAGAAATTTCTGTATCATATTACATTGACTATTTTATTGACTTCATCGTTTTGGGCCATCGATTTTGTAACACAACGTTATACGAAAACCAATCGCGTCATCCATCCCTCCCAAAGCTCAACCAATGATTGTGTTTCGCCACAGTAGCTGGTAGCTGGTGCTGACTCACAGCAGCTCCAGGGTTTTCTCGTTAGCAGAGCCAGTGTGTAACTAGACACCGAAGGTTTTGCAATAGCGTGACGAATTGATTTGTTTACCTGTCTGTTTAGCAATGCGAAAATGATGAGTTTATTCAGGTAAAGTAAAAAAGCCTATTTCACATTTTCGTGACTTCATAAATTCATCTTTATTTGACAGCCTTCACAGCTCAGTTGCTAACCTACCTTGCTGCGCTGTAGGCCGTGGGTTCGATCCCCACCGAGAATAAATATTTGTGTGAAGAACATAGATGTGTGTTCTCTCTGGGTGTTATTATGTATTATAAGTATATATTTACAAACAAAAAAACATATTTAAGTATTATATCAGCTAGCTGGTTCCCATATCAAAAGCTTTGCTTAGTTTGGGGCCAGATAGTGTTGTGTGGAAAGTCCACCAATATTTATTTATTTAGTTTATCAATCCTATTCGACTATTAATTGTTTATCAATTCTATTGCACTGGCCTGCCACTTGCTTCAACCATTGGCTTCAGCCCTCCCACGTCTTCTCATTGGCCACAATCTCATACAAACTACTTGCTAACCAGCATTAGACTAGTAGTAGTAGTTTGGTTTAGTAGTTTATGTACATTTTTAAACTTTGAGAACCCAGTTTCTTTAAAAACTTATGAAGTATTTGTGGACTTGTTTTTCATATTGCTCTTTTCTGTGTTTTGCACATACCTACATAGTTTGCATTCTTGAGATGAACATGAGAAAATACAACCTTCATTTTTAGGATAAAACTGTATCCTCGCTAAAAAAGCATATTAGTTATACATTTAGGTTCTTCGGAACCAGCACTTATGTTATCACTTATAAATAATGACTGTATGATAAATTATGACTGTACAATTATGTTTATTGTCGACTTATCACCCGCTACAAAGACGAACTGCCAACAAACAGGTACCTACACATACTACAGTTGTAAAGTTGTTTATCCTCGTGCACGCACGCGCGGACGTTGCCCAGCGCATGCGCGGTGAAAGCGGCCATCAGCTGACCGTACCTACCTACTAGCAGGATTCTAAGGCTCATTCTAAACACTACAGTCAGACACATAAGTCCTAACCCCACAATAGCTTACCACCTTAATACCTTTAAACTGCTGCGTTGGTATCAATGTATCAAGGTATCACTACGACCTAGAAATACGTATAACAAGTATTCGGAGATCATGCAAAAGTTTGTCCCAACGCCAAACAAACAATTCTCGCACCTCTGTAGGAATACGATCCAAGCGGATCTAAAAAAACAAAATTCTTGACCACCGCAACGATTAAGTCTGAAATAACTATGCATTGACTCGCGATTTTTTTTAAAAACGAAACCTAAAAAAACTTAATTACATAACCTTAGAAAACGCATATAAAAAAAATACAAATATTACAAATACAAATATTAGCGACCTCTTCCAGTCAACTAACACATTAGCACTTTACTCTGCATAAACTGATATAAACTGTCAATGAACTCAACGCGGGAAAAGTCGCGGATAGTCAGTAGCCTTGTATTGAGAAGTATCGAAGGCAGTATTTCCATCATTTTCCTCAGCACGTAGGGCCGCGCCTAACATTGTCTCGCCGGAGAAAGCTCATCCGACCAGCGGCAGACCGGTCTAGCTCAGCCCCGCCAGACCCAGACCTAATTCCAGCTACACGCTCCTGTGACCTGCTTGGAGTTCTGAGAACTCTTGTTCTAAGAAAGCATGTCTTTTTGAACTTTCGCGATCGTGCACGGTGAAATTTTAGTCACTGTTGACCAAAACAATAGCGAAAAATATATTAATTTTGGCTTTAAAATACAAAAAATACAAAGTATTTGGTATATCGTTATTCCATGTATTACAGCAGCATATACCTACGGGTGCGCAGTACCCTCATCTCCAAATTATCATAATGAAAAAAATGTTAGGAAGGAAAAGAGCAGAATAGAAGAAAAAGGCTTCACAATATCAAAGTCAAAGTCAAAAGGTATTTATTCAATAAAATCACAAGGATCACTGCCAGGATGCCATTTCCACGCGACTAAAGCCTAGAAGATATCAGCCAATGAACTGGCCAAGAATGTCGACCTTATTAGGCTTGCTCTAGATCTTCTTTTAGAAAGAAATCTTGGTAACTTCCAGCAGAGGTACGCTTAGAAAAATAAAATGCAAAATAGACACCGCGTTCGCGTCTCAATTTAGCAAAAGAAAAGTTTGAACAACGATTGTTCTAAAAAACAGTAAACGTGTACATAAAATGATAGCTTGTGTGCTTGTAGAGCTGAGTACAATCTGAACCTATTTTATTTTCACATCGCACTTTTTTATTTTAAAATCAATAAAATCTCGAACATCACCAGCCTACACAATACCCTACACATGCATCAGCCCCACCTGATACAATAAAAGTCATCATTCATTGTTCATAACAAAATTACACCACATAAAGATCGATAAAAACATCTTTTCAAAATTCCCACACACATGTTTCTTTTTTTTTAACCATACCTGGCGATGTGGCCAGAAATTCAAATATTGACTGATTGAAGGGTCTATAGGACATCTGTTCCCCATTGTGGGATGGAGAAAGCTACACGCGAGAAACCCTTTACATCCTTTTCGGTAACATGTGTAGTGTAACTTTGTATTAAAAGATATTGAAAAGCCAAAAATGCGACTGTAATTTACTTTCGAGCGTTTTGTAAATTGTATGAGTGTATAAAAGATGACAGTATTGCGGAAAGCTGGTGGAACTTTAATACTTTTGTTGATGAAACAACAGAAGCAGATTAATCACGGATTTAAAAATAAGTAATAAAAGAAAAAATAATGAAAGAGCGTAATATAATTGAAAATACCAACTACTCAAATCCTCAAACTCGGTGAATATTCAGGTATTCATCAGGTCTCTTGGTAATAAAAATATGTTCAAATATTACATTTGACTGATTTTGAAGTAACTATTCTTTCTTCGTTTCAAAAGACTTCAACGCGCTCTTCTAGGATGTATACTCTTAGTGATATTTTTTTATTCCTATGATCTTAATATCTTTAAATCCAATCACTTTAATTACATATCGTTATCGTATCATTGAATAGCATCAGTTGGTTTGTGTAATTTTCATTCAAAAATCATACTTTGCTCCCATATTTTTTCCTCCATCTCCAACTGCACCCTAATCAACAAAAAATATCTCACAAAATAGAATAATCAGTTAAAAAATCTACCCCATAATCAGTTAAACATTCAACCCTTTACTTATCCGTGTGAGCCGGAACGGATATCGATTGATAAGGCCGGATACCGGATGCCGGATCGTGTTCGATATACGACACCGCATCAGTGGGTTAATGGAGGTGTATTATTTGATGGGAGTATGTGGTACCTGCTTATGGTGTTTTATCAGATGAAGGAAGTGCTGAGTGTATGAGAAATGCGATCTGAGGCCGAATATACAGATTTGCACGTGGTTCATCACAAACATCTGAAAAAAAAAAACATTTTGTCTGTCTTTATCGAATTCACGGCTACGAACGGTAGGCAAAAATCGGGGCAGGTAAGAACGGGAGAAGTAGTAAGAGCTAATTTTAAATCGTTAAAAGCCTTATCGGCCTCGGGTGTCCACTCGAATGGAGGGGCACCCTTGCGAGTAGAGGTAAGAGTATTTAAAGGTCCCGCCCTATGACTGAAATTATTTATGAAGCGTCGATAGTAAGATGCAGTGCCTAAAAATCTTTTGACATCTTTACGACAAACAGGTGTAGGGAAATCTACAATAGCTTTTACTTTGTCGGGGTCCGTGCGCAAGCCGTACTCGTCAATGACGTGACCTAGATACTTTAACTGCTTCCTAAGGAATTGGCATTTGCCCATATTAATCGTGAGTCCGGCTTCGTGTAGCCGATCCTTGACTCTCTTGAGTAGCCTAACATGATCCTCAAACGTAGAGGTAAATAATATTATATCGTCTAGGTAAATAAATACTTTATTATCGAATTCAGGGCTGAACAACCTGTCCATCAACCTCTGTTGTGTACTGCCGGCCGACGTAAGACCGAAGCACATTCTAGTGTAGTGGAATAGACCGCGCTCCATCACTGTAAAAGCAGTTTTTTCCCTGGACTCCATCGAGTCCAACGGAATCTGATGGTAGGCCGCTTTTAAATCTATAGAGGATAGGTATTTGGCGTTCCTAAGCTGATCCAGTATATGGCTGATGTAAGGGAGTGGGTAAGCGTCATGCTTCGTTACTTCGTTCAGCTTCCTGCTGTCCAGGCAGAAGCGGAATGTACCGTCGGATTTCGGAGCTAGAGTGACTGGGCTACTCCACGCGCTGTTGCTAGGTTCAATGACACCGTCCTTCAGCATCTGATCAACCTGCCTGTTGACTTCGGCTAGCTTCTCTGGTGACATCATGTAGTAGCGTTGCTTGATCGGTGGATGGTCACCAGTGTCAATCTTGTGGGTCACGAGATGAGTCATTCCTAAACCTTTCTTCTCTGCAGAAATGTCTTCGAACTGACGCATGATTTCCTTCGCTTGCACCCGCTCCCTCTCATTCAAAGAACCAAAATCTCTTAAGTATCTATCCGTTGTAGCTATAGTATCTACATGTTCAGTAGGATAAAAATATTCGCTGTCTTTCAACAACGAGAGAACGTCTGGCGCTATATTAAACGCTTTCCAAAAGTTTATACCAAAAATAAGCTCAGTGGAGACTTCAGGAACTATGTAAAACTTAACAATAGCAGTTTTCTTTGCTACCGTGACAGGCAGAAGAATATAGCCAGTCACGGGTGCGAAAGAATCATTAGCAGTTTTAATATAATTTAAATCAAAAGAATCATGAATAGTAACTAAATTTTTGAAGTGTCTGATAGCGTCACTACCTATAATAGAAATTTCAGCACCAGAGTCCATTAGGCCTCTGTATTCAAGATCATAAACTGATATAGTAAGAAAAGGGCGTTTATCATCACTTTTTATTTCGTGAACCAGCGGCGGCGAGGATTGCTCCTTGGAAAAGAAACGTGCAACAAATTCTAACCAAGCTTTCCAATCATTAGCATGTCTACTACCCACTGGATGTGCATCAGGACGTTGCTGGTTCACTTCCTCAAGTTTTTTGAGACCGCAGACCCAGAAGCTTTGTCGGTTGAGCATTTCGGACAAGTTTTGAATGTTGCTCCCTTTTCTCCACAACGATAACATACTAAACTAAAAGGAGCTTTGCAAATACTCAGACTATGACCATTTACTCTACAACGGACACAGAAATCATCATTAGACTGAACCGCTGCCACTCTGGGTCCGGGGTGCTGAGATGAGTTTTTATAACCTAGATCTGGTGCTAAAGAGAGATTGTTACTCCGGGGGGGTTCTGTAAAAACTTCAGAGCGTTGCTTAGCATGCTCTAATAGCCTGCATTTGCTTTTCAATTCCATCCATGACTTGACAGGGCTTAGCGCCAATTGTGTTGTATAGAAAGGTCTAACATTGTAAAGAACTATATTCAACTTTTCCTCATCTGAGATAGACTTTGATAATCTTGTAAAAAAGTTTTGCATAATGCTTAGGTAATTAATAATACTTTCATCTCTACCTTGGGTACGCGATCTGATTTCCTGCATGAGCCTGTGATCATAATCAAAAGGTAAATACTCCTCCAGTAACAAAGACTTCAATTCATACCAATCATTGACATCTAGTCTGACAGCACGGTACCAGCACAAGGCCTCATCAGTGAACAGTTCAGATGATGAATTAAAAAGTTTAGTATCAGAAACACCCCTTGACAGACATAATTCCTCCAGTCTTTGCAAGAAAGCTTTAACACACGTCTTCCCATTAAATTTAAGATTCAAGGTGTGAATAGCAGAATACTTACTACAACTTGCATTACTGGTTGATTTTATCTCTGTTTCAGGTCTAGAATTTGAAGCACTATCATTACTATCATTAGCTATGTCAGAAGGAGCTGATGAGACTGCACTCTTGAAATTGCAAAAGATATTATCTAACTTCTTCAACAACCTTCCCAAACGCTCCTGCAAAGTTGTGTATGAAGACAACAACTCATCAGTATCACATGGTGTAACCAAACGCCCAAACCTATGAAACAGATGGTGGCCTAAGGCTTGTACTCTATTCAAAATCTTCAGGGAGCATGGCTTCATGGAGGCACCAGCAATCAAATCATTGAGACTATCTAGTTTAGTACGAATTACTGCAAGTTCAGAAGAAATCTCAAACTCAGTACTAACAACTTCATCAGAAGGAATTTCCTTATTCAGGTCTCGAACCTGAACCCTCAAAGCGGTGACGGTATCCCCCGCTGGTTTAGCGCCCCTGATTTTAACTTCGTATTCCAGCTCATCCTTAGCCAAGACATTGAAAGCAATTGGTCTTTCTTCCAACATTATGAATGTATAGAACAAAAAATATTAAAATATTAAAAAAACTCAAAATTTTTGAGGTATTGTTTTAAAATAAGATTCAGTATAGGTAGCTAGATAGTAATAGAACTCAGACTGACCAAACTTACAAGAATAAACACACTTTTACTATGATAAAAAATAAAATCTGAGTTTTCATTCAGCCTAGCCCGGACCAATTATTTCATGAGCTATATTTGACCAGAAAAAAGACTTTTTTTAAACTTTTAGCCACGCAATCACCTGTCCCTGTTCGGGCGCCATTATGTAACATATTTTCCTATAACCTAGGGGTAATCTAGGGTAAATAAACACAACTATATTTACTAAAAATAATACAAGCTTTATTTTTATTGCCTAAGTGTTTTTATGTACAATTCTTGTTAAGAAAAGGTTATGCATATGATGTTAACATTAATATTAGTGCTCTGAAATCCTAAATACCTGGGGGAACACAAAACTTATAATTATAGTGTGTGTACACAGTAAAATACAAAATATGATATGGATTGGTGAAGCGTTTGGTCAGAGCTAGGCTAAAACTTACTCTCTAGTATTTATCTGAATCGATGGCTCTTATACGAATGATATACCGCAACCAGGCGAGGTAGAACGTCGACGAATTTCACGCGGGCATCGGAATTGCCTCTGACTAACCTTTTGGGGAATATTAAATGGGTCCTCAGAATGAATGTAGCTACGAGGTAACTATGTGTAGTCTACCACGAAGATAGTAAGAACTTGGCGGGAGCAACCACTTCAATCCCGAAGCAGCTTGGCGAAAGGCAACTGCCGGCGTCTGAGGTATCTGAGGTTGGCACCGAAATGCGCCGACACACGACTGGGCAGGGATTCAGCCCCAGGGTACAGCCTTTTCTGATCGACCAAACATAAAACTTGAATTAGAACTGACTCACAGAAACACGAGAGAAAAAATCCACATATCACAATCTCTCTTCGGAACTCACCAGGCCTCGAAGTATGATCACTGAATATAATACAACGACGGCGCGTTGTCGGACAATTAAGTCTCGTGCGTCTCGTAATCGACGACGGGTTATTTATTTAGTAAATAACAGAGAATTAAATACTATTCTCTGACGATTCGAATATATCGACCATCTATCCAAAAATATCAGTTATCATTTGTCGTGTCATGTCTGCGCCATAGACCTCATAGACCATTCATCTACTCAACTCGATCGTACATGACCGATTCTATAATTCGGACAATCGAGATACCCGATGAAACAAACGAACAAGATTACGTCAATTCGGTCTTAATGAATCAAATTAAAAATCCTTATAATCCTCCAGGAATGATCCCGAGGAATCCAAAACAAGTTAAAACTGTATCTATCCAATAAAACTGAACAATAATAAAACGCGATTAATCGACTCGATATAATTGTTCGAAATCGAAAATCACTATCTAAAAAAAACAACATACCATAGACTTTTCTACACTCTACTTTTTCAATTAGGCTTGCCAGCAACTGAACAGTAATTCGCTCAAATCGGATGATCGATAATCGATCGACCGAGGGAAAAAATGATTTGAATGAATAAAAACGATATATCTGCCTGACTTGAGTTTCCACAGAGGATCGTGAACAAAATGCAGTGGATTACTTAGTATTACCATATCTAATTATCGATACAATCAATATTCGACGCTCGCTCGTGTAACACGGCAACACCAGCCTATCAGCTGTTTCGTACACAACAAAATTATGACAAACTCGTTAGACAAAATGGTTTTTATAATGGTGATATAACGTTATAAAATGGTGTGTATAAAATTACAATGGCTCGCGACTGAGTTATGTGTCGCGCGAAGCGCGACACATAACGAATTTTCTGTTTAAGGCGCCAAGGTTCACGGATGAGTTCTTATGGTAATAAAACTATCTCAATGAAAGGAGTATTCAAAATTCAATGGCGCGTAAGTTGAAAAATCTATGAAATTTTATATCTTCTATATTAATGGTTTTCAGTAAAAAAACGGACGTTACAGTCAGCGATCAAGACTTCATTTTTCATTTTATCAAGAATCAAAATATGCAATGGACCCCGCACTAGGGCTAAGTCTGTATCGCGGGAGAGCTATAAAGGTTTACAAAAATTGTTATTGTGTGGCGAACAACTATGACGTGATTTATATAATACCTATAAATACAAAACCTAAAGAATATATGCGCTTCTAATAGTGATATAGAGATACAAACTACAACCTTTTCCAGAGACTAAACAGGATCAAAAACGAACACAAAACTCAACAAGCTTGAACAAACAGCTTAAATTTTAACAAAAAACTATACAAATTTAAACAACCAATTTAAATTTTAACAATAAGATCAAAACGGTATTTATTCAGTACAATCACAAGGATCACTTTGAAACGACTTATAACTTGGTGAATCTAGCGCCAGTTCCTCGCGACCAAAGCCTTATAACAAGCAAACTATATACAATGACGTTTTTCAGAGAGCTACCGAACAAACATAGCAGTATATTTAGATGAGGTAGCAGAATAAAGGATGTTCCCCACGCGCGGTACAGTTAAGCCGGCGAAGCGCGAAGGCCGTTCGGTGCTCGCGGTGGCGGCCACGTGCCCAGTCCAGTTACTCCCGACTTGTGTTAATAGCGTTATGATTTAGAGGCTTATGAATAAGCAACAGTACTGCTTTATGCTTGTTGTATGCCTGATCTTTGTAGGTGGCTTATTGTTAATTCATTGCATTTTGAACGAGCGAAATAGATGGAGGTAATTGGGCAAATTTATATCTGATTAAAAATGTAATGTTATCTTGACTTTTAGAAGATAGAACTTGATATTTCGGTTACCAAATTTTTTTGTACAAAATTAGTTTTAGCACATAAATTCTCATTCAATGAACATAATTGTTTTTATAACTGTACCTCGTTATTATAAAGAGGAATGGGCAAACTAATAGCCATAAGTTTGTTGCCTGTTGTTCTAGGCTTTGGTCGCGTGTCACCTAACTTTAAGACGTTTCAAAATGATCCTTGCGATTTTAGTGAATTTTATTAAACCTTTTGACTTTGACTTTAATATGAGTTATGCTTGCAGGCTACATTTTTTGTGTATCATATTTTTATGTCTAATAAATAAATTATTATTACAAAAAAAAGTAATAGCTTCAAGACTTTGATCACCTGACACGGTAGATTATCCCCTTATACTTCTTAATAGCTTAAAAAAATCTTGAGTTAGTACTGAACTCGAGTTTTTGGGGATGTCTAAGGGAGGATGCTAGACTCACTTTACTTTATTTGGCATATACCCACTTGCAAGTTACAATACTCGGTTCATCGTAAAAAGGTTTTGAGTGATTCACGTAACTTACTGTATTTGGATTGCAACTATAAACTTGAATACAGAATAATCTCAGCTGAACTATAAATGATAGCGACGTTGATGACAGCCACTCTCCGCTTTCCATGGCCACGCGCCATCGCGCCCGCCCCTCGAAAATATCAGTTTTCCATCGACAAGGGAAAGTCGGACTCATAATATTGACTGATTTACCTCTTTATCAAGAACTTTTGTTGAATGAACAAGATAGATTTTATTGACAGTTGTGAAGCTAAATGAAACCGCTTACAAATAAAATTTATAGATTTGTATAAATTTTATTTGCAAAGTACATTGATGTAAGCAATTCTTGGGCTTTACGTGTTACTTTAAACTGTCTTATTAAAATGGTGGGTTTGATATACAGGGTTACAGGAAAAGTCGTGCTAGATCCGTTAAGGGCGTGGAGTACCCATCATTCCTGACATATTTCACTATGAAACACCCTACCCTAAACTAAACCCTTTTCGAGATATTCGACTTTTAATTTTTTTATTGAAAATTGCCGATTTTTAGGCAATTAAATTTATTTTTGGTTGTTTTGTGTATCTTATTATTATTATTATTGCATTTTTACATGTGTAATTAGATGCTTTAGGACGTCAATCATTAAAATAGTGCATAAGTTAATTGAATAGACCGTAGTAGACAAGTGAAAGTTAAGAAATAAAAAAAAAATTAGAAAGTTTATTTTTCTCTAAGGGATATCTAAAAAAAATATTATGGCAATTCTTCGGCAGATGTTTTTAAAAATATCTACGTTTCATCAGCTATCTAACGAGGTATAATAATCTAGGGTTTTATTCAATTGCATTGAAAAAAAATTAGTTTTATAGGCGACAGTGGAGAAGAAAATTTATACTTAGCCCTAAAAAGTAAAAGTAAAACAATAGGTAAGCATGAAATGTCATTTATTAAAGGTTTTCACACAACTTTTTCTTATTCTACAGTTCATGTTCAACATGGCCGCCTCTATTTCTGATACATTGTCGCATCCTTCTACGGAGACCAGTCTTCACTACTCCAGTGGTCAACGTGGTCCTCATTTTATTTGCTGCATCCACAATCCTTTCTCTTAGGTCTTCCACAGACGAAACTGGATTCGGCTCGCTGTACACAAGACTTTTCATGCACCCCCACACATGAAAATCCATGGGGGTTAGGTCCGGACTTCTTGCTGGCCATGGCAACGGCCCACCTCGTCCTATCCATTTGTTTGGATAATTTGTGTCCAGCCAGTCTCTGACACTTCTCCTGAAATGGGCAGGGCAGCCATCGTGTTGGAACCACATGTCCCTGATCAGGTTGAGTGGCAGATCATCCAGCAAATCACTCAAGTCTGCTCTCAGGAAATTTTCGTAGCTTTCCCCATTTAAATTATCCGGTAGAAAGTAAGGTCCAATCAAATGATTGGAGATAATGCCCATCCACACATTCACGCTGAATCTTCGTTGGGACCCCTTCACTCTTTTCTTATTGGGATTCCTTAGTGCTTTTGGGGCCCAGTAATGGGCGTTGTGATAGTTAGTTATGCCATCTTTATCAAATTTGGACTCATCCGTCCACAAGATATTTCTTAGAAAATCTGGGTCTTCTACGTCAGCATTTAGCATAAATCTGCAAAAGTCCAATCTTCTCGCGGGGTCTCCTTCTTCAATAACGTGTACCGGCGTGTAATGGTATGGGTATAGGCCAGCAGTATGCACTGTAAACCACACTCTCCATTGCGAAAGTCCCAGATCACGGGCAACAATATTAGTGGAAGTAGTCGGATCCGCTCGAAAGCGTTGCACTATCTCATTGTCCTGTTCTTCGTCGTCAATTCGTGGTCTACCCATGTCTGTATTACGTCTCAAAACAGAGCCAGATTCTCGAAGTCTTCGATAAACTCTGTCAAAAACGGCCACATCCGGCACTCGACGACCGGGGTAGCGAGTTACGTATTCGTTGCGAGCTTGCGCAGATACACAATCGCAGTATCCGTAACAAATAAGCATATCAGCATATTCCTCAGGTGTGTAGGACGTCATCTTCAACACTTCCGTATCACAGGTACAAATCAGAGTCCGGTTAACAAGTATAGTAGTCACAAATCAGAAGAAATAGTCCAGAATCACAGCCAAGTCGAGAAAAAGAGCAAAACGATATCACATCTACTATGTACGAAGCACAAAAGCAGACTGACAACCAAAACAATACCCCCTGTTGTATTCCCAGCCCTAACCGGTCTCTACACATTTTTTCTTTCATTCATACCTACATAAATCGTCACTTGTCTCGCTCTCACGGTGTGTCTGAACTTGAAGGACAATAGGCGCGGGACCGTTAGAACTGCTACCTGGAGCGTCCCAACTACTTTTTTTCCACGAAATGTAATACAAACCCTAGATTGTTATACCTCGTTAGATAGCTGATGAAACGTAGATATTTTTAAAAACATCTGCCGAAGAATTGCCATAATATTTTTTTTAGATATCCCTTAGAGAAAAATAAACTTTCTAATTTTTTTTTTATTTCTTAACTTTCACTTGTCTACTACGGTCTATTCAATTAACTTATGCACTATTTTAATGATTGACGTCCTAAAGCATCTAATTACACATGTAAAAATGCAATAATAATAATAATAAGATACACAAAACAACCAAAAATAAATTTAATTGCCTAAAAATCGGCAATTTTCAATAAAAAAATTAAAAGTCGAATATCTCGAAAAGGGTTTAGTTTAGGGTAGGGTGTTTCATAGTGAAATATGTCAGGAATGATGGGTACTCCACGCCCTTAACGGATCTAGCACGACTTTTCCTGTAACCCTGTATATTTATAGTTCACACCAAAATAACATCGAAAAAAAAACAGCTACCTACTTCTTTTCTATGGAAAGTCTCCATAGAAAAGATAAGCCATACACTTCATTAGATGATACCATTCAAAGAGATGTCGTAATGTCCCCAAATACTTAAATAAAACAAAACTTGTACATCTCAGGTTGGCTGACGAACAAAACACTAGATTTTCATCGGTATTTTATTTTTAAAACATGCTATGTCTATATTTGAGTATTTACATAGAAACGGGGCCTAAGCCGTTATAATCGCATAGTTTGTATACATGAATATTATTTGAATAATACAAAAACTTCTAGATGTAGTCCAGTGTTAATTGCAAGTAAGTGGAGCAATAAAGAAGATGCTCAATTTTGGGTTTATAAGCCTTAATGGCAGTCGATTATGGTAATCCGGTCATTTATCTACGGATTCTGCAAAAGTACGGATTATGATCGGGCTTCATTGCAAGGAAACGGTATTTTAAATATGCAGACGGTGTAGTCAGTTATATGCTTGTATATGATTATTCTATTTCAAGTCATAAGCAACCACCAGTCCTTTATAGATTGTCACAGTGACCCAACATCCCAACGGTTCCCAGCAACCTTTACTGGATCGTATTTTCATCTAATGAGGGACCAGCCACTTATTTGCGTTATTTATGTGCGTATACTAATAATGTTTGCCTTCTAAATATGAATCTAAAAAACCCATAATAAGAATTCTGAATTACAAAGATTTAATATAGTCCCAAAAGTTATTACCCGAGTGGGATTTGAACCCACGACCTTCCCCTTGATACGGGGCCGCGCTAACCAACTGCGCCATCGGATTCCAATCGCACTCGACGAATAACTCAGGGACATTCTTTGTGATTTTCCTTAAGTGTAGTAAACACTATAAAAACAAATAAAAATTAATTCTGAATTAGTTATAATTATGCTTCAGAACTATTCTACCTAGCTGACCTTATAATCGAAGAAGCAGAAAGCTTGGATACATTCCGTGATTAATGCTCAGTACCCTGAGTCCAAGTTGCACTCACTGTTGTAGGATGCGAGTGAGCATTTTCACTATAAACGCCCTTAGCGGGCGTATTGAGAACTCGGTGAATCCATACCAACCCCACTCAGATTTGTTTGCATTGCACAAAAAACAATGCGTAAATCTGACTCAGCACTCTGAGCTTACTGAATTAACTCAAAGTCAAAAGGTTTTCAATTAAATCACAAGGATTACTTGGCAACATTTTAAATATTGGTCAATCTATGTCTCAGTTCCACGCGACCAAACCGTTCTTTTGTATGATCCTTACGATTGTTCTTTTGAAATAGCAGACATAAAGCGAATATACTCCAAACTTTTCCTGGTTTAAATCAAACATGTACCGCTGACAAGCAAACTGATCTTAAATCTTATATGCCGGCTCGCTCGTACCTTGGCTTTCGATGTAGGTTTCGCGGCCACGTGGGACGGAGTGGGGAGGAACGTCTCAAAAAGTGAAATGTATAACTGTACTTCTGAATCAGACTAATAAAACATACTTAGGCGGTACAGGCAAGTTGAAAAGCGGACTTGATGAGCTAAAGCTGTAGACAGGTACTTAGCAGTGAATACGATTCTGCGGCAGATTATGAGTAAACCGCAATTCAAATGAGTTTATTTTTTACAAGATATATGTAAAATTTTGACCGCAATCTCACCTCATGTTAAGTGATGATGCGGTCGACGGTGGAGCATTCCCTATTATTTGTTTTTAAAGAAGCTAAAAATTGCCAGGTGCTTAATAAAATACACTCATGACTGTTATTTTCAGGCATGGTGGACATCCCTTAAATCAGTTTTTAATAATACGTATTTCAGTGCCTATTTAATATGTACCTTCTATACATTTGCCAAAAGAATTTATGCAGTAGATTAGTTATAAGTCTGTTTCGCTGTATTGAGTTAACGATAATGGCATAATGATTGCTTTGGCTCTTCCGTCGATTATAATTCATACACAAAGTAAATAGTATTTAACCTATTTGCTTTGATTCGGTAGTTATTCTAATCGTTTTCGGTCTTTTAAAAGTATTCGCAGTAGTTCGGTAATGGTTTCAAATCTGCTATCTATTCAAGATTTAATTACGGTTATTCCAAACACAAACTATTCAAGCAAATGAGTGGGTTGAGATCCAAAAGTCGTCAAATTGATCACCTTTGAAACATCTTGTATACCTACTAGGTGTACCGAGCTGCTAATTCCCAGCAACCAAATTTAGAAGAAGAGAAGAAAAGTAGAAGTTCTTGTAAAGTAATAAAAAATAATATTAATACAAGTTATGAGGGGAGAAAAGGGATGATTACTGTATCAAAATACCGCAGTATTTTTTAAGAGTAGAGGTAACCGCTTAACTACAGGTTGGCGTGCTCATAAAATTGGGCACTCTCATAAAAAAATGAATGTTTTTCACTTAAATGATAGCCGAAGCGTTCAATTGAGGACCCGCCTACCTCAATCAAACTTATATAAGGGCAACAATATTGCAAGTCGGACAATCCCACCTACAGATTCCGGTACTCTAAGATGAAACTTTCTTCGCGTGACGTCATCTGAATGCATCCGCCACGACCAGGATGTCTGATGCCCTAAATTAGGTCACAGCGTTCGTGGAAACCTAAAAAGGTAGCTATCGATTTTGGTGAAATTATGGCTTGGAATTTAAATATATCCTTTGATTAAATAGGATTTTTTTATGCGAGATTTTTGGTGATCAGTGAAATGTTACTTAATTAATGTGGTTTAGTTTAGTGTATTCTTCCTTTAGTGTAACTTCTTAAACTAGGTGAACCTAGGTGCCGGTTTCTCGCTAACAAGAAACCTTGGTTCATACCAATTGTTTGTATGATGCTTTCAAATCATATTATAAATTTGATTATGTTTACCTTTTTCTGTATGCCTAAGCCTCACTAAACTTCAATAATATATTATATTATTACATTGTAAAAGGATCATACAAAAGAACGGTAGGAACCAAGCCGTAAGTTTGTTGCCTGTTCTTCTAGGCTTTGGTCGCGTGGAACTGGCACCTAGAGTCACCTAGCTTTAAGACGTTTCAAAGTGATCCTTGTGATTTTATTGAATAAATACATTTTGACTTTGACTTTGACTTTGACATAATAAAACATATTAGATAGGTCACAACTTACATAGCAGAAGCAGTCTTCATACAATTGTTGGTCAAAGTCTACAGTCAAACTTCACAAGTTGTTTCAGGCCTGTTTCAATCATTTTGAAACGTGACAAGAAATCAAGAAACACAACGAACAAACGAATTCCACAAAACCTAAGTTCACGTAGACCGTAAACTCTATACCCATAGCCTCAAAGCCACCACCAAAAAGCCTTTAATGGGTTCCCAAAACCCCAGATTGGGGTCACGCGGGCCGGTCCCGTTATGTGTTACCGGGAGTCGAACCTGCTCGACCACTCGAGAGCTATCATTGGGGGGTATTTAAATATTCGGACGATAAATGAAGGATGCTGTGGATTTTATGCTGTAGTTTTTTGTGAGTTTTGAACGGCTTCTTAGAGTTTGACTACATGATCTGATACCAGTATTCAATTTCAAAAATTAATAAAAAGACACTTAACCTTTTTAATACAGATTAGCCCATTATCTAGAAATGGTTTTCGATATGACAGTCGCCCAAGAGCTCAATATTTCGGCAATTTGCAATTTTATATTTACGACCACGGTTAGCATAAAAAAATTCACTGCTGTACCTACTCGTATATGGCCACTGTTCGATAGTAACTTGGCTAATTTCTCTCTTTACTGATGGACACAAAGATGGAAATATTCGTTGAGTCCGTAGAGATATACCGATGCGTTACTCGAACATAGGAAAAACTACCCTAAAACAGTTCAGCTTTGGTTGAATTTTCTTCTTATTAGTCTTTTGCTACAAATATGGTTTAACAGACGTCCCACCTTAACAGATAGAAGAGGTGTAATCTAGAGTTATGGGACCATCATGTCGGCTTTATTCCTGATTCCAACGAAATTGATTTTATGGTTAATGTTTCCTTTTGGTGCTATGGCTAAAATCATTTGTTTTCATTGTAGTACTAGCATATTACCAAAACTGGCACCTAAATTCACCTAGACGTTTCAAGGTGATCCTTGTGATTTAATATAAAATACCTTTTAACTGAATATCCAACCTTATATACGGTTACTTGAACGTTTCTAGTTTAAGGGAAATTTAAACTTTTATGCATGCAACACTCTAATTATCATATTAGATTACGAATCCAGATCTAAGAATGACCATTATTGTAGGTCATTATATTTCTTTGCTAATTCGATTGTAATCTGTTTTGTGAATTTAAATAAATAAAATAAAAAATATTTTGATGGCATGGTGACTAAGTTTATTGGTTCAGAAAAAAGCCTCATGACTATCTTAATGATAGATGTTTCTTAGATCATTCAGATAGGCGCCAGTTCCACGCGGCCAAGCCTAGAGGAATAGGTAACGTAACCTTTCTACCTATCCATTAGGACCTCATAGATCATGTTCCTGCGTCACCAATAACTCCACTCAGTATTCATACAAAATATATTGATACAAACCCATGCAAACGCACGCACGATCAATATACAAATGCGAGGCACGCCGTTAGTTGTACTACTGCCGCGATACTGTATTTTGTACAAAAAATGCATGTATTTATTACGTGTACATATGCTTATTATTTTATTATCATGACTAGTGGTAGACCGCGCGACTTTGATCGCGAGAAGCTAATGAATCATAAAAAAAAACATAAATAGTTTTTTAGTGAGCGCCTACGCCCTTTAAGAGCGCCTGTGCCTTTCAAACCTCTAGGTTTTGTACTTTCAGATATTTCATGATGAGTGAACTATTCATTTGCAAAATACATATGTATTTAATATGATCATTATCATCAGCACTGAGGCATTCCACTGCTAGAGGATAGGCATGCCATTTCCACTGACTATACCCGTATTTTATTACGTACAAAATTTTTTTGCGTTAGGTAAAGTTAACCTATAAATACAGTTGAAATTCGTCCATTTCAATGTTATGAGTAATTTTATTGTAAATCACCAGCTGTCATATAAGATATAACACGCACGAAAAGGACAGCCTATGCAAGAAAGAGACGGAACTGCCAAATTAAAACAAACGAACTGTAATTTGGCCACAAAAATGTGGTGTCACGAATTCACGAATGAGGTTTACGATGCGCGCGCAACCGTATCGGCTTCGTTGCTACCTCAGCGTTCCTTCAAACCTAGCTGTTGAACCTAAAGCCTCTGAGGCATAGTGCCTGACTGAGGTACCAGAGGGTTTGATTCTCGAGTTAAAACATCTGAAAAAATTTGTACAGGCAGCGACAAAGGTTGATAAACAGTTTTGAATTTTTTATCTAAGGCTTTTTTGTTCAAAATTCACCAAGAAGAGATTTTAACTTTTGACCATCTATTTTGTGCTTAATATTTCTAATTGTTTTTTTGTTTTTATTCTTTTTGCACTGGAAAAAAGGTTCTATCTACTTTTAATTTTTTAATCTGGACTGATACTAAATCATGTTACAAACTATGCAAAAACAGATAAGTACTTATGTCTATTACAAGTCATTGTACCTTAATGTACCTATAGTTAGTGTAACGATGTACCATGTGTGGTCTAATAACGGCGGGCGCGGTCTGTACCCATTCATTATCGTTCAATTACATTTTGGTTTGCTATAATTTATTGAACTTCTTAATAAGTTCGAGCTTTTAACCGGTTTTCAGCAGGAAAAACGAAAATTACTGCAAATATCAAAAACTCAACTGAAATTCTACTGAAATTTACAGATCTTTTCATGGAGTCCAGTCAGTGTGGGGAAATTAAATATTATGAAAAAAAACAATAACCAATTAAGATGAAACTCAGAATAAATATAGTTCGTAACCTGGATTAACATACATATAGGCTGCTTTGTGAACGAAATCATGTGCGAATCCATTATAGGGAAGGAAAAATGTTAGCGATCACTTCTCATACGCGAGCAAAGACGCGGGCGGCAGTTAGTAAAATCATAAGCATCACTTTGAAACGTGTCATTAACTAGGCGCCAGTTTCTAATCAAAAACATATTGTACAACAGTATTTTGATGGCTGGTTTCGGCGAATTAGCATCTCAAAGTGCGCAATTTAAAATTACACACGTTAAGTTCAAAACCACACGTGCTCTGCCGCCGCGCCGACCGACCGCCACAAAGTTCAAAATGTACCTAATAGTGGCACTTCACATCGCTATTCGGTATTCGTGCTTTTATTTGCTCATGTATTTAGGTATTAGTCTTGCACGCAAAAAAAATTATATTATATATTTGCCATTCAGGTGAATAGGGCCACTACACATCGCGACGAATACGCGGACACGAATTATACGAATGTACTGTGTACCAAACCATGACAACACCCTATTAGTATCGTATCGACGTTAGGGTCAAGATTTATAACGTCAGAACTGTCACGTTATCAAACCAAAAAAAAAAACTTATTTATTTAGTTCAATCCCTTTGAAAGAACAGGAACTTACGGCTTGGTTCCTACCGTTTTTTGTATGATCATTATTTCTATATTATATTAAGTAGCTTAACAGTACAACAGTTAGGTACAATTAGGATTTATTTAACACAGATAAATCAACATCAAGAAAAATCAAATTAAACCTGCAAATTAATTAGCTCAAAGTATTTAACGGTTTCAGTGCAATTTAGATTTTATTACTTTTATTTGGAAACCCAGACCGGCGATTGAAATTAACATTTTGTAATTGCCGATTACCGATTACCGGTCCAACTTATTACGTCATTGATGATGAAGGTTTTTTTAGAATCACGTAGCCACAAGAGAAGGCACCTATAATAATAATAAAAATAAATAAATAATAATAATTGACTTTCCGCACAACACTTTCTAAACTTCGTGCAGATCAGATCAAAGGGTCTGAAAATTAAAGTAAGTGGTAGTCAGAGGCAAGTCCATAATTGTGTTTGGATTTGCTTCGGACTACCACTTACTTACTATGTATGGTAACCAAGTTTCCAAGTTCCCGATGCTTTTTTGACAGAATGTATATAATATGAAACATCTACGTTCATCACACAAATGTTTGTTTTCGGGGAGGATCGAACCCACGGCCTACAGCGTAGAAGGTATATAGTGCAGTTGTCTGACGTTCGTCGTCACCTATATGGCTCAGCTGAAAATCAGCTTTGGATAGGAAGCTGCATTCCTATTCAACATTTGTGCTGAGCTGAACGCAAAAAAAATAAGGCATGAGTGAATAGGTGTCTTCTAGACCGTTCTGCTCCATCATTGCTTACCATCAGGTGAGGTTGTGCAGCCAAAGGACAGTCTATAGATTATAAAAAAAAAACAATCTAATGTACAATCTATGATAGGATTGGTGAGTGTGCGGGGCTGACTATTAAGGGGCTGACAACTATCAAACAACTTCTCCCTCGCACGTTTCGATATGTTGAAAGATATAATTTAAGATATAATATATTAGCTTTACTAGTTTTCGTACATAAGAAAACTTTTAAGTGGGTAAACTTGTATCGATCAAAATGAAATTTTTACTAAACTGTGTGCAATGTGATTGCACACAAAATGGTTGATGACGATTTTTCGAAAATGAGTTTAGTGATTTTATAACTTTCAACATGTCGGAACGTGCGAGCGAGAGTCACATTAGCTCTTGTCTTCGCCTTAATATTTCTTGGTCATAATTATTATCCTCTTTTATGCCATGTCTCGGTTCACAAACCTAACCGCCGGTTTCTGAAAGTCGGATCAAAACTAATCGGATGTCAAGTCACTTGCTATCTCTATCTTATTCGATGTAATAGCTGAAATGGCGAGTGACTTGACACCCGATTAGTTTTGATCGAGCTTTCAGAAACCGGCGGTAAGAGTTCTATTCCTTTTTCTGTTATTGGCACATTTTAGTCAATAGAAAAATCATTTCATTTCAAAAGGTTAAAGTAGATTTTAATAGAAATTATTCTCGCCACAACTTTATTAAACCAGTTAAGCTTCATCAACTCTTTTGAATAGAAATTATTATATTCAGAACGAGTTGATGGGATCAACTGTAGTTTTAATTGAGTAGCGTTGTTTATGGACTGATCCAGATTTTTTGACTTATAATGGAGGCTTTGATCTTTTTATATTTCTCGTCGTAATAGTTCCATAGCATATTAAATACTATTAAGAAATATGATGGACTATTCCCTAAAACTTAAAAAGAACCCGTAAGACCGAGTTTTTCAATCGATTAGAGGAAAAAAAATCTATTTAAAAAAAAAATAGGTCAGCAGAAATCTCTTTTTAATTTATAGCACTACTTGATTTTATTTGAACAATTATTGGCTTACAGGAGTAAACCCCAATATCATTCAGAAAAAACGTAACGGCAACTTTACGTATTTGCAAAACCCCCAGGCACGGTAGATATACCCTTAGATTTCTTAGCACCAAGCACCAACTCAAACTTATTTGAGGATGTTTAAAGGGGTAGTCAGAGGCACATCTATTACATTTTGCAGGAGTTGGTATTTCGTACGTTGCAAGTCCATCGCTGCTTGAGTATTAATATAATCTATAGTCACTTTGGTAAATTTGTACCAGTTTTTATTGACACCAGCAATATTTCATGACACGGAAGCGTTAAGCATTCAGCGATCTATAGATCACTCTAACGATCTAAAGATAATTACCGCTTGTTAGGTCAGATGTGCTATAAAGATACGCGGGATCGAAAGCGATTGATGAGGTGATGGTAGACTGTGGTACTTATCTATAGACTGAATAGAGAAATTTTGATTTTATCTTTGATCAACTGAAGATTTGGTAAATCCAGGATACTTTAAAACTTGTACTAAAAAGATTACGCTTGGTTTTGGTCGCGTGGTTCTACATTCACCTAGCTTTATAACTTTTCAAAGTTATCATTGTGATTCAATTGTATAAATACCTTTTAACTTTGATTGCCGTTCTGATGAGAGAAAAAATGGCTACACAACTCAATAGTAGATCTGCCTTCAGTGCAGAGTTCTACCTAGGACAAACATTTGTAGATTTTTGAATTGAAGTTAGATCTTATCTAAATCTGTTAATTTTGTAAGAAAAGATAATAATATTAGAAAAATTAAGTGCTAACATAAAATATTCTCTCACTTTAGATTTAATAGCCCGAAAAGGATGAATACCTCGTTTAGCGCAGTTTCTTCTATAATAAGAACTTACTTTACACTTACTTCAATATCTTGTATCTGGTATCTTTATTTCAAAAATTATATCATTTAAACTACATAGTTCAAGAACTAAAAACCGGCCAGAACAGACATTTTCTTCAAACAAAGTTTAAGCGCGTCGCGTACGCGTCTACGCAAAAGAAAGTTGCACGTGCACACACGCACACGTCACGCACACATGCGCGCCGCTGACGCAGTTCGCACGTCGCGCTCACCTTGATCGTGACCTTTCGGTACTTACCTGTGCGGGTGAAAGCAAAAATATTAAGCTTCTTCTTATGTGAAACAACTTCATTTTTCGGTATTGTATTTTAAGTTTTTTATTAAATTATGCGAAGTTTTACAAAAAGCCTCAAAAATATTTTTACACAACAAATATTTTTGTGTAAGTAAGTATATTTTTACGGGAACTTTTTGCTAAATACATTGTTTGAAGCCTATAAAAATACTTCATTTAATTTATCCTATAAATGAAAAAACTAACTCGGAAACCCTAAAAAACACTGTAGCCAAAAAAATAACCTTAAAAACAGAAAATATTCAATCGCGTTACAGTTCTCATACGAAATGTACTGCGCATTAATTATTCAAAAATATGCCTGAAAATTTACTACAAAAATCTTAGAGGGATAACTGTAATATCAGCCTTAAAAACTCTTTAGCCCGGTTAATCCCTTAGCGTGTGATTAATCAAGGATCTAAAAAAACAAAAGGCAAATCTAGAAATGCATCAAACGGCCGGCACACTATCGAGTGTCGCCTCAAAGATGCTAGATCTACACTATGTCATCTACACTACTGTACTGCCAACCGCTTTCACTTGCAAAAAACTTGCTTAGTCGCCCATTAATGCACAGCTCAATTACTAATTCATTACACACACACACGACACACACACACGACACACACACAACGACAACTTGTCTATCGGCTCGTCGCTGTCATAAAGCGTTACATTACACACACATTGGTGTAAAAGTTTTTTTATGTAAATTCAAAAACTGATACCAAATTTAAAAAATGTATAAAAATGTAATAAATTATTAAAGATTATAATTTGTCAGCCATATTTTTCCAATATTTAAATACTTTTCTCTGTATTTCTAAAAAAATAAGTAAATAAGAATATGAGTATTTGCTTTATTTCAACCGATTACTCAGAGCTATTAGTAAAACCCTAGTAAAATAACAAAAACGCATCGCATCGCGTCACTCGCACATTGATACATGCTGTATACATCATGTCGCGATGCATGTATCGTCACAGCACGCACACATCCCCGCGCGTACCGTCTCCTGCACCTGTCTACGCGCGCACACACACAAAGCTCACAGTAGGTCAGTGTACCGCGCTCGTTCATGTCTTTTCTATTGAAATTAGCTGCAAGAACATCATTAACAAAATAATGGTGTACTTTGGGTCAATTTATATCTTAATTGCTTTTGTACTGTATATTAAATTAAATTGCATATTATAGAAATTATTGCATATTGTATTATCTATTATTATAGAAATTGATGATCTATTTTAGCATGACGGGACAATTCTTTGATTAATATTGAATAAAGAATTTAAGCTCTAAATTATAACAATTTATGAAGACAGAGACATGACATAATTTAAAAATATATTTGTGTTATTCTTTTTTTTTGTAATTTTACTACCATTTTTTTAATTTATTGCATAATAACGTCATAAAAATTTAAAAACTTTCATTTCCTCGAAATGTACAATGTGTATACACAAAAAGTACCTAAACTTTAGAAAACCGTATTAGCGATGCTGCGTTAGATGTAAAAGTTGTCAAATGAGTAAGTAAACAATAGCAGAAGGTAGTGCAAAATGAATCTCATGACGTTGATATAAGTGCCATGGGTTGTTCGTAGTTTTCTATTTGCCAAGTAAAAGTCATGTTACACTTTTGATGTGTACAGACGGGTTTTGCATTAACAACTCAAATTTGAGAGAACTAAATCAAAAGTGTTAGAGATTTGAACGACTTTATGTCGTGTCACCAGTTTCCTTTGAAACAGTGTGGTGAAAGGATTTTAAATGCGCCTCAAAGAGAACTTTTTAGGGTCTACGAAATAACGATTTCCTCACGATGTTTTCCTCACTATTCTTATAACTATAGGAACAATAAGAAAATATATAAATATATAAGAATATAGAATAAAGGGCCGGTTTTACCATGCTCTGTTAGATTAACAAAGGATTAAAGGGCCGTTAAATATGTCAAAATGTACGCGTTTGACAGCTAAGGTTCGATTTAACGGTCTTTTAATCCTTGATTAGTAACTAACAGAGCATGGTGAAACTGGGTCTTAGTAGTATAGTCAATAGTAATATAGTCAATCAATACTAGTAGTATTGACTTGACGGCAGAAATAAGTACCTACTTCTGTTTCTGTCTCGTCAAGTGCGTCAATAACTGTGTTCCGATTTGAAAGGTCCCGGTGCCATTTTAGACTCATCATGAGACTTAACAGCTTTACGTCAAAGTCAAAGTCAAAATATATGTATTCAATTGAATCACAAATATCACTTTGAAACGGTTTAAAGCTAGGTGAATCTAGGCCAGTTCTATGCGAGGCCTAAAATAATAGGCAAAAAACTTACAGCTTAGTTCTTACCATTCTTTTGTATGATCCTTGTTACAATATTATTGCAATTATTGTGATCAAATCTTCCAGAAAGATGTAGAGCATCAGCCTTCAAATAGAAGTCCTCACTCACTAACAAGGGCTTACAATACCCATAACAATGGCTAACTGTACCTACTTGACTCAGCACCTCATTTACAACAGCCACAGACCACGCAACACTTACTATGGAAACGTCATAGCGTACCTGAAAGTTGCTATGGCATTGACCGTGGAATACACCGCACTTAGTTTTGAAACAAGATTCACAAAGCTAATTCTACATGGTTATACAGAATAGCGCATAGTGTTTATGAACCATCGCTTAGACGCTACCTGGGTAATGGATACGCTTGTTTATGTACAGGCTGCTCTTATTTAGCGAGTACTCCTATTTATCTGCATCTGTCAGGAAGTATAATAGCAATAAAGTAGTTTACTCAATATGTGCACTGAAAAGCAGCGCAGCTTTCAGTAAAATGCCTAAATTTACTGTAAATAAAAACAATACTTCAAATTATTCAAATCATTCTAAATACCATAAGGTGGCTAACCTAGAGTTTTATATTTACCTTAAGTACCTGAAGCTTTGTATGAATCTTTTTGAATTTATCATATTAACCATACTCATTTAATATAATATCAGGTTAATAAAAAGCTATTTTAAACATTTAATATCTTAGTATTGCTAATCTAAAAGTACCTTTACTAAAAAACACACCAGCAGTGGAATGAAAGAAACTTAATTGAATAGTCATCTTTATTTTTGATATACGTTATAGCAAGTCAAAACAAACAACTAGTTGTCAAAGATTACAAAGAAATTCAAACTCAAGTCTTCTTACTTTAAGGGCCGGTTTCACCATGCTCTGTTAGATTAACAAAGGATTAAAGGGCCGTTAAATATGTCAAAATGTACGCTTTTGACAGCTAAGGTTAGATTTAACGGTCTTTTAATCCTTGATTAGTAACTAAAAGAGCATGGTGAAACCGGCCCTTAGTCGTTTGCGAACGAACGATAAGCAGACTTCATGAATATAGGCGCGAATTCTTCTCGTAAAAACCATCACATGATAAGTATCGTACTGAAATAAAGCATCCTATACACAAACACCGGTCGACGCGGGAGTGTCAGCTACGTCACAGTAGCCGCACATGCGTCACTCACTCATACCACCAGCATGCATGTGTGTGTGATGGTCAGGTGGAGGTTGTACCGCAGAGCATTACATAGTCAGTTCGAACATCAAGCCTACAATTAAATATTGAGAGGACGAAGTAAACGACCTCTGTAGGGTGAACGAACTAGCGTTTCGGAGATTTGTGATTGTCCTCGTGATTGATAGAGATTATACAGTGTGATTGGATTTGACTGTTTTAAAACCTGCCCTCCGAAGCATGGAAGCACTCAGGTGAAAAAATTGCTGTCACCTATCTGAGCCAAATTCAGCTTAAATTCACTTGATCCGTTACAAATTATCAAAAAAGCTACACAACACTATATAAATAAAATATGATCGTTAAAAATTATTGATGTTTTGAAAATTAAGATGCTGGGGTACTTCTCGATCGCACAATCCATAATTTTTGAAAATATAAAATCACTATTGAATCGTGCGAGCAGGAAGTAGTCTGGTGAATGCAGCGTGTCATGAAAAAAACTGAATTGCTCTGCAGTTTTTCAAAACATTTATAAGTTATACTATAAACGTAGTTATTACACAACTCAAATTTAAACATAGCCATAAAATTGGCCCTGTTACTATTTATCATCGTCACCCATTTGATTGGAATCACTGTTTTAATAAATTTCGAGAAATATTCTGAGTCATTAAAACCATATTTCTTAAATATCAATCTGTATTTCATCAATCAAGTATTACAAAAACCAAACTCCCATTTCCCCAAAAAATACCCTGTTCCCATCTCTCCCCGCTCCTCAGTATTCAAGTTGCGTTCCCCAAGGCCATCCGCCACGTGCGTCGGTACTAACTGCTGCTCGGCTGTGGCGCCGGCCGACGACCTGTAACTGTAAAGGGCTATCCCGCAGGATAACGACCTGCGCCCGTAGGTTGGCCGATGACCTTTGGAGGGTTCTTTTTTTGATTTTCGATCACCTTTTTGATTATTTGCAGTTGGTTGGGATTTATTTTGAATGGATCAAAATTACTGCTTAATTTACCGAACTAGTTTGGATTTTTGTGACGCAGGGTAGTGCATAGTAAGGCACGTTATTATTATGTTACTTGTCGAGGCAATGAGCCATATACTTGTTCTATCAACAAGTACCTAGTATAAAAAAACCAGTGCCTGTGCAAGCAAGCCATATTCATACTCAGTTCAATAAGTTACTGATCCCGAAAACCTCCAATCCGTAAATTATTACGAAATTGTTAAAGCCTTTCCAATTTCCAGCCCCAGTTTCTTACAAATTTTACTAGGTGTTATAAAGGGTTAAAACATCGAATTTCTTAATTTAATACTTTATATGTGTTACAAAAGCTTCTACAATTACAAATATCAAGATCTTAAGGAAATACGCTTTTTTTATATTTCCTTGCTAAAGAGAACCCTATTCCCAGCAGTGAGTGAACATAGGCTGATTAAAAAGATAGATAGGTTTTATTATTAATTGAGGTAACAGCCTCTTAAGCCTCATCCGTGGACTTACCCTAAGGGCCGGTTTCACCATGCTCTGTTAGATTAACAAAGGATTAAAGGGCCGTTAAATATGTCATTATGTACGCGTTTGACAGCTAAGGTTAGATTTAACGGTCTTTTAATCCTTGATTAGTAACTAACAGAGCATGGTGAAACCGGCCCTTACTCTCATACTTATAATTGCTGCTTAAAATTAACGATGTCACTGTTTGTCATTATCCATTAGTTTAATTATTTATATAGGGCTCCCAGCGTGTAATACACATTTCTTACAACAAAAAAACAATAATAACACCTTTCCTGTACTCCTTAAAGTAAACCACAGCTAGCACAAGTGTGAGCTACGAGACAATGGCAATGCAAATACAATGGAGAAATGGCAATAGCTTAAGCATGCTTTATCTTATGACAGATGTTTATAAGTGAGCAGGTAAGGCCTTAAGCTAGTTAAAAGTGTGTAAACACTTGACAATCGAAAATAGTTTCTAGTTCACGCTATCGACCTCCGCCATGCAACCCCGGCACGGAATGTTGGCCAACATTACCAAACGCACTATTAGCCCAAATCTAATAAACTGTCTCTATTTTGTATACTTACAATGCAATCTTTATACATTTACAAAAGTGAATATGATTGAATAATGATTTTAATACTCATTCTCTCTCTCTTGTAAAAGGATTTTAAGTGCGCCTGAAGAGGCTCATTTTGAGCATTTGACACATGTTATAGAACTTTTTAGGTTCTATGACATGCCGGTTTCCTCACGATGTTTTCCTTCACCGTTTGAGAGTACTGGCATTGCGCACATATTTTTTTAAACAGAAAAACTCATTGGTGCACGACCGCTTTAGAACCCACGACCTTAGGATCGGAAGGCGGTGCCGCTATCACTAAACCACCAGTGCTCTAATATCTAATACCCATTAATATTTCGGGATCTTAAAATGAAGACTCACAACTGTGATACTTAAATTACTACTCACTCTGTAATACACTTTGTTATATGCACGTCAGATATTCCCGATCTGATGAGATCGCTTGGGTGTACTTGGTATCTTTTATTTATACCATGTTTAGTGGTAACCATCACCTATAACAAAGCATTGCCTTGCAAGGCACGCACGATAGGAACGTGCCGTACGATACACTGCCTAGTGCCCATCGACTAACATACAGATGTTAAGCCTCATGTGCCTGTAATAAAGATAAAAACTCAAGGTAATGCTGAAATTTTCACCGATGTCAATTGATGTTTGTGGCAAATCAAAAGTGAATCTTCATGAATGTATAAGTTTCTAAGCAAATTGCAATCAAATATTGAGGCTTTGTTACCAGTAATGGTTACCACTTAATATCAGGTGAGCCATATGCTTATTCCGTGATAAGGCAATATTTAGAGAAACAACAAGTAACTACAAGAATATACTGATTACGATGTCTAGTCATTGGAAGGAGACCCATTAGATCCAGAGATATAGAAATGCAACACTGCATTCGTCAGGTGCATGGAGTCGACCATTCTACCTACGAAGCGTTAAAGCTGTTGAAATAAATATATGCGTAACAAACACAATGAACTGCAACAATGTAATATCGATGCCATAAATCACACGAAAACATTGTAAACTGTGTTTCAAATCAGGGTCCTTCTTGCATTTAAAATTATGCAAATGTGGTTATGAAGCCATCCTGAAAGCCTCCTTTCATTTGCATAATCAGGAACTTTTATTTTTCTTTCGAAACTTGCTTTGCTTCAAAGATGACTTTATTTGTCGTCAAAATATCAAGGGCTCATAAAACCACACGCTGCGTCGTAGCACAGAGAATCACATAAGGGGCTGACAACCGTCAAACAACTACTCGCTCTTTTGCTAAAACTGTGTGCTCACAATTTGGTTGATTGCGATTTTTCATAAATAATAGTGATTTTATATCTTTCAAAATTTTGAAATGTGCGAACAAGTAGTAGGAGGAAAGTTTTCAGTGTCATAAGTTCTAAGCGATTAACGGTTTCTGAAAGCTCGATCAAAACTAATCGGATGTCAAGTCACTCGCCATTTCAGCTATTACATCGAATTAGATAGAGATAGCAAGTGACTTGACATGCGATTAGTTTTGATCGGGCTTTCAGAAACCGGCCGTAAAAGCTTTATAAATTCTTAAAGTACATTTTGTTTACAAACTTTGTAATTTTCTCAGAAGGTGCCCAAAAGGTTTCGATTCCGAATGCCAAGCTCATTGCTAGTACATCCACTCGTGCGCATACCATCCACTCCCAAAAACCCGTTGGCCCCCTAACGGGACTGACAGACGGACAAACACTTTTATATTAGGCAATTAGGATGAGGACCTTCAAAGTGCCGACGCATTGTTGTTTAAACTAAACATAAGTAGGTATACAGGTTTAGTTTAGGTAGGTAACAGCTTTAGCAGATAGTGTAAATATACAGTTATTTTAATTCACCGTGACTTTTGGGTATATAGGTATTTGGCTATTTGGGTACCAGATAGATTCTGGTAAAATTAGGCACACACTGAAACGCCCATTTCAGAACGTCCTTATTTTTATATGAATGAAAATATTTGTTGCAAGTTTTATTCTTTGTAATTACGGTCATCATTTTAAATCTCGTATTTTAATTATCAAAACGAAAAATATATGTAAATCTGATTGAAAAGAGAAAAACTTAATGAGACAAGTTGACCATTTCTCAGGGTGCTCATTACAGTCGGCGCCCTTTCAACGAGCTCATTAGCTAGGGCTGTCACATCTGTCAATACGTATTAACAAGCTTGCCTCAACACAAACCACGTGACATACTAACCGACATACCCCCTGCCTACCCCCACCAATACCCAAAACGGATCAACAAAAAAAATCGTATCACGAAAATTAATTTTTAGGCCAACCTACACACCGCGCCCGCATCGAAATTTGTCGCGCGCCGAATGAGACAGAGAACACGACACAAACGAGAGTGAAAAGGACAGCAGCACGCTAAACAGGGACGACTAACGGTACACATACGGAAGTGTGTCAGTGGCGTAAAGCAAACCGCGGAATCGTAAAGGTGCAAGCGCCGGCGGTCGCGTAGTGAAACAGCAACCTTGACCCGTCGTGATACGATCGGAAGTTAAATGGCGACCGATATGGATTTCGATTTTCACGGTACTGATTCACGACAATAGAAGTATGTCCGCTCTGTTTGATGATTACTTACTGCAGTCCAGTTTTAAACCTACCTCAAGAATAGATTATAATGTGCTTTTTGGTTTTACGTATCTACTTCATGTGAATTCCATTTTATGAATGTAAATGTTTCCATTGGTTATCCGTTCTGAATAATATAAGTATTAATACTGTTTAGTAAATAATTTTAATAATCAATACTTATTTGTTTTTCTTATTATGTACTTAATCAATCATAAGTCATAACATAATCTGAACTGTAATATTTTTTGTAGGAATATTCCTGAATTTTCAAAATCATACAGACAGGAAAAGTTTTTTTTGTTATATAAACTGGAAAAAAAAACAGCTTTACGTCGTTGATGCTAGGCACGGTAGGTATATGTTAGAGATGGGCCGAAAATTCGATTTATGTTCGGTATTCGGCATGTTCGGCAGGTTTACCGAACATTCATATATACCTTATAATTAGGTATGTTTCATACCTATTATTACCTAACAAAACGATTGAATTATAGTGACATAAATACCTATTTATTTAAAAGTCTAGTAAAATAAGTTATTTAGAGTCATTCAGTCAGATTAAAATTGATAGATAGTTAAACTGTTAATGAGTAAAACAGTTTATTTATTGAATGAGGTTCGAATTTAATTAGTCTTCAAAAATCACACCTGAAAGCCGGTGGACCCGAGTTATTAGGAAGAGGGGTCATGGGCTCGACTTGCATCAACTTGGTATTTTGCAATGTAGGACAAAGCGCGTTTAATCCTACCGAATTATTCGGCCGAATATTCGATTTGGTAAACTTTTTACCGAAGGTTGGGCCGAATATTCGTTTCGTATTCGTTGAAATCACGATTCGGCCCATCACTAGTATATGACCCCTCAGATCATCATCGACCAGATCTTAGTTTCGTTTTCAAACAAATGTTTATGAACGCAGTTTTAAACACAATAAGCAACACCAGATTCAAATGGGACAAAGCAGCGAATTCGCAGAGACGAAGTGAATTTGAGAGCATTACCAATTCAAAGCGGTGGCCCACTTCAGGCGCCTACTTGCCAAGCTGGCTCGCATCAACAATATTTAGGAGCTAGCGTGTTATGACAAACTTTCACTATGACGAATCAGCGGAGCGTGTAATAGACGTGACATTTCAAAGAAATTCGGAAGAAATGGTAATTTCGCGAGACGTACCCGAATCGGTGACCGAAACTGATAGTTAGTAAGTAGGCGAACTGACGATTCCGAAAACATGATGACTTGCTACAAAAGTGCAAGTGATTATAGTCGCAAGTGAGAAATTATGAATTCGTGGACTGGTTAACAAACATTTTTTTTATTGTGCTTGTTTTTACCTCACTTTCACCTCATGGGCGGTAATTGGTCGGCCATCCGCGTGTAGGTTTTAAGTTTGATTCTCACCTACGACTGACATTTATGTGATCAATACAGATGATTGTTGATATAGATGATGAAGGTTTAATAAAATCCTCACGGATAAGAGCCCCAGGCTAAGGGATAATCAGAGGTATGATGTGCTAATAAATATAAAATATAAATATAAATATTGGTGGACATTCCACACAGCACTATCTCGCCCCAAACTAAGCCAAAGCTTGTGATATGGGAACCAGATAGCTGATATAATACATATATACTTTTTTTTTGTAAATACATACTTATAATATTATATAACACCCAGACAGAGAACAAACATCTATGTTTATCACACAAATGTTTGTTCTCGGTGGGGATCGAACCCACGGCCTACGGCGCAGAAGGCAGAGCTACTACCAACTGAGCTGTGAAGGCTGTGAAGTGTAATACCTCAATTTGACACATACATACCCACACTTTGCAGTAGATGTTATTCCAAGCTATTTCTGAATTTCAAGCTGAAAGAAATTTCGTTCAGGGTCCAACTAGCACCCTTTGGACACGGAATCCCAGATATGAACTTAACGTTTCTTAATGCATTCACGTCTAAAAAGCATTGACATTTCTTAATATACACTTATCAAAAAGTTTTTCTATCAGTTGCAATAGTATTTTTTGCGTGTTGCGCCACGCTACGGGCCGTCGACCCGCGCAATACCGATTTGCAAGCCTGCCTACCCCCAAGGCCGCGAACTTGGTACCGAGACAAATCTATTAAATACCAATTTTCAATAATTTTTTGCCTAAATTGCTAGTCGCGTGTTGACTAACTGTGCGTGGTCGGTTCTGACTCGGATTGATGTCGTAAATGGTCTGGACGTTGACCTCTGAAATTGACAATTTTGCATCGATATTTTTTGTTAGTTTTTATTGTTATAAATACATGTTTGTCAAGCGCACATGCGTTGCGGCAAAAAACTGTTAACAGATGTCAATTTTTCGCAAGTCCCATCCGGCTCGATAACTGAAGTTTCCGGCTACAGTTAGTTATTTATTGATCTTCATATTCTCCATCTTCATATTCTTGTTCACAACTGGAATTAAAAATATTTTAATCGATTTGCTTGGCTTTGCGCAACATCACCGGATAAAAAGTAGCCTTTGTATATTTTTTTATTTAATTTTTGATAAGTAAATAGAAAACCTATTCCTTATTCACATGAACTAGCATTTTTACAAAATTGCACTTCTTTGCTTAGGGTACTTAAGAAGCTGTTAACTGTCAAACAACTTCATAACAAAATTCAGTAAACATATTTAAAAGATGTTGAAAAGTGCGAGCGCGAAGTTATTTGACGGTCGTCTTGAATCGTCTAATGGACTGTCGGCTAGATCGCAAGAGAAATATCCTGCTAAATGTGTGTACGTGCCAATATTAATAATGGGACGTACCTCTGACTACCCTTAGACTTCCTCATGATTCTCGAGTTAGCACTTGGCACTGAGGTATCTGAGGGGAATATTTACCGTGCGTGGTACTGAGGTATCTGAGAGGGATATTTACCATGCCTGGTGATATACAATCATGAAGATTTTTCAGTTTTCAATAGGTATCATTCTTTCTGAAAAAGTATGGAGGCCTATGTCGAGCGGTTAACCTCTCCATGTTAAATAGACCTGTTCGTATGTAAATCGCCAATGACCTGCGCGTTTACTTTGTAGCACTTTGCGGCACCGTTTGTAAATACGGTCAGTAAAGTCAATTAACTGAACTAATTGTACATCAGATCTAAAACATGCAACTCTTGAACGTACCACAAACACATCATTATATTGTCTAAAAATTGCTGCTAGATTCGAATTAGTATAAAGGACTGAGCTGAAAAATTTCGGTCCGTATCAGAAGGACAATATAGCATGACGTCCTTGTGAAATGAATGACATAAAAATAATAAAGCTTTTAACATTTTTAATTTTATTGTTATCCAATGAATATGCAAATTTGGATTATTCCAGCCTCATGCAGAACAGATATTAATATTATTCTATGTGAGTGAGAAAGAAAGGTTAAACCTTTATTTTCCAATCTTTAGAGATACCTATGAATTTTCGAAGTGTAAATCTGATATTTACAGGAATAATTAACTATTAAGTTTTCATGTTAAAAGTTTGCTTAGTTTTGGGTTGGATCAGACCAAAGTTTATTTTCATCATGTAATATTTAACTCTTGCTTGCTGACACTTTAATTTTTCAAATAAATTTTATAAAAATCATAATCATTTTGAAACGAGACCTGATTAACCTGCGCAGAAACACAGCCCGGATACCTGGTGGAGCGTGGCGCTGCTAGTTAGCGCCCCCAGCGCTTGCGCACTCATTTGGCTACTCCACTGCATAGTCGGAACTGTAGTGCGCGGCTGTTAGCATTGCATGTTTAAAAATGACACGTTTTGTGAATAAGCGGTGCGAGCGCATGGGCTTGTGCCATATGTAATGTCAGGACGTGCCTCTACAACCTACCAAAGATCTGGAGTACCTACCAAAAAATAAATGTTGTTACCTAAATTACGAACGCTATCATTATCGTCATGCCCTTGTCCTACTTCATGTGGAGACTTCATCTTTCACATAATTCATCAATCTTTTGGTGCTATAGAATATTACTTTTAGCAATAAAAGCTATCTTATAATTTTTTAGATATCAAATACTGTTAGAATTCCTTTTCAAACGTGCGGTTGTCACCGTCGTAAACTGTACGTTTATGTTTTTCTGAACTAGAGCGCTGGAAATTGGCCAATTTTGGTTTGGTTCGACAACGTGCTCATTTTTTGTCTGGCGAACTGATTTTGCATGACCAATTGACAATACTCACAATAGTTGGTTTTACTCGACATACTCTTTGTAGTTTTATTTAATCTGCTGTAGTAATCTAGTTTCTATGTCACACAGAAAAAACTAACTAGTCCTTTATTACTCTAACTGTTACACAACATCATAGATCGTTTAAAATAGCCAGATATACAATTAGCTATTGATTAAAATTAACGGGAAATTATATTCTATATCTACCTAGCAAATCTGTTATGTTTCTTATAATAATGATCAAAAAACTAACGTATCTGTTGTATTGTTCCAGATAGCTCGCAGGGTGGCGACGTCCAAGTATGGCGGTGGTGGGGTCTCCATGGGCGGCGGCGGGTCCGGCGGCGTCGCGCTGAGGCGCGGCATGAAGTGCGCCGGCGTGGGGGCGGGCGACGAGCTGCTGCTGGGCGCCTGCTGGCTCGACCCCAAGCTCGACGCCGCCTCGCCGCCCCCGACCTGCCAGGAGCTCCTCGACTCCCTGCTGGCACCTCCTCCTCTGGCGGAGCTCAAGCCTCTACCCCCCTTCACCGGCTACACCGGACATCTCTCCATCAACGGCATCTCCGGCCATCACTACCATGCCATCGCGCAACGACTTCCCGAGGAGAACAACAACTACCCGACCCAGTCCGGTTACGGAGACCACGACGTGGTCTCGTCGTCGACGTGCGCGGCGGACAACGAGCCGTCCGACTTGGAGGATGTGAAGCCCTTTCTGGATTCGGACTCGAAGCCGTTCGACAGCAGCGGCAATGCGGACTCCTGCGCGGCCTCCTGCTCGCCCCCGGCGAAGATGTTCGACGACGCGAACAACAAGGAGATGTACGACGTCAGCTCCATCGAGGACCTCGCGGCGATCATCGGGTCCGCTATCGACGTCACGGTGCCCTCTCAACCCGAGGACCCCGAGAGAAATGACTCGAGAGATAGTTGGATGGATATCGATTCTTGGTTTCCCAGTCAAAACGGGGAGAAGATCGTACCCCAGGACCTGGCAGAGTTTGGCTTACCGAGCTCGCCACCTATTTCTCAGAACCATCACTCGAATCTCGACTTCAAAAATGACTTCAGTTGCAAAGAGCAAAACTTTTCCAAGAGCCAAGAGTTTTTAAAGAATAACCTCGGTCAGGCGGGATCCACTCTCCAGACGCTACTGACGCACGGCTACATGCCACTGCTGCAGAATAGATTACAAAACGGTCCTCCGGTGAAGCAAGAGGCCAGTTCTACGAGCTACGGAATGGATGTGATCTCCACGTCATCACCTCCCGGCAACGCAGTATCTACCACCGACGGTATCGGAGGGCTGCTGAACGGGCGATACTCACACTACTCTCTAGGCCTCAAACCGGACGGACTATGTAGTCCCGATAGGATACTAGGCTACCCCCACGCGCATACCACGACCGTCACGCCGATCAGCAAGAGCAAACGAAGTCGAGCGAAGGCGAAACAGAACAGCGGAGGTATGCACGGTGGGGGCATGTCCTTCCAGTCGGCGACGGCGGCAGAGCTGAGCGGCCTGCTGGGGAAGGAGAAGCCAGTGCATAGATGCGGTATTTGTAATCGAGGGTTTCTGAACAAGTCCAATATAAAGGTGCATCTGCGCACGCATACGGGAGAGAAACCGTTTAGGTGTGACGTGTGCGCTAAAGCTTTCCGTCAGAAGGCCCATCTCATAAAGCACCAGCAGATTCACAAGCGGATCGGGAGAGACTGATAGAGAGACGCCGCAAGCTCAAAAAGCATTTTTCGATGTAAGTTGTGTGTGTGAGTGTGCGAGTGAACTTCTGTACATTGTGTACTCTTTAGTTTAACTTCTAACCCTTTAGCGTAACATTCCTAAGGACAAGTGCAATGTTAACTAGTTTTAAGCTGTCTTCAGATTTATTGTAGATATCGTAGATTATTTAAGACTCCCGTAGCCTTCCATTGATGTATTGGACTTTGTAAAAAGTTTCTTTTAAAATAACTTTAGTTCGCTTGAGGTGATCATAAGAGATAATAATTTATCGTAATTGTGCGTTTGTGCGAGTTACTCCGATTACCTATGTATTAGTCAAATTATAATTTAGATAGTAATTGTATAGAAATAGACACTTAATGTTAGGAACAAATATGACAAAGCTAACGAGGCTAAAGCTAACAGATTTTTAATTTAATTACTAATCCAATTTTCAATTACTTCTATAATATTATTTCATATTCGTGTATTTTTCATCCTATATTAATTTAATTCATTCTTTTATCAAATACCTCATCAATACGTCACAAAATGTAAATAATATTACAAATTCATTAAGAGACCTTTTTCAAATAATCTCTTCCGCCTTTTACATCACAATATTATCATGATCAACCATCATTTAAAAACAAAAAAAATAACCCCATACCTCCCATCAACCATCATACTATAAAAAATCATACCCCATAACTTTACAAAAACAAGTTTGGTTATTATGCGACAGTTTTTTTTTATATAAAAAAGAAGAAGTAATAACTCTTTCACTTTTTTGTGGGTATTTTTTATAACCAAATTTTAACTAACAAACAAAGATTCTATCAGTTGTGAAAAAAAATGCTCAAATGAATATATGAGTGCTAAATTTGATATCTACAATTGGTGCATTCGATTTAAGAAAATCCTTAGCTTTAGGTATCATCATCTTTCTAGGTATTACCATAAATATTATCCAATTATTTATAAAAAAACTTGTATGCCCAGTAAGGTAACAGTTACATGTAACATTTCCTTTTGATTGCAAACACAAATACTGTAAAAAAATCGTAATTCCCTTCGCAAAACAAATAAAATTTTCCAATACCACACTGTATTGCGCTTGATTTCTATGATATCCGCGAATGTACATGGCTCATCTATTTAAAAACAATTCATTCACCAAACGCTATTCATACATAAACAAGTTGTCATAATCAATCCAACAATGATTCAACCATTTTTGATACTTACTGAATGTTAATGTAGTTTCAATCATTGCCTGAAAAAATACGTCATAATGATTCAACCGATCTTAATACCAATCGCAATTTGCATCACTTCCTGAAAACATTTTTTATTTTCTGAAAAGGTCCTTCAGGTATTTTTCAAAAAGCCTTCTTGAATGAGTTCAAGGAGCGGCGCGCACGCACCCCGGCGGAACAGCGCGCCGGGAAGCGCACAGCGGATAAGATCGATATAAAGAACTAATATCGATCCGCTTGCGCAACCTGCTAGTTCCTCCTAATTGCCGCGTGTGTGACCTACATATGTAATTGTTTTGTTTGATACGCACATTTTTTTAAGTAGCTGTTACATGTGTTCAATAGTTTTTAGAAGCCTATGAAATGGGAGCACCGTCTGAGTATAACTGCAGATTGTAGAAAACAGGATGTTCAGTAACTTCTTGTGTCAAGCTATTCGGATGCAAAGTTTTTTTACTCAAAAGGGACCTATTTTTATTATTTAGTGTAATATTAGAATAACATTTTGTGAAAAAATGCATCACGTTTAGTGCCTTCGTAAACGTGTATTCTACTAACAAAGATTATTATTATGCTTCGTTCACACTGTATTCCAAAAACGCTAAACATTCCACGCACACGTTATTGTTTTTAATTTATGATTATCGAAGTGAATAATGTCGTCTCCACTGGCCGGGGCCAGGCAGACGGACGCATGCGCTGTGGGATCAACGCGCGTCTGCGAAACGCACGCCACAATGTAAGATTGAGTTCAGTTTTACATCGTTTGCAAAAAAATAACTAGGTTAATAACCATGAATAGTGTGAAATAATCACAATTGGTTGCATTTAAAAAGAAAGCAAACTAGATTCTATTTTTAAGCTTTCTCTTGTAAAAGAAAGGTTACGAGGCCACTGCGTCCAGCGATCAAAAACGCAGACGGCATCGCATTAAAATGTAAATGAAATGCTGAGGAAAGGTCAGTGGTTGCCCGAAACGCGACGTGTTTCGCACGCTGCGTATCCCACGCGCGTGTATATTAGATCTTAATAAAAGTACCTTTTTATAGAAATAATTTTAGCTCATAAGTATTTATTGGTGAATATATTTTTTGTAACATTATTTGTATCATAGATCCTTCCACAACTAGCTAGGGTAGTCTTATAATAATTAAGTTTAAGAGAATGTTATTTTTCAAGAGGTTTTCCATTATAAGTAAATTTGTAAATTAATGTAAAATAAATTGAGATTTTTGTTAATGATATTTAATATGTTTGTTTTCTTATAATGCAAATGCGACCTGGTATGAAAAAGAGGTGTAATTTCTAAATATAAAAGGTTTACAAAGAAATGTAGGTCGCATTAGACATCGATCGCGTAAACAAAGGTGCGAACCTCGAGTGAGATCCGCCGAGGCGGGGTTGGTTCACACAACCCACGTAATGTTCCCGAGCTTTTCTGAAGAAAGTCGGATGTGAAAATTGTCATAATGCACACACAAACGACAAATTGGCTTTTTGCGGCAAGCGCAAGCGCAGCGCAGGGCGAGGAGAAAACACGCACACATGCGCGCAGCTCACACGGACGCTCGTGATTGTCAACCGCGACACTCACACTACCTCAGTGTAGCGTTGACAGAAAAGTTGTAGCAATAGTTTTATAGAATGGTTTTGTGAGGTTGTGCAATTGATTTGCAATCTGACACAGTGGAGGTTTCAATTATTTTGGCTAACAAGTTATTTAAAGATTTGTAATGATAGTCAAACAAATAATATAATTTCAAAAGTTAGGCAAACTGAACAAAGGACTTTAAGTATCTATCGTCACTTTTACCTACATGAAATTTCATGATAATAATATAAGGTAGGCAATAATACTCACATTTATTTTTTATAAGACATTCAATGTCAAGGGTATTTTGAAACCAACTTTTTAAAATCAATGGCAGTGGCTTTGCTACCTGTCACGTATGTAATGCCACCTACTGTCAAATGTTGGGGTATCAATAAAATTTTAGACTTTGGACGTGCATCTACATAACTTCCTTAGGCATCATCCAAGGATCTCAATTACATAACCACTAGAACCATCGATTAATGTCTACCGTGATTGAAAATTATAGTCGTGTAACCTATAAACCGTATGCCAATATTATTTTTAGTGCCAGCTAGTGAAACTTTACGGTAATGTTTTCGTTATTCGCGTTTTTATTTGCTCGTGTATTTGTCATCTTCGTAAAAAATTGACAACACAGGCGAATAGGGTCACTATACACGTCGTCGTATTTGGAAAAATACGTAAACGCGAACACAAATAGAAATGTGCAGTTCCACCGTCAGGTACAAGAAATAATACAAAAAACTACGAAGGTCTACAATTAGTTAAAAATTAACGGCCGAGTATTTAGTGCGTTGTCTGCTGACCGTACTAGAGAGAGATTCTTTCACCAACCTACTTCCAGGGCGATTTCACCGCGCGCCGTGAACTTGGCTCGCCTCCGTGATTCTACAACTAATCTACAACTAATGAGCTCGCTGGATATGGGTGACTATGCTAATTTTGATAAGGTTTTGATGAGGTTTCTGAGAGATCACGTGATTTATGGTGTGGAATAGCGTTTAGGAGGTTGATTGATTGGTAACATGAAGAAGAGATTTTTGAATGGAATATTCATAGGAAAAACTAAAAGCTTGTTTTGTATTTTAAATGACTGAGGAAAAACAACAAAAATAATGCATTGGTAAGTTTACTGCTAAAACACACAAAATTAGAGCCAGTGCAAACCATATTTTATAAAAGCTAACCAAATTAATTAAAATAATAGTTAAAATGTGCCTGTCATTTTTGTATCATAAGCATCTAAGCAATATTTTATCAATAAAAAAAAACACAAAATTTCCTCAAAATTCCATATTTTATGACTTTAGCTGATTTATAAAAATGGTTTATAAAAATCCCATATTCATTTTTAGGGTTTTTCAAAACAAATTTTTTAAAAATGCTAAAAACATCGACAACGCGAGTGTGATGCGTCCAGCATTACCACTTTTCAACTTGTGGGCTGTATGCTTGTCTTTCTTAGTAGGATTAAATAACACGTTTTGGACCTTTCGAGGGTCGTATCTCAACAGAATGCAAAACTCTTTTTAGGGTTAAGCTCGCTTTTACACGGTTACAGATCAAGCTACACAAAGCCAAAAAAAACGAGGCTTACTACAAGGACATAAAAGTAAGCAGAGTAGCCAGATGCGTATCCGTGTGTACAGTTTCTTGTAATCACAATTCAGTTAACGTTCCTTTACAACAAATGTTACTTACTTGCATACAATAAAGAGCTTAAGAATGTAAGTCCAAGTTTTAACTTTTTTCAACGACACGGTGAATATTAAATCGCACGCGCCGAGGTGCTAATTCCTTCTTAACCTCTAAAATCCTCTTTAGCGCATCACAATGCAACGGCCTTAAAACTTTGAGCACTCACAATGCACCGCTATTATTCAACAAAGCATTTACAGCTCTCCCACAAGGAGGATACAACGAAAGGTGAGCGTGACCTTTGCGAATATCAAGTGAAACCTTACAGTATGTAGTCAATTTATATGTTCTGCCTTGCCCTTCATACTTGAACTTGGGCGGCGGAGGTTAAAGTCAGAGGCTGGCAGCGTATAATAAGGTAACAGTGACCTTTGAAATATATTTTCACACAATAGATGATGTCTCTTATTTCCGAATGCCTATTGGCAAAGTGTTTTTATGTTATGGAATCACAAGGACCACTTTGAAACGTCTTACAGCTAGGTAAGTCATCGCCAGTATCCTTTGTTATGATGTCTTTCCAGTGTTTTCCTTCTCCAGAACTGGTCAGCTGAAGTCTTCCCAGTGTTTTAGTTGTCGTCTTTTTTTTCTATTACTTATTCTTCTTGCCGTGCCACTAGTTTCTTTCAAAATAGTAGGGGGAAAAGGCTCATTAGGAGCACATGACGCATGTTTCGAACTCTTTAGGTTCTACTCATTGGTGACCGGTTTTGAACCTACGACCTTAGGATCGGAAAGCGGGGCCGCTACCGCACCAGTGCTCTCTATTAATTCAATTCAATAATTTTGTTATTTTTATTAAGTCAAGTTCCAAAAATATCAAAGTTCCATTTGTTATTAAATTATTTAATTTAGTTCCATTCAAATTGAGATTTGCGACTATCAAGTGAAAACCCTACAAAGCAAGTAGTCAGGTTACTGAGTTGCCGCGCTTTTCGTACTTGAACTTGGGTACTGACCTAGGTCTAAGCTACAAGTTTGTAGCGTATTTCAGTTCCAAATCCAGTAGTCCAGTAATGGATCAACGACAAACTAGCACTGAACGCTAAAAAATAAATTGTATGATACATCTGCAAGTAATTTTGTACCTAGAAACTTGCAGCTAAAATTTACAAAGTTTTTGATATTTATTTATTGATTATATTCTTTCAATGAACAATTACAAGTATTGTATTCAAAACACAGCTTTCAAACAAACAAAGGTTCTTAACTAATTCGGGATATTCAAAATATAATATTGAAACTTATATATTATGTTAATCAAACACATTTTTACTTCAAAAGACATCAACAAGCTCAGGCTTCTCGGAAAAAAATTACAATAGTTTATTTTTTAATAAAATAAATACATAGGCTTAACATAATATTTATGCCTCAAGTGGACGCAGGGCAGTGCATCGTAGGGCACATTCCTATCGTGCGTGATTTATGTGGCAATGCTTTGTTATAGGTGATGGTTACTTAACATCAGGTGGGCCATCTGCTTGCTCCATCAGCTAGTTGTATAAAAAAAATGCTTAGATTGTTTTTTTTTTTTAAATAAATATTTTTCTTTAAATCCATCTTTTAGTTTTATTTAATTTATTTCCACTTTACTACAAATTTTGCTCATAATTCCAATTATGCAAGCCCGCTCATCTCTCACATCTTTCACCACGACCTTTATGACGACTGACATTCTGGGTCAGTGTGATTAACTTCGCAGATTCGAGGATTCGTGCGCAAGAGCATGCATCAAATGAGATTGCCAGATTTCAGCTTGACATTCCGCAAATAACCTCTCATGATAGATTGATCTTCAACGCTCTAATTTTACTCAGAACACAAAATACTCGAATAAAGATGAATTGGCTCTAAAATGTAATTCACAGGCACTTGGTAATAGATGATCGGACTGGTTTCCGCAACTAGGTCACAGGTGGGTTTTTTTTGCGTGACGGGTGGTGGTGGATAGTTCAGCCACCCGATGTCCTTAGGAAAGTCAGCAGTTCGCTTATACCTCTACAGATGCAGGCCTCTTTGTGCGTCTTCAGTGTTTCAAGATAAAGTGGTCGTTGAGCCATCATACTGCTACACTCCAGGAGTTCCTACGTGCGGCAATGCCTCTGACATTTCCGACGGTAAGACGGAATTCCCAGGCATAGTAGAAATTTTTAGACTTCTCAAACTTTTATTTGGAGCTGGTTCTTTATTGTAATCGTCGGTCATGGTATCTCTTGTTTTTATATTAACAAAAACGCGACTGCATAAAATGTTATTGTATCATTTTCTTAGATACAGACACCTTAGCATCTACATAATTGCTTGTGGCGGCATGCAGTCACACATTTCAAATGCAAGTAGGTTTTAATCCCTGCAATAAATTGCAATGAGTAACCTCAGAAGTCATTATTCCGCCCTAAGGTAGCTGTGCATAATATATTTTCTTCTATGAAGCTCTCGTGATTCTTCAATCAGTGGACCACTTATTTTTTGTCGCTTATTTTAGGAGTATTTATCTTGTCACCAGCATGTTAACAGCTGCAAAAATGTCAACATATTTGTTCAAAGTTCGCAGTTCACGTTTTAGATGCATGACCACTCTACCAGATAACGAGCAGCTTTCTGCGCTCTCCGAACGACAACGAGGGCAATGGGTCAAAAATTAGTAAGTCATGCAATGATTCTACAGTATTGCTGAAAACCGCCGCGGTTTGGACTCATTGTGATATGATTTTGTGAAATTGAGAGTACGACTAATCGGTTCTGAAAGAGTTTTGGAACAAAATCTACGTCACACTTCACAAGAAGCTGTGGCGTGTGAAAATGAATTTTACAAGTAACGAGGACGAAAATATATAAAAACATATTGATCATATTGTTTTCCTGTAGTATTGCAATTTTTTTATTCCAAATGAAATAACAAACATAAAATCAAAGCCAATTAAACAAATATTCACCTGGATCAAAATTGGGACAGTGTTGCAATCGTAACATCTTCTTATGAAGAGGATAACCGTGGTTTCGAATCCTACAAACACAATACATTTTGAGATAATTTACGAATCTCAAAGTAATAGAGATGATTTTAAAAAATAATCTCTACGCTAAATAAAGCCAAAATCCTAACCTTGACCGATACTTCCGGCACAGCGTGGAAGCTGCGCGAGCGAGACCGCGAACGAGTGAAAGAGAGGGGTGGAGAAAGTGTGCCAGTGACACACTTGCAGTGTGCCGCATCCGTAAACATGAAGCCGCTGGTGTGGCCAATGTCAAGAGCAGAGGTAAAGGCCTTATGAGGAGCTCATGTATGATTATAATATACTATCCAACAGTCAATAGACACACGCAGTGATCTTCAGCTTTATTTTTATGCGGCCACTAATTTAGGATGGCACTAATGTAATGTTTGGACGTACCTCTGACTAACCCCTATACGTCAAGGAATCTGAAGTTCGTACTTGGTTTAAAGATATCTGCAGTACCTACCTGGGGATCAAAGTCGTGAAGCTGTTCCAGTTTTTCAGTTTACTAATTTAGATAATTTAAAGAGCACCGGTGGTCTAGAGGGAGAGGTGGTGAAGGAAAACATCGTGAGGAAATCAGTTAGTATTCTAACAGCGGCGATGGGCTTGCAACCTGCCACGTATGGAATACCAACTACTGCAAAATGTGGGTATGTGCCAAATGTAATGTTTGGACTTACCTCTGACTACCCCCCTTAGACGTCCTCAAAGAATCTGTCGTGAAGCTGTTTCAGTTTTCAATTTAGATAATACAACAATAATCCCTCACAGCTCAGCTGGTAGCTCTGCCTTCTGTGCTCTAGGCTGTGGGTTCGATTCGATCCCCAACAGAGCAAAAGTTTGTGTGATGAACATAAAGTTTGTTCTCTGTCTAGGTGATATAGTTTATTATAAGTATGTTTGTACAAAAAATATGTGTAATAAGTATTACATCAGCTAGTGTGTGCTGATAGTGGTGTGTTGAATTTCTACCAAATATATAAAAAGTACACAAAGGTGGGGATCGATCTAACAACCAACCAATACATCATCATCATCATCCACGGCTCTACTTAACGCACAGCTGGGTATAAACTATTCTAGCCACCATCTACTACCACCACGCCTTTTTCTACCGCCAAGCAGCATTGCTGTGTTTCGGTTTGAAGAGTAATTACAGGCACATGAGGCTCAACATCTGAATGCCTCAAGTTGATGGACGCAGAGCAGTGCATCGTAGGGCATATTCCTATTGTGCGTGACTTACGATGCAATGCTTTTACCACTTACCACCAGGTGGGCAATGTGTTTGTCCCATCAGCTGGTTGTAAAAAAAAACCTGTTTATCTGTCTTAACATAAAAAAATTAGCAATGAGGCCAGTCAGCATCCCAGCCGCACATCACAGCCATGTAAAAGGAAACTAGTCCAAAATAACAAGCATCAATGCACCATTATTCGCGCAGGTCCGTGTGTGGCGCATGTATGAGAAGTGGGCCGAACGATGCATGGGGCCGATCGCTGAATTGACGTGAAATATGAGCCTACACGCTGGATATTTAAATCAGCCAACTGTACTTTTGATTTGTTGAAGGATGACCAACTTAATTTATAGGCATATTATATAGAACTAAGCTGACTCGCTAGCGACTTCGTGTGCAAGTCAAAGCATGTTCCTGCCACCAATTTTGACACCTTACATTATAAACGTTACTCAATTTGAAACTGAGGGCTTATTACGAGTTTAGTGCCGATCGAGTGCCGATCGTCGATCATTACGATACACCGAATTTTCTATGAAAAAAACAGCTTCTCAAAGAATACGCTAGATGCCGTTGATTTATTTTCATAGAAAATTCGGTGTATCGTAACGATCGACGATCGGCACTAAACTCGTAATAAGCCCTCTGCTCAAAGTTACCCTGTCACTGTTTTTCATTATCCATTGGTGAGAGATGGCAATAGTTTAAACACCGATTATCTTTTGACACATTGTCATGCTTATAATAAATAAAGCTGCATATTACACAGCCTTGAAGAAGTGAATTAAAAAAACTTTTTCATGAGGTTTCTTAAACTTATTAGCCTTTAATCTGTAGTAGGAACATAACGGCTGTAGGTAAAGTAATAAAATAAATTATGTGTTTTGTTTTTTCTTTTGTATTTAAAAATAACGAATAAGAAGGTAGACAAGCTCAAAATCTTTATTTTCGGTATAAAGTTTGAAGAATTTTGCCTTGACGTAGGCCTCCGTCAAGCAATAGACTTCGTTAAACTGATGATGACAAAGTCGATGATTTGAGAAAAGGTAAGATAAAATCAAATAATTGTATCTACGTGCTACGCCGTAGCACCTCTACGAGAATAATTTAAAAGCGGTTTGAACAGTAACCTATATTTAAAGCTAAGTAAATACTTATAATGACAGTTTTATACGGTAATTAAAGTAAGTAAAAATATGATTTTTATTGTGAAAATTGAAAAAGAGTATATCTACAAAAAAACTAAATACATACGTACACAACAATAATTATCGCCAACTTCTATAATGTAGATAGTGAGTCAGTAGAGACGCATAAAGTTTGGGTTCGATTCCCGAATCAAAAAAATGTTTGCCTAACAAAATAATGTATCTGTTTCATTGCTTTATTAAGTAACTTGGATCATTCAAAATAATGGTAGGAACCAGGCCGTAATTTCGATATTACTTCTAGGCTTGGATGCTGGCACTTACCAGGCATCTACCTTAGCTAGCTTATGTGATCCTTATGAATCAACTAAATAAACTTGACTTTGACTTTGAAACAAGCGTGTAAAATTCCGAAAAACTGACTGGGTCCTCCGTTATTGCACCAGCAGCAACCTTAAAAAATCCGAACACAGCAATGCGAGCATTCACAGTACGAGTAACTATTGGCAAGTGAAATAAAACACTATACACACGTGGAAGTGCCAATTAAACTGGGATCTGAGGCACATGAGATTTAACACCACTATGTATCAGATCGATGTACGCAGTGCGATCGATATTAGGTACGTCCTTGGTGAACGTGCGAGCATGGTGCTAGCAACGTTTAGCATCAAGCAAGAAAAAATGAACGTGAATTTTAGATCAAAATGTCATCAACATGTCATGTCTCTTATCTGATTTATCCTTAGATTATTTTTATTTATTATTATTTATCCTTATTTATCTTATTTATTTATATTTAGACTAAGTATCATAGATTTATCTATCACAATTCACATACTAAAATGTCATTTCCAAAACCTACTTCCAAAAAAAAGGCTTTATTTACTAGAATCACAAGACTCACTTTGAAACGTCTTATAAACTAGGCGAATTTAGTATTCCCTGCCTATCCTAACTAAAATGCGTTAAGTGAGTGTATGTGTGTTTGTTCCCACTCATCGCAATATTGGCTAAACGGATTTGGATGTAAATTTGAATGCACATATTTTGTAAGCTGGAATAACACTTTATATCTGGGCGGCACGGGAGCGGAGCTAAAGGCAGATGCTAGTATTAAAGTAAATTTCCCACCTGAAAAGCTATATTTCCAAGATACAACATATTTATTCGCATAACACATGTCAACCCTCACAGCTCAGTTAGTAGCTTGGCCTGCTGCGCTGTAGGCCGCCTTGGCGTGGGTTCGATCCCCACCGAGAACAAACATTTGTGTGATGAATATAGATGTTTGTTCACTGTACGGGCTTTATATTTATTATAATTATAATTTTACAAAATTAAGTACCTACATAAGTATTAGATCAGCTATATATTACGCTTTGCTTAGTTTGTGGCTAGATATTGCTGTATGGAAAATTGACAGTATTTAGATTTATAATTTTATCGTGCTGGAATGGGCGGGGACCGGTCATTGGACCAGACCAACAATTTAATTTCTGATTCGTCATCCACTGAAAATACATTTCCACAGTAAATTTCCCGCCAGGAAAGGCTATTTCCAACGCGCGGGGTGAGGTGGGGGCAAGGAGGGGAGGCGGTAAAAGTAAAAGTCACGACAGGGCCCGCATTCACTCTCGCCTGACACACTTCGCAACGATGCCGGTAACTGTGAACTGGCTCCGCTGTGATAAGAGTTGGCAAAAAGGCCTTTATATCCATCGGAACTGGAATATCGATATCCTCATTTTACAGCAAGCAATACTGTGAGGAAACCAGTTAGTATGGATGCAGCCGTGATGGACTCGCAGTCTGTCTTGTTTGATATACAATGAGGGAATAAAAAGACTGATAATAAGCTGAAATTTAAATAGCTAAAACTTCTTTTAGTAAATTAATAAATAACGGTATTGTACATGACTATTGCAAAAAAATTAGGAACTGCAAGTTTATATAAAACATAACAGACATCTAAAATATCCTTGTTGGTAAGACGTGACATTATTCTTGTGATTATGTTTTTTTATTCCACTTCCTTATGAAACAAACATGTGGCCCACCTGCTGTTAAGTGGTACCCACCACCTAAAACAAAGCACTGCCTCGCAAGTCACGCCCGATAGGAACGTGCCCTACGACGCACTGCCATGTGTACACCGGCAACCACACTCTTCAAACTGAAACACAGCAATGCTGCTTGGCGGTAGAAAAAGGCATGGTGGTAAAGTTTTCGCTTCTCCGGATTTTGGCTAAGATCTAAGTGATAATTGAAATTTGCTATTTTGTTTTTTACTTGTCTTTCAGAGCATTTACTTGTCGTTCAGACGAAAATGCTTCTAGCGGCCACCCAACCAAATGGTGACGCTGAACCAACAATGCATTAATTTTGTACCTATTCCTAAAACGGATTTTATAACTAGTCCTAAAAGATACATAGTGTCAAAAATAACGGAACAAGCCTTATTGTCATGATCTGACCAAAATGATCACCTACGTAACGAAACAGGTGCGATCATCGACCATTCGTACGGTACAAAGAACGGTGGCTACCTTCGCAATCACTAATTTAGACTGACGATCTGAAAATGTAGTTTTCATTACGTTAAAAGACTTACGGCCGGTTTCTGAAAGTTCGATCAAAACTAATAGGATGTCAAGTCACTCGCCATTTCAGCTATTACATCGAATTAGATAGAGATAGCATGTGACTTGACATGCGATTAGTGTTGATCGGGCTTTCAGAAACCGGCCGTTACTCCGGACTTCAGGACAGCTAACGTAAAAGTCAAATTCAAAGTCTAAAGGTATTTATTTAATTGAATCACAAGGATCACTCACGCGACCCAACTAGAAAAACAGGCAAGAAACTTATGGCTTGGTTCTTACCATTATTTTCTATGATTCTTGTTAGAATAATGAAGCTCCAGTGTGGTGTCAATCGAATTTAGTAAGGCGTTGGCATAATAACTGCGAATAAGCTCCACTATAGAACATCGGTTTGCCCGTATTCTGGGGGGTCGGGAGTAGTCACCACGCTTTGCAGACAGATTGGTGCCTACATTAAGGGGCTGACAACTATCAAACAACTTCTCGCTCGCACGTTTCGATATGTTGAAAGATATAAAATCATTAAACTCATTTTCGAAAAATCAAATCAACCATTTTGTGTGCAATCACATTGCACACAGTTTAGTAAAAAATTCATTTTGATCGATACAAGTTTACCTACTTAAAAGTTTGCTTATGTACGAAAACTAGTAAAGCTAACTTTTGAGTAGGAAAACATGTATCGATCAAAATAATTTTTTTACTAAACTGTGTGTAATGTGATTGCACACAAAATGGTTGATTGCGATTTTTCGAAAATGAGTTCAGTGATTTTATAACTTTCAATATGTCGAAACGTGCGAGCGAGAGTCACATTAGCTCTTGTCTTCGCCTTAATTTGTATTGTTGTAACAGCTGTTGGTAGACCTGAATAAATAAATAAATACATCATTGGTGTTATGTATCTACTCAGTAGACGCTGCTGCCCATCTCCAGATTCATTCCCTTGGTCACCTCTTTGGACATTTTCCACCCATTTTTCTGACACGACCTTAGGATCAGAAGCCGAAGCCGCAACCTACACATTTTTATCCAAGCACAGGCAATGTTTAGAATGCAATGATTACATCAATTGACTACAATAATTTCAGTAATGAAATAAGGAGAGAAGAATTAATTACGCTGAAAGTGGGCCACTCGATTACACGGCCTGTGGCCCACATCACAGGGTAGTTATTAAGCTGTAACTACCCGCGTTTAGTGCAAGGTAGCTTTCCTCACACACACAGGCATCTACACGTCTTTAGATGACACTGTAGGGTTGAAAACTATATTCAGTTTAGATATTCATATTCTTTTTAATTCCTTTCATGTTTTCATAATTTATTTTATACATTAACTACCGGTAAATCTGAAAAAAAAACAGAAACAGTTTCACGACTTCGATCCCAGGCACGGTGGATATTTCAGATCTCAGACCAAATATCAACTCAAAATTCAGAGGTAGGTATGTCTAAATATTTCATTAATAAAGATAACTGTATATTTTCATTTTTCATGCGATAGAATTACAATGATTCAACAATATTAATTCAATATCCACGTACATGAGATACTTCAAATATTTACACTCTGAAAACATCTTTGTTCGTTAACATTTCCTAAACCAAATATATCGCAGCCAGCCCTAGCACTCACACATCCACAATCGCACACCAATGCCGAGCGGCACACATCCGTAGAAGCACGTGCTTCAAACAAGTCTAGATGCTAGATAGCACTACTGCTGCCGACACTGTGGCTCTGGACATGACTGGACTCTAATGAGAAGACGTGAGACCGATTGCAATGGAACAGCTGATAGCTTTGAAGGACAACAACCGGAAACACAATTTGGACCACAACAGTCCAGGAATCTCCAGGAACGGCAGGCAAACTTCTCACAGATCTTTAGGTACAGAAAAAGTATAAAAGTAAATAAACATTCTTATTCACTGTCTCATTTCAAACAGAGCTAAAACAAAGTAAAAAACCAAAAGAACGAATAGAAAAATCAGGAATGCTCATCTACTTTTGTCACTTACTGTACATTATCTAATCCTAACTCTTTGGTTATATTGATATGATTACTTCTTAAACAAATTTCTATGAAAAACAAGGTTTAACTTTTCCTATAACCTAAAATGCCTTAATTTTCTCTATGCAGACATAGTCACGCGTAACAACTATTGAAATTCAATTTCAGGTAGACCTAGGTTCCTTGGAATTTGAGAATGAAACATAAAATAATGTAATTAAACCACAAATCCATACAAAAGACTTCAACGCGCTCGCGTACTTCTATAAATCCATTTTCTTTTGAGATACACGCCCCACCACCGCCTTTTCTTGACGTTGGCTTACAGCAAGATAATTTAAAATGATCTTTATGATGTCATGGCTTAGAGAGCATTTTACTTTGGCTGAATATATTTTACTAGACTATAAAAATGGTAAGTAAACTTATTCGCATCAAAATAAAATTTTACCTGAACCTTTGTAAGCTATTTTCTGAAAATAGTTTTTTTGCTGTATTTTCTAACTATTTTGTTGTGATATTCATTCTGCGCACTCATGTGGTCTAATCAGTGAAAAATTTTAGCTTGTTTATTTATTGATATTCTTAATGCTGCATAACGTTTTACTCTCCTCACACTGAAATCAAAATGACTCTAATATGAATGTCAATTCTGATATGTTTTTGATGTTTTCCTGACCTACGTCATTGCATAAACGCGTAGGTCCCAGCTATGTCCCAGCAGCTGAACTAAACGAAGCTAGGCTCGCTGTGCGGCCGTGCTCGGCGGCGACATCGGCAGTAGGTCAACAAACAAGGTCATAGCCATTTCTCCAAGGGGAGGGGGGAACAGAGCCCCCTCCCCCCCTCACCACCTCTCTATGCAGAGAAGGGGGCTTGCTAGGCGCAGCTGGACAGCCTATAGGACCTGTTATTGATGGCTCCCGAAATCATCTCGTAAGGCTCGTTCCTATCGTGCGTGACTTACGAGGTAATGCTTTGTTGTGGGTTATGGTTACCGCTTAACATCACGTAGGCTATCTACTTGTTCCATCAGCGAGTTGTTTAAAGAAAAGACGCCTCAACACTCAGTTAGTAGTAATTCTGCCTGCTATGCGTGGGTGTAGATTCGATTCACACCCAGGAACATTTTGTGGCGAATTTTTGTTCAGCGTCTGGTTGGATGTAGTCTATATTTATAAAAAAATGTAGATCAGTATTCTGTAATTTGTCTGCTTCCCATAGACCGAGCTTTATGCGACTGGATGGCGCTATTTCGGTGGCAATAATTCTCATTTTATTATGACTAATAGAATCTCACGCGTCTTTGTTCGCGTGAAGGTGGTTCAACAAAGACGTGAATTTTAAAAATCGATTCTTGAATATATCTGCAAAAATTTAGACCTGTAAGTCCTGTAGTTTCAGTGAGTCAGTCAGTGAGTAGACTTCTCTTTTATATCCAATAGAATGTACAGAGCGGGGTTAACGATTCTAGAAGCAGTTACAAGTGATTTTACAAAGCATAATGAGCAGTACAGGGGCTTCTGGCCATTTCAATTTGCAATAATGTTAGAACTAATTTAATGTTAAGAGTTCCTATAAATATTTTATTGTGATGTTCTTGGAACTCACTATTTAGCTGAGGTCTTTTATGTCTGTACTCAATAACCAGCATATTATTAAAAGCTTCTTAAAATAATCACAGTTTTCTTAATTCTACAGATGTCATCGTTTTCTATAATAATAATTATGTACAAACGGTTTTATGTTCCTAAGAAAAAAAATGTTTTGGGACTCTGTGCTACAGTGGTCGTCGGTGTTAATACAAAAAAGTATTCAAGTTAGTTTGACAAAATCTATTGCGTAGGGAAGTCTGCTCATCACGAAATCTCCCAACCTAAGAGCCAAGAGGTCTGAAATTTGACACAGGTATTTTTAAGGAAAACTTTATTCTCACTCGCAAATAAAATAACTGAATGTAATAAAAAAAAAAATGGTTTTGACTAGTTATCATACTTAAAAAGTTGCGAGCAGGCACACGGATACAGATCAAGCTACACAAAGTCAAACAAAAATAACATTTACTACAACGATATAAAAGTGAGCAGTAAAATAGCCTGATGCTTATCCGTGTGTACAGTACCCTTGCGGTTGTCAGCGCTTTAAAAACAAGCAGCTTTTAGCTTTTTTATACCGGGTATTCCTTACCCATGTTCTTATAATACTTGTTCGTTTTTGACACAGCAAAAATTCATAAAAACAAAATAGTTATCTTTGAAATAAATATTCTTAATAGTCTGAGCAAACAAAGCAATAGGGTGTTGCCTACACTACAAGATTGCAAAAGAATTATCAGCATTGTATCTAGTGAGTAATGAGAACACATATTTTGTAACGCATGTAAATGTGTCTTAGGTACTGGCGCTGTTCACCAGTGGGCGTGGGCAATTAAACTTTGACCCCAATATTAGCATCATTTTAAACTTAGCCTCATAGTGATCCTTGTGAATTTATCAAGTGAATATCACACTATTGCAAGTTGCAGTTGGTGTATATAGGTTCTGATTTTTTATACTACTAAGTAAACATTCCTACGACCTACCTGATGGAAAGCGGTAACCGTAGCATATAGCAAGAGCGTCAAAGATCATTGCTAGGTACTAGTAGTGCCAATTTGAATGTCACGGTAACTTTTTATGTATAATATATAAAAAATATTTAATTAAATAGGGGTTCCCTTCGACTCAGGGCCCGTAGTTCCAAAAATCACGCTTCCAACACATGGATGGACATAATCACTAGAATTTGGACAAGTGACAGCTAGCTCTAAGAACCTGTTAAGGTACATCATGAAAAATGAAAATCAACAAATTACAAGCTTATACGCTCAAAGCGCAGCTCAGCAAACATGTCGTTCCCGCAAATTCAATAACCAAAACGAATGAGCTCTTTCGTTAGTGTTTGTTTTGCTCTCAATGGCCACTTAACGACCACAAGCCTCCGACTAGATGTGCATAATCTTAAGCTTCGCCCCCCTTCCCCCTATACCCCCCTCTGAAACACTTCCGTGGCACACATTCCCGAATCAACCGGATTCAGAACTACATTTTTCGGCACTCAACATCAAGCCAATTTCAACTTTCAATCACTGATAGTAGGGTTCAAACTTTGCTGCAGAAGGAGCGGCAAAGAAAATAGCATCCTATGAAGAAAGTTTCAAGGTCGAAATTGGGTGTAAAGATGAATCATGAATGAATATAAAACGGTATGCAGCCGTGAGTTTAAATTCGGACGACTTTTTTAAAGGCTTCTCCGCATTTCTTGCCACGCAATCTTGAATTTTAAGACACTAGATTTAATGTTGACAATCCAGTGGTGTGCTTAGTAGGTTTGCGAGTATGTCACACACCCAAGTTTGCATACGAAGTGTGGACGATCGTGAGACTTCTTATTGTTTTGTTAGTGTTATCTTCGTTTAGGTAGTTTGCTTTTACTATCTTTTGTGGTGTGTAAGTAATACGTGTGCAAAAAAAATTCTACGGGCCATAAATGACACTAATTCCCGTGGGGAGGTACATCAAATAAAAGCCCGAGTAGTGAGTAGGTACCTACTCATACTCACCACTATTTTTTGCTTAAGTCTAATTTGTAATTAATTTAATTCAGGGATTAATATAAAGAAAATATTATAATCGCTAGAATTACAAACATAAAAAAAATCTAGTTCTCTCAAAGAAAAAAAATCTAAACAAAGTAAGTACCTAAAGCCTTGTAAAGAAGGAACTTACTTAAGTAACTCACTAAAATCGTTAAGATCACTAATGGACCTACCTATAACTTTTAACTCTATGGCTTATGGGTTATCTGACTTATTGTACTTTGGCTTATTGTACCTTGGGGCTAGATGGATTGTGAATATTTCTATACTTATCTAATTTTTATATTAAGGAAATGAAGTGAAAAACTCATAATGTCAGATTAGTTTTCTTTATTATACCCGAAAGACCCAACACCCAACAAAAGCATAATATTTAATTATACTGACAAAAAATGAAATAATAGTAACTGATCAATATAAATCTCTCAAAAAAAATCAACAATATTTTATACATTTCCAGTCAAAACTAGATCTTATACTTACAAGTTAAAATATACTTAACTAAAATTTAGTTAATGTAGTGATTCTAAAAGATCACTTTGAAACTACCCTCCTGGGTGATCGAGTAAAAATAGGGGTAGGTGGACATACGGATTTGCAATTTATCAAGGAAAATATAATCTTAATTTATTAGAAATCTGTGTGTAAATCACTAAATAAGTTCGACAATTTATTCATAAATTCTCCACTTATTTAATCTGATTTTATGGAAGTTCAATTAATTATTTGTATAAAAATAACTGAATGTAATAATGTAAATAGTGAATTCAAAAACTTATGTATAATACGTCATTTACGTTAATCAATGGTTTATCATTGACAAGTAAATGTAAGTTTGATTGATATTTAGATATTTATGTAAGTACTGGACTGAATTTCTTGAACCCGCAATAACCACATATGACACTATTTTATCAACTGTTAATCCTATTATTTAATACCGATATGTATCGATACATAAAGACATCTTATAAAAAGTCAGTCGATATAAAAATCTAAAACCTGCCAAATAATTATTGGCAATACAGAAATACAAATCTATCGAATACCATGATATAGGTACGTCAATACTCAGTCAATACTACAAAATGCACGAATATCAGTCAAAGCTTATAATACTAATCGATTACTAAATATATCTCTACGATCGTAGATCCGGTAAATCATTACCTAATTTAAATCGAAATATCTTAAATACAAGTTCCCGCTCCAGAAGAGCGCCATCTATTAGCATCTTACGGAACCACCAACCCTATCTCGCCGCTCGAACAAATCTCAAAAGCAAGATTTGTTAGAGCATCAATTTCTGCTCCAACGCGGCCCAGAGAGGGTCTAGCGGGGCCTCGCCGTATGACGCGAACACATTGTTGTCACGAATGACCGCGGGCGGCGTTTCTCCGAACACGACGTAGTCCGCGGGCGCGCCCACAGATGGCGCTAGCGGCGCGCGACGCCGACCCGACGCCATGCGGACGCTGCGCATCATTGCGGCCGATTTGATGCGTTCTGTACGGACAAAGGTTATTGTAAGTACCTCCTATCACAATGTTCGTAAGTCAAAAAACTATAGCAAATTGCCGTCACTATGTTACCAACCTACCTAGGTACCTACTTTTGTCACGTCCAAATTTAACCACCTTATTGCTACCGAGTAGGTAAGAAACTGTACCTAGGGTCCTAGGGAAGTAAAAGGGGATCCAAGGTAGTAGGTAGTGTACATGCTGCTTTGATGTAGGATACCTACCTACTTACTTATCTATCTGGCACTGCGGTGGTACCTACAGTCGTCTTCATTAAGATGGTTAACCTTCATAATTTTCAAACAATACCTATGCGTCGTCGTCGTCTTTTTTTTAGTGAGTTTTATTCTGTCTTTAAGTTTGTACCACCTACCTCCTGGCACTGTGCACATACATTTTTGAACAGGGAAAATCATTAGATACTCATCGGTGCACAACCGGTTTTGAATCCACGACCTTAGGATCGGAAAGTGGGGCAACTACCACTAGACCACCAGTGATCTCGTGGCCGTGCAGTCACTAGCGAGTATAGAATGTATGATACTTAGTCTAAGATAGAGTGAAAGAAAGAAAAACATTTATTTGACATTACACATAACGGACAACTAGGTACAGTAGATTCATATAAAAAGAGTTTTTAGGTAGGTTAAAAAAAACAAACAAAATAAAGTAGAGTGGAGGCAATTTCGACAGCCTTCACAGCTCAGTTGGCAGTAGCTCTGAATAGAATAGAATAGAATATAAATTTATTTGACAACAAACACACAGAAGTAGCATACAGACAAGTAAAGACATAAAAATTGAGCACAAAGAAGAAAAAGAACTAGATAAGTAAGATAAATTATACAGATAAAAAATTATTAATCAAAACAGAAAACATTCAACATTGACATAAAACTGAATACCTAAATAAACGGAACCTACTACCTACACTACACACCAAGTAGGTACCAAGGCTTTCCCTGTGCGAGTGTAGTCAAAAGGGTTCAGTCTCAGCTTGATGCCACTCTCCAACTGGGTTGGGGAGTAGCGCTGGTTTTCAGACTGAGCCTTGTTGTTAGGGTGACATCACGGGCAAAACATAATAATAATAATAGTAAATACATAAATAAAATATAGTTAATAATAAGGAAAAGGTACAATAAATTAATTATTACTGGAAACATTAAGCAGAAGTAATAACTCATCTGGCAACATTTCCCTTTGAGAACAGTGTCAAGCAAACGAAACGAAATGAAGCCAAGCAAGCAAACAAAAACAAAGGGAGACAGACACAACTTTAAAAGTAGAGGCTAATAGAAATAGTGGTCTGGTACATATATTAAATAGGTAAATAGAGGAAGGTATGTGGAACTTATTGGAAGGAAATAGAAATTGTGGCGTTTATCCGAATGACACGCGTTACGTTAATTATGATGACTTAGAAAAGAGAGTAACCAGTTTTTGAAAAAAAAATTATCGAAATGAAGGAGCCCCCTACTAGCCAGACGTACACAAAACGAAGTTATTGAAAATTTACAAAATGAGGAGGCCTCCCCTAGCCAGACGTGCGAAAAACTAAGGTAAGCCATGTCAGTGTAAGTCGATAGGTAGGCAAGTATCTAGTTACCCGCCTACCTACTGCTCTGCCTTCTGCGGCGCGGCGTAGGCCGTGGGTTCGATCCCCACCGAGAACAAACATTTGAATATCGATTTTTGTTCTCTGTCTGGGTGTTATTTTATATTATACCTGAGTATGTATTAAAAAAAAAAAAATGTATTATATCAGCTATCTGGTTCCATATTACAAGCTTTGGCTTAGTTCGGGGCTAAATAGTGCTGCATGGAAAGTCCACCAATTACAATGATTATAATGGGTTCGGTACCTTCGTTGGTGGAGAGCGGGCAGTACTTGATGGTGTGCGCGTGGTCGCCGCGCGCGCCGCACCGCGCGCACACGAAGGCGCGCAGCACGGGGCACGCCACGCGCCCGCAGCCGTCCTTCAGCGCGTGCGAGCGGTAGTACGCCTCGCGCTCGCCGTTGTTCTTGCAGAACCGGCACTCCTGGAACTGAACCACTGGCTTGGTATACTTACCCTCGCTCCATAAAGTTAAAGTCGAAAGGTATTCAGTTGAATCACAAGGATTACTTTGAAACGTCTTAAAACTAGGTGAATCTAGGTGCCAGTTCCACGCGACTAAGCCTAGAACTACAGGCAACAAACATAATTCGCGAATGGTGCGAGAAGATTGAGAAGACGGGCCAGTGGGCATCCGTTCAACTGGTTGAACTTAGTGGAAAAGGTTTGTCGAACAGCATTGTCTGCAATTATCCAGTTGTTTTGTATCCAGTGACTGTTGACAGTTACTAGATGGAATTGCACACTTAGCACGAATAGTATTCCTTTAAAAATATCGATACCTCTAGTTTTGAAGTTATAATACGAATATTAATTTGAAACCACGGCCTGCCTCCATGTGCCATACCCTATTATGCAGGGTCCATGTGATACTTACTAACACCTAACAACAATGTATGTACCTAAACTAAACCATGTGTAAGCAATAAATGTATTGAGTATAATGTGAGTTCTTCTGGTCGTGTCGTGTCATGCTTTCGAAACAATGCTGTGAAAAGATTTCAAGTGCACCTCAAAGAGGCTCCTTTCGAGCACTTGAAAAATGTTACTTATAAATAGTAAAATAATATCTGACTCAAGATTTTATAACATCCCAAAGTTAATATCTCTATCTGTCTGACCTGGAAGGCCTTGGTCCGCTTCTCATTCTGCAGCTGGCGGAGCAGAGAGTTGAGCACGCTCGGCGGCAGCGAGCCCAGCACTCGCACCTGCTCCGCCGTCAGCGCGCCCGCCGCCGCCGCCTCGGGCACGAACGGAGCCGCCGGCTCTGGGAATGCGACACCTCACTTGACACCCTTTGCCTACTATTCAGGTGTTTTCATTTCAAATAAACATAGAAACTACGGTAAAGCAACGAAGGAATTTCCAAAAAGTTGTTACGTTTATCTACATCTACACTAATATTATAAAGAGGTAAACTTTGTATTTTTGTATTTTTGTATGTAACGAATAGGCTCAAAAACTACTGGTCCGATTTCTAAAATTCTTTCACCATTAGAATGCTACATTATCCCTGAGTAACATAGGCTATATTATATTTTCAAAAAAATCAGGGATCCTTACTAAAACTTCAATAATGTAACCCAAGGTGGAAAACAAAAAACCTTACATCGCGTGCGCTGCGAAAACTATTGAAGATAGAACAAAATAATGTACTACGATTTTGTAGAACACGTTATCATCTTCAAAAAATGTCGCGACAGCATATGTCTAACTATTATAGTTATGTCACAATAAGTATTCTTTTATTATAAAAAAATTATTGAAATGCCTCCGCTAGAAAAGGGTCTTTATTTGTACCTTGGTATTAATCCTTATCCAAATAAATCATTTCATAATTAAGACGGTTTCAATACCTATAGATTACTTCTTAAATTTTTCAAATCGGACATTCCATTCAAAAGATATGACGAAATTAAAAATGTTTACGGGTCCACGGTTCACACGCGGGGTGCGATTTCACTCACTCAAGGTATGAAAGGCGCGTGCAAATGTATGAAATAAGTAGATGCGAGGCTCGAACCCACGGTCTAAGTTTATCCTAAAATGTTCAAAAAATTTATGACCACCCATGCGAAGCTGGGACAGGCCGCTAGTCTACTATATCCAGGTAGAAATTTTGAAGAAGAGCTTGAACTCACCATCAAATACAGGAGTGGAGGTGGCGAACTCAACTGGTGGCGCGGCAGCGGACAAACGCGGCGCGGGCGAGCGCTCGGGCGCCGGCCATGACTTCTGACGCAAGTACCCACCGCTAGGACCCATGCCTGAGAACTCTAGAATAAAACAATCCACTTTTACATCTCTCATGTTCGGTAAGTAGGTCCTTATTACCTCCAAATGGGGCTTGTTGGTGACTAATTAGCGCTCTAGGGTAATAATGTAGCTAGAAAAGCCTTAGGGCGGTAAGTAATTAAAAAAAACACATCTTTTCTTTCAAAAAGTTCGCGTACATCTAACCATCATACTGGCAATAGACATTCAGCCCAATGACCAAAGAGGTCGCTTTGCTATTCAGCCTTGTCTTCGTGTGAGTATAATAGTCATCAATTTTAAATATCGGCGAAGCTCAATTTCGATCTTGAAAAAAAAAAAAGTTCTTTACTTGATTCTTTTTAATGAAAAAAGGCGGGAATAGAAAACTTTTACTTTAAATATTGTTTATTCTTGTAATGTCGGTTTTTTTCTACTTACCTCACAATTGAGATGTAAAGTAGAATAGTTAGCTCGGGTATAAGCACCAATTGCACCCTCGAACAATAGGCGCCCTCGCTGCGCTCGTGCGCCTAAATATCTCGGGCTGCAATTGATGCCTTACAGCCCTTGGCTACTAATCTACTATAAATCATCCCAAGTAGATCGACAGATCAAATCAAATCAAATAAGGTCGTTATTCAGTTCAATCACAAGGATCACTTTGAAACGACTTATAAACTAAGTGAATCTAACGCCAGCTCCTAATGACAAAGCCTAGAAGAAACTCAATCTCAACATCGATGATCTTAGTATAATTGTGGATGACGAAGGTCGAATTTGTTCTTCCTGGTTTATTGAGCAGTTTTTAGATGATGATGAATAATAAAATCACGATGGCACTTGAATCAAGCTAGTCGAAGCAAAATAAAAACTGATAAAAAAAATACTTTGCATGTCAGAACAATGTACAGTATTATACAAATTAAATTAACAAACAGCTCTTACCAGGGTATTTCCCCCAAACCTTGTCCTCGTCAGGGTTATAGGGCGAGTCGGAGCCGTTCATCTGGAACTCCCGCATCACGTCTTCCAGGGTGCACCTTCCCGTTGCCACTGGAACATCACATACACAATACAATCTGAATCTCTAGTCTTTTCGCTATCAATTCTATTCAGTCTTGACAATGTTTCTTAAAAAAACAAACTTTCGGAGATTTTGCCATCCCATTTCCCGCAACGGTTTCGGATATTGCAGAAACAAATGGAGTAGGTAAACCTAGGCCGACTTACGATCTGAATAACTAGAAGACTTTTGATTTGGACGCTCCATTGCGTGTTGGTGCGAATACGACGTCCATCGAACATCCTGCTGGCTCGCCCAGGAAGATGACTACGGGAACAATCAGAAAGGTAAGTTAGATTGATAAATAAACGGAAGAAAAAACAGAAACAGCTTCCGGTCCTTAATCCCTAGCCTTATCTCCTTAGATTTTATAGTAGGTTAGGTACCAAGTAGGACCAAAAGTTCACTCAAAAGTCTTGTCTGAGGGAACCCCCTTTAAGGCACGTTCTAATATTATGGTATTTCATTTTCCTTCACTGATTGAAAGCACTGGCATTGCGCTGGCAAATAAATACATTTTTCGAAGAGAAAAATCCATTGGGGCACTAACGGATTCGAACCCACGACATTATGAACAGAAGGTGAGATGATTGACCACCGATGCTCTTGGTGATAATTATTATGATATCATTACGTTGATCCAAGGTAGGTAGGTGCCTAGTGCCTACAGTCATTTATGAGGATTCAAATTTAATTTTTTTTTGGCCAGAAATGTAAGAACCCCAACAGAAAAAAAAAAAAATTGTGAGTAGATACGAGGTAAAAGTTCTCGTTCAGTTCAAAAAGTTCAGATTGTTCCTTTTCCTAATATTTCATAATTTTTAAAAACAGGTAGGTATACAAACGTAATGATGTAGTAGAACATCATTACTAATTTTCTCAAAAAAAATACGGATTTTGAAAAAATTACGTAAAAACCATTTGATGACAGCCCTCTTGTTACCTACCTAGTAGGTAGGTACCTAGCTCGGCCTTCTGCGCTGTAGGCCGTGGGTTCGAACAACTTCGATCGATCCCCACACAGAACAAACATTTAATTTTAAGTGATGGACACAGGTTTTTTATGTGGCCAAAAATAAATAAAGTTACACAAAAAAATGAAGTAACATGTCATATGAAAGGGGCTTTGTTTGGACATTCCAAAACCATTTTTACTTTTTTTCTAGGACGCCCGGTTTTTAAGATACCTACAACAAAAAAGTAAAATTAAGATAACCAACGATACGTCAAGGCAAGACCTCACATCTCATTACGAGTTTCGTCGACATCGACATCAAGATTTTTCTAGTGGTCGGCCAGTTGCTTTGCTTTTTCTTGTAATAAATTAAGAAGGTACCTACCTACTTACTTCTTTTTCATAATATGGTTACAGCGAGCTGATCTGATGATGGAGCCAAGGTCTATCAAACGGAACTCATCAATAAATATACTAATAGGGTAGAAACTTGGTTATACCTACCATACCAAGTTAGTACCACCTTCCTACCCAGGCGGTAGTCAGAAACAAGTCAACAACAAGATAAGATTTGGACTTGCCTCTGACTACCACCTACCCGAAGTTTTAGAGCGTTCGAGTCGCATATCGAGATCTCAGTTCGGGGCGAACCACTAAATAAAATAAAGTTTTTCAGTGTAACCATTCTCGATGCAGACGACTGTACCTCTGTGCTTGAGTGTCAACCACGGCCGAGCGACGACATGCGAGTCGCAACAATTGAAGTGTACCTATAATTTTTTACATATTCTTTTTCTTGCTATAAGGTCTCACAAGTTTTGTAGTAGGTAGGTACCTTACCTACGACCACTTTACTTAGTAAGGTGATAAATAATCTCAAATCACCCACTTGAATAAACGAACAAATCACTTTTAGACAATTCAATGCGTCTTGTTTGAATTTAAACTTTAACTGCAATACGTTAAGGGATTAATTTTAAATGGCTCCGACCGACCGACGACGAGCTAGTTTCACGATTATTAGGGTAGGAGGTCCTACCTACCTATCTGCGTATTAAGGAAATAAAGAAATTGAAGATCTTTTTCGAAAATAATACAAATGGCCTACTTATAGATAGACAGCTAGGTACTAGTACAGCTACTTACCTACCTGTGACAGTGGTGAGCACAATCCTACCTAAATGTTGGTAGGTAGGTAAACTATATTACGAACTTCTCTACACATTAACTAACCTCTCGTGCTGAGAAAATAGACAAACTTTCGGAAAACGGAATTAGTTAAAACGAAAAAACTTACTGAACTGCCGCCGCTACCGTAATCGCTGTTGTAATCATTGTTGTTTACTTTGTTCAGTCCCATTTCGAATATTGAAGCACAGAATTTAAAAAAATATAAAGGGCAGGCAGGCAAGTCAAAGTAAACGTGCTTCCTTCGCAAAGTTACCCACGCAATGAACCACACCACATGACCACAGTCACAAACAAAACACACTCAACTCCACTAAATTATTATTGAACTAAGAATCAACAAATCAACTTCGATGATTCCTGCTGCCAGTTTCTGGCTGCGTGCATCTGATTGGCCGATTTCGCAGTTTAGCACACACAGCAGAGGGGGAAGGGGGTTGGGGAGGCGAAGTAGGCAAGGCAGCCAGCCAGCAGGATCAGCATAAAACCTTCGTTTGTGTGCGTGATGTTTTAGTTGCTGAGAAGCGGGTGTTTGAAACTTGAAAGACTTTTTGTGACCTACCTACCTCTATCATATTAATAGCCCACCTAAGTACCTACATAATAAGAGTTGCCTTGTCGCTCGCCGCCAAACAAAGGCTCATTCCTTTTATTACTTTTATTAGTACCTACCTAGGTAGGTACCTACATTTTTATGTAGGTCATTCAATATTGTATTTATTCAGATTTATTCATTAGATGGGTGGGTAGGTAGATAGGTACAAACGAACCTAGGTAGGTACCTTCCTCATTATAGGTAGACCTACGTGCTCCAATAAACCTAATCTACAGTTAGGTAGGTAGGTATAGGTAGGTATACCTACATGTTATATAGATAGATAGATTAGATAACACTTTATTGTACACAAGAATACATCATAAATCTAGGCGTACCTACCTAGCTTAAAAAAGTACAATGGGCGGCCTTATCGCTGAAAAATTTCTTCCAGGCAACCTTAGTATGTTAGGTACTTTAAAAAAAATCCTTAATATTGCGAGTGTTTGATTGATTATAATTTTAAAAGGATTTTTTTGAAGAGAGATTGATACCTACCTATCAAAGCAGTTGCTACCACATAGGTACCTACATAGGTACCACCATAGCTACCATAGGTACCACATACTACCTTGTAGGTACCCATTTGGGACATCATGTAAAGAGATGCTACCTATAGGTACCTAGGTAGGTAATTTGTATCAGCGATGGGGGACCCGGCATAGAATTTATAGGTAGGACTCCTTCATCACCTATCCCATCATCATCACCATCACAAAACGATGACTAGGTAGGTACTATGTAAGGTTAGGTAACTAGGTAGGTAGCTATAAATAAATAAATAAATGTTGGTGGACATTCCACACAACACTATCTAGCCCCAAACTAAGCCAAAGCTTGTGATATGGGAACCAGATAGCTGATATACTACTTATATACTTTTTTTTTTTTTGTAAATACATAAGGTGCTCCGGGGTAAGATCGAATAAATCGAATATCTCCATAACGTAGGGTATTTTTTGATTCTTGGCAACATTGCCAGCAACGCCATTTTGTTGGTCCCATCCCACTAGTCGCCGCCAGTCGATCGGACCATCAGCGCGCATTTCATTCACTCGGATATGAAAAGGTACGTAAAATGTGATTTTTTAAGGATCCGGACTTACCCCCGGCAACTTTAATCGAAAATTCTGGTATAACGGCTGTGTTTTTTACGAGTTTTGTGGCTTATCATATTAATGCGGCAACTTGTTTGCTGATTAAAGTGGTCTAGACACGCTAGAACTGTATGTAGCCTGAGATCCGGTCTTTCCCCATCAAAATTTGAATGGGTAAAGTTCGGATGATTTCTGTCCGATCTTTCCCAACTGTAAAATATAAACAGTTTCTCAAACTTTTAAAAAAATATTTGAACTAAAAAGGCATTTGCTAGAGATAGTACCTACCTACGTCGATCATTTTTTTTTTATTTTGTGAATTAATATGCCTGTTAATAAAAGCTAAAAGCTGTAATTATGTATGTACGGTACGTAATCTCATGCACGCTTAGCTTGCGCACACTTTTAGCTATGGTGTGTTTGCTTCAGTTTATTTTATTATTTTATATTTATTATTATGCCTAGAAACTACAAAAAAAAACTCTGCGGGCGACGTCCTGCTCAAAAAAGATTTGAAGAAATGACTTTTAATAGAAATAAGTAATTTATGGTTAATAATTTATTAACAAGATTTAATTTGCTTGCCTATGAGGTGCTTGCTAAACCTTTGTATCTCCGTATTCCTACCTACGCACCATAGTTAGCAACATAAAGTTCCGTATCGGTATCTCTATCGCGTCTTCATATACAAAACCCGCAATGAACTCGGAACACAAACGAAAAAACAAATATGGTAGAGTGGAGGTGTCAAATTTTGAGAAACATAGAAACTTAATTTTTTCTAAACCGGGGTAACATCGGATTATAAGAATGAAAAAAACAATATTTTGCCTCTCACTTTTGTCGTTGAAACAGTATCCCGAAAATCGATATTGATGCTTTATTATTGGATAAAACCGGATATTTTCATTATGGGTAGCTTATGTTTGGAGCTACAGAGGCGATTTTAGAATGAAGTCCGATGTTACCCCGTCAAGGTCCGATCTTTCCCGTGGTTTTATAAAAAATACTATCACTTTAATCCCCTATAACTCGGCCACCGTTATGTTTATAGGGTTATCGGATATACCGATTTATAAACCTGTCTTTTATACAAAGCTCTAACTAAATTTTAGGTTTGCCAACATTTTCATAGTCGAGAAAAAAAATATTTTGCAACATACGAATGGTTTCCTAAAAAACCGTCCGGTCTTACCCCGGACACAGATAAGAGAACCCCGGAGCACCTTACTTATAATATTATATAACATCCAGACAGAGAACAAACATCTATGTTCATCACACAAATGTTTGTTCTCGGTGGGGATCGAACCCACGGCCTACGGCACAGAAGGCAGAGCTACTACCAACTGAGCTGTGAAGGCTGGCTATTAGGTGCCTACAGTCACCGATGATGCGACATAGGTAGGTTAGGTACCTACCTACCTATGTATTGTCATAGACCAAAAATAATTATTGGTCTATGGTATTGTTTTACTTTTTGAAGTTCAACGTTTACAAGTATTTAACTACCTACCTAGGTAGGTGCAGACTGCAGGTGCCTAGTGTAGGTAGGTAGGTATAATGGTCAACCAGTGAACTGTTTTTGGTTGCAGTCATGACTATCTGCCAAGTTGACATTTATTTTTAAAGCCCAGCTACAAAAAAGGCATTGAATGCATTGAAAACTGAACTGAAAACTGTACTTTTTTCCAACAAACCTACTTTCGTTTTATTAACGCTGTGTTAGCATAATTTTAAACAGCGACATCTTAAAGAAAGTCTTTGTACTATTTTCACAGGTTTTTCGCTGAGTTTTATTTCATACGTACCTATTTTATTTTTCTATTCGTTTTAGAGGGCGCTGTTAGAGGTTTATGCAAGTTGGAGGGGCCGGAAACATCAAATTCAATGCACATAATGTTCAATAAAAAAAAACAAAATGATCATTTAACATAAATTCGTTATTTAAATATATTAGTTATAAGCATACCTATCTCTATTAGTGTAAGTTGAACGAATGAAACTGACTTGCTTCTCTACAAAAGAGTGCAAATGGCAAGTGCTCTTTCGTACTTAGTTTTCGATTGAAATATTCTAGAGGGCGCTGTACCAAACTTAGGAATTTGATTTTGAATTTTTTCTGTGTTTATTTAATGGGGGTTTTTATCTCTTCTAGGACTATGTGTAGTGGGTTACCTACCTGTGTTATTTTTTATACCACAAGCATTGTCTCGCTCGTCACCCACGCTCGATAGGAAATTTTAAGAAGCAATAAAACAGTCAAATAATACACAGCATTTATTACAGCCTCGATTGAAGGATAACAATAGGATCTCTTGAAATACTGATGTAATCTAACATTAGTTGGTGAAGTACATAATTTATTGTCTTGCATGAACGCGGAGTACTTAGCTATGTGAGATTCAACCTTATTACGGGGTGACAAACTCCAATTTTTCATACACGTTATACAAAAGAATCTAACAGTGTCGACTGCCATTCTACGGAGTCGTGACTTACTCAGACTTTAAATTAACAGGAGATATGCTTTAAATGCAAGTTTCAATATTAGAATATAAAGGTCTACCCTGCGTGAGAAACAATTAAAAAAGAAGGAGTGTTTGTTAAAAGTCTGAGATACATCTACACCTGAGCACAATCAACCTGGGTACTTGAGGGTACTTCATAGACCATTCAAAAGAATTCTTGATATTATCGAGTGGATATGCCTTTGACGCACACATTTCAATATTCTCACATTCTTAGTTATTGGTGATTTGTCTCAGTGCCAGATTCATTGTACTCCAGTGCATCTTTCAGGATTGAAGGTGATAAGGTTACTAGTTAGCATCGCCGAAGTATTCCTTGGCTGCGTTGGTGTCAGGCTTGATGGTCTTGGAGCCCGGCTTCCAGTTAGCTGGGCAGACCTCGCCATGCTTGTCTGTGAACTGGAAGGCTTGTACCAGTCTGAGGGTCTCATCTACGGACCTGTGGAACAAACAATCATGTCATTGGTTTCGTTTTTTGATTAATAAAAGTTATTGGACTACTAATGCAAGACTTTATTTTTGTACACACAGATACATATTAAGCTACACAAAGACAAAGAAAAATTATGCATAAACACATACATAAAGCGAGCAGTGTATAGTTTGATGCGTATATGTGAGCAAGTATGAATGAAATATAGAAATGAGGATTTCCGTTTATAATTGATCGAGTGAGCGAAGTGAACGAAGATCTTAGTTTCAACTTGGGCGATTTGGCATTTTATGTATGTATGTATGTATGTATGTATGTATGTATGTATGTATGTATGTATGTATGTATGTATGTTTGTCTGGCGATAACTTTAGAACCGTTGATCCGATCTGCATGTAATTTGATATGTCGATAGCTTGTACTTGAGAAATTTACTGGTAAGTATATGAGTAAAATCGGATGAAGGGTTATTAAGATATGGGGTTTTTTAAGGGGACAAAAATAAAAAAAGTGACATAAAAAAATCATGTCATATGAAAGTTACATGTCATATGAAAGGGCTTTGTTTGGACATTCCAAAACAATTTTTACTTTTTTTCTGGGACGCTCGGTTTTTAAGATACAACCAAAAGGTTAAATTAAGATAACCAGCGATCCAAGAGCTCCCATCTCTAAGAGTTTCGTTGGCATCAAGGTTTTTCTACTGGTCGGCCAGTTCTTTTGCTTTTTCTTATTTTTTTTTCTTGAAATAAATTAAGGAGGTACTCAGTTCTCATAAAATGGTGACAACGACCAGGTCTGATGATGGAGCCAAGGTCTGTTCAACGGAACTCTTCAATAAATAGGCCAATAGAGTTGAAACTTGGTTACCGTACCAAGTTAGTAGGCGGAAGTCAGAAAAAAGTCCAAACATAATGTTTGGACTTGCCTTTGACTACCACCTACTCAAAGTTTTGGTGCGTTCGTCGGGTCGCATCACGAGATCTCAGTTCGGGGCGAACTACTAGTTTAATTAAGCTATGATAATTTAGACACATTAGATAATTTGAAATTTTTGACATACCTAGTACCTACACCTACTTAGCTACTTTCGGCTTTAATTTATGGCAGCAGAAAATTTACATGATAGCCTTTGTTCAGCAGTGGAACATTTGTTTAAAATCGGCGACTGAATCACATATTCCGAATTAGCACAAATGTACTAAACTACTATAATTGAGTCATGGTACCAAATCCAAGGCTGTCTCAAAAATTCTGATAAAAACTGATAGCAGCATGACTTTTGAAGTAAATCTGAATTGAAGGCAATCAGTCAAAGTAATCTATCATATTTAGATAGTGATGCGTCCATACAGCTATTTAGCTTTTTTATACTACTGCTACCTGTATAAACAAAACATTGCCTCGCAAGTCAAGCACGATAGGAACATAGTAATGCATTGCCCTGCGTCCATCAACTTGAGGTATTATATGCAAAAATGCAGCCTAGCTCAAACTTAGCAAAGTTTTATAAGGGGATTGAAATTGTATATTATTATTATGTACTATAGTTTGGAACTGCAGACTTTATGCTTGTCTGTCAACGACCTGTCCAACGGGCAAATCGTTGACGGCGATCTGCTGGACAAGAGACATAGTGACAAACGAGGTAGAGGTAACTATACGGTAGGCCAGGTAGAACTATAAACGACAAGATGGTGCACCGACCGTCCCACGGGCAGGTCGTTGACGGTGATCTGGCGCAGGTTCTGCTTGCCGTCCACGATGAAGAGGCCGCGGAAGGGGATGCCGCTCTCCTCGTTGAGCACGCCGTAGTCGCGCGCGATGCGGTGCGACTTGTCGCTTATTATTGGAATGTTCATCGGGCCGAGACCACCTGGAACATTCAGTCATTTATGGTAATTCTTGATACTAATACTTAGAGAAACATTAGGATACATGACTCTAAGTGAGTCTGGTTAGCCTTTAACTGTGATCTAGTTAATATCTAAGCTTACTTGCAAATTATGGGTCATATAATTGTCATTATTATAATGTTTAACCAAAATTTACCCTATTCGTAATAAAACCAAAAATGTAGCTAAAATTTAAAATCGATTTGGAATATAATAAGCCCTTTTTAATAACACCACAGTACATATTATATTTGTCCATTTTTTACGCTGGTCAACTTCAGAAGCATCCGATTGAATATGAAAATTGAATAAATATGAGTTCATGGACTCATATTCTTAAGCTAATCTTGACACAAGAACCTAGTATGTCGTTCTACCTGTCTGAGAAATCGTCGCTCAATCAATAAGCACACGTGTAAATAGTCTTGATCTCTCAGCCACCACAGCTTTTTACATTTTTGTGTTCGCTAGCTAGTTTCTTACTCTTACTGCTGTAAGGACTTAGGAAAAATAAAACCCGTACCCTGTTTGCGGGGCGTGTTGATCCAGGCGAGATGCGTGAAGTGCGAGTCTGTGGAGGCAGCGATCACTTCGCAGCCGATCTTGCGGAAGTCATCGGCGGCTTCAGAGAATGCGATGATCTCGGTCGGACACACAAATGTGCTGGAATTTTGAAGAATAAAAATTCATTATAATGCCAAATGAGAATAAGAATTTCTTAATTTTGTAATAGATCCTTTCATTACTATCTTTATGACATTGACCAATTTATTGCAGACCGTAATACATGGAATAATATTGAATTATGAATTTTATTATTGAGATTTTAGTGTAATTGATCGAGTGAGCGAAGCGAACGAAGATCTTAGTTTCAACTTGGGCGATTTGGCATTTTATGTATGTATGTATGTATGTACGTATGTATGTATGTATGTATGTATGTACGTATGTATGTATGTATGTATGTATGTTTGTCTGGCGATAACTTTAGAACCGTTGATCCGATCTGCATGAAATTTGATATTTCGATAGCTTGTAGTTGAGAAATTTACTGGTAAGTATATGAGTAAAATCGGATGAAGGGTTTGTGAGATATGGGGTTCTTTAAGGGGGCAAAAATAAAAAAGTTACATTAAAAAATCAAGTTACGTGTCATATGAAAGGGCTTTGTTTGGACATTCCAAAACAATGTTTACTTTTTTTTTGGGACGCTCGGTTTTCGAGATAAAATTTAAAAAGTTAAATTAAGATAACCAGCGATCCAAGAGCTCCCATCTCTAAGAGTTTCGTTGACATCAAGGTTTTTCTACTGGTCGGCCAGTTCCTTTGATTTTTCTTATTTTTTTTTCTTGAAATGAATTAAGGAGGTACTCAGTTCTCATAAAATGGTGACGACGACCAGGTCTGATGATGGAGCCAAGGTCTGTTCAACGGAACTCTTCAATAAAAAGGCCAATAGAGTTGAAACTTGGTAACCATACCAAGTTAGTAGGCGGTAGTCAGAGAAAAGTCCCAAGATAATGTTTGGACTTGCCTCTGACTACTACCGACTCAAAGTTTTGATGCGTTCGTCGGGTCGCATCACGAGATCTCAGTTCGGGGCGAACTACTAGTAATTATTGTTTTTGTTAATTATGTTTTATTTTTCAATTTTATGTAAAATTTTGACTTTCTTATGTGTATAACGTGCCTGTGAGAAATAAATGAACTGAACTATCTCAGCTTATGTGTCCGATGAAAATGACATGCATATAGTATTATTTTATTTAATAAAATCTAAAGGATTATTTTGAAAATAGGTCTAGCCTAGGATGGATGACCCCTTAGAACTGGCGCCTATTCTAGAGGTCTAGAACAAAGATGTTTTTTCTCTGTCTGGGTGTTATATAAAATAATGTATTTAAATAAAAAAAAGTATGTAAGTATTCTCAGCTATCTGGTAAAAAAGTAGGTAAGTAAGTATCATATCAGTTATCTCGTTTCTATAGAACCTTAGCTTAGTTTGGGGCTAGGTAGTGTTGTGTGGAAATTCAACCATATCATTTATTTATACGCGCCAGTCACTACGATCCAAATCAAATAATTAAGTATAATAGGTAAATTTAAGACTTTTATAACGTCTTAAAACCATATCTAGTTGACAAATAAAACATAAACAGATAAAGATTTACGAGCCATAACCTTTTTACTTCAAAATAAACTGATAACAGCATTGTATAGGTATTTATGTACAGAGACCATTATCATTTTGCAACTAGATTATTATGTAGGAGTTTATCTTGAAACTAGGTTGTTGCAATAACAACCTGTTGCATCTTGTTTATTTGTATGTGCTGAACTAAATGTAACTTAAGTTCTATTATGCCATAAATTCAATAAAAATACTTTAGATTTGTCTAATGCTAGTACAAAATACCTACGCAAACCGCAAATCTAAAATTAAATAATGTTTAGCTCATTATAGGCAGAGAGGTCAAGGTTTAATTTTTATATCACATTCAATTTTTTGCTTCGTTTGTTCTGGCTTAGAGTTCCATCCAGTCAAATTTAAGCAAGGTTTTAGGGAAATTGCAACTATATTACCGTTATAGTCGATTAAGTAGTTCTGAAGACATTTTTATGTCCGGAGACACGTGGTAAACTGAACTCTACAAAGAACCCTAATGTCCGTTGAATGAAATACTCACAAGTCAAGAGGGTAGAAGAATAGAACAACGTATTTGCCCTTGTAGTCTGAGAGAGCGACGTCCTTGAACTCGCCATTCACGACTGCTGTCGTCTTGAACTGCGGCGCAGGCTTGGTCAGCTGGAGAGGCATTCTATTGAAGCTGAAAGCGAAAATGAAATTTATGACTACGCTAATAAGCACTAAAATTCCATGGCAGTTTGAAGAACGTAGCTGGAAACTGAAATTAAATCGAATACTATGGAAATAAGAGTTAAAACGCCATGGCGGGTTGGGAAAGGAGCAAAGGTTGACTGACGGTTACAAGATATTAAAATTATACGTCGACTGGTTTCGACGTCTATTATTGCTTGCTCCAATGGATAGATTATTTTGTACTTTTAAATTATAATAACAAAACAACCTTTTGACAAACTTTAACGACAAAACTAGAGTTTCAAAAAACCAACAAGTTGATATATACTTCAAACTAAGACTTATCTTAATGTAATCTAGGGTACGACATGCTAAGTCTTAAGAAGGTACTCCAACACATCTAGATATTGAATACTTTTAAGATATACAAGATACAAATTACCTACTACGAATGATATCATGTCGCCTTAGATCAAAGATCCTAAACTTATAGATTCGGTACAACATTGGTAAATGCCCACTTATTCTGTATCTTATCTAGAATACCTATATAGAGGAATTATGATATTATGACAGCGGTATAGGATAGGCCACAAATATTTATACCTACTCTCTCAAAAAAAAAGTCAATGACAAACATTTATAATTTACGTATGTTGTTCGATTTTGGGTAGAATATCGGTTTTTGTAAATTCATCAACTTCAAATGTGTTTTAACTGATGTCTAACTGTAGTGAGATGTTGAAGATAAAAAATAATATTATGAGATGTATTAATTCGCTACTAATATTATGAAATTGCGAATAGAAGTTTATTTACAAAATCTACAATCAGGGATGCCAATTGTTCAATTTATAAGCTATTTTTTTTATTTCAAATAAAATTAGAACCTATTATTATTTAAGTTACTAATCGACGCCGTCTGTTATTTTTTAATGTAAAAACTAAGCAATAAATAATCATTGCGTGTGACCCCTTGTAGGCCGTCGTCGACCCCCTTATGGACACTTTGGGTATCATTGCCCTAAAACATACCAATAATTACAAAAATACTTAGGTATAAGTATGTATTAATGTGTCAACTCTAGGTACTAATATTATAAGTTGTCACGCAATCGTCTCATTACAGAATTATCATACAAAGGTCGCATAAATGTGAGAATATATTTTTTCACATATAAAATGTTTCCATTCTTTCTATAATATTCTCATGCGAATGCCATAATCGGTGAGCCGGGGTTTAGGTCAAATGAGTTCAGGCAGTGATCATACACGTTGGAAAGATACTACCTACCATTATTAGATAAAAGTGATTTATCTAGGAAATTTTATAAAAATAATTTATTTTTATTTTATTTTATTTATTTATCAAAATCTCTAAAGTTCTAAAACATGTGTCGAATGCTCGAAAGGCGCACTTAAAATCCTTCCATCACACTGTTACGAAAGAAACTAGTGACAAGTCAAAAAGAAGATCTAGAAAATTTTAATTGCCGTGCTCATGGCCAACCTTAGTCTACCTAAGCCTCTTTCGCTACCGAATAGTTTTGATTTATGAGACTTATCAGAATCAGAATCAAATAATGACAAAGATTTAACACAATAACAATATACCTATTGTTATGCATAGAATGTGATGTCATAAATAAACACTTTTGCACTTACATTGCAAACGCTACGAGATAGATCAAAATAATGTATATTGTACACCTTAAAAAGGTCTTCAAAAAAGGGATAACACACAACAAGTAATGTAATATTTTGTTAAATTACGCTTGCATGTATTATACATATAAACTTTCCTCTTGAAACTCTATCTATTAAAAAAAACCGCATCAAAATCCGTTGCGTAGTTTTAAAGATCTAAGCATACGTAGGGACATGAAGACGGCGGGAAGCGACTTTGTTTTATACTATGTAGTGATTAAAATGTATTACATTTAAATATCTATCCACTTGTTTGGTGCCTATTGCCTACTTATATTTGGATATCTATTACTTCATACATATTTAGGTATAAACGATAATTATTGATAGTAGATAAAAACGTCTAGAACTGTGAACATGCATGCATCGCGTTGGACTCCACGTGAACAACACGTCATTTATTGGTTTTAGATAGAAAATATAGTGTCGTGCTGAACATGATTATAGATTATTAATTATTTAAAAAAAGAAGTAGTCACAATCGAATAGTGAGGTAGGTATTTATCTATTAACAATCAATGAATGGATGAATGATGGGTTCATACCTTTAAATACGTATAATAGTTACAAATATGAAGGTCTACGTCTATAAATGGTGTTTTATTTCAAACCTATCCAGGATTAGATTGTGGGGAATATATTTTGGGTTCAGAAAATGGACCTCCAGGCTTAGCTTAGCGGTATTCTTCCACAGACCGACTAGGAGTTTGCCGTTGCCGCGGTAAAATTGATCAGTAAGGATACCGCTATTTAGCATATTCGTTAGGATTACCTCCAGGTTTTGGATTCTGGAAACAACAATAACATTTTGAAAAAAATATCTTTTATTCTTATCAAAAATTCTTTTAGTACCAGTATTTTTTCAGTTTTATGTTTTTCAAGACCATCGCGCTAAGGAAGACCCAACTAACGGAGCTGAAGCGAATTAATCTATGGCAAGTAACATCTTTGATCCCCAGGCACGGTAGATATCTCCTCAGATATCTTAATTCCAGCAACCCACCCAAGATTCTTTGAGGATGTCCAAGGGAGCTAGTCATAGGTAAGTCCACATATCTGTCCATGTACGGTGTTACATACTAACATTTTGCAGTAGTTGGTATTCCATACATAACGTACCTACGTATGGAATACCAATACTGCAAAATGTTACTAACTGGTTTCCTCAAGATGTTTTCTTCCACCGATTGAGAGCACTGGCATTATCATGGATGGTACTCAATACAATACCCAAATTTATTGATCGAGTGAGCGAAGCGAACGAAGATCTTAGTTTCAACTTGGGCGATTCGGCATTTTATGTATGTATGTATGTATGTATGTTTGTCTGGCGATAACTTTCGAACCGTTGATCCGATCTGCATGAAATTTGATAAGTCGATAGCTTGTACTTGAGAAATTTACTGGTAAGTATATGAGTAAAATCGGATGAAGGGTTATTAAGATATGGGGTTTTTTAAGGGGACAAAAATAAAAAAAGTGACATAAAAAAATCATGTCATATGAAAGTTACATGTCATATGAAAGGGCTTTGTTTGGACATTCCAAAACAATTTTTACTTTTTTTCTGGGACGCTCGGTTTTTAAGATACAACCAAAAGGTTAAATTAAGATAACCAGCGATCCAAGAGCTCCCATCTCTAAGAGTTTCGTTGGCATCAAGGTTTTTCTACTGGTCGGCCAGTTACTTTGCTTTTTCTTATTTTTTTTTCTTGAAATAAATTAAGGAGGTACTCAGTTCTCATAAAATGGTGACAATGACCAGGTCTGATGATGGAGCCAAGGTCTGTTCAACGGAACTCTTCAATAAATAGGCCAATAGAGTTGAAACTTGGTTACCGTACCAAGTTAGTAGGCAGTAGTCAGAAAAAAGTCCAAACATAATGTTTGGACTTGCCTCTGACTACCACCTACTCAAAGTTTTGGTGCGTTCGTCGGGTCGCACGCATCACGAGATCTCAGTTCGGGGCGAACTACTAGTATAATATTTTACTGGGAATCGAAGCCACGGCCGACAGTGCAGACGGCAGAGCTACTACCAACTGAGCTGTGAGGGTTGTCAAATGGTTCCAAACGTCTCGAAACTGCGCTGGTTTTATTTCAAAATTAAGGATATGTCATTCAATGCCAAGTTTTCTATAGAATAGACTAACTTCATTTGGAAACTAGACCGGGCCAACGCACTCTCGACTCGAGGTTAGTATGAAGTCGTAAGATCCGCAGCGAGTCACGTGAACCAATGAAACCGGTTTGAAAGCGTTGGCATACTGTATCTTTTAAAACAATGGGTAGTTTAAGCACGTTACATTCATAACTGACCGATGTTCTAACGGAAATAACCGGAGAAGCGGGTGTGTGAGTTTACCTACTTTGTGTCATCGTGGTCATCGCTGGTGTTTTCTGGCATTACTTCAGGGGTAAGAGGAGGCCCTGAGATGGTAATTCTACGTATGTCAGTGTCATACGTTTGCTGACAGCAACAACATATCCACATTATTATTTTTTAGCTGAAAAAACCACTACTTGAACACTAGACAAAGTTTATTTTAAAAATATAAAAAAATAAGACTTCTGAATTGTTATAGATTTAAATAGTTTATGTACTTACATAATTTGCTAAAACGTCAAGTTTTGGAAGAACAAGGGACACGACTGAATTGAACACACGATCTGTTTTTTAGGATACGGGTTAGGCTTTAAAGTCTTATCACATCCAAAGTACCTACATGATTACTGCATTTGATTGCGAATCTACATTCTACGTTTTTGCTTGCAGTGGCAGTGTGGCGGCTGATAAACCAAGCTAAGTAACTAATCAATCATGACATTTTTTTATTTTTTATTCCATCTGCCTATGTAGGTACTCATATGACAGACATGTTTTGTATTGTTTGCTACTAAAAATTAAGACAAAAAGTTACTATTTTTATGTATTTTTGATACCGGTGCGGTCTGACACCGAGAGCCACGTCAAACAAAAACAACGATAAAAATGTTGATTTAAGATAATTAATTGATGCCTACATCGTCGTTATTTTCAATAGACTAGAAAAACATTGCTGTCGATATTTTGTATAATAAAATTGTTCAATTTCACACCACCGATAAGAAACTAATTTATGTCAAGGGCGTGACGTCACTGTGAAGACGACAGGTGCGAGAAAATCGATAGCCATCATTGAATATTAAATGATGAAACTGTTTGAAACGAGGCTGATTCATAATACCTACCTACTTGCTAATCAATAACAACTGAAAATAATACTAGTGGAATCCTTAAAGGAATCCTTTTTTATACCACATTCTGATGGAACAAGCATATGGCCCACATGATGTTAAGTGGTAACCATCACCTATAAAAAGCATTGCCTCGTAAGTCACGCACGATAGGAACATGCCCTACGAAGCACTGCCCTGTGTCCATCAACTTGAGGCATACAGATGTTAAACCTCATGTACCTGTAATTTAACGGAAGACCAGCGTGGGTTGTTGCCAACCCGCATTATGCTGAGTTAGGTTCCTTTTTGCAGCACAAAAGCTGGGTACCTATTTTTATGTATTGTTTTTTTTTGTATCGCTATACATTATTATTATTATTCTGTCAAGTAGGTAATACGTAGGTGCCTTTAGTTAAAAAAAAACTGTTTTATAACTATTTTTAGTGTGTTGCAAATAAAAGTGCAAGTTGCAAAAAGTTGCAAGTCTAGAAATAGACTTTTTTAGTCTGCTACTGATGATAAATCACCTTTGTTACCAGCAACTATCAATTCAATCAGTAAAGTAATACAAAATATCTTTATCAACCCCATATACTATCAAGGACTGCAGATCTAAACATACTTCAGTTAATACCATTGTACATAGGTACTTAACTTTACTACTACAATGTTACGCAAAAATGTACCCAAGTCTACATAACTACTAGGTACAAAATACATTAGGATAGTTCAAATGAACCTCATAGAGAATGGTCTCATCAATGGCATCAGATGCTCTGGTCGGTTGAGGTCCATGCTTGTGATCTCATCTCCGCGACAGTAACAATTGTGTTCCATTGTCATCGCTGCAGCTGATACTTGAAATTTCTCAGAAGGCTGTAGATGTTATTGACTATAGAATCTAAGCTGCTTTGATAGTACATCAACAGGTGCAGTAATAAATATTTTCAATAATTCAATGTTTTTAATGAGTATACATTAAAAACATTATTCTTTATGCAGCCAGAAAGAATAATGATTTACATGAATATAATGGAAATAATTATTATTTAAGTTTAAATATTTCAAAAATACCATGCATTTCCAAAATAATTAAATGTAAGTTTTAACTTGGTTGGCTCCTAGACTATAATTTACTTTGCAGTTTTTTTGTGAAAATATAACTATTATTATTTTGTGTATCTATCGTACTAGATAGGCAATTTAAATTTTAAATTAGGTTTTATAAAACTCGGTAACTCTTTTAAAATCATATCCCTATGAGAAAAGTCTGTAGAGTCTAAAGTTTTTAGAATTAAAGGTTTTATATGAAATAATAATTTATTTTGAGATGCTTCAGTCCTTAAATTGGTCAGAACTTGCATTCTGGATGAGCAAGCACAATTGAAAGAAGCTTGACAACTTCGATGTCATGTTTACAGCTCTGATGGTGACCAGTCAACAATGGCCTATTGAGTTGGGGGCTTTGTGAAAGAGTTGCCTATTTTACATTTTTTGAAGCAGTTAATGTTAGTTTGCTCGGAATACAATTACAACAGAATTTGAATTTAAAACTGTAGGTAGGAATTAGAATTTATTAACCCAGCCACCATGTTTATCCATGCTCTAACCACTTTGAAAAAATTAAATGTCATTGTCATGCAAATATGTACAGTCAGCAACAGAAGTTGATAAAAGTGAGTTTTTAAACCACATTTTCTTCACATTATGTAGATTAATGGCAACTGAAATGTATTATGAGCAAAGGCAAATCTTATAATAGGTAAGAGATAAAAATTTGATTATGGGCTACAGATTACAAAGACATTCAAATCAGAAATCATCAAATGTAAATCAAGTTCTCCTGACTGTACACCCAAATAGTACCTACCTATTAACATGCATAAAATACCTGTTACAAATAAGTGTTCATAGATAACAATTTTAATTTCTTTTACCTACAACAAACTTTATTGGTATATAATAGGTATAGAACACAAAAAAATTGTGAGTTATACATAAATGTATAAGAAATAGCAAGACTAAACCATGCTTTACTTTGCAGCAAATAATTATACCTATATTGACTTCTAGTTATTTCATTTTCGAATGTTGAAATGGATGTAATTAGATTTATATCCCTTTACCATTCCCTACAGAACTTAACCTGTCTTGCCCCACTGCCGAGCAAATGCAAAGGCATGGCATATCATGATGTTTTATAAATTTTTCTATATCTGTTGGTTACCGTTTCTGAAAACGTCAGAATTGCTTAGTCAGCCGTAAAGCATAAAGAAGCTAAAAATGTACCCCCACACCCAGGTTAAGGCTACTGTTCACCAACACTAGGTTCCTTTTAGATAAAATTATAAAAACCGCGAACAAGTGGAAAATTCTATGACTGTTGAATATGAATGGTCTGTGTGCTGAACTTTAGCCTTAGGAAGCCTACCTCTCTAAGATCAACTTTTTCCATAAATTCCCATTGACGTCGCTCTCTGACTCACACCGGAGTCTTTTTCTTTCATTGCACCAGTCTTGCGTCATGATACCTTACAAATAACGAAATTTCAAAAGAACTTAACCCAGCCGGTTTTTAACCAGAGCACAAAAACAGTTAATGACAATTTGACAAGACGGTATCTAACCTAATAATTAGGGAATTATGTTGTATACCCTCAATGAGGCAGGTCAAATCAAAGGTTATTGCAGCTAAATGTAGATGTTTCGGATTTAACTGTGCCTTGGTTTAGCAACAAATTAAGTTCAACGCTCGTGTTCGTCTATTTCTCGTGATTTACACGAGACAGACAATGAATTTAGAAGATTTGACAACAATTATTATGGGGCTACAATTTAGGAATAAAGCATGCGCAGAGTTCTAGATAGTATCCTACATGCGAGAAGTGAATGAAAAATAATTATTGAATTGTACTTACTGGATATCAAATTGGATTTCAGCAAGAATACACAACGTACACCGGCAGCGGGTTGACAGAAAATGTAATGTATGTAATAAAAATGATGAATGAATGTCAATCACAAAAAACAGAAATGAACGAACAATCGAGTGAACAAGAACGAATGGAATGTGACAGTGGCACCATTCATTCATGACGAACCAGAGCTTAGATCAAGAATACAATAGATAGAGCATCAAATAATAATACCAAGAGTAAGAGAGACGCAATAATACAAATTATACCTATGAGTGAGAGAAATATAAAATAAATGTTTTGTCCCTTTCTGCGTATACGTTTTTGATTGTTTAGCACCAAGTTTGGTGCTAAACAAACCGTTTGGTGCTTGTGAGTTTACAGGTGTTTAGTGCCAAAGTTCTTTGAAAATAGTGTGTGCCTAGGTCCCAGTATACGTAGAGTTAAGTTTATAATGTGGTGCATTGTAGTATTTTAGGCTGTGATAATGATACAGCTCGGAAAACTGAAAATTAAGCTTCCTTCGGTAAGTAGCACTTTTATGTTCTATTTGTCAATTAAACTATAAAACGGAGAATGCACAGTGTCCACAATTAATCATTTAACGGTTGTGTTTACTTTCTATCGCATATCATAGTAGATTTCTAGAATTTAATTATTTTGTAAAATTGAGTATAGGTTACTATAAACCACACAAATGACATGGCTATTCAAACCGATACAGTTCTATAGAAACATAATTTGGCTGGGTTATACGATCTTTCGGGCTGCCAACAAAAACAAAATCTATTTGCCAAAAATGTTGGGAAACGAACAACCTTAGGGTGGATTCGACTCTGATATGTTGGGATAAGTTCAAATACACACAATAATCTAGAAAACAAATGACAATGTCGCAACTTATTATTACCTTATTCAAAGAAATAAGGTTTGTTTGACTTAAGTACATAATGAAAAAAAATATAATATAGGTATAGGTAGTAGGTACATACATTTTAATTTCATTTAATTAATTTTTTTAGCTTTGCGTTACATTTTAATAATTTAAGTCTCCTCACGATTTTCATATGAGAAGTTGGTAGTTATTTTATGTCTGAGACCACCATCGCGTAGTATGATTAAATACCTACATATGCCTAATAATAACATGTTTGTTTTACAGATTTCCCAAAGATGCAACTACTTTGGGCTGGTGGGTTAAAGCTACGGGTTACCAAGCTCCAGGTCACCAAGCTCCAAAATCAAAATCAAAACGGTCTTTATTCAGTACAATCACAAGGATCTCTTTGAAACGTCTTAAATTGGTACTAGGTGAATGTACCGCCAGTTCCTCGCGCGCGACCAAAGCCTAGAAGAACAGGCAAGAAACTTACGGACTAAAAAACTTTTGGGCTATTTCAACATAAACGGTATCTCCGCTTTTTTTTCTGGATATAAAAAGTATGTTCAAAAATCTTGCTTTAAAAAGTGAGAATTAAGAAAATATTCTCATCTGAAATTGTTATGTACAAACTATTAAATATTTATCGTCTAATAAATAAATACGTACTTACACGTGATATATTTTAATGTATTTATGACATATTCATAGTGATGTTCTGAGGATAGCTGTATTCATAATGCCATCACTTCGCGCTTCATGGCAAAGTGGTGGCATTGCTCAGGCTTATGGTCAGCTCTAGCATAAGCTGGCTTCCTCCTGTTAAGATGTATTGTTTATACCTACTTAATTTAAAATTGAAGCACGCGTTATAAATTAATGAATTACGGTTTCTGATGAGTAGGGATGTAGAATAAATAAATCAATGATAAATAAATAAATTGTTTTTTATTCATTAAAATTTTACCTAGCTGGTGCAGTAACATAGTTAAACTATTGGTAGGCGGTAGAATGTGAAGAATAGCACCACTAGCTTGCTCTGTCCCCCTCACTAGGAAAATCCAGGACTCTAGCTCGCGGGGCCTAGGGTTCTGATGTCAATGTCTAAAATGCCAGCTTAATGCCAGTTCGCCCTGTTTTTTTTATTTTATTTTTTATAAATATTGGTGGACGCTCCACACAGCACTATATAGCCCCAAAATAAGCCAAATCACAACCACCCAGTCAGAGAACAAACGTCTAGTATCACATCACACAAATGTTTGTTCTCGGTAGGATTGAACCCACGGCCTACGGCGCAGAAGGCTACCAACTGAGCTGTGTAGGCTTTTTTCTAGCTCATTCCTTAGAAGATATTAAAATGGCGTAACCTAGAGGAGGGTACAAACTATTAAACTGCAGAAACTAGCTTTAATTAAACATAAATAAACAAACAACTGGAGCCGCGGCGACATCATAGCTTATGCTTGGTTGGGTGAAAATAGTAAGATGTGGCAACCCATAAATTGTATGTACTTGTTGTCCGTCTTGCTCGGGTATACGCTCGTAGGCAATCTATAGTATTATAAATCTATGAACCAGAGTGTGCTGCCAACTCTGCTACTCCGTCTCGTCGTCATATTTTATTTTTTTATCGATGGACATTCCAAGCAGCACTATCTAGCCCCAAACTAAGCAAAGCTATTTATCCTTTTTTCAGTTACTGGCGCTACTTTAAAACTCCGTCTAATAAACTGATTTCTTATATTATTAATTTTTGCCACTCTACACATCCATCTCAACATTCGCATCTCTGCTGCATGCATTCTTCTTTCACTCGTCCTTTTAGTAACCCAAGCAACGCAACACTGATCCTTATTAAAACGACAGGGGCCTTATGCTCACTTCGAACGAGATTATCGAGATATGACGAGATATTTCGTCATCTCCACCGTGAGATAATCTCGCTTGAAGTGAGCCTAGGGCCCCAGGTCTAATGACTGTTTGACGTATGTAACGTCTTGATTGATAGTAATAAGTGTTTGGCAAAAAATGTAATTAAAAAAAATATGAAAATAAAATTAAAATAGTTAAAATAGTGCTGTGATTGTTGTGTGTTTTATATTTATTTAATGATAAACGCCAGTTAAATGTAATAGAACGAAAAATTTTTTTTTTTTTTTTTTTTTTTTTTTTTTTTTTTTTTTATACAACCAGCTGATGGAACAAGCAGATGGCCCACCTGATGTTAAGTGGTAACCATCACCTATAACAAAGCATTGCCTCGCAAGTCACGCACGATAGGAACGTGCCCTACGATGCACTGCCCTGCGTCCATCAGCTTGAGGCATACAGATGTTAAGCCTCATGTGCCTGTAATTACACCGGCAACCACACTCTTCAAACCGAAACACAGCATTGCTGCTTGGCGGCAGAAAAAGGTGTGGTGGTAGTACTTCCCCGGACGAGCTCTTCACAAAGAGCTCTACTACTCTTGCTCTACTATTTACGTGAAATTAAGAATAAATATAATTATACTACGTTGGTAGCACTAGTCAGCCAGTCAGCGCGAGACGCCATCTCTTGGCGGCGTTGACAGTATTCATAGGTTCAAACGCATTGTTTTTAGTTCAAAGTTCTCAGCACGCCTGATAGAGGCATCTTATCTCAATTGACAGTTTCGTTTGCTTGAAGTAGGTACCTACCTAGATAGATTCGTTCTTCTCAGACACTTTGGGAAGCATAGGTTTTTCATTTTAATTGTTTTCATTGTTATTTTGAGTTGTGTAATTTCGGTGGTATTTTAGCTAACATTACTTGAGGTCTTAGCACAAAGTGCATTATATAGCATTTGGAATGAAAGTGTACCTACCTACTACCTCCCTCTATGTGATATTCTGATTTGACCGAAAATGTTTCAAACATGTATAATATAACGCCACCATCAAAACAAATGACGGCCGACTTCACTCACTTGACTATCGACTCTTATCTGTGCTATTGACTGACTTGACTAGAAAGTAGATTGGTATTTAAAACAAAATAACTTGACACTGGCAAGATTGTGTGTCGGGCTTAGATCTATTATAAATCTATGGTGTCGGGCTGTGTCGGGTGTTGTATTCTTGATCTAAGGGTGTCTCAAACGGAGAGAAGAAGAAGAAGAAGTACCTACCTATCTAGCTAGATATCTAGTAGATACATAACTACATCAACCTATAGGTAGGTACCTACTTGGATTGGAGGAAGATATTTTGTCTGAGGACCTGTACCTACCTACCTACCATCGGACTCTGAAGATTGTCTTCGATTTAACCACAACCACCTTTTTTTATTTTTTAAGTAAGTACTTAACAAAAAAAGCATAGAAACATTTTGTCACCAAGATCAAGATCATCGATTGCATCGCTCACTCGATTAAAAAGTGGTACCTAGGTAGGTAAGTAGGTTACCTCTAGCACAGGAGAATACTAATAACCATAAGTAAGGTCGTCTGAGGCATTTGCATGTGAGGGGCAATTGCAATATTTTAAAATTTATTAGTCGTCGCTGTTGTAGGTACCTACTTACCTACCTGAAAATCCTAAGCTCCCTTGTCCCTATTAGTGTGCGTAGTTTTCTTCGGAACATTGGTATCGAGGTCGGGTCAGTCAGACATGTGTGTCACGATCTGAGAGCACCGTAACTTCTACTACGTTACCACGAACGATGGATTTGCATCAGGCACCTGGTTCTTGATTAGAAAAGCTGCGTCTACGTTCAAAATGACGGTAGGTAGGTAGGTAGGAATGCTCGTCAGTCCATCCCCTTGTGTCGCGAGTGACAAATTAACTGGCGTGGGCCGAGCCATTTGTCTGCGATGACGAATGGGTTACAGCCAGGGGCCTTATGCTCACTTCGACAGAGATTATCTCACGTTAGAGATGACGTCATATCTCGTTCGATAACTATTTATCCCCATTCTCACTATCTAACTCCCCAATTTTCTCATACAAAGTTCATGCGAGACGCAAGGTCAACGAGTTATTGAACGAGATATGACGTCATCTCTAACGTGAGATAATCTCTGTCGAAGTGAGCATAAGGCCCCAGCTCTTTAGTAAGCCACAAATTAGAATGTTAATTTTGACTGGTAGGCGTCTGCAAACGCAAGCGTAGAGTTTTCAGTCCACTAATTAGTTATGTAAGTACCTACCTACCTACCTACCTATTCCAGCTTTAGTGGACTAAAGTCCGAGGGTTCCTAATTATTCGAGTTGAACTAAATAATTCAAATATTTTCACCACAATTTGCGTAATCCTACTAACAAAGTAATGACAGTAACGATTTCTTGGATGTAAGGATTTTTTACCTATAGCCCTATAGGTAAAAAATTATAACCTACCAACGTAACAAGTAGCCTCATCGACTCTATGGTTTTTACACAATGTTCTCTTTCATCAGCCACCATGTTTTTTCTAGAAAAATGCATTAATGCAAGTTTAAATTCAAACCCCCGACGGGGATTAGAAAGAACCGTACTCGCGGTCGCTTACTAAGTAGGAAATGTATGAATCACTTTTTAAAAATTCAGAGCAAACTCCACGTGAAGTGCCCAAAAAGCGTTTACCAACATAAAGCTAATTCCACCGTGTACGATGACGTCACGTCCCCCAGTTTGAAGGCCCGAGTTAGGGCTTCACAATTTGCATCTAATTCACTCCGTTCATTCGTGAAAGCTTACTGAGAACAGCTGATTCTCTGTGGAAATGTTTATTTATTTCAGTTGTAGAAGAGAGAATACATGGAGCAAAGTCACACTCTGGATACTAACCATTTTAGACTGGAAGGATCGGCTCTCTTACCTTACCTACTGTGGTGTTATTATTATCGTAGAAGGTTTACTGTATGATAATTGATAAGCTATAACTATTGAAAACTATCCCCTAAAAAATTCCATCAAAGATTACCTATATGGTGCCTTAGCTACACGCACGTCTTGGAATCATTATTTTGCTTATCTACTAACGGCCCTTTTATTTTTCAAGCAGAGAAGCTGAAAAATACCGTTCTAGGGTCTATAGCAAGCAATAAAAACTAGTGGATTTAAGACTTACTGAGCTGTTTCGTACTCCCAACAACCATCCCCATTCAAGGCATTCAATAGTTTAGTTGTTCGCCTTTCTGATAAACCTCTGCTGATAATTTAACTTCGTCTTTGATGATGTTAGTTGGCCAACTTGTACCTTGAAGGAGTTTGAATAATCTGTACCGAAGCTGGTGCTAACTTTAATCCATGTGGTTTAATCTGGAGCGGTTCGCCGGTTTGTGGAACATGATCGTGGAATATTCATTTCACATTGACAGGTAATTTATACCTCTATACAGAAAAAAAGTATTTATTTATCGTAATAAATTGGAAAATTAACATTTATTATAGGTTAGCTGGTGGTAAAGTTTTCTCCTCAAATGGTCAAAGCTTTACCTACTTACAAAGTGTATGCTCGGGTAGGTCTAATTAGTATGGTGACCAAGTCAACACAAACATCAGTAGTGTGTAGTATTGGTGAGTAGGCAAATCTGAAAAAAGGTAAAGCGTTTCTTCACATAAAACAACAAAACATACGTGCTGCCTGCATCATGAGTCTCTCAGAGCACTATACCTACCTTGGTAAGGCGCAGGTAGGGTTGTCTAGGTCATTGTGTACCCTTTTACCAACTCACAGGTGAGTTGTATCCGCCACACTAAAGTATTTCCGTTTTTGTTTTTGACTAGTCTAATGGCACTTCAGATCGCTATTCGTGTTCGCTTACCCGTCGTTTTTCCAATTACCTACCTACGACGCCGACGATGTGTAGTACCTACTTACCCTATTCGCCAATATTTGCCTATTATGGCGAAGACAAGAGCTAATGTGACTCTCGCTCGCACGTTTCGACATGTTGAAAGATATAAAATCACTAAACTCATTTTCTAAAAATCGCAATCAACCAATTTGTTTGCAATCACATTGCACACAGTTTAGTAAAAATTTCAGTTTGATCGATACATACATGTTTTCCTTTACAAGTTTGCTTTTTTTTTTTTTTTTTTTTTTTTTATACAACTAGTTGATGGAACAAGCAGATGGCCCATGCTTTACTAGTTTTCGTACATAAGCAAACTTTTAAGGGGCTGACAACTATCAAACAACTTCTCGCTCGCACGTTTCGACTTGTAGAAAGATATAAAATCCCTAAACTCATTTTCGAAAAATCGCAATCAACCATTTTGTGTGCAATCACATTGCACACAGTTTAGTAAAAAAACCTTTTTGATAGATACATGTTTTCGTACTCAAAAGTTTGCTTTATTAGTTTTCATACAAAAGCAAACTTTTAAATAGGAAAACATGTATCGATCAAAATGAAATTTTTACTAAACTGTGTGCAATGTGATTGCACACAAAATGGTTGATTGCGATTTTTCGAAAATGAATTTAGTGATTTTATATCTTTCAACATGTCGAAACGTGCGAGCGAAAAGTTGTTTGATAGTTGTCAGCCCCTTAAGTACACGTACAAATAAAACCGCGAATACAGAATAGCGTTAGAAGTGCTACCATAAAATAGAGACATAAATAATTTGTAGCCATTTATCTGACGGATGGTTCAGAGATACTCTGACTCTGAAATAGTAAAATTATAATTAGGTATTATTTTTGCACACCGAAATTGATTTTGATTTGATTTGATTTTATATTCCATGCATATTTTTTTTACGACCAGTAATTTGTTGTATTTTTTTTATAAATATTATTACATATCCTAATATTCGCAAATAAATATCCCACACACGCAAATACCCCAGTTGATCTTACTGTGCGCTTGGTATTGTGAGGCAGCCCTAGCGAGGAAGGATCTCTGTCAAATGAAGAACTTCCGTATTCTAGGGCCGCTCCGCGATAAGTTCAATTTGCACGCATCACGTTTCTGCGTGGATAGAGTGTTGAATTTTACAAAAAATGCTGAAATTTTCAGGAAATCTTGCTAGACGACGCGTGTTTATGAAGTGCCGCCGCCGCCGCCCGCCTGATTCTAGCGCAATACTAATACTTGAGAAGTAAACTAAGAAGTACCTAACTAACTAAGGTACTGCCTACACACCCTTACCATTTTTCAACCAAGGTGTAGAGTAGGTAGGTACCTACCTAGCTTGCCTATTACTTTGGCTTTTTTTACGTCATGATTTCTAACTTTTTTGTACAGTAGCTACCTACCTACCCTAAGTCTGAATTTTGTTTTTAGTTTTATGGAGACTCGATCAGGCCTGACGATACAGAAAACAAAAACGAAAAACAATCTCCGACTTGGGTAGGTATACATATGTATAGCTTGATTTATAGGTATGATTCCTTTATCACAAATGGAGAACCGAATGAAGGTAAAGATACACTTTTCTAATAAGTAGGCCTACCTATCTGACCTGACTAAAACTTTTTTACAACGGCTAATGCTAAGCAGGCAGAATATAATTTAGCTGGCCGGCTGTCAAGAAAGAGGCTAACCCTGTCCGTAACAACTCGAAGAATGTTGGCTGAAGATCCATCCCGCTTCCTCGGCTGGAGCAAGTTGGAATGTGCGCGAACTTTCTTCATATGCCTCTCGTAGGTAGCTAGGTATACCTACTATTACCTACGTAGTCGTAGCCTCTAAGTTTTCACTGGCCATTCACAAGTGAAAGAATACAGCAGAAAATAGGTAGGTACCTTACTTATTTAGGGACATAGTAGGTAGGTATAATAGAAAACTTATATTTATTTTACGACACAAAAAACATCTTCATACATTATACAAGGTGTAAAAATACCACTCCTGAAACTTAAAGTTAATTTAAAGTACCCATCAATATGAATAACTTTTTCTAAGGAACCAACCTCAGACAAAATAAATTTTATTTTGTCTGACAAAACTAACCTCAGACAAAATAAATTTTATTTTGTCTGAGGAACCAACACTGTGAACGCGAAAAAAAAAACAGCTGTTTCATGCAAAAGTTCAATACTTACCTGACTAAAACGTATATTTCTTTGGGTGCAAACGTCTGCGATAAGCGTTTCTTTCAACAAAATAATCGTTATAACTACAATTTAATTAATGATTAATAATCTAGTCTTAGGTACCGTGAAACCGACGTCAAAAAGTGTTTTTTTTTATATACATTGTATTTTGTATAAGCATAGCGTACAAGGAAAATAGGTATGTATTTAGGATAACTGTGAAATTGAGGATCACGATGTTATCTGCTATACCTTATAGGTGTTTGATGAGAAAATTATACCTATACCTCCCTTTTTATTACATTTATTACACTGCATTCAAAATAAACACAAAAACCTAATCTGTTTGATGATATATTGACCTACATACAAAAGCTTATTTATAGCTAAACAACGATCTTTACCAGACAATTTTCGAAGAATATACTTACCCATGGGAATTCATGGGTACCTTGTAAAATTTCCACATAATGTTGAACAGTTCCTTCTAAAAATTCAGTTGAGTTGAACTTCAAGAATAAGTATATCAAAATACCTAGGTAGGTAACTAGTGCTCGTATAGTGGGCGCAAAGCTTCATTATTCCCCTGACTAACCTTGTTAACATAAATACCGGAGCATTAAGCACGGTCCAGCGGTCAAGTAATTTCATTCAGAGGTATTTGCTGGTCTTTGGAATTACGACACCTTTGAGGCGTCCTGTGGTCTGCGTACACTCACACCTGTTGAGCTCGTAGATTTATTGTTTAAATAGTACGAATTATGTAGGAGGTAAGGACGCTAGACCATTTTACCCGAACTACCCACAACTTGTCATTTAAGTAAGGAGGTACTTAGATGCTATAAATCGAACGTAGGTGTATAGTCCGCTTACATTTAGATAGGTACATACTTACATAATTTGTAAGATTGTAATCTAAAGTAACTTGATTAACAAATTGTATTTAAGTAGGTATACAATTTTAATAAATAGTAATAGGTAGTATGGATTTATTAAAAATCTGAACTAAGAGTGCCTAATGGTACCTATTAAAGTAAATATTTGCAAAAATGTTACGAACGACAGGGTTCCATTGTGAATTAGCTCACCATCAATCAAGTACCTACCAGTCTTCATTTGAAACGATCAGTTTCGGAGTTTGTTCCCTCGTGCGTGTTTTAACAAGGCCGCCATTTTGTTTGCAATATTTGGCGGGAGCGCCATGATGGATCGCTGACAGTTCGAGCGTTTTGCAATTCCGCTGTTTTGTTCTGAAATGGGGGTTGATGGAATGGCTGAAGGCTGGTAGTTGTTTTATAATGAAGTTAAATGTTTCCCTAGGCTAAATTGGAACTTGCTCTACTTCATCATTCGTCATTGAACTTTAGAACTGCTGAAAGCAACATCTTGAACATTTCACGTCAAGTATAGCTACTTGGCAAATATTTTGTCAAAAATGGTGTAACCTATTACATAATAAACCCGCAAAAAGAAAACACATAAACTTCAGAATGAACATTATTTCCTCCATAAACACTGCAAATAAAATCTTTTGTCGTGACGACTCCGCCTTCCATAGGTACCGCAAAGTTTCTACTCGAAAATTGGCGTTTTCTTTGTGGGCCGACATTACAATGTCGTTTTGAATTGAACGCGCTCCTGTCTCAGTCCCAGCCACTGCCAGAGTTGCCAGACCAAATGGATTTCTCTTGTAGGCAGTCAATAACGCGTAAGTAATGTGTAGGTGCTACTTAAGGCTTTCAGGGTTCTAGAGCGATGAAAAATGAAAAAAAAAATACCTACGTAGGCAGATTCTTAATTTGGTAGATGACTTTATTATTTTCCTATGGTACTACTGGTTGAGCCAAAGAGTTGCGTCTATGGTATACCTGTATGAATTTAGGGACTAGTCTAAGTTTTTTTTGGTTTTATTCTATTTTAGCGTGGTTTTACCTACACTAGGAAATCACAAAGACTTCTTATAATAGCCCAACGGTCATTATCCCACTCGGCACTTGGATAATAACTTTTGGGATAGGTATTATAAAAAATCTATGTGTGTAGTAGGTACCAACATAAGTATTTTTTTATGAGGTACGGAACCTCGTGTCGGCCCAGACTCTGACTTGGCATGTAGTCTGCACTCTGCGGCTTATGACGTGCCAGCAGGTGAGTGTTGCCGTCGTTTAAATGGCGACTCCGATGTAATGTTACTTGAATAATTTCACTGCAGTCTACAATTTCAGGCTTCAATTGCTGTGAGTTTGGTCTGTGATTTCATTGAATTGGAAAAGTTACATTGTTCGTGTTGGTCGAATTAATAATGGTTTGATTAGAGATAATTTTCATGAAAGGAACGAAACTCAAGAAATTAATAAATACGAGTAAGTAGTCTATCAACGTTGGTCTTGTAAAATGCTATAAGAATCTTGTATTAGTATCTTTGTAATAAGTATAAGTATTTTGACTGGCTGACGTCATGGACGACACGACTCTTTTTTTTTATACTACTTGCTGATGGAACAAACAGATTGCCCACTTGATGTTAAGTGGTAACCATCACTTATAACAAAACATTGCCTCGTAAGCTACGCACGATAGGAACGTACAATGCACTACCTTGCATCCATCAACTTGAAGCATACAGATTTTAACCCTCATGTGCCTGTAATTACACCGGCCACCACACTCTTCAAAACGAAACACAGCAACGCTGCTTGGCGGCAAAAAAGGCATGGTGGTAGTTCTTCCACAGACGATACTCTTCACACTCGATACTCTTTCACAAATAGCTCTATTAGGTTCCATTAAATCTCTTTCTACCACTTAAGACCACACTGCTCTAGTAGGTTAATTTTTTACACACTAAACAGTACAGTGGAAAATAGGAGGCTAGTGGCGAAGTGGCTCTTCAAAGTTGCTGAAGCTCATTTCGAAAAACTCGTAAAACTACTTGAGCCTTTCCGGCTTTATTAGAAAAACTTTTAGTTCAATGAGATTCAGGCTTTTGTGATTCAAGCTGAGCCTGAGGGGAAATTAAGAACGGAATCTAGTTATTTACTTAGCTCTGTCTGCAATCACATTGCACACAGTTTAGTAAAAAATAATTTTAATCGATGCAAGTTTTCTTACTCAAGTTTGCTTTACTAGTTTTCGTACTTATGCAAACTATTGAGTAAAAAAACTTGCATCGATCAAAATGAATTTTTTACTACACTGTATGCAATGTGATTGCAGACAGAGCTAAGTCAATAACTAGATTCCGTTCTTAATTTCCCCTCATGCTCAGCTTGAATTTTGCACACAAAATGGTTGATTGCGATTTTTTAAAATTAGTTTAGTGATTTTATATCTTTCAACAAGACGAAACGTGCGAGCGAGAGGTTATTTATTATTAAGTTGTAGTTATATTAACTTAGGTTCAAATTTACTTAGAGTTCGGCAACAAGTGCTCATATATTCTAATTCTAGTTTAGTTAGCTATCTAATTCCTCGTTTACTTAATAAACTACCTAATGATCTCATTAACAGCATTACCTCAAAAAACATTAAGTCTAAATTAAAATCTCACTTTTTAGCTAATATAGAACACTACCAATAACTTAATATACCTACCTACTTACTAAAACTGCACTTACCTAGATCCAGTTTATTTGTTTTTGTGTAGTTAATTAGTAGCTATCGACTTAAGACTCCTTAGTAGCATTTCTTTTACAAACCTTAGTGGTTTTCTTAGTGCTATTTAATTTAATATCTGTTATGTATATTTTATAAAGATAAATAAAAAAAAAAAAAAAAAAATATAACGCGACCTCAAAATCAAAATCAAAATCAGAACGGTCTTTATTCAGAACAATCACAAGGATCACTTTGAAACGTCTTATATCTACTCAGACCTCTTAAAACCACCTAACCTAGGAACCTACTCAAGATTATTTGAGGATGCCTAAAGGTGGTAGGCAGAATTATCTACTTCCAAATATTACACGATTTTTAAAAACATAAAAGCTTATTGTTTGACAACAATTTAAAATGACTATAAAAGCTAAGTATTATAATTCATTCACCTTTTCACTCACGTTTAAAAACTACGAAAAGTTTCAGAATTATAATGCAAAGGGCGGCCTGCCAACCATCGACATTGTGAACACCACGAGACGTCAGTGGATAGAAAATTCATTTCAAGTGAAACAGCAACTTTCCTCAGATCCAAACAAGCCCACAACAAGCTTGTTTCTCTGCTCCAACTCACATCAAAAGGATATTACAAGCAGAGGAAATTGCACCAGGAACGTTTCATATTCCGCGGCGTATCGGTTACCTATCTTAAGTTGAAACCGCAGAAGAAACAACAGTGCATACGTTAAACCACTCCAGTTTTACTTTTTTCTAATTCTAATTCAATAAGATCTGACGACGTCCCGCAATGGGGTATTTTGTGCCTTTTACCCCCCGCTTACCTCACCCCAGCAAGCCCAACTCTTATAGCAGCAGAGAAGGAGAAGAGTTGATTGCGTGCATGGCCAGTCTTACTTATTAGACGTTGTTGCATTGGTCGCAAATATACTCGATATCATACTAGCTGATGGAACAAGCAGATCCACCATGATGGGTCTGCGTCAGTGGTAACCGTCACCTATAAGCATTGCCTCGCAAGTCATATATCATAAGTCATCAATAGGAAAGTATCCTGCGTCCATCAACTCGAGGCATACAGATGTTAAGCTTCATGTGCCTGTAATTGAACCGGCAAGCAGGCCCTTCAAACCGAAACACAGCATCGCTGTTTGGTGGCAGTACTTCTCCGGATGAGCCCTACACTACCAAATTTTGTATTTTTTCAATTGAATCTCATAGATCACTTTGAAACGTTTTTAAGCTAGGTGAAAATTTAAGTGTCTGTTCCACACGCCTAGAAGAACACCAACAAGCTTACGGCTTGGTTCCCACCGTATTTTTTATTACATAAAAAAATATGTCTAAAAATTACATTAAAAGCAAGATAAACGATTTTAAATCTCATTCTAATGCGATTAGAGTCGTTTTACACTGGCAGGGAATACGCAGTGCTTGGGCCGGCACGCCCGGCTTCCGTGCACTAACTCGATCTAACTTGCCTCTTCATCGAAGTTGTATGGTACACTTCAGGTAACTTTATGATACAGGCTCTTCTTGATTCTGTGTAGGAAAGTTCTTTGAAATCTAATGTTTTGGAATTGAACGTGCACACGGGTACTTTATACACACACACTAAATACATTGCTCGTTTTTATTTCCTAGTAGTAAGCTTTAGTATTATAATAGCGGCGAAGGGCTTGAAACCTACCACGTATGGATTACCAACTACGTATGTGGGTATGTTCCAAATGTAATATTTGAACGTATCTTTGACTTCCTTTAAATATCGTATCTTAGACAACTTTAAAAAAATCTTGAGTACTAAAAGATCTGAGGGTGGCTGGGGAAAAAAGTCGAAAAGCTGTATCTTTGTTTTTAGTAAGCGTAATTTTTCTTTAGATTTGTGTAGATTGATCTGTATCCGTGTGTATTCGTACTCGTCGTAAAGTGGTTTTTATATGTCATTTTATACATATAGTATGTACTCATAAAAAAGTGTTTATGTGTTATTTTATTATAAGCTATCTGGTTCCCATAATACAAAATTTGGTTAGTTTGGAGCTAGACAGTGCTCTTTAGTTTTCTTTTCCTCGAGTTGATCGCTAAGTGAGGAAATTAATTAATAAATGCTGAAATAATCGTGCATTGTTCAGGACGCGGTAATCAAGACGGAATCTAATTACGGTCCAATCGTATCTACCGAATAGCGCATCACATTGGCTTCCGGGACAATGGCGTGCCGAAACAATATCTTACACAATTACAGGAACGAATTGTATAAATATGACGCGTGCCGTAACGTTTTCATAATAGTCGAAGAGCCAGCGACGATCAGATCTTCATTATGTTATAAAACAAAGTTAAAAAAGGTATATAAAATTGCACCTCAAATTCGTTAAAGTATAAAGCTCAGTTTTCATTTATTCGTTCATTCTTTATATTTTTTATATTTCGTAAGGTTTTAATTTTCCATTCCTGAAAAATACTGGATTATAATCATATCCTGTGATTGAATGAAATCCAGGTAAGCTTTGACAATAAATAGATTCTCCTAACTCTGCGTATATCTTTGTTAGGTCCACATACCTTAAGTGTTTATGAGACATACGCAAAGAAACTTTCAGGTTTTATAAAATAACGAAGATCGTCGCTGGCTCTTGCTCTATAATTATTTTCAGGAAATATAATAAATTTAGGGGATTTGTAGTACGACGTTTTTTTTATTCTTCTTGCTGATGGAACAAGAAGATGAACCACATGATGTTAAGTGGTAACCAATCATCACTTATAACAACGCTATGAGGCTTCTCGCGCGTCGCGGGATCGCGTGGAACTGGCGGCACCTAGATTTACCTAGCTTTAAGACGTTTCAAAGTGATCCTTGTGATTTTATTGAATCTTTTGACTTTGACTTTACCTGGGGATAATAATAGTGTAGCTGGTTCTTTTTTTTGTATGCCTCGCGCAAATAAATAAACCAACTTTTAAGCTGCTTTATTTCAGTCACTGACTGTTTTACCCAAAGACATCTGAATATATCTACCGACCTTAGATTTTATGATCCAAAGAATAAATACAGATAGATCACAATTTTAGTTGCAGCCTGGCAGGATTAGTATTCAGAAATCAGTTCATGTAAAAAGACTCATCTTCTCAATACAAGGTACCTTTGTACGTCTCTAATTAACTAATTAAACTCCAAAAGGTAATTTAAAAGTGCATTTACAAAGCTAATTACTGGGTAATTGAGTGAACTTTTGTGTCGAGATCGCGAGGACAATGAACGAGTGAGTGAATGAAATGAATAGAACTCGATTCCCCGGAGTGGACTGCAGTGTGACCATTGTGGTCCGGCGTTTGAGTTTTGTACACTATTTTTAATGTTTATATTTTATGCTCAATAGCGTACATGGAACACTTAATTCTTTAGTGATTGTACAGCCAGCTGAGAGTAATATGGCGTTTGAGTGTAAATAATTTAATTGTTTAAAGGGTTTATAAACTTCAATTTTTTTGGTTGAAATGAAATGACCGTACATTAATAAATATCGGGTCCAAAATATAGCAATATTGACGGCCGAGTAATATTGGAAAGTGAAGCCGAGCCTATCCAAAGTGATTTTAAAAGGACAAGGCGACAGCGGAGTCCTTTTTAACTTAACGAGGTCGTTAAGTGCCATTTCGGCCGACACTTAGTAATTTTCTCTTATTTCTAAGGAAACAATGAACTTTTAAAATTATCCACAATAAAGTACCTATAGTAAGTGTATTTCAATTCACGGGAATGAAAATTAGATGATTTTCATTCCCGAATTCGAATATCGAATCGCGTGTTTGTTCATTTTTTTATGCGCATTATGCCTTTCAAATAATATATATTATATACTCACATAAAAAAGTATATAAGAATTTTATCATCTATCTGGTTCCCATAGTAAAAAGTCAAAGTCAAAGTCAAAGTCAAAAGGTATTTATTCAATAAAATCACAAGAATCACTTTGAAACGTCTAGGTGACTCTAGGTGCCAGTTCCACTTCAAAAGCTTTAGCTTAGTTTGGGGCGAGATAGTGTTGTGTGGAATGTCAATTAATAATTTTTTTTTTATAAAATCACCTAATTTATGTTAGTGTGCTTAGAAAAACTTCGCTGGAACTCCAAATGATATATACAAACTGTCCAACAATTTCTATTAAAATGTCGTGTTGTAAATTGTTTGTGTGTTATTTCGTTGCAGACACGAAATGAGCCGATTGACGTAGCTATTTCAGAGAAAATGGGATAACAGTATCTTCCATCTTTCTATCCATATTCTACGCCTTTAATTGTGAGCCAAGAGTGATAAGTCAAAGTCAAAAGGTATATTTATTCAATAAAATCAATACTTTGAAACGTCTTAAAGCTAGGTGACTCTAGGTGCCAGTTCCACGCGACCAAAGCCTAGAAGAACAGTGTGGTGCCAATCAAATTTATTGAGGCAATGAGGTAAGACCAAGAATATCCTAATTTTGTTATAAAATAGTATTATTTGAAGGTGTGTCATGTGAAACGCCGCGCACTGTACCCGGCGTCCTGTTTACGTCTTTGTTGGCAATGTATTGAATGCGCTTTCGTTTTATTGTTCCTGTTCTTCCGTTATTATTATTGTACCTGTTTCTGGTATTGTGCTGTACCTGTGTTATTATGTTGTCACAATTATAGTGATGCCGGTTTAGTCCAAAATAAGTAGATATTCTACGTTTGTCTACGAAAACTCGTAGACCCTCTACGCATAGAAGAAAAGTTATAGCTATTTAAATATTGCAAAACGTTTACGGAGAAAGTGATAAAAACAATTTAAATACGGAAAATAAATTGGAATAAAATATTTATTTTTAAAAGTAATCGGTTATTGGGAGTATAAGTTGACGGGATTAAATATAAAAATATGAATATTTTCAATTTTTTTTTATTCATAGCAATTAGGTAGTTTGGCAAAAAGTCTTGAAAATTATAAATCAACATTCATCACACAAATGTTTATTCTCATAGGGGATCGAACCCCAACCTGCGAAACGAAGAGCTACCTCCGACTGAGCTATGAGGCGAGTAGAATATACAATTACATTCGCATAATTTTCTAATGATGGTTATTAATGGTTAAAGTTAACAAGAAAGTTATCGGTCATCGGTCAGCTGTAATTAGTTAAATAATCTGTAACCTCAATCTGAAGTGGCGTAAATTAGAAGTGACATTAAATGGGCCAGCCCCTGCTTAGACTGCACGATTCGGTTGAACCAACTACAAAATAGTCCGATACAATTCTTTTAAAACTTGATTTTCATTAGCTTTTGCTAAGATTAACATTATAACATGCTAATCCTGGTAACGCACCACTTGCAAGTTTCATCTCTATCAGTTTAGGTGTTGCAACGCATTTTGACTACAAATAAATACTTCATCATCAGCCCCAACAGTCTCTTGCTGGATGTAGACATTGCTCATGTTCAGGTGGTTTGTCCGTCCTGGTGGTCACCAGACGTAAATTTTTTACAGCTTGGGTTGATTCAAACCAACCTATTAGATATTTTTATGGCGCTACTAAAAACCAGCACTGTATAGGCTTCTGAGCTCATACAGCAAATTCAATTTCAAGAGTAGTAGAGCTCTTTGTGAAGGGCTCGTCCGTGGACGTACTACCACCACGCCTTTTCCTGCCGCCAAGCAGTTTGCTGTGCTGTGTGCCTGATAATAAGCGCTTCTGATAGATATAAGAAGTCTGCTTTAGAAAAAACTGAAACAGCTTCACAACTTTGATCCCCAGGCACGGTAGATATCCCTTCAGATTTCTTAGTACCAAGAGCACTGATGGTCTAGTGGTAGCGGCCCCGCCTTCCGATCCTAAGGTTAAGGTTCGAAACCGGTCGTGCACTAATGAGTTTTGTGCACAATATCAGTACTCTCAAACGGTGAAGGAAAACATCGTAAGGAAACCGGCATGTAGTAGAACCTAAAAAGTTCTATAACATGTGTCATGTGCTCGAACGGAGCCTCTTAAGGCCCACTAAAAATCCTTTCACCACACTGTTTCGAAAGAAACTAGTGACACGACAAGAGATAGAGAGAGTACCAAGTACAAACTCCATATTCTTTTGAGGATCTTAAAGGGGGGTAGTCAGAGGTCTGCCTTAGTATTCCTATTAACAAAGTAAAGAGATTGCTTAACCGCGCAGAAAATACGCCCAATTCGTATCACCCTCATGATTAGGTACCAAACCTTCAGCTTTGAGTGCAACGAGTCACGTAAAAACAGCTCCGCACACATCCGGCCGCGACCGTCCGACCGGAAGCAGCAATCGTCTAGCGGAAGTACTCGCTGCTTATTGTTCATGTACTTACGTCCATTCGTAAACCGACGCACTGAGGATTGGCTTTGAAGGAAAATGAGCTTTATAGCGAGGAGATTCGATAGAATATTAGATTTCGATAGAAGATCTTGACCATACGGTCCAGATCGTTTAGTAAAACATGCAGTTGAATACATGTAATGTAACGATAGCATTACGATCCAAAATTGCGTGTGTCTATCTTAGAAAATCTTTCAATAGATAAAACAATTTAAAATATTCTCACGACTATAATTTCAATACATGGACATAGTCCATGGATGGATTGTGCCCTTATATTTCATTAAGTACTCAAGATAATACAGATGTCTTAAAAAACTAGTCAGAGGCAAGTCTACGTTATTTACCTCTAGATACCAAATGATTTCCTCTTAGTGTTTTCCGTCATCGGTTGAGCATTGATACTCCTTATAAGCATATATTTAAGTATTTACGAGTGATTCCGCTCCGTTAACTATACTTTCTTCTGTGTAATTAGTCACGCGAAATTAAGCTCTATGCCGTAGAGTTAGAGCGCAAATGGATCGCAATCACACTTTCTAAGCAATTTCGATCGGTACGCTTTCCGAGAAGTTGTGTTGTATTGTTCAAAATTGTTGTATTGTGTGACCGAATTTGTAGACCATAACCAGTGGTTTTATGTAGTTATTTAATTTAGTATTTGTAAGTACTTTGAACTACTTTTCGAAGCCACTCGTGACCTAGGGCTGTACGTCTATTCTGAGTTTTGACAACTTGTTTTTCGAATTTCAGATGAATGAATGCGTTTATCGCATTTTCATACAAAACTCAATGGAAAATGAAATCCAAATTATGATCGAATACGAAATTCGAAAAAACAACAACAAGCTTAGGTTTTGATTTGGTTTGGCTCAGTTTGGAGCTAGATAGTGCTGTATGGATGTCAACTGTAACTGAGGTGTCTATTTTGCAGGCAACAGCAATTATTGACAGCAGACATAGACATCGTATTTTTATGTTTTACCATCCTCAAAACTGTATTTGATTGGTCGGCTTTGTTCTATAAAAACAGTGAAAACATTTTCACTTTATTCTTATATATGTGGTAGCCATGTATAGATATATATATACGATATAGTACAAGCTAATCGCACGTCTCCTCAGAATTCATTAGTATCTGCAGATAGGCGATGGAGGCAGCGCGGCGTGGGATTGAACCTCGCGCAGAAAATTCGCTGCACTTTTAGCAGGAATCAGTTTAGTCACAGATTACACCACAGTTGGTCCCTATTCACAGTACACGATACGATATTATCTTAGTTTCTAACATTACGTCTCTAAGATACCTGTCTCAAGAAGAAAGTCTATAGTCAGTGCGTGTGACTTTTGGGACTGAGACGTGGTTGTGAAACTGTTGGCCTCATACACAAGCTGAAAGTCGCATAGCGAGCTATGGAGAGAGCAATGCTGAGAGTTTCCTGTGTTTATGTTACGCAATAGAATCCGTAAAAGAACCACAACCAACATAGCTCTCAATTATGCCTCAATATGTGTTCCTATCTATATGAAGTTAGGTTTTGTATCGTCAAATAAATATTGGTATTTTATTCTCTCAGAATATGCAAGTTGAAACGAGAATGGTCAGAACACATAGATCGCAGAACTAAAAACCGCTGGGAAATTTGGTTTCACAAACCGGAACACCGTGTAACGACGACATTGTGAAGATCGCCGGAAGTGTATGAGAATCCTACGGCCACCTATCCAGTTGATCGCTAAAATAAGCTGAACAGTTTGATGTATACGTATTGCGCCATGTCGTCGTATCGACTAATATAAAGCTATCCTCTCTCTTTCTCCTTAAGTTTACGGCCGTGAAATGAGTCAGCTGCTTTATCCTTCAGGATAAGTACGAGTACTTTAAGTAGGATTAAGAAGAGCAGATGGTAATCGCAACAGATGTTCTTAAGGAAAAATTACAATAAATTGCTGAACTCTTTGTTTACTTTTACTACCTTTTTATTAGTATATTAAACAAAATAGTTAAAAGGAGAAGTAATACGTTCATTTCTTGGACACACGTAAATATGTTGAACTGCATTTTCAGGAGTTCAAGCTAATAATGTAGATAAAAGTGTACATAGAGTAGGTGTAGAGTAGTCCTCATGCCAGGTTCGACACACAGATCCTGTCTCAGCAAAATGCAACATCCATTTAAGGTAAATAGCAGTCAAAAATAGGAATGTTCAATAAGGAAGATCTGAAAATAAAAATAAAATGTTGTGGTAGCGGTAGCCGTACGTGGTATTAATATAATTCACACATGAAATGCATTTTATTAATTTCCTGACTAAAGGTTTCTTATCTTTTGAAAGATTCTTACAAGGTTCCATAGCTGTCACTAACAGCTGTCAGTGAATGTGTTGGTGAATTAATCAATTTCTTCCAGTTAACTTGCTGGGTAAAGGATATGATTGACCTATTTCACCCTTAACCCTTCAAACAGTTCGCCGCCTCCGAATATCAATATCGCATATCAGCGAAGTGTTAACACAACGAACATGACAGTAGGTTCGATAACCCTGAGGGTCAATTGAGTCGTGTTTGCAATCGAACCCCAAACTTGCGTGGTAATAACGGTACAGCACTTTTGGTGGTGTACTCGCTTTTCACTGAATTGGCGCTCTCAGATTCGTCTAGCTTTAAGACGTTTTGGCTGACGTCAAAACAGAATAAATGAATAAAGAAAGGAAAATGAGGAAAGTTCACGTCCTAAGATGCCAAGAATAAGATGATGTCAAGTGGTAATCGTCACCTATAACAAAACATTGCCTCGCAAGTCAAGCACGATAGGAACGTTCCCCTTTGATGCACTGCCCTGCGTCCATCAACTTAAGGCAAACAGATGTTAAGCCTCATGTGCCTGTAATTACACCGGCAACCACACTCTTCAAACCGAAACACAGCAACGCTGCTTGGCGGCAGAAGAGGGCGTGGTGGTAGTACTTCCCCGGACGAGCCCTTCACCAAGAGCTCTACTACTCTTAAAACGTACTGGTCCAATAGATCGTACAGCTGAAAAAAAAGTTCACGTAGTCCGTGGATGCGATAAACAACTGCGCTATATACTTATTTGTTTAAACATAACTTTTATTGAGATATTATAAATTTTTGTGTTTTTTTATCTTCTCTATTCTTGTTTTTGATATGTTTGTGTTTAGTTAAAAAACACTATGGCTCATACTCACTGACACCTTAAAAAATATAGCGGCCTTATAAAATATGCGTGTCACTGATTATAATAAAAAAAGATGGCAGCATACTTAGCGGCCATTTTTGCTAGTGGAACGCACAGCGACCAATATGAATAAGTTAAAAACAAAGTCAAAATGTACCTATTATTCAATTGAATCACAAAAAGCAGTTTAAAACGTCTAAAATTAAATTTAAACTAACTGTATTGGATCTGTGTCATTGGATGTATGAAATAAAAATAAATTATTATTATTATTAAAGGTAAGTAAATCTAGGCCTCGAACTAAAAAAAGCAAAGCATTCTTCCTCAATCCTTAGGCCAATATTAATGAATCCGACGCTACATTGTATCACTCGGTACATTGTTAGAGTTTTCAGGGTTTCCACACAGCCGTCCGCCACTGCCGCCGCCGCTGTCGGCTGGATAAATGGAAATTAATGGCATAGACCCTCGTCATTTACACCATGGACCAGTCGACTAATAAAATGCCAGCTGCTAGATTACAGCCAAAATGTTAGCCCTTATTGGGGATATGTCAATTTGATTATCGTACACTGACAGAGGGACTAGTAAGGAACTTATTAAGTCGTATAATTCCCAGGCATGGTAGATATTCTTTGTTTAGAAAAACTGAAATGCTTCACGGCTTTTCCCCAGGCACGGTAGATAGCTCTTCGGATATCTTAGTACCAAGTACCATCGTGAGGAAACCGGCATGTCGTAGAACCTAAAAAGTTCTATAACATGCGTCAAGTATTCGAAAGGAGCCTCTTGAGGCGCACTTTAAATCCTTTCACCACACTATTTCGAAAGAAACTAGTGATACGACAAGAGAGAGCACCAGTTCATGTCTAAGGGGGGTAGTTAGAGGTACCTATGTACTTTACATCGCCATTCTTTATTTGAGCTTATTTATTATCTCGTAAAAAAATGGCAAAGTTAGGGTCACTACACTTGACGTATTTGGGAAAATAAGACGGATATGCGAACACTAATAGCCATGTGAAGTGTCATCGTATAGTATTCCATATGCGATAGGTTGAGCCCATCGCCGCTGATAGAATACTAGCTGGTTTCCTCACAATGTTTTCCTTCACCAAATCGAGAGACCCTGTTTGAATAGCTATTAATTTAATGTAATACCTGAGGAAGCTAAAATATCGTTAACAAGTTATAAATTTATTCAAATTAATACTAAAAACCCGTCACAGAGTAATCAACGTCTCATTCGCGTGAACGAGCTTAACAACACGCACCTTGTTAAAATGGTAATTTCAGGCTCACAGGCGAAGTCAGGCAGCGCCGCTAGTCAATGGAATACAGTTTTTTTAATATCATGCGTGACTTACGAGGCTATGCCTCGTTATGTGTGCCACACACCACAAACTCACCACGCAAATAACGCGCCAACTCTTAGAGCACTTACTCTTTTAAACAAATTTATACACGAGGTCCAACATGTCGACATATTTAATGACTAAATCCATGTTATCTGTGATTCTTTAATTATATTTATAAGTTTAAAATTAAGGTAGTAAGCATTTTGGTCTGCATACTGTAAGCCTACTATCATTTATGTAATAAATAAATAAATAAAATAAAATAAATGTATCGGTTTATAGAGTTTATTCTGATAAGAACAGATACAGTTCACTTAAAATGAAATATACCTAGGTAGATCATAAAGTAGATTTAGGCTAGGCAATATACAACGTGTTGATGAAGTTATGTAGGGAAACAAAGTGCGTGTATTTAGACCAAGCACTGGAATACTTTGACGTGTGCAACGGTTGAATACATCGTTTTCGAAATTCCCATAGAAAAGTAAAATTAATATTTTCTCAGAAATTTGCAACAGCCCTGTCTGTGTACGTGTCAAGGTCACACGCACGCGCACTTCTATCTAGGAAAGAGAAAAACAACGATAACCTACGAGATAATTTGAAATACTTACCTTTCGGTAGGTAGGTAGGTACGACGCCAATCCCCTGACACGATATTTTTACTGGTTCCTATGGATTTTGTCATTATTTACTGGCTATAATAACACTGGATAAAACTGGATTTTGGTAAGTTTGCGAGATTTCGCACGACACAGGCTTCAAACTTCACACTAAACCATTACCTCGTAGGCACTGCTCATACACACACTGACTGACGACGGCTTTTTACATAACAATCACCATTTTATCACGTTTGATGACATTTTCTCAACAAAACAATGTACAACAACGCATGTAAACACAAACAGGGTGACCATCTCAAAAGTGGCGGTTCTACCACACACTTGCCAAAAAATCTGTCAAAATCTACCAAGCTTGACGATAAAAATACCAAAAATATGACTTCATACCATCTCCTTCGTGGCTACGGAATAAATTAAATACCTACATTACATTCAGTTACTATCTTTTGATCGTTTGTAACGGTTTGCAGTTATCTAAAACGAGATAGAAGTTGTTTAGAAACCGAATCAATAAGGGTAAAAAAGAATAAGAAGTTTCCAGTTCGGTAAAAAATAAATAAATTATAAATATTATTTCATTAAAAATTCAAACTAATAAGATTTTTCTTGAAATATTTAAAATCTGCCAAATGGCAGAAATCTGCCACAAATGGTAACACTGATCGGCGGCCGTCGGCCGTTCTGATTGGATATGCGTTTTTAAATGCAACCAATGACAGACAGGTTAGTCAAAGATTAAATAGGACAGACTAGACACTTCCCAAAATTGCAGTTGAATAATTTTGTCGTGTCAATGAACCATGGTGGTAAAGTAACATGTTACAATTTAAAGAACTATGAATATCATAAACATTGCTTTACGACATCTAGTAATAAAACAAAAATAAATATTCTATTAAATATTGAGTACGTAGCCACGTAGGTACCTAGTTACTGAATAGGTATTAGTACCAAAGATCTCAGAGAATGTTTACCGTGACTAGGGATTACAGTCGCGAAAATATTTCTTTTACATACCAAGATCTTTAAAAACAGCAACATCATTATTAGGTAGGCACATTACTAGGTAATTGGTGGCAGTTCTGTTACCTATTTTATCTAAGGTTAACAACTAGAGGTCAAAGAACAGCTGTAAATAGGGCTGCCTCATGATGCGTTTAGATTCATTTTAGATAAAAGTTTAAGAGGCATTTCATGAATGAAAAACTTTGAAATTTTAAAAGTCGTAGAACAAAAGTTGTTCGTTATGACCGGTAGAATATCCTACTTTCGGATCCCTACAATTCTTAATAAACACGTTGTATAGGTTACTTAACATCAGGTGGGCCATCTGCTCGTTCCATCAATAAGTAGTTTTTTTTATGTAACTAGCTGATGGAACAAGCAGTTATGTCCCACTTGATGTTAAGTGGTAACCAACACCTATAACATATAGCATAGCATTTCCTCGTCAGTCACGCACGATAGGAACGTGCCCTACGATGTACGATGTACCCTGCGTCTATCAACTTGAAGCATATAGATGTTAAGCCTTATGAACAAAATCTTAAGATTCACAGCTCATAAGATACATTGTAAATACTTAGATTTCTAACATACAGCCAATAGGTAACGGATTTCCATTATTAGAACAAGAAATATTTATATAAATAAAAATATTACTTATGGAACAAACGAACATATTCCAAATAAAAAGCAAAGATATTCCTCCGTGGTTTGGCCGCGTGGTTCCGAATAACAAGTAGCCTATATACTATTCGTAGGTAATAACTATATCTCTTAACACTATATATACCTACATATACAAGCAAAAGGCTCCTCTCTCCAGACTTGTAGGCAGCAAGAGTAGTAAACCGAAGGTATAGGGAAGCACCTCTAGTGAAGAAAGGGCCCAGAGACCAGACGAAAAGACAGGAAATGTAATTTCAAGTTGTCTGAAATAAAATTTGTTATTATATTTTTTTTTTAATTTGTTTTCCACTGTTGGGCAAAAGTCAATGATGACTTCTAGCTCTCCCTATCCCTAGCCTCCTCATCGCATCATTTATTTATTATTATTTTATTATAAACAATATTATTTTAATTAATATAAATAAAGTGGTGTTAGTTAGAACACCATTAAAAGTAACCAATAACAAAAAACCTACAACAAAGTATGAGATAAATAAAACCATACATAAAATGTAAATATTAATGTACTAGTTTTCTGAAAGCTATGGTCAGGATGGGACTCGATCCCACGACCTTTGATACGGGGATGCGTAAGCAGCTTTGCCACCTGCCATAGTTCCCACGCTGCCAAAATAATACTTAAGGCTAGTAACTTTCCACTATAAAATATCTTATATAAACCTACTTTAGGTACCGCCTTAAATTAAATATTCTATGTTTTATTGAATATTAATTAAATCAATATTGGTGAAAACAAAACTATCGAGCCTCGAACTAGACAAAGTTCGTACTTTGGGAGCCAGATAGCCGATATACATAATAGTTATAGGTGCTCTTCAAGGAATAAGATCGGTGCTCTACGAGGAATGCCTTATAGTTAATTATAATAATTATAAATTATAATAATAATTATTATTAATTATAATAATTTATGACGAACCTCTGATTACAACCCTCTTAGACATTAAAAAAATGTATTGTGTGGGTACTTGGAACTAAAAGATCTATGGTATTGCCTAGTTTGGGGATTAAAATCATGAGATTATTTCTTTGAATTTTTACTTCCTTTATAATTTCCAATCAATTTAAACTGAAACAGCTTCAAGACTTCGATCCCCAGGCACGGTAGATATCCCCTCAGGTCTCTTAGTACCAAGTATGAACTCCTTGTTCTCAGAGGACGTCTAAGGGTATTTAATTTGTAGAAGAATATCGCTCCCGATAAGAATATCGATCGGTTTGTTCACTTGTACAAACTATTTCAGTTTAAACTTTGACGCCTATTGAAAGCCACAGCTAAACAACACTGCCTGCATTCAATACTATCAAAACAGCATTTTGTATGCAAACTCTCTGCTCTGTGACCGCACAATAATGACAGCACCCGAAGGACTGGTCAGTTAATTCGTTTATGGATTAAAAGGATTGAATTTAATCGAAAGCTTTGAAAAAAAACGAATAAGGTATAAAAGTATATTATACTTTTTAGCGGGAAATGAAATCGAAATGGTGGTAGTCCGAGCGTGGATAAAATTTGAAAATGGAATTGGAAATCATTTTTAGCGCGAGCTCTTTTTAAGCTCTATTGGACTTAGAATTTCAAATTCTAGGAAAACTGAAACTGAACTGAAACTTATTGGTGAACATTGAAACAGTGTGCTATTCCGTGAACAAAAAAAACACAGGGAGTTTCACCTCACGTTGGAATACCGTCTTCTGTAAAATGTTGGGTATTATGTGCTAAATGTACTCACCACCCGAATATTTGAAAACGGTTACGTGTTACTAATTTTATCTAAAAATCTTAAATCTACTTCAAATTTTTATCCTCGGTGGGGATTGAACCCACGGCCTTTAGCGGAGAAAGCAGAGCTACTGCCCACTGAGTTGTGAGGCCAGTCTAGTTGTGAAGATCACTCGTAACCTTCCTCGGTCAGTTCTATAATTGAGTTAAGCATCGATGTGTAATCATTTGGATGGGTGACTGCTAGTGGCATTTATATCTTGGCGCTAGCGTTTATATCAGTTGTTGGCCCCGGTTTTACCAGTGGTAGCCATGACTGAAGCCTTGGGACTTAAGTCAAAGTCAAAAGGTATTTATTCAGTTGAATCACAAGAATCAATTTGAACCTCCATCATCAGGCTTAACCAACTACACTGAATATCTTTTGTGACTTTTCCCTTCACGTCATACAATTTAAAACGAAAATCATGAAAGTTCATGTAAATGCAGCACTAATTATACTTCAGTGCACAAAAAGTATAAAGCACATTGTAACCGCGGCTGCGAGTGCGACGTTGGATCGCCGAAATCGCGGAAACACCGCAATAAACTCACGGCTTTACGTGCGTGACTACAAACTTAATAGTCCATAAAATTTGCATCGGACACAATTACATTTTCGCGGCCTGCAGTGTACAAGAGTAGTAAAAATGATGCTCAGCACGGAAATCGGGCCCGTTTTATGGAACTGAATTTAGTCATTACCGTTTTTATAACCGCTTTTCGTTATTTCAGCTTTTTATAAATTGGATAATTTTAGTATCGTTTAAAAGCTCGTTTTTGCAACAGCGGTTCTCTGACTTTAAACTAAATTGAGTACTAAGAGAGTTAATTTGAAAAATAAACCAAACTTATATTATACGTTCACCACTTCAATAGGACGGCACGGTAGACACTCCCGTGATTTCTGACACAAGATTTTGAAGCAATCTAAAAGGGGTTGTAAGAAGCACGACGAGACAATAAAAACACATACCCACTTTTTTCAGAATTTAGGATTCCATGTGACAGCTTGGAAACCCATCGCCATCGCTAGAATACTAAGTGGTTCGCTCACGATATTTTCATTCGTTTCAGAATTAATAGGTAACACATGGTTCGACAACGCAATACATCGTCTAAGAACCCTGCGTTCGATATTTAATTATACCGAGATAAGTGCAAGGACAATGAGGGGTGATGGGGGGGGCATTGCCCAGCAGTGGGACAGAACAGGCTGAATAATAAAAAAAACTAATTTTGTAACAACTTTAGGTAAGTTCTAAGATCTAGTCTAAAAATAAATCAGACATAAAGCTAGCACCTTAATCTGTAATCTAACTTCTAAAATAAACATAAATGGAAAGCATGCGTTTATTTGCAAATAGCCGAAACCTGATATCCCCCAATTCACGACATCTTTTATTTTCATGTCCCCCAAACTATCCTAATTCCGTCCAAGCGACTATAAAGCGTTCGCCGATCTGCGAGGATCTGTGGAGACTTTTAATCGGCACGAGATGGAGCCGACACGGAGAAGTAGTGCTATTCCGTCAATAACAATCACCCAAGTGACGGCGGAATTCACAGTAAATTTCTAATTTGGTATTCTGTAATACATTCAATCATCACAAACAGAATCAAAATCAAAACGGTCTTTATTCAGTACAATCACAAGGATCACTTTTAAACGTCTTATATACTAGGTGAATCTATCGCCAGTTCCTCGCGACCAAAGCCTAGGAGAACGGGCAAGAAACTTACGGCTTGGTTCCTAGCGTTTTTTTGTATGATCCTTTTTACAATTTTATTATGGTACCTACTAATTGTTTAGTGTTTTAATGAGAACAACACCCGCGTTAGTGTTTTGGCAGTGAAAATGCCAACGTGAGTTAGGCGAAGCTCGTGAATTCGTGATCGAAGTGAGTGCGGATCAACTAGATGATACGCTCCGTGATTTTGTTGTTTACGGAATAGCTCTACTCTGTATACATTGTATAGTTGATAAATTACGCTGTGATTCAATTTCATTGTATATCAGTTGCGTTGCATTGCGTTTCAGTTGCAACCTTATGTACTTACAAATAAAAACAATTAAACGATTAGAACATCTTATGACACTACTGTGATTTTGCTTTGTTTGCTGGTGGTCTAGTGGCAACGGCCCCACCTTCCGATGGTCTTGAGTTCAAAACCGGTCGTGCACCAATGAGATTTTCTGTTTTAAAATTATTGTGCACAGTGCCAGTACTCTCAAACAGTAAAGGAATACATCGTGAAGGCTTTTCATAGAATCTAAAAAAATCGAAAATGTGTCAAGTGCTCGAAAGGAGACTCTATGAGGCGCACTTAATTTGAAACAGTGTGGTGAGAGGATTCTCTCACCACACTGTTTCAAAAGAAACTAAAGTCACGACATAAAGTCTTTGTGTTCTATCCCGGCGTGGTATAAAGAGGCTTGTTAGAATAACAAGGCGTATCAAAGCGAGTATCGCTGGAAATGACCATCAGCTCACATAAACATCTATTATCTCATGTTTGTCTCACAAGAGTTCTTGTAACCTGCCTGAAAGATGTCTCGGAACACGTTTCACATTTATGTGGAAAAGTAATTGCAAAGAGTACTTGTAGATCATCATCATCATCTTCCTGCCCTTATCCTACTTCATGTGGGGTCGGCTTAACTGGTCTTTTTCTCTACACTATCACTATCATCCGTCATCTCAGTCGTCATTCCATTATTACCCATGTCATCTTTCACACAATCCATCCATATTTCCTTTGGCCTTCTTCTACTTTTATATCCATCCACATTCAAACCTAACACTATTTTTGTAACAAGATATTCTTCCCTTTAGGAGTACTTGTGTTTTTCAGGTGGGGCCTAGGCACGTTTACTTTTAACGTTAACATTTTTCCCCTTAGATAAGGGTATGTGTTCTCAAACAGTGAAGGAAAATATATTGAGAAAACCAGCGGCGATGGACTTGCAACCTGTCACGTATGGAATAGTATGTGTCAAATATAATATAGGACGTGCCTCTGACTAGTCAACTCCATTTAGACAGCCACAACGAATGCTCAGTTGGTACTTGGTACTGAGACATCTGAGGAGATATCTACCGTGTCTCCGGATCAGGGATCGTGAAGCTGTTAATGTATCAATAATAAGTTTTCGCTTTATATGAATTTTTGACTACCCTCTGTAGACGTCTCGTCAAACATTTTGGCTGTAGGGATCTGGGGGGTTGTCTACCGTGACTGTTTGGCGATATACGTAGTTATGACTCTATTTATATGTTCGTGTGAAATCTAGAGGCTGTCCTGACATTTCGTCTAGTCTAGACAATATGGTAGTTAAAGTCCCGAAAGACCCCGGTTCAACGTCACCATGTTTACTTCGGAAACTTGTCCAATAAACACGTACTTGCCGACCGACGGGCAAGCTGTTCCTACGTCAGATGTGTTAGATAAATCTGCTCTCTAAGGGAAGGGTCTCAGCTCTGATATTTCACTTTTATAGCCTGTGGAGTTGTGATGCTGCGTGTCGCCGATTGCGGAGATAGAGGTTGCTTTTTTATAAATTATTCGAGTCTGCCCGCGGCCAGCTATTGTAGTATAGTTAAAATGTTGGGAATATAAACAAGGTACGAGTAAAATGCGATAAATTCGTTCTCCAATATAATGTTTTGTGTTTTGTAAGAGCAAAATACCAGCGTGAGTGATCAAAACAACAATAATATTACTTGGAAGCATTTTGCTATTGAAGGCTTATATCTGATAAGAGTGGAAACATGGAAGAGATTCCTTTGCCTTGCATTGGGACCAATCGGCTGAACAATAAATATCATCAGCCTGAAGAAGTCCACTGCTGGACATAAGCCTCCCCTATACATTTCTAGGACGAAGGATTCTGAGCCCTCTCCATCCACCAACTTCCAGCGATCCACATGATGTCATTGGTCTATCGGGTAGGAAGGCATCCCACGCTTTGTCTTCCAGTTCATAGTCACCATTCTAAAACCTTCGTTCCCCAGCGGTTTTCAGTTCTTCGAGCTATATAAATAACAAACAATATCACTAACGAGCGGGCGGAAATGAAAGATGAAAAAGAAAGCCATCATTTGAAATATGACCGGAGCTGGTTGGTGGCTCTCAATTACTGTTGCTTCCTTTCTACTTTGTTTTCAATATCCAAGAATATGCTTTCCACGAACGTGTAAACAATGGCATAAACCTTCTCTGCTTACTGCTGGCCTGGCTCCAATTCTAAGATCGCAGGGACTAAAGTGGCTATAATACGTTTGCTCAGTGCGCTGGCACACGATTGCGGTAAGCCACTCACACACGCATACACTTTCTTGATAGATGAAGTAAGGATCACAACTGTATTTCTAGTTAAAGTGATTAAAACTCACTGTAGCCAGAATTACAGGGCGTTTGGAAACATTTGGAAACGCATCTGATTTGAAATTTCAGAATTTGGCAATAAATAAAAATTGTTTATTAAAAGCGATGACTTTGATCAATAGTGTCACATAAATATAAAATAGACAATTTAGTAGTTTCTACAGGTGCTACATATAATTGTTACGTACTGTGATTTCACGCACTTCGATAACTAAGAAGGCAACGAAGATGACACATCTTGTACAACACTAATCAAATAGATGGCAACCAAAATCGTTTCACTCATGCGTTCGAAATAAGCGCGATCGGAGAAAATAGCTCTCCTGTTTTAAGACTGCCCGAAGCTTTGGGCAGAAATGTAAATGACATGAGCGGTCAAATGATTACTCGAGCACCGGCTTTTGATAATCTTGCAATTTTCTAATGTATATACGTACACGGCATGCCACAACACTTGTGTGTGGTTATGAGTAAGAAGCAAGTTCAACCGAGAAAATTGACTGCCCTGGGGATACTCTTCGTTAATATGTTTATTTGTTTAACATGGTCAGTCTTGATTATTATATTGGTGTAATTGGTTTTTAGTGGAGTGGATACCAATCAGAGCTATGTGGAGTAAATTATTGTGAGTACACGCAATAATTTTCATATAAAGGCCCTGTAGGCGACGCCTAATTGTTACATAGTTTTAATTAAATATTTTTTGTAATGGTATTGTTTCTATCTATAAATGTCTATGAATATGATGCTCGTCGCTATTGGTCGAAATGAAGCCTGATTTGGTACGGCTACTGGCTACGAACTCACGTTTGCTAAAATCTGAACCGAATGTACAGTGCTTACTCAAAAATCTGTAAAAGGTTTAATTTGTCCTCGTGTTTTTCTCTAAAGAATTAAAAGTTTCCTGCAGATTTACTTGGCTGGATGGCGATAGATTCTACAGGCCCCATGAAAAAATTCGTTACCTTAAACTACTTATGAACAATTCTAGTTATAATAAATATTGGCCGACATATCACAGCAGTATTTAGACCCAAAGTGAACAAAACATGTACCAACCAGATAACTCATAAAAATATAATACATACTTTAATACTTATGGTTGAAAAATAGACAGGTACTTACGAAAGCTTTAAAACGCCCTAGTCATAAAAAACATGTATGTTCATCACTGGATGTTAGTTCTCGGTTAAGATCAAATCCGCAATGAATAGCGCAAAAGACAGAGCTTTTGACAAGACCTGTCTCAAAAGTAATCAATAATGGTCGAGAAAATGTGAAAAATGGCATACAAATGTCCTCTCTTTTCTTAAAAATATCGAGAAAAATTGGTGGGTAGAATGTCTTGTTAGAAAATATTCCTAAATACTTATATCGAAAATGCGAAAGTCTGAAAGTTTGTGACTCAGATGCAGATTCTTTATTGGTAAACAAGTTTACAAGTCATGGGCGTGGGTTATGTAAATTGAACTACATAGATTCTGCTACTGTGTACTCAATCGAGCCTCTACCGCTGGGCCGATTTAAATGAGACTTAGATTAATATAATTCAACAGGAATAGCAAATAGGTAAGTTCTATCCAAAAAAAGTTGAAAATAGAACGGGCCTTGGTAAGAGCACGCCTTTTCTGCCGCCAAGCAGCGTTGCTGTGTTTCGGTTTGAAGAGTGTGGTGTTGGAGTTGCCGGTGTAATTTCAGGCACATGAAGCTTAACATCTGTATGCCTCAAGTTGATGGACGCAGGGCAGGTCAACGTAGGGCACGTTCCTATCGTGCGTGACTTACGAGGCAATGCTTTGTTATAGGGTCTAGTTACCACTTAACATCAGGTGGGCCGTCTGCTTGTTCCATCAACTAGTTGAATAATAAAAAAAAACCTTAAACCGCAAGTGAAGCCACAGACGGCAGCTAACATTTCACATAAACACGTTGAAAAAATACTTGAAACAAAAGTAATATTTTGCTACTCAACTGTGTGCTCAAGGAAGTATTTTTTCCAAGAATCTTTTTGTGAAACTACGAAATAATATTGTCTCTCCTCACATTTTATACCTTGTTCTATACCTACTCGTACCTACTTTACAAGAAATTTCTAAGAATACTACACTGTTACCCAACTACAATAGTGAGGCAGTCAGTTTTTAATGCATTAAAAACTGACAATATTTTCCCCCCTCTATTGTTTTTGTCAAATCGAGGCCATCCCAAGGTTGTCTGGAAGAGATTCGATAAGACCGCCCATTGTATTTGACTATGTTTTTCTGTTCAGGTGGTTTGCAATATAGTATTTTCTATCACTGGTGTAAGCATCACCAGTGCGTACACAAAACAATATTGACGGAAGTTATTCTCAGCGGGGCTTAGCAGAGCTCATTTCCGTCCGCGGTTCTCAAAGAACCCGCATTTTAAGGGATATTTTATTAATTTTTCACCGCGCACCGCGACGCAAATCGTCTTAAGCCTTAGTTCCTGACTAATGGTGACCGTCACTAAAGTCATATAACGGACGAGTACTTTACCTCGTGAGGCCCTAGGTTGGTATGTAGGTTTGAATTGGGGTAGGTAGGTATCAAAATAATAAAGAACTTAAGTTTTGGTAAGATTTTAGTGAGACTATAACTTTTATGCAAACCTTTATTTTCCCATGTTTGTACTTAAAGTTCTGACAAAATAAAATATCAGATTTTATTTGAGTTTCTCGTGGACTAAATTTATGTCCTCTTATCAGTAGGTTGTTTTATGCCTGTTTCGTACTACTTTCTCAAATACAATTAATTGAAAAGATAATCAATTATGTAAAATTATGTAAAACGTAATTTTACGACTGTACGTTAAATAAAAAACCATAGTTCCTGACAATAGTATTGTTTTCAGATATTTGGGGCAGTAGGAGGCAAATCTGTGCATCATTTTTGGAACATGCAACATTTTTTGCATAAATCAGTATTATGAGACAGCTCCCGCTCAGACATTTTCAACATTTGAGGGGTTTACCGTATATGGGAGTTTCAGGCGTGAACCTATTTGTCAAATTTTCTGCGTAATGAATAACGGCCGTCAAATAAAGGTCACAGGTTTTTAAGAAAACAAAGCTACCAGCATTCTAATAACGCAGACGTTATTTGAAGAATATTACACTCAAAACTTGGAGGAGCTTTGTTAAAACGGTTTTGCTCACCAAAGTGAAGTGTATTTAAAGACTAGTTTTTTTATATGTAATCTTATGAAACTATTATTGTACCGGCGCGGAGCAATTATCTAAAAACATACTGATGCGACAGCAGTTGTCCCGTATCAAGGGGAAGGCTGTGGGTTCAAATCCCACGTGGTTGCTGGACGCATTGCTGGCATGTTCTTTTCGTCCGTGACTTACGAGGCAATGCTTTGTTATAGGGTCTGGTTACCACTTAACATCAGGTGGGCCATCGGCTTGTACCCAGCTAGTTGTATTAAAAAATGTATCTTTGCTGGTAACCTTGTCTGATATTAAATATTCATGTTAGCAATCACCGCTACCCCGCAAACGAAGTCACGTGTGACCGCTAGTCACAGGAGTGCTAACTTCCACAACGGTACTTATCTCAAAAAGTCTGATTGCCATCAAGCGGAGAGCTTCAGACAGTTGTTTTTGTGTCTCCGTTTTTGCCCTCCTTTTCTGAGACAGTATCTAGGATCTAGATTGCCTAGCTTTGTTAAAGAAAATGTAATAATGTCTTTGTGTAACACTATAGAAGGACATAGGTAACTTTTTAAGAGTAGTAGAGCTCTTTTTATCCGGGGAAGTACCTACTACCACGATGCCTATTTCTGCCGCCAAGCAGCGTTGCTGTGTTTCGGTTCGAAGGGTGTGGTTGCCTGAGAAATTACCAGATACATGAGGCTTAACATCTGCATGCCACATGTTGATGGACGTAGGGAAGTGCGTAGTAGGGCACGTTCCTATTGTGCGTGACTTGCGAGGCAAAACTTTGTTATATATGATAGTTGCCATAATCAGCCTGATGATGTTTCAAAGTCAAAGTCAAAATGTATTTATTCAATAAAATCACAAGGATCACTTTGAAACGTCTTAAAGCTAGGTGACTCTAGGTGCCAGTTCCACGCGACCAAAGCCTAGAAGAACAGGCAACAAACTTACGGCTTGGTTCCTACCGTTCTTTTGTATGATCTTTTTACAATGTAATAATATAATATATTATTGAAGTTTAGTGAGGCGTAGGCATACAGAAAAAGGTAAACATAATCAAGTTTACTGGACGTAAGCCTCTCCCATTATTTTTATAGACCTTCGATATTGAGTCTTTTCCATTATAATACCTTTTAGTAAAATGACGGGTCCAAACTAGGCTAGACGGGACAGGTATAGACAGGTGGACTGGAATCTTGAAGATACTTAACCCTAATCCCTCAAGATGAGACAGGGCAGCCAAGCGTCCTGTTCACGGACGCGTTCACTCGTTCCCGGCACGAGGTTTTTAAGCCGCCATACGTTTTAGGCGTAACGATAAGCAAATGTGTTTGAAAAGTACTCACGAAATGTTTATATTTTATAGATGAGTTCTCGAATTAGCGGTTCTAGAATTGGTATATTTGAACGTCCAAAACCATTAAATATTTTATTTTTTACTTTACACTTTACGTTTTTATCTTTAATGCCTAACAAGGATGTAACTTACGAGTATTTAATAGGTACTGAATCAACCAAGTAAAAATAAAAATACTATTAAAGTGGCCGAAATCGGGCCGACGAAATCTGGGCCGACCTAAAGCGCCATGGGTCGACGACATAGTAAAGGTCACAGGAAACACCTGGACGAGAGTCGCACAGGACAGAGGAGGCTGGCAGAAAATGAAGGAGGCCTATACCCAGCAGTGGGTGATACCGGGCTGAGATGATGATGATGATGATGAAATAAATTCACTTACACTTAGATATTATTATATATTCACTAACTAGCACTTAGATTAGATATATTATTTTTTAAGATTTTGGGAGCCTTGGTAAGCTTTAGCAGTGAAACTGTTACGAAAATATGCTTGCTTTTCCCCGCTCTGCTAGTCGCTCTGCCCATCTAAGCTCAAAGCCTAAACCATATGAGTGTGAACCTTCCTAATTAAATAACCCTATGTTTTCACACCTGCCGTTTTACGTTTTGATCTTTTGTTATCCACTCGAGATTAGATTGCTGAAGCTGAGTTTGTCTTTCATTTTATGGTAAAATAACAGACTTAGACCCTTATTCATATTGGTCGCTGAGCGTTCCACTAGTGAATAAGGCCGATAGGTTTATTGCCATCTCTTTTTAATTCCATAAATGTGACAGTGACACGAAAATTTTATACGGCAGCATTTTTTTTAAGGGCTGGTCGCTTACGCATTTTGTCCTATAATAAAAAATAAAAAATACTTCTCATATCAAAGCTTTATCTCTAATTAACCCAATTTCTACCAACCTTGCATAACATCTTGGCTTGAGTAGACAAGGGATAAGCCAAGATGCTAATAACATACCTACATTCATACATCACCTTCCAAAACAAAAAAGTGTCTAAGTGGTCTGTTAGACTGAGGAAATTATAGACATACACAATTTCAAAATTATAGGATTTTGAAAATGCTTATTTTATACAATTAGCTGATAGAACAAGCAGATGGCCCACCTGATATTAAGTGAAAACCATCACCTATAACAAAACATTGCTTCGCATGGCACGCACGATAGGAACGTGCCCTACGATGCACTACCCTGCGTCCTTCAACTTGAGGCATACAGATGTTAAGGCTCATGTGCCTGTAATGACGCCGGCAACCACACTCTTTAAATCGAAACACAGCAACGCTGCTTGGCGGCAGAAAAAGGCGTGTTAGTAGTACTTCCCCAGACGAGCCCTTCACAAAGAGCTCTACTACTCTTAAAACTTATTACTCTTAACTTCTTATGTTGACTGTACAACGCTGTGATAACGCTAAATAATGTTTTCTAACATAAATTGTAATAACTTTTCTGTAAGGCTTCAGTGCTTCCAAAGAATCATCCACTTACTCCCACAAGCAATAATATTGATCTAATAAATAAAATATATTTTTTCCCTTTTTGTAGGTACCCGTTTTCCAAGAATCGTTGATAAAAAGCCGTCGTAAGGTGACATTTATAAAAAATAACTAGTACAAGCATCCGCCCACGGCTCCGTTCGTGTGGTACTTACCCGAATAAAAAGTAGCCTATATGTTATTCAAGGCCACGAGCTATGCATATTCTAAGTTTCATTCAAAACTATTCTGGAAAAAAGCACACTCACACACAACACCTCCCTCACGCATTCATCATTTATAAGTGCCATAGAAAAAATAGAAAAGAATTGTAACATTATCATACCGTTGCAAAACTGACAGATTTTTTAAAACCTTTTCCTCATAAATTTATCAAAACCACCCCAATTTTGTCCCAATTTGCCGAACGAATCGCGTTTAAATTAAAAAGTTCCACAACTCAGGCCCACGTGGTCATTATTCCCCTGGCTTGTTAAAACTCCTGTGATTACGCATCGGGTAGTCGATTACCCCTGTTTCCTGTCCCCTGTCCCGTAGAGCCAGGGGACAGGGGAATGAGGCGTGTGAGAGACACGCGTCCGGATAATGTCCGGCTTTAGCTGTCCGGTGAAAAATACGTGTTATTTGAGGGTTAAATGGTCACCAACTTGATGAGCCTTTGTTAGAGAAATGAATTAAGTTTGTGATTCACACATGACAGCATCAAATAACATTTGGAACAATAGTAGCCTACCCCTTTCCTTTGAAGGCCAATCGTGCTATTCTCAAACAAATAGCCTCACGACTTTGATCCACAGGCACGGTAGATATCACCACGGTAGAACCAGCTAAAGATTATTTCAGGACATCTAAGGGGGTAGGTAGAGTATGCCCAAACATTTGGCACATGCCCACATTTGCTCCATTCAAAATTCAAAACACCAATGGGTGTTCTACCAAATTCGATCTCACTGCGATCAGAAGGCGAGGTCAGTCACACCAGACCACCGGTGCATCTCTGTAAAGTGATGATTAATTATTTCGTTTTTATTCCCTCCATAAATTGCTTTTCGTCTTTTCCGCATCACTACAGCTGCCACTAGAGACATGTGGCTCCGTGTAAAACTAATGGATCGAAATTGTCTTTCCCCTGCCGGTCAATATTTATGGCGGTTTCGCATTGGATTTGTTTCGCTTGCCACTTTATTAAGCCCGGTTTTAGCGAGTTAATTTACTGAATTTGTTATTGGATTTTCCGGTGTTCGCTAGGGAACCAAGTCGTAAGTTTGTTGCCAGTTTTTCTTGACTTGGGTTGCGCTGCTCGAGCTTAGAATAAACGAATTTATAGAAAGATTCAAAGTGGTGCTTGTGGTTTTGAGAAATTAATTATTTTTTACCAGATGACAAAGCGTGGGATGCCCCCAACTCCCCCGATGGACTGACGACATTGTGTAGATCGCGGGAAGTCAAGTGTATGGAGAGAGCTCAGAATCGTTCTTCCTGGAAATATAAAGGAGAAGTATATGTGCAGTAGTTGCCTGTTCTTCTACGCTTTGGCCCAGAGGAACTGGCGCTAGATTCAGCTAGTTTATAAGTTTCAAAGTGATCCTTGTGAATGAACTGAATAAAGACGTTTTGAATTTGATTTTGGTGATATAATGGTGAAGTTTTAGACCAGACACCAGGCACTGTTTACCAGATTGAGGGTGAAGATAATATTCACTGCCTTTCGTTTCATATAGATAATGAATTAGTTTGGCATCTGTCAGGCTAATGTAATTTCTATACAATTTATCTTTCATCAGGCGTATTCCGTAAACAGAAAGTGAACCTTGTCTAGACCCCCAGACCGATTACCCCAATCAACCTTTCTTTAAAAAAGAAAGAATAAAAAATCTAAAGACATCATTTAAAATAATAGTCGCTTTTACAAGAAAGATAAAACGGCGTTATCTCACAGTTTTAAACAAAAAATGCTTTCGCCAGACGCCACTTTATTTATATTTTAAAACAAAACACCCGGGACCTCTAAAGGTCAAGTAGTCGAGGACTTTACGAAAACCCAGAGAAAAGGGGATGTATATCAAGTGTCGCCCGGGATTTTTCATAATTAGGCATTCCACTTCAAAAGACTTTGTAGTTAGGGAGCCAGCGATGATATTCTTTCGACATACTGTAGTCTCAGTTCAAATTTTTGAGAAGTTTGAAGTGATCCTTGAACTGTTAAAATCCGGTTTGATTTGATTTGAAAATGTAAATGTTGGATTAAATCTAGTATGAATGATCTGTGCATGATACTTTATATCTATGTATAAGCTGATCAGCACTCAGAAACTACTCCATCTCCGGTTTTTCACCTAATTAGAAATACAACAAAAAAACTACTAGTTGGAAGTTAGTCTTGCGCCTTGCCTAGAACTAGTAATGCGCTTGATTATTCGCTATGGCTCCCGATGTTACTGCCTTTGAAAAAAGAGCACTGTAATGTGCCTATCATCATGACTGACGTAAACTATTAATCGTTGACTCCCAGTCTATGTCGCTGCGTTACGTATTTAGGCCCTTGTAAATGAGTGCGTTAGGTCCACAATTTAGGCAGAGGAATGGGTAAATAAATTGAAACTCTACACCCTCCACATAAGGGTTGAATTTATATGGGAATTTTCTTTAATATTAGTTTAGGTTTAAGTCCTGGTTTGCTGAAAAGCAGGACAATAGTGTTGTGTTTGACTGTTACTATATTAAACGCCCAGTTTTTAGGGTAACACTACGTCGACGTTCGGCTGTCTGCCTGTTTGTATTTTCTTAGACAAAGCTGTTTTACTCATAAATAAATATCAGTGTCTATGCAAACATATTGCATATAACTACATAATTATTTACTGTCACATTGGCAACGCCCATCAAACTATCAAAAGATAACTTCAAGTTAACAATTTTTATTTTTCAAGTTATCTTTGTACCAAGTGTAGAAAAAGTAAAAGTTGAATTTTAACAGCCATCGAATGATGATAATTTTAGTCTGAAGCTCCGCTGTATTACGTCCGTCTCATCAGTCATTCTTTTCAGAGGACTGTGGTTTAAATGACCCTAACAAATTATTAGAAGGTTTGCTAACCTCCGTTGTGGCACAAATATGATTTCTAGCTGCCGTGATTAGGTTTACTTGGGCATGAATATCAAATTTAATCTATGTTTGGGCTGCGTAAGCATTTTAATAAATACCTACGACCCTAGGTTACATAAAACGACTTAAATAAGGAGGGTCTAGAATTGTGTGTTTGTTACATCATTTATGCGACCCGCATGTGTGTAATATTTAACATTATAATTTAATGCAATTGTTACGTATAATATAAAATATCGAGTTACTAAAATAACGAAACTAGACTATTAGAGTAGCGTTGAAGTGAAACTCACAGAAGCACTAAATACTTTTCGGTTGGATATTTTTTGTTTTCTGTTTGCTTTCCTATCTATTATTAGTTCATGATTTCACCAGTTCCTGATATAATTTTTACGAATTATGGAGCACAGTTTTTTTTTTTATACAACCAGCTGATGGAACAAGCAGAAGGCCCACCTGATGTTAAGTGGTAACCATCACCTATAACAAAGCATTGCCTCGTAAGTCACGCACGATAGGAACGTGCCCTACGATGCACTGCCCTGCGTCCATCAGCTTGAGGCATACAGATGTTAAGCCTCATGTGCCTGTAATTACACCGGCAACCACACTCTTCAAACCGAAACACAGCGTTGCTGCTTGGCGGTAGAAAAAGGCGTGGTGGTAGTACTTCCCCGGACGAGCCCTTCACAAAGAGCTATACTACTCTTAACAGTTATCATAGCTTGTATTTTTTAGAGGATGAGTTATATTATTAGGTGCTGGAGAAGTCTACTCTATCTTGAATCCTGTTCAGGCACTACGCAAGAGTGAAAAAGTTGGCTTATTGCGATTAAATTTTCAGAATTACTGTAATTCGACTAAGTTAATTACTTGTATGCCATCGCGATATGGCTTATTAACCGACTTGAAAAAGGAGGAGGTTTTCAATTGGACTGTATGTTTATTGTATGTAAGCTGTTACTGTGTCAATTAGGAATAATTTTGATGACAGTTTATTTTGTAGGCCCTACTTCACAGGTCTATAAATTTTATCGAAATTGATTCAGTGATTGGAGCAAAATATTCGAATAACGTCATTTGTGCATAAATATACACAAATTACATTTTTACGTGGTTCCCTTCAGCTATAACTTTTGTATTCTTTTTTCCAAAGTATTTAAAAAAGTTATATTATTTTTACAATTCAGAGAATTGAATCGGCATTAATCTACAACCCCAACTAGAACTGTCACAGTTCTAAAAATACTCCCGAACTAAATGTTTAACAAATTCAAACTGACACCCGTCGGAACCCGATTACCGTGACCCGAACTAAACAAGGAGACATGGGTCAGACACCTACCCGTTCTGTCAGCTGCTAGCTCTAATTCCGTCATGACTTCCAATGACGTAATGGGTGTAGGTATGTATGTACCAGGTGGGTGTAGGTATATTTGGTTCAAACGATTGAACTCGGTAAGTGGAATTCTGGAATTGGAATTCTACAAAAGAGGAATCCAACACGGATGGCCAGACATTTTTTTTTAAGTATTTATATTAGTTGTAATCACTTGTTTCTTTCGAAACAGTGTGGTGAAAAGATTTTAAGTGCATCTCAAAGGCGAGGGTCTTTTAGAGCACTTGGCACATAGTATAAGTGCAATAATAAGCTTTTACTTTTTCAAACAGAGTTTTAGTCTGATTTTTTCAAATTGAGAAATACTTTTTCCTTCATCTTCCTAATGAATCTATCGTGATACTAAAACATCTGCGGGGAATTTACTGAGCCTGTGGACTCAAATCGTGACGTTATTTTCTTTTCTTTTCTTTTTCTTTTCATAAAAGGTAGTTTTAAGAATACGTGAAAGTGGCTGTAAAATCAAAGTTTTCTCGCGAACAGAATGACCATTAGCTGACTGGATAGTTGGAGAAACCGTTAGAAATCATTGCTATGGTTATGTTACTGCACACACTTACTTTTATAAGCACTCGTAAACTGGTTGGAAGTGGGCGTACCTACCCTACCTAATATATCCCGCCTACGACTCATTGAAACTATTTTAATTTCTATCCCAATTCTTTGTAAAGAGAACGAAAAATTAATTATGAGTTAGATACATTAAATATTGGAATCCAAAACTTCTAGTTAGAAGCACGTAGGGTAAATATGCCTATTGCATACTAGTACATAGGTATTTAGCATCTTTAAGTCGCAGAGTGATTTACGCAGTGTAATTTCACATAGCGCACTTTCTCAGTGGACGTATTTTGTGAGGAAATGCAATTCTTATATGCATAGGTGACCGCTCAAATTCAGGTAAGAGCTGTGAGACGCTTTATGGTTAGTTAGTGCAAATTTACTTACCCCATGCATAAATTTAGCTTTAGGAAGCTGGCACACCTATGAGTATGCTTACTGCTAACCACCGACGCCAGTACAAGTGTCGCCAATGTTTGTTGTGACAAAACCTCCCTGTTTGCACGAAAACCAAATATTTGAGTAACTGGCATGATCCTGACTCATGGTTTAGGTTAATATTAGTAAACATTTCGTACAGTGCCATCTAGACCAAAATTAAATAGTACAGTGAACGGCAGAAAGTAGATTAAGTATCAATTTATGTTACTACAAACATCTTCCCACGGCTCCGCTCGTGGTACCTGGACAAAAACGTATGTTATTCCTGGTTACTAGCTATGTATATTCCAAGTTTCATCTAAACGCTGCTGTTACGGAGGTGAGTAGAGTAGAGTAACAAACATGCACATCCCCAAACTTGCAAACTTTCGAAGTTATTAAATTAACAGGCACCATTTTATCTGGATCTTAGCAAAGAAACAGCAACTTCGATTAACAGATAGTTATATGGCTCGAGGCGGATCTTCAAATAAAGTTCAAAGTTTCAATCAAAAGGCAATGGTTGCGAAATATTTGAACTTTACAAACCCGAAATGTTAATTTACTTTTGTTGCTTACCGTACTCAAATCAAATCAAAACGGTCTGTATTCATTTCGATCACAAGGATCACTTTCAAGCATCTTATAAGCAAGGTGAATCTAGCTGCCAGTTCCTCACGACTAAATTCTAGAACCAGAGGGCTCGAAGCAAGAAGCAAAAAGCATCATACAACAGAACGGTACGAACCAAGTCGTACTTCTTAAGCGTAAGTCGACTTGGTTCGTACCGTTCTGTTGCATGGTCGAGTGGAACTAGCACCTAGACTCTGCACTTCTTACTGCACTTCATGAGAGCACTCTGGTGGTCTAGTGATAGCGGCCCCGCCTTCCGATCCTACGGTCGTGGGTTAAAAACCAATGAGTTTTACTGCTCAACAATTTGTGTGCATCGTGAAAAAATCGGCATGTTGAAGATCCTAAACAGTTTTGAAACAGTCAAGTCAGTCAAAGTGCTCGAAAGGAGCTTTTTTGAGGTGCACTTAAAATCCTTTCACCGCACTGTTTCGAAAGAAACTAGTGAAACGAGACTGCTCTTCACTGAGTCTAACACTTTGTACATGACGTACGACGATCATGACGTAGGTTAGATAGCATGTATTTTAGTTGACGGGTTCTTGTCGGTGTAAAGTGCAATCTTAAGAATGTTTAAAATGTTCCAGAAAGTCAACGTAGGTCGTCGGTTCTTTCTCAGCACTCCCGGCACATGGCGCGGTTCACCGCCTCGTTCTGACACCTCGCTGCGCATTCACCTGGAATCCAGGATAGGAGAGGTTTTCATAAGCTTATTTTCTAACATGATACTTTTTACGGACTTTTATGAGAAACGCGTTTTATTATTATTTTTCTATTGTAAGTGCTCGCGGTGTTTTTCATCACAATCCATAATAGGAGTTGAGATTAAAAGTGAGATCAAAAATAAAATAACAAGAACAGAAACAAAATATAATAAAATTAACGTGGCCATAGACCATTACTACTTTTATGTACCGCCCAAATCAAGCTAGTAAAATTTATGTTTTGGACACAGCCAGTACAGATAGTTGTCATAAACGTTATGCCAAATCTGTCCAATAGCAGACACCCCAGAACAATAGTCATCATCATCAAGTCTGAATAAATCCAATAAATTTTCAGAACGATTTTAACCCTTCTCGATCCACCGACTTATTGCAATCTTCTTAATACCTTCGGGCCATCAGCTGGGCCGTCCTACACAGACAATTCTTAAAGTCAATTAAGAGGGTCAGAAATAATGTGGGGGGGGGGGAGTGACGTCAGCAAACTTGTCTGCTAAGGTGGCGATCGGCGTACCCTCCCTAATTGATTTGGGTCTGAGAATATCACCCGGAACTATTGAGCATGCAGGCCAAGGGAGGGAAGGTGGCGAGGAGGTGGACATTTTGCATCAACTATAAACATTATGAGCTAGTAACAAATACCTGATAACCCTGAAAAAAAATAGAAGTAATAAGCAGTTGCTGATTGGGGAGATACTAATCTAGTCATGTTTAATGCTGCGAAAACCCGGGCGTCTCTTTTCTCCGCTAAAAAGAGTCAGTTCGAACTGACACCCACTTTCCGTGATGTATCAATACCGATATCAGATCAGCTAGAGCCATTGGGTTTTACATTAACCAGTTAACTTAATTTTGGCTCGTTCATAGAATCCAAGACCAAGACAACTGCCAAGAAGCTAGGCATACTATCGAAAGTGAGACGGTAATTCACTCCAGGACAGCTGCTTTATCTGTACCAAGCGCAAGTCCGGTCTGGTCCGGTCGTGTCTGGAGTACTGTTCTGAGGCCTTGGAAACTATTGAGAGACGAGCAAAAAGGCTCATAGGTAACGACATGTTGTTCGAGTCTAAGCTCCTGACTCTCAGACATTCAGTAAGTATAATGTTCTTCTCATGTCTTCAGTAGCTTGCACCACAAATGATAGTAATGAAAGCTAGACAAGCAAAGACCGGCTTGTGACGGACGCTCGCAAATGTGAGCTCCGCTGGATTAAATACGAATTATTCGCAAATTACGTCTCAGAGATAGAGGATTAAGAGGTCTCCTAGAAACGATGCGCAAAACTCCTTTTATTGTCAGAGAATACTCTTAAAGTACTTACCGTAAACACTGTAGGAGAGTTTACATCGGGCTAGTATATTAGTAGAGCTGCACTAAGCTATAAAGTTCGTGTAAGATGGATATGAGCATTTTGAGGCTGCCGTAAGGGCTCCATTATGACTATTTACTACTAAACCCAGTTCTAGCACCAGTTCAGTTGACATCTTTGCCCGTCTTCAGAAGCACATACAGTGCTCAAATAATAATTTCACTATAGGGTTTATCCATCCAAATGGTTACCAAGCAGAACGTGGATTGGTTAGAAATGATTCCTCTACGTCAGAGTCTAAGGTCAACCACCGTATTTATTAAAGCTGCCAAGCAGTGATTATGACAAAAAAAACCGATATGCTACAAGTCACGAACGTACTCATTACTAACAAAGAAGCAGTATAGGAACAAGGCAGTGCACTGACTACGCGACTAAAATACTATCACACTCTGAACCAGCCTTAACCTCTAGACTATGGTGATTCCAGACATAATAGATTTTATATTGTGTCTCACCCATATCTGTGTTTAGGTATACAAGGACAGAATTCAATGTCAAGATTCTTTCGACTATGCTGATACTAACTATCAGCAGTATAGTCCAAAGAAGATATAATTAAATCGATTCATACTAAAATTCCACTTTTTCTCCTTTGGTTTATTTAAGTAGTCCAAAGGCTTGTGGAGAACTCTGTTATAAGGCCGCCTATTGTGTTACCGTGTCGTTTATTTTTAAGTGATATTTGTATTTGGATGTACCTCTGACAACCCCATTAGACAAACTCAAAGACTCTTGGGTGGGTAAACTGGGTAATTAGTACTAAGAGATCTGATAGAATTCGATATATGAAGCTAAAGTTTATTGCTATAAGCTTTATGATCAGAATCCACAACACAGGTTTTTTTTAACCTAGTGTGGCTTTTTGTTTCAACCTTAACAATGTTACCCATAATTCTGATAAATAAAAAAATATCACCTGTTAACTACTCACTACTAAAAGCGCCTCTTAATCTAAGTGTACATGTAATAATAGGTATGTACTACTTCTAACTGTAACAATATTTCATTTAGATGTATTACCTACATTAGCTAACCTACCTGTTAAGAACCTACTTAGAACATATAATTTTATACAAGGCGCTATGATTGTAACAGACGTTTGGTTATTATAAATAAATATTTCATTTCATTTCATTATGACTCATGGTATTAAATAATTAAATTTAGGTAGGAAAAGTTATTTGGATACAAATTATATTTTTGCAGAATCTTTGCAATGGTATTCTCAGAAACTTTGTTGTTTGCGGTTTTTCATAGCTACCTTTACTAATTTGACGGAAGACCAGCGTTAGTTGCTGGCCAACTAACTGGCTTTATGTTGAGTTCTTTTGCTTCTCTTTGTTTCTTATTTTAATTATTAGTATAGTGGTATGTATACGTTTTTGCAAATAAACTTGAACGATGGATGTTGAAACCCATAACTCAAAACTAGATTGCCATAGAACATTCAGCATTATTGCAGTGGACTCTTCGTTTCACAGATATGTTTTCTCAATTTCATATCTTCAATGTGCGAGCGAGAACTTTCTTGTCGGTTGTCCGCATCTTAAAGCGTTATCTATCTTAATTCGGGTAAGATCAAGCGAGGTTGCAGTCTCCAATAAGTCACTGCAGCGTCTCGGCTTACGAATAGATATCCCGGCGCCCCTCCCTTTCAATGTAAACAGGTAATGCTGAAATCAAACCGGAATTTCAGAGCAAAATATTTACCAAAGCAAAATTTGCCAAAGTCGCTATTGAACCAAACCGAAGGAAACAAACTTTTTTGTGGACTTTCCAGGCAGCGTTATCTAGTTCTAAACTAAGCAAAGCTTTTACAATGGAAACCTTTTGTAACTACATACATACTTACAATATTATATATCACTCATACAGATATATACAGATACGAGTACAATACTCGAACAAACATTCATTTCACAAATGTTAATTCTCGGTAAGTCTATCGAACCCACGGCCTACGACACAGAAGGCAGAGCTACTACCAACTGAACTGGGCTGGCTGTTAATACGTAGTTAAATGATGGATCATAATCTTGACGAGGAGCGCAAACCACATCATTGAGGAAATAATTAGAGACATTGTTTCATATTTCTTGAGGCCTACAGTTTCTTGTGAAGTTGGGACATTGTTATATGCCTGCTGTTGTTTTGGATGTGAAGTATGCCAAGTATCATGGGTTGTGGGCCGCCCTGTTAAATAGTTTAAACCTGTTAAATTAGGTTATTATATCCGTATCAAAACATTATAATTTTACTCAGAAAGATTCATCAACCACTACACAAGGTCACCGACATTATTTTACAGAAGAATTAGATTTGATTTAGTTGATGTGGCAGTAGAAAAGACTATGCCTTATGTAAAAAGTTAAAACCTAATTTTAGTATAAGCACGCTAATCTCTTTGTTCTTTTCCTGTTAAGGTTATCTAGTATAAAATGTTGTATATCATTAAGCTCTCCTATTGTACAAACTTTGTTTAGTGCTTATAAAACTAAATGAGAAATAGAAAGATGATTTTTCCAGTAGAAGCAAAAATTCTCGAATGGTGACCAAAAAACCAAAAAACTAAGCGTATGACGCCTCTCGGTGATAATGTCAAGATGATATGAATCAACGTCGTAACCCGGATAATACCCGCATTTATAAAGGCTACTTTTAATCCGGGTACTATACCAAAGAGAAGCCACGAGGTCTTCTTGTCCTGTCGCTAGTTTCTTTCGATAGTCTTTCCAAACAAGGATTTTAAAAGTGTGCCTCAGAGAGGCCTATCAAGCAGTTTACACATGTTTTAGAACTGTTTAGGTTCGACGACATGATTTTCTCATGATGTTTTCCTTCACCGTTTGAGAGTACTAGCACTGTGCTTATTGATCGAGTGAGCGAAGCGAACGAAGATTCTAGTTTCAACTTGGGCGATTTGGCATTTTATGTATGTATGTATGTATGTATGTATGTATGTATGTATGTATGTATGTATGTATGTATGTATGTATGTATGTATGTATGTATGTATATATGTATGTATGTTTGTCTGGCCATAACTTTCGAACCGTTGATCCGATCTGCATGAAATTTGATAAGACGACAGCTTGTGCTTGAGAAATTTACTGGTAAGTATATGAGTAAAATCGGATGAAGGGTTTTTAAATTATGGGGTTTTTTAAGGGGGCAAAAATAAAAAAAAATACTTAAAAAAATCAAGTTACATGTCATACGAAAGGGCTTTGTTTGGACATTCCAAAACAATTTTTACTTTTTTTCTGGGACGCTCGGTTTTTGAGATACAACAAAAAAGTTTAATTAAATAACCAGCGACCCAAGAGCTCCCATCTCTAAGAGTTTCGTTGGCATCAAGGTTTTTCTACTGGTCGTCCAGTTCCTTTGATTTTTGTTATTTTTTTTTCTTGAAATAAATTAAGAAGGTACTCAGTTCTCATAAAATGGTGACAACGACCAGGTCTGATGATGGAGCCAAGGTCTGTTCAACGGAACTCTTCAATAAATAGGCCAATAGAGTTGAAACTTGGTTACCGTACCAAGTTAGTAGGCGATAATAATGTTTGGACTTGCCTTTGACTACCACCTACTCAAAGTTTTGGTGCGTTCATCGGGTCGCATCACGAGATCTCAGTTCGGGGCGAACTACTAGTATATTTGTTTACAGAAAAACTCATTGGTGCACGACCAGTTTTAAGCCCACGACCTTCGAATTGGAAGGCGGGGCCGTTACTACTAGATCACCAATGATTTCGATTATAATAAACTAGATGTCACTCCCTACCCATAGATCGGATGTTGCCATTCCGTGGAATAATGAATTTTAATGTGGTCACATTTGGCAAGTCGGCCCAACGGCCATCCGAGTATTTGCATGGATTTTTAATTTGGAATTTATCGTCGCCATTTACATGAGTGATGCGGTTCTGAGCCTCGCCGGCTCGCCGCAGTGTTAAATAAATACCTTACCGAAACATTTTTATATTTTTATACACCCCTTCTGTAAATGAAAATTACCGAAGCAATTTCTGTTTATATTAATCTCTTTGGGCGGAAAAGAGTGGTGTAATAACGGGATGGTCTATACAATGGGTGCAAACTGGCTACAGAGATAATAACAATATTTTTAAGCACTTTTTTGTAGCTACTCTAGTCTCTCTTTATCTCAAGTAGTGAAGAAAAACCTTGCGATGATATAGTATACATAAATATTGGTAGTATTTCTACAAAGCAACTCTAGCCCCAAACTAAGCCAAGCTTGTAATATGGGAATCAGATAGCTGATAAAATACTTGTACAGGTATTTCTTTTGTAAATACATATTTATTATAATAACACTCAGACAGGGAACAACCATCAATGTTCATTACACAATTAGAAGAAGGCAGAGCTATTACCAACTGAGCTGTGAGGTCTGTCGGACAGTCCAGAAAACAAAGCGTCTATCATTTTCCAACGTGGCAATGGCAATGTGTTTGCAACCTGGAGAAAATGTCTACCATGCATGCAATTTTGATGTTTGTGATTTTGAACCGTTGTTTGTAGAAACGTTTACAAATGAGTCAGAGGGTTGGGCCGCTGGACGGCGTCGCCAGTTACCGTAAGAACTATGAATATGGGCACTGAAACTGTAAGTACACAGAATTATAACCTTTACTAGAAATAACATAAGAGAGATAATTGTATGAGCTAGTTGCCCCGAAATTTAGCTGCTTGTTTTTCTACTTAGCACCATTTTCTTGAGGCTAAGTGAGTGGTATTATACTACCTCTTTTTATAAATATATATATAAAAAGATAGTTCTTTTCAATTGCACACTTTAAGGCGAAGACAAGAGCTAATGTGACTCTCGCTCGCACGTTTCGACATGTTGAAAGATATAAAATCACTAAACTCATTTTCGAAAAATCGCAATCAACCATTTTGTGTGCAATCACATTGCACACAGTTTAGTAAAAAAATCATTTTGATCGATACATGTTTTCCTACTCAAAAGTTTGATTTACTAGTTTTCGTACATAAGCAAACTTTTAAGAAGGAAAACTTGTATCGATCACAATGAATTTTTTACTAAACTGTGTGCAATGTGATTGCACACAAAATGGATGATTGCGATTTTTCGAAAATGAGTTTAGTGATTTATATCTTTCAACATGTCGAAACGTGCGAGCGAGAAGTTGTTTGATAGTTGTCAGCCCCTTAAGAGTTATTTTGACAGTCCTCACAGCTCAGTTGGTAGTAGCTCTGCCTTCTGCACCGTAGGCCGTGGGTTTGATCCCCACCAAACAAACATTTGTGTGATAAGCATAGAATATTGTTCCCGGTGTGGGTGTTGTTTAATAATAAGAAATAATAAGTATGTATTTACAAAATATATTTAAGTATTAGCTATATCAGCTATCTAGTTCCCAGTATTACAAGCTTTGCTTAGTTTGGGGCTAGATCCGTGGTCCATCAATATTTATTTATTTACCGTCGGGGTCGACCGCGGTGCCGCTTTTTGTTGTGACGTGGTATAAAGTACCAAAAACATTTATAATTGATAATCAACCAGTTCCGTTACCTCTTCCAGCGTTGGAGTTCAGCTAGCGACATACATTCAGGCCGGAAACATTTCCCTCCGTGCGGAAACATTGAATAATTTCACGCCGGCGACGACGGGCGGAATGAATTCCTCAGTGTAAGTTAGTTTTGCGATTTCTTGCAGGTAAATAGGGGTAAAACATCCAGCAGGGGAGAATATCTTGAGGTAAATGTTTGTTGACGGAAATATGAAATTGTTGAGCGGCGGGGAGGTAAACTGGCTGTAATTTTGCTTGTTTTAGTTTAAGGCTGGAATGTTATTCTTGGTTCGGGATTACTGAATTCTGTTACTGATCACTGTAATACATTTTTATGTCGAATCATGTGAAAGTACCTCTTAATAATAAGTTTAATACGACAATTACTAAACTATTACTAAAGATATCTACCGGACTTGGCAATCAATGTCAGTAATGTATCTTTACTAATATCTTTGAGTAATAACTATTACGATTACTACTTTTCTTCTAAAACTATAAATAAGCACGTGTTCCAGTATTCCAGTGCTTTGTTTGATCACTTGATCTTTGGCCTTGCCAAAATGCAATGCTATAACGTAGTATTGCACTTTGTCCATCACTCTGATACACAGAGGTATTAAATCTAATGTGACTGTAATGGCACTAATCAAAAAACGATCAAGCATTATTTCCAATCAATCTTCGTGTAGGTATTTCCTTTGTTTTATCACAGTTCCTTAAACATCAATTTGATGGATGCAGGGCGGTGAATCTAAGGCACGTTCCTATCGTGTGTGATTTGCGAGGCATTGCTCTGTCAAGTGATAGTAAGTTGTAATTACATCAGCGAGTAGTAGAAAAGAATCATAGACAGCTATCATAATTTTAACCTTTGAATCACTTCTTCCCTGTTCATATTTTTCCTTGAACCGCAGATCTCCGATCCCTGTTTATCTGCTACATATAAAATCAAGGTAAAGTAAAATCCCGTGGCTGGGCCGCGCCGGCGTCGCGACGCATTACTTACACTACTGGGATTATCCGCGGGAGCTAAGAGCCTGTCAGCCATGCAGCGAGAGGATTGGGACTCGCAGACTAATGAAAGGATTCCACTTGTCATTTTATTTTATTTCAGTGTTCAGTGGCGGAGCACCGGTGGTCTAGTGTTGTGTGTTCAAAACCACACCAGTCCCGTTCGTCGTGTCGGTTGTGCTTGCAACACACTTTTTCGTAAGAAACAAGACAAGAAGAATAAGAAAGAGTTTCAGTTTTCATTATCAGCTTTTAAGACAAAAGGCTTAAAGCTTTATAAAATACAAATTTGAATACTGTAGTGTATAACAATAAACTTACTCGAGACGTTACTCGATCTCAGTGTATTATTTGGTACCCAAGCAACCTGTACAGTACAAATAGTAACATTCATTTTCCTAATATTTGTTTGTTTTATATTTTTTTTTATTCCGAGCCACGAACTCATGTATTTTTTACCATTTTTGTGTTTTGTCAATAAAAACATATCGTTTCATTTCATTTAATAGTAATCAATTCACTTATCAGCTAGAACACTTATTTCACATTCCTGAGTTTAGCTTTCAAGATTAATGGTCAATTGACTCAAACATAACCCATGTTTTTGATATGCCAGCTCTATGTAATTGCTAGTTCCCAGACATTGGTTTATAGATGTTCGTGGAACATTGATGTGTGGTGAGGATAAAAGTGGTAGATACAGTGCGTGTGGTTTTGTGAGCTTCAGATTTGTCGGTATCCAAGAGTCAGCAGTGACTACATTCGGTAAAATAAAAAGCTGGATGGGGCTGTGAGTACTTTTTAATAATTTGGGTCCCATTATATTACGTCGACTAGAACGCGGAGTCTAAATACATACTTCACCCAAGATACCTACATCTTAAGGGTCTAACAACCGTCAAACAACTTCTCTACCGCACATTTCAACATTTTTGACGATATATAATTATATTCATCATCATCAAGGAAGAACTCCTCCATTCACCGACTTTCCGCGATCTTCACAATCGGAATGTCTCGCTCAATGTGTAACGTATTAACTTCATTCTGCATGTGGGTTACGGTTGTCTGCATCTTAAGGTAATATCAATAGATCCATTGTTCTTGGACGCGGTTCAACCGCCTAGTTGGCAGTCCCGCTACATTAGATGCATGTCCTGCCCATTACTCGCCCGCGAATTAATCAACTGAACTAAGTACAGGCGAAAACATTATTATAAGCCAAAGCCTTTTGACAGCCTTCACAGCTCAGTTGTATGATGAACGTAGATGTTTGTTCTCAGTCTGGGTGTTATATAATATTATAAGTATGTATATAAAAAAAATCGTATCATATGTATTATATCAGCTATCTGGTTCCCATATTACAAGCTCTGGCTTAGTCTGGGGCTCGATATTGCTGTGTGGAAAGTCCACTAATATTTATTTAGCTTGTAGTATGGGAACCAGATACCTGATATTACACTTATATGTTTTTTTTGTGAATACTTACTTTTTATGAACCCATGGCCTACGGCGTAGAAGGCAGAGCTACTGCCAACTGAGCTGTGAAGGCTGCGAAGATCGAAGATGCATTACTTTTTTTTGTAAATTAATTTTATCTTATAACATCAGGTGACAGCATCTGGTGGGCTTTTCGCTTGTTCCAAAATCATAAATTTTCATTTTCTAATAAAAAAAAAACACTTCCAAATTCCAAAAAAATACCTATTATTTATAATTATTAAATTTATCATTTAACTCTGTTCATAGCATAAATACTTTTCCTGGATGGAAAGGAATAAATTGAATTGAACTCACAACTTAAAGCATAGCAGGTAGAGCTACTACCAACGTAGCTGTCAGGCCAATCGATATTATTAAGTAACGATTTTGCCCTCGACTGTATACCCAGCTGTCTCGACTCGGCGGATGTCAATAATAATTATAACATACATATGGTAGGTACCTACTACCTATTGTAGGTTATAACGGTCCGTTATAATATTGATGATATGAGTAGGGTACCTACCTACTCTATCTGTACTGTAGCTGTCCGTTCTGTCGTGCTGTTTCGCAAACATTCGTTTCGTTTTTAGTGCAGTAGCTTTGTGAAGGGCTCGTCTGGGAAAGTACTACCAGCACGCCTTTTTGTGCCGCCAAGCAGCGTTGCTGTATTTCGGTTTACTAGGTGTGGTTGCCGGTCAAATTACAGGCACATGAGGTTTACATCTGTGCAGCTCAAGTTGATGAACGCAGGGCAGTGCATCGTAGGCACGTTCCTATCGTGCGTGACTTACGAGGCAATGTTAGGTGATGGTTACTACTTAACATCAGGTGGGCCATCAGCCTGTTCCATCAGCAAGTTGTACAAATAAACGATACGTAACAGGTAGTTAGATTAGTAACTGGTTTCCTCACGGCGTATTTGTCAACCGTTTAAGAGTACCTACTGCCATCGGTTACATAACATTTTAAGATAGAACAAATATAAGCAAGGAAGCAGCAATGCCAGCACTGCTCACAGACAGAAATAGCTACGATGATACTACTTCCCCGGACGACCTATTTCACAAAAAGTACAACTAGTTACTAGAAACGTCTATAATCAAGTACAAAGCAGCTGAAACGCTAGATAAGCTCCAAACAAGTCTAGTCTAGCTACACTCTCCAACGAATAAAGAAACTACTTACTTCTGAATTTGACTTGCTAATGTGGACATTTTTATTCAGCAGGTACTTACGGATCTAGTTCTTTTAGCCAAGGCGCGCGAATGTAACTAATTTATTCTACGTTACATACGGATGTATGTATGTATCACGCAAGTCTGATAAATAGTAATTTCAAACAAAAATTTTAAAGCTCCTTTATTGTGTTACTAATTTAAACTAAACTTAAATTAGTAATTTTATTCTAGTGCCTCATTTGTCTAGCATAATGTTTCAGCTAAGGCATTTAAGGCATTTTACCTTAATTGGGTTTGTCCATGTTTTCTACCCAGATCCTAGTAATTTGAAAAAAATTGCAAATCCAAATTACGAACTGTACCTAATTGTTCTAAATTTCACCCCGATCGGTTCAGGGTGTGATTGAGGTACAAAAAGCCTTGAATCCAATAAAAAATTAGCATTTATACAAGGTGTTCCAATACTTGTGTTTATGTAAAAAAAATCAGCTGTTTCATACATTTTAGCCACGTATATTAAACTTTTGAAGTCAAAGTCAAAGTATTGGAACACTTTGTATGGGTAAGCTTACTAGTTAACAAAAAATCAGTACAGCAAAATGACAAAAACCTAATTCCGCTGTCTGAGTACCCAAGCCGGACTTAAAAAACCTTAAAATGAAGTAAAGGCTCCATAAAAACTTCATTGTCCCGCACTTTGCATTGTATTACTCAGACTCGTTTAAACAAAAAGTAATCTCACTACATCTCATGTGAAACTTTCTGAATCCTGCATGCGGGCACGACATTAAAACTTGAACAACTGCAAAAATGTACAATGTCTGGTGCGTTTTCGCACTTGACGGCACGACTTTTTTTATACTACTATAAGGATGTTACGTGGTAACCATCACCTATAGCAAAGCATTGCCTCGCAAGTCACGCACGATATGAACGCGCCTACCCTGCGTCTATCAACTTAAGGCATACAGATGTTAAGCCTCATGTGCCCGTAATTTTACCCGCAACTACACCCTTCAAACCGAAAAACAGCAACGCTGCTTGGCGGCAGAAATACTGGTGGTAGTACAATACTATTTTAAACATCTCTTATATAATTATAAAACATAGTTCTTGACCAGAAAGCTACTATACTTGAACTCGTGTGGAGTCGTGGTTAGATACAAGTCTAGAAGATATAAAATATTATAAGTCGCTTACGTGCTTGTAGTATTTCGTATAATGCTTATTCGAGGAAAATGTCATCCAGGGACATTTCTGACTAGTACTCGTATTCGATAAACTGACGTAACTGGAATTTTTTATCCAATAAATGCTAATGGATACTTCAGTTTCACGAATTCGATCAAACCAGTAGAGATATTTCCAACAATTATGGCTTACGACTACATCGGAATACAATTTAAAATCGGAGATTGCTTCATTACGATTTATTAGTGTATACACACGGATACAGATCAAGCTTCACAAAGCCAAAATAACGCTTATTAGAAGGACAAAAGCATATAGTGTGTAGCCTGATGCGTATTTGTCTCAAAACATTGAAACGGTTTCTGTAAATTTCGTCAATGAAACCACAGAAAGTTCATAAAGCTATTTAATCCAACACAAAATCGTAGATGTCCTCGTATTTGGATCTTTTTTTTTAATGGAAGAAGCAGATGCCCCACCTGATGTTAAGTAGGCCTCCATCACCTATAACAAAGCATTGCCTGCAAAGCAAGTCACGCACGATTGTGTCGTGCCCTTCGATGCACTGCCCTGCGTCCATCAACTTGAGGCATACAGATGTTAAGCCTAATGTGCCTGTAATTACACCGGTAACCACACTCTTCAAACCGAAACACAGCAATCCTGCTAGGCGGCAGTAAAATGCGTGGTGGTAGTACTTCACCGGACGAGCCCTTCACAAAGAGCTCTATCTTAAAATCGCAGATGAAGTGGGAATGGTCGGGGCAATTGCCGTCATTTTCCTTAGATCATGTAGCTTGATCTGTATCCTTGTGTACCTAACGGAATAAGAATACCTTCGTTTAATCAGAGTTAGTTTTGCAGGTGGGCGAGCATACCACTTGTTCCTGACGGACGGTGACCTCATGCCCCTCATAGTCAGCCTAGAAAACGCTGGCGGGACGATCTGGATACCTTTAAATGATGGTGGGAGGAAGCTTAGGATAAGGAGAACTGGAAATCCTTGGGCCTCCCCCAAGGATTGCCCAGCCGTGGGACGACATAGGCTAAGGAAAAAAAAGTTTGTACCTAATTGTTTTTCAAAGTTTTTATTCATGTATTTGGGTGTTGTTTATATGAAATAAATAATTAACATTATAAAAATCGCAGTGCAATGGACAAGCGCCAAGCTTCAAGCAAATGAAGAGTCAGCGAGATTACGCGCAATAAAATAAACTCCGTACAACCTCTGTGTACTGACTTTAGAATAGTTCATATTTTTACTGGAAACTCCACAGAGGTTTAAGTAAGCTCGGGTGCTTTGATGGAGCAATCTGGTGTAAAGTGGGAGTAATGGGGGAGTTAGATCTTGTTCTTTAAATGAGTTCTTTTACGTACAATTGTTAGGTTATTTTTTTAAGGCCTTTCTACGAAAGAAAGAAAGGAAGAAAATCATTTTACTGACTAACAGAAAACTAAAAACATACAGATGAGACCTAGTGCCTATGCACTAGGTCTCATAATTCATACTTGTACCTATATAATTCATACTTGTAGCGTCTCGTTTGTAGCTGATAAAACCAGATTGGCTATCATTTTGAATAAATAACAGAAAATGTGAATAGTATTTTGTGTTTTATTTTTCCGCATAATTCTGGGACAGTTACACGTATTTTCAATGTTTGAACTGAAGAGTAAATATGAAATTCGGAATGCAAAAAGATTAAAACTATGATAACAATAAAAAAAATATAAGTTATTTCAAGTGGAAAAATTGAAAACTATATTTAATACAACAACTCATAATGATACCTGGAAGACTAATAAATTAAATACACAATACACAAATTAAATCAAGGAAAACGAGCTTGAAAATAAACCAAACAGTCAAAACACGCGAATATAAATTCTGAACTTATGTTCGTGGATTCAAATCTAATGGATTTTTTCCTCTTCAAAAAAATTTGTGTGTCATATCAGTGCTCTCAAACGGTGAAAGAAAACATGGTGAGGAAACCAGTTAGCATTCTAACAGCGGCGATGAATTTATAAGGAATAGCAACTTAGTAAAAATGTGGGTATGTGCCTACTGACTACTCCCCTTAGACATCTTCTAAGAACCTTAAGTAAGTACTTGGTATTAAGAGAACTGAGATATCTGCGGTGCTTTGGAATAAAAGACGTGAGCTGTTTCAGGTTTTTTCAGAAATTATTATGTAGAAACTTTTAAATCGTGTGAGACTGCATCCCAGCTTCAAAGTGAACTAGATCTACGAGTATAAAAATAGAAAAAAATACCTTCACATTTTTGCACACGGTCTCCTTTTAGTACTATAAAATAGTTTTTAGCTAAAGTTGAATCCCACTCGTGTATATTCGTGTGTAAAATTCGCGGAAAAATGTGACACTTTTGACAATTCACTTCTCTATTAAAGGTTCCAAAGTTGGGATTACAAGTTGGATAACTTTAAGTTTAAATGTCTTTACTTTATGGTCGTGATTCGGAGCGTGTGTAAAGTTGAAGTACACAGAGCAATTCCTTTTCATCCAAAATTATCAAGTTTGAAGAGTTTATTATTAAAAAGATTGTTAGCAAAACTTTGGTGGTTCAACCTTTTTCTTACAGTAGGTACTTGCTGATCGAGTATGTAGATGATACACCTGACACAGTCTCGGAAGTCACATACAATAAGAACGGGCCTTACGATACTCTGCCCTGTCCATCATTTTGTAACATTGTAAAGGCTTTAATTTCCTCGTTTGAAAAATCTCAAAAACCGAATGAAGAAATAGTATAGTAGACCACTCAATCAAGTTATAAAGTATCCATTATTTTAATAAATTGAATTGGATAATTTTCCTCAAAAAAGAACCAACAGCTCTAATCGAAAAACAGAAGGAATCATGTTTTTTTCTTACAAACATTCAAAATCGCCCTATTCATGTAATCCCCACTTCCCAACCCTTCATAAAAACAACCCTTACAAGCCACGTCATTTTGCTAGCTTTAAGTCCAATTATATTTTCGTTCAGAACTTTAATTTTGCAGGATTTTTACCACAATGGAAGGGTTCAGCGCCCCCTGCATTATTGAGTTACACAACTTTGAGTCTCTTCAGGCGAAGATTCGTCAGAAGATTTTATTCTGTCGAAATTTTAAATATGAGAGGGAAATAATGGTATTCAAGGGCTTATTTTAAGCTTTGAATAAATAACTGGAGTCTGAAGGGGAAGGGATATTTAGAAATGAGGTTTTTGTTCAGTAGGTCTGTTGAATTTTAGGAACAAGTCCTTGCTTAGATTAAGAATACACTGAAATACATTTGAAATTTCGTAACCTTGATGTGATCATCATCAGCCTGAAGAAGTCCACTGCTGGACATAGGCCTCCCCTACACATTTCCAGGAACCACGATTCTGAGCTCTCTCCATCCACCTACTTCCTGCAATCTTAGAAATGTCGTCACTCCATCGGGTAGGAGGGTGTCCCACGCTTGATTTTCCTGTTCGTGGTTGCCACTCGAGAACCTTCATTCCCCAGCGGTCATCGGAGAATAACTTAACAAAGGTTCAGCTCATTTTTTTCCTTTATCAACCCTGAGGTTACTATTTATTTATAATTCCATACTTTCATTTAGGGCCGCCATCACCTCCCATCGAGGCGATACGAAGCCGTTATGCCAGTTCTTCTAGGCTTGGTCGCGTGGAAGAACTATATTTACCTATTTTTAAGACGATTCAAAGTGATACTTATGATTCAATTCAGTATACCTTGTAACTTTGATCGCATCAAGAGGAATCCAAGATCATAGTGGTTCGATTGTTTGTCGGACAATGCTTTTGGACGACGTGGCCCTGATAATGATGATGCTTTTATATATGTTCCGGTACATTGAACTCTACATACAGTTTCCTTATCCGCACAAATCATCCTAATGGCTTGGAGTAATCTTCCTGTGGCATTCTTTTAGTTCGGGATCTTAATGTCCAGCGTAAGGTTTATGGGCGATAAACGCGGTTGTACCCTAAGTTCTGATTTATACGTCACTCTGTATTTTTTATAAATGTATGGAACCAGCAGCTGAAGAGCATCTGATGCTGAGCTGTCACCTTGATTAGAATAGATTATAAAATTCTTTATTGCATATTAATTTAGTGAAACGAGCTTAGTGTTAATTAGTATTTTCTTCTAGTTAACCATTGTGTTATGTGGAGTGGGTGGTAAAGTAATTCTTTGAAAGTCGATCGTATGCGATTATAAATGTATTTTGCGATTTTATATCCTGATATATAACCGAACGGTTGTCAGCACCTTAAGCGAACTAGACATGAAACAGAAATAGCTACGTATTTTTTCTGGTTTAAATAAATAAGCTACGGACCAACAAATTAGAACTAAACATTCCAGTCTAATTAAAACTTTACATGGAACAGTACCATACAACATCACATTACCATTTACAACTTTATTGTAAGCCATTTGCACAATGTCGGCCATTACGCAACCGCATAGATAAAATATTTAAATAAAATTCATCATGATGCATGAGTATAGTGATAACTACCACTATGATTTGTCAATATGTGGTGGTTATCAAAGTTTAAAAAAAAATCCACAGCACCGACCTTCCCGAAAAGAAATAGGGTCATGGTTGTTATTACCAAGTTTTTTTATACAACTTGCTGATGGAACAAGCAAATAGCCCACCTGATGTTAAGTGGTAACCATCACCTATAAAAAAGTATTGCTTCGTATGTCACGCACGTTAGGAACGTGGCCTACTATGCACTGCCTTACGTCCATCAACTTGAGGCATACAAATGTTAAGCCTCATGTGCCTGTAATTACACCGGCAACCACACTCTTCGAACCGAAACACAGCGTTGCTGCTTGGCGGCGGAAAAAGGCGTCGTGGTAGTACTTCCCCAGAGTACTTCTACTCTAAGTATAGATAGGTAGACAATAAACATCGAGCTCTTGTTACTTACTACCCAAGGGGCCAATCGTGCTAGTTTAGAACTATTACCCCAAACAAAACCTCGTACTACGAAATTTCTACCACCATGTCTATTTCTGCCGCCAAGCAGCGTTGCTATTTTGGTTTGAAGGGTGTGGTTACTGGTGAAATAACAAGCACATGAGGTTTATTAACTGTATTTGCAGCGTAGTGCCTCGTAGTATGACTTACAATGCTTTGTTATAATTGATTGTTACCACTTAACATCATGCAATCTGCTTGTCCCATCAGAAAATAGTTTTAAAAATCCTACCCACTATGGGTAACTATGGCTTACTACATAACCTACGCTGTAGCAGTTTCGATTTCGTCGCGTTATTGCCGCTCCATTGCTTGTTGCGATCGAAAGGCATGACGATATTACAGTTCGGTCAACGCCGACTCTTGAAAATGGCTCGTGATATCATCGCTACAAAATGAAAACTGCTGTAAGAAGTCTAGGCCGGCGGCTTTGTTGTATCTGGATAAAATGTAGCCTTTTCGAACTTAAAATATATTTAAATAGCAACATAAAACATTTTCTGAGGCTATGATCGTACGTAGTGTCAACCCACAAAAAAGTAGTTGTATACGAGTACGTAAGCACTACAAATTGGTTCAGCAGTTACGTCATCTATCATTTAGAATACTAATTAAATGGTGAACTAATATGATAAATAAATAAGCTCTTACGAATGTTTTTAAGAGCCCAGCTCTCACAAACTTACAAGTAAGTTCTAGTAAGCTAGTAGAATTCCAAGTATACGATAAAGACGATGTAGTGTGTTGTTGGACGTTGATAGACGTAGACGGTTGTAATCTCGCTGTAGAAATCACAATGAAATATTGCAATGCTTCGTAAACTCGCAAGTGCTTGTAACAGCAAAACAAAAGACCCGCTGAAATGGTAGTAATGCTGTAAGTGCCAGTAACGCGTTAGGCACTGAGCAAACGTAGACAGTTCAGTAGTTATACATTTCAGTGTAGCAGAATCATAGCATTAGAGTTATATAGAGTGAACAATTAATATATGATTATAAAACTACCAATTTTAAAAAATATGGCTGCATAAGGCGGCGGGTTGATGAAAGTAGAATTTAATAAACAAGAGATTGATCACACACATTATTATTGACTTTGACTGACCGCATAGGAGTCCGAGCTACCACTAACTGAGATGTAATGGTCAACTCAAGAGAAAACATGTTTCTGACTAAAGTTAAGTTCATTTTAACACTTGTTTGATGTCATGGTCACTTTATTTCTGTGACAGTGTTCCATGTCGGTAACAAAACTGTCCTCGTCCGCGCAGCGCCTAAGGTCGTAAGTGTACTCGTAACTCGCTGAATTAAGCCGTAAGTGACAATGTGGGAATTGTGGGAAAGCTCCAAATGCAACTAAATGTTTTTAGTGTCCGCTACAAAGTAAATGTTTCTGAAATAAAACCATATGAATGTTTAAAATGTCTGTTTGCATATTTAACTCGTTATCCTCTCGTTTTAAAGGGAATGAAAAATTCGTGTTTTGGTAATTACGAACCTATTAATTATACCGTGGTTTCGGTTTGAAAAGTTTGGAATTGAAGCTGCAAAATAAAAATAGTTTTAGTTACCTTATCTACAAAACCGGTGAACGCTGAAAACGGTAGACTAAACGATTTTATATTTTATCAATCCTGCGCGTGGTTCTGCAAATAATTCTACTACTGCTTAGAAACGACTGCTACTACAAACTTTGTAGGTGCTTCTGCAATGTAGGTTGTGAGTTTGATCCCCATTGGGGACAAATATTTGTGCGATTATCATAAATGCTTGTTCTGTGTCTGGGTAACTACAATACAATACAATCCAATACAGTAAAAATAATCTTAATCAGGTTTCAATAAAACAAGCTTTGCTTAGTTTGGGGTTAGATAACGCAGTCCAAAATATTTCTGTTATTTATTTATTTTAGACAAAAAGTATATTAACTTGAGTCGTTTTATTAAGTTACGTCGGACAATGGTTTTAATAACGGCTATTTATCCTAAGAAAAGACCGTCTGGAGATAAGAAGCTTGAGTTATGTTATTAGTTTAGTTATTATACGAATTCTAATTCGAATCTGAATTAAGGTTTATAATCTCTATCTAATTCGAAGTAATAGCTGAAATGGCGAGTGACTTGACATCCGAGCTTTCAGAAGACATTCTTAATTCTTTATTGTAAACATTATAATACATAGTAAACAGACAAAAATAAAGGGCATGAACAAAGTCTAAGTCAAAGTTAAAAGGTATTTATTCAATTGAATCACAAGGATCACTTTGAAACGTTTTAAAGCTAGGTGAAGCTAGGTGCCAGTTACACGCAACCAAGCTAGATAAACAGACAACAAACTTACGGCTTGGTTCTTACAGTTATTTTGTGTGATTCTTGTTACACAATAATATAATAATTAATAGTTATTTATGAAACAGTTCAAGCTACTTAAATTTAGTATTAGAAAGCCTTAATTTAGCTCTTTGTGAGAGTTAGTAAATGTATGTATTGCAGCGGCTGACACCCATCAAATATTTCAAATTTTTTGACGATATAAAATAACTAAAGGTAGTTTTGAAAAATGGCAATCCACCAAGTTTCGGCATCATTACAAAGGTTGAGCAAAAACACCATTGAACATTGTGTTTCATACAAGTTTCCCTAGTTAAAAGTTTGATTAAGTACAAAAACTAGTAAAGCATAATTTTTGATGGAGAACACTTATTTGAGTATTTTCATAACTTAATTTCGTGATTTTATATATTCAAATATTGCAATGTGCGAACGAGAAGTACATTAATTAGCTGTAGTCTGCGTTTTATCTAGCTCCTTCATGTCAGAGCGATGGACGCACTGTTACAGTCATTGGCATCTCTATTAAAAAAAATACAGTAAAACGTAATAACTCCAATAATTTATGTTTAAAATCAGAGAAATAATTAATGAAGACGCAGAAGAGAGTGATAATAAAGAACATTACGTACCGTATCTTCTTTTCTAGAAGATGATTTTAAATTTAAGATTTTAATCTTTGAAACCGACCATAAAATAGTGAACTGAATATAACGCGTTATTCTCATTTGAAATATGAGTTCAAAAGAGTTGCAATTACATATAATATCTCAGTAAATAGTCGCAAACAAACGATTCACCTATTTTATATAACAAACAATAAAAATTAAATAAATTACGGCATTAAATTGAGCTCTTTATTTAATAAATATTTTTATAGATTGTCTAAGGCAAAATAGCTTCTATGCTTTTTAGATAGGACTGAAATTGGCGTGCAATTCTTTTTTTAATTTTATAGTTATTTGCTATTTTATCCATTAGGATGTACCGTTTGATAGCTCGCTGGGGAATTACCTTCTTCCGGTTCTGAAGCAGTTTGAAGATAAACTGATGCTCTGGGAAATATGAATAGGAAATTCTTTATGTTTATTCATTTTTAACCTCAGACGCAAACAGAGAGGTGCTTTAAGTTTGACGTAGATATTGTGTATCTGTCTGCGGCATCGTAGTTCCTAAACAAATCAACCGATTATGGTTTGATTTAGTTTGTTGTTTTAAAAGTAATGTCGGGATTCGTTTCCTGACAGTTCAGGAAGCAACATCCTCCTCGCGTCGTGTTCCTCATTACTGAGGGTCGTGATTCCCCCGACGTTGAGCCATTACTGATTTGACGATGGTCCGCCATCTATTCCTGTCTTTGGCATTGTGAAGCGCATCGTGTAACTTAGTATTGAGTGATGAGCGGATTTGGTCAGACCATCTAAGTGGACTTCGACCCCTCGGGCGCTTGCCGTCGACCTTTCCAGTAACCATAAGTTGTTCCAGGTTGTTTCCATCTTTCCGAGCGATGTGGCCGAAAAACTCCAAAATTCGTCGCAGGCAGGTGGTGGAAAGCCTGGTGCTTATATTTAGTTCATGGAGTATGGATATATTGGTCCGGAAAGCCGTCCATGGTATTTGCAGCAGTTTCCGCCAACACCACATCTCAAAAGCATCGATGCGGTCACGATCGGCCTTCTTTAACGTCCACGTTTCCGAACCGTAGCTGAATATGGAGAACACCAGAGTGTTGATCAGCTTCATCTTCGTTTTCCGTGAAATGTTGCGATCGGTCCATATTCTTGGCATCTGGGACATTGCATTTTTGGCCATTCCTATGCGCCTTCTAACTTCTTTCTCGCAAGAGCCAGTGTTGCTGATGTTAGTGCCTAAGTAGACAAAGTCACTGACCCTTTCGATGGATAGAGCGCTATTTTGTTGTAATTTGTTAGTGCGGTCTACCACCATCAGCTTGGTTTTGGCGTGGTTAATTTTGAGACCCAGCTCCATACTGATCTTTTCCATTCTGTCGAGGAGATTTGCCATTTCACTTTCATTAACAGCCAAAAGTGTTGTGTCGTCAGCATAGCGAAGATTTGTTACTTTAGTGCCACCTATTGTGACTCCACCTTCCCAGTTTTCAAAAGTTCGTCTGATTATATACTCTCCATAGATGTTAAAAAGAATGGGGGACAGAATACAACCCTGTCTCACTCCTTTTCCGAAGTTGAAAGATCCAGATGTAGTTTTATCGACTTTGACTATACCCTGATTATTCAGATATAAGGATTGGATAAGGGCAACCAGATGCTCAGGTACTCCGAGCTCACTCAAGACTCTCCATAAAGCCGACCAGATGACGCAGTCAAAGGCTTTACTGTAGTCTATAAAACACAAGACGATGGGAGAGTTGAACTCATATGACTTTTCAATTAATTGGCGAATGTTGAAAATTTGCTCGCGAGTTCCTTTGCCCCTAACGAAACCTGCCTGCTCCTGTGGAATTTGCCAGTCCAAGAAATGACGGATCCTATTGTTAATTATGTACAACATCACCTTACTCGCATGTGAAATTAAAGCCAAAGTTCTGTAATTATCGCATTTTGATGTAGAGCCTTTTTTGTGCAATGGTAAAATAACTGATTTAGCCCAGTCAATAGGCCACTCACCAGTACGGCAGATGCGGTCGCATATTTTGTGTAAAGCGTCTACTCCGAGCGTACCCATTGCTTTTATGATCTCAGCTGTTAGTTGATCTGGTCCAGGGGCTTTTTGGAGTTTAAGCAATGTAATAGCGGCTGTGATCTCAGATAACAGTATGGGAGGTTCCATGTTTAATTTATCCCAAGCAATTGTTGTATTATTGTGCGATCATATGTGATTGTGAGGGCATTTATAAAGTTCCTCACAGTATTTCCGCCATCTCTCTGCTATCGCGTCCAGATCTTGCAGTGGTGTGCCATCATCGTCTTCAATCACCCATGTTCTTGGTTTGAATTGTTTCGAGAGTAGCTTAACTTTTTTGAAGAGATCCGAACATTGGATTTTCAGTGCATGATCTTCAATTTCTTGGCATATTCTCTCAACAAAGTGGTTTTTGTCGCGACGGCAATACAATTGGATGATCCTGCTCAATTCTGCATAATTGTCACGGTCTTCTTGACTTCTCAGACCTTGGCATTTAAGGGCTTTTCGTTCTTGTACTAGCTTCCAGGTGTCAGTGGATAGCCACGTTTGTTTACAGGTGGGGGGTGAGCGATGGCTGGTAACTTTATCGACTGATCTTGATAAAAGACCTTTTAGATGGTTCCACTGTTCATTGGCACCTGCGTTTAAAAGTGGCGGATGATCTGCAATTGCGTTGTTAAGATCATTTTTAAACATCATTTGTTCTTGTGGTGCCAATGTGCGGGGTCTCAGAGGGCAACCTTTTTTGACAGATTTTAGACGAAGGCTAAACTTTGCTACTAGAAGGCAATGATCCGATCCACAGTCCGCACCAGGGAATGTCTTCACATTGGTAACCGATGTTCTCCAGCGAGTGTTAATAATCACGTAATCTATCTGGTTCCGGAAGCGATCGCCAGGAGATCTCCACGTGTAAAGACGTCTTGAGTGATGCTGGAAGCAGGTGTTCATTACCGTTAGTTTTCTGTCGATGCAAAATTCCAGCAGTCTAGACCCCCTTTCATTTCTGACGCCAAGTCCATATTTCCCAACCGTATTCCGGATGTGATCGTCTTGTACGGTGCTACCCACTTTTGCATTCCAATCGCCCAGCAATAAAGTTATCTCGCGATTCGGTATCTTGGATAAAATTAACTCAAGTTTGGCATAGAATTCATTAATAACTTCGTCTTTAGCGCATGCAGTGGGAGCATAAATAACGATGATGTTTAAAGTGCAGGGGCGCGTGTTCAGCCTCAGGGTTATAATTCTGTCGGACACTGGATTATAGCCAAGTACATGGTTTTGTAGGTGACGTGGTATCCATATACCAACTCCATTTGTGCTAGAGTCAGAAGAACCCGAGAAGTATAGGGTGTTTCCGTTGAAGGTTTTCTGATGACCTTGCCCTCTCATGTGCGTTTCTGTCATGCCGAGCAAAGTCAAGTTGTGGGATTCTGCTTCCTTTTCCACAATATCTAGCTTTCCTGGACCGATTAACCCACGAACGTTCCAGGTAGCAATCCGCCGTTGTTCACGGATTGAGATCTTATTATTCAGTACACCAGTAGCATTACCGCTAGCTAAGACCCGGTGACCCGTCTTAGCAGCAGCTTCGGACGTCCATTTTACACTGTTCGGCCCGGTTACCGAAGAGCGCCGGTTGTTAATCGGATCGTCCAACGAAAAATCTCTATCACTTGTACTTTCCATTGGGGGTATTTTCTTGGGTTAATACATCGTGGTGGCCACCCGATTCCTTCCACGGCAATCTTTCTGAGGTTATTTAGTGCCTCACGGTCATTGTGAAACCGCTCTCTGCACTGGTGCATTGAGGTGTCGGGTTAGTTAACCGCCGCCCGATAGTCGGCGTTGGGATTTTTTTACAGCTGGGTTGTTCTTCTCCATCAACAAACCCTCCTCCTTTCACATCCGGGCTTGGGACCGGCAACGGTGGAGTTAGTTAGTTGTGACGAGAGAGGCGTAGGAGGCGTAGTTACTGCTCAATATCAGGTGTATTGAGCATTAATCTCTGGCTATATTAACTACAACGCTTCATATAGCACGTCTACTGAGGTCGTGCATTATGTTCAATCGCACTGCATCTCCGGGCGAAATTACTTTATCATTATCATCAACCTGAAGAAATCCACAGGTAGACATAGACCTCCTCTATAAATTTCCCAGAAGAACGATTCTGAGCTCTCTCCATCCACCTACTTCCGGCGATCCTCACAATGTCGTCGGTCCATCGGGTAAGATGGTATCCCACGCTTCGACTTCCAGTTCATAGGCGCCTTGTTTGCCAACGGTTGTCAATTCTTCGAGCGTTTTTCTTCTTCTTTGGCGAAAGTACGAGTAATAAATAAAGTAAGTTGAATTTTTTGAAATGAAATTAATTTCCCTCATCAACCAGCCTACAGTTATTCAATAAATAAATCATAGAGCAATAGACCATAGAGCAGCGCTCTCCGGGGAGGTTATAGCCATCTGTCATTGTCTATGGCCCGCGGAGCCATGTTTTATTTATCGCCCGCCATTTGTGGCCCTAGACAGGGATGGATTTGGTCTATGGATTTACACCCTTACCTCTGTTCAGTTACTTAACGTTTCCTTCGTGATGCTGGTATTCTTAGACGTGCTCAGTTGGCGATTGCTCAAACATCCTATAAAATCTTACAAAGACTGTAATGTTATTCTCCGAAACTTTGTTTACAATTTTATATAACATAATATTCAGTGGTTTTATATCTTCAACAATTTTGGAATGTGTGAGCGAGAAGTTGTCTGGCGTTGGTCTACGTCTGCCTTTTAGGTTGTATGAAAAATTTAAAAAATATATAAATAAAGGCATGACTTTTATAAAACATGGTAGATATCATCTTAGTTTTGCTTGCTATCAAGTTTTCTGAGGATATCTAAGAGTGGTCAGAGATACGTTTACATATTAAATGTGGCATACACCCGCATTTTGTAGTAGTTGGTATTCCATACGTGAGAGATTGCAATCCCGTCCAAGTCTTTTCACTATTGAGGCATAAATAGTTTTCCTAAGAATACGGGGGTAAGGTTCTGTCGACACCACCCACTTAGATTCAGAACCCTTTGAGGTCAGGTGAAGGAAGCCTGGTAATTCAAACTGAATTTTTTTTTCACAATCTAGCTCTTTATGAAGCAGATACGCAAGTACACACTCGGGAAGGTTGCGTGACGAATTTGACCTCCAGGCAGACAGACATCCCTTGAGATATCTTATTACCAAGCATCAATTCAAGATCAATTGTTTTTTTTATAATACATACACCAAGCATCGTAGGAAAAAGACGGTGCCATGGCGGGTGGCGTATTAGAGGAGCGAACGATTGTTTTTAATGTTGGATATTTGACTAAAAATATACCTTTCTTTGCACGTACATTCACTTATACTACACAAGCTCAAAAGAGTTTTTTCTCTAGAGTGTTCTCACTAGGTTCGAGTTGTCGAGGAGCTGGATTTAAAGACAAGTACCAGGGCTTCATAACGAGCAGATAGTGAAATGCGTGCCAGAAACCAGTGATGAGTAGAACCCATCGTTATTCCGGGTATCGACCATTAAACTTTTTTATTGTTTTCAATCTATAGTGCTGTGTGAGACTGATTGGAATATTATTTTGACAAACATAACACGCCAATACATAACAAATTGGATTATTTGATCTGAAATAAAATGAATTGAATTGATTAAATACCGCCGTTCTTGACGATGTGCATACGGTGTTTTCGAGTTACACGGACTTTTACAATGAACACATGGAATAACTATCTAGTTTCTAAATCTCAACTGTAAATAGCTGGATTTGTTCCATTTTTCTTTTTACAGCCACGGTCCCGTTAGTATTCAAAGTGCGTCCAAAACCGAATAGTAAAAACGTGAAAAATCGGCGAAAATAAAAACCCTAATCTATCGTGACAAATACACCAAAAACCATTCGACAAACCGTCGTTCAGATCCTTTCAGGGCCTGACTTCACGAATATCATCAATCATGATGTCCCGTTAGGATGCTTTTAGAATCAAAGCTGGTTCGCGGTGCCTATACAATATACATGCTTACCTGCACCAGCAGCGCTTGAAGTGATGTTTTCTTTTCTTAAGTGGTTAAACAAAGTGTTCTCCAAAAAGTATACAATACACACACACTTCTATAAAAAATAGCTTTAAAGCTTTTTAAAGAGATCCTTGTGATTTTATTGAAAAATACTTTTTGGCTTTACGAATATGGCCTGGATTTACCATCCATGTCAATTTCATGCGTTAAGCTGGTTATCATGAAAAAATATATTTTAAACTAGGTTAAAAGCATGCATTAAAGTTCGGCCATAAAAAAAAACTATAGCTTCTAATCATTTAAACGCTAAATAGATATTCCATTCGTATTTTGAATTATTTTTAATCAACTTCAATATTGTTGATACAAACTAATATTAATTCGATTTTAACTACACAAAATCTTCTCTGCCTTTTTTTTATTGATTTTGCCAATCGTGTAGGTACCTGTGATACTTGACTTAAAATTAAGACAAGACAAGGCATAATCTGCGTTTAACCTGCTTTCCATGTAAATGTTGTCGGAACGATCCACCATCCATTGTCAGTCGAGGGGCGAATATTAATTAAAAATCTACCAATTGGCCTTTGTGTCCAATCGTGCGTCGTAATGGCTTCATTGTGTGAGAAGTTTCCTCATCATTTCGGAATTGCTGGAATTGTGATGATAAACTGTAAATTAGAACAACTTTCATGTTCTTTAACCCAAAGAATCAGTAACTGCTTATAGATTCACCTAGTGTATACGACGTTTTAAAGTGATGCTAGTGGGTCATTTTTGGGGAATTGGGTACAACATGTGTGTTAGGTTTAAAAATGTACTCCTTAAATGTGCCTATCTCTGTCGTCAAGCAGCGTTGCTGTGCTTCGGGGTGAAGGGAATGGTTGCCGGTAACATAACAGGCGCATGAGGATTAACATTTGAAAGTAGGTATGCCTTTAGTTGATGGACACATACTCGTAGGGCACATTCCTATGTACACATACTCGTAGGGCACATTCCTATGTACACATACTCGTAGGGCACATTCCTATCGTGCGGATTAAGTGGGCCATCATACTTAATCAAGTATGATGGCCCACTTAATCAGTAAGGACTATAAAAAAAATTGCCAAACAATATTGAACCTAGGTATATAAATAATAAGGCAATGATCATAATATGGTGATAAATGTGAACAATGAATTGATAAACGGCATGAGACGATAAAACATCGAATTTGAATTTTATTCACACCGCAAACCGGATAAACTAATTTGAGCCGGTTACATCCGTATAAGGCTCTGACCCTATATAACAGCTTGCTTTGCCTTAATAAGAGAAGAAAGTCATATTACGAGAAAAGTGTTAGATATGGATGTGGATGTTTTCAGAAGGAAGGCCAAAGAAAAGATGGATGGACCGTGTGAAAGATGACATGAGTAAGAAAGAAGTGAGTTTCAAGATGACGAATGATAGAACAGAATGGAAGAAGAAAACCTGTTGTGCTGACCTCACCTAGCGTGGGCTATGGGAAGAAAGATGGTGATGATTTTTGTTCCTAAATAAGTTTTTTTAATGGGTTTACAATTAAAAAAAACATGCAACCCTTCATGGGTTACATGTTTTTTTCTTATGAGTGTTATCGAGTTATGTGTCGTAACAAAATCATTTTTAATGGTTCATAAAGACAATAGCTGCAAACGTACGATTAGCTAAGTGCCAGAACTGGTGGCTTCCAAGATACGTTCATACATTTATCCTTATCCTACTTATCCTTTCTTCTTTTAGGGCTAATCATGTATTTATTGTATTTAATACTTATATCATTAAGTTGATATTTATGTTACTGTTTTGTATGTGTAATTGTTTTTTGTCCAAGCATTATTATAAGGACTACCACTTACTCCACGGTACACAAAGGTTAATAATGTAGAACAAAATGCAAATCAGCACTAATTTGCCTTTTTTTTGTAAAGTAAACAATTTTCTAATCTAACAAATTCTTCTTTGACTTGAGCGCTAAAGTGTTTAGTAGAAGCATAATAATAGATGGGGCTGAAGCATGAGGGTGCGACACGCGGCACATATGAATTAGTTATACCTACTAATTAGCGTATAAGTGACGAAGATTAATGTGCAGTTGGCTAATGCGTTTGTTAATCCGCGTATTTGTCATGCTATTTAGAACTTAATGGCTTTTAAAATAAACGTCGGAATTTCATAAAGTTTTTTTTCTGCTTGTCATTTGACAGGTAATATTGCTAGTAAAACAGTCAAGTCAGTGTAGCATGTTGCGGCGGCTGTCATTTGTCTTGAATTCAATGGTGTAGGTTTCCCTCAAACCATACGGGAAACGTTTTTGTTGAAATTAGGATATGAGACATACTTTTATTTCAACTATTCACACTTTGTGCTAAGACCACACGTATAAATAAAAATAATTTAGTCTTTTATATAATATGGTCGTATAAAATGTTAGGTAAGTGTTAGTATTTGCTTTTAACCTAGTTGTTAGTGATTAATGTTGGTTTTCTTAAATCTATTGAGTTCGGCTGCATACGCAGTTCGCACAATAAGATGGCTTACAGATGAAGCTAGTGTAATGTCTTATGGTATCTTGCTCTGGGGGAAAGCTGCTGATACACAAAGTATATTTGCATTTCAAAAACGGGCGATACGTGCTATTTATAAAATGAAACCACGTGACTCATTAACGGAGCTTATAGAAATTAATTTTCTCACAGTAATTTCTCAGTATATTTATGAAAATCTAAATACACTCATAAACACATAGATAGCTTTAGCCAGGTGGCCCTTTGGTAGTGATGACCACACGTATAGTTAGTTAAAATACCACTGAAATTATAAAAGAGAACATGTATTATACAATAATAACTTTTACTGATATGGATACCGATCATTTAGGCAGCATACACCAAAAACCGACAACCGCTGGAGAATAAAAGTTTTCGAATGGCAACCACAAACTGAAAGACTAAGCGGAGTAGGGCAGTCTCCTGAATTTTAAGATTGGGAGATGTTGGTGGATCGAGGGGGTTAAGACTCGTTCTTTTGAAAAATATTGAGGAGGCTGTAACAAAAATTGACTTTTCAGATTTATTTGACAGGCGTTGAAGCTCTGTTGGTAGTAGCTCTCCTTTCTGCGCTGTAGATTGTGGGTTCGATCCCCACCAAATGCAAGCATTATATATAAATTTATATTTTAAAGTATATTTACTAAATTATATAATATTATATTTACTAAATTATATTTAATAAATTATATATATTTCCTAAAAATATATTAAGTATTATAACAGCTACCAGGGGCCTTATGCTCACTTCGAGCATAAGGAACCATTATTAAGAGCCACGGAAACTCGTCAAGGTCTAAAAACGAGCGAATTCCACAAGAACTTCATTACATCAGAAGTCGGAAACGTCGTTTCTGCCGCAAACGTCTACATTCAATTCAAAACTTGGTCACGTAAAAAATGAATTCAAATTACAAGTTTAAAAGAGTCAATTTAGGAAGCAACGGAACGAAATCTCTCTTTTAATTAAGAGAATGTTCCTGGGGGAACGAAAGAATCGCACTCGGCTTGAGAAATGTACATTTGAAAGAATGTTGATGAGAGTTTCAGGTTAGATTGTGAAGTCATATTTTTGGCTTTGAATTAGCTACGTCAGGTGAGAGCTCGGGTGGTCTAGTGGTAGCAATCTCGTCTTTCGATCGTAAAGTTGCGGGTTCGAATTCAATGGGAACTTTTGGCTGTTTTTAGCTAAATTCTTGCTTTGATTTTCATGCATTGGTCCTAAAAAAAGAAACATCTACTCGACTTTCATCCCCAGTGTATATATCTTCTGAAATCGTTTAAATAAGACACTTACTTTGCCATAAAGTTCAAAAACATATAGATGTTAATATTGAAACGTAAATATATTAAAACGATAAAATACAAAAGTTTTCCGTGTAACTCGACTCCTCGTAACATGTCTCCGAAAGTTCGTTAATTGTTTACAAACGGAATCCGGCCTCGACATCGAAACGTATCCCTTATACATGAATATAAGACATTATACAAATTGTATTTTATCTCATGATAGAAGGTGCCGATTTTTTGATAAGAAATGTCTTTTAGAACGGTACGAACCAAGCCGTAAGTTTGTTGCCTCTTCTTCTAGGCTTTGGTCGCGTGGAACTGGCACCTAGAGTCACCTAGCTATAAGACATTTCAAAGTGATCCTTGTGATTTTACTGAATAAATACCTTTTGACTTTGACTTAGAGATTCTAAAACCTTTTTATACATTCCAGTAGCTATTGAGAATGAAAGAAAGAAAGTCCAACTTCTGCAAAATGTGACTCTTAGACGTCCTCAAAGAATCTTGAATTTGAATTAGGTACAGAAAATATCAAGCATTTAACTTTCAACCCCCGGAAGACATTAAAAATATCCATCCATTTAATAGGTAGTTACCGTAGCCTTTCCGCTAACGGCCGCGTCCGGAAGTGACGGTGACACGTGGTCAGCCTGTTTGAACACGCTTAGGGGTAGTTTTAGGGGCATTTTAATTTATTTAAATTGCTATGTAGGGGTTGTTTTAGAAGTATCTTCATTTATCTGCCAGCTTGACACCAGTATGGAATACTAACTTGTGTAAAACTTTGAACAAATAGACTAAGTAATATTTATCCATAAGCACGTTCCAATTTTTGTTCCAATCTTGAGTATTATTTAAATATCAACGTCAGAGAATTTTTTGAAATTCTAAAACTATAAACATACATTGTTATACAAAAAAATCCAATACAAAAATCTACAAGGTGTAAAAATACCACTCCTGAAAACTTCAGGGGGCTAAAGTACCCATCAATATGAATAACTTTTTCTAAAGAACCAACACTGTGAACGTGAATAAAAAACAGTTGTTTCATGCAAAAGTTCAATATATACCTGGCTAAAATGTATGAAACAGCTGTTTTTTTGGCCTTCGGGTTGTTGGTTGGAGTGGTATTTTAACACCCTGTATAGGTACACGGCCGGATTTGAACCTACGACCTAAGGAGCGGAAGGCAGGGTTGCTACCACAAGACAATGAGTGCTCTATACGAATACAATACAATACTTAGACAAGATTGTAGAGGGCTCTTGGGACAACTTACTATATTAAACTTGTACTGTACACGCAGAATAATCAACAGTTACTACTACGTACCTACTACCGGGACCGACATAAAGATTTATTGTAGTTGTAAGGACTTGCGTAGATCATGCTACGCCGTAGATGATTGCTACGCCGTAGATGATTGCTACGCCGTAGATGATCCCTAGGCCGAAATGATTGGTGCGATTTATGGGGTTAGCGGAACATTGAGTAATGATCGTATAAATAATGTCTTAAGTTTTGTTTAGGAGAAATCGATACTTCATGTTTCATTGGTTATATCATTTTGATACTAGAGAGAGAGAGAGTTCAATGACCGCTATGTACTTCGTGTTCTGGTTCGTGGTTGCCAGTTGAGAACTTATATTCCCCGTTGTTCTTTGGGTTAAATGGCCTGCCCATTGCCATTTTAACTTACTTCTGAGAGCTGTGTTGGTGACCTTAGCTCAAAATTGTGGTCATTAGATACTAAATATACTCAACTAGCTATTGCTCGCTCGCTTGACTATTAGTAGTGAGGAGTTTTACTTTTATTGGTCATTCGTTCATATTTTATACCTCTTTCCTGGTATTTTTTTGGGAAAAAAGTTAAAATTATACGATTGCTTTATATTGTTATAAGTATCATCCCCATCATCTCCTATAGCAAATATGCAAATATAGTAACTTTACCATTTATATATTAGTAGAAATAATAGAATAAAGACCTTTCAAAGTTACCATTGGGATTTATTTGAATAAGTTTAATAAATACATTTTGACTGTGATAGGATAGATTGCATAACCAGATTCAAACCCACTATCTTAGAATCAAAATACGTGGCTCCAACTAGGCTACGGATGCACTTTCAAATAACTATAAACATTTTTAATAAAACGTTGAACCATAGAATTGCAGTATTCATAAAGTTCGGCTGCCTTGCCAGAACTTGAACTGCGGCCAATTTTTCATCGTTTTAAAGAAAAGCGTCTACCTGACATATGGGTTTCCAATACTCGCCACACTAAATCTTGGCGCTCAAACTAAATGAATAATTCATAGAACGCTCTCGCACTCATACTCTCATGATGTCTGACCTCATAAATCTGTCCTACTTCATTGTAAACTTAGACGCGACGAAATTCAATAATAAAAATGTTTTTGAAGGAATTCTTGAGCTGGCGTTTCGTACTTGAAAACAAGACACGTATTTGAAATGTGTAAGATCTAGTCAAGCTAGGGGTTGCACCAAGAGATGACAGCATCTGACTAGCCACCTGCAAAGCGAGATGGCAAGGACTACGGCGAACCATTCCTTAATGGGCGACGCCATTGTCCAGCAGGGGATTTACTAAGAATGATGATGATGATAACATCTAGTCAAAGATTATTACCATTCTTATCATCTCACTGAGAATAGGCATCTTCTCTCCAGGTGTTTCCTGCTTCCTTTGTGATGTCGTATTTTTAACACCCTATATTTCTTCAGCCTGATTTCAATCACAATTCAGTCAAGGCATAACTCGTGAAACACATAATTTTTTGTCAATCGATTTCAGATATGTGTTGTATTTTTTAGATTTTATATATTTAATATCCTTTTATCAATAACTTCATAGCCCTAGCCGATGGATCGTCGACATAGATAGAATATAATAATTTTCACGTTTCAGCTAATTTAGAATAACAAGTTTCGCAGGCCTTTTCATTCCTCTATGGACTTGTAGTCGTGCGGATGGCTTAACAATTAGGTGCGAAGGGTAACACAGCTCGTATGTTTCTGTTGTCGCACGTTTTCCCAAAACAATACACCTACACCTTCTAACGCCCACACTAAGGCGCCATGCACACGTGGACAATGGACTAGGTCCTAGTGACTCATCCTAGTCACTAGGATGAGATAATACTCACAGATGCAGCTCAGTTGGTTGTAGGGTACACAGAACAAACATTTGTATGATAATTTATTTTTTGTGAATATATACTTACTAAGATCTTACACCCAGACAGAGGTAAAACTATTAAGGTTAATTACATAAATGTTTATGTGTGGGGATCAAACCCACGACCTAAAGTGTAGAAGGCAGCTGCTACCAACTGAGCTGTGGGAGCTGTCGGGCTTCAGAACTGTAATATCACAGGTTAAACAAGAAGAAGACAAAGAAGAAGAAAGCATTTATTTCATTAAATTCAGTCCATATGAGTTTTCAATGTGCATCGCGCCTTACCACTCAGTTTCAATAAAGGCGAGATTCCACTGGCCAGCAAAACTAATAACACAACTTCTGGGCTGGTGTGTCCGTCTGCAAGTTGTCCACTTACCATTGATGGTATGTAGCAGCTGGCTAGCTTCGAATATTAACAGGAGCGCCCTCTAGGTGAATATTAGGCGCACTTCTGTCCTTGCTAGTAGCTTTCGTCTTTCAAGACTTTGACCCCATACGTCGGTATTACTTCTTATAATTGTTGCGCAATTGATTGATTTGGTACAAAAAAAAATGAGTTTATGTTTTTGCATTGTGTGATTAGTATTAATTAGTATCCATTATGTTTGTATTATAAACGAATAGTTATGTTTGAGTGAATACGGCAAAAAACTAAAAAACTAAAGTTTAAATATGTAGTCGACGCTGTTAAGGCTTGGATTGAAAGTAACGAATAGTTGATTTACTTACATAGAAAAAGTAAAAAAAATACATGAAACAGATAAGCTTCCTGCCGTTCGTTGCGAATCTAGAAATAGCTCAACTGTTAGAAATAATGTTATTAAATATAATTAATACTCAACAACATAGTTCAGGTTACCTCACACTACGAGATCGGCCACTATAGCGATGGACCGATGACATTAGAGCAAGGAAGACGTGAGTACTAGGCATGGAAAAAGTTGGAATCTACCGGCTTCTAAAAACAACATCAAAGCATAAAATAACAATGCTGATAAAAAAATATGCTTTATTTTTTTCTTCGTTTTAACATTTTGTAATTCAAGGAAGTAAAACTCTTTGGGATTTCTTTGATAAATAGTTCCTGGGATGACGGCATCAAAGTCAAAGTCAAAAGGTATTTATTCAGTTGAATCACAAGAATCACTTTACAATGTTCTAAAACTAAGTGAATCTAGTTGCCAGTTCCACGCGACCGAAGCCTAGAAGAACAGTATTACGAAAAGGAGAAAAAAAAACCTTTCTTACATATAGGGTTGAAGCCTGTCGCTGTACGCCGACATGATTCGGGCAAGAGAATTAAATAGTTCGGGTAAATCGTGAGTTTACTCGTAGGAACCACACGGTGTGTTTCATCACCGGAGGCCAATTATTCTGTTGAAAACTCACACGTGTGAGTGAAAGAATGAATGAACTACTTTATTGTAGGTACACCGAATTAAACAATAGTATAACTGAAAATTAAAATAAAACAATGGATCTTATCGTTGAAAGCACATCGTGTGCATAGTCTGTAAACTAGAATTCTCTTCTACTCAGTTTAAAAAACTCCCTGTGTTTTGAAAAATACGCTTTTGTGCTATACAAGTTATTTTTACCGGCCGATGTTTGGTAAAAATCATGTTCAATGAAAAAGGTTAAAATTTTATTATTTTACTTGTAGCTAACTTACCGCCGGTTTCTGAAAGCTTGATCAAAACTATTCGGATGTCAAGTCACTCGCTTTCAGCTATTACATGGAATTGGATAGAGATAGCAAGTGACTTGACATCCGATTAGTTTTGATCGGGCTTTCAGAATCCGGTTGTATAATACAGAGTTCTAAGGCACCCTTACTAGTAGTACTTTAGTAGTAGATTATGGTGCGTTAATCTGATGGTCGTGGCCTGAAAAACACCGCCAACGAGAAACGTAATTGTTTTTTTATCAAACTTGCATATTTTTGAGATGTGTCTATTTTAGAGCTCTTGAGTTGATAATAACACTTGAGGCTTTAGCCAGTCCAGGCTAACTTGACCTTCCCATATAGAATGAAAACGAAGCGTATTGAGATCTCTGAATGGGGCATAGTTAGAATATATTTAAATAAGCCGGCCTCCTATTGAACTAGGGGACTTCTAAAATGCTGCTCGAAATCTTAAATAAGTTTGCTTTGCACTAAGTAATCCTTTTAATACGAAGACGAGAGCTAATGTACCTCTCGCTCGCACGTTTCGACATGTTGTTGAAAGATATAAAATTACAATAATCATTTTTGAAAATTTGCAATCAACCAAGTTGTGTGCAATCTAAGTGTTAAGTAAAAATTTCATTTTGATCGATACAAGTTATTCTACTCAAAAGTTTGCTTTACTTTAAAAGTTAGCTTTCATACATATGCAACCTTTTGCGTTGCTTTGGCGATTTTATATTTTTCAAATAGCTCTGTCATCGAATGAAGGGCAGGTTTTACAGAAAACGTTTGTTTTTGTGCGTTTTCTATTGACTTTTTCTATGTGTGCAATACATACAACACACAACCACAGATCCCTAGACTGACCTACGTAAAGGAATCGTTGGATCTAATTGCTCACGGATGACTCGTACAATTTTCAGTCGTGACTCGTAATTCGGTCACTCTGTCCATGGCTTCGACGATTTGTTATCCTGGATTAGCAGAGCCACGACTTGCCACTATTTTGACTCATTCGCTTGCTTTTTCTTTACAATGTGGCTTGTATAGTTGTATATCTTCCGAATTACAATTCTGATGAACCTGATTTAAAATCAAATCGAGATTTTTACTTGCGACTAAGTGCTAACACTGACTTTCTAAATCGTTATTTTTTATTATGGGAAATTGTAATATTTTTGAGAATAAATTTCTTTAACCACAAGTCTGACTTTTTGTTTAAGAAAAGTCTAAAATAAAGACTGAAATATTTGATAACGAATAAAGTTACTGTGCGATTGTAAAACTCGCCCTCAGTAGACAAGTATACCCTGTTTTTCAAACAGAACTCTGCAGAATACTGACACGCATTTCTTCATGCAAATAGTCAAAATAAATTGCGTTGATCTCAAAGTTAAAGTCAGTTGATTCTTGGCTTTGCGTCCCGTGCACCTGTCCCAAAACTTTTGTTTCGTTTACAAGCAAAATACGTCCAAAAGTTGTAAGTATCTCTCTTTATTCTTTGTCCTTTCAATGCAAATACGAAAACTTAGTCCTGGCACCGAATGAGGTACGTGTTGAATGCAACAAGTAAAGGTTTGAAAACTGGTGGCCAATTTTGGTGACAGCTTTTAAGCAGCGTTGGTTTGTATCTGTTAGGCCAGAGTAAGCTAGCTTTGATGATGAAGGCTGCGTCATGATCAGTAGAACTCGTAGTGAAGAGCTCGTCCGGGGAAGTACTACCACCATGCCTATTTCTGCCGCCAGAAACATTGCTGTGTTTCAGTTTAAAGGGAGTGGTTGCCGGTGAAATTACAGGCATATGAGGTTAAATATTTATATATGCCTCAAGTTGATGGACACAATACCAGTGCATCGTAGGATACGTTCAGATTTTTTTTATGAGAAGTGACGAAATAAGCAAATTTTACACCTAATGTTAAACGGCTCTTTTTCCATATTTTTTTAAATTTATTTATTCCAGGCGCCAAAATAATAAATATTGTGTCACAGTTGAAAAATCATATTGAGCACGCCCGCCAAGGATGTGCTATACGTGGCATTGTGTGTCGTCGTAAAGGTCGTAATGTAACCTGTATTTGCACCGATACGTTGTTGGCTCTCGGTAGATCTGCGACTCGAGACTTGAGCCAGCAACAAGTTAGCCGCCCGAGTCTGCTTGCATATTTAAATGGCGTAACCTGAGATTGCACTCGGCTCATAGAACTGTACGTGGCTTAGATTACCTCATTGAGAAGTAATTCATTTTTAGACTAAGGTCAGTGACTTTTTACTTGTTTGCTGTATATCTACAGCGGCTTCATCGCGAGACGGGTTAAGTCAAAAGGTATTTATTCAATAAAATCACAAGGATCACTTTGAGCATAATAAATGAGTATGGAAGGCATCATAGGGCGTAGTTTAGGTTCTAAGTTCTATAGGTATTTTTAGTTTTATTAAGATTATTGTCTCATTCAAATGTAGTGAAGTATCGTATAAAAAAAGATTGATATTTTATAAAAAAAAGTTCGTCATCTATTTTAAAATTCGGATAGCAAACTTTGATACTTAATGATTTCTAATAAATTCAAAATATATCGAAATATTATCAGTTCCAAAAGTATATAAATTTTTAAAAGCAGTTAAAATTGAACTGTGACTTTCGTATATTGAAAGCTTGAAAATTTCGTGATGTAAATAATTTTCTGGCTAAAATTCAAGAATTTATTCCTCAAGTTGCCCATCAGAATTCGATTTATCAACTTGCTATTTGCTTTGCAACCTGCAATACGCCAAAAACTGCCGTGACACCTCGGTATCGGCTGTCAAATATTCGAGTACAGGCACAAAGAAAGCAGGCGAACCAATCATGCAAGGATTTGGTTAGCCTGTTTTCTTTGTGTAACACATTTAACATACGGCTATGCAGAACGTAATCACTCAAAGTAAGTGGGTGCGTATGAACTAGTAGTCAACTCTAGAGTAGGCTATAATAAAGAGGTTTTACTTAAAACGTAACATTGGCGAAATTGCGGGCAACACTGCAAGCGCCGTACAAACAAGCATTGAACTAAAAAGGTATAATGATTACACTGTATGTTTTGTATGTGTTTGGGGTGAAAGGATTGAAATTTTGCGCTCCTGTTAGGATCGTGCAAGTTGAAAGGCGATTTGGCACAGCGCCCCACGTGTAGACACGGACTCTCCAAATCCAGTGCTCGAAATGAGCCTCTTGAGGCGCACTTAAAATCCTTTCACCACACTTCTTCAAAAGAAACTAGTGACATGACAAGAAATAAAGAAAGAAGAAGAAGAATGATTACACTGCTGAATATGTACATGAACTGTTTTATGTAGGAATTATGTTCCTACATAAAACAGTTTATGTACCAATCCGTGTGAGGCAAACAAATGGGAGTTACTGAATATTTTTTTTATTAATATTAATGCGACGTGTAGCATAATACCCTTATAAGGCCAAATACCAAGAGATCAGACCAAGCGCTGGGATACTTTGACGTGTGCAAAGTTTGAATACTTCTTTTTCGAAATTCCTACACAAAAGTTAAATTAATATTGTCTCAGAAATTTGCAACAACCCTGATAATATGTACGAGACCTTGTTACATACGCTATTTGCTCTTACTAATAATTGGTGGCAGATTTATCTACAGTTCACAATTAAAGGTAAAAAAAAACAGCTGTGAATAGGGCTGCGTCATGTTGTGCTAGTTTCACTTTGGCGGAAATTTTAAAAGGCATTTATAGAAATGAAATCTTCGACATTTCAAAAGACAGACTTGGATCCTACCAAACATATCAGGAAAGCAGTTCAGCATTATTCAAAAATCCAGCTTTATCGAGAGCACTGGAATATCGAAAATATATGTGCAAATACACGTGGTGAAGGAAAACATCGTGAGTAAACCGAAATGCCGTAGAACCTAAAAAATTCTAAAAACATGTGTCAAGAGCTCGAAGCCTCTTTAAGGCCATTCATTCCATTCACTAAATATTAAAAAAAAACTAGTTTCACGACAAGAAAAAGCAGTATCCAGAAAGCCTGTTTCCAGTGTAAATACGTTTCTAAGGCTGCAGACACCGATGATTTAGTTCGCCGCAAGGAGCTAGAGACAGCGGCTGGCGGCCGGCCAACCGGCTAACTGCGACCGAACACGGGAGCCGGCAATTCGGGAACGCGACCGTATTAGGACGCGGGGGTATGCCCTAAGGCAGTAGTACTCCACTGGTTTTGCGTTATGTGCTATGTACATAGCACGTAGCATTTATTCACTGTCTTTTTTATAGGTACTACTTGATGATGGAACAAGCCGATGGCCCCCTGATGTTAAGCGGTAACCATGACAAAGCATTGCCGCGCAAGCCATGCACGATATCAACGTGCGCTACGATGCACTACCCTGCGTTTTTTATACAACTTGCTGATTAAACAAGCAGCGTCCATCAACTTGAGGCAAGCAGGCAATAGGTGGTAGATATAGGAAGAGGCTGTGTGTAGGAATAGCCATGTGCTTCCTACGGTACAAGCTTTGCTTAGCTATGGGCGTTTGGCCCTGTGTACAAATGTCCATCAAAATTGGTTGACATATCACACAGCATTTTCTAGTCCCAACCTAAGCATTGCTTTTACTATGGGAACCAGATAGCTCATAATATTTACCCATATACTTGTTTTTTTGTAAGTATACATAATATAATAATATAACACCCAGACAGAGAACAAATCTTGGTTTATTACACAAATGTTCGCTCTCGGTGACGATCAAACCTACGGCCTAAGGCACAAAAAGACAGAGCTACTACCAACTGAGCTGTGAAAGCTGTTAAAAAATATTAATAACTGATCACGAAAAGCTTGTGACTTGTCCCACAGCCCCCGAACTTATAACGAGATACATAGCGCAATAGTTCTCCCAAACTATTTATTGTATTGTGTTCCTTGCTAATGACGTTTATTTGGCTCGCGTTCCGCTGACCGGTGGAATAATGGGCACACTACGTACTTGTTTATTTAAATTGTACCTGAGTACAATGTACTGCTGAATTTATTTTGTTTTATGTGACACGGTTCTTAAAAATATGATTTAATCATAACCATTTATTCATTGTTATTTATGGTGAAGAGTGACTGAACTAACGGATTGCACAATTAAAGTCTTAGTAAAAAGGTATTTATTCTGTTGAATCACAAGGATCACTTTGAAACGTCTTAGAGCTAGGTGAATCTAGTTGCCAGTTCCACCCGACCAAAGCCTAGAGAATATGTTGAGCGGTACCGTAATAATTTCGACAGCTTTCACAGCTCAGTTGGTAGTAGCTCTGCATTCTGCGCCGTAGGCCGTGGGTTCGATCCCCACCGAGAACAAACATTTGTGTGATGAACATTGATGTTTGTTCTCTGTCTGGGTGTTATATAATATTATAAGTATTTACAAAAAAAATATATATAATCAACGAAGAGCGGACAAACGTCACGAGTCACGCCACCATTGCTATAAAAGCAGGACGCTCCCCTGACCCGTGACTCACTACTACTTCGGCTGCAGTCGCAGAGCTGCACGGACGTCTCCGCTCCGGTCCCTGCTACCTGCTCGGACTACTACCTGCGCTGGCACCCCGCCCGCCGCACCCGCACCGCACCCCGCTCCGGACCTGCCGCCGGCGCTCAAGCTACTGGCGCTTCGCGCCGCGTTCCTGAGCTCCGCGCCGTGTGATTGGCTCACGCTAATCCGCACTTATCAGTGCGCCGGTTTCCTGCATTCTTATGTTTCTGTCGTCCTTTTCAGGGCGGTAAGGTTTCATTGACGTGTGTTTTAGTCGTTCTTTTCAGAACGCAAATCGTAGTCCAATTTTCGGACGAACAGTTTGTTTCTACTGTGTCAAACGAAATCCACCTTCAGTGGTCAAACCAAGGGAGACCCAGCGGTGTTATACCAACTTGGTTTGGGCGTGGACCCGGAGCGCCGTCTTTCCTCCCTCAGAGGAACGCCGAATCCGGTCGGGTCTGGACCACCGGCCTTGGGGGATCTCCTAGCCGACTGCCAGTCCTATTAGGAACTCACCCCGATTGCCCGAGAAAAAAGCGGCAAGGAGGACACATTTATAGGTAGGACACTAGGAAACTCACCCCCTCCCCGCCTACCCCGGCGGAGAGGGTCACTCACCCACACACCTCCCGGGCTTTCCCACCCGGGAGATATGGACTTCATCCATACCGCGCCCCCGCCCGGTTTAGGCATCGACATCTCTGCCTTCAGCAGAGATCATTTAGGCTTTCTCCTCCAGAAAGCCTACCAACAGGCCCCCCACCTAGTCGAAGGGATTCTATTTGAGAATCCCGTAGGTAAAATTCCGGCCCTTATGGCCATCAAAACCTCCCCCCCGGCCCTTCAGGCCCCCAAGCAAACCCTGGCCCTTCAGGCCCCCAAACAAACCCCGGCCCTTCAGGCCCCCAAGAAAACCCCGGCCCTTCCGGCCCCCAAACCCAAACCAGCCCTTCAGGCCCCCAAGCACACCCCAGTCCTTAAGACACCTAAACCCACCCAAGCCCTTCAGGCCAAAAAACGCAGTCCTCCGTCCCCCGTGTCTTCCCCCTCTTCACAAACCTCATCCGCCTCCTCCCTCGATGGGCACTCGCCCTCAGAGGATGACTCTGACCGCGAATCTGCTATGGAAGCGGATTCTGACTCTGCCTCCCGTCCCGCCTCTCCTCTCACGGAAGATGACTCGGACGCTAACTCCTCCTCGGACTCTGGCTTCACCGTTGTCCAAGGCAAGAGGAAGCGTAAGAAGTCCAAATCCTCCTCTGCGCCTCCCGCTAAACAAGCGACAGCTCGACCCAGCCCTCTCTCTTCTCGTCCATCGTCCCCAGTCTCTCCGCCTTCCTCCCAACCTTCTGCGGTTAATGCCACAGCAAGGAGGGAGAAACCTCCTCCTCCCATTTTCCTTCGCCAGAAGGAAAAATGGGAGAACGTCTCCACCGCTTGCCGGATCTCCGGCATTACTTATAATAATGCCCGCAGCACCAAGGACGGTATCAAAGTCCAAGTGCCGACCTCGACCGATCATCGTCGCCTAACCTCTTTCCTTCGGGAACAGGGCATAGGTTTCCACACCTATGCTCTGGAGGACGAACGACTCCTTAGAGTCGTTATCCGCGGCCTCCCCGCTGAGTTCGGCTCTGACTCCATCAAAGCCGACCTAACCGCCCAGGGCTTCCCCGTCAGGGAAGTCCACCGCATGTATAGCGGTAAAACCAAAACCCCTTTTGAGCTCGTGCTCGTCATTCTCATTCTTTCCCCAGAAGGCAAGGCGATCTTCAATTTGAAGACAGTCAATGGCCTCTCTGGGATTCATGTTGAAACCCCACACCGTAATGGTTCCCCCTCTCAGTGCCACAGATGCCAACTTTATGGCCACTCTGCGCGCAACTGTTACGCCCGCCCCCGTTGTGTCAAGTGCTTGGACGACCATGGCACCGCTGACTGCCCTCGCACTCGCGACGCCCCGGAGCCGCCCAGCTGTGTGCTTTGCCGCGCCACCGGTCATACCGCGAACTATCGCGGTTGCCCGATGGCGCCCAAGGTAAACAAGCGGGTGGCTCAGAGGTCGTTGCCGGTGCGTTCGCATTCGCAACCGCAACCGCCGCCTCAATACACCAAGTCCAGTCCAAAGCTGGCTATGGTACCCGCTCAATCTCCATCCCACAATGCGTGGTCTCGCCCCCTTCCTTCGACCAGTACTGCCCGTCAGGCTAAACCCTCTCCCCCTCGCCCCCAGGAGCGTTTGCCCTCAAGCAAACTCCCCGCTCCCGGGCCCCAACCTTCACAGGGCCAGTCTTATAGCCGTACAGAGCCCCTGTACGAAGAAGGCCTCCCCTTCACCGAACTCCTTAAGAGATCTGAAGATTTCGCCCGCGTTTTCCGCGCCCTTCCTAGCCCAGTCCACAAGTGTCTGTACTTAGCAGACCAGGCTGCGCTTTTGGCCGCCGTCAATAACCTCTCTTTTTAATCAATCAATATGATTGTACAAAAAGAGAGGCTCAAACCCCGCTCCGTCTCGTTAGCGTTCTTCAACGCCGACGATCTCAAGCCACAACGTGCTTTAGTTCAGGACTTTTTAATTAAACATCAAGTCGACATAATGCTAGTGCAAGAAACCTTCTTGAAACCGCACCATCGCAATCCCAGTATTGCTAACTACCAGATGGTGCGTGACGATAGAACCAGCCGCCCAAAAGGCGGCACCCTCATCTATTACAGAAGGTCCTTGCACTGCATACCTATCGACTGTCCTCCGTTGCAAGACTTAGAAGCCTCCGTTTGTAGATTAGCGATGACCGGTCATCATTCAATTATCATAGCATCTTGTTATTTGCCCCCTTCAAAAACTCTGTTGAAGAGTGATCTTGAGGCCCTCCTAAATCTTGGTAGCTCCGTCATTCTGGCGGGCGACTTTAACTGTAAAAACCTCCTTTGGAATTGTCTTATCACCAATCCCAATGGCAGACTTCTCGAGACCCTTGCCGACGATCTTAACTTCGACGTAATTCCTCCAATGACCCCGACTCATTACCCTCATCGAGTTAGTTGTAGACCTGACATCCTTGACATGGCGTTGCTAAAGAACGTAGCCCTACGGTTGCGCTCAATAGAAACGCTTCACGAACTAGACTCTGACCACCGCCCCGTGCTCTTACGCTTAGGCCCCCCTGCCGACCCGATCCCTCTCACTAAGACCGTGGTGCAATGGTATAAGCTCGGGAAAGCTCTCGAGTCTATACATTCACCCGAGTTGGACAGGATCCCCGACGACATAAAGTCCCCAGACGACATTACTGTTGCAGTCGACTCTCTGACCAACCATGTCACATCCGCTATCAGCGGATCATCGAAACAGGTGCCAGCGACGTCATACCGTCGCTCGGCTCTGCCAGATGATGTGAGACGGTTGATCACGGAGAAGAACGCAGCGACCCGACATTACAGCTCTTGGCCCTCTGTAGACAACCGTGACCGTCTACGCTCTCTGCGCTGCGAAGTTCAGAGACGTATTCGCGAACATTCCAATAACGACTGGGATAACCTGCTCTCAGGGATCGAGCCAACTCACCAGGCTTACTGGAAGCTGGCTCGGTCAATGAAAGCAGACACTATCTCAGTCATGCCCCCCCTCTCCCGACCAGACAAATCTCTTGCATTCGACGACGATGAAAAGGCCGACTGCCTAGCAGAAAGCCTCGAGTCGCAATGCTCCCCGAGTCTCGAACCCGTTGATCCTGTCCATCTCGCTTTGGTGAACGACGAAGTTGAACACCTGACTTCTCTGCCTCCCCCCGATCCTCCCTTACCTCTCATTAAGGCTTCTGAGGTTCAGGCGATAATCAAAGACCTCCATCCGCGAAAAGCCCCTGGCGCTGACGGTATCAGCAACAAGGTTCTCAAGCGTTTCCCCCTTGCTCTAGTTTACCTCCTAGTTAGCATCTTCAATGCGGCTATGGCGACTTGTACTTTCCCCGATGCCTGGAAGGAAGCCACCGTCATCGGCATCCCCAAACCAGGCAAAAAGGCGTCAGAGCCTTCCAGCTACCGTCCTATCAGTCTCCTCAGCTCTCTGGGGAAAATCTATGAACGTCTTCTTTTGAAACGTCTCTGGTCACATGTCAACGAGCACCAACTACTCCCTGACGAGCAGTTTGGTTTTCGTCCGAGACACTCTTGCCCCCAGCAAGTGCTTCGCTTCACGGAACACGTGCTAACTAGACGCCACCATACCTGGCCTGCAGATACTGGTGCTGTCTTTCTCGATGTAGCGAAGGCTTTCGATAAAGTCTGGCACAATGGCTTGATTTACAAGCTATACAAACTTGGTGTGCCAGTTAGGCTCGTACTCATCTTACGAGACTTCCTTTTAAATCGCAGCTTTCGCTACCGCATCGAGGGTTCCCTTTCGGACCCCAGACCCATCAGAGCCGGAGTCCCCCAGGGCTCCGCACTCTCTCCCCTTCTGTTCACGCTGTATACCAGCGACATCCCCCGCACCCATCAGGTGGAAATTGCCCTTTTTGCGGACGACACAGCCTTGTATGCATCTGATCGGAACCCCGATCGGGTATGTATAAAGCTGCAAGCCGCCCTCACTGCACTAGGTGTATGGTTCCGTAAGTGGCGAATTGAGGTAAACCCCACAAAAAGCACAGCAGTGTTCTTTTCAAAGGGCTTCCCCAAACCTCGCCCCATCACCCTCTTCGACGAACCCATTCCCTGGGCTAAGTCAGCACGCTATTTAGGCGTCATTCTTGATCGTCGCCTGAACTTCAACGAACATATCAGAAAGGTTAGTAACCGCGCCAAATTCATGCTTGGACGACTCCATAGTCTCCTATGCAAAGAGAGTAAAATGTCCCTTAGAAATAAGGTGACACTTTACAAAACTTGTATCCGTCCCGTCCTGACTTATTCATCTGTGGCATTCGCCCACTCTTCGTCCATTATTATCCTCCAACATGTCCAAAATCGATTTTTGCGCAAAGCCACTGGTGCGCCTTGGTATATGCGCAATATCGATCTCCATCGCGATCTAGGTCTCGAGTCGATTGCCGATTTCATTAAGCTCGCCTCTAGGCGATACTATGACTCAGCTCCCCACCACCCGAACCCTCTTGTTTCTACGATGCCCGATTATCCTATCGACCCTCCCGTCGATAGATCCCTCCGTAGACCAAGGCATATCCTTGGTGATCCCGATGATGAGATCGCAACTGCTAACGCGGAAGCGATCGAGTCATCTAATTCGGACAGAGTAAACACTATACAGATTCACCGACCTCGCCGGCGAGGTCGAAGACGTCCCTTAGCGCCCGCCCACTCGGGGCCTAATCTAGATTTAAACCCCCACCCTGGCAACAGCCCAAGTCGAGGTCGTACCATAGCGGTGCCCTTGCGTTTGTTGCCCCAACCTAACTTTACCGGTTGAGCGCCTTCCGCGCTCGCCATTGTTCGGTAGCGCTGTAAGAATCGTCAGACGATCACCAGCATTTAGTCCATTCGAAAAAAAAAAAAAAAAAAAAAAAAAAAAGACCCGTGACTCATTTGCGCTTTAGACGCCGTAGGCTAAACAACTCCCAATACTTACTGTTACTCTGCCCACATTATTTTTGAATTATATTTTATTGCTTTTAGATTTTTGATGATTATAAATTGAGTGATAATTAAATTATTTTGTTGATTGTTATTTTTTTATGTCGATTTAATCGAAACCGCTTACTTCTGAAGTGGGATTCCTATCCATTCTCTATCTGTTTTTTTAATCTAAATTAGAAATTAGATATTTCATCAGCTTTATGCTTAATTTTTTATTTTTAACAAAAAAAATAAATTAGACCTATTTTTGGTTGGTTGTTGGATAACGATTGTTCCAGGAGTCGCAGTACGAGCGCTGTGATCATATCAAGTATACGCTGGGTAGTATGCCGTATGTAGTATTGGAGTCAAAAGGTTTATACATGCAGTGTCATGTTCTATCAGCAATACATTTATTTATTGTTTGAGTTTTATACAGCCAGCGGCGTGGTTTTGATTGAGGTGATCAAGAAACCTATGGAGTGTATTCAGTGCTATGCCAAAGTTTTTACATCTAACTTTGATCCGATTATTTTGTTACCTTTACGGTATAGGTTGTTGGAGAGTTGAAACATCGTACTTCACGGTAGAAGTTTTTCAAAACTACCCTTGAAATAGATTTTTGTAATATTTTACGTGAACGCGATTTTACCGATGAGTTATATTAAGTGATGGTGTAGCCTCGTTAAGAAAAAGTGTTTTTAGCTACTCAGGGTTATGTGATCATTCGGTAAATGGTCAGGTAAGCCGAACGAGTGTAACTTTGTGTTGTTATTTGCGGATGAGTATCGAGCAACGTTATGGAGGTAAAAAGTTTACATTGTTCGTAGCTTAGACTACTCGTATGGCTGATTTACAGATACGTGCAGAGCAGTTCTGATGACTAAGAAACTACCACGCAAACCTTCACCACTGCATGTGGGCCCTCTCCTGTAGCGACGCGCCTATGCCGGGACGCGGCAGTCGCCTATAGCAACGTGCCTCTGCCTGGACGCGGCAGACGACGCTCGCGTGGTGCGACGCGAGGCCTTGTGGGCCTTCGCCTGTAGCAACGCGCCTCTGCCGGGACGCGGCAGACGACGCTCGCGTGTAGCGACGAGAGGCCCTGTGGGCCTTCGCCTGTAGCGACGCGCCTCTGCCGGGATGCGGCAGACGACGCTCGCGTGTAACGACGTGAGGCCCTGTGGGCCTTCGCCTGTAGCGACGCGCCTCTGCCGGGACGCGGCAGACGACGCTCGCGTGTAGCGACGTGAGGTCTTGTTGGCCTTCGCCTGTAGCGACGCGCCTCTGCCGGGACGCGGCAGACGACGCTCGCGTGTAACGACGTGAGGCCCTGTGGGCCTTCGCCTGTAGCGACGCGCCTCTGCCGGGACGCGGCAGACGACGCTCGCGTGTAGCGACGTGAGGTCTTGTTGGCCTTCGCCTGTAGCGACGCGCCTCTGCCGGGACGCGGCAGACGACGCTCGCGTGTAACGACGTGAGGCCCTGTGGGCCTTCGCCTGTAGCGACGCGCCTCTGCCGGGACGCGGCAGACGACGCTCGCGTGTAGCGACGTGAGGTCTTGTTGGCCTTCGCCTGTAGCGACGCGCCTCTGCCGGGACGCGGCAGACGACGCTCGCGTGTAACGACGTGAGGCCCTGTGGGCCTTCGCCTGTAGCGACGCGCCTCTGCCGGGACGCGGCAGACGACGCTCGCGTGTAGCGACGTGAGGTCTTGTTGGCCTTCGCCTGTAGCGACGCGCCTCTGCCGGGACGCGGCAGACGACGCTCGCGTGTAACGACGTGAGGCCCTGTGGGCCTTCGCCTGTAGCGACGCGCCTCTGCCGGGACGCGGCAGACGACGCTCGCGTGTAGCGACGTGAGGTCTTGTTGGCCTTCGCCTGTAGCGACGCGCCTCTGCCAGAACGCGGCAGACGACGCTCGCGTGTAGCGACGTGAGGCCCTGTGGGCCTTCGCCTGTAGCGACGCGCCTCTGCCGGGACGCGGCAGACGACGCTCGCGTGTAGCGACGTAAGGCCCTGTGGGCCTTCGCCTGTAACAACGCGCCTCTGCCTGGACACGGCAGACTACGCTCGCGTGGAGCAACGCGAGGCTTTGATGGCTTTCACCTGCGGCAACGCGAGGCCTTGGTGGCCTTCGCCTGTGTCGACTCGAGGCCTTGGGGGCCTTCGCCTGTGGCAACACGCCTCTGCCGAGGCGTAACTGGAGGAACTTACTTTGTGAATAGCGGAAGCTAAGTCACTTTCTTTGTAAATGGATATCGTTGGGTAATGAAGAGTATAAAAGGTGTTCTCTGTTATTTTGTGAACGGCGTAAGCTGTGTCACTCATTCTTTTATTCGTAAATTGATAGCATTGGATAAGTCACTCATTTGTGTGAGGGGTGAACTACTTATGTTTTCTATGTTACTTTGTGAAAGCTCATACTATGTCACCACATTTCATGAAACTTATGTATTTTGAAATATAAAATAGTCGATGTGAGATATGTCACGAAAATAACATGCCGTCATGTTATTTTGAACTTATTCGATTATATTGCAAGTAGTGGGAGTTCGAAATCCAATTTATTGCAGTGTAGTGTCTTTTACTAAAGTCCTTTTTACTGAAGGGCTGTTATTTTTGGAAGCTGTTTTCCTAGCTTCAGACTTCTTGTCTGTTTTGGCTTCAGTAAAAAGACTCATTGATTTTTCAGTTACTTTGACTTATTATGGAATAAAAAGTTTAAAGTACCTAGTAGTGCTGTTAGCTTAATTAAAATGACCAATTGCTTTTTATTAATATTTTGAAGTCACTTTGATTTTGGAGTAAGTTCCAAATATATTTGCTTTCAGACTTTGTTAGCTTCAGACTTCAGAAAGCTATGAGTTTCAAGTTTGTTATTTTGTGTGTTGCAGAAGATCTGATGTTGTGTGAGAGGGATCTTCGATGGAGATCATGCGGTCGCGGACGACTTGCTTTCAGGAACGGGATGAATTATTATGAATTATTTTTTATCTAGTTTCGACCGAATGACGTCATCGCTGTGAAGTAAACAGCAGGTGCAGCAGGTCGAAAAATCCAGTCTAAGTACCTAGTTAATTATTGTGCGAGACTGATGATGATTGGTCGAATCTCTTTGCAGTTTAATGGTTGAACATTTTTATGATATATGTATATGTGTACCTACGATCACACTTGTTACAAAACAAAACAGAACAAAAAGTCAAAGTTTGAACACACATCAGTTTATTTTTATACATTGCATTACATTATCTGGATTGAGCTAGTAGCTCCTGCGAGACATGCTAACTTGGTGCCTCTGTCGTTGATGAACACTGAAGCACTGAGCTACAAGCTCTGCTGAAGTGCTGAGACAAGCTAACTGGGTGCCTCTGTCGTAACTGGTGCACTTGAGCAATGGCTCGTGCGAGACATGCTAACTTGGCGCCTCTGTCTGTTCAGGATATGCAGACCATCTGTATATTCTGGTTAACAAAAAGGGACTATGCTAATTTTGTGTTTTCTATGCTTTCAGCCGTTGAAGACACCCCTGCTGGTCCATCTCAGTTAGTTCCAGGCACCATTGATGAACTTCCAGAGCTGTAAAAGATAACTGTGGTCGAGGACGACCACGTGTCAGGAGAAGCCGAATCAACGAAGAGCGGACAAACGTCACGAGTCACGCCACCATTGCTATAAAAGCAGGACGCTCCCCTGACCCGTGACTCATTTGCGCTTCAGACGCCGTAGGCTAAACAACTCCCAATACTTACTGTTACTCTGCCCACATTATTTTTGAATTATATTTTATTGCTTTTAGATTTTTGATGATTATAAATTGAGTGATAATTAAATTATTTTGTTGATTGTTATTTTTTTATGTCGATTTAATCGAAACCGCTTACTATATTATGTATTATATCAGATATCTGGTTCCCATATTACAAGCTTAGGCTTAGTTTGGGGCTAGATAGTGCTATGTGGAAAGTCCTCCAATGACTTTGGACGCAATGCCAGTGTGTTTTGATGAAGGAACATACCAGGTTATTTTCTAGCAGCGGCTATGGGCTTGCAAACTGTCACGGATACAGCAATACACCAATAATTTCTGTGTACTAACTAGGCACTCCAAAATGTTGGTATATGTCAAATCTTATTTGGAAGTACCTCTGAAAACCCTCCTTAGACAATATTAGACATCCTCAAAAAAGGTTAAGTCGGTACTTAGTACTAAAAGATCTGAGGGCATATTTACCGTGTCTGGCGATCAAAGTCGAAAAACAACAATTTATTTATTTATTTATTTATTTATATAACTAGAACGGTTTGAATAACCAATTACTCTAATTATTAATTATACCTAATTTAAATTAAATTCTAACTACTAATTTAACATTGAAAAATTAAAATTAAAAATGAAGTATTACAAATTATAGGTACATTGTCAAACAAGATAATAATAAGTCATAAATTTAAAACAAAAATAAAATAATAAGTTAGTCTATATACAGGATCAAAAACATAACACAATTTACATAATTTACACGTACTAGGTAATTTAAAATTTGATCAGAGTGTGTCTGCCTCGCAGTAGTTCAAGCATTCTGACATTACTGCCTTCCAGTCATCTGCAAAAAGGTCGCAGTTTGGATTTGCTTGTAAGAGTTTGTTGAAGGCGTTGATGGTTCGAGGTAATGGAGAGTTCGCGCGTGCTACAGTACGACACGAGGGTAGAGCAAAAAGCTTGTGCTTCCTGGCCCGAATATAATTATTAGGAACAAAGAGTAGAAGTGACTCACTAAGCAGGTCAGGCGCATCTATTGTACCGCGAAAGAGTTTAAAAATGGTTGCGATCTGATCGTGCGCACGCCTAGTTTCTAAGGAGTTAAAGCCCAAGCATCCAAGGACAAGGACGTGCTCTAAGAGGCATAATACTGGTATGTTCATCACTGAAGGTGAGACGTACAAGTTTGTAATTTTATTGCACCGGCGGCATTCACGAACGCAGGCAAGACACTTTGAACACGGCTTGGTTTCTGCCGTTTATTTGTATGTTTTATTATGTCAAAGCTGGCAGACGAGCATACGGGCCACCTGATGGGAAGCGGTCACCATCGCCCATAGACACCTGTAACACCAGAGGCGATACTGATGCGCTTAAAATAATTTTAATTAAATTAATAATTTTAATTTTGCATTTTACAAATAATGGTGAAATTAAAGTAGCGATACTGTCTTTATCTGTCAAAATCGTTACACAAATGAGCTCATCTACTAAGAATCTCTGCTGTGTAACTGCTTCTGTTATCGAATTTCCAGATACTCGTAGCACTCGGAAGAATCCTACTTCATCTGGCAACTTAGAAACCATTCGCGTCGAACCGACCAAATAATAATCCAGCAGATATCTTGGACCACCTGTCTGCAGGTTAAAGTGCAAGCATCAAGGCAGGGCTTAACAGAAACGGTGACCGTCATATGGAGCCCAGTTTAACGCTAATTCTAACGGATCAAAAGAAAACCACAGATATGTAGTATGTTTTTTTTGTCACTACCATTACAAACATTACACTCAGCTCGTCAAATAAGTTCGTGCCCCCAAAGCCTCCGACGTGGTCTACAGCCGCTATATAAACAGCAATATAACACTACTGACAATAATCGTCCTTTTAGTTCAGGAAGTCGAGTTTTTTTTTACCTAACCCTTTATTACATTTTGACTTCAATTATTAATTCAAGAAATTATTGATGAATTATTTGACGGTCATAGCATCTTATAAAAAAGGCTTCTGCCACCGATTTCATTCAAGTGAGAGACCCCGACTCGTTGCACAAATTCCGTAGGGAACCGATCCGTCGGGGTAAATGAGCCGAGCTTTCTACACCTCCTTAATATCTTTTCACTTAGCAACCCATTCTGCACCGTATGAGCAAGGTACAAGGTGGAATTTTGCGTGGTATGCCGAGAGTCTAGATTGGAGACCTGCATGATTAAGAGGTCGAAAGTTGTTGAAATAATGAGAAGGTGGTTCATTATTTATTTTGATATTTGGTGTTTATTGATTCAAAACTTATGACTTGGTTTGAGAACTAAGTTTAGTTTATTGATTCAGGCTTGACTTTGAAAAATCCTCTATAATATTAAATAGACGAAACAAATATCTGATACAAAACTATTGGTAAAGTCTAGACTGTAGGTTCATAGCCCGTTTTCTCAGAAAAAAACTGTAATCCAAATTGCTATTATTGGTTTTAAGCCTTGTTATGAAGTAAAAAAACAAATTCGTGGTTTCGAATATAAGTTTCGTTGACGCACTAAATGATTTCTGCCGCAAAGCAGTAAAGCTCGCATTGGTGCGTTCAGATTGGAAGGGTAAGGAAGCTGGAATACAATTCATATTGTTCCTGACTTCATATTGAATAGGTTTCAACAAGTGAAATACTACTAATGGATTTTTCCCTTCGAAAAATTTATGTGCGCAATGCCAGTGATCAGAAAAGGTGAAGGAAAACATGAGGAAACCAATATTCAATACCAACTACTGCAAAAGTGGTAATGTGCCACAATGTAATATTTGGATATGCATCTGACTACCCCCTTTTAGTTTAATTTTTATACAACTAGCTGATGGAACAAGCAGTTGGCCCACCTGCTGTTAAGTGGTCACCATCACCTATAACAAAGCATTGCCTCGTAAGTCACGCGCTATAGGAACGTACCCTACGATTCACTGCCCTGCGTCCAACTTGAGGCACACAGATGTTAAGCCTCATGTGCCTGTAATCACAACGGCAACCACACTCTTCAAATCGAAACACAGCAACGCCGCTTGGCGGCAGAAAAAGGTGTGGTGGTAGTACTTTCCCGGACGAGCCCTTCACAAAGAGCTCTACTACTCTTAGTACTACGTTGGTTACTAAGTTGGTTATTGGTCCTGATATCTACCGTGCCTGGGGATCAAAGTCAAGAAATACCGTAATTGTATTTAATTATACGCTATATTTATAAATCCGAAATAAAGCCAGAAGCTCCGATCTGCGCCTGGAGAGAAGCTTTAATACCGCCATGTACTCCCTCGGGACGCCATTCCAATGCGACATTATTGAATTCGATTACGGGAACCGAGTTAACTGATTAATAATGGGACGAGGGATTATATTAGGTTAATGAATTATGTATGCATATGGTGAATGAGTTATTTATGTTTCTTTTGCTTTGAACATACGCGAATAAAGTCATATGATGTTTATTAAAATTACAAGGACTCGAAACGTCTTAAAGCTATTTGAATTTAGGTGCCAGTTCCACGCAAACCTAGGCAAAAAACTTACGGCTAGGTACCTACCGTTTTTTTGTATAATGCTTGTTTAAAAGAACATTTAAAAGAATGGAATTCCTTACCGGCGTCCGCTTTTCCGAAGTCCTATAATTTGGATGTTTTCAAGAGAAGAGTGAATAGGTATTTTCTAGGTAAACGTGCCACATCGTCAAGAGAGATTGCGGTCAAACGTTTGACCTATAAGTTGAAAAAAAAAGTTTACATTTAAAAGTATAAATGCTCTTTGACCACATGTACTACAAGTGCTCAGGAAGAAAGGCTCTCCGGAGTAATAAATCATACTTAGTAGGGTTAGTTTAACCCGAGATTAATTTGTTCAGGGAGTTTTTTTTTAATTAGTCGTATTAATTAACCTAGTGTTGGTGAATCTAGGTGCCAGTTCCACGCGACCAATCCTAGAAGAACGGGCGACAAACTTACGGCTTGGTTCCTACCGTTCTTTTGTATGCTCCTTGCTACAAAATAATATTATAATAAAGCTCCATTGTGGTGCCAACTTTTATATGAGAGTGAACTTAATCAGGCTATACTTAAAATGATTATCATAATGTGTACTATTATCGTAAAAGTGCATTTCTACAGTACAAGTTTACTTAAAAAAGTAAATGCTCTTTGAACACGTGTACTAAATAAATGTTCAGGAAATACCGTTCGTAAGGCTCTCTGGAGTAATGATCATACTTATGAGGGTTGGTTTAACCCGAGATTAATCGTTGCTCACGTAAAAAGGGGCTTGTAAGGGTACAGGTATATCTTTAAACATTTGCGAAAAGCTTTTAAAATATTAATCATTTAAAGCTTCGGTTTAAGTAATGAGTATTAGCTACTGCCGTCAGGTTCTCTGAAAACTGACATTCATTATTTAAGTAATTATTCAATAATTTGACATTTTGATTTTTAAGCTTTGTTGATTTTAGTATTTTATAAATAAATATATTTTCATACTTCAACGTTTGTTAATTACTAATTCCGCATAGTAAACCTTCTATATAGTAGTCTTAAAGTACATACAACTTTCGTCATAAGCTAAACCAGAATGTATTCAGTAAATGGTTGTTTTATGATTCTAATAAACAAATAATGAAGTTTTAATAATGATTAAACGTCTACAATCATAAATTCGAGATCAAAATTCAAAAATATTCGGCAACATTAAAGCCGTAATTGTCTTGTAATAAAAAGTGGGAAAAAAGATTCCATCATCAAGCGAACAGTTTAATACGAAACACATAAAAACTGCCCTAAAATCTGACGAAATTACTTCAGAAAAGATATCATGTTTAGCACAAGTATCTTCTTCTTAATCGTCATCTGTGTAAACATTTCTTGTTTTAGAAGATTTTATCAAAAAGCATTTAATCAATTTCGATAAAATTTGTATGGGACCACCTCCAAAGCATAACCTAAAAAACGAAAAAAAAAAACATCAAAATCAATTCACAACGGCGCCGGCGGAATAAACGCGTTACAAACATACGAAAAAAACATACAGTTGAATTGAGAATTCCTTTTTCGAAGTCGGCTAAAAATAAAGCGACATACAACAACTAAACGTTTACGTCACTAAATTCAAATTCTAAGTTTGCTAAAAGTATGTCGTGACTACAGATAACATTTGCGCCCTTATTTTCCATTTTTGACTAAGTATAATTTATCATTACGTGATTGAGAACGCTACAAATCAGTGCTAAGGGAACCGCACTTGACTTTTACTTATAAAGTTAGTTACGTAGGACGGGCGGGAAAGTATGGTAACTTCGATAACTCGATTGAATACGAACGAAACTACATGGAAGAAACATTTTATTTAATTGTAAATTGCCTCAACTCACAGAAACTATCTTAAGTCAAAGTCTAAAGGTATTTATTTAGCCAACTGAATCACAAGGATCACTTTGAAAAGTCCTTAAGCTAAGTGAATCTTAAACTGGCATAGGTGCCAGTTCCACGTGACCAACCTATAAGAACAGGCAAAAAACTTGAGGCTTGGTTCTTTTGTATGATTCTTGTTACAATATCAAGCAATTAAATTGAATCTCTTGCATCTCGCTGAACTTTTTAGTGCACTGAATGTACTTCTAAGTTTTGTCGCGTGAAACTGGCACCTAGATTCAGCTAGCTTTAAAATGTCTGCTGTCTAAAATGCCTTATGACTTTGACTTTGCACTGAAGAGATCGTTGAAATAAAAAACTTCAAATCGTCTAAAAATATATTTTAATAAAATATTGTTGAACTTCGTTTACAATTACTTTGGCATAATGTTCAAAAGTTTGTAATTAATTGCATGAAAGATATTATTTTTCACTACAACTGTAATACAATCCACTTTACGACATTTAATTTACAAAGCCGTATAAAAGTTATTACCTTTTCTTGGGAGGTAGAACGTTGCAATACTCGTACTTTATATTGTCTGCAATGTTATTAATATCGTTCACTTAGGTAAGACTGAGTGTACGACTCTTAGCAATATAATAGACAATATTGAATCGCTGTGGAACTACCCATTAACTACTTTTTCGTCTAGTCTCCGCTGGTCTTTTTGTCTGATTAAAAGACCAGCAAAGACTTAACTATCATCTTCACGACTTCGATCCACAGGCACGGTATATATCCCCTCAAACCTCACAAAGTAGAAACTCAAGATTCTTTGAAGTTTAATCTTTTATTCTTTGAGTATGAAAACAAAATATGCTTCACTAAAGTATATTTTTTGGCAGGAAAACTTGTTTGTATCAAAATGAAATTTTTGCTGAAAATTTTAAATAGATTTTTTAATTTTTAATTTTAATGCTTTTCTGAGAAACTTTGTTGTTTGCAATTTTTTATTTCTACTTTCAGTAATTTTATATCGTCAGAAATTTAGAAATATGCTAGTGATAAATACATTAGTGCCACTCTGCGCCTGAAACTTGACTTAAAGTGTTTCAAAATCTTTTCATTTATGTGGTGAAAACCTCGCAGGTGAAGAGTAATTGAATCTTTAAGAGGTTTCTCTCCAGGGTTAGTGGATTAACAATTTGGACGGAGTATTTACGGTTTAAGGGGTTGAGTTTTCAGATTGAGCAAGTTCAGGTTCAATCGTAAAAAGTTTTGTTTTTATTAGTTTGGAGTTTTGTCTGGATTCAACTAGTTTTAAGAAGTTTTAAAGTGATACTTGTGATGATATATATCTATCAGATATGTTGGGTTGTACGCACGAACATAGATACATTTGTAAAGTTGGGAGCGGAACATCACTACCAGACTAGGCACCGAAATAGACTACAACAGCCAACTCACAGACTTACCAAGGCCAAAAAATCCAAATATGTTATAGGGTCCTCAATATTTAATAATCTGCTGGAGATGATACGATATGCAACGTCCGACAGTATCTTCAAAAATAAATTAAAAAAGCTTTTAATAAAAAAAGCCTATTATTCGATCAGCGACTATGCAGACGATAGGACAATTTAATAATGTTTTCTTTAATTATAATTATTTATAATTATGTACCTACTTGGTAGAATTTAGTAAAATTTACATAAGCTACGCCCATGACTTGTAAACTTGTTTTACCAATAAAGTATCTGTATCTGTATCTGATACTAAATAAATATTTTTGCAAGAAAATAATGAAAATAAGAAATTTTTGCAGTAGGTTTGCAGTAAGTTCGAATATATGACACAGGTTTTTGAAATCCCAAAAAGTTAACAAGTGGGGTTCAAACCCACGACCATATCCTAGCTGTGATATGGTTTATAGTCTTAGTCTAACCAATAACTTTTGGCCTTCTAATTATAAAATTCTAAGCACCAGTACGAAATATAAAAAAATATTGTTTATAACCTCCACCTATGGACCGACGAAATTGTAAAGATCAAGGAAAGTCAGTGGATGGATAACGTTCAAAATCAGTGTTCCTGGAAATGTATGGGGGAGGTCTAAGGCACCAGTAAACTTCTCTAGGCTGATGATGATGAACGTTGATAGTACGTACGGAAGGTATAACCGCCGCAGAGCGTGGCTTTGCTCGAACACTTCGCTAACTTTATGCCATCGCGAGTATTTCGTTTACGTTTTCCATTTGTCTGCGCACATTTCCCCTCAGCTCGTGAATACGTTTTGTATAACATAAAGCCACACAGAACTGTGCGGAACCACCGCGTATAAATAGTTCGCAGTGGTTCCTCATAAAACAAGCAAAGCCTCAAACTTCACGTGTTCCCGACTGTGGATTCCTGAAAGCCAACATCTTACCAGGGGCGGGTTAAGTCAATATTAAGAAGATTTTTTTTGGAAAATTATAGTTTTAATAACTTTTGGTTACCATCCCACTTGTATGATGACAATGAAGCTGGACGGTAATATATTTATTTCACCTTAAGATAAAATCATCATCATCAGCCTGATGTCTACTCCACAGCTGAACAGGCCTGGTCGACATTTCCGGGGATAACGGTTTTGATCGATTTTTACAATGTCGTTATTCGTTCAGGTGAGGGGCGGCCTTCGCTTCATCTTTCAGTTCGTCACGTTCAGTGTCCATTGCATATTTTGATCCTTGTTAATCTGAATTCTCGAATAAATAATTTCATATTTGTATTTATTCAATTCAATTCAATTCATTTATTTCAGATATTTTAAGAGTAGTAGAGCTCTTTGTGAAGGGCTCGTCCGGGGAAGTACTACCACCACGCCTTTTTCTGCCGCCAAGCAGCAACGCTGTGTTTCGGTTTGAAGAGTGTGGTTGCCGGTGTAATTACAGGCACATGAGGCTTAACATCTGTATGCCTCAAGCTGATGGACGCAGGGCAGTGCATCGTAGGGCACGTTCTTATCGTGCGTGACTTACGAGGCAATGCTTTGTTATAGGTGATGGTTACCACTTAACATCAGGTGGGCCATCTGCTTGTTCCATTCCATCTTTGATATCTATGGCTTGTATATTATGATACAATATGAAATACATTTATGTTACAGTTAGTTGCTTTGCAACAAAAGATATAGTAAGTACGTCCCTGTCTAGCACCTGTATATAAGTTCTAAATGAAAACATAACTCACGTAATCCGAGCGAGTTGCGCAATCCGAGAATCACCGAAACCGAATGCTTTAAATGTGAATGAACAAATTAAAGTTGTGCTCGCAAATTAATACCGCTACGCGCCCAATCAACGTGCGACCCGCTATTTGTGTAGGGCGGGGGCAGGGCTCTAGGGGAGGTTGGCAGTTTATTTTAAAGTTATTTTTCATACTTTTGTCCCACTTCATTTGGGGTCTGCACAACTGGTATTTCTCTCCATCAGTCGTTATCACAGCAGTCACTCCTTTCTTACTCAAGTCTTCTTTCACATAGTCCATCCATTTTTTTTGGCCTGACTACTCCTATATCCTTCCATGACTAGCAAAAAGTTTTATACATTATGTCAAGCTTGTGTTAATTTTTTATAGAACGGAATTTAGTTCCATATTAAAAACCAGACACATAGACGTACACACGGATACAAATCAAGCTACCCAAGATATGAGTTATAAAATACAAAATATATTTTAAAATTTAAATATGTGAACTCTTAAATATGTGAATGCAAAGTATTTTTCCAAAAGTGATAATTAGTTATCTATGATTATATTACCATTGGAATTACATCTTCAATGTAAATATTAATTGATCGAGTGAGCGAAGCGAACGAAGATCTTAGTTTCAACTTGGGCGATTTGGCATTTTATGTATGTATGTATGTATGTATGTATGTATGTATGTTTGTCTGGCGATAACTTTAGAACCGTTGATCCGATCTGCATGAAATTTGATATGTCGATAGCTTGTACTTGAGAAATTTACTGGTAAGTATATGAGTAAAATCGGATAAAGGGTTTTTGAGATATGGGGTTTTTTGAGGGGGCAAAAATAAAAAAGGTTACATAAAAAAATCAAGTTACATGTCATATGAAAGAGCTTTGTTCGGACATCCCAAAACAATTTTTACTTTTTTTTTTGGACGCTCGGTTTTTGAGATAAAATAATAAAAGTTAAATTAAGATAACCAGCGATCCAAGAGCTCCCATCTCTAAGAGTTTCGTTGGCATCAAGGTTTTTCTACTGGTCGCCCAGTTCCTTTGCTTTTTCTTAATTTTTTTTCTTGAAATAAATTAAGGAGGTACTCAGTTCTCATAAAATGGTGACGACGACCAGGTCTGATGATGGAGCCAAGGGCTGTTCAACGGAACTCTTCAATAAATAGGCCAATAGAGTTGAAACTTGGTAACCATACCAAGTTAGTAGGCGGTAGTCAGAAAAAAGTCCAAAGATAATGTTTGGACTTGCCTCTGACTACTACGTACTCAAAGTGTTGATGCGTTCGTCGGGTCGCATCACGAGATTTCAGTTCGGGGCGAACTACTAGTATTATATGTAAATTCAGTGTAAATATTCATGTTATAAGTTATTAACGGGGTGAACATGTCCCATCTCTATTCAGTAGCTAATCAAGTACAACTAAATCATGGGTTTTCTGGAAGTAGCCACCGTCATAAAGCGGTGATAAATACAAGTACGTGTCTGAGGTTGCATTGCTCTGCGTTCATCAATATAAAGCAATAGCAAACAGCGGAAAATCGAATTAATCGGTTGAGTTTGTACCGTTCACGATGTATTGGTAGTTCTTTCAGTAAACGAGAATAATAACGAATATGAGTAAAATCTATGATTTATTTGATTGAGGTGTCTTCTCTGCTAGAGCATTCCGAAGGCGAGACGGACGTTCGTTGAGAGATCTGTTCATTAATCTATTATCTGTTCATAAAAATAAATAAATAAATATTGGTGGACGTTCCACACAACACTATCTAGCCCCAAACTAAGAAAAGTTATCAGCTTTTCTTAGTTTAAGGCTAGTTTGGGTTTTCTTGGTTTGGGGCTGGTTTGGGAACCAGATAGCTCTCTCTTTCTTCTCGTGTCACTCACCACACAGTTTCTTTCGAAACAGTGTGATGAAAGGATTGAGTCTTTAGAGGCTCCTTTCGAGCACTTGACACTTGTTATAGAACTTTTTAGATTCTACGACAGAGAACAAACATCTATGTTAGTCAGACAAATATTTGTTCTCGGTTGGGATCGAACACACGGCTTACAGCACAGAAGGCAGAGCTACTACCAACAGAGCTGTGAAGGAGATTGGAGATCGGAGATTGCAATGTTAAGATCTGTGTGGTGATAGGTCAGTTTTATTTCAAATGCGACGCCGCATTTGAAATAAAAAGGTAAATTACAAAGTTTTTTTTTTTTTTTTTTAATAGTTGGCATCTCGAAATGCCACTAACTTAAAACTACCCTGTTGCTATTATTGTGCAACAACATTTAAACTTATTATAATAATATCTATCTATAGTGTTATATTATTCCTTACATTTTATCTTCATTTAATAATAATAATAATCATTCATAATCATCATTCATTCTATCAACAGTCATTCATACATAATATTAGTATTTTACTATATCATTCGTAACTTTACCTGCCTATCTTATAATCATGGCGCAAATTTATTAAATAAAAAAAAAACAACTATTTCATTTATTACCAACTCAAAAATAATCATTTCGTATGAAATCATCTGAGCTGCTTTAAATACAATTTTGAAAAACTAAAAAAAAAAAACATTACCATTACCACTCTGCTAACCAGAGTGAAACTAATGAATATACTAAAATTAACAATGTTACAATTAAATTTAAATTAATTCTTAGAATTATTATATATTAAAATTATAAATTACACTAAATTTCTAAAATATTATACAATTTTTTATTTATTACATTTTAACAATTTAATTCTAATATTACTAGTAAATTATCTGATTTAGCTAACACAATAAATTCTAAATTTCACAATCACATCATGACCTGACAACTCTGAGATATGTGTCTGTCAAAGTTGTCATGTCTAAATATTGTAAAATAATCAAGGGAAGAAGAAAAACATTGTTGACATTGCAAAAGCAAACAATTACTATTTCATTACAAACTAATAAGAATTTACATTGAATTGAACATTAATTTATAATAAATTTTATATTGTCCCAAAAGTTATTATACGCAACCCCGTATCAAGGGGAAGGTCGTGGGTTCAAATCCCACTCGGATAATAACATTTGGGACAGTTTAAAAATCTTTGTGATTTCCTTAGAATTGAAATAGGTAAATGGCGGTCACCGCTTTTCAGGGACCAAAGCTTTCCATATACGTTTAGCTAATATCTCGGAGATGCACGCGCCTAATCCTGTTAAACGCGATCATATGTCGAGTGACGTTTGGGAACATGCTTCGCTAATCTGGGCTTATTGAACATTACTTGCATTCAGGACATTTCAGGAAATTTATGTATTTAAGTGCTAATAAACTCATAAGGTACGTTACGTACCTAGTTAGCTATTTAGATAAGTATAAGATTAAGTATGATCTACGAGTTATCATATTTTCCATCAGTAACTACACCACCGTCAATTCATATTCGTCCAAGGTTGCCTGGAAGAGATAACTCTCAGCAATAAGGTCACCCATTATTTTGCCTAGATGTGTGCGTTTACCCTTATTAATGTTTCAGTGTGGTGAACAATGAGGAGTTATCTATTTAAATTACCGTAGGGCACGTTCATACCGTGACTTGCGAGGCAATTGTTATACTTAGGTGATGGTTACCTCTTAACAACAGGTAGGCTATCTACCTATTCCATCATCATAAAAGAGAATTTACCCAAATTACTTACTACATTATCTACACTGAAATACATAGTTTAAATTAAGTAGAGTTCATAAAAACTGGTGGGGTAGTGATGATGGATGGGGTAGTGGTGGGATGATGACTTAACTTGTGTTAAGTCATCATCATCAGTTGCCAAAGCCTAACCAAAGCCTTGTGCTGAAAACCTGAGAATTCGTTCAGAATCAGCTGAGCTCAGGGCTTTTCATACAGACCGTACATGCGGCAGCGTTCCACATGCATATTGCTAGACGTGACACGCGCACTATTTTTATTACTTTTTTTTCTCCTCATTCCTACGTATCTAGGATAGCTTCATACCTTTTTACTCCATGTCGAGTAATGCTTTTCTTTCTTTCAGTGTAAATAAGTTCATTATACCTCACGTTTCCAGAAAAATAAACTAATTTGAGCTTACGCTTTCCACCGGCTTGCCGCGATTCTTTGATAAGATAATATCCTATTGGTTCTTCCTGTTTGTGTAAAACGAAATTACTAAAAGTATATATCTATCACTAGTTTTTTTTTCTACGAGGGTAAAAGCAGAATCTTGGTCGAAAACGAGGATTTTTTAGAATCATTTTTCATCATCAAAACCATTCGAAAGCGTGTGCTTTGATTCTATTTTAATTACGGCCGTGCCAAGTTGAAACGTATTTACTTCACCGTAGCTTTACAAGTATGCAATAGTGGTCGGTAAATGTGTGCCTGTGCAAGTTACCTGCAAGCTAATGTATAGTTGGGATTTATAAGCTCGTTTGTCATGCAAATGTACGATTTCCGGTTCGGACTGTTTATTTGTTATTGCGTCAACGAGTGCTTTATTGCGCTACGTGGACTATTTGCATTATTTACGGTGCAATTATTAACATCAGTTTAAGAAGACTATGGATGTAGGTTTCTAAGAAGAAACATTTGAATCTTCTATCTATATTGGAGATATCCTTCTTTCTATTCTTTCACAATATTTTCGATCCGTGTCGTTTCAATGTTTTTATAACGAACGCTAGTGTAAAACGTTATTTTTCTTATACGTAAAGCCTTTGTTAGATTAATAAAAGTTTAAGAAACTTTTTATTGTTGGACTGAATAAAGTCTACGATTTTGAAATAGGCATGTGATTAGACTGAGCTATTACACAACTTTAAGATTTGTTTTCTTGTTTGTTCTTCTCATAAAACAACTTATTCGTAAAGGTAAAGCCATTAACCCTTGCTAATATAATCCAGACTTTACCCGAAAAGTTTTAAGGTTACTTATACAGTGCTTAAAATTAGCTCTGTCACTTTTAATCCCATTGGTAAAAGTTAGTTCGTATCATTTAGGCAGCGTTGGTATTTTCTGGATTATATAGATAGATGGCTTTTTATTGATTACCACGACAAATTAGGTAGGATGTAGGACAGAGACCAAGAGCTCATCGTGTCCTAATACGAAGCACGATACCCGGCTCTTTACACAATCTTACTACTTACCTATTATTCCCCTTACTCCTAAAAATATGACAAAAACATTAATTAATCGTTATACTATTGTTGTCTTTTACCAATGGGTGATGAAATTAAATGAAATGTATTTAGAAATGAAACTTATTTATTATGAAATGTTTATATTATGGTCAAATTACATTGTTCTTAATAACTTTGTTATATTTTGAATGTCACATACTGTATCAGACGGATGAGAGACAGTGACAGAGCCTACTTAAAGCAATGTTCAAATTGAGCAACCTGTCTATGTAGGTCTCTGCCTGAAATTATTTCTGCCAATTAGTACAGCCCAAAGTTCGTAATGGGACAAAATATGTACGAAATTGAAGAAAATCCCGAGATAAATTTGAACACGTGTACTTAATGCATGAACTCACCTCGCGGGCGATGTATGAGATTAGAGAGTAGAGAGCAGAGATGGAACTGTTCACAGAAATACGTACTTTTGTACCGCCAAACAGAGGTGCTGTGTGTTTTTTTTGTTTAAAGGGTGTAGTTGCCGGTGAAATAGCAGGTACATGAGGCTTAAAATTATGTAGGTATGCCTCGAGTAGCCGATCTAAGCAACACGATTATGAGATGCTAAAATTTGTGAAAGACTGGTGCCTGATGTGAGTACATATTGTTGATTTTTATTAATATTAATTATACTTACTTGCGCTATGTGTTTTATACATGAATGACATCTTTTATGCTCCATCATCATCATCATCATCATCATTAAACAGATGCACTGCTGGACATAATCTTTGCCACATAAACTAGAGAGGAGATTCCTCAATCTACCTTTTCCTCCTTTTATACCTACTTCTACTTTTATACCTCAACACCATGAATTATCTTTGTATCCGTTACTTTTGTAACTTCCCTAATATATAGATACTAATATATAGATTGCTGAAAACCGAAATAGGCAAGAAAAACTTCTTTAATTTTCAAAAGTATCGTTTCTATACTACAGCTCCTCTTTGGCCGGATAGGATTTATGTGCGACATTTATAATTGCCGCCGCGATGGGGATGCAGCGGGCGCCCGGATAAATCAGACGGACCTACATCCCGACGTACTAGCACTACCTCTACACACGAGTATGTTGTGTACAGTCAACGCCTGAACTTAGATTTGATTAAAAAATCTTTGTTGCCTAAAAATAAAATTATGCTTGACACTAATAATATAATGAATTGATTCAGGCGTGACTTTGCGAAATTCAATTGTTAAATATAAATTAACTGAAACAAATATGTAGTACTGATCTGTGTAAGTTAACCAAATGTAGACTCGTGTGTGTACCCTACAAAGTGCAATAGGGTGTATGAGACACAATAAAAATACCACAAAAAATAAAAAACTTAACAAGATTACGACACGTGTTTCGCCTCTCTACGAAGCATCTTCAGGAAAATTGACTGAAATTAGTACGACTAACACATTGGTTTTTATTAGTCAACCCTGTAACGAATGACGTCACCTCGACGTATTGTCTCGTCGAGCGCTCTGAGCAGATATTAATTTGTTTTTTGACAGCCTTCACCGCTCAGTTGCTAGTAGCTCTGCCTTCTGCGCCGTAGGCCGTGGGTTCGATCCTCACTGAGAACAAATATATGTGTGATAGACATAGATGATTGTTATTATTATCTATTATTTACAAAACAAGTATATTATAGTACCTCAAATTCGAGTTTTTCTTCTTTTTCTATATTGCGACCCCAGGTTCTGTATGGCGCGATAACCTTCATCAACTCCATATAAAACCTTGCCTCGCAAAACACAAAACCAAATACCAAAACCAAGCATTCACAGCAGTACATGAGATTTCGCCACTTTCATTCGAGTACTTTCTTTCAATTTATAACAAACTTATAAGCTACAAGTATATGTATAAGGTTGTTCAGTGAAGGCAAAAACTGAAACAGCGCTACTGCAGCTAAATCTCTTAAAACTTATTCGCGCGCTGAAAAAAATAAGCTTTTTTAACATTTTAAAACGGTTTCAACATTCATTTAACGTCCCGTTTCGTAAACAATTTCCAAAGGTTGAACAAGGCCGTGGCACGGGTCCCTTGTTATTGAAGTGACAGCCTTTACAGTCTACATGATTTTTACAGCGATAGGCGGACTTTATACTGATACTCGATGTAAGACTACTTATAAAAATAGAATACCAAATAGTTTTTTAAACAACGTTCTGGTGGAACAACCAGATGAAGTGTGTACCATCACTTATAACAAAGCATTGCTTCGCAGCAGATAGGAACGTGTCCTACGATGCACTGCCCTGCGTCTATCTACTTGAGACATACAAATGTTAAGCTTCATGTGCCATGAGAGATCTGAAGGGATATCTCACTTGCCGGATTTAGAAAGGATCATACAAAAAACGCTAGGAACTAAGCCGTAAGTGTCTTGCCTGTTCTTCAAGGCTTTGGTCGAGAGGAACTGGCGATAGATTTACCTAGTATATAAGACGTTTCAAAATGATCCTTGTGATTGTACTGAATAAAGACCGTACTGATTTGATTTGATGCCTGGAGATCAAGGTTGTAAGGTTTTTATATTATTATATATATTTTGGGAGATTCTCCTACTAGAAGGAGTAGTCTTGCTCTTCACCTATTTATACATTCTATTCTGTCTTTCAGCGTATACTCAGTTTAACCCCAAAATACCAGACATAAGCCTGTCTCGTGCCGTCTTCTTGCCATTTTCCGATTCTGTCTATGTAATGTTATGCAAATGACCTGTCATTTTGCGCGTAATCCAACTCTTATTGGGTGTAATTTCTTCGTTTCAGAATGGCTTAAAGGCTTGCAATTGGTAAATGACAGAGATAAAACATAAAGCTTACATTTTTGAGGGTTTTATGAAACTTGTGCTAGAATACTAATTGTCGAAGTTCACAAAACTTGCAAAGTAGCATGGAAAATTTTAACGGGGATAGAAAATGCTCTCGTGTCGCGACAAAAGTTTGTAAATGATGCTACGATTTTTTTCGGTAATAAGAAAAAGTTTAAACCATTTGATAAAAGTATGATTAAGCTCCAGATTTCATATCTTCAACGATATCAGTGACACTTTGTTCACTCACGTCCCTATTTACGGGACGCTATATGATTTATTATATCATTAATAGTTGTAGGTAATAAAAAAATATTATAGCCATAAAACTAAAGAACAAATACGTAGGTTTAATATAGTCCCAAAAGTTATTACCCGAGTGGGATTTGAACCCACGACCACGTTGGTTAGCGCGGCCCCGTATCAAGGGGAAGGTCGTGGGTTCAAATCTCACTCGGGTAATAACTTTTGGGACTATATTAAATCTTTGTGATTTTCATTAAGTGTAGGTAAACACTATAAAAACAAATAAAAATTAAATACGTAGGTATCAAATGAACACGCATTATCTGTAGCTAATTATATTTTCAACTGAGATACTGGTGAGTCCTAAGAACACCAGGATACGGAACCCTGGGTTCAAGACGTGGAGTTGTATGTAGAGGCACTTGACCAAGCATGCCTCTGACATCAGCACTGGAAGTAGATAATTAAGAACTCGTACTAATAAGCCAAAGTTCAGCTCGAAGCGGTCGTTTAAACAAAAGCGATTATCTGCCTGCGCCGTCCAGTCTAACTTGAGCTCTGTAATTGGCTACAATCTGAGCTCTTTAATACTCGAACGTTAATTAAAATTGCACACAGAATTTGTGGATTTCTGAGACTTCGACTTGCAGGGTGGGGTTTAGTAGGTCTATAAATCTGTAGTGCTATTCCGTAAACAACAAAATCACGGGGATTTTCACTTAGTGGATCCGCGCTCACTTCGTCTCACTCATGAAAGCATTGCCACTGCCTAAACATTCACGCAAAGGCGCTACTGATGGGTGAATGTAATATAGAATGCCAAATTCAAAACTTGCCTCGGTCACTTGAGTGTTTTTGACAGACTAGCACTTCTGGTACAGAACTTTCCTCGTGTGGCATCCAGAGGAAAGTAGTCAAATCACTTGCTGTCTCTATCTAATTCGATGTAATAGCTGAAATGGCGAGTGATTTGACATCTGATTACGTTTGATCGAGCTTTCAGAAACTGGGCGTAAGTTTCCAATAATTTGAATTAAGTTTCATTCAAACTGATTATTTTTAAGTGTGATTGAACCAGATGCCTCTCGATTCGTCTCATATGACTAAACTGACTGTAGCTCTTTTTATAGTTTTTCAATATGATGTGGCCACATATTTATATCGGAGCATTGAAGCAACTATTTGTTTCGTATTAAATAAATCTAATTGAATCTTTCATACTATCTCTTTTAATTACAAAACCCTATCTACACACTTTTTTACTTATTCAATTCTTTTTACTGCTGGGTGCATGTTTAAAAAGATACAAGCGTATAAACTCTTTAGTAATTATAAAGGCGAATGCACACGCGTGCGGAAGGGCACGCAACGTTACGTCACGCCGTCATGCGGCTCGGCGAGTGGTGCGTGAACCTGTTCTCTAATTTATTGTGTGACTTGAGTGCTAGTGCGTACAGTCCCTTTGAAATAGAAATGTTCATGTGAATTTTACTCAAATTAATTCATTGTAAAACAAAACTAGAACAGGCAAGAACGTCTTAGTAGTTCCAATAGTATGGTCGTTCATATAAAATTTTAATAATATGCGTAATCAAAATTTGGTTCGTCAGTTATCTAAAGCTATTGCTGTATATAGGTATTGATAAACGTTAAAAAAAAGTGTTAATGGAGCTAATGGTACTTTGTTTGGCATATTTTGCAGTAGTTGGTATTCCATATCGGACAGGTTGCAAGCCTATCGCCACTGCTCACTGGCATTACCCACATAATTTTAATGAAGAAAAAATCCATTGGTCACAGCTGGATTTGAACTCACGACCTTACGATCGGAAGGCAGGTATACTTCCATTAGATCCCGGTGCTAATCTCCATTCATTTAATGTATTCAACACGCAGTGCCCCCACGCTACTTTCACACACGTAACGTAACATTATCACTCAATTAGCGCGATTAATAGAACCCAATAGTGTTTTAGCAAAGCTAACATACAAAATATCTAAAATTACTCCCGTGCCTGTGTCAATTATAAGGGCCCCGTGCACACGAGCATGCTTTGCCTCCCACCGAGCCATGCGTGTGTGACTTGGGGCGTATTCACAAATCTGTGAGACTATTCCACAAAAAGACATACAATGGTTTGTATTGACATTTTGCGTTACACTGCAGGGTAACGCAACAATCCGGTCCACAGTCGGATTGTCGCTAAGGCACATACCACGCAGTATAACTCAAACTGACAGAATCTACGTTTTTAAGAGTATTAGAGTTCTTTGTGTGTGGCTCGTCCGGGGTACTACCACGCCAATTTCTGCCGCCAAACAGCGTTGCTACCTTTCAGTTTTTTTTGTAGGGTTACCAGTGAAATTACAGGCAGGGAAACATCAGGTTGGCCATCGCTTGTTCCATCAGCAATTAGTATAAAAAATTAAATCTTTCGTTTATCCTTTTGTAGTAGACCCCGTGTAATTGTGGAAACATTCTGCGTTGTTGATTTACCTGCGCTCGGGTAAAGATGCTTTCATTGTCAAATGCTTTTAGAATGTTTTGTGGAAAAGCTACGGCTCGGTAACTTGGATCCGGGAGAGAGCATGAGTACTTTATATGAAGAATAATCTTCTAGTCAAAAAAATGCTATTCAAAGGAATTTATTTTTATCATATTCTTAACAGATTTAAGAATCACAGAGTTCGGACAGACAGGATCATAAAACCTCATATTAGAGGTTTAGAATTTTTCGATAAAGATTAACTTGTTTAGATATTTCTGGCTAACATTTTTAACATTTTTATTTTTATTAACATCTTACCAGCTAAGCAGATTTCGATGAAACCCGAAACTAGAATGGTTCGTAACTGAGTTACTAGTGACTAGTAACTAGTGAGTTATTTTTCATAAAACACATCCAGTGACGTGCCCTATGTGGCATAGCACTGCGCGTTTTACCCTCTGAGACGTAAAGGTATTATCTCATGTTCCTGTTTGTGCTTCATCCCGCTAAGAAGATTGCGAGAGCTTCCTCAAAATCCATAAATTATTTTTATTTAGCATTTTCCAGTAAGCGTTATACGGCGCAGACATTTATCATATTTGCTGCATAAGCGCGGGATGCACATTACCCACGGCAATGCAAAGTAGAAACAAAATTAAAAGGACCAGTACACACTGAGAATAGTCTGACAGGATTTCAACAAAATCAAAGTCAAAAGGCGTTTTTATTTATTTATTTCCTAAGGGTTTCCAACTGGTGACCAATTCAGATTTGCGATAAGTAAAATCAGAAAGATCATTTTGAAACGTCTTAAAGCTAGGTGAATCTAAATGCCGTTCTACTCGACCAAGCCTAGAAGCAAACATACAACAAACTTAGCGCTTAGTTTTTACCGTTCTTTTGTATTATCATTTGTAAAAAATAATATAATAATGCAAATCTAGTGAGGTGCTAATTTTACTAAACTGCGTAGAATCTAGACGAGCCAAGGTCACATAACTTGCAGACTTAGCAAGTTGAAGTAGCAATAGGAAGGCCATAATCCAAAAGTAAGGAAACAAGCGGCCACCTGATGGAAAGGTTACTCTACCTTATGTATGCTTGCAAAACTAGAGGCATCATTTATGCACCTTGCCGACAATTTTTGAAGAACCCCATACTGTACCTTCCCCTTTAGCCTATGCACCTGAGTCCATGTCATTGTAATACCTATTTACACCTAACAATTATGTATGTACCTCAACCATCTCACAATAAGAAAACCTCAGCAGGGAGAGTATTCCACAACCTTAAAGTGCCATAAAGAAAGTTCCTCTGAAACCGAAACGTCAAACACGCATGTAAACAGCGCTATTGTGTCCAGTATGTATGAGTACTTTAGTTTTTTATAAACATAATTGGACCCAGTGTGCACTCTCCTGCTAAATGGAATGCAGCGGCATGGAAACTTGGCAAATGGCTGCGCATATTTGCCTCACAGATATATTCCCGCTAGTCTAAGTAGTTAGGGCCTGTTCACACACCTATCCACAAAAAAGAGATTAGTTTTTTATGCTGCTGTTTTTTTACGGTGAACGCAAGCAGATATGGCTTGGCTCGTTTGAGCTTTAAAGCTCAGGCGTTGGGCCACATTTAGGCTCAGCTTTGCCTGCTGTACTGGAGACCATGGGTTCGATTCCCACTGAAAACAAACATCTGTGTAATGAACATAGATATTTATTATATTATTATGTCTGGGTGTCTTAATATATGTTACAAAATAAGCAAGTAGGTATTATATGAACTATTTGGTTTCCATAGTACAAGCTTCGCTAAGTTCAGGGCTGGATAGTACTGTGTGGAATGTCCACCATCATTTATTTAATGGTGGGACTTCACATCGCTATTCGGTATTAGCATTTTAATTGTTCTTGTATATGCGTATGCGTCTTGTTCGTGAAAAATAGGCAAATAAAGGGGAATAGGGACACATATTTGGGAAAATACAACGAATACGCAAACACGAATAGTTTACATCGGTATGCTTTAAGTTGATGGACGCGGGGCAGTGCACGGTAAGGCGAGTTCTTATCGTGCGTGACTTACGAAGCAATGCTTTGTTATAGGGGGATGGCTACCACTTTACAGGTGGTTCATCTGTTTGTTCCATCAGCTAGTAATATAAAAAAACCTGTGACATAATAATGGTCTGAGAGTCCAATTTAATAATGCTTTTAGGACGCGGTTCGACTCCCGCGCTTCTGTAGTGCGTCAGGCATGTTCGCCGATGCGCGCACTGACAAGAACACATTGACAACATTTGACGCCATCTGGCGGAAAAAGACGGCATCACTACTGAGCAGAGTGCGCTCGAGCAGCAACAGCATCTTAAAGGAAATTGCAAACAATTATGCGTGTCCCCTGGTGTGGCAGCTCTCCCAGAGGAAGAAATCTGTTTTAATTTTTAAGTACTAACCCCTATACTTAAGTTTTTTACTAACAATATTTTACACAAATTTTACTCGGATATAGATGGCTAACCCCGCAGCCATACCATTCTCACAGCCTAGTCGTCCAAATCCACATAAGGATAATTGCGCACCGCAAACTAGATGAATTCAAGCTTGTAAATACATTTCTAGAATTTCCCTCGCTGTGAAGTTCAACTCTTGTTACGTTGTTGGTTTTTAGCTTTTAACGTGGGAAAGTTTGTTGGAACGATGAATGTTCGTCGTTGCCACTGAGACTTTGGCTTCGGTCTGTGGGTAAAGGTTAACTGGGTTTCAACTTGTTGAGTAATTGATTGTAATTTGTCAATCAAGTTACCAAATAACAATGTTCTTTTCTGATTAGGGATTTTTTATCAGTTAAATTAATCAATTCGGCCTAAACATTATATTGCTGATAAAATAAGCACTGATGTTGAGTGGTAACCAACATCTATGGCAAAATATTGCTGCCCAGGTCACCAGGCATGTTAGGTCCAGTTGTAATGCATGACTATGGGTGATTTCACTGTAGGTTAATATAAAATGCCTAGAATAAAAGTAAATACCTAGGTTCTGGGTTAATATTTTCTATCTAGTAGGAAAGTTTTGAGCAGAGTTTAGTGACGGCAAGCAAAGTTGCGGGCAGGACAGTTAGTTATTTATGTATTCCATTCCTTTGTTATGGATAGGATTCGAAGTTTTCAGTTTTATTGATGAAGCGGCCATTGCCGGCCATAGATCTTTCAGTTTTGAAACTCAAAAAGGTTGGACAGTTTTTGAAATTTTTATTGATTCTTGCTTTAGGTTTATAATATGTATTTCACTTGGATTTTGGTCGATTAGAATTCCTACCTACTAATATATAAATGCGTAAGTACCTAACTATATTTTGATATTTGTGGCTCAATCACACCCTTACCACTGAACCGATTAGGATGATAATTAGAGCAACAATAGTTCAAACAATAGTTAGCTATATATATAGGTAGTAGGCTCAGCTTTGCCTGCTGTGCTGTAGACCATGGGTTCGATCCCCACCGAGAACAAACATTTGATGTGATGAACATAGAATTCTCTGGGTATAATATTATAAGTAGGTATGTATTTACAAAAAAAAAGTATATTATAAGATCTATTTACACAGTTTTACAATAAATGATTCTTATTCTTATTCTTATATAATTAGTATATCAGCTATCTGGTTCCCATATCACAAGCTTTGGCTTAGTTTGGGGCGAGATAGTGCTGTGTGGAATGTCCACTATTTTTTTTAATTTTTTTATTATTATCTCATAATAAATAAATTTTAGCAACAACGTGATCAGTTGCGGGCAGCATTTAAGATATTATAAATAAAAAAACTTGCTGTAATCATAAATTCTTGTTGCATGGAAGGTTTTTTTATGGTTATCTGGAAGATATCGCTTTCAGTGATAAGATGGGCAATATATGGTCTGTACGATGGGAGCATTGTACAATTTATTTTAATATTTTTAAGTATACAGTTCTGATCGGTGTACAATAATAATAGTCATTAATAATAATAATAGTTAGTTATTTCAGACATTGGTTCATATAAAAAAATTGTATTTTCAGTCATTCTTTCAAATTCAGACTTCAAGCTTGTTTGAAGACATAAGCCAGCTGCTTGCTTTAATAACAGTATACAATATACCTATACATAATAACGTTATAAAAAACGCAACAAGCACTAGAAATAACAGGATTCCACAGTGTATTTTCCATTGTTCTTCTCTCAGGGGTTTTCGAAAGTTATTATTGTTTTCGACGATTGTTTTTTACAAATTCGAAGGAGAGTTCATGTTTATGTTCGAGCTCTAGTTTGAATTTACAAGAAGCTGCAGTTTAAATTGTTTGTTCGTCCGATCTTGTAATTGTTAGTGCACAGCTCGAAAATATTTGCTTGTTAGTAAAATGAGCTACGGATTGTATGAGAAAAGTTCTTGTAGTTTGTAAAGATCTAATTTATCTCGTAGATACAGAATGTTGGTTTATTTACCTAGAATTATTTAGATGCCTTTCCCCCTTCTACCCTTGTCTACCTAACGACTATCCCCCGTAGACCTCAGAATTCTTTAGAGACTTTTTTCCCCTACTCGACTCAACATTAGATGTCCATAGCTTGTACTGAACATGGTAGTAAGAGATTACCTTAGGCAATGAAGCTGTTAATAAAATTCATTCCATTTGTCATCAGCCACCTGAATAATTATCATCAGAAGATCTCTTCGTCTTCCGGATCGTGGTCACCTTTGAAGAGTCTAATTTCTATGAGCCCATTGCCACTTTTACTTTGTTCTTGCTGGCACTGTACCATCTTGAATGCAAAGGCACGTTTACTTACGAAAACATCGCGCATTGTCGCCTCGTCTTGAAGAACAGAATGTCGCTAATGAGCAGATAGCTTAGTTCTTGCAAACGAATTTATACCCTCAATATTCGCGCGGAGTTACCAACTTGGTGCAATTGAACCTGACTCCGCTGGTTTCCGAACTGCAGGGTAACGTTTTAGTTTCCTTGGAAGCGGTATCCGCCTTTCTAATGCCGTTTCTCTAAATAATAAACCGAGATGGCAATTGAGATTTTGGACAATTACGAGAAAAATATGATTTTTCAATATACGATTTAAATTAATTATAATTATGTGTATCACTCGCAAGTGACTATGACTGGTAGTATGGCTCGTTTTGTGTTGCTGTTATTTGTCTAGCTTTTTAATTTAATTAAACGAGACAGCCAATCGAGGCAAGAATACGCGGGAAAAATTACACGCTTACAAACGCCATCGCTGGGAAAAACAAGTACAAATTGACGCATACAAAAAGATGGGGACGAATCCCACTCGGCTTAAAATATTTTTTTTGTAACGGTCACCTTTTATCAGAAAAGCAAGGCCTTATAGGGTTGCCGCTTGTTAGTGTTTCGACGTAATCAAATTGACTGGATGGTAGCGTGTTGAACAAATGTTACACAGCAACGGATGCAATGGTTTGTGAGACGACAGACTAAGCAGCTTTTCATAGATAAACGGGAGATGTTGTTAACTTCCTTATTCTTCTTATTTTTTGAGGTCAACAAAACTGACTCGGAACTTATATTTTCTGTGCGATAATAAAGCCTTTCATTGTGCAGGTAAATTAAGATAATAATTTATATGTTTTCTCTGTGCACGAGATCATATTGGCATATTGAAGGGTTGAAGTATTGTTTGTTATTATTAAGTTTTAATGAATATTAAGTATTACATATTGAAAGTATTTAATTTTTACCAAAAATTCAAAGGCTACTTTTGCTTGTAGAGTTCACAAAATCAAGATCTTACACAATTTTAGGACAAATGTATGGGATGAGACGATGCATGCCAATTCTGTTGTTAGTTTATCTTGGTCTATCTTATCAATCTTATCTGTATTGCTTGATTCATCATCGTTTAATAGCTCGTCATATAAAAATATATCCATCCCACTTTATGCGCGTTCAAAACAATAAGAGAAATATTGAAAGACTGTGAAACAGGCCAACTATCCTTATATTTTTAACAGAAAATCTTAAAAGGAGCTTGCCAGAAAGGACAAAAGCTAAAAATTTCCCGCTCATATCACCCATTTTCACAGCACTTCCGCAAAACTACTGTATTATTCTGCACTAAAGTACTGTTTGTAAGTAAACGCTACTATAAACCTTAGTCTTCTGTCTCCTAAATTTATGCACAAAGCCATTCTGTGTAAACACATCCTACGGCGCACCTAAATAATGAAGTTTAGGTAAAATGCAGCGCTTGACGACAGTTGCACACATCCATCTTTGCACAGAAAACTAACTAAATAGTAGGGGATATCCATAAATATCCAGTTACCTGGAAGATATCTCTCTCAGCGATTAGGTTACCCATGGTAACCCGTGGTGAACAATAAAGAGTTAACTATCTCTTTAAAGTTCATCTTGATCGTAAATAACTTGAGAGTCCAGTGTTGGACATAGGCTCACATATTTGGGGAGCCTATGGAGGCAGGCGGATTGGCGACCGCAGTGTTGATACTAACAGGATCAACGGACACAGTCCGGATGTGGTCTGTTGACTTTTGGAGCATTCCCACTCAGAACCTTGGGTTGATTTCGATTTTTCATAAATAATTTTAGTGATTTTATATTTTTCAAAATTTTAAAATGTGCGAGGGAAAGGTACATTAGAAGTTGTTTTCGCCTTACGTAGATTTGTTTTTTTTTAAATAACTTATAGGTAAAAAAATACCGCATTCTCACCTGATGTTATGTGATGATGACGGTGTGGCACGTTCCCTCAGGAGATACCATTTCACTCGTCTCTTGAAAACAACCAAATTATAGGCATTCAAAAATTATAGGATTCGGATAATTATCTGAAGAATAGCTTTACTCAAAGATGTTGAAATAGCATTAACTGTTATTATGATTGGAGGTTTCCTACTTGTCTAACTTGTTATACGGTGGCGCAATGTCGCGGTGTGGCCTCAAGGCGACTGTTTGCGAAGCTCCTTCACATTTCGCGCCGCTGAGAAACTTCCTAATTGCAAGCATTTCTGTGACTTATTGGCTTGTGCTTTTCAGTTGTACCGTTCTGTGGTTTACAGCAACTGAGTGATTGTGCCAAACTAACCAAAGTAACACTCACCCCAGCGATTCTTCAACTTGCTCATTCTGCGAACTATGAATAGTACCTACTACAAGTAGAGAATAATAAAGGTACGACTTGCTGACAAAACAAGCAACCCATCTGAGGTTAAGACGAAGACAAGAGCTAATGTGTTTCGACATGTTGTAAGTTATAAAATCACTAAACCATTTTGTGTGCAATCACATTGTACACAGTTTAGTAAAAATTTCATTTTGATCGATACATGTTTTCCATGTTTTTACATGTTTAGTGATTTTATATCTTTCAACATGTCGAAACGTGCGAGCGAGAGTCACATTAGCACTTGTCTTCCTTAAGTGGTAACCATCACCTAAAACAAAGTATTACCGCGAAAGTCACGCTCGAAATTAACGTGCCCTACGATACACTACCATGCATCTATCACCTTGAGGCATACAGATGTTAAGCCTAATGTACCTGTAATTTCACTGGCACCCACCCTTCAAACCGAAACAGCAACGCTGCTTGCTGGCAGAAACAGGCATGGTGGATTGGTGGTAGTCCTTCCCCGAACGAGCCCTTCAAAGAGTTCTTTTTCTCTTTTAAGAGTAGTAGAGCTCTTTGTGAAGGGCTCGTCCGGGGAAGTACTACCACCACGCCTTTTTCTGCCGCCAAGCAGCAACGCTGTGTTTCGGTTTGAAGAGTGTGGTTGCCGGTGTAATTACAGGCACATGAGGCTTAACATTTGTATGCCTCAAGTTGATGGACGCAGAGCAGTGCATCGTAGGGCACGTTCCTATCGTGCGTGACTTACGAGGCAATGCTTTGTTATAGGTGATGGTTACCACTTAACATCAGGTGGGCCATTATAAATTTGATTATGTTTACCTTTTTCTGTATGCCTACGCCTCACTAAACTTCAATAATATATTATATTATAACATTGTAAAAGGATCATACAAAAGAACTGTAGGAACCAAGACGTAAGTTTGTTGCCTGTTCTTCTAGGCTTTGGTCGCGTGGAACTGGCACCTAGAGTCACCTAGCTTTAAGACGTTTTAAAGTGATCCTTGTGATTTTATTGAATAAATACATTTTGACTTTGACTTTGACTTTGACATCTGCTTGTTCCATTAGCTAATAGTATAAAAAAAAAAAACATAAAAAAATAACTTTCGTCGCTGATTGTAAACAGATTTTGATTTCTGGTTCTCATTAATAAGGATAAACCAGCCATACGAAATGTTTAAAATCAAAATGCTAAATTACCTAAATAATAGTTATTATCAAAACAATCCGCGATAGTTTTGTTTAGCTGCTGATAATAATCATCAATTATTGTAACACCAAACGTTCATTGTTCTAATGAATAAATTATTACTAATTACCTATTGACTTTGTTTTGACAAATTATTGTTGGGGTACGCATGAAGTAAATAATACTAGCGTGTAGAAATGAAACTCACAGTATACAGTGATACAATACATGTAGCACCTACGTTTATTTTTGTCAAGCTAAATCACAAATGTATGTTATATACAAGCAAAATAGGGTTCTCCTTTTATTTTAATTTTGATATATGAATACTATTGCTAACAGCTATCACTTTGGCCTGGGAGAGACTGCCTGAATATTTCCGGCTTAACATTCCAAACAGAAAATGCATATCGGTTTGGGAATCTAGAACAAACTAAGCTTTTATCATCTTAAAAAAAAAAAAAAAAAAAAAAAAGTAGATAATAATAGCGTGTAGGGTTAAGCTCGCCTTTGTACATGACTATCATATCTTTTTTGTGTAAATCATTTGTGAATAAATAATAAAAAAACCCATAAAAAATAAGTACACAAAGTAGGAAAAAGTCAGTTTAAATGGTTTCAAAATTTATCTGGAAGAGATCGTTTTTGAGCGATAATAGAGTACATTTTATTAGTTTGTAAGGTGTACGATAAAGAATTTTAATTGATTCAAAGAACTGGCAATAATAAAAGAGATTCACTTCTATACCCTACAATTTTTAACAGTTATGAAAATTACTGTTTAATTAGTGAATGGTTCACGCTTTGTTAAATTGCGAATTCTATTGTTTTGTTTTATGTAAATAGAACAATGGTTAGATTTACATGTGATAAAGTGTTTTGGCTCCCGTGTTTTAGGACGCATAATTTATTTTTGCACAAATTTGGGATGCTGAGCTTTGTTAGGCTTAGGCTGAACTGCTTCAGAGTAGAAGGGGTAGAGGGTAGGATTTTGCAAGGAGCTTTTGGATGGTGTTATAGCTCATAGAGGAACGACGATACACCTCACGTAGCAAATTGAGATAGAAGACCTATAGCAAGAAACTGTCCTACTGTTTCTTACCGGTACCTTAAGACCTGTTTTAATTAATTTTCGTACTTCAACGGCTTTATTGACCGGAAAATTTCTTTAGATTAAAATTATATTTTTGCCTTGTGGGTTTTATCTCTACGGAGAATGATGAGTATGTTTGTAATATTATAAGTTTGTATTTACAAAAAGTATATAAGTATTGTATCAGCTATTTGGTTCCTATAAAAGTTTTATTTAGTTTTGAAGCTAGATAGTGCTGTGTGGAAAGCCCATCATTATTTTATCTTTATATTTATTTAGCTATCACTGCCGGCATGTACCGAATGATTGGACGTGCTTCTGATTACTATTGGACGTAGACTCCATTCCATCCTTCCAGCCATGTCATAAATCACAGTTTTATTCAAAAGCGTCGAGACCATCCATCCAATATCTAAGTAGGAAAAATCTGAGGAGCTCCCTCCATCGTGTAGCATCCCATCTCCATCTTTGAACCTCTTTAATAAATAAAATATTCAACAAACACGTTTTCCGTCCTCGTCACGTCCCACCACGCTTCCATGCCCATGTCATAATGAAGGCAGTAATTCAATAGGATAGAAGTGAAACTTGTAAATAATTCAATAAAAAATCGCTACCGAACTACCTTGTTCTTAGTCAATGTGAATGATTATTCTTTCTTCTCAAGATATCAGAGCGGTTTAATATCGTGCCTGAGGGATCAAAGTCATGAAGCTATTTTTCATTCAATGTTCCACCAGGATTTATATTTTGTAGAATGTTTTATTATTTATTATTCAAAAAGTTGTGGTCTGAGTCAAAGTCACTGGAGATTTGATAAAACCACTCATTAAGTCACAGGCGATAATTTAGTTCAGGCGGTTGCTATTTAGTGCTTAGAAGTAATTATGTGGGAATTTCAGTTCTATTGCCAAGTATAAACTGAATAGTCTCGTCAGTAAACGTCATCGACATGAAGCGAATGCGCTGTGAAATGTGCGAGCGACGTCGCGGTGGAACAAGTAGTGCCTCAACTTTACCAATATGCTGAGCGTAGGGGTGTGTGAATGCATTTGTAATTGACCAGCAAGTTAATGAAAAGCTGTGCGCACATAGCGCAAGTCCTCGGTTGGCAGGCTGTGAGGCAATCCGATTGGCATACAAAACAAATTGTAGGAACCAAGCCGTAAGTTTTTCACCTGTTCTTTTATGCTTGGTCACTAGCTAGCGTTGAACTGAGGTTAAGGTTATAGTGATCCTTGTGATCTTATACTTCTATGGCTACTTTAGAGTAAGGATAGAGTAACAGCGCTACTCAGATATAAGTATTTTTATTTTTGCTTTTAACAAAGTAACCACCATTTAGCATAAGGACAGGAAGATGATGCTTTAGACAAAGTCTAACGACGATTTTTTTTTATCTGACTGTTATTGTAACCAAGCAATTGTAAAATCCACCCTTTGTATGAGTGGGTGGTTCCTGGGTGAAGGAAGATGGTTGCCTGTATAAAAATACATATACGAGCGCAATACTATTACGACTTTACTAAGATATAAATATATTTTTTTACTTTTAACAAAGTCTATACGAAAATATTATATTTTTATCCGACAGATAATGTTACTAGGGAGTGGTAAAAGTTATTCTTAGTAAAAGTGGGTGGTTCTCGGTTCACTGAAAGTGGTTAAACCCCGTCTGTATAAAAATAAAATACACCTAAACACAATAAAAAAACGGATATTAAACAACGCAATACTAAGCACGTTTGGGCAGCACATTCATATGTTACGCAATCCTGTTCCGGGTCAGTGGCTGGCCAACTGTTTTGTTAATCCAGATTACTGACATCCCATATGACGTCACGCGGATTCATTCCCAAATATCAATATAGACCGGGGTTTGGGGTTTAATAATAAATCGATAGTTTGCAGCATTTTGCAATTTGGAGTGCGGGGAATGGGAATTTTAAATAGGATTTAGAACTGGGTGGAATGGAAATAGGTTTAAGAGGTTTCTTTTAAATAGAATTCTGAACGGGATCTTGGTATAAGAAGAAAGAACATAATATTTAAAAGTAATGTACCATCCGTTGTATTATTGAATCGTTATGGAAGTGCTTGAAAGAAGACTCTGACACTTGATTTAGGTTCTGCAACACCTGTTTTAAGAAACATTAATTTTTGAACAGAAAAACTCATTGGTGTACGACTGTAAACTCGAGCTTTAGGATCGGAAGGTGGGGTCGCTACCACTACCACCCACGACCACTAGTGCTCTCGCTACTGAGCACGGTCTTTTCGGATATTATCATCCAGTATTTGCCTTTTTTTGTTATACCTACGCTTCACTAAATTCAATTGACACCATACTGGAGCTTCAATATTGTATTATAATACATTGAAACAAGGATCATACAAAAGAGTGGTAGAAACCAAGCTGTAAGTTTGTTGCCTGTTCTTCTAGGCTTTGGTCGTGTGAAACTGGCACCTAGAGTCACCTAGCTTTAAGACGTTTCAAAGTGATCCTTGTGATTTTATTGAATAAAACCTTTTGACTTTGACTTTGTCATGTGACGACGATCCCTGATCATCATCTTCCCTCTCTCTCCTTGTTGGCGGGTGTGAATTATGTGCTTAGTAAGTACTAAGTAAGAGCTTTGTCTCTATCGCACACTTTTCCGATAGACTTCATCTTCATAGCACCTAGATAAGAGTCCAAACATGAATATGTTTAAAAATTCAGAAGCCTATCCAAGCGACCGTGATACACAATGCCGATATAGAAAACCGGAGACCTAACATAAGATAGAACAGTCGAAAATTAATTGGATAATCATGTAATGCATAGATGAACTAGCAGAGGTCATGACCTTCATAGGCAGTTGAGTTTTGACCCCATCCCTCAGACAAACCTCAAACTTTTGGCCTGTTTGTATGCAGTTCCTTACAGCTGTATGGTGAAGGTCATCGCCATAGTTTCAGCAGTATAACGTCCAGAACTCAGGCTGTGATAAGGCATGTTTTGTGTTTATTTATATTATGTATTTTTAGAACTTCCTATTTACCCACACAGACAACCTTCATTTTTCTTGGCTTCTCTCTATCCAAAAGATAAGAGAAAGAGAAGAGGAGAAAGAAAAGACCGCCCATTTTTCATTATTAGTTCTTATTTACCTGTGTATTTTTTTCTTTATTTTGTAAGGTGTACAATAAAGAATTTTCATTAATTAAAAAAAATATACAAATATTGGTGGACTTTCCACACAGCACTATCTAGCCCCAAACTAAGCCAAAGCTTGTAATATGGGAACTAGATAGCTGATATAATACATATATTTGTACTTTTTTTTTGTTAATTCATACTTATAATATTATATACCTGTGTGGAAAGTCCACCAATATTTATTATTTGTTTATTTACATTGTTTGTTTCAAACATAAACCCTGTTAACGAATAACAATATTCCACTTTTTACACGAGTAAAAAGCCTTATTACGAGTATCTATCTAGTCGAGCCATTCGATGTTGTATCAGCTCTGTGCCATAGAGAACGCTGTTCACTCATAAATATGCGAACTCGGGCCCCGGGCTCCGAATAAAGCCAAAGCGTTCACGCTCGAAGAATTTTCACTTATGCACTATGCATTTTACGGCGGCCTTACGAAGTTGACATTCATATCCTGGGGATACTTGATTTGGGTCAATTCGATACAAATGAATGAGAAATCGATCGACATTCAAACTTCACACGTTTTTTTAGCACTTGAGACATGTTTTAGAACTTTTTAGGTTCTATGTCATGCCGGTTTCCTGGCGATATTATCCTTCACTGTTTGAAAGTATGCGGGTCCACTACCACTAGACCACAAGCACACAAGCGGTAACAGAAAACATCTTAAGGAAACCATCCAGGCTTTTCTAGTAGCGGGCTTGGGCTTACAACTTGTCATTTCGATTGGCACCACACTGGAGCTTCTATATTGTATTATATTACATTGTAACAAGGATCATACAAAAGAACGGTAAGAACCAAGCCGTAAGTTTGTTGCCTGTTCTTCTTGGGCTTTGGTCGCGTGGAACTGGCACCTAGAGTCACCTAGCTTTAAGACATTTCAAAGTGAATCTTGAATTGGTACCTACTTGGCATAATAAGTTCTATTGGGATATCTTCCGTAATGATTAAGGTCGTGAAACTGTTTATTTTTTATAATTTCACCCAAATAAATTATGTTTTTGAGTAAAATTCAGAAACATTGTAAGCATTTACAATTGCCAAATAAGAAAATTCACTGTACACGTAAAACTAGTTAACAATGTACCATTGAGCACAGTACTAGTGAAATACAACCTCGTATTTGCCATCGAGCGAGGCCTTCCGTTCTGGATGGTCGGTATCCGGTTTCGAGCACTCACGGGAAATGGGTGAAGTCTTTCTTACAGATGTTTGTAACGAAATAAAACCTACGGCAAATTACGATTTCTTGTTTTCACCACACATTTCCGAGTTTAGATGTATACGATGCATATTGCGTCAGTTAAAAATCAGCGCCCACGTTTTTTTATTAAAGTTAAAAATGTTATGGTGAAGCTTTTCTAATATAATTAAACAGAAAACGCATCACGATTTTTATTCGGCACGGTAGGTACCCTCTCAGATCTTAGAATCAATTACCATCTTATCAACCAAGCCAGAGGTAGGTACTATAATTGATCGAGTGAGCGAAGCGAACGAAGTAAATAAGTGTATGTATGTTTGTCTGGCCATAACTTTCGAACCGTTGATCCGATCTGCATGAAATTTGATAAGACGACAGCTTGTACTTGAGAAATTTACTGGTAAGTATATGAGTAAAATCGGATGAAGGGTTTTTAAGATATGGGGTTTTTTAAGGGGGCAAAAATAAAAAAAGTGACTTAAAAAAATCAAATTACATGTCATACGAAAGGGCTTTGTTTGGACATTCCAAAACAATTTTTACTTTTTTTCTGGGACGCTCGGTTTTTGAGATACAACAAAAAGGTTAAATTAAGATAACCAGCGACCCAAGAGCTCCCATCTCTAAGAGTTTCGTTGGCATCAAGGTTTTTCTACTGGTCGTCCAGTTCCTTTGATTTTTCTTATTTTTTTTTCATGAAATAAATTAAGGAAGTACTCAGTTGTCATAAAATGGTGACAACGACCAGGTCTGATGATGGAGCCAAGGTCTGTTCAACGGAACTCTTCAATAAATAGGCCAATAGAGTTGAAACTTGGTTACCGTACCAAGTTAGTAGGCGGTAGTCAGAAAAGTCCAAACATAATGTTTGGACTTGCCTTTAACTACCACCTACTCAAAGTTTTGGTGCGTTTGTCGGGTCGCATCACGAGATCTCAGTTGACTGAGACTGAGATGAGTATGAAATAAAATTAATAGTAATAAAAATGTTGAAAGCAGTGTCCCGAAAATAATATACATGTTGTTGAGAGAAACACTTTCTGACGACCAGGCATGCGTTTTGTTTCAGATACCAGTATTGAGTGTACTGCTAAGGGAAAACATCGTAAGGAAATCAGCAACATAATTTTTAAAACATGTGTCAAGCGCTCAAAAGGAGCCTCTTTAAGGCGCACTTAAAAAACGCACCAGTAGTAATTCCTTTGTAGCGATCGTAGCAGGTAGATCGTTGCGAAACGCGGCGCTATTCGCGAGAGACACAGCTGCTGTAGCTGATTGCTTAACAAGTGCATATGCAATAACAAGTCGATGAGTCTGTTTGTGGTCACCATTTGAGAACCTTATTTCCCAGCGAGGGTAAGAAATGGCCTAGCAAACCACGACCTTAGCCCTTCCTTCCATTATTCAGCTTCGTTAAAGTAAGCGTGTTTTTCTGTCTACTCGAAGAAAAAATGAGGAATAGTTGACCGATGAGACGACAAAGAAACATCAGCCGCCTCATTAGCTAATTGGATGGAGTAATGGAAGCATCTATCACGTCAATGTTAGGTCGACTAGTCTGACAAACTTGTTCAGTGTAATTTGTAAGTGGTGATTGATCGATGGTACTTTTTACAATGTCTTTTCTCTCGGTCATATAACAAGCTGATTTTTTCTTAATAAGGAAAGTGGTAGAACAAGAGGCTGGCCAGTGGCCATCTTGATATTGAGCGGTTACCACTACCCATACAAATTGCATTACCTCACAGTGCACGCCCTCTAAGGACGTGCCCTATTTGGCATCATGTACATCTATATCAATCCGAGGCGTAAAGGTGTTAAGTCTCATGCGTAACTGCCCTACAGACTTTTTTTCTTTCTAACACTACTTGCTGATGTAACAAGCAGATGGCCCACCTGATGTTAAGTGGTAACCATCATCTATAACAAAGCATTACTTCGCAAGTAATGCGCTATATGAACGTGCCTTACACTTCCTGCGTTTATTAAATTTAGGCATACAGATGTTAAGACTGATGTGCCTGTATTTTCATCTGCAACCACACCCTTCAAACCGAAACACAGCAACGCTACTTGACGGCAGGAACAGACATGACTACCGTAATTTTAAATGAATCTAGCTGAACGTTATTTCTTCGAGCGTAACAATAGTTCGGAAAATAGTCGAACTATTTACCTGAACTATGAAAAGGACAAGAAACTTTCGCTTCAAACAGAGCAAGTACGATTCCTAGCTTAAAAAATGGATCAGCCCTTAAGCTCGTAACCCTTTGAAATTCACCCTCAGGGTAGGTTTAGATAGAAACTTGCTCAAAGGGATAAACGACGACCAAGTTTCGAAACTTCCCTGAAAGTAATGAAGAAATTCTCTTTTAAGTAAATTGTTTGGGCGCGTTTCATCGATGAAATCACTAAAATATCAGTTGTAATATAAGTTTATATTAGTATGTGTAAAAAAAGGTGTTTTTTTTCCTTTTTACATTGTCTCGCGAGGAATTTTCCGAATGCACATGGTAGGTGAAGTTTAAGGCGAAGACAAGAGCTAATGTGACTCTCGCTCGCACGTTTTGACATGTTGAAAGATATAAAATCACTAAACCCATTTTCGAAAAATCGCAATCAACCATTTTGTGTGCAATCACATTGCACACAGTTTAGTAAAAATTTCATTTTGATCGATACATGTTTTCCTACTCTAAAGTGTGCTTTTCTAGTTTTCGTACATAATCAAACTTTTAAGTAGGAAAACTTGTATCAATCAAAATGATTTTTTTACTAAACTGTGTGCAATGTGATTGCACACAAAATGGTTGATTGCGATTTTTCGAAAATGAGTTTATTGATTTTATATCTTTCAACATGTCGAAACGTGCGAGCGAGAAGTTGGTTGATAGTTGTCAGCCCCTTAACTTGTATTATATTCGTCTTCGCTCAATTGTGGCTCCTGTCTGTCATTTTGACAAACAATCTTAACAGTGTCTTAATTCAATTTATTTTATATCAGACTTAGTCCATAGGTTAGTAACATTTGAACTTACAAATAGTGTTAACTATTTAACTAATAAGGTGCAGCTGCATCCAATAATAATTGGTGGGACAGTCCCACCACCTCTCAGACAATTAATATCAGCCAATTTTTTTAACTGAAGACAATAATTAAATATTTTAAGCGAAACGAGCAGGAAAACTTTAGAGGGCAGCTTCCTAACCGCCAATCAAAAAAGGTGATCGGAATCAAAGCTACGATGATATTTTTTTGCAATATAGGCACATCCTGAAGTTTCATAGCAAGATTAGTTGAAATCAGTTGATTACAATTCCTATTTTAAGTTTTAAAGAAATTAAATACTCAAAATCAAAACGTTCTTTATTCAGTACAATCACAAGGATCTCTTTGAAACGTTTATATACTAGGTGAATATACCACCAGTTCCTCGCGACCAAAGCCTAGAAGAACAGGCAAGAAACTTACGGCTTGGTTCCTAGCGTTTTGTTTTGTATGATTAGGATTTATGGTACTTATTATTTAAGTTTTTGTAATCAGTTAGTTCAGTTCTTTTTTGTCATCAGATCTGAGATTTTATAGTAAGCTTTTGTAAAAAGTTTTCTTTGTATTATGTTTTTGAATTTGCTAATCGACAACTGATAATATCTCCACTGCTATGACTGTAAATCATCATAAATGTTTTGATTCCCTTACCATTTCGTGTCCGCGGTGAGGCTCAGGTCTATGTACGCCAGCTTTATAATTCCCTCCAGTTGAACCTTTTCTATCGCCTCCGGTTCCTTTCCGCATCTCTCGTCCGTGAAAGCTGGACACTGAAATAATTTTATCGTATCGATGCGAGATTTTATCGTATAGATGCGAGATTTTATCGTCGCAGAGTCGATACACGACATATCGCTCAGCTTACCGAATGCATTGAACCGACGCCGTTGCTATTTGCATAGATATTGTAGCGGAATCCTATCTTCGTGTAGTTTGTAGGACTGTAATTTATTTTGGTAAAATTCTGATTGGCCAGAGTATTGTGGAATCATTTATAGATTGCCAACAAAATATACAACAAATTACAACGCATTCTACAGGGTTATGGTAAAAATTATATCAGTTGCTTCTTCCATTATAGGCAACCACAGGCATGCCCTATATAATTAACCCCAGGCACGGTAGATATTCAACCTTTATACTAACGTAACAACGAACCAATTATACAAACTCCAGAATCTTAAAGGTCTAAGGCCTGGTTTTTTTTTTGTAGGTAAGTGCCAAAATAATGTAATATTCTAGAGTAAAGTAAGTTTTTTACTTTACTTTACTTTTAATGTAATATTCGGATGTACCTCCTACGGTAATACGCTCAAAACCGGCCATGCAGAAATGATGTTTTTGGTCAAAAATGTATGTAACACTTTCAGTACTCTCAAACAGTGAAGGAAAACATTATGTGAAAAGTAGCATGTCGTAGAACCTAAAAAGCTCTATAACTAGTGTAACAAAGGATCATTTTTGAGGCGCACCTAAAATGCTTTCACCACAATATTTCGAAAGAACTAGTGACACGACAGTAAGAAGAAGAAGCAAAAGCTACTGTTTCTTAAATAGGAAGCCTGTATGGACATCGGAATCCACAACGATAACAATAACACCGTTGATTCTGTTCCTGCAAACGAATAGATTTACACTGCAGTCGAGTTATGATACCTACGAGGTACTGTCATACTCGTTAGTCCAAACAGAAAACACAAATCACGTCTTTTTCTGCCGCCAACCAGCGTTGCTGTGTTTCGGTTTGAAGTTTGCCGATGTAATTACAGGCACATGAGGCATAACACTTGCATGCCTCAAGTTAATAGACGCAGGGCAGTGCATCGTAGGGTACGTTCCTATCGTGCGTGACTTACGAGGCAATGCTTTGTTATAGGTGATGGTTACCGCTTTACATCAGGTGGGCCATCTGCTTGTTCCATCAGCTAGTGATATAAAAAAAAAACTTGCCGTTCACCGAATAGTACTACAGCTTTTTGTGAAGGGCTCCTCTGGGGTAGGTTGTAGTTGCCGGTGACATGTTACACTTTGCATATGAATTCTTATTTTCAGTGCCTGTTTCACGATCTCTGAGTTTTCGTCACATAAAATTCCCTGCTTTTGCAGTAGATTACCCCTTTTGCAGTAGGTTGCAGTAGGTTAACCTGTAGGTTCCATTTGCAAAAGTAAGTAGCAAATAAAAACAAAGTCAAAATCTTTTTAATTCACACTTTGACTACCATTCGTTTGAATTATGTCCAATAGGCTGCCCACCTTCAATTCTGGTCGTGACTGTACCGTTGTCTTGAAATTGTCCAAGCGTGAATCTGGTTTGCAATTTATGTCTCGATTGGCGTCGGATCTTGGAAATAGGACTGAGTATTGGACTGTCTAATAGAGAAGATAAATCGATTGGCCTATTTTAGTAGCGGCTTACGCTGGCCGCGCTGTAATAAATAAATATAAAATAAATATTGGAGGACTTTCCACACAGCACTATCTAGCCCCAAAGCTTATAATATGGGAACCAGACAGCTGATATAATAGATATATACTTTTTTTTTTAAATACATACTTATAATATTATATAACACCCAGACGGAGAACAAACATCTATGTTCACCACACAAATGTTTGTTCTCAGAGCTACTACCAACTGATCTGTGAAGGCGGTCAAACTATAATAGAACATAATGTTATATTATATTGTAACAAATATCTTATGAACGGTAGGAACCCAAGCAGTAAGTTTGTCGCCTGTTCTTCTAACCTTGGTCGCGTGGAACTGGCACCTAGATTCACCTAGCTTTGAAACGTTTTAAAGTGATCCTTGTGATTCAACTGAGTACCTTTTGACGTTAACTTTCACTTTGTCTATGAGATAAATTCAGATTTGCGGATTTGTTTAAAATAGTAATATTTATTTATGACGCAGACATTTCACACAGCGCTAGTTAGCCCCAAACTAAGCAAAGCTTGTAAAAGTTATTACGAGCTTCGTTGTTTTGACGTGTCAATGCTATAGTTTTAACCCATTTTAGAGGCAATCTGATCCCCTGACACGGAACTTTGAGTGGGGTTGATGCGACCTACAAACACACCCCCATTTATATTTTGAAAGTGTTTTTGCGTCAGTTTTGGGTTGCTTTATTTGATTAAATTTTATTATCTTAAAACCAGCTGAAGTTTTTTCTTATAAAAGTTTGGTTTGGTTAAGGCCGATGATGTTCAAGAAACCGATGACATTGATAAGATAGCGGACAGCCGTTGGACACACAACGTAAATCTAGAAGTGGATATTTAATAAAAAAAAAATTTTGGTCGAATCACTAACATCGCTAGTTACTGTTAGTGTTTTTTTTATTTTTTTTTATTCTCGTAGCTGATGGAACAAACAGATGGCCCACCTGATGTTAAGTGGTAACCATCACCTATAACAAAGCATTGCCTCGTAAGTTACGCACGACAGGAACGTGCCCTACGATGCACTGCCCTGCGTCCATCAACTTGAGGCATACAGATGTTAAGCCTCATGTGCCTGTTATTACACCGCCAACCATACTTTTAAAACCGAAACACAGCAACGCTGCTTGGCGGCAGAAAAAGGCGGTAGCAAAAGGTGGTAGCACTTCCCCGGACAAGCCCTTCACAAAGAGTTGTACTACTCTTAAAAAAAATTGTTTCAATCAAAAAAGTTAATGTATGTAAGGATCGTAGCAAGTGGAAATCCGTGGTCTCTGCCTACCCCTACGGGAAACAGGCGTGGTTTTCAAGTCAAGTCAAGTCAAAATGTATTTATTCAATAAAATCACAAGGATCACTTTGAAACGTCTTAAAGCTAGGTGACTCTAGGTGCCAGTTCCTCGCGACCAAAGCCTAGAAGAACAGGCAACAAACTTACGGCTTGGTTCCTACCGTTCTTTTGTATGATCCTTTTACAATGTAATAATATAATATATTATTGAAGTTTAGTGAGGCGTAGGCATACAGAAAAAGGTAAACATAATCAAATTTATAAGACAGCACACGCTACGCCTCAAACTAATAATACCTAATGCATAAATACAATCTATTAAATCAGAGAAAAATAAAAAAAAACACACAATAGTAGGTACAGTACAGACATTGCAGACATGTTAGCTGCCGATGGGCAGAGCGACCGGGACATCGGGCCACGCATTTTTATCAACAATATAGCTATCTAAAGTATAATAAGCTTTCCTTATTAGATTATTCTTAATGTACACTTTAAATTTTCTAATAGGAAGCCCAGTGGCACTTTCTGGAAGTTTATTATAGAAGCGAATACCGTTCCCCATAAACGAGCCATTTACCTTTTGAAGCCGAAATTTAGGTATACATAATTTGTTTTTATTTCTAGTGTTAACGTTATGTGCATCACTCTTTTTCTTAAAGCTATCTATGTGTTTATGAGTGTATAATAGATTTTCATAAATATACTGTGAAATGACTGTGAGAATATTAATTTCTTTAAATCGCTCCCTTAATGAGTCACGTGGTTTCATTTTATAAATGGCACGTATCGCTCGTTTTTGAAGTACAAATATACTTTGTATATCAGCAGCTTTCCCCCAGAGCAAAATACCATAAGACATTACACTATGGAAGTAGCTAAAATATACTAGTCTAGCTGTAGCTTCATCTGTAAGCCATCTTATTGTGCGAACTGCGTATGCAGCCGATTGACTGCGACCAGCAAGTGATTTGATGTGTGGACCCCACTGCAATTTTGCATCAATATTAAGTCCTAAAAAAATAGTAGAATTGACAAGGGTAAGTGATTCACCATTTAATTCAATATTGGTTGGTCGTTGAACCACATTTGGCAAAGTAAATTTAATGCATTTCGTTTTCCCAGCATTGAGCAAAAGATTATTAACAGTAAACCAGTTAAGTACTTGCGACAGAGATGCATTAACGTCATCGAAGTTAGTCTTCAATCTGTCGACTTTAAAAATTAAAGAGGTATCGTCAGCAAATAGAACTATTTCACATAAATCTTTTACAAAAGGTGGAAGGTCATTTACGTAAACTAGAAATAAGAAAGGACCCAATATCGAACCCTGAGGCACCCCTATATCAATGACCGATCCAGAAGACCTCTCACCGCCAACATCAACTTTTTGGATTCTATTGGTTAAGTAAGACTGTATAAGATCAATAGCCCGGTTTAGGATGCCGTAGTGTTTAAGTTTAGATAATAAAGTGGCATGACTTACACAGTCAAAAGCTTTGGACAGATCGCAGAATACCCCGATCGCATCTTGTGAGTGTTCCCAAGCATCATATATGTGCTTCAGGAGCGTCGAGCCGGCATCAGTCGTTGATCGACCTTTAGTAAATCCAAATTGATGACCATGAAGTATGCCGTTGACGTTAAAATGTGATATTAACTGATTAAGAACAACTTTTTCAAAAATTTTACTTAACGTAGGTAGTACCGAAATAGGCCTGTAGTTGGCAGGATCTTGTTCATTTCCAGACTTGTACAGGGGAATGAGTTTACTGTGTTTCATTAAATCAGGGAAAACGCCCTCATCAACACATCTATAAAAAAAAATGTATTTTATGTATGTATGTAAAAAAGTTAAAATACCTACATTTTTGCCTGAAATAGCTATAATTTAATTTAGTTCTAGTTGTTTTAGAACAAAATGCACCAAAATTAATTCGTTTTCCTTCAATCTAATTCAAATTTCCATAAGACAAACTCAAAAAACTGGGTTTATTATATCGCAAAAAGTGAAAAAACACTTTTGAAGCCAACCGAGACGATCTCATCAAGAAAAAAGTCAGCCAAAAATCAAGCGATAAAAACTAAGTAAGCAAAAAATTGCACGAAAATTCCGAGCCGTGAACAATTTGTTGTAGGATTAGGCTCAACACGAAAAACAAGAATTTTTGATCACAGACTAAAATTTGTCAAACAAACAAACACCGTAGATTTGTCTGGAATTTGGTAAATTCTTAAAAAAATACGCAACGTGTGTCATTGCATGTTACTACTGTTCAAATAGTTGTTTTCTTAGTTAGTTAAAAACTGAAACAGCTTCACGTCTATGATCCCTAGGCACGGTAGATATCCTCTCAGATTTTTTAGTACCAAGAACTGACTCCAGATTATTTGAGGACGTCTAAGGGGGGGTTTTCATTATATTTGCAGTACATTTTGCAGTAGTTGGTATTCCATACGTGACAGATTGCAAGCCCATCGCCGCTGTTAGTTAGTTACGATAATAATATCTTTTAAAAATGCTTTATTTTACTGAAACCTAAACAGTTTTGTGGCTGTTTAATCAAGCCAATATTTGGCAAAACGTTGAAATAATACAATAATAACTAAATATTTTCGGATACTCAGGTACACTTCTTGTATTTCGTTTTACGAGCCCAAAGAAACGGTCATTCGAAATAAAACGCGGGAAAACTAGACGTTATTGGAGTGAGGTTGTCCTTTTAAGACCTTCTCAAAGGTGAAATTGAGGTTTTACTTGCAACAAAAAAGGTATTCTAGCGATATACCTTTGAAAACCTTATGTTCTTAAGAACATGGTGATAATAGTGACTTAATAAAATAGGAATACAGCCCAACAATAACTTATATCTTATTAAAAAAAACAGCTTCATGACTTTGATCCCCAGGCACGGTAGTGGGATATCTACCGTGCCTGGGGATTCTCAGATTAATAAATAAATATTGGTGGAAATAGGCTCCGAACTATGCAAAGCTCAGACTCAGTTACCTGATATAATACTTTTTTTTTTAATACATGCTTGTGCATGCTTTTTTTTAAATACTATATCACATCCAGAGAGAAAAAAAACATCCATATTACCTCACAAATATTTGTTCTCGGTGCGGATCGAACCCACGATCTCCAGAGCAGAAAGCAGAGCTACTAATACTACTTTTGCAGAGCTACTAGTTTTTTGTGTTTAGGTATGTCAAATAAATGTATTTCCTTTCTTTCTTTTACTACCAACTGGGCTGTGGGAGCTTAGAATTAGCAAGCATAGGCTATTTATTTTTATAGCTTTGACTGATTCGCTAGCAAAACAAAAACATCCTTACTAGTGCTAACCTCTCTTTTCCATAAAGTCTCTTATTTTTAGTTCAGCCCCGATTTATTAAGAACATTCTGAGGCGAAGTTGTGAAAACTAATTTAGTTCGAGACTGGTTTTATCTAGTGTTAAACAAGAAGATTAAGTTTTAACGATCTGTTTTAGTGCTCAGTATTAAAAAGGACTCGTAGATTACAAACAAACAAAAGACTAGTGCATTGTGTACAAATAGTTGTATTGTAAAAGGATTTAAGGCTTAGTAAAGAGGATGAACCCCTCTTTACTAAGCCTTAACTAACTTACTTTTAATAAAATATTGAAAATTGAGTTTCAAAATATTTAATCTCCGTATTAACTGATGCATGAACTCGTGGATTACCACGGGTTTTCTATCAATGTTAAATATAATAAACAACTTATGCAAATATGTAATTTAGAATATTCACAAGAAATATTTACTTTTCTCTTTTATTATATATATTGCCTCAAACAGTGACCGACGGGCTTACAACGTGTGGGATACCAACAACTGCAAAATGCAGGTATGTTCCAGATGTGCCTATTTTAGACGTACCTTTAACTACCCTTTAGGACTTGAGAGACTTGAAGACTTGATCAAAGAATCTCGAGTAAAAAAATATCTACTTGTGGATTAAAGTCAAGAAGCTGTTTTTTTATTATTCAATTGTTTAATTCATCCTCTTAATGAGAGTTTAACCAACAGAGTTCTACAGAGTTGGACCAAACTTGGCCAATATGGACAACTGTGTTCAGTAATTGGGTTTCCCAATTTCGCCCGATTTGCAAATTGGTCTAGTTACATCGCTGTGATTTCGCCTTTTTTTGCTGTTCTTTGCTCATTCGCTTAAGTAAACAGATTTTCGGAATTAAAAGTCTTTAGTGTTTTTGGCAGACGTTGTGAAAGCAACGCATTTACGCTTTTAGGCATAGCTTTGTTAAATGTTGATTGTTTTAGTACGAGCATATTAAACGATTTACAATTTTGATTGTATGTTTTATAAGTAAAAAAGAAAAGCATTAGGGGGTTTTAAACCCTACAAACCCCTAAAACTTTACTAAACATACTGAAAATAACTGTTCATAGTTGTTTTATTTATATTTATTCCGCCTTCAAGTACATACGTAAGTTGCCCAAGTACCATTGTTTTCGACTACAAAATGGCCGCGCTAAATCATGACTTGCCCTTAGCCCTGTCAGTGACAGTGACAAAGATATTTCAGCGTTCGACTTTCATAGTTGTAATGTATTAGGGTCATTTGTAAGGGGAGTGGCCTCAAGGGCCCTATGAATCAAGAGGCCAGTGGGCCAGTACTTACAAGACTCTTGTGTTTTTATTTCATGGGGTACTTTAGTACCCAACTGTCTATTGAGGGTTGTAAGATATGGAATTTTGTGCCACAATTCGACCAGCTTGTTGAGGTGCAAGAAGCGCAGGTTCAATTCTCGTGGTAGGGCAATTTACTTGCATGCAGATCATGCAATATTTCAAAGTCGTGCATGATAAAAATCTAGTTTAAATATCTGCACCATCATAATCATCATCGTCATCCTGATGAAGTCCAATGCTGGACATAGGCCTCCCTTAAACATTTCCAGGAAGAACGATTCTGATTCCTCTCCATCCACCGATTTCCCGTGATCCTTACAACGTCTATGTTCCATTGGACTTGTGATAGCCATTTGCGAAATGTTCTACGTTTCGCATCAATAGGCTCAGTGGTTTGGCCGTAATTCGTTCATTCAGCCAAAAACATCCTTCCATCATAATTTGAATCTGTATATTATTAGTAGAAAAGGAAAGAAAGAGGGTATGTGCCAAATGTAAGGTACCTCTGACTACCCCCCATCCTCAAAGAATCAGGAGTTCGTACTTGGTACTAAGAGATCTGAAGATAAATTTACCGAGCCTTTTTCAGTTTCAGGAAAGAAAGTAGGATAGGATTGATGTGTTGAGTGCGCCTGGGAATTACAGTTTCAGTGCAAACTAGCCATTTTTAAACACAAAGACCTCGCTGTATTATGTTCTCCACAGCACTGAATAGCTTCTGTAAAATACATTGTAACCTTTTTACGATTTAATTCCATACGTTCGTGAATTTACGGCGCTCATAAGATTCAATGAATTCTTGAAAGTAAATTATTTATTCAGTTCATTCGGTTATAAATTTGTAGGGTTTTATTTGTAAAATGAATTGGATGAGGCGCAAGTAAATCTTGCTTGTGTAGTGACCTTATAAGATTTATAAACTATAAGTGAATCTAGGCGGTCGATTCTCGTGTATTCGTCTTCTTCTTGTCGTGTCACTACTTGTTTCAAAATAGTGTGGTGAAAGGATTTTAATCGTGTTTCAAGAGGCTCCTTTTCTAGCACTATTCTCTATTCTATTCTCACTATTCACTATTCTTCTATTCTATTCTCGTGTAAATATTTAATCTATGGTTTAGTCGTAAACCTGGTGACAGAAGAACAGAAGGACAAACAAACACCGCAGTAAGACAATGTGTTCCGATGACTTATACCATTCACCATATAAACCGAAATACAGCAACGCTGTTTGGTGATACAAATAAGCTTGGTCTATTTTTTTCATGATATCGTCATCTATCTGATCAATAGCTAAACTAACGTAAAATCGTTAAAATACCTAGAATATTTTAAAATAATGCATTTTATTGCTTAGTCTGCAGCCTATATTACTTATACGTCATAGATAATTCTACATTATCTATACTTATAATATTATAAAGAGGAAAGATTTGTATGTTTGTAACTCAAAAATACTGGTCTGATTTTAAAAATTCTTTCACCATTAGAATGCTACATTATCCTTGAGTAACATAGGCTATAATTAAATGTTTAAAAAAGAACCGTGCGAAGCCGGGACAGGCCGCTAGTAATATATATGACACCCAGACAGAGAACAACTCTCCATGACCATAACACAAATGTCTGTTCTCTGTGGGGATCGAACCTATGGCCTACAGCGTAGAAGGCAGAGCTACAACCAACTGAGCTGTGAGTGCCGTCGACAATATAGTGTCTGACGCACACATACTCATAACAATTCAACTAGAGTAAAAACAGGTACTACAGGTACTTAGCACAAATGATGCTCTTTCCGTCTCACTTATTCCCTTTTAAAAGTCTCTCATAAAAGTTAATTAAAAATTCATTTTTCCGGTCTCATTCTAGGATTTTTATTTGCATTGTAGAAGACACTTTGATGAAGGAGTTTGAAAAGCTATAAATGTACAAACGGTTGTTTCTTTGTAAAGCTAATAATAATAAGAACAACTGACAAAAATTATGATCTCTATTGGCATGGTGGACGACTGTTAAATTGTCATGGAGCAAGTTGGACTCCCGTGCCTGGATAATTTTTGCATGAACTGTAAATATTTGTATAGCTATGCTAAATGTATTTTCTGATTCTGACAACACAAAATTGCATAATTCTGGGGATCAGTTATAATTTCGCTCGAATTAAGGCGTAAACTACAGCTAGCTACACACTACTGTCTTATTTTGAGAAACAAAGTCAATAATCCAACCATACTAAGCATGATGCCAATATATGTCCCTAACAACTATGTGCGTTGCGGCCACCGACAACATCAACTATTCGCTTGCCACACACCACGAACTCACCACGCAAATAACGCGCCAACTATAAGAGCACTTACTCTTATAAACACATTTATGTCGATATATTTAATGCCAAAATTTATGTTATCTGTGATTGTTTAACTATATTTTTAAGTTTAAAATTAAGATAGTGAGCATTTTGGTCTGCACACTGTAAGCCTACTATCATTTATGTAATAAATAAATAAAATAAAATAATATCACTTGATTATGGACGAAAGACGCTACAACACAGGTTCTCCTTGGGTGGGAGCTAGCTTACTGGCGCATTTGGTTTTTGTACCCTACTTGTTATACTTAAATTAAGTACCTTTTTATCAGCATTTTTTTAGTTCAATTTCTACATGTGAAACATGTCACTGGGTTGTGATAATGGCATTCACAATAATAATATTAATTATGCTAATTTGTTTTCATTGCATGAATTTTATCAGCTTAGCATATTACATTATCTGTGGAACTCTGCAAAATGATAAACTAAGTTTCGTATTAACATTTCGAGTTGTACTCCACAATGTGTGTGGCGATCACAGAACACGTACATACAAGTAAGACAGCTCTCAGAGCTCAGTTGGTAGCAGCTCTGCCTCCTGCGTCGTAGGCCGTGGGTTCGAACGCCACCGAGCACAAACATTTGTGTCATTGTTCTCTGTCTGGTTGTATTATATGTATATTGTAGGTATATATTTACATTAAACACTTGGGCAGGAAACTTGGCTAGGCGGGAAGACGGTAGATGGACAAAGACAGTAACTGAGTGGTGGCAACGCGAGAGTCATAGACTACGAGTCAGACCAACGGCTAAGTTTTGATGATATCGTTAGACCCGTGGGAGCCAAATGGATTCAGTTGGCGCAGGACCGGAAAGAGTGGCGTACTAAGGAGGATGTACCCAGCAGAGGGTGAATGTAAGCTGGATGGATGGATTTACATTGAAAAGTATTTAAGTATTATATTAGCTATGGTTCCCACATAACTAAGTTTTGCTTAGTTCGGGGGTAGATAGTGGTGTACGGAATGCCCACAAATATTTATATACCTCTCTGTATTCTGTGGCGGCAACGATGCTCGACTGTAGAGCGTGTGGTCACGTGGCCACACTGTGTAACCCAAAAAGTCAACACGAAACTTCGTTTATAGTTTGCAGAGTAGACCCCTGCTCCTACTGTGAACTATATGAACGCGAATCCTGTCCTACATAAATCCTTAGAATTAGATAAGCGTATATATACAAGGTGTTCCGTAAGTTGTGTATATAAACTTCAGGGGGCTAAAGTACCCATCAATATGAACAAGTTTTTCTAAGGAACCAACACTGTGAACGCCAAAAAAAAACAGCTGTTTCATACAAAAGTTCAATACCTGCCAGGCTAAAATGTATGAAACAGCTGTTTTTTTTTTCGCGTTCACAGTGTTGGTTCCTTAGAAAAAGTTGTTCATATTGATGAGTACTTTAGCCCCCTGAAGTTTATATACACAACTTATGGAACACCTTGTATACTAAAGATAAGATAAGCGTATATATATATAATAGTTCATAGTAGGAGCAGTAAGTACAGTGTTCATTTTTTTTGAAAGGTCCGATGTTTGGATGTTTGTGGCTCCATCTCGGCCTAACCATGTAACCGATTGTGGTGAAATTTAGAACGAATATAGTTCGTAGCCTGTTTAGCATATAGGTTTCCTTTGATCTCGACAAATTACCGAGCGTGGATAAATAATGAATAAACCTATTAAAGGAAAAATGCCTTACATATCGATGTGTTGTGTGAAGAATGTGGTTGCCGGTGAAATAACAGGCACATAAGGCTTAACATCTGCAACTCTCAAGTTGATGGAAGTAGGGCAGTATATCAAGCACGTTCCTATCATGCGTAACTTACTTGTTAAGTGGTAACCATCACCATATAACAAGGCAATGCTTTGTTATAGGTGATGGTTACCACTTAACAGGTAAACCAAGTGCTTGTTTCAAGCTCCATCAAGCTGTATAAAAAAAAAAAAACTTTACGCGAGCAAAGCCGCGAGCCGCAGCTATATTAGATAGTTATGTATTGCTATGCTAACTTGTTGTTGCTTCATTAATGTGATCAGTTCAGCGTGGTATATCACAGCATCAGCGCCTGCTGCCGGAACAATACTTATTTTTTCTCATTCCGAGCCCGACTTTTTGCTTCCCGCATTATAATTGGTCTTTGCGATGGAAATCTGGAACAAAGACAAAAGAAACGCCATAAAATACCCGGTTTTCGAACTCGTTATCCTGTGATTTCAACTTTCACGGATTTCAACAAGAAAAATAAATTTCTGTTGACTGTTTTGTAAAGTAGGATGTACATAATTTTTCGTTTGAGTAATCAACTTTGAGTTTGTTGTTGATACCCGCTATATCTTTAAGCTTATTAGGTTGTATTTTTATTTGTAAAAATATATCAATTTTCGCAAAATAAACTACCAAAAAATGTTTTTTCTAAGATCTCTTTTTTCTGTCCGAATTCATTCGCTGCTTAATTTATCATAAAATAATAGAAAGAAAAAAGAAAGAAAGAAAGAAAATACATTTATTTGACATACCTACATACAAAAAATAAAATAAAATAAAATAAAAAATAAAACAGAACGGACAGGTATAGACAAACAGATGCCTAACTACCAACTAAAAAAACATATAACAATAAAAAAGAAAATACATTAAAAGTTGGTCATAGCCAGTCCCGTTCCGTTGCAATGGTATGCCAAAAAGGCCCAGACTCAGCTTCAGCTTTAATAGGACAAAACCAGGTCTTCCAAATTTTGTCTAGGCAACGCATAACCCTAGGGCTGGTGAGTATCTGTCTCAGCGCATCAGCATTGCCATTCAGCGTGGAAATGCAGCCTGTGTATTGGGTTCGCTTCCGATTGGCACTGATCAGTTGAGCTATCTCTAGATCGTTTGCAACGGTCTGTAGATAGCTCAACTGTTTCATATGTATTTTGCACTTTTTTTTATATTTGTATTGATTATAATTTTCTTTGTAAATAAATGGTTCTCTATTATTAAACAAAATGGAACAAAATAAATACTGGTACTTACATATTTCTACGAAATAAAAGTCATCTTAATTGTAAATCTCTTTCCTCTTTGCTTAATTTCATTAAATATATATATATATACAAACAGCTGATGGAACAAGCAGATGGCCCACCTGTTAAGTTAATCACCTATAACAAAGCATTGCCTCGTAAGTTACGCTCGATAGGAATGTACCCTACTGTGCACTACCCTACGTCCATCATTAGGCCATCAGTGCTAATAATATAATTTGACTGTTAAGTATTACATACTTGTCTCAACTCTTGATGATCTTCGCTCTATTCCCGGCGGCGGTGGAGACATAACTTTAGTTCCGTAGCATGCTCCAATCATAAACTGATCATAACCACTTCCCCCGTCCTGCGCTGAATGCAAATACCTTTCACTTAGCTGAGTAATGGCTCAGATAAGTAGCCTCTGACTTGGCACATTTGGTTCGGTATCAGTCGACCGATGTTCTACATGACCAGCTAACGCGGAGCCCTCTACGCGTTCGGAAGATACTCAGTTGCAGCTCAACGGATGATTTTCTGCGACCAGTTTACCTTCAGCCCTCTGCTCCTTTGGAAGGTTTTGAGTTGTAGTTCAAGATTGGTTGGTGCCGGGAGAGATGTTGGGAATTATGGTGGAGCATTTGTCAAAGTCCATGCAACGTCTCGCGTATGCAGAGCATGGGAGCAGCGATCGGTTTTTAAGGTCTTGTCTTGTTGCAGTTGATTGATGGTCTGAAGCAGCTTGCTGGTCGTTTTCAAGCGATGCACTTTGTTTTATTTCTAGGTAATATTTTTCCATTTTATAGTTCTGGGTTAGGTTGGTTTTTATAAAACACAAACAGCCAACTATAGCATTTAAAAATAGTAATAATTATTGTAAAAATAATCCAAGGGTGAATTTACACGAGTACCTACAATTTTCTGGTGTCATCAACACTGCTTAGTCTGGTTGATTTGTTACACCACGCCATGATAAAATCGTGCCGTGAAAATCTATTGTGACATTAATATTAATAAGCCCTAAATGTCAAATTCTGACATTCATTTGTTACCTACCTGTGCCTTAGTTTCCTGAAGGTTTCCTGTCTGTTCCTGACAGCTGGCACATTACTCTCAGATGATATTTTTAATCTCAGGAACACGATCTTCGTGGAATACATTAATTTATCTACCAACCATGACGCTTGTAGAAGCCGAGTGAATACAAAATTAGATGCCAAATCTCGCCACCTGCATGAACCGAAACTGGGCTTTAAGCATACGTGATTCGGGTCAATATCCTGTGGCAGTTGTTGTATCTGGAACAGACTCATCATCGTTAAAACCTAATCGTGTACAGGACCTCATTATGCAAGATGGGCTAGTCCATTAGACAGTCACCGCGTCGTAACAAGTATTTTTCATTGTTTAGATAGCCAGCAATTTGTCGATGTTTCTAGAACATTTGCTGTCATTTTAGCACTGGTGCTATTGAAGCTAAGGTGCTAACGTGCAAAATATAAAAATTGATTGCAAAGGATTAAAATAATAAAGGTTTAAAAGGTTTTTTATTTGAAAAGGTTTTATTCCCCGGGGGCTCAATTCGAAACGATGATTTCAAAACGTCAGAGGTAGTGTTGTACAAGTGACCTCGCCTTCTAATTGCAAGGTTCTGGGTTCGAAGCACCAATGGATTTTTCTCTTCCAAAAATATACGTGCGAAATATCAGTGCTCTTAATCGGTGAATGAAACATCGCGAGGAAACCAACGACTGGATTTGAACCCACGATCTTACGATTATAAGGCGTCACTCCTTTTTGTTAGTGGGTCATCAGAGCTCAGATTTCATTGGCGAATATTTGATAATAGCGACGATAATTCTAAACCAGTGCTAAGACACGTATTGCAAATTGCTACCTCCGCTGTCTTAAAGGATACAGGATAAGAACTGAAGAACTTAAGCTTCACGAACTTAAACTAAGAGCGCTTTTAAGTTTACACTTTATTTTCAACCTTTGAACGAGTTAATAGGTAAACCCAGGTACTCTCAGTTAGAAGGTAGTATTCTTTATTGATTGTAGTTTCTGAAATAATGTGCATCTAAATAGATGCTCACCTAAAATAAATAAAAACAATATCTCATAGATCTCTTACACAATAACTTATAAACACATTATTTCAGAAACATCATTAGTCCACATTTTGCAGATTTCAAGTTTTTTTGTCTATGCATGAAAACGCAACGGTTCTGACGCATAATGACCAATAATTCAGAATTCTCATATTGACCAAACACATAAACGCGAAATGTCCAATTCTCAGAATGACCAATACGCATAATGACATATTAAGCCAAATTCCAATACGCAGAATGACGCATACGCCAAACGACTAAAACGCATTATGAGCAATGAATAATACGCATTTTGACCCACAGTTTTGACCAATACTTAGACAAATTTCTGTAATTTTTTTGTAAATTTCTGTCAAATTTTATATTCGTCATTTTGTCATTTTCATGACACCGACCGCCTTAACGTTTTCAACATAAACAATTGATTCGTTTTCTGGCATTTTGGGAAACAACATAGCTTTTTCATTTTAATTGTTTTTCTTGTGTTATTTTGAGTTGTGTTGTGTAATTTCGGTGGTATTTTAACCAACATTACTTGAGGTCTTAGCACAAAGTGTAAGCATTTGGAATGAAAATGTATTATGTGATATCCTGATTTGACCAAAAATGTTTCCAATGTTTTGAAGAAAACCGCCACCATTTTCTTCAAAACAAATGACGGCCGACTTGACTAAAAAGTATTTATTCAATACAAACCACTTGACACTGGCAAGATTGTCTGTCGAATGACAGACAGGAGCCATAAATGGAGAGAAGAAGAACAACATAAACAATTCGCAAAAGCATGTGGCATCGATAGCGCGATCTGTAGCATAAAATTATATCCGACCAGCCGATCCGATCTTATTGATAATAACACCCAGACAGAGAACAAACCATGTTCATCACACAAAATGTTTGTTCATAAACTTTCAAGTGACCAGTACTTACGTATGTTGTGGAAAAAGTACCAATTACCTAGGTAATCAACAAACAATCAATCTACAAGTGTGTCATTTCGCGAATGTTTCATTGTGCATATTGGTCAATATACGGATAGGTCATTTCGCGTATGCGTCGTTCCGAGCTTAGGTCCAAATGCTTATGTGTTAATATGCGTTTTCGTCATAAAGCGAATATTTTTTTTCAATCATTGGTCATTATGCGTCAGAGAACCAACGCAACTACATTGATATCTGCAAAGTGTGGACTAATATTGTTTCTGAAATAATGTGTTCAATTATATATTATTGTTACTAGGATCATACAAAAGAACGACAGGAACCAAGTCGTAAGTTTGTTGCATGACTTGGTCGCGTGGAACTGGTACCCAGATTCACCTAGCTTTAAGACGTTTCAAAGTGATCCTTGTAATTCAATTGAAGACATACCTTTCGTCTTTTGACATAATAGTATACCTACAAACAAGTTCAACCACAGAGTGTTCTGCCTTGTGACTCAGCTTCTCTGAAAGCAATTTTGAAAAGTCCTTCTTTTACAGCCCCCGTATTTCAGAGCCTTTACCGTTATTAAGTCAGCCGTTATCGTTCCATCTCTTTGTGACGTCCTCGGTTATCTAGCCCCTGTGCTGTGTTTGCGTATTCTGATTTTCAATTTTCGAGAGAATATTTTGTTGGAGTTTGTAAAGTGAAAGAAAAATGGTATTTTTAATATGTCGTCAACTTTGTGGTGTATGTTTGTGTGTCGTTAGAAGTGAAAAATAATTATGTGTACAATGCCAGTACCTTTAAATGGTGAAGGATAACATCTTGAGGTAACCGGCATGTCGTGGAATCGTGGAACCTAAAGTTCTATAACATGTGTCAAGTGCTCAAAGGAAAGGAAAATGAGCCTTTTGAGGCGCACTTAAAATCCTTTCACCACACTGTTTCGAAAGATAAATCTTAGTTAACTACGAGTACACTTCTAAGGCTTCGTCGTTTGGTACTGGCACCTAGATTCACCTAGCTTTAGGATGTTTCAAAGTGATCCTACTCATCATATTTGCATTCTATTATTTCTCTCAACAAATTCTTATACTTTCTCATAAATATTATGCTCTTTTCATAACTAGAGTAAATAAATACGAGAGAAACCGATCGCAATAATAATGCGAGTCGTAACAAAGGCGCATAACTCAGACAATAATTCATTTTACGAGTGGATTTTGGTCCAATCGAATAAGAAAATGATACCTAATTTATAGTTCACATAATAACTTTCAGACGCCAGCGGGGTATTCATATTTAAACATAGGAAATAAGGGGTCTGTCTGACCATTTGTTCATGGATTATCGTAGTTTTATTATAGCACTGAAATATTTTGCACATTAAAAGTGGGTTCGACACGGTGGTATTATCACAGAGTAAATAAATATTTAATGGACTAAATATTTATGGATAATTGACACAGCACTGTCTAGCCCCAAACCAAGCAAAGCTTGTACTACAGGAACAAAATACGAAACAAAATATGTATGTGTATGAAATGTGATATCGGTATTCCTGTAGCTGTCCATTTTGTATTTTGTGACTATATATTAATTTTGTGACTATGTATATAATACTCTTTTTTTTAATACTAAAAGTATTAATAATTATGTTTTTTTTTATACCATTAGCTTTTAATGTATATTAATAGCATATCAGAGTAATGATATACGTCAGTGTTAAAATATTGATGTGCAATATTTATGACAAGTCTAAAATAGAGACGGAATTATTTAATACTTACCTTATGGCCTCTACTAGTATGGTTAATCCAACCCTAGCCTTAATTCGGCTAAAGAGGTGGCTATAAGTAATGAGTCAAATTTATATAAAAAAATAGAGGACATCGGGTGGCTGAACTAGCAACTACCACCCGTCACGCAAAAAGGGCCCACCAGCGGCCTACCTGAGGAAACCAGTCCGCTCACCAAGTAATAAAGGTTCTCGAATGGCTATCACGAAGTGGAAGACGAAGCGCGAGACACTTTCCTACCCGATGGACCGACGACATCGTAAGGGAAGACAACGAAAAAAATCAGTACCTATTGAGATACCTACTGTCGAGTGATTTTTTTATACAACTTGCTTATGTAACAAGCAGATGACCCACTTAGCTTGAGGCTTAGATGTTAAGCTTCATGTGCGTTTATTTCACTGGCAAACACACTCTACAAACAAAACACGGCAAGGCTGCGCGGCGGCAGAAACAGCCATGGTGGCAGTACTTCCCAGGACGAGCCCTTCACAAAGAGCTTTACTACTCTTAAAGCGCCTACCTACATCATTTTTTTTCTCAACACAGTAAAAGCCAATGGCGATCGCTAGGCCCCAATAGAGGCATTGTAGAGAGAATTTTAAAATACGGCAGTAAGAGCCATCGAAACTTTTTCACCGTTTATTCGCCAGACTGCCGCGCGGCTGTCGAAAACGGAACATTTTATGTGGCATTTTTTTGACTTTAAGCCAAAAGCTTTTAAGTAAATCAAATAAAAACTTTTTATGGCAGGTTAACATCCATTAGAGAAATGGAATCTATGTGAGTAACTACACATAATGACTAGTCGGTTAACCACTAGTCTATTTTTAGTATCGATGCTACAAAGAGTGAAAGAATATAACTATTGACCAGCTAATATGACCAGAATGATAAAGAAAACTTGTTTGTCTTGGTAATATGGAAACATGGCGCCAATACAACGCCTATATGAAAGAAAACGATGTACGTACGGATTAATTAAACTATACTTATAACTGCTAGCAAAAATAAATGACCAATAACGTTGATTGTTTGCATTAAACTGGGTACCACCATTGGTAAATTCATTATATTTACATACCTGATTTATGTAAATAAATGTGTGGATAAATATGATATTTTTACGGTACGGTATTTATTAACCACATGGAAACCACAGGGCTACATGAACACAGCTCAACGCGGTCATTCTTATTACTTCCAATTGTGGATGCATTATAATATATTTACCTCTATATACCTATGCATTATTTAGTGAGGTGGGTATAAATTACCTACTTTTTATTGTCCTACCTCATTAAAAAAACTTGATGTAAAAACATGTAAAACAAGTAAAATGTACGAAAGAGATGTAAAATGTACGAAAAAGGTGCCCAAGTCTGTCACTTTACGGTACCCTTGTATCAAATCAAATCAAAAAACTACGTTATTGTATAATTCCATACTGCGTTTTGGTTCACAGCAGCAGCCGCGTTTAGACATCGTCGCCTGCTGGAGTGCGATACTATTCGATCGCTGTTCAAACAAATACAGAGCCTTTTGTTTCTTTCATTTCCTGAATCGTTTTCCATGAAAAGTAGGTTAGGTTTCAGTAGGATTGACTGAAATAACCGAATTATTCAAAGGGTGTTTGTGATATTGGCGGGGAGTTGGAAACTATGTGTGCTGTTAGATAAGAATCGAAGACCATTTTTTTTGTATGTTCGTAGTTAGTAGTACTCTTTGTGAAGGGCTCGTCTGGCGTACTGGAAAAGTGTTCTATAGTTGTAGCATTTATGGCACCAAACAGTGTCAATGTCTTTTGATTTGAAGGGTGTGGATGCTAAGGAAATTACAGGCACATGAGGCTAAACATCTATATGCCTCAAGTTGATGGACGCAACGGCTAAGGATGTTGTATTTCTTATTTATTCAAAACTTTCGCACAAATATTTTTTTTTATGCATCTAGCTGATGGAACAAACAGATGGCTTTTATGAAAACTGAATACCTTCTCAATTTATATCAAGAAAAAGAAATAAGAAAAAGAAAAGGAACTGCGCGACCAGTAGAGAAACCTTGATATCAACAAAATTCCTAGAGATGGGAGCTCTTGGATCGTTGGTTATGTCAATTTAACTTTTTTGTTGTATCACAAAAGCCGAGCGTCCTAGAAAAAAAGTAAAAATGTTTTTGGAATGTCCATTTTATGTAACTTTTTTTTATTTTTGCCCCCTTAAAAAGCCCATATCTCAATAACCCGTCATCCGATTTAACTCATATACCAGTTAATTTCTCAATTACAAGCTATCGACTTATCAAATTTCATGCAGATCGGATCAACGGTTCGAAAGTTATGGCCAGACAAACATACGTACATACATACATAAAATTCCAAATCGCCCAAGTTGAAACTAAGATCTTCGTTCGCTTAGCTCACTCGATCAATAATATTAGTTCAAAGCTTAGTTTAGGTATTACATAGACAACTGTTATACGGTTGTCTGGAAGAGATCGCTGCTCTAAGACCGTCGATTGTTGGATGAACACACTTTTACTTTTGTAACCCAATCATACCGTCCTCAACAAAGTTCTTATTTATTATTATTATAAGATTTTATTATAATTTCTACTTCTGCTTTCAAATTCATGATTTATCAGTCGAGTTAGAAATGTTAGTCTAATTTATACAAACTTTTGCACAAACCTAGCGGTACTAGGAAAACATAAGGGTGTAAATTCAAAGAACATTCCAAGTTGGTTTTTGTGTATCTTTTCAGTCCAATCCAACAGAGTGTGCATCTGAAAGTGTCCAAACACCCGCCCGAGTTTTGCGCACATTTTACATGACACAATCACTTCACTTCGCTCGTATCAGCAAATTGACTTTAAAAATAAAGAGAGACTTTAGCACAAGTACCATTTAAAAATGAGTCCATCGAATGTTACAACCGAATTTGAAAAAAACAGTACCAAGAATATATAGAAATATCTTCATGACTTCAGTCTTCAGGCACTCTAAGCTCAACAAACATTTTATTCATATAAATATACAAGAATAAATTAAGAATTTATTATTTGCTGATTTCACCATGCTCTGTTAGATTAACCAAGGATTAAAAAACCGTTAAGTATGTCAAAATGTACGCGTTTGAACTCTAAGGTTAGATTTAACGGCCTGTTAATCCTTTATTAGTAAGTAACTAACAGAGCTTGGTGAAATCAGCTCTAAGTCAAGAAACGTGCTAGTGGACAAATTTTTAGAAATGGAATGAAATGTATTTATTCGCACGAAGTATGGTCATAAATAACATTTGATCTAAGTAATTATAATATCCTAAAAATTTAAGTCCGAGCGTAGCTTACTATTACTAGCGTATCCGGTCGCACTTCTCTGCATTCTTATCAGCTGCACCACAAGTTTTCAATGTATGACGTATATACTCGATAGCTATTCAAGTACGCCCTCACCGGTGCTAACCCCGACCGACTCGTTAGGTTAATGCATACGAAAATGAGTTTCGTAAAGTTAAATAACGAACGTGGATTTTATATCACGGCGAGTAATCATACTCGTTAACAAATTAAAAAGCCGCCAGTACATACTTGCACGTCGATGCATGTTATTGAACTTTCACACTGGCGGTGTAGTGGTAGCGGCCCCGCGTTCCGTTCGTTTCAAAGTGGTTCTTGTAATTGTACTGAATAAAGACCTTTAATTTTTATTTTATGATTTATTGCTGTGGTAAATAGGGTTGTAATATTTCACATACAGTGGTAGTACATCATATGAGCTGTTCCTTAAAGGCACTGCAAATAGGAGGCAGGCATACCAAGGCAATACTTTTTTTCTTATTTTCTTGCAACTTTTTTTATTATTATCTTGTAAGTGAGTTCTTAGATACAAGGGTAACAGTGATACTCTATTTATCGAACATATACCTCTTTGATCTTCAGGTAAGATTTCATCTGACGTTTCCAAGAAGGCCTTACTGTGGTTTATTTCAAAAGTAACTTCAGTAGCGATAGTTTAATTAAACTAACCCAATCTCTGTCGGTTGACTCCGAAAACTCTAATTTCAAGGTCCTATAAATCTGTAAACGTATTAATATGAAACCACCCGGTGCTGCGTTATTACGCCTCGCGTTTACGGGGGAACCTGGCGGTAATTATAATTACCATTTTAATAACTTACCGGGACTTGTACCAGCCGTTAGAGCTCGGTTCACTTGGGTGACAGTTAAATGTTAAGAATCTGGCGGAGTTCTGTCTGAATGAAAGAGCATTGGATCATCATCATTTTCTTCCCTTATCCCACTTAATGTAAGGTCGGTACAACAGATGTTTTGCTCTATCAGCCGTCATCTCAGCAGTCAAAGTCATGTCATCTCTCACACAGTCCATTTATCTTTGGCCTCCCTCTACTCGTATATCCATCTACATTCAGATCTAGCACTCCCTTCCCTTCGCATAACATGCCCATATCATAATAAAATAAAAATAAAAAGGCCGTTTATTTCCTTACATTTAAGTACATGCATAGGTAACTAAAATATATATAAATAGTATTTTCTTATAATCTATATTTATATCTATATTTTTCTTATAATTATATGGCATATTGTAGTTATGTATGTTTGTATTGGTAGATGTCTATTTGATGTAAGGGTGAAGACCCCCCCCCTCTCTCTTTGGGTGAAGGCCTCCTCCATATCATTGTGGTCCTTATAGTCCATCTTTTGTCAGTGTAGCATGATAAGTGACCTGCCTACTGCCATTTCATTTTAAGGGCTTGCGTGACTGCGCCCATATCATGCTCACCTATTATTATGCTAACCTTTGAAAGAGCATAGGCTGCCATTGAAAATCTTAGTAGCACTGCCTTCTGCACTGCAGGTTATGGGTTCGATCCCCACCGAAAACAAACAATTGTGTAATTAATAATGTTGTTTGTTCTCTGTCTGCGTGTTATGTAAGTATACATTTACAAAAAAAAATGTATAAAAGTATTATATCAAGCATCTGGTTCCCATATTATAAGCTTTGCTTAATTTAAAGTTAGATAGTGCTGAGTGGAAAGTCTACCAATATTTTTTATTTTATTATTTAGCTGCCTACAACATTATTAAAACCTATTGTTTATTTTAATATCGGGAGATCTATATCTAGATTCTAGACTTTTTCGGCCTGATGATGATGATGGATCTAAGTCAGTTAAGCTCCTAGCATAAGCCTTATATAGTGTGGCTTTGCATATTCGATTCGGGGTAAGTACCTGTGTGTTTAATTTATGAGAACTGAGTAGGAGACAGTAGTCCATTAATTTAATTCTGAACCTGAATTTACATGATAGAATAATAGGTATTTCTTAGGCTTGCATCCTGTCACTTATGGAAAACTAACTACTGCAAAATGTGGTATTTGCCAGATGTAATATTTGGACGTACCTTTGACTTTCGACCCCTTTAGTCTACCTCGAAGAATCTTGAATTGGTACTAAGATATTTTATTTTTTTATTTATTTATGAACAAAATCCACAGCTCATAAGATACAATGTAAGTACTAAGGTTTCTAATATACGGCCAATAACGGATTTACATTTTTAGAACAAAAACTGTAGGTAACAAAAATCGACGACAGTTATTAAGTAGGTACCCCACAATAAAAACGACATAATTAGATGACAACTAAACAAAAACAAAGGAAATAAATTTTCAGTTTTTAAGTAATTAAGTTTTGAGTAAAACATTACGGTAGTGTGTGTTGTGTTTGTTTGAGTGCCAGGGTGTGTGTGTGTGTATGTGTGTGTGTGTGTGTGGAAGTTCTCTCGATCACGCATGTCTCTTAAGAGTCAAGGTATGGCAGGATATCTGAGGGGGTATCTACAGTGCCGGGTATCAAAGTTTTATGTCTATGTCTGAGTTTTTTTATCAATTGATAGAGTAGGCTGAGAAGATATCCTAGGTACGCCTTGCTGTATCTAAAATCCTGACCCAGAATACAGCTCCCCGTAAAAAGGGCCATAAGTGAAAAGTTAACACTAGCGCTGGAAATCTCCACGTTTTACAAAAATACATTGGTGCACGGCTGGATTCGAACCTACGGTCGTACGATCAGAAGGCGAGGTCACTTCCATTATGCCACCGATGCGGATGAAGATACAAAAAAGGTTAATTTAAGATCCGCTGACGGACCTACCTCTGCTAGCAGACCCCGGTTTTTCTTGCTCGGAACTTAACCTCTCTAAATAAAATTTAAAAGATGTATTGATTTGCGAGCGATTAGTTGTTTGACAGGTAGATTTATTTACACATAGATTATCACACGCGTTTTTAAACGGTTTTTCCCTAACGTGTGCTAACGTGTTTCATAGCCAGCGATGGCAGCTTGTGAGAAAACGTTTTACTGTACCCATAGCACGTTTCTTGCATGACATGATATTAAGATTAACTTTAACTTAACTTTATCTTAAACTAGCGGCCTATCCCAGCTTCGCATGGGTGGTCATAAATTTTTTGAACATTTTAGGATAAACTTGGACCGTGGGATCCAGTCTCGCATCTACTTATTTTATACATTTGCACGCCCTTCTCCCTGAGTGAGTGAGAACGCGCCCCGTGGCCCCGGGGCCCAGTGGCCCCGCGCGTTCGCTGATAATATTTTTAAAGTGAACTAAAATGTTTCATATCGTAATATCTTTTGAATGGAATGTCCGATTTGAAAAATTCAAGAAGTAATCTATAGGTATTGAAACAGTCTCGAATACAAAATGATTTATTTGGATAAGGATTAATATAAATGTATAGATAACATGGTCTGATTTTAGTCGGCATTCCTATCAACTTTTAAAATGTAAAAAAAAAGTTATAGTAACATAACTACGATAGTTAGACGTATAGTATTGCTAATTTTTTTGTAGATATTGATGTGTTCTTTAATATTGTAGAACATTTTTATGTTCTATCGCCAATAGTTTTCGCAGCGCATGCGATAAAAGACAATTTATGGCCAATTAACATAGCCTATGTTATTCAAGGATAATGTAGCATTCTAATAGTGAAAGATTTTTGAAATCAGACCAGTAGTTTTTGAGCCTATTTGTTACATACAAAAATACAAATCTTTCCTCTTTATAATATTAGTGTAGATTAGTGTACATAAAAATAAAACCTCTTTCAAAAATTAACTATATTTCCAGATCCGTTATAAATATGATCAAGAATAAATTATACATAATACTTTTGTGTTAATAATAAAATTTTTAGAGGTAACTCCAACAATTTCGTTTTAAACAGGAAACTGGATTTACAAAACGACACGTATTTGACTGTATTTATACTGTATTTTTGCAACTTACGCCTAAGTTGCGCAATAATTTGAAGCTAACAATGATAATATTTATTTTAATAAGACCGAATGCTTGTGATTTATATAATATGATTTTTATTTTTTTTTGTATAAAAAAACAAATAAATTGTTATCTTCTTCTTTAATTGAAATCAGTTCAAAAAAATGGCACGAATATCAGCTCTACCTCACCCTTTCCTTGGGTATGAGTAACTACTAATCATCACGTGACATAAATTGTATATTTACGAGACTTGTAGTAGTCTCGATTGCGACAGAGCCTCGTGCTAAGGCTCCATCCAGTTTCGCATGATGACAAGCGCGTTTTATTAAACAGGCAAACATAATATTAATTGGTTCGCTGCTTTTGCAAAACGGCTGCGTAATTTCAGGGAAAATATTTAATTTTTTGAGGTTTCATAAAATATTTACTGTTGTGTGTTTTCAATAATATTACAAGTTATGTTTGTAGTAATAATAACCAGGTGAATTGGAGCCTGAAAATTAAATATGTGTGTGTGTGATACTCACAATAATTATAAATGCGAAATTTGGGTGAGTGCTTGTTTTCACTTATCTCCTTAACGCCTGAGCGGATTTGTATGAACTTGGAATATAAATAGTTTGCGACCTGATATAACATATAAATAGTTGTGTATAGTATATGGTACTTTACCCGTTAGGTACCGGGAAGGTAGGTAGAAGATTCTTGTGCTAATAATAAATAGGCCTTGCATCTAAATGTTTTTGATGATTTTTATAGCAAACAAAGAAAACAGGAAGCAATTTTTCACTATTTACACCACTGTAGTGCCTGACTAATTATTATCAATTTTTTGTGTTAATTGAATCTTCATCATAATACAATGTAGATTCGTCCAACTTGAGTCTTCTCTCTAAATTCTAGAAACTCTATAAGTTTACGACAAAATAGATACAAATCTTATCACAGAGATAACACGGCAAAATGCGATGCGTAAAACATAACAGAAAGGAAATCATCTTTCAAAATCGCGTTACCTCCGAAATTTGTCGTAAAAACGTGTTTTTACGAGTTAGAACGGCTCCGTTTTACTATGATTACTCGAATGTCTATACCCTAGATGTATTGAGTTGTAAATTAAATGGGAAATTGAAAGGATTTTTATTGGTACTTTTTGATTTTTTAGAGCAAAAAGTTTTTGTTTACCGAAACAAAAGAAAATTAAGATATAGGCTTATGCGCGGCACGGCATTGTAGATTACGGTGTTTTTTTTTAATATAAGATCGCTTATACCGTATATTTACTTCGTTATGAGTTACTTGCGGTGATAGAACTGGTGGTAAAGTTGGCTAACGCATTGTACCGAGGATAAGGTCGTAGCTTCAAATTCTACTCGAGTAAACATCGTGAAAAAACTAGTTAGTATTCTAGCAGCGGAAATGAGTTTGTAATCTGTCACGTATTGAATACCAACTACTGCAAAATGTGGGTATATACCAAGTGTCATATTTAGACGTACCTCCGGCGTACCTAAAGGTCCTGAGTTGATTTTAAGGAATCTGAAGAGATATCTACCGTACCTACGAGTAGGTATTTAAGTCTGTTGAAGCTAATTCAGTTTTTTTTATAAAGTAGTGGCCTAGGAGACACAAGTGTGGTCTTAGCAGACCAGCAGTCTGGTGGGTGGATGACATAGTTATTTTACTTACAGGAAAATATTTTGATGCAAAAGACCCAGCAGCTACAGGAATGGCATTTTTTTTGTACAACTAGCTGATTGAACAAGCATATGTTGCCACCTGATGTTGGCCTACGATGCACTGCCCTGCGTCCATCAACTTTAGGCATACATAATGTTAAGCCTCATATGCCTGTAATTACATCTGGGAGAAGAGACCCAGAAACTAGTACCAGCTCATTAAATTCAATTCATTTATTTCAGATGTCAATTACTTGCTAGTGGAACTTAATTAAACATGTCAAATATGTTAGTACAAGTATTAATTATTATGATTTCATTTCATTCATTTCTTGATAATCTTAGGTTAGATTATGATGATGATGATAAAAATCATTGCTGCTCCCTTATCCCTAACCATTTACATCATCTCGCTTATCTCGACACCCGAGTCTCGAATAAAACACGCAACATTTCTGGTAGATAAAGCCGTCGATACAAAATATTCCCTCCAATTCCAAGCGAACCCGAGACGAATAGGCGATATAAAATTGTTGCTCCCGCCGCTTCTAATAAATCCGCTTATCTCATTTACCCCGAGCGACACCGAGGATCGGCGATAGTCGAAAAGTCAGCTTTTTGTAGCCGGATAGTCTGATTTCGTATCCGACTTTTTAGTTTTACAAAGATAAAGAATCCTCAGGTTTTTAGTTTTACAAAGATAAAGAATACCCGTGTATTTTTGTAATTTATTTGACAGATTTGTTTCACCGTTTCTGTTTTTGTCTTTTATGAGATCTGTTTTAAATAATGCTGAAGAGCAGGGTAAAATAATCTAGTCTTATTCTTCGAGTAATTTTTTTTTCTTGAAAACACTGCCTAGTTTTTTTTTGTTAGCGACATGAAATAAGTATTATTTTATTAAACTTTATCTATCTTATCTTGTACACGGGTATATATAGCGTACCTACCTTATTTTTGGAAAATAAATAAGGTGATATGCGATAAATAACCGTTGTAATATTCAATTTAAGGATATAGTTTTTAATAAATTATTAAATTTTCTTCTCATGTCATATACGAGTATCTTTGACAATAACAAATATTTTCTGAGTGTTTTCGACACTTTTGTGATATCACAAAAGCCGGTTTTTCCCCATCCCATCTTCACCTCATCTGATTTATGACGAGTAAAATGCGTTCTGACGAGATGTAACTATGTTCTTATTCAGGGTGTCAAGGCAGATTTTTTCCGATCACGTAGAGAGCGTTAGCGATGATTCGTTCATTGCGAGGGATGCATTTTGAGTACTAAGTAGATCTGTGGAAGCTAGAAAATGATTCTCTACATTGGTTGTATCTACTTACACACTTTTAATTTTGTTTTTTTGTGGTACCTAAGTTTGTGGGTTAAATATTATTTTTTCTTTCTTTCTTTCTATTATGTTACGTAGTTTAAGCACTAGTGTATTAGCTATGTTTTAAGCATGGGTAGCTACGTTCCAGCGCGTCACCATTTAGATGGGTGACCTACATGTCTTGTTACCACGTTTTGTTTGTACAACTTGCTGATAGAGCAAGCAGATGGCTCCTCTGATGTTAAGTGGTAACCGTAAATGGACGCATGACACAAAACCAAACAAGATCTCAATAAGTAATGATATATTGAAATAAGCATAGGCAGACACATACTTTTATTATTTACCTATTAATTAAGTGTTGAATGAATTTAATAAAAGTGTATGTTTGTTACACGGGTAAGAACTGATTTCACCATGCTCCGTTAGGTACTAATCAAGGATTAACAGGCCATTAAATCTAACCTTAGATGTCAAACGTGTACCTACATTTTGACATATTTAACAGCCCTTTAATCCTTTGTTAATACAACAGAGCATGGTGAAATCAACTCTAAACCGGACTAAAATATGATGTGTGAAAAAAAAAAAAATAACTTAAACTTACATTTCGCAAATAAATGTTTCTGATTTTCTGATTTTAGTGATTCCTACTAGACCGCCGTTGTTGTATATTGTAGGGTGTTCAATTGAGCGGTCTTGATGAGGAGTGTGCGCGTTCTCATTAAAACTAATGAGCGCTTTTTGACGTTTGAGTTATTCGAGCGCAGGTGAGAGATTAACGAGCTCGTGCCTACTGTTATAGACTACTGGATGTGACTCTTGTCGTGTCACTAGTTCTTCCAAAAGAGTGTGGTGAAAGGATTTTAGGAGCGCCTCAAAACAACCCCTTTCGAACACTTGAAACTTTTTAGGTTTCCTCATGATGTTTTCTTTCACCGTTTGAGAGGACTGGCCAGTGGCGGATTTACATATTTGCCGCCAGAAGGCTATTCATGCCGCCCCTACTGACCTCTACAATTCGATACCTAAATAAATTGATAAGAGATAAAAAAAAATTGACAATGGTAATATGCAACTTTGTGATTTGTGCACTATCGTCCTCATTGTATCAGCTTTTTCCCGTTATTAGTATGATTGTGTTGTGAACTAGGGGATCGATGGGTCAGCTCCTTTTCCAACAGCTCAATCTTATAAGTAGAAAATACATGATAGAGCTTTTCTTAGCTTAGAAATATACCCAAAAACAAGATATAGATAGAAAAAAAAAATATAAAAGAAAAAAATATAATTGCCGCCCCCTAAAATCTACCGTGCTAGGCTCCAGCCTACTCAGCCTGCTGGTAAATCTGCCACTGGTACTGGCACTGTGCCATCATTTTGAACAGAACTTCATTGATGCACGTCTGGTTTTGAACCCACGACCTTAGGATAAGGAAACGAAGCTAAAACGGAGCTACTACTAAACCACCCCACATTTACGGTCGTGATCAAATAAAGCACATAGTGCTAAAATTAATATTTTATAATAATAATAAGTATGGCACAATTGATTACTCCTGGAAGGGGGCAGGATCTACAACACAAGTTGCCATGACTTATTGTAGGTTCTGTCATATAAATTACTAAGTATATAAGCCATTACCATTTAAGAAAATTGTTTTAATGTATACATTTTATTATAAGTGTGCATAAATGAAATAAATAATTATCTTATCTTAGTGATGAAATCCACCCTTTATTATTACCACCATTAGACCATTACCAGTTTACTAACTAAAAACTATTTTATTTTTATAAGCTGGTGAACAAAACAATTTAAGGCAGTGCTATCTAGTCCCAAACGTAGCAAAACTTATGCTGTAGGAACCAGATAGCTGATACTAAAACCCTTATTTTTGTATGTCGTGGCCAAATCGTAAAATTGACAATATTTGCATATTTTTCATGAACAAGACGAATAGGTACGCAAAACAAGCCATACCGGTTCGTGACAATATAAATGGACGGTGTTTTCGAGTTTTATTGGACTTCTACACTATAAAGTCGAATAAAGAGCAAATAAAATCGTGAATCCCGAATAGCGATGTGAAGTGTTACCATAACACCCAGATTCAAAACAACAGATGAAATTGCTTTGACCAGACTAGTTTTTTTTTGTTTTTTTTGATGCTGTTTTGATCTCGAAAGAGGTTTTTCAGGGTCGTAGCAAGTGGATATCCGTGGTCTCTGCCTATCCCTATGGGAAACAGGCGTAATTTTATGTAGGTATGTTTTAATCTTTCTTAAAGTAAAGTAGTTAGCCTTTCCAGAAATAGTAATTCTACGCGCGGCAGTTAATTCGTAACCTGAGCTTTTCGCTTTAGCCATACGCGTGTTTTCCCAAGACTTTCTTGGAGCGAACTTGGTTTTTGTGATCGCATAATGAGTTACCGTTGGAATGACTGAAAGTCTGGAGCCTCCAGGCGGCGGGTAATTACTGACGTATGTATGTATGTTTGTATGATTCTTTAGATTGCTTTATGGTGTTGACGCTGCGTCTGAGCTGCTGTAACTGAGAACCAACAGTCATCATCAATTTGAAAAGAGAGAATTAAGTCGAATGTATATTTTTATGAGAAACAGTAACAGACTAAGCAGATGATCGATTTGATGTTGGTTACCTTTGCTTATAAAAAATCATTACTTCATAGAGCATGTTGATAACAATGAGTGATACAATTTCTAGAAACCTGACTTTCCGCGGTCGTTGAAATGTCGTCAGATCTTCGTAGGCATCCTACGATTCGTCTATTTCTTGTATTATAATCGTTCAACTATTATAAATTCTTTATTGTGGCTATAAAATATAGTGTTTTTCAAAGCTGGTATTTTTTTTACTATTTCGAAAAATTACACTAGCACTGGTCATGCTCATAAAAATTTGAGTATCTAAGCTTAGCAACAAGGTATTAATGAGAATAATTAATTACATATAGATTTATCGAATCACTGTAAATTTTTGTTGAATTTAGATTCAACTATTAGGCATATGTAATTCGGTCAGATATACATCGTGTTACAATGTTATTTCCAAGCCAATTATGATGAAATGCTTTGGGCAGCTTAAACAGCAACTGTATGTGATTTACTCTTCAAAAGGGGATACTGTGACTTGTGTCAAAATCCTATTCAGCCTGAAGTTAAAGTTCTAACAGGGATTATTAGATTAAAACTCTCAAAATGCCCTTTAAGCGGGATATATCAAGGAGATTAGACCACTAGCTCAGATTAACGGAGTTCTTTGTTGAAGAGTTTGTCCGAGGAAGTACTACCACCGTAAATTTTCTGTCGCCAAGCAGTGATTGAGAGCTTGCATTGCAGTTTTCCAATTTAAAGGGTAGATGCAGTTAAAGGCGAATGAGTTTAAAATCTTTACATGTCATAGTGATGGGTGTAGTGCAATGCCACGTAGGGCACGTACATATTTCTGTTTAGAGCACGTTCAAACCCGAACTATGTAACGGAAATCATGCCAAGAGCCTTAGCAGAAGTTTAGTTAAAGTCGCTTCCTAAAATAACCCTTTGACCGTAAGAACCAGTGTGGCGAAAAGCATTGAAAATTCATTGGATTCCCAACTCTCTTCAAAGTAACTTGCAAGTGCTTACAACCGAAATCAAACACCATTTATATCGTGCAAAAGTTCCGCAATAATTCGTGGGGCGACAGGCGCTACGCGGCCGAAGTTGCTAAGATTCGCCTTCAATTTCTAAATTAATACGATTGGGCTTTGATTAAGCAAATGAATCGCTTCTCGATTTTAAAATAGGTACGGTGTCCACTGAAGCAACGATATAGAGATATTTTTTTATTAATGTACGTGGTTCGGTGAAGGAAAACATCGTGGGGAAACCGGTTAGAATTCTAACAGCAATAACGGGCTTACAGCCGGTCACGTATGGAATTCAAACTTCTGCAAAATGTCACTATGATAGCAAATATGGTACCTCTGACTACCCTTAGATATCCTCAAAGAATCTTAAGTAAGTAGTTAGTACTGAAAGATCTAAGGAGATATCTACCGTGCCTGGGGATCAAAGTGGTGAACTTTTTCAGTTAGAGGTAGAAGTAGGTCTAAGATTGTGTTAAGGTAATATCTAATGAAGGAGTGAGTACTGAGATGACGGATGATACGGGAGGATAGAAGAAAAAACATGTGCCGATTCAACCCAGCCTTACTGGGGTAAGAGCAGGAAGATGATGATTATGATGATCTTTTTGTATAGACCTCATTTATCATTTCATGGAAAAGGCAGAAGAGCTCGTCCGGGGATTTAGTACCACCATGCCTTTTTCTACCGCCAAGCACCGTTGCTGTGTTATAGTTCGAGGAGTATGGATGGCGTTTGATGGACGCAGGGCGCTGCATTATAGGGCACGTTCCTATCGTGCATGATTTACGAGGCATCTGCTTGTTACATCAGCTGTTTGTATAAAAAAAAAATAGAAATTATAGTATATATTTTTTTTAATATTATTATTCATTTATTTCATTATTTTTTTACGTTATTTTGGATGTAAGACATACATCTATTGTTAGTACTACTTCTGTTATAATTATAATTATCATAATATCATATATATAATTATCAACGCTTGTACCATGAATACCAGCTACCTAATAATATACATAATAATATATTTAAGGTATGAGTTCGATATTTTGCAAAAGGATCGTCGTAAATGTTCATAACTTTTAGTCACCTATTTAGTCAACTATCCTTTAATTAGCCAACGCTTTGATAACGAACGTTGAAAATGATTGTGGTGAAGCTAATTTTATTTAGATCCCACTTTGATTCTGATTAATTCAAATGAATAAAATACGCCACGAATTTGTATAATACATTTAGAATAATCGATCATTTAGATACGAAATCTACTGAGCAATATTCAAAATTCAGTTTTATTTGCTAGATATATAATATATCCATAACTGCGTTACTGACTGATTGACTGAGAATCCGCCTCACTAACGGCCGGTTTTTGAAGCTCGATTAAAACTAATCGGATGCCAAGTCACTCACCATTTCAGCTATTATATCGAGTTAGATAGAGATAGCAAGTGACTTGACATGCGATTAGTTTTGATCGGGCTTTCAGAAACCGTCCGTAAATTTGATTGTACAACATTGGAGCTTCATTATTATATATTGATGAAAGATCTTACAAAAGAATGGTAGGAACTAAGCCGTCAGATTGTTGCCCGTTCTTCTAGGCTTGGTCGCGTGAAAATGGCACCTAGATTCACCTAGCATAATAATTATAGACGTTTCAAAGTGATCCTTGTGAGTTTATAGAAAAAATGCTGATTTAAAAAAATAACTAATTATAATGATAAACGTATTCATACCTACTTGTTACAATATAAGGTATGCTGAATCCGAAATGGGTCTAAAGCTAATACAAAATACATTTTCAAAACGCAACTTCTAGAGGGATGCAAAGAGGGCGAACTTTGAATAATATTTTCAAGCAAACGAAGTCGCGCAAATTTCGCTAGTTAATTTATAACTTTCAAAGTAATAAACCATTTTAGCTAGACGGAGAAGATTCAAATAGGCTGATATTATTTTGTATTCAGAAAAAGGACTTAAATTGTTAATGGGTTGAATGAATTTGTTTCAAATTGTAAATTTTAAACAAAGAGAAGCTTAACAAGAAAATACCGAAATGCGCAAAACCTAATACCATGCAAAATGTAATGTATTAAGTTACAATGTACCGAGTGTACCTTTTCAGGAACGGCACATAAATGCATATACTTGACAGACCTTGCAGCTCATTAAATTTTCGTAGTAACTGCTTTCTGCGTTGTAGGCCGTGGGTTCGATCCCCACTAAGAACAAACATTTCTCACAGGTGTTTGTTTACTGTCTGGGTGTTACAATTTTTATAAATATGTATTTACACAAAAATATTTATAATTATTATTATCAGCTAGCTGACTCCCTTATTACAAGCTTTGCTTAGTTTGGGGCTAATAGTAATGTGTGGAATACCTACCAATTTTTATTTAATTATTATTAAATTGAAAATTTGGCTTGAATTAAACTTGTATAGTCGTTTAATTGCATTGCATTTTCTAGTGATGAAATATTTAAGTCAGCTTTAAGGACATCGCTAAAACTGGGAGTTCTTGACATTGACATTCTCTCAAAGTGATCCTTGTGATCCAATAGAATCAATACTTTTTGACTTTGACTCTAAAGTGCTCAGATGGTTGGTAACGGTCATCAACACAAAATGGTGATCACGCACGAGTAAGAAGCGGAGAATTCGAGGTTAGATGATCATAATACGGATCTAGTGACAATGGGCAGGTCATATAGCTCGAAGGACTGATAACCGATGGGAAATAAAGGTTCTCGAATGGCGACCACGAACAGGAAAACGAAGCGTGGGACGCCCTCCCACCCGATGGACTGACGACATTGTTAGGATCGCGGGTAGTCGGTGGATGGAGAGGGCACGGAATCGTTCTTCCTGGAAATGTATAGGGGAGGCCTATGTCCAGCAGTGGACTTCTTTGGGCTGATGATGATGATGATGAATACGGATCTAGAACATTAGCCGGCCGCACATTAGTTGGGCTTAGATTTTTTCGAGATAAAATTGTGAAAGTTACTTAAAATACGTAAGTAATCCAATCACCGATTTCCAATATTCAGACAAACGATTCTCGCCTTTAACGATTTCCGTCTCATTTGGTTCCAAAATTGACTTGGCTCTTTGATTATAATATTTACCATTTTCATTTGGACACTGTTATTGAAATATCTACTTTAAACCTTATTATGAGAGGTCTAAAGGCTATTTTCCGGGAGATGTTGGAGTCAATTTCGCGCTGATGAAATTTATTTCATCGTGCAGACGATCATTTTCAATCGGAAATGATCGTTCGGTTTAATCAATAATTCAGTTAAAAATAAATCACTTAACTTGATATTTACTTAACTTGATTTTTGTTTAGCTTATCCCAATTACAAAATAATTTAAAAAAAAATTTCGTCCCTGCTATGCATTTAAAAAAAGTATTCTCATACAAAAATGAACAGAAACACATAAGAAAACAAAAAAAAAAATATTTTCAATGTTCAACATTTTATCGAATCTATTTATGTAATAAAATAACATACAAAAATTGTAATCATTGTCGATTTCAGGAGACCAAAGGCAGAAGTTTTTGTGAAAACTTACGCCAAAATAACAAAAACAAACATAAAAGCTTTTGCCACACTGACAAAGCTCTTACAAAGTAAGCTAAGTTTCCATGCCAAAATGCACAAGTAAACTTGGCAAAAAATCGTCTATCTCCTTAATTTTGTGGAATATTATTTTAGGCACCTACGTTATTTTAATGTTGTAAAAGATGCTGAAAAGTTTCAAGATATGTTGAAACTTTGTGTTGCAAGTGTTTTTGTTACGTCTTCTAAAAAACTTTAAATACGATCCTTGAAAAAAACTGAAATAGCTTCACGACTTTGATACCCAGGCATGGTAGATATCCTCTTGGATCTCTTAGTACCAAGTACTAACTTAAGATACTTTTCTGAGGGTGTCTAAGGGTGGTAGTCAAAGGTACGTCCAAATATTACCTACATACACATACTACATTTAGCAGAAGTTGGTATTCCATACATGATAGGCTGCAAGCCCATCGCCGCTATTAGAATACTAACTGGTTTACTCATGATGTTTTCCTTCAACGATTGAGAGCACTGGTATTGCGCACATAATCTTTTCCAAGAGTAAAATCTATTGGTGTACGACTGGATTCGCAACGAACGAAACGAACCGAACGACCTTTAAATCAGTGTTTTAATTTATTCAACTTAATCCTTTGAATCAGTCTTTTAACTTACTTATACAACTTAATGTAATTTTGGTGTACCTATAACGGTCTCATGTTTAGACCATAGTCTACTGCCGTTATAAAACATTATAGTAGGGGAGCCCAAGAGGGGATTTCGGGATTTCCTCGAGCGCGGCAGATTAATATACAGGGGGATACCTTGTACCTGGTTAAGAACCTCCACCAAATATGAGCCCCATATATAAAGCCGCCCGTCGAGGATAAAGGATCAGATTAGTAAAAAAAAATTGATCATCAGAAAATCTCGAGCGCGTCAGATTAAGTTAGGGTAAGTTGCTAAAAACATGCTAAAAAGTGTACCTCTATATTCCACTAATCTGACAATTTGAGAGTGACGTAAAGAAAGGGTAGGGCTACAAAGTTGTAAAAAAAAACGTCATCTCGACATTCTCGAGCGTGGCTAATTTTTTTTTTATTTTGAAGTAAATAATTCAAGGATAACGAAAAATATATAATCTGACGATTTCCACAAGCAAAGACAAATATTCGTCGATAAAGTTTAGCTGCGTGGTGCCTATATTCCCCTCTGCGCGCTTCTATTTCGTGCCATGAAATCGAGCCAGAAGAAGAAGATCATTCTACTAATGAAGATGATGACTAATTAATCAATTAATTGTAAATAAAAAAAAAATTGCATATTTTTTAAAATTATTTTCTTATAAATACAAGTATTCTACTTAACAAACTTATACTTTTTATCTGCATACTATTTTCTGAGCATTTCAAGTAAGAATACTTCGGTAAGAAAAAAGAAAGAAATGGTAGTTACTTGATGAATAGAACTAGAGCAAATAGTCTTAGAATCTTCCACACCATGGAATGGCTTTGTGAAGTAATGCAATTAATATAGGCAAAGCCCGCTCAACATTTCTCTCCTTACGTCTCATTTCTACGTATCTAGACTAGCTTTGTACCTTTTCACATGTCCTGTACAGCTGTCTTGTATCTTGACGGCACAGTTTGTATGAATAAAAGCTTTTTATTTATTTCCATTTAAATAAATCGATATTTGACAGTTTTTATGATGTTTATGTGGCAGCCAACTGGTTTGATCCGCTATTCAATCAACTGCCTAGCCGTTCAACCAAACGGAGCCATTCAACCAAACGCCTGAATGATATCCACCACAGTGTTCAAAATCATGATGTATCGAATCAAGACGAAAAAAAAACCTAACAACCTAACCAAACCTTCAAAGGGTAGGTAGGTTGTTTGGGGTTTTTTTTATTAACGACTTGACTAGTAAAGTCGTTAAATGTTCAGGAATCATTCAGATAGCTGAACGGCGCCGTTCAACCAAACGGCCATGCAGCCAATTGAACGGCGAACTCAACCAGTTGGCTGCGACATATATATTACTTGAAAATCTAAAGAAGAAGAATAAGAATTTTCACTCTTCTGTTGCCTAACTATAAATACTATACTCTCACATTATGTATATCATACATTTTAAGTGTTACCACTTTAACAGTACCTCTTTGGACTAATCTTTGATTACCTATTGTAAATTAATTATTTGCGATGGGTGGCCAAGGATGGCTATAGGTAGGGATAGTATCGATGGAGATAGTATATAAGTAGACTGTTGGATTACCTACTATATGATCTTTGTAAACAGATTCCCAAGAAATAATTATTTTTCTTATTCTTATTCTAACTCAGACAGTGAGTCTCAGGAACGTGTTCTAAGCTACAATGTTTACACTTAGCATAATTCGAGTCCCGCATACGTTTTCAATTGCTACACTATCGACGAGGGTAACATCCCAATGCTCCCAGCATCCGCTCCAGGTAGGGCACGGTAGATAGAGTCAGGTCGCATAAATCCGACCGTACTAAAGTTGTTTGGCCGTAAACTGGGGCCCGCGGCGTGCCGATATCTGGATTGCTTTTATCGAATATTATATGTTTTCTGCTTATTTATTTTATTCCTGTGGTATTGAAAACGATCTTTTTGTAGTTTTGCTTTCTTTGGGTTTTATTTGTTTTCGGGAAACAGCGGCAGAATAAACAACAATGTGTATTCATTCGGACGCAAAATTTTTGCTGATTTTTACTTTATGACATTTATAATTTACGAATTACCATCAAGGCTACCAATTTAAGAGTAGTAGAGCTCTTTGTGAAGGGCTTGTCCGGGGAAGTACTACCACCACGCATTTTCCTGGCACATGAGGCTTAACATCTGTATGCCTCAAGTTGATGGACGCAGGGCAGTGCATCGTAGGGCCCGTTCCTATCGTGCGTGACTTACGAGACAATGCTTCGTTATAGGTGATGGTTACCACTTAACATCAGGTGGACCATCTGCTTGTTCCATCAGCCGATTGTATTTAAAAAAAAAAATAAGGCTCGCCTATTTTTTTAGCCTTCGAACTACGTTCTTGGTTGTAGATATTTTTGTAGAGTAGAGTTTCTGTTTTTATACTGTAGTAGGTTCACATGGATACAGCACGAGCCAGACGATGTCAAAGAAAAATGACGCTTATGACAAGGAAATAAAAGCGTACGTATCCATGTACCTGAGAGCTCTTACTTCTTGCACCACTGAACAAACTTGTTTCCGATTCATCAAAGGACCAGCCTAGCACGGTCTCCGAATACTTCAAGAGGAATCCTAAACTTGCACTCACTTGTTAGCTGCTTTATGCCAAAGAGACTTGGAAATAAGTTTCTTTAGTTTGTAGTTTGACCTATATCATCATCATCATCAACGTGTAACGTTACGTTGAAATGCAGCTTATATAAAGGTTGAAAGAGATTGTTCTTAGCTATAAAACCGCTTTATCTGTTTTTAATTTGAGTCAATAAATAAAAGTGTTTTCGTGTGTGTATTTTAATATGTATCCATCTATTAATGCTAGTTAATGCAGATGTGATCAGATAAAAAGAAAACCGAAATAGATTCACTTTGATCCCTTGACACGTTAAATATCCCTCAAGGAGCATACAAAAATCCAAGGAAGAAACCAAGCCGTAAGTTTGTTGCCTGTTCTTCTAGGCTTTGGTTTCGTAGAACAGGCACCTAGAGTCACCTAGCTTTAGAGTCACCTGATCCTTGTGATTTTTTTGAATAAATACATTTTGACTTTGACTTTGACTTTAGATCTTTTAGTACCAAATACGAACTCAGAGAATATCTAAGGGTAGTCAGGGGTACCTATTTGAAATTTGACATACACACAGTCTTCTATAAAATCTATACAGAATCCATATTAAATTATTAAGCTTTTATAATAAAAGCAACACTGAATCATCAAAAGATTTTGAACGAGTGAAATTCAAGCGTTTCCAAAAGTCAAGCAGAAAAGTGAAGCGGGAAGCATAAAGATCACAGAAAGTTGAATTATAATTTCAGACGCACTTGTAGAGGCCTAATTTATACTACAGAGTATATTTTTTTTATAAAGCGCGACTCAGTTTCTGCTTCATTGCCTGTATTTTTTTTGTAGATTTCCCTTTTCTAAAAAAAAAAGCCTGTCACGTATGGAATACCAACTAGGGCATGTGCCAAATGTAATGATTGAACGTACCTCTGACTACCTCCGTTAGACGTCCTCAAGGAACCTGGAATTGGTATTTGGTATAGTAAAGAGTAGTAGAGCTCTTTGGGAAGTACTACCACCACGCTTTTTTCTGCCGTCAAGCAGCGTTGCTGTGTTTCGGTTTGAAGAATGTTACCGGTGTAATTACAGGCACATGAGGTTTAACATTGTATGCCTCAAGTTGATGGAAGCAGGGCAGTGCATCGTAGGACACGTTCCTATCGTACGTGACTTACGAGGCAATGCTTTGCTATAGGTGATGGTTACCACTTAACATCAGGTGAGCCATCTGCTTGTTCCATCAGCTAGTTGTATAAAAAAAAATGATCTGAGGGGATATCTACCGCGGCTGGGGATCAAAGTCGTGAAGCTGTTTCAGTTTCATAAAACGAGCTCTATCAGAACACATTGCCAACCGTCTCTGTGGTAAGATCAAGACAAGTTTTCAGCGCAACTCGTATAAGCTGATCAAATTTTAAAACTCAGCGTTTCTCGCGAGAATTTTTAACTAAGCAGTGAATCAGTGCGCTTTGAATTAAGTTTGCAAAGGTTTAAGTTTGCTCATGGGATTGTGCGCGATTTCAGAACATAGTTCTTTGCGCTGTTGTTCTTATAAAATAATAATTTATTTGTTGTAGTTTCTTGGGCTTTGACTGTGTTTCTTCGGGATCAGGATCAGAATTTTATATTTCTATTTAGCCAACGTCAAGCATAGAAAACGTTTACTTTCAGCCTAAAATCACAAGGATCACTTTGAAACGCCTTAAAGCTAGGTGCCATTTCCACGCGATGTAGCTTAGAAAAACAGGCAGCAAACTTACGGCTCAGTTCCTTCTGTTTTTTTGTACGATCCTTGTTATAATATCATAATTAGAATCATGAAGCTCTAGTGTGGTGTCAAGTCGACTACTAAACATAAGCATCCCCATACATTTTAGTACATAATTGGAATCAAAAATTATCCCAAAATCAAAAGTTCAACATTTTTGCACCAATAACTGCATAATTAATGAAATTCAATAATCTAAAAGAAGAATTCTATTGTACGGGACAAATCCCCTGGAAACAGTTTGAATAATTCAATTCATTCGATTTAGGTATCTCGTATTAATTCCACGCGCCTCTGGAATTTGTAAGGAACTGGAAACACACAGTAGCTTATCTAGCACATAAAGTTGCGTTTTTGACTGTTTTCAGTCCCGAGTTAGTAATGGAGAGGTTCATGGGCTCAGAAAATATATAACATTATTTTGCTTATAATTTGAAAAGTTAACAGTTAAGTTTTATTAAGAGTAGTAGAGCTCTTTGTGAAGGGCTCGTCCGGGGAAGTAGTAGTAGTCCGCTTTTTTCTGCCGCCAAGCAGCAACGCTGTGTTTCGGTTTGAAGAGTGTAGTTGCCGGTGTAATTACAGGTACATGAGGCTTATCATCTGTATGCCTCAAGTTGATGGACGCAGGGCAGTGCATCGTAGGGCACGTTCTTATCGTGCGTGACTTACGAGGCAATGCGTTGTCATAGGTATGTAGTCATAGTTGTATAAAAAAAAAAATTAAAAGAATTTTATGATATCCCAAAAGTTATCCGAGTGTGAGTGTAGGTAAACACTATAATACTAACAAAAACTAGTAAGCAGGTAGGTAGCTACAAGGTGTTTTAATGTGTTCCAGATATTGCGGTTGGGAACAAATAGTATTTTTGGCATGCTTAGCGGGAACAGACTGACAGGTCCTGAAAATCTATTAAAAGTAATTGTGAAGCTGAAGCCAAAATCAAAAAGGGTTAAATCGCAAGGATCACCTTGAAAAGTCTTATAAACTAAGTGAATCTCTTTGCCAGTTCCTCTCAATACCTACAAAAGCCTAGAAATACGGCAAAACGATTATAATGGTCATGGTTCTTTCCAAGACAACAGTCCATCCATCTTTTCTTTGGCCTCTCCTTCACAAAGCATTCACACCCATAATTATGTCTTCTATAACACTCTTCTAGTAATTTGACTAGAAGTGTTGGGGTAGTCTATAAAACCATAAAACGGACGTTTTCACACGTTATTTCACCTCTTGTTCCTGATGGTAATGGATGACAATTATTTACATAAAATTACTTATCACTCACTGTTGTAAGCGGTATGAGGACTATCAACCGAACGAGCGCCTAATCGTAAGATCATTGCCACAGTACATCACCTGCGTATAAAGCCGTTGTAGGCAGCACAGCTTGGTCGGTAAAAGCTTTACTTTCGCGCTGATATAAGAAAAAAAGTTTTGATTGCACAGTAAACATGTTGGGATATCTTCTGTAAAATTTTAATAAACTGTGTGAGATGAGCCCCTTCTTTTTTGTGTCTTAAAGTACGCTTATTAGTTGAGGTGCTTCGAAACGAAACCAAGCATTTTTTTTTTAGAAAACATAAATATGTGAGTTTAAAAGGAATCGTAATATTTGTTTTGATCTACTAAAATATGATAAAATTGGCTCGTAAACATGGTGTTAAAAAGAATTTGTGTCAATAGTTTTCTTAGAATATTAATTAAAAAAATTGAATTAGTATCGGTTTTTTTGGTTCCGTAGCTTTGCTTTTATTGATCTTTTTAGGTTTCTTTTAGGTTATAAATTTTTGTTACAGAATAATAAAAACATTTATTAGAACAATAATTTAATTGCTTTTATTCATCAGTTTTTTAGTTTAACTTAGAATATTTTTTAATAGGTATTTGGTGGTTTTATAAATATTCATGTTTTTGCTGGGTTTTGGTACGGCTGCCCAACTTTAAAGCCTTATTTCGTACGTTTTTAACGTTATTTATGTAACTGAGTACTCATACAATGACTGTCGGAATAAAAATAATAATTTAAAAGTAAAAAGTGCCTTTAACGGGGTTTGTTCTGGAGCTCCTCAGTTTATCATTTCTTTGCTTTGTAGGTTGTGGGTAAATGTAAATAGTCTAATTTAATTTCAACGATGGTGTAGGTTCAATGCCCATTTAAGACAAATATTTATTTTTTTGTAATGAATAGATATTTTATTTGTTTTAGACATAGACATAGACAGACATTTACTTGCTAAAAATCACACATACACATACAAAACAATAAAAGAAAGGGAATGGCAAAACGGAGATAGATATTGCAGTACTTTGTTAGTGTAGGTGTTTCTGTGCTGCAGCAGCAAAAGGGTCTCGACTCAGCGTATGCCTCACCACTATTTTAGTAGATAGGCGCTGTTATTCTGCCGAGACCTTCAGCCAATAAACCTTGTGAGAAATTTATAAGTTTGGAGTGTTCTGTTATAAAATAAGTTACAATTATGTTGAAAATAAACAGTACATACATATTAATCATATAAAAAAAAAGTTTTAGGGTGTTGTAAGAATTAAGAATTATGAATTTATTTATTAATAATAAAATAAGTGTTCTATCATCCACTTAGATTAGTTAGTTACTGAGCTTAACTTACTTTGGAGCTAGATGGCGGCTTAGTTTGGATTTGCGCTTCAATAAAATTCAAACTTTGAAAAATAAGTTGTTTTCAGAAATATTTGAATTTAAAAAAACAATAATGTCTTATTTTATTTATTATATTGTCAGAAGGACAGCACTGAAACATAATGAAATATGAAATAGTGTTTTTTTTAAATTAAATAAATCAGCCAATCCACAAAAACTTTAAAAAGAAGTCAGTTTTTAGACCTGCCTAGTTAATTGTTCTTTATTCTAGGTATTTGTAATGAAAATCAAATTTTTCCTATTTATATTTAAGTCTCATCTCCGACGAGTACAAGGAGCACTAAGTTTGTGCAGAAATAGTTTTTCCTTGGGAACATTTTCAAAGGTTGGTTGAGCTGGCTCATTACGCCTTCTTGTTCAGTAAACAAGTTAAAACTTGAATATTTTCCAAAGAGGTTGGTTTGCGGGAGAATCGGGATGAAATTTTGACAAATATAATCCGAATTCATCTTGCGGTTCTTGGTAGAATACATAACTTCAGGATCTTTTAAGAGTGGTAGAGTTCTTTTTGAAGAGCTCGTCCGGGGATATACTACCACCGCTAAGCAGCGTTGCTGTGTTTTGGTTTGAAGACTGTTGGTACCGGTGTAATTACAAGCACATGAGGCTAAACATCTGTATGCCTCAAGTTGATGTACGCGGGGCAGTGCATCGTAGAGCACGTTCCTATCGTACGTGACTTACGAGGCAATGCTTTGTTATAGGTGATGGTTACCACTTAACATCAGGTGGGCTGTCTGCTTGTTCCATCAGCTAGTTGTATTAAGGTAAAGGTCTCATATCCTCCAAATTGTAATACTCGCATTCCCAACAAAAATGAGGTGATTCAGTGAAAAACAGTATTTTATTACTTTGATCACTCCCAACGCACTAATATTTCTGTCTGCTGTACATCGCAGTATTCACAAAGCAGCTTAGCACAGGTGCAGAGCCGTCGAGCTGTCACACGCAACATCTCCCGCCGGCGACGTCGCCGTCAGAGCCTTGAAATGACGCCCCGACTTCACCCGACGGCCAGTAGTGCTATTCTGGCAACAATATTCACCCAAGTTACCGCGTAATTCGCATTAAGTTTTTAATTTTACATTCTGTAATACAAATTTAGATTAGAAAGGTCCTTATTCTGTTCAATCACAATGATCACTTCGAAACGTCCTATAAACTAGGTGAATCTACGCCAATTCCTAGCGACCAAAGCCTAAAAGAATCTTACAATAATAATACATTCACCCATCACAACGGCTACCACTGTGAGTGTCATGGCGAGTGGAAATGCCAATTTGGGCGAGGCGAAGTGAATGCGGATCCACTAGGTGAAACTCCTAGATTGTTTAGAGAATCGACACCCTGATGATGCGGTGTGTGAGCTGACTGCCTAATGCGGCCTAGAATCAAATTCAGTACTCACCCTCACACACCTGCGTGGCTACACACTAAGGTTTGCCTTTGAATTGGTGTTCTAAGTTATTGCAATAGGGTCGAAGTTTGAACGCTCCTGAAATTAAATAGGTAGTTTATGCCCTATGTGTGAAAAAGTTTGTCCGGGGAAATACTACCATCGCATCGTACCTACTTCTGCCACCAAGCTGTGATGCTGTGTACTTATTTAAAGGATGGGTGCCGGTGCAATTACAGGTTTATGAGGCTACAAGAGGTTTAATATGATGTAATGTTATTGATATAGGCAGATGAATACGCTTAGTTAAGTAGGAAATAGGCTTGATGAAATCTCTTTTCTCATAAAAAAATGTGTCACAAACTAGAAAAGGATTAAAAAAAAACTCACTTATTTCAATTAAGTTTTTGCTGTCTACAGTTATATCGTTAGAGCCTTTAAGGGGCTGACAACTATCAAACAACTTCTCGCTCGCACGTTTCGATATGTTAAAAGATATAAAATCATTAAACTAATTTTCGAAAAATCGCAATCAACCATTTTCCTACTCAAAAGTTTACTTTACTAGTTTTCGTACATAAGTACGAAAATTTTTATTGCACACAAAATGGTTGATTGCGATTTTTCTAAAATGAGTTTAGTGATCTTATATGTTTCAACATGTCGAAACGTGCGAGCGAGAAGTTGTTTGATAGTTGTCAGCCCCTTAACGTGTGAGTCTCACTCGCACTTGTCCGTTTTTTCTGATAATCACCATTTTCTACAAACCTTACAAACATTTTCATTTACGCATTTTAATCAAAGAATCTTATTTAAGTGAATTAATTAGATGAGTGTAGTGCCTTACACAAATTAAGTAGTATCTTAATTCATGTTGAAAGTAATTGTTAAAAGTACAAAGAAAGCGACGTACTTTTTGCTGTTTTTTATGTTGAGGTTCGTGTATCCTACGACCGGTTATTGTTCGATAAGATTTTCAAAGTCTCAAATTTCAAAAGGTATGCAATTGATTCATAAGAATCGAGCAACGTGTTCTACAATGCCCTGCGTCAATGATACCTGAGAGACTTTTGAAAAATATATATTTGAATAAAATGTTCCTGTCTCGCTGCATGCAGCCGCCGCGCCCCAAGCAAGAAAGGGACAACTGCAGCTGTTTTGTTTAGGTACTCTTACATCATTATTGACCAAAACAGCATTTCGTTAATTATAGAGGTATAAAGCCCCTATGCTCCTATGTTCTAATTTTTTTGTAAATAATGCGTAATTTTTTTTGGATGAGCGTTTCAAAATGGTTTAAAAATTAGGCAATATTTCTACTTTTTGAAGACTCCTACTTCATATGATAATTAGAATTAAAAAAAAAAACAAGACATTGTCATGGTAGATAAAGGTTTTGTGGTACAAAAATATTTGCTCTAGTGTAAGGAAACGTTTGTACGTGTCGGTCCAAACTAATTTGTTTACCCTGAACCCCGCTTGCTCTACGACCACCGCTCACTCCGACCAATAAATTTAATTAGGCATGTAATTTGCGTAAAAATCTTGGAAAAGATTTAAGAAATGTTTATTGCGAACTACGAGCCATCGAGGAGATTGGATTGAAACCTAATAAAGAATTAGTACTGCAATACGAACGGTGCCCTAAGCACCAGAAACAGGCGTCAATTTTGTTTATGGTGAAGTGAGATACAAATTTCCGTACGTATTATCCGTTTTTTGAACTCAAAAACTACAAAATAAAGTTTGACTAAAATCTGATTATACTATGTAAAATAAATAAACATTGGTGGACTTTCCACATAGCACTGTCTTTTTTTTTATACTACTAGCTGATGTTAAGTGTTAACCACCACCTATAACAAAGCATTGCCTCGTAAGTCACGCACGATAGGAACGTGGCCTACGTTGCACTGCCCTGCGTCCATCAACTTGAGGCATACAGATGTTAATGAATGAATGAATGATTTTTTTTTATTTAACACACAAAGACATACACAGAGAAAAACATCTGACACAGCTAATAAAAAGAAAAGAAATTACAAATAACTTACTACTAAACTATAACTATAGGAAAATATACATAGGCTTGAAAAAAAAAAAAAAAAACAAAGTGGATAAAAAAAAAAAAAAAAAAGTAAGATATGCCAGAGAGTAGCCTCTGTGCGTCTGTGGGTCAAATTTGGTCCCATCTCAGCATAAAGCCACTCCACATGTTAAGCCTCATGTGCCTGTAATTACACCGGCAACCACACTCTTCAAACCGAAACACAGCGTTGCTGCTTGGCGGCAGAAAAAGGCGTGGTGGTAGTACTTCCCCGGACGAGCCCTTCACAAAGAGCTCTACTACTCTTATCTCTTATCTTGTCTAGCCCCAAATTAAGCCAAAGCTTGTAATATGGGAACCACATAGCTGATATAATACATACAATATACTTTTTTTTGTAAATGTACTTTTTGTAAATAAACATCTATGTTCACTACACAAATATTTGTTCTCGGTGGGGATCGAACCCACGGCCTAAGGCGTAGAAGGCAGAGCTACTACCAACTAAGCTGTGAAGACCGTCAAATAACGCTGCCTAACCTTTTTTCACCGGCATTGTTTTTTTATTTCATCTTGTTGACACCCAGTACGATCGACTATAAGCATGACGACGATGAATAGTTATTATGTTAAGTGCTGCTATAGGAGCTTTTATCGGACAGATTATTATAATACTTATTCATTTGGGTTCCAGCTAATCTGATTTTCAGTATTTGTCCGAATTCTGAGAAGGTCCTTCTATGAGTGAACAATATTTGTCTCTGTTGACAATAACTCTCGATATATTTCATCAGTGCTTATTAATCGTACGAGGACGAATTATATTTAGTTCGTAACTGGTTACGAACTGGTTACGAAGCTTCGGTTTCGTAGACGGTCAAGGGTATAAAAGATAGTCGTAAGACATAGACACATTAGATAATTCAGTATTATTTGACCTAAAACTGAACACCAGTGCGGATTACCATCTATGGATGGTCAGCAGATGGTAGAGCACTGGTGGTCTAGTGGTAGTGCCCCGCATTTTTTTTTTCCTTTTTTTCCTATGGAAAAAATTATGTGCGCAATGCCAATGCTCTTAAACAGCGAAGAAAAACATCGTGAGGAAACTAGTTAGTATTCTAACAGCGGCGATGGGCTTGCAACCTGTCACGTATTGGATACTACTGCAAAATGTGGGTAGGTTAGGTATGTGCGAAATGTAATTTTTGTAATGTAATGGATATATCCTTACACGTCCTCAAAGATTTTGTAGTTTGTACTTGGTACCAAGAGATCTGAATGGATATCTACCGTGCCTGGCGATCAAAGTCGTGAAGCTATTTCAGTTTTCTTTTTGTTATTGAATCATCCACGTATGTTTGTGCGACAAATAAATGTAGCTGATAGCCCACCTGATATTGAGTGGTAACCATCACCAATAACAAAGCATTACTCGCAAGCACGCACTATAGAAAAGTGCCATAGGATGTACTGCTCTAGACCATAAATTACAGGCATCCATAATGAGATGCAATAAAATGGCAGCAAAATAAGTTCAACTTTAAGATTTGAAACTTTTCAACAAGTTTCATTATTCGAAGCACAGTGCGGGTAGAACAACAAGAACTAAAACATAAACACGCTTCGGATTGCCAGTTAACGGAGCGCCGGCGTCTTACTACCCAAAGCACTACTTACTTGCGAGAACGTCTTACAATCAAGTATAGACTAGTCGCAGCGACCGCTTTTTTGATTGAGTGAGCGAAGCAAACGAAGATCTTACAGTCAATTTGGGCGATTTGGCATTTTATGTATGTATGTTTGTCAGGCCATAACTTTCGAACCGTTACTCCGATCTGCATGAAATTTAGTAAATTTGGATAGCTTGTAGTTGAAAATTATACTGGTAAGAATATGAGTTAAATCGGTTAACGGGTTATTAAGATATAGGGTTTTATAAAGAGGAAAAATAAAAGTTACACAAATATATCAAATTGCGTGTCATATAAAAGGAATTTGGTTTTTAAGATACCTAAAATGAAAAATTAAAATTTGCACAAGTAACGATCCCTAATTTATTAGAGTTTTGTTGAAATCGAGGTTGTTAATGGCGACAAGTTCCTTGGCTTTTTCTGATATTTTTTTATATAAATTAAGAAGGTAATTAGTTCTAATAAAATGGTGATAGCGATCTAGTCTGATGATGGAGCCAAGGTCTGTTCAACGGAACTCTTTAATAAATAGGCCAATATAGTTGGCCTTGGTTACCATACCAAGCTTGTAGGCGGTAGTCAGAAGCAATTTCAAATATAATGTTTGGACTTGCCTCTGACTACCACCTTCTTACATTTTCGGAGTGTTCAGATCGTATCCCGAGATTTTAGTTCGGGGCGAACCACTAGTTTATATAAAACTAGCTAATGGAACCACCAGACGGCCCACCTGATGTTAAGTGGTAACCATCACTTATAACAAAGTATTGCCTCGTGAGTCACGCACGATAGGAACTTTCCCTACGATGCACTGCCCTGCGTCCATCAACATGAGGCATACAGATGTTAAGGCTCATGTGCCGGTAATTAACCCGGTAACCACACTCTTCGAGCTGAAACACAGCAACGCTGCTTGGCGGCAGAAAAAGGCGTGGTGGTAGTACTTCCCCGGACGAGCCTTTCACAAAGAGCTCTACTGCTCTTTAGCTTGGTAGTTAGCTTGTTGAATAAACAATACTCATAGCTACCGCTGTTTGTTATGCTAATCGAGCTGTCAAACGCAGCTTCCCACCACCCAAACCCTCTTGTCTCTACGATACCCGAATAGCCCATCGACCCAAAGCATATCTTTGGTGATCCCGATGATGAGATCACAATCGCTAACGCGGAGGCAATCTAGTCATCTGATTTGGACGGCAAGCACTTTACAGTATCACTGACCCCGCCGGCGGTGTCGAAGACGTCCCTTAGCGCCCGCCCACTCGGGGCCTAAACTAGAATTACCCTGGCATCAGCCCAAGCCGAGGTCGTCCGTAGCGGTACCCTTGCGTTTGTTGCCCCAACCTAACTTTACCGGTTGAGTGCCTTCCGCGCTCACCATTGTTCAGTAGCGCTGTCAGAACCGTCAGAAGATCACCAGTATTGAGTATACTCGAAAAAAAAACGTGGTGTCAAAAAAGCTTTATTTTTAGAACATCGATTTTTCAACAGAGAACCAATCATTAATCGACTGTATGTCGGGAACTCTATGTTTTAAAAACAATCAAAACTCGGTCAATAGTTTGAAAAACCATCAAACTAGTTTCATCGAGATAGTGCTAAGAGAACTAGGTACATATTAAGTTGATACTGCAGTTCAAACAGTCAATTTTGTACTGAAAGTGGGGAGTTGGTTATTTTAGTGATTTCAAAATTAGGTAGATCAACTTTTTAGAGATGTATTTTTTGATTTTCTTTTTGCGCTGTACCTAATTTAGCGTATATTTTTCTTTTTGGGTTAATAAATAAGTTTTCTTTCTTTCTTTCTTTTCTTTGATACTTTATCAGAATTATTAAACAAATGCCTAATTATAAACATGCAAAATCAATGCTACAGATTAACAAAATATATTAAGCAAAAAAAAGTAACAGTGAGTTATTTTATTTAGTAATTATTAATAACTAGTGTCTGGATCGTTTGAGCAATCTAAAGATTATTTTTCAGGCTGAACTGTTTTAAGGACACCGACGTAGGTTCGGTCTCGCTGAAAAGGTGTGTGGAGTTGAGATTTTGAATATAAATATTAAAGTCTTTGTAATTTAATTTTAGTTAAGTGTGAGTGTTTGAAAAGAAAAACAAATTGGTGATGGTTTGAGGTTGCACTATATTTTTTTTTATTAGCCTCTTTCGTCCCACTGATGGGCAAAGGCGTTATATTTTGCCTTTCAATATATGTATCCTTCAGCAATATATAATCACGTGACTACAAACAATGACAACAGAGAAGCCCTAAGTAATCCAAAATCTTCCAGCTCTTTTATAAGAAAGTACAATGTCGGAGAAAAATAATAAGTCACATGTTTTTACAACTTTTTCCAAGTAAAAATCGAGTGAAACCATAAAGTTCGCAGTTCACGTGGCATGTCGTGCTAGTGCAGGAGCTAGTAGTTTAATAATAATAATAAATGTATAAAACGCACATTTTACTAAAAAGAAACCCTTAAGAATAGAAGAGTAGAGTTTTTAACAGTAGTAAAGCTCTTTGTGAAGGGCTCGTCCGGGGAAGTACTACGACCACGCCATTTTCTGCCGCCAAGCAGCGTTGCTGTGCTTCGGTTTGAAGAGTGTGGTTGCCGTTAAAATTACAGTCATATGAGATGATATTGTGCGTGACTTACGAGGTAATGCTTTGTTATAGCTGATGGTTTCCACTTAGCATCAGGTAGGCCATCTGCTGGTTCCGTCAGCAAGTAGCATAAAAATAAAAAGTGCATAGTTAAAATGTTGCCTTTGAAAAAACTGAAACAGCTTCACGACTTTAATCCTCAGGCACGGTAGATATCTCCTCAGATCTCTTAGCCTTTGAGATAATACAAATTATGACTATAAATAGATGCAAGAAATTCCTGAACTCGTTAAGCGCTTCATTGTAATGACATGTCAAAGAAATCACGAAAAATTGTCTGTGTGTGTGGTAGATCTGCAGCTATTCTGCGCTTACAAGCCACAAGGCGCCTTACGGCCGTAAATTTTCAGTAAAGGATAGATAGCTCTAGATAGGATATAGGATAGATAGATAGGATCTTTGACAAATAATTATTGATAAGTCACAGACACCGCAGAGCCTCAAGACGAAAGTCTTCAACCAGTGTGTGTTGCCAGCGATGAAGTATCAATCATACAAGCTAAAAGTCACTCAACGGGCTATGAAGAGAGCTATGCTGGGAGTTTCACTACGGCATAAAATCAGAAATGAGGAAATCCGTAGGAGAACCAAGGTAGCCGACATAGCTCGCAGAATCGGCAAGTTGAAACGGCAATGGGCAGGTCATATAGCTCGAAAGACTGTTAACAGTTGGGGGATAAAGGTTCTCGAGTGGCGACCACGAACAGGAAAACGAACCGTGGGACGCCCTCCTACCCGATGCACTGACGACATTGTCAGGATCGCGGGAAGTCGGTGGATGGAGAAGACTCGGAATCGTTCTTCCTGGAAATGTATAGGGGAGGCCTATGTCCAGCAGTGGGCTTCTTTAGGCTGATGATGATGATGATTGATAAGTTGACACTTGAAGTTGCATTGGTAAGTTGTCAAAATTCCTATCGTAAACATGTTTATTTGGGACAGTAAAATTGAAGATAGACAGACTTTTCTATCGTAGGGCAAAACAAGAGATAGATCCCAATATTCATATTGGGAACGTTCGTTACTGGTTTGACTACCAATGACAAGGACACGACTAGATGAAAATATGTCACTCAAAAATGACCTCGAGCTCCGAATCTATTCCACTGCTACAAGAAAGTTTCCAAGAAAAATAACGCAAAAGTTACATGTCTTCGCTAAAGTTAATTTATTTTCGATCGTTTCTCGCGAATTAAATGTTTGTTTTCGTGGACTTTCCTTTCGGTTTATCTTGATTATGAAACTGGATTTAGCCGGAAGAGAAATATGTCTGTAGGGGGTGGGGCTAGCACTAGTTATGACGTTATGGTCGATCGATAAATTAAATAAAGATTCTGAACATTGGCTATGTTTTTCATCGTAAAAGTATGAGTAGATATTGATACCAGTGTCAATGGAAATGCCGTGGTAATCTGGGCATTGAATAGAACCCTACCATCACCTTCCGTGGGTGTCTTAAGAGGTATGCCTTCAGTTGATGGCACGTCATATCGTGCGTGACTTGCGAGTGCGAGTGTACGACATGCCGGTTTCCTCATGATGTTCCTTCACCGTTTGAGCGTACTGGCATTGTGCACATAAATTTTGAACAGAAAAACTCATTGGCGCACGACCGGTCTCGAATCCACGACTTTAGGATCGGAAGGCGGGGCCACTACCACTAGACCACCAGTGCTCTCATTTCTTGAGTATCGAATACCGATACTGCATGCAGGCAGCTTCGTTGCACCACACAGATTTCCTTCCGTGAAGGCACGTTCAAGTTTGGTAACGTAATCGGTCGGTAAATCAATTGCAAGATGACGAGCTTTGCACCGATAACTTTAGCAACTCACTATGACCCAAGTTTCGCTCCTATGACCTAAGTTTTGCTGTGACCTACTTGAGGAAGTTTCGAGAACCATCGATAATCTTGTTTAGGTTTGAAGTTTGGCTGTTTAGTGTGCCTTACTTTATTCAAAGTCAAAAGATATTTATTCAGTTGTCAAGTAGCACTTTGGAACGCCTTAAAGCTAGGTGAATTTAGGTGCCAGCTCCACGCGACCAAGCCAAAATATGGTAAAAATTCACGTTTTTATTCTATTCTAGGGGAATTAAGGTTCTTAAATGATGACCACAAATTGGAAGATGAAGCTTAGGACACTCCATTCCCGATGGACCGACGATACTGTAAAGATCGCCGGAAGTTGGTGGATTGGAGAAGGCTCAGAATCGTTCTTCCTGGAAATGTATAGATAATAAGTATAGAGGACTTCTTCAGGTTGATGATGAATTGAACAAGAATAACTTTGAAATGGTTTATAAGCTAGGTAAATCTAGGCTCCAGTTCATTGGTACCGATCGCTTTCGATTTAATATAAGAAGAGCTTTTTGGCGAAGATATTTTAGCAATAAAATTAATGAATTTAAAGTTCCTTACTTAACCTAAAGCTTGTCTGAAGTGTCGGGTAGAGGAAAGCATAGTCATACAATCATCCAAGGAAGTAACAGTGTTTGTGTCACCAAGCAGGTACCGATGCAGCATTGCAGTGTTCTGAAAGCGTTTATAAAATATAAAGGTACTATAAGAACTATAAGAATTGCTCCGCTATAGTTTATTCATTTAATTATTTTACTTAGTTTCAAATTATCAAGTAGTATTACCAATTGAAGCCTTACTTTAGGTCAATTGAGTTTAAAATAATCTATTATTGTGGTGGACAACTTAACCCGAATGTCAATGTGTAGTTGTATAAACCGCAACTCGCGTATCTCAAACTAAGATCTCTTAATCCGTCAGAAAGTCCCTCCGGCCTGATTAAAGAGATTACCGTAACGAGCGCCCTCTATCTGTTTTATTGGTGCACTAAACGCCTCGTGTGAAGTCAACTATGTACTTATTTTGATTAATTCTGACCTTCCTTACTTACGGTTTTGGTAAATGATTATTATGTGAAAATGGACCTAGAACTCGATGATTTAAGATTTACAGCTATTTGAAGGTTTCTATCATGGCTGACAAAAATGATCTTCAATGCTCAATTTTAGGGTTCCGTACCCAAAGGGTAAAACGGGACCCTATTACTAAGACTCCGCTATCCATCCGTCTGTCTGTCCGTCTGTCACCAGAATGTATCTCACGAACTGATAATTAGTCAGTTGAAATTTTCACAGATGATGTATTTCTGTTGCCGCTTTAACAAAAAATTCTAAAAAACAGAATAAAATAAATATTTAAGAGGGCTCACACAAAAGTGTTTTTGTTATAGATAATGGTACGGAACCATTCGTGCGCGCTTCCGACTCGCACTTGGCTGGATTTTTTTACAACTTGTAGGTAAATGCAATCTCACAAAAAAAATATCCAAATTATAGGTGTTTGGAAAAACAGACGCCAAAAGGAATTCAACTCTTTGGCTATATGCATTATAAAAGTTGAAGCAAAGCACATGTTATGTTAGTAATAATGACGTCTAGTTTTATGTTTACGCATACGCAGCGTAGCACTTTTCGTAGTAATATCGTAGCATTCTCGTAGGCAGCGTAGCACTCCCAATAAAAATCATTAGCTTCAAGAAAAGCTTACCAGTCATTTTCATACCAATAAAGAGCCGTCAAAACCTGAAGGTTATTGCGATAGCTTCACACGCGTCATTACTCCAGCTACATTACCGGCTATTCCAAACGATATTAGCTACTATTCCCAGGCAGTTAGGAATTAGTATCGCGTGAGTTTGCTGATGAATATTTATGATGATCAGGATGTTTTTACGGCGTGTTTTTATAATCTCGCTGTAGTATTTCTTAGTCGCGAGTTACCGTGTTTTTGTAAGAACGTAAGTTATGGTTGAAAGATTTGATATTTTCAAGATGTTGCCATGCTTAACGTTAAAGAATTCAGAAAATGTATTCTTAAACTGCAGACACAATATTAAAAACATTGTGAGGAAACAAGTTGGTTTTCTAGCAGCACCGACGGGCAACCTTGGAATACCAACCACGCGCAAAGTGGTTAGTTACCATATTATTATGTAATATTTATACGTACTTACCTCTGACTACCCCCTTAGACACCTTCGAAGAATCTCGAGTTAGTATTGGTACTAAGAAATCCCCTGCAAGGGAATCAGAGTCATTGGCTTTTTAGTATGCTCAGACCGGGTGGAACCGGAAGGGGAAATCTTTATTTCGTGCTATGTTTTTATGTTGAGGTTTTAAATCAGTGGTGCTCCAACACAATGAATGCAGCAATTGCTAGTGTGCCCTTCGTGCCCTAACGTGCACGAGCGAAGACCTCAATGCAGCCACAGGTAGCCACTAATTTAGCTAGGACAATCTAAGCATCGACACGATAAGAAGAAGAAGTGATAAATAGGTCATAAATAAGTGTTATAAAATCGTTGTAAAATACAGTATTTCTCACTGGCAACCCTTAAGCCATTCAATTTACATAACAAAAAGATGGCCATAGTTATGCTTCCATTATACGGACTCATGGTGTTATAAGGGTAGTTATTTTAATAAGGGGCTGTTTTATGGGGTGTAATATCGTGTAGGGGTTTATGACGATTGTGGCAAATTTCAAGGGATTGTGGGTAGTTCAGGATTCGCGTTAATATTGAGTAGGTATGAGTTAAGGTTTGTGCTTATTTATAGTTACTACTTACTTTTGTTAGTTTATAACGATGTATTTAATAATTTCTAAAATTTGAATGTAAGCGTTTGATGTTTAGTACTACCACCACGCCTTTTTCTGCCACCAAGCAGCGTTGCTTACAGGCACATGAGGCTTAACATCTGTATGCCTCAAATTGATGGACGCAGGGCAGTGCATCGTAGGGCAGGTTCCTAGTGCCTATTGTGCGTGACTTAACGAGGCAATGCTTAGTTATAGGTGATGGTTACCATTTAACATCAGATGGGCCATATGCTTGTTCCATCGCTTAGTTGTATTAAAAAAAACGCACCGTGAATGATTTAGGTGAAACTTGAAATGGATATAGTTTGTTAAATCTAGCGTGTGCTGTCTTATGAATTTAATTACCTTTACCTTTTTCCGTTATGCCTACGCCTCACTAAATTCGATTGGCACCACACTGGAGCTTCAATATTGTACAAGTAATACATTGATCATAGAAAAAACGGTAGGAACCAAGCCGTAAGTTTGTTGCCTGTTCTTCTAGGCTTTGGTCGCGTGGAACTGGCACTTAGAGTCACCTAGCTTTAAGACGTTTCAAAGTGATCCTTGTGATTTTATTGAATAAATACCTTTTGACTTTGACTTTGAAATTGTAACAGCTGAGAGGTAATAGTGAGTAAGCTCGTCTTTATACATTATATTAAGTTTATTTTAATATTTTGTGTCTCACTGTGGTATAAGCAAAAAAAGAAACAGCTACACCACTTTGACTACCAGGCACGGTAGAAATCACCTCAGATATTAGATACAAGATACTCTGTGGCATTCCACGCCGCACTATCTAACCACAAACTAAGCAAAGCTTGTAATATGGGAACCAGATAGCTAAAATGTTTTTTTTTTGTTACATACTTATAATATTATAACACTCAGACTGACAACGAACACTCAGACTTTATTATAACACTCAGACTGACAACGAACATATATGTTCATGACGCATATTTTTGTTTTCAGTGGGGATTGAACCCACGATCAACAGTGCAGAAGGCAGAGTTTGATAATAGGCCAATATTGGACATGTCAAGCACAATAATAGACATAGGTACCTACTATCTAGAACAAGCCAAACGATAAGTATCATTTATATTAAGGCGAAGACAAGAGCTAATGTGACTCTCGCTCGCACGTTTTCCTACTCAAAAGTTTGCTTTACTAGTTTTCGTACATAACCAAACTTTTAAGTAGGAAAACTTGTATCGATCAAAATGAAATTTTTACTAAACTGTGTGCAATGTGATTGCACACAAAATGGTTGATTGCGATTTTTCGAAAATGAGTTCAGTGATTTTATATCTTTCAACATGTCGAAACGTGCGAGCGAGAAGTTGTTTGATAGTTGTCAGCCCCTTAAGGCCTAACGGTATCCAAGTTTAATGAGCGGACGCGGAAAGAACGGAAATAAAACAGGCCCGCGCGCAATGTCACCGAATCTGATCACTTTCATAAATATAATTTGCATCTTTACAAATGTCAGCTCATAAAAAAAATGATATCAGTATTGGGTGTAAAATCAAAAAAAAAAACAAAAAAATAGTATATTTGAATTAAATGGTCAAGCAAAAATTTTTACAATTTTATAGTTTTAATGTTCCATAAATTTATATTAATTACGAAACTATGGATCTCATTTCACCTTAATAATTCATCACTCAATTCCTTTGTATATTTCCACTTGAAGTCACACGTGTAACATACAATCAGGGGTGGCAAACCTTTCAACTAGCGCGGCGTTTACTGGAGCATCGAATGTGTTTTGTCAGTTTCGGGTTACACGCTGTTAGACTAGCATTGTTATTGGGACAAATATCGTAACAAAATGCTACGTTCAAATAAAATTCTCATTATATTGCAAAATAAACGAATTTAAAAATTATGATATATTTTTTATTTCAAATTATTTAAAGTTACATCGTTTGAAAGCAACATTCATAGCCGTAAAGCACTTAACAAAGAGGTTATCAATTGTAAATTATGTAACAATACTGAAACCAAACCTGCTCCATTCTCAGACATTGTATTTTTCAGTTTACAAATTTACTCGTCGAAAAAAATTTGCTAGTTGTAATTTTAACCATTTTGAAATGCCAAAGGTATTTCTTCCCTGGCACATACAGAGGTATACACCACTCTTCGACAAATTAATTGATTGAATATATCAATAATAAACTAATAAGTCTTATTACCCTGACATAAAGCCTATATTGGTTCCGCAATATCTTAACTAGGTATTCGGGCTATTACTCAAGATCATTAGGTACATTGTATGTGATGCGTATATTATAAGAGTAATTGTGTTAGGTTCTATTAAATCTCATATTTATGGCTGAAGGACCTTTCCTTAATGAATTTCGGTAGATGAATATTATATTAAAAGTGTTGACGTCAACGTGTTGTATTCTTGCTTATCGTGTAATATAATAATTTAATTAGTTTATTTTGCACATCATTTAGATAAATGAGAAACTAGCTTTAGCACGTGCAACACCCATGTCATCGTTAACATGCAAGTAAAGCTACTTACATGTTAATGATGACATGGGTGAGGCAGTTGCTGCGCTGTCGCGTACTGGCGTCACGGAAGACCAGTGTTAAAGTAGCGTATGCTGCTATAGCATTTTTGCTGACGGTCAATTTGTATCACTTACTTTTAATGTATTTTCTTGTACTTTTTCATAAACAGTATTTACGTGTGGCATAAATAAATGATTTTATTTTGTATTGTACTTTATTGTTACAATAGCCTGCAGTACTATACAATACAATAGTTTTATTTGCGAATAAAAAACAGGTTCTCTCTAGCTGTAGAGCGGCCAACTTGTGTCTGGAGTCAAAAACTGAAGATGATGCCCATCTGATACATTTCCATCCCATCTTACTACAACCACGGGATACAAGATATTTATCAGCTGAAATAAGTTGGTTGGCTGAAATAATATTCACGCTTTTGGGGTATCGCAAAATGTATATTTCTATTCCAGGCGCTTAAACTTAGTTAAGTAGGAAGTAACAATTTAAACGTAGGTTACAGAATTAATAACAATAAGTTAACAAAATTAGTTAAACACGTAAAACATAGTATGTATGTTTTAAAATGGTGTTTACATTTAGATAATGCTCAAAATTAGCGCTGTCTCTGTTTGCCAATACGCATTGGTAATAAATGGCAATAGTTATAGCATAGTTGATCGTTTAACATATTTTTGGAAGTATTCTTCAGTAAGTAAAGGCGGTGGTATTTTATGCCAAAACCACGAAAGACATTATAACAGTTACAAGAGTATATTAATTCCTGGCTAAGCTGAGATCAATATCCAGCCTGAAGATCCTCTCTTCAATATTCATCAGACATCGTATAATAGATTATGGACAAGCCACTGATAGCCGCTTAATATTCCATTATAAAGCTGGGATACAGGTGTAGGGTAAAAGCCAGGGGTGGTTTTCTTACGTCATTGTCATTACACTGTTTGAAAGGAAATCTGAAAGGTTTATAATACTTTTTGTTGGAACAAGCTTATTGTCCACCTGTTGTTATGTGGTAACCATTACCTATAATAAAGCGTTACCTCACAAGTCACGCACGATAGGAACGTGCTTTAAGATGCACTGCCCTGCGTACATCAACTTGAGGATACAAATGATAAGCCTCATGTGCCTATAATATCAAACTAGAACACAGCGACGATGCTGGGCGGCAGAAATGAGTCAAGTCAAAAGTCAAGTCAATAGGTATTTATTCAATAAAATCACAAGGATCACTTTGAAATGTCTTAAAAATAGGTTAATGTAGGTGCCAGTTCTATGCGACCAAAGCCTAAAAGCTCATTATTAAATCTTTATTTTGTATCTACCTCAATCTTAAGTAAACCATTTATTTATTTATTTAATAAACACGGTTGATAACCAATTACATTACCATTAATTGGTTTACCATGCTGATAAACCAGTCCTAAGCACTCATAGTAGAAGATCTTTTAGATAATGAAAAAAACACCAAAAAGTTCCGCATTAAACCCATCCAGTTTTATTATTAGATCAGCTAGCTATCAACATAATATTATTATGATATGTTTCAAACTTACATTATACATCAGCTAGAAAACTTAAAAGTGGCCTAAAAATTAATTACAAAACCACCTACTCATACGGTGTTAAGAGTTATAAGTATCCGATGGATGACGTAAGAAAATCGTTTCTGTCTCGTTAACTAGTAGTACACTCGATGAAGATACCGGTAGAACATTATGCGAACGATTGCATTAAGCTATGATTTTCTATTCATTGGTGACCGTCATACGGCCGTATTTTGTTAAATTGCCACACTGGAGCTTCATTTTCATATTATTTTCTAAAAAGGATCATACAAAAGAACGGTAGGAACCGAGCTGCCAGTTTGTTGCCTGTTCTCTTAGGCTTGGTTGCGTTGAACTGGCACCTAGATTCATCTAGCTTTAAGACGTTTTAATGTAACTACTAACCTATGTATAAACTTTTTCTGTTACCAACACCGTGGGCCATATTGTTGTCTGAATAAATAAATGTTTTTTTATTATTATCATAATCATAATTAAGTAATCCTTGTGGTTCAATTGAATAAATACCTTTTGATTTTTTGACTAACCCCCTTATACATCCTTATGGAATATTAAGTTCTCTAAGAGATCTGAGGGAATATCTATGTCTTATGGATCATAGTCGCGAAAGTGTTTCTGCTTTTTAAATTATGTCCGTTACGTAACGGTAGCGACATCTTAAAAGCAAAGTACTTGAAAGGTATTAGCTTGGTCTAGTGGTATTCTAATGATTACTAATAGTTATACAGAGTAGCAATTAAGCTATAAGTGCATTCTAATAGCTATTTAAGCCATGGAGATGGAAATTTATGCTCGTACTTCAGTGATTTCAGTGTTATGACTAAATAGCGCAAATTGTATTATCATTTTCCACAATAGTCCTTATAATAAATTAGGATTTCGAGCATCCTGTATACGTAATACTCTAATTATAAGTGTAAAAGTAAGTGTAAGTGTAGTATATTGTAACAGAAACAGACTCAAAACAACTCTTCGACTTTTATCGCAAGGCACGGTAGATATCCCCTCAGAATTCGTTAAAAACGAAGGCAAGATTCGTTGAATGATGTCTAAGGGGTCAAAGATAGGTACGTCCAAATTTAACATAATTATGTGACAGATTGCAAGCCCATCACCGCTGCTAGATTACTAACTGGGTACCTCATGATGGTTCCTTCAAATTTGAGAGCACTGGCATTAGGCACAAAAGATTTTTAGAAAATATCTCCTACCGTAAAATGTAACATATTTTAAGACCTTTAAATATTTTTAAGAGACATATTTTGTCATGTTTTTTCTACAATTCACTTTCACTAAAATTTTCATGGCAATGCATTATTTTTGTTTAAAAATATTTTCTTCATCTTTTATATTTTGAAACAATTCCAAAACTATATTTCTTCAAACTCGTTAAAATGTTTTCAGGAACAGTTGAAATTGCCAACACATATCGTGAAGTTTTCCATACGCCGTCCGTTGTTGTTCCGAAGTGTGTTCTTATGAAGTTTGAGCTCATTCTTAACTTGTAGCTTATTTCTTGTTACACAAAATACATTATTACTTTAATAAAGCTACTTCCAAACTACAGATTTGCCAGAGGGTAATGGGACGCTGCATTTTTTGATTTCGATGCACTGAACAAATATAATGAAAGAAAGAAAACATATTTATATAAAAACATTTAGCTAAATATATAAATGAATCGGAAACAGTGGCGGATTTACCAGTAGGCTAAGTAGACTGGAGCCTAGGGCGGCAAATTTTAAGGGGCGGCGAATTAGGTTTTTTTTTCCTTATTTAAACATACTTGTTTTTGGGTCTATTTCTAAGCTAAGGAAAGCTCAATTACCTTCTACTTATAAGATTGAGTTTTTGGAAAAGCAACTGACAATCGATCTCCTTGTTCACAACACAATCATACTAATAACGAGTAAAAGCTAATGTAATGAGCAACATAGTGTACAAATCATAAAGTTGCAATTTAATTAACAATTTTTTTATAATATTATTCTAAAATAGGGTATCAAATTGTAGAGGTCAGAAGAGGCGGCATGAATAGCCTACTGGCGGCAAATATGTAAATCCGCCACTGGTCGGACAAGAAAGCGTTGGATGGACGACCTCGTCACTTTTGAGAGAGGATAGTGTGAAAAACCAATGGGATAAGGACGGTTAGAGGGAGTTTTTGGAGAACAGAATGGGTTAAAATAAAAATTGATAATATTAGGGATCATTTTCGTTTCGCACTTTTTGGTGAGTAAGAAAGAAGTAAGAACCAAGACGACAATAAATGGAAGAGGAGAGTGGAAGAAGAAAACCTGTTGTGCTGACCCGTTGCGTGGGTAAGGGCAGGAAGATGATGACTTATTTGTCACGATAAACACATGTTAATCACTACATAGTGTGAAACAAAGTCGCTTTCTCTGTCCCTATATCCCTATGTATGCTATAATCTTTAAAACTACGCAACGGATTTTGATGCGGTTTTTTTTATAGAAAGAGTGATTCAAGAGGGGAGTTTATATGCATAATACAAGCATAATCTCTCAGGGATAACCCACAATAACCGTGCGAAGCCGGGGCGGGTCGCTAGTAATGCTATAAATTTTTAAATCGCTTTTTTCTATCCAATCTTTTATTTTTTACACACCCAGTTGGTATAGCAAATATAAATAACCCGGTTTTTGAATGTTTTGAGTTATTATAACGTGGGCCTACGAGGATTTCACTTTTAAGATAGTGCTAAGCCTATAACACTCTCACTAAATGTTTTATGTCCAGTTTCCTTTTTAAGTTGGTAGGAAGGTACTTGAAATACAAAATGATATGGATGAAGGTTTCATGAATCATAAACTTTGAAATATTGGAGAGATAGCAGGTAGGGTAGTAAAATTTTAGGGCAACGATGTAAGAATAACGAAACTACCCTACTAGGTAGGTACACAAGGTACGCAAAAATCGAGTTTTATTATGTAAAACAAACAAAAATATTAAAAAAATCTCTTGGTACTTAATCCTAGGTGCAGAAAAACAGAAATAACTTCATGATTTTGATCCCCAGGCTTTGTAGATATTCCCTCAGATCTAAGTTTATCTTGGGTCAATCAATTGAATCAAGCCTACAAACTATAAAAGCGTTGATGGCTACCCACTGAGCTGAAGCCAATCTTCTTCCTTACAAAATGTTTTTCTTCACCCTTTCAGAGAATTTACATAACTTACACAAATAATCAAACACGTCTTTCGATAGTTACGTCTTCATTTCTTGTATCCTTATCCTTTTGAGCCAACTCATTTGAAATTCAAGAAACGGCACCTCTTTTTAGATTTTTTGTGGACCTTCCACAAATACTTCCTCAATCCATCTCTTTACCCCATCACTATTTATCCATGTAACCGATACATTCCAATTTCGCTCATTCTATTTTATTTATACGAAGAGCTTCCCTAATTTACGTATTCTGAAAGCGTTACAACTGCGCCTGAAAGTTGAAGGTAAACATTGTTTACCTTCAGACTTACCTCAACGTGGTGGGAGACAGCCAGTCCAATCATCTCACCATCATCAACCTATAACATAGAGAGAAAGCACTGTGTACTGTAAAAAGCAGTATACCTGCACCTGTGTGTGTAATTTTAAATATTAATTGTACCTACCTAGTTTTAAGTATTTATGGCGGCAATACCTTTTTTGTGAATGCTGAAATAAAAGTTATTTCATTTGATTTGAAAAACAGTAGACAGTCTGCTTTTTACATTAGAAAATATTTTTTACGATTCATTTGTTTTGTATTGTAGTATTGCAATATAGTGTTTGTACTTAGGATGCTCCCCGGCTACTGAAACGCCGGGAAAATAAATAAGGTAATACGCGATAAATACCCGTTTAAAACTTAATATAGCTTAGCTCACAATAAAAACCCTTAGATTTTTAGCACGAAAAGAAAGTCAAATGCGACCGTTTGTTCTCCGTAGTGTACTAGCTCTTCCCTTGTAGCACCGGTAAGGGATTCGTTTTACTTAACAAATGCCCAGAAAGGGCGACGGCCTTACGTGCTTTCTAGGACTTATTTATCCCGGTTGTCTTGTTGGATAGATTCGGCTTACGGCGGGTTTGGAGGACAAGTTATTGCTAGCTATATCTTAAATATATGGATTTGATATAGCACATACTTTATAAATACTAATTTTTAAAGTTAAAATGTGTTTATTCAATTGAATCATACAAATACTACTATGAAACAAATTTTCGTTCGCACATTTTTTAGTTTTAGAAGATATGACAATTTGATATATGAAGATATAAAATCGCAATCAACCAAGTTGTGTGCAATCATATTGCACGCAAACTAGTAAAAAAAAACATTTTGATCGATACAAGTTTTGCTACTCAAAAGTTTACTTATGTACAAAAACTAGTAAAGCAAACTAAAAATAAAATACTAAACTGTGTGCAATGTGATTGCACACAGCTTGGAGGATTGCAATTTTTCAAAAATTTGTTTAGTTTTATTATATCTTTCAACATGGCGAAACGTGTGAGCGAGAGGTACATTAGCTCTTGTCTTCGCCTAAAGTCTCATGATCATGTGACTGCACCGACACCCATTCACTAGTAACAAAAAAATCTTCAGATTACCTTCCATCTCGACGCAAAGACATCCCATTCAGCGCTTCAATAAATATTCGTAAAGTTGACAAAAGAAACAAATTGTACACATAAACATAAATTGTCGTTCTTGATGAAATATGCGTGTTCCATTCGCGAGTGGTTCTGCAATGTTTTTTTTATGTTTAATAATATTTACCGTGTGCCTCGAAATATTGGGTGGAAAATAATTGGACAATATTTTTAACTCAATCAATTATTGGTTATTTGAAGTTATATGATATTGATTACAATGAAAACAATATCTACACATGAGGATAGTCAGAGGCAAGTTCTATCAGTAACTAATTTATGTAGAATTAATGCCTTTTGAATGATAGCATTATTTTATTGTGCATTAAATTGTATTTTTATGCATTCACGCCTTTTGAACCGAAAGTTGTGGGTTGGACGGTAAGGTTGGTTTTTATAGGCATGGTAGACATTCTCTCTTGGTACTTAAGATCTTTGGTAATGTCTAAAAAGAGTTAGTTGGAGTCAGATCCAATTATTTGGCATGCCTGTCCTGTCGCGTATGGTATTATATTCCATGTGACAGATTGCAAGCCCATCGCCGCTGCTTTATTAATTTATAGTGATTTATCAGAATTAATTTAGATAATTATATATTGAAACTTACGTTTAACAGATAATTCATTAAGTTAAATTACAGCAGTTAGTACAATGCAACTTAATTTAATATTAGTTGAACATCGTGTTGAACGTTACTATGCTCATTAAGGATTAATCGGTTGTTTGATGAAGTGATTAATCGAATCAATTAAACTGTTCTCTTTGAACATAATATTTATATATACTATATACAAGGTGTTCCAATACTTGTGCTTAAAACTTCAGGGCGCTAAAGTACCCATCAATATGAATAACTTTTTGTAAGGAACCAACACTGTGAACGCGAAAAAAAAAACAGCTAGCTAAAAAACAAGCACACTTCCCACTGGCTATTACGTGGTAACCATCGCCTCTATAAAAAACCATTGCCGGACAAATCGTGCTTATAAATAAATTCGAAATTTCAAGGTCAATATAAAATAACATAATCTGTAGCAGTACTATTTCATGTTTCTGTCTGAAACCTCGTAAATCTTCATGTGTAGAACATTCCACGACCTTGGGTTAGATTGATGGCTTATTCGCGAGTCATACTCGTAGGTAACTGTGAAGAACGACCTTGAACCGGTTTGTTAGCCGTATTTCCTTGTACTGCCTCCTTTTTAATACTACCTGCTGATAGAACAAGCAGATGGCCTTGCTGCAGATGACAACGGTTTATTATAGAGATAGTCTCCGGCCCTACGTTAAATGGCCCTGCGTCCATCAACTTGAGGCATACACATAATTATGTTAAGCCTCATGTGCCTGTAATTTCACCGACTACACCCTGATAACTGAAACACAGCTACGCGACAACAGAAAGGCATAGTTGCAGCTCCATTTTTATCAGTTCTGACATATAACGTATAATGTAGTATGTCAGTTTTCACCTTTATAAAGGTAACTACTCACGTACCTCAGTGGAAAAGTCAGTAACACCCTAAATACTTCGCCGCTGAGAAATTCAATCACTCGCCGTGAAAGCCTCCTCGAGAGGGTCCACTAATGGGGAATTACTCACTGGGACTTATAGGTGCACTTTACGTTGGCCAATGACAGACGATTTTTACTTCGTTTTATAATGTTTACTACTCTTAAGAAAATCACTCGCATAATAACTTTTGGGACATTATAAAAATCTAAATAAAGATATTCAGGTAGACGATTGACGTTTTTTTGCCGTTTTTGTTTATTTGCACTGTTATTTATCGGAAACAAGAAATTAGTTATTCAGTTAATTGGACAGATCCCGTCATTACCTGATTTTGAGAAAAGCTTTTAATAATAATAAAGTATACTTACAAAAAACATCCTACTAATATTATAAATACAAAAGTTTTAAGGGTGTGTTTATTTGTTCCCACTCGTCTCGTAACGGCTGAACGGATTTGGATTAAACTTAGAATATACATCGTTTGTAACATAAAATAACAGACAGGTAACTTTTTATCACACTAGGTATCACGCACGTGGAGCCACGGGTGGATGCTATTTATAATTATATGCCAAGCTCTTGCTCTGATAATATGCAAATTACTAATTTACATATATTTAACATTCGTTGCTACCTAATTATCTTCGGATATATAGGACATTACCGAATGAAATAAAATTGTTTCTTTTATGGTAAGACTTATTTCATCTTTTAAAATTAGGTCTATTGTCAATCGTCAAATTACAATGAACAAAATGTAAATGGTTTGATAGGGTAAGCAATATCCGTCGATAGCAATATACCTACTTACCGAGTACGGAGTGGGCCATAACGTATATTCGAGTTCCAAAATCGACAGTAGCAAAGAAGTAAAGTTAATGACTCTATAAACAAAAAAAATAGTATCATATCAGCTATCTGGTTACCATAGTACAAGTTATGCTTAGTTTGGGGCTATACAGTGCTGTGTGGAAGGTCCGCCAATATTTATTTATTTATTTTACTCAATAGAAAATAATTTTCTATGTAGCATCACTTAAAATCAGACGAAATTGCATACATATTTCTAGCATAAAGCTCTAAATATAAAAAAAAAATAACTTCAGGCCTTTGATACCTAGGCACGGCAGATATCCTCTCAGATCTTTTAGTACCAAGTGCGAGGCAATGCTTTGTTATAGCTGATGGGTACCACTTAACGTCAGGTGAGCCATGTGCATATTGCATCAGCTAATAGTATAAAAAAATATGTGTGAATATGGTTCATTGAGGATTTCTAAGGGGGTAATACGTCCAAATATTACTCGTTCATATTAGATACACGATATATGGGCGATTCGGCCCTCGAGATATTGGGCGTTTACGTTGGTAGCAATTTGTCCCTTTGGTGTTATTAAGTATTCTGTGGTCGTAATTTTGGGAAGACTTTGACATTCACCATTTTGAACTGAAGACATTGCAGGTAACAATATTTTCCAAGCTTGACACAGAACACCAAGTAGTTGAAGAGCAAAACTCCTTCACGTCGCAATGCTGGAAGAATCCAACAGCTTTTGCACAATTGAATTAGTTGCATTCGACTTGCAGCCGAAAGGATTATGTTGAAGCACGTTCTATGAACGAGATAAACTTCATTGTAGAAATTGGTCTAAATAGATATAGACTAATGCAAGTTTTATGAACCAAATAAACTTAGCTAAAATAACTGTAACAATTGGCACATAAGTTACGTTTCATTCAGAAAAATCACCGGGAACGGGGTAAAAACTAGTATTAATAGTTTTCGTAACTTGGTTGATTGTGATATTTTATGAATAAATTCCGTGGTTTTATCTTTTAAAATGTTGAAATGTGTTCCTGCTAAGTGAAATTAATAGCACACATATAATTGTAGCTTTTACAACTTGAACTTGGAATAAAAAAAATATTATATTCCCAACGGATTGACAGTCTTCACAGCTCCTTACACTCTTCAAACCGAAACACAGCAACGCTGCTTGGTGGTGGTAAAAAAGGGCGTGTCAAAAGATCCTCTTTGAAGCGCACCTAAAATCTTTTCACCACGCTGTTTCGAAAGAACTAATGAAACGACAAGAAGAAGAAGACAGTTTGCCACATAATTTTTCATTCTTTTACTTTTTTGACACTTTTTTAACGTATTTTTCACTTTGACTGTTATAGTTGTGCAAAGCGGGGTGTCCACTAATAAAGCATAAATAGTATAAATTCAAGTTTTGTGGTCAAAATTGCGCGAATAAAACGATTGGCGCCATTACATGACAAACTGATTTAAAAGACCACCGAAATCGTTTAACTGGTAATGAAGCTGCCAGCGACGGTGGAGGGGAAACCAAAACTGTTAATGGCTGCAGAGTGGTTAATCACGCTAATTTGATGTTCAAAATCAAGTTTGTATGCTAATATAAAAATAAATGAATAAGCTGAGTAAATATAAGGATAGTTGATATAATAGATATGACGGCGCAGGATGGCCTTCATCAGAATTCATGCTAAAAGGCGTGGATAGATAGTGTCGTGGGGTGACGTGGGTGGACCAGCAACAATTATTTTCTTCGAAACATTGTATAATTCCTCCGATGGTTGTAATTAACACACATAACGCCTGTACCTAATAAGATATTAATTATTCCCAGTACCGTTACAAACACTAAATTAATGTGATTCTAATCACATTGATTGGGGTGATATATAGTGATTCGTTCTTTTAAATCATGACATGATCACGTTTTAAATCATAATCAGACATGGTGCGCTGGTGTCTTCTCGTATCCAAGTCAACAAACAAGATGACAAGATGACTGCCTCGCTCATCGATACGACGCTCCGCTAGAGTGACTACGACAGTCTGTCACTCTTGACGTTGATATTTTACAATCATTATCAGGTGAGATTGCGGTCAAACGTTTAACCTATAAGTTGTAAAAAAAAAAAAAAATCGCGCCGTCAGATACCTACCCTTTTTTTGTAAATACATACACATACAAATGATTGACTGTACTGTCTATATTTTTATTGCAACGAAGCCCTTACGTTACTAGTTAATGATATTGAATCCATGTTGTTATAATTGTGAATTTTCTCCTTGTTTACTTAGACAAATAATTACTCATTATTTTGTTAAATAAAATTAAAATATTGTGCTATTAAATGCGATATATTTGCTAGAAAGTCCTAGTGATTTTGTGGAGTTCTAAAGTCTTTGGCTGCGTTAGCGAGCTTACTGAAAAGCGGTTTTTAATTTCCTCCATTTCAGCTAGTACGAGTTTAAACTGGATTCGAGTTCAATATTTCTAGAATTTGCTTTGCAAAGGAAAACCACAAAAGAACCTGTCAATAACTAGTCTGTATTTTCTTTTTTCGACTAGCCAGTGAACCGTAACTGTTTATAATTTAAATAAAAAAAATACGTTTTTATTATGTTTAAAAATCTAAAGCCTAGTTATGAACCGAGTGTTATTCCACATAATCACCGCTAGCTAACAGATCTTGCAACTTCAAACATAAAGATTTAAGATATATAATAATAAAAGAAAGAAAAGAAAGAAATACATTTATCTTCAACTCTACCTACATAATCAACTCAAATTTTAAATTACCTAGTACGTGTAAATTATGTAAATTGTGTTATGTTTTTGATCCTGTATATAGACTAACTTATTATTTTATTTTTGTTTTAAATTTATGACTTATTATTTTCTTGTTTGACAATGTACCTACCTATAATTTGTAATACTTCATTTTTAATTTTAATTTTTCAATGTTAAATTAGTAGTTAGAATTTAATTTAAATTAGGTATAATTAATAATTAGAGTAATTGGTTATTAAAACCGTTCTAGTTATATAAATAAATAAATACTAAGTATCTAAGTACCTATGTATTTGTATAAGCTAGTACAGAAGAGACAAGAGTATGTGCAGAGCACTCTGTACTCTTCCATTATGCCAGTAGTTGTGACAAACCCTTATCGAAACTCTGCTGACCATCCATAGATCAACTTTGATTTTTAACTTTCACCATATTATTAATTTTTGTCTACTCAGTATCTAGTTATCTACAAACTTTCAAGTAGGAAAACTTAGAGTTTAGTGATTTTATATCTTTCAACATGTCTAAACGTGCGAGCGAGAAGTCGTTTGATAGTTGTCAGCCCCTTAAATAGGCTATGAGAAAAACTGTTAATCTAAGAAGAGATAAATAAATGAATAGATGGTAAACTAGAAACCAATCAGTGTTTCTTGAATTTTGCTGAAAGGTTTTATGATATAGGTACCTATTTAATTTCCATTTGTATATATATTATTTTTGCCTATTATCTCAATGTTTTCATACATTAATTATTTATAGATTTCGTTTTAATGCAATTGAATTAGTTTTTATTAGATTTAATTAGCTTAATTGGTAATTAATTTACCGTTCTATTAAATAAAAATAAATAAATGATACTAGAAATTCCAGCCGTGACTCTAGCTGCCGAGTACCATTCGTTTCATTGCCAATATTACAAATGACAACAATGCCATCTATTTCAATCAGATCCAACCCTCCGAGCTGATATTTATTGCTCAGCTGATGGCGGCGCGGCGGCGGCAACGGCGCTGCTGCTAATTGAAACCGCGAACACCTTCCTCTCGAATGAATCTGGACTGTGGCACAAGCTAGCAGCTTATCTGAACCAACTGCGTCATAACAACGATATACAAGCTCACGAAGACGAACATACACTTCAGTATGTGAACGTCAGACCATCCAGCTCCTCAACAACAAGGGCGTAGTGAGATGACTTAAAAGAACTAAACATTTTGAACTAGTGTAGTGTAAAATTATAATTCATGTTGTGAAAATAAAAACCGCTAATAAAGAACACAATAACAAAGTGTCTGCGCAGCTTACTTAAAAAAATTACGTTAGTTTTAAATTACCTATTAGCCTAATGGCCTGGTGGATGCCTATCTATGCTGAAAAGCAAAGCAACCAGAATACTGCCGTTGTCTACACTTCTACACTAATATTATAAAGAGGAAAGCTTTGTATTTTTGTATGTAACGAATAGGCTCAAAAACTACTGGTCCGATTTCAAAAATTCTTTCACCATTAGAATGCTACATTATCCCTGAGTAACATAGGCTATATTATATTTTCAAAAAAATCAGGGATCCTTACTAAAACTCCAATAATGTAACCCAAGGTGGAAACCAAAAACCTTACATCGCGTGCGCTGCGAAAACTATTGATGATAGAACAAAATAATGTACTACGATTTTGTAGAACACGTCATCATCTACAAAAAATGTCGCGACAGCATATGTCTAACTATTATAGTTATGTCACAATAAGTGTTTTTTTATTATAAAAATTTAATTGAAATGCCGCCGCTAGAAAAGGGTTTTTTTTTTTGTACCTTGGTATTAATCCTTATCCAAATAAATCTTTTCATAATTAAGACGGTTTCAATACCTATAGATTACTTCTTAAATTTTTCAAATCGGACATTCCATTCAAAAGATATGACGAAATTAAAAACGTTAACGGGTCCACGGGTCACGCTCGGGATGCGATTTCAGTCTCTGGCGTGCAAATGTATGAAATAAGTAGGCTCGCGAGGCTCGAACCCACGGTCTAAGTTTATCCTAATATGTTCAAAAAATTTATGACCACCCATGCGAAGCTGGGACAGGCCGCTAGTCATATATAATAATATAAGTTTAGATTAGTTATAGAGGTACATGCTTACATTGGATTATAAACTATTAGTATTAAGTTGTTTAATAAAGGCTATTGAAATTGAAAGGCTAGATTGTAATATTATAGGAGTATGTTATAAAATAAATATTGAAACTTTAAGAATCAGTTTCATAATTTCTGAGTCTTAGTTTTCTTGCCTGTTCTGATAGGATATCGTCGCGAGAAACTGGCGGTAGATTCACCTAGTTTATGAGACATTTCAAAGAATTAGTCTTGTACCCGCTGTCTATTTTATGACTTGTCCGACGCCTCTATAGGCGATATCTAGTTGTAATGCTCAACGTTGGCGGCAGGTATACCTATTATATTCAAACCTCTAGTGGACTTACTATCATTTTGAAAAGCAAGATAGTCTCTCTCTCTTGTCGTGTCACTAGTTTTTTCGAAACATTATTTATTCTTTATTGTACACAAAAGATTTACACAAAAAAGATATGATAGTCATGTACAAAGGCGAGCTTAACCCTAGATAGAGTTTTCTTCCAGCAAACCTTGTGGTGAAAGGATTTTAAGTGCGCCTCAAGAGGCTCCTTTCGATAGTAGTAACATAATTTTGGTGCAATTTTAACCAACTTTACTTACTTGAGATAATAGCATAAAATTAGATCAGTTGGTGTGTTAAGTATTTAATGTCCAGATTTGAATAAAAAACATTTTAATATTTTCTTTAAAACAAACGACGGCCGAATTTACTACGGACTGACTTGACTAAAAAGTATTTAAACGGGCAGGTATTTTACGGGCAGGTGCCATAAAAAGATCAAAGAAGAAACACTAGCGATTTCGCTAGTGTTTTAAAAACGTCCTATCTGCCAACCTTTGCAAGTTTTATAGCTAATTCCGTGTCCTATAATCGTTCACCAGCAACTCTCCAGCAAAGCACTTCCCGTAATTACCGCTGCAACAATTTACCGTGTGGAGGTTTCAGTGCAACCTCTTCGTCTTTTACAACCTTTTGTGGTGGTTAGGGCCAGGATGGAAAGCTATTTAGATGATTTATCGAGCGCCAGGTGCCTTTTTTATCCTTGCACATGTATTGCTTTTAAAATTATGTTTTATTCTTATTAAAAAATCGAACATAATGTGTACCTACAAACATAGAAAAAATGATAGAAATAAAACATATTTATTTGCAAATACGTATATAGCTATGTGTATTACAATACATACCACAATACTAAATAAGTTTAAAATAAGATACGTTATTTTCCTACCCCTTCAATCAGTGGGTCAAACACTTTCTAAGGTTCGTTATCGTTGTGGAATTTGGACCAATAGTGCACTTGTAAATAAATCCCATAGCATTCATATAAATAGTAGTACAGGGAACAGTCTAAGATTAGAATTCCATTCAATGAATTAGTATTATGAATTATGTAAAAAAAATCCTAAGGGGGTAGTCAGGAATATTACTTTTGACTCATACCGATAATTAGTATCTAATACTTACATTTTCTCTATTTTTCTCTTTCTTATCATTGTTCCTAAAATTTTGAAGCAAAAAAACTGCGTGCTACAAACCCGTATTATGACCAAAAAGCTTACATCAGCACTGGTTGGTTATTTTATAAGTTGATCCCATTTGATTTCACAAAAGACAAGATATCAAGATATCAAGAATATTATTCATTCGATCATTTCAGTTCAGTTCGGTTCAAGTTCCGAAAACCGGTATTTCATGTCGGAATTTGACCAAAATCACCCTTTCAAAGGACTGTTGCAATTCAAGTGCCTAAAATATGCAACCGACGATGCTGTAGTGTCAGACCAATCACGTTTCGAATAGCTATCGACTGTTAAACTTGTCGACCAATCATAGCTGTAACTGCTACAATCCAATCGGGAGGAACGATCTTTCGTTTTGTATTTTAGAAGGTTCGTGTTGAGTGCAAGTCCGTTTCATGTTAACAGAAATTGCAATTTACTGAGGCAATGCTTGTAGAAAGTGTAGGAGCAACCCTACACTGCTGTTCTGGTGATATAGCAACCTCATTATTCAATCCTTATTTTGTAGGTCTAAGCCCTAATCGTTTTCCAATAGTGATATACTCTTAATAGATATAAATAAAGAAAGAAAAGCATTATATTGAAAATCAGAAACCAATGATTGGTTTCTGATTGTTAACATATTCTTCTCACATATTAGGATTATAATTTGAGTACCTACTTCGATCAAGTAATTGATATGTGGTATGAAAATAAATATGTGTTTAGATTGGTACGTAGGTAACCTACGCTTTGTTTTGTCAATTAGGTCCCTGGCTCAATATCTGTCGGACTGGTACTCTGCCAAGTCTTAGGATGGATACCAACCATAGGTTTCCAATAAGGTTTCGTTCTAGAAATGAAGTTATTTGTATGATTTTTTCAATTCATTTCAAAGTAAACTCTACACCAACGTACTGTAGGCAACAACCAAAAGATTTCATGTTTTCATCTTTTTCTCATTTTTAATTTTTGCATACCATCCATCCCCATAAATCGTGCTAAATAAAGCGCAAATTGACGCAGCATTTCTAAAATGGTAGCATAATTTTGAATTCCCCGCGCTATCTCGCCAACATAATCTGTGAAATTCACCGACAAGCGATAGAGCACGATGTCTTAAGCAGTTGAATATTTACTTTGATTATAGCTTAGATCAAATCATTTGAAAATTGAACTTTAAGCTACGGTTCAAGATAACTTAGCTAGAACTTACATCGAAGTCAAAGGGTATATTCAACGGTACTCTATCAGGAGTGGCGCGTACCTGCTGTCTACCAAAAATGGGAGACAGATCGAGATTTATTTTGGTTTCCTTTTTTTTTGGGTCCGAATATTTATACTCGTGAATTTTACTCGTACTTTTGATATTATTGAAAAGCGCTACCTTGAAACCAGCTTTATAAGCCTGCTTTGTTTCTTACCAACCTGAGTAGAAAGAAAAGATAATAAGGAAAGTTCAATAGTTCAAAATGTCACACAGGTATTCAGTATATCAATAATATTAATACCAAAAGTACAACAAATAATGGCTTATCGATTTCTTAGCGCGGCTTTTGAAATACCTACTATTACACTCATAATAATATGACTGTGCCACTAGCCGTCACCCATTTTGACCACACTGGATATTCTTGATTCAACTGAATAAAGTTCATTTGTATAAAATTTTTTATAAGAACAAACAGCATAAGAATATGTCAGTATTTAAAGAAATAGGAACAAAGCAGACTTTCAGTTTCCACTTGTAGAACGTGACTATTCAAACTGAGTTATTACACTACTAAAAAAACAATAACAACTTAAAAGACACATTGACAAACCTCACAGCTCTGTTGGTAGTAGCTCTTCTGCGCTGTAGGCCGTGGGTTCGATCCCCACCGAGAACAATCATAATTATTATGTATTATGAACATTGATATTTATTCTCTGTCGAGTTCTATATATTTTACAAAAAAAAAGTATATGTATACGTATTATAACAGCTAACTGGTTTCCATATCTTTGCTGCTTAGTTTGGTGCTAGATAGTGCTATAGTCCACAAATATTTATTTATATATATCATAATCACTATTTTACAGGCGCTTCTCAATAAAATCCCGATGTTCATGACCAGTAAGTTCATTATTTCTACATAGGTAATCGGGGTCACCGGCAAACATGACGTCACCGTACTATTTGTGTCGGATTCTGTCCACTTGATAAGTTTATCGATTATCCGATGGACGGAGAGAACGCCTATTTGTGGAACTGAAAAAATAATAGATAGATATCTCTCACGTAAACATAATACGCAGGATTACTAATACTTAATAAACATTTGGTAAACAATAGGCGGACTGTTCGCTGAGAGCGGTCTCTTCCAAGCAACCGTTGTATTAGAAAGAAATTAATTTAAATTCACTCATCATATTTAAAAGTATAACACGGGTATTTATCGCGTTTACCTTTATTATTTTCCCGACGTTTCGGCTATGTTGCAATAGCCGTGGTCGCGGGCAGAAGTCTGCCCGCGACCAACGCGCGGTAAACGCGATAAATACCCGTTTTAAATATGTGTTATGATCGCGAGAGTTTAAAAATTTCACTCATCATGTTATTCCTTTGAAAATTCTGGGTCAATGGTTTATGTTTTATCGATATAGAGTTGCGGACCGCTTTAACAAAATTACATACCACAAGCATCTTATGATCTTTACGCACGAAGTTCTTACCCTTATGTCTTAGAGTGATGGATGCAGTAAAATGTCATTTAAAACTTTAGCTCAAAATGAAAACAACATTGTGTATACCTATTTATTGCCTATTTTCAAAAATAAAACTAAAAAAGATCTCTGCAAAGCAAATCGCAAGCTTTACAAATGAAACGTATTAAATCTTTATTTTTCAATTTTCAGTTTAGGCTACGGCGGATAAGCTGATGAGTATATAAAGTTATTAGATAAGCTTGCACCTTGTTGTGGGTTGTTGACATTTAGCAGGTCGTGTGATAAACTCCTCCCACGGGACGACGATCTGCGAAAACAACCAGCAGTAGACCAACATAGATTTGTGATAATGATGGTGGGAAGTAAGTGAGGCTAGTTCGTTTGTCTTCGAAATCTACGCAATTCTATGTCCAGCAGTGGACTTCCGCAAATGTTACAGAACAGTAGTAAAGTCACCCACAATTAGTTCCGAGCAATTAGTAGTTTTGGTATGAAGACGCCACGTATTACCAAGTAGGTCGCGTCAACCCATATGTGGCAGTATAATTAATGAAGAGCACATAAACCTTGGTACAGACGACTGGTTAAACTGTTTAGTATCAAGACTGCTTTGCACTTCACTAAGTACACAAGGAAAATAAAAGTTTAGTTACACTTTTACGGAACGCAATACAATACACGTGCTTTTATCAGTTTGTTCTTGTTACCAAGTGTGTTAATCATTCCGACGGCTCAAGATCGGAACAAGCTAGAAATTGAGTCCAATCTGCATAAAATTTGATAAGTGGCGAGATTGTATTATAAAAAACAGCTAAAAAATATGTGTATTTTGCCAAGATGTTAAGAAAACTGTACTGGAGAATAAAGTTTCTCAGATGTCTATGAACCGGAAGACTACCAACAATAATTACAGGCACATGAGGCTTAACATCTGTATGCTTCAAGTCGATAAACACAGGGCAGTGTATCGTAGGGCACGTTTCTATCGTGCGTGACTTACGAGGCAATGCTTTGTTATAGGTGATGGTTACCACTTCAGGTCTATCGAATATTAGGGCGTCCCAAACTTAGTCTAAGTTTGGGACGCCCTAATATTCGATAGACCAACGACATCGCAAAGATCTCAAAATTGTTCTACCTAGAAATATTTAGGAGAGGTCTGTGTCTAGCAGTGGGCTTGTTCAGTCTTATTAAAATAATTCCCAGCATAAATAATGTTAATATTCACAAGAGCTACGATCGTAAAATACCTTAAACTGCAGTCAGTGGTGTGTCCCCTCGAGCTCATAACTCTTCGTTGTTAACAGTTTATGCTGTGTAACGCGAAATATCAAGGTTATTGTCGGCATTAGGTATAGATACAATGATTATATAGGCACATATTATAAGGGTAGAATATACCCCAACTCCTAATATAGGGGGTGAAGACGGTTACGTGTCTGTGAAGCAGAACGATAAAATTATGTAAGTAATAAATTATACGACCAATAACGTGTTATGATTGATGTTTGAGTACCTACACTGCTCAAGATAGGCATTATCCTAGACAGTTGGGTTGTGAACACAAAATATGAAGTGAAATTGAGTGAGTTCTCAAACGGTGAAGGAAAACATTGTGAGGATACCGGTTTGTCGTATAACGTTATTATGCCAGTGTCAAGTGCTCGAAGAGAGCTTCTTGGTGACGCACCTAAAAATCTTTTCACCACACTGCCCCAAAAGATATAGTGCCTGTACTGTACAGGTTGCTTGGGTACCAAAGAAAACACTTTATGTTAGTGTAACGTCTAAGTGTGTACAGTGCCACAATAAGAATAAAGGTTTTTTATATATACTTATATAGTATATCTATAACAAAGGACACGTTTATAAATATTTTTTAAGGAGTAAGCACAAGGGAACCATTTTGTATTTTATTTCACTCATTGAGTTCAAAACTTTGTATAAGCTAACAGACTCTGATGATGAAGTGCTATCCGTCATGGCTTTGAAATTTCTAGACCTGGGTATGTTTGCACGAGAAACCATAAATAAATAAAAATATTTTAGAATCTCGAGTGAGTATTGGGGATATGAGAGGATATCAACCGTGCCTAAGGATCACGACGCGAATAAAAATAGCACCACACTTACCTAAACAAAAAAAATACAATAAAATAAATAAAATAAAATGAGCCTTTATTTCTACTACTAAATAACATGCTTAGTTATTACATACTTTTCTTAAACTAAATATTCTAAATCTATAAAACGGTTGACTTATTTATCTAATTTTTTTCTACTTGAGGCATACAGATGTTCAGCCCCATGTGCCTGTAATTTCACCAGCAACCACACTCTTCAAACCGAAACACAGCAACGCTGCTTGGCGGCAGAAAAAGGCGTGGTAGTAGTCCTTCCCCGGACGAGCCCTTCACAAAGAGCTCTACACTCTTAATATTTTCTGTAGTAGTAGTCGCCTCCTTGGCATAGGCCTCCCCTATTTCCTTGCACAGTGCTCTGTTTCTAGCCTTGGCATTCAGTTTGTCCCTATGTCAGTAAATAGGTACTTTGAGTACCTACATAAACTTAAATTATTGATAAGCCTCGTCCTTCAGTTTAATTACAAATAATCAGCTTTACATAAATATTGAAATATCCAAATTTCGAAATGATCTCACCGTGAATCTAAAAGGCATTATTATAAAAAATCTGATTATATTATGTAAATGTGTTTTGTGATATCGGAAAGTTGAAAAAGCCGGAAAAGTAATTAGTATTAACTTTTTTCCTTTAGCTGTAATGATTCCTAAATTATCATCAATCGGACTTTTTAAATAAAGTGGTTATTTTACTAATTATTACAGCAAATAAGAAGTTCTATTACCGTTAATTACAACAATTATATGACAACTAATATGTTGATAGGAATATTCAAGACAAGGTTTGAAGAGTGTGGTTGCTGTGGACTTACGAGGCAATGTTTTGTTATTTATAGGTGATGGTTAACTTAACATCAGGTGGGCTACTTTGTTCCATCGCCAAGTAGTATAAAAAATTCCATCAATCAAGAAGGTAGTCAAATTTATAGTTACAACAATAAAAAAAAAGTGCCAAATGACATTTGAATTTTAGGCAGGTATCTAAAATAACAACCTTTTTATAAACTTGGCTGGGCACGTCCGGACAAGTGTGGTTTGCCGGACGTGCCCCAACCTACTCGCATACATCAATCCGAGTGACGGCGCACACAATGAGGTTTTGTTCCAACGGACGCCTTCTTTGTTTCACGTGGAGTCTGAAATGTTTGAATAGAATTTTACCTATTTTAAAAGAGTTGAAAGATGCTTTTATACGGGGATTAAAGTCAGGGCTATCAATTTGTTTAAAATATTTGCAAAACTTTTACTCACACAAATTACGGATAAAACATAAAAAACATATCACTACTTGCTAAGCGCAATTGGTGGCCTTATTGCTAAACAGCGATCTCTACCAGACGATCGTGGGATTAAATGGACTAATACTATTTATAAGGGGTGCTTGTGTGTGTGCGTTGTTCATACGTTTCGAAGTGATTCTAGTGATTCAGTTGAATAAATAGCTTTTCCTTGAGATGACTTTGACTTAGACAGCTTAAAAGTTGCGGAAAACATCTGGACAAGACAAGATTTTACTTTTACAATTTTTTTTATACAAGTAGCTGATGGAACGAGATATGGTCCACCTGATGTTAAGTGGTAACCATCACCTATAACAAAGCATTGCCTCGTAAGTCACGCACGATAGGAACGTGCCCTACGATGCACTGCCCTGCGTCCATCAACTTGAGGCATACAGATGTTAAGCCTCATGTGCTTGTAATTACACCGGCAACCATATGATGATGAAGCCTTCATTATAGTTTCATTTCAATGTGTTTAAATTAGACTTAAAGCAATATTATCGAAGAAACCAATCACATAATAAACGATAAAAATATAGGACCACCTCTCAAAAACCTTTAAAATACAGTCTAGCAAATCTCACTGCGCCATTCTTCCAAGTAGACACTCCAACAGATGTAGTACAATGAAGACGGGTAAACCCGGAATCTACAGGATTATAAAAGGAGAATCCCGATTTCCACCTACCCACTTAATTTTCTCGACCCCGGTAAGGCTGGCTTAACATAGAAACCATGTAGCTGGCCACCTGACTGCCTGGTCTTACCGGCACGCTGCTATGAATTCCTAAGGCGGTAGTTAACCTTATCAAGAAAGATATTGCCGTGCACTGCATTTTAGAGTATGTCGCTACAATATTTCAAATAAAAACAGATAAAAAAATCTTCTGAAAATAAGCCTCCAGAGACATTTTCATGAATAATGACTTCAAGCCTTCCTTATCCATCAACTTCTCGCAGCCACTACAATATCGTTGTTCTTTTGGAGTTATTGTAATACTCAGCTCATGTCCGTGGAAATGTGCAGATACATGCAGAGACAGGCGCAGAGACTTGGGCAATGCGAGAATGGGACGACAACATTTCCGTCCACGCGAATGGCAGCGCGAATGTCTAAATGTAAACGCGCTATGAAATTGTTTGGTCATAACACTTTCCGACGATGAGGTAAGAATTCAGATTCATGGAGTTGGTTTACACTTTCTTTGTAAATGCGACCTCAAACCTTCCGTGTAATCTGCGGCTGCTCCGCTTAGTTTCTGCTACATTTTTAGGTAAACAACATCGTTCAAGTATTTTAACATCAATTAGAACTTTGTCGGAGTTTACGATGTGATCTTGAGTGAGTAGTCTATTTTTAAGGAGGGATTTTCTGATTCATTGCGCTTCGAAAAGTGGCTGGTAGACTGAGTTATTGAGGGTATGCTTCACCGGCTTTTAGGGTTAGTACTTACTTAGTACAAAATGGCTGCTTGTCAATCCATCAAGATCCTTGTTTCCTGACTTCCGAAGTGTTCTTCAAAGATACTTACCTAATAATACCTGTTCTGTCCCACTGCAGGGCCAAAGCTTTCTTATTTTCTTGATCCCCTATGAAATACAGCCATTATTTGCAAAACCCGTCCGTCCGAGAGAACCAACGTTTATTCGGTCTGCCTCGACTTCCATCTACGGATCCACTCGGTGCAATTATACCTTTAACATGTTATAATAATATCCTCAATCTAATATCTAATGCGGCGGAGATGGAGGGACAAAATAGACGCCTACTTAAAGAACTGGTCCACAGTAGCCCAAAGAAAAAGCGACTGGAGAGAAGGAAGGGAGGCCTTTGCCCTGCAGTGGGACACTACAGGCTCCTAATAATAATAATAATAATGTCTAATCTTTGGTATAATCTACCTCATTGGAACAATACGTCCAAAACAATGAACTCATTTGGGAATCGTTTATTCGTTCTCGGATGTCTTGAAAGCGCGTGTTCGCGTCGCTACGAAAATATGCAAATATTGAAAGCCTGTGCTTGGAAGGGAAATATCTACTGGCGCATCCGGTTACATGTCATTGTCATTGTACAATTTACATTATTGCAGTGATATGCATCACATTCACACTTTCAAGCACCAATGTTTATGAACTTCTTCTTCTTGTCGTGTCACTAGTTTCTTTTCGAAACAGTGTGGTGAAAGGATTTTATGTGCGCCTCAAGAGGCTCCTGTCGAGCACTTGGCACATGTTATAGAACTTTTTAGGTTCTACGACATGTCGGTTTCCTCACGATGTTTTCCTTCACCGTTTGAGAGTACTGGCACTGTGCACATACATTTTTGAACAGAAAAAGTCATTGGTGCACGACTAGTTTCAAGCCCACGACCTTAGGATCGGAAGGCGGGGCCGCTACCACTAGATCACCAGTGCTATCAAACTGAATTTATTACTTCGTCAGTTATAGTGAATGTTGTATATTATGTTTGAATACGTCTGCACTTTGATGGAGAACAGAACCCAATAGTTAAAATTCTGAAAGTAATTTCATTGTTACCGGTATATTAGAAAGGTAAACAACCTGTTTCTTTATTCTGTTGGTCTCTGAGTTGGACTCGGACAGTTCACACCAATGGACGGCAAATTTTGCATTTATTCATGAATATTTTATACTTTTTAACGATATAAGATACGTCATTGCTCGTAAAATTACTGTGAAATATCGCATTGCGTTTCCCTGCAGTATTGAAGAGCACGCTAAATGATACGTACGGAATGCGTTGGTATGCGCCACAATGCGTAAGTATGCGCCAGAATGCGTTAGTATGCGCCAGTGTGCGTAAGTATGCGCCAGAATGCGTTAGTATGCGCCAGTGTGCGTAAGTATGCGCCAGAATGCGTTAGTATGCGCCGGAATGCGATATGTATGCGCCAAAATGCGTTAATATGCGCCAGCTACGCTAGCAGTACGACAGTAGCACAAGCAAAGAATCAGTGCTCCATATTGGACATTGGTGGGCAGAGGATTCTAGACCATTAAGCTTGATCGTTGGCTTCATCTTTGCCTACCATCAGGTGAGATAGTAGCCAAAGGATAGTCTATAAAAAAAAAACTTCACTGATGATGATAGGCACTTTACGATGGTTTGTTGAGACTTATTAACTAGTGGTTCGCCCCGAACTGAGATCTCGTGATGTGACCCGACGAACGCACTAAAACTTTGAGTAGGTGGTAGTCAGAGGCAAGTCCAAGCATTAGCTTTGGACTTTTTTCAGACTACCGCCTACTAACTTGGTACGGTAACCCAGTTTCAACTCTATTGGCCTATTTATTGAAGAGTTCTGTTGAACAGACCTTGGCTCCATCATCAGACCTGGTAATTTATTTCAAGAAAAAAAAATAAGAAAAAGCAAAGGAACTGGCCGACCAGTAGAAAAACCTTGATAGCAACGAAACTCTTAGAGATGGGAGCTCTTGGATCGCTGGTTATCTTAATTAAACTTTTTTGTTGTATCTCAAAAACCGAGTGTCCCAGAAAAAAAGTAAAAATTGTTTTGAAATGTCCAAAGAAAGCCCTTTCATATGACATGTAACTTGATTTTTTTTATGTAATTTTTTTTTTTTTGGCCCCTTAAAAAACCCCATATCTCAATAACCCTTCATCCGATTTTACTAATATACTTACCAGTAAATTTCTCAAGTACAAGCTATCGACTTATCAAATTTCATGCAGATCGGATCAACGGTTCGAAAGTTATGGCCAGACAAACATACATACATACATACATAAAATGCCAAATCGTCCAAGTTAAAACTAAAGATCTTTGTTCGCTTCGCTCACTCGATCAATTAAAAGCGATCACCGCACAAATTATTTGTGTTCATACATAAGTAATTTCATCCTATCTCTAGTTTTCTCCCTCTGAGTTGGTACCCTAATGGCTGAGCAAACACTCTTGACTCCTGAAAATAAAACGATGGTAAAAGCGATGGGAAGAAATATTGTATTCGTAAAAATGTCGAGGAGGAATTATTTAAAAGGTAGGAATTTTGCTATTTGAGTATTTTATCACGATAGTATAACAATTGGCAAGACTAAGAAAATACTATTATATCAGTTTATTTATTCAGAGGCTTCTAGGAATATACCTATATTTTATAACTTTGTTGATTTTTTGGGTTCCATGCCCAGATTTTTTTTTAATACCTGCTTATCAAAACATAAATTTAATGAAATAAATATATAGTACTAATCCGCTAATCTAATCTTATGTAAGTAAATCAAATGTAGACTTGAGTGTGCACCCTTCACTGCATCTGCAAACTCTGCATACTCTGCAAATTCTGTAACGTGAAAAAAGGTGTATTAGACACAACAAAAATACCACAAAAAATACAAAAAATACTTCACAAGACTTCATTTTATTTGATTTACTTACATAAGATTAGATTAGCGGATTAGTACTATATATTTATTTCATTAAATTTATGTTTAACAATGGAATTCCGCAAAGTCACGCCTGAATCAATTAATTACCTGCTTATCAATCAAGCAGGTGGCCCATTTGATGTTAGGTCGTAGCCATCACCTATAACAAAGCATTGCGTCGCAAGTCACTCACGATAGGAAACTGACCGAGCAACGCTGCTTGACGACAGAAATAGGTACGGTAGTACTTCCTCAGACGGTCCACACACAAAGAGCTCAACTACTCATTAAACCTCTAAATAGTTCATCTATCATATGGCTGGATTTAATAAAGAATTTGAGTTCATTTATGCGGTGGTATAGAACCCTTTAGTCAGCGAGTCCTATTTATTCTTTTTTTTTAAATACATCTAGCTGATGGATCAAGCATATGGCCCACCTGATGTTAAGTGATAACCATCACCTATATCAAAGCATTGCCTCGTAAGTCACGCATGATAGGAACGTGCCCTACGATGCACTGTCCTGCATCCATCAACTTGAGGCATATAGATGTTAAGCCTCATGTGTCTGTATCTACACCGGCAACTACACTCTTCAAACCGAAACACAGCGTTGCTGCTTGGCGGCAGAAAAAGGCGTGGTGGTTGTACTTCCCCGGACGAGCCCTTCACAAAGAGCTCTACTACTCTTAAAATTCATGATCCTTAGGCACAAGCTAAACAACACATCAACCACGGTGACCTACAAATAACTGATCGCCACCGTGCATGCCATTGTGGACGCAGTTTAAACGCGTTATTTCGGCATTCGCTTTACACTATAATTTACATAACTGATGAGTCGATGTTTAGACGTGGTTGGACTGAGCGGAAACTCTGTATGAAGTACATTGTTATCTACGTATTATTTCCACGCCATCAGCAGGATCAAAAACCCATTACTTACCTTTACAAAACTCTGTCAATCCATGTCAAATGAGGCTGTTCTAAAAAAAACACCATTATGGTAATCTCACCCTACCTGTTCTCGCATATCATTCAACTTTCAACCTTGCGGTGTTGTGATACGGTATAAGTTCTAGGTCACTCTCCCAATTTACATGCAAAGCCGACTTTAGGGATATATGAACGGGGTTCAAAGCATGGATATTAACTTCAACGGGATTTTGTTGGAAAATTTTAATTTGCACGTTGTTTGGATGTGTGTGTTTGTGTGTATGAGGGACACGTTGTGTAATTAGAGGTTCGTAGGGTCAGAGTGAATGAAGGTCAATGGAAATCAGGCCCGGCCTCATTATAAAATTATTTTGTTTATTTAAGGTTTTACACTCCATTATTACCCCGATTTGTATAATATCCAGACATAAAACATACATTTTGTGTTCATAGCTCAAAATTTTTGCCCACAATTTTTTGTTTTCAATGAAACTAACAACTTACGGAGTAATGCGTACAGTTAGTAGGTACCAAATAAGCTGTGAGGCCTGTCATATTGTATGTAATGAATGTGTTTACAAGAAATAGGTTATGTAAGTAATTTATCAGCTACGTGGTTCCCATAAACTGCTTTGGGGCTAGATTGTGTGGTGTGACCACATCGATAACAGTAGCTAATCAATAACTGAGTCATATTCACAAACTTTCTCGAGTTATCATCGAGTATTAAGTTTACGAGCTCACGTGCTCAAAAATGTTGGGCTATTAACACTAACGATGTCATTTTCAGTTAGCGAGCCTATCCTGTGTGGGCTAAGCTTTGAGCGGAACCACCCCTCTTTGTGCGTGTTGCGTGTATTCTTCTATCTAGCCCATAACTGTTCGTGCATTGTCTTATCAGGAAAAAAAAACAACAAAAAGTCCTTACATACCTGGATATACCCCAACCAGTATTTTTATGATCCTCATCAACAACCTATGCTAGTTCACTGCGACGTAGGTCTCTGTTAAGACGTGCCACTGAGCCCGGTCTTCGGCTCTTCTCAGCCAGTGCTTGCCAGCTACATTTCGCAGATCGTCGCCCCACCTTGCCGGAGGGCGTCCTACACTACGCTTACCTAAACGCGATCTCCACTCAAGTATGAGTATTTTTTTTATTGTGTAGCTAAGGGTTAGTGTTTCTGAAAGTGATCAAAGAAAGACTTAAACTTTCGAATTCAAGAAATCGATGTATCGATAATTTGGAATATGAATCGAGGATTTTGGGCAGTTTTCAGAGCAAATCTGTCAAAAACTTAATTCATTAATCGCAAGCAAACAGTCAGTCACGTAAAACTCTAGATGGCTCACTATATTTAACAAATTGTTATTGTTGGTTTTGACAGATTTGCACTGAAAACTGCCCAAAATCCTCGATTCATATTCCAAATTATCGATATATCGATTTCTTGAATTCGAAAGTTTAAAGCTTGCACCAAAAGCTGAGTCAGTAAAATTAATGTGTAGAAGGCCGGTCCGTTGAGTGAGAGCGGGTAACGGGAACAATAAACCAAATAGTTTCCGTAGCTCTTGTATAAGATTAATTGTTCAATGGAAAAGAGGATAGACAGAAAGGGAAAAAATTGGTGATACCTAGTAGGTTACATAATCCGTGTACCTTACCTACCTACCTAATTCGTTTCTTTTAGCACTATCTAGAGGTAGACCCAAAGACATGACCAAAAATTGTATTTTTTTTTTGTATTGGTAAAACTGGTCGTTTGGTAGCAATCTAACAAATGAGTGTTAAAGATGGTACAAACGAATACGCATCAGACTATATACTGCTCGCTTTTATGTCCTTATAGTAAGCGTCATTTTTCTTTAGCTTTATGTAGCTAGATCTGTATCCATGTGTACTGTATACACACGAATACGCAGGCTATACACTGCCTACTTTTATACCTTTGTAGAAAGTTGATCTGTTTCCGTTTGTGCAACAAGCACTAAAAAAATTAATCCATTCCATCTTCTGTATGAAGGGGGGCTAATTTGCAAATACACGTATGTGTTCAGGTGCATAAATTACTTTCACCTGTTACTGTATTGTCATTGTACCGGTTTTTAATGGCTCAAAAGTAGAAAAATTTCAACCAAAATAAAAGTAAATTGATTACGACACAACTCGTTTAAACATAGGTGGCGGTGACATGAATTCATCTAACAGTTAGACTTAGAATTAGTTAATCTTATAATGGCATTGTCGAACGAAACGTTGAGCATGATGCCCAAATAATGTAATAATTCGCTAACTTAATAAGCGCTAAACTTGAAATATTACTGAAATCTGCACTAATTATGTAATATACAATAATTATTATATGAGGTTCAAAGAAATAAAACTTCAATGGTATAATTTCAAATTTTATTTTATTAAAATTTGTAGGTTGTTTCAATTATTTTAATTACTTATTATTAAGTCTCCGTACAGACTTCATCAGTGTCTAAATACATACACTAATATGTTTTACAAAATTAGTGCGATGGGACATAGAACGAAATTATAATAATTTTCAGGCTCAAGACATTCCCTCATTTTTTGGTAGCCAAAAACGTTGACAATAAAAAAAGTTGTCATAAGCTAGTTCAAACATTACATCAGCGCATGTAACTGTTAGGATTCCATAGGCTTTAAGTTTCCCCACGATGCTTTCTTCGTTTGAGAACACTAGCATTGCGCATATAAATCTGAAATCCACTTGATTTGAACCCACAAACTTAAGATCAGGAGCTTTGTTATTGCTGCATCACCAACGGTTTATTCAAATATAATAAATTTTGATTTTTTAATAAATTATGCTAAAACTAAAACTCGAAGATTTTTAATATAAATTTGTTTCTCGTCTGAAACGGCTTAATACATCAGCATTACGTAGCACGAATTATTTATTTTGTGTTGTAAAATCGACAACAAACAAAAGCTGCAAATGACACACTTTGTCCAAAAAATATTTGTAAAATATAAAATAAAATATAAATCGCCATGTTCAATCCGGATTCGGTTGATATGACAGCCAAAGGTTTCATTTGATATTAATTAATTTTCATTGGTTATTGTTTCTTGCTTAGAAAATAATTTGAAGTAATTTAGAATAGAAAATATTTAATAAAAAAAACTAACCAGGACACGTATGGGGTCGGGTGTTCAGATATTTTGGACAAAACAATTATAAGAGAACTATTGGACTATTAAAAACCAGATCTGTTGTGACGTCATCTCTTTGTTTGTCAGAAAAATCATCAAATTAAATTAATAATTGTCGGAGTAATCGAGTAATCGCGTAATTAACATATAAAAGAACATACAGTCGAATTGAGAACCTCTTCCTTATTTGAAGTCGATTCTTCTTCTTTTCTCCGTATAAGGCTCCTGTCCGTAAGTCGACAGACAATCTTGCTAGTGTCAAGTGAATTGTAAAACTAGTCTATAGTCCATAGTCAAGTCATTTGTTTTGAAGAAAATGGTGGCGGTTTTCTGGATATCACTTAGTATACTATCAATCAATCCAAATGCTTACTTTATGCTAAGACCTCAAGTGATGATACATTACATTACCGAAATTGCACAACACAACTCAAAATAACACTAGAAAAATAATTAAAATGAAAAATCTATGTTGCTTCTCAAAATGTCAGAAAACGAATTTTGAAGTCGATTAAAAACGACTAATCATCAGAAGCTGTCATCAAGAACGTGGCGGGAGTCATTTATTTCGTCCAAGATATGACGTCATCTCTGAAGTTCATGGGACGTTTCTCATCACAAGGCGATCGTTAGTGCAAACAGTGAAACGGAACGCTCAATGCTGAATGTTTGCTCAAGCCGATACTCCCTATTTGCATTCATGCTGGAGTATTGCTTCATTTGACTTCAATTCAATCCATTATTTCGCTCATAACTTTATTGTTTCAAATAATAAAAGAATAAGGTTATTTTATTTATTTAGTTTTTATCTGTGTCAATCGTTCTATTTGTGCATGTTTATGTGTGTTAAATAAAAACCATTCATTCATTCATATTATATTCAGGGCTTCCAGTATGTAACACATTTCTTCCAGAATAGGGTGTCAAATAAGGTGCCTTTTTTGTTCCCTTTTTTATGGTAGCCAGTGTAATTAGTCAAGTCAAGTACAAGAATCACAGTTGTCTTGTGTTTCGTACCTAGTGTACGAATAACGTTGTAATTTTTTTTATATATAATTTTGGTTTTGTAAAGGTAGCTATCATAATAATGAAGATAACTTTTGATATTTCATAGTCCTGAATAATATTCACCTAAATACTGATACTATACATACCTTAATGTAAAATATGTAAATTTGTAATTCACAAATAATTAGATTGAACTGAAGTCGACTGAGCAAAAGCCTCAAACGATCCAAATTATAAATAACACCTAACAAAGAACAAGGAAACAAATACAATTCCAATAAAACTTTAAAATGTGAACCTACCCCGTAACGATCGGAAACCACAAAAGGGAAAGTTGCTCAAATTGAAATAGCTGTACAAATTTGTTTTGTGGTGAAACTTCAAGTTCATAAAATACAATTTTAAAACCGCGAATAGTCTGAGCCTGGATTTTATTAATTTATATTCAAAAGCTGTTAGATTTTTTTTATCAAATGGGGGACTTATGCTTGGAAATGTGCGATAAATGTTATTAGGAGAAATGACGTCAATAATTATAATTACTCGTATGTCTTATTTGTTTGCTCGAGGTATGACGTCATCCTTTGCAAACGTTTCCAAGCATTACGAGTATGTTCCCATAATTGTGATCCAAGCTATTTTAACTCATAATTTGAAAATATATGACAAAAAGTACCTCAATTTTGTTATTTAACTTCAAATTAATTATTGATCAATTCAGGATGACTATGCCTAACGGCGAAATACAAAAAGCAGAGATGAATTTACATTATGTTTACATTCTTCATTAAACATAGCAATTATTGTACCGACTGTATTTCATATCAATGGTGAATACCCACTCGTAACATAGTAGTTGTTAGTGCTTTTTACAATCTGCAGTAAAGTCGGTAATACAGATTGTAAAAAGCGCTTAGGTTGCTCGGAATTGCTTGACTAAATGAAACTAAGAGAGTTGACATCAAAACGATGTAAATCTTCCATTTTTCTGCAACAACCACGTGAAATTAATCTTTTTTTTACCGAGAAGTGACTTTATCTCTCTAAATGAGAATATTCAAAGTGACTTCATCTCTCTAAATGAGAATTTTCGAACGTTAGCAAGCTTATGGCCCTTGACAAAAAACTAATTTGAAAGGGTTCAGTCGTGGTTTTCGATTGAAATATCAATGGATTCAACAACCTGTTATACCGTTTAATAATATTTACATATTTACAAACACTATTGGTCCATCTATGTTAGAAATTAATTTAACTTTGAATTTGGACTAAAGAAACAAGAATTGTAAAAAAAATATATAAATATAAACTAAGGGACACCTGGATATTTTAAGTGGCGGTTTTCAACAAGCCGTCATTTCCTTGAAAAAAGTAAAATACTACCGCAAATAAAGTTGTGAGTATTGTTGAAAGCTCTCCTACACATCATACGTATTCTCAATTTAACTGTTTATACATCCCTCATATAGATTTTAAGCACGTCCCTGATTACATATACGTAGTAAATAATTGAAAAAAAAGGTAAAAATTGTAGTAAAAGGAAAAAAGGTAAAAATTGTGGTAAAATACGTGAAAAAGAAATCTTACTATCAAATATGTAATGTTCAAATAGGCTTATAATTTTTGTTTCTTCAGTACAAATGCAATGTGAGAACATAAATATTACAAATTTTAATTCAATTTTTTATTGCTTATTTTTGATTAGAATTACATATAGTTAACGGCATCATTATTGGTGTTATTGTTGTCTAACAAAAGTATAATCACGTTTACATTTCCACTAAACACATGCATTCAGCTTCCATACGTACCGACAACATGGCTAAAGTATAGACTAATCAATCAGTTATTCATGCTATCAAGACAAGTGTGGAACCTCTATAATCAAAATTGCTTGTTTTGTCTCTTTCTGTCACAATTAAACAAAAAGTGACAAAACTGTCAATTTAAATAAATTAGCTTGTTAACTTCTTTGTATAACTTCCAGCATTATAAAAGTAATTCAAAACTGTTTATCATTATAAAAATTAATAATTCTATTTTATTCGATTTTTTTCTTTTTCTACGTTGTTCCTAACATTACTTATAAGAACACTAATGAGATTATAATTGTAGTTAGGATGGATATGCGGCTGAGCTGCTTTATATATACAACTAAAATACTATTTACATCATTTTACATGGTATCATTTACATGAATTTCAATTTTCACTTAAAAGATATGGTAATTTTTCCTAATTGTCACTTTTAACTATATAAAGTTCTTACTGCTTTCAACGTCCCGTTTTTACACTTATCTATTCCATAGTTTTAAATGTTTATTTACTTAGTTCGGAAAAAACAGAACACTTAATTTTATTATCACTTAGATTGTCTGTCACACTCACTGGGTGTTTCGCTCTCACTTATTAAGTACCTATGTCACTCACTGAGTTTCACTTATAATAAATTATTATTTCTATTTCACTGAGAATTTCACTTCAGTCATTCACAATATCAAAATCACTCTGTCAACCTTCTCAAATTTGATCACAATGAAGTCCAATAAAACATGGCAGTCTTATAACAGTGTAAGAATAAGCAACCTATATGAAGATTTATAAGGATCCAGCCCAAAGTCCATTTGCCTACCCCGGTAACAAAGATGCTATACTTTCTATAGCCTTATTGAGAGATTGCCTATAAGAGTTACAGCTTCATAATACGTTGCTTATTGATTTTCTGAAAATTTAACTCACATGTCAAAGTCATTGGCTTCAAATATAGTCCGTGACACAATATCTGAGAAGGTCCGGCTCGAGTCACACGATCTCGTCTTGGTGCGCCACATCACTGCAACTGCCGGCCCGTTGCAGTCAGGCCCTCTGACGTCACACGCGCAACTCCTCCATAGTCACATTCGACTTGGCGTTCAGTTGCGTATTCTTCTTTGTTAATGTGTTTGTATTGATCATTTGCATCTGATGCGCGGACAACAGTGGCTGATTTTCTTGTAATTGCCCGCTGGCTAGAGTATTTATATTCGACTTGCCTATTTTCGGTGGCGGGGGCGCTCGGGGAAGAGTCGCCATCCCAGACACATTATTACTAGGCAAGTCCGCAAACTCAGGTGGAGGTAGCTGGTGATGGGAGTGTGTATGATGATGACCAAGAATTGTAGCTGGATCGTTTTTAAGACTAGTCTGATACGTCAACGCCCCTTCTAGATCTCCACAGATGTTGTTTGGCATTTGTCCATTTTCTACTCTCTTCTTTAAGTGTGTGCCGTTGTTGTGACCATCTTGGCCGTTCATCCTCGATTTATCTCTTTGGTAGTACACTCCAGCGAATATCAGCACATTGAGGATGAGTAGAGAACAGCCAATAGCAATGGTGACGCTCAAAGCTGTAGAATAAGCAGCAAAGCCATCTTCTGGCGCACTTGTAGTGGTTACATCGGTCTTGCGAACATCAGCTGCCGTGCTTTGAGTGACTGTATTGATGCCCACTATGTTGAAATTCAGAGGAGATGTTATATTCAGTACACTTAGTACCGGTATTTTTGTTGCCATTCCTGTATCAGTTATGATCATATCGGTAGTTTTTCTGAATGGTGGGCTGTAGGTCTTCAATGTAGGTTGAATGGAGGTGTTGTCTTCGTTTTCAAGCTGATGGTGGGAGGAAGGCACGTCCTCACCACCTGGACGGTGCAAGTCTGGGACTAAGTTCAACCAGAATGACAACCTGTTGGAGAATATAATATTAAATTACACATTTAAAATAATACTGTATCAAATAGACCCGCAAAACTTCGCTGGAAAGCTCACGTGAAAAAGAAAAGAGATGAACTGGATATTCGCTTCAGAAAAATGAACTGGCTGATTGGAAGGCATTCCACTTTGTCAGTTCAAAATAAAATCTTATTGTACAAACAGGTCCTAATGCCAGTATGGACATATGGTATACAGCTGTGGGGCTGTACCAAAAAGACTAACATCCTAATTATACAAGGGTTCCAGAATAAGGTGCTAAGAGAAATCGTAAATGCGCCCTGGTACGTCAGAAATGATGATCTTCACCGGGACCTGAATATTGAGTTCGTTGACAAAGTTATAAAAAAATATGCAGAAGCTCACGAACATAGACTTCATCATCATGTGAACGTCGAGGCCATCCAGCTCCTCGACAACACGGACATAGTGAGAAGACTTAAAAGAACTAAACCGTTTGAACTAGTCTAAAGTTATAATTCATGTAGTGAAGGTGAAAAACTTTAATCAAGAACACAAGAACAAAGTGTCTTCGCCTTAAATAGAGACAGTAAGAAAAGTGTTAGTGGACACATTCTTAGTTGTAGCTTACTTTAAAAAACTAGGTCAGTGTTAAATTACCTATTAGCCGTAATTATGGCTAGATTGTAATATTATTAGAGTATGTTATAAAATAATAACGTACACTAATTAAAAAAAAAAAAAAAAAAAAAAAAATAGACCCGGTGCAAGGTATTTTATTAATCAGAGATATCAATTTCGACAGGTACAATATTCAGTACCCCAAGTATGAGATTTGCTTACGATATTTCGTTTTTCGTTTGACGTTTTTGTTCCGTGTTCATTGCGAGTTTTGTATGAAGACGCGATAGAGATACCGATACGGAACCCGCAATGAACACGGAACAAAAACGAATCGTTTTTGCTGCGTGCTCATTGCGGGTTTTGTAAAGTTCCGTATCGGTATCAATATCGCGTCTTCATACAAAACCCGCAATAAAGACGGAACAAAAACGTAAAACGAAAAACGAAATATCGTAAGCAAATCTCATACTTGGGGTACAGGTCTTGTTTATCTTGTTTATCACTTCGTCACCGAGCCCTTCATTAGATATTTATTACCAAGTTGCGAAGCTTAACAACTTAGCATCGTGTTCTACCTGCCGCTACAATTCTAATGCTAATGACTTACCGATGAGCTCTGTAGTGGTTCTTCAACTTTGACTTTGTGTCGATGTTCAAGTACTTTTTGTGCACAGCCTCGTATGCTGTCCACTCGATGTTCTTCATCCGGACTCGCTCTTGTCGTCCGGCTCGGATTGGATCGCTTTCTTGTGCTTCATTTGGATTGCTAAGTAAATAAACATTCTATAAAATATATTGCTGTGTATTTTTTTTTGTAAAAAAATATTTATCATAATGTAGACAATTTGGGGTTGCATTTTTGTGTGTTCTCCTTTTATCTTTACTCATTTCATCATTTATATAATCCGTTTATCTATTACTCTGTCCACTTATTCTTAGCATCATCGACTTAAAGAACTGTGTAAAATTTAATAAGTATTCAGCAAGGCAAAGTCTTATTTTTCCACCGACTTTTCGCAATTTTAGCAATGCTTAATATACTTAATACTCTTCTCGTCACAATCTCTTGCATACAAAATTTCATGTTGTAATTGTTATTATTCAAGCCTACTCACCCAGTCTTGGCGAAGTTTCCCCAGTACAGCATGACAGACTCTGAGAGTGCTATCTCCGCCTTCGTGTAGTTCCGTGGGAAGTGCGCCAGGCCTCCCACCAGCGGTGCCCCAAAGATATAAGGCAGCTCCTCACCGTGGATGCAGCCTTGTCTCTGTTGATGAATGTACTAGATACAAATCTCCAATAATAAAATACACACTAAACAGCTCATCTTTTAAATATAATTCGCCATTACCGCGCTGATCAACTGCTTTCCATCCTAAGGTTGCCTGGACGAAACCGCTTTCAGATATGACGCTAGACATGATAGAATTGGTATAGCACGAAACTAGAAGTTACTCCGACTAAAATCGAACATCTGAATAGCAAAACTACTCAAAAGTTCAAAAATTCAATTTGAAAGTTGAACTTAGTCCCTAGTTTGAAAAGTAACGGATAAAGTAGCGAGCGTAGGAAACACCAGTAAAAATAAATAAGGCAAAGCATTAATAAATTATTTCAACATGTTTCATTGATCAGTCATTCCAGAGTTTGAGTGGGACCTTTAGAAATTTTCGAAATTAATTTATATTTAATGCTGCGAGTCAATTAAAGTTTCACTTTTCAATTGGATTTCGATATTCGAATAACCAAATATGTATTTGTGACACGTGTTTGTTTATTTTGTTTTAAATTAACTTTTGTGAAGAGATGAACAAATATGAAAGTTGAAATTCGAATTGGTTTTGTTAATCGCTTTATCAATTTGAAATAAAACAAAGCGCTTTTATTTCAATTATTTTGAGAGCTGTAACGTTTCGAAATGAGAATTTCAAACAAAAAGTTTGAAACTATAGATCGAACAACGAACGATAGTGTTTGAGTTTTAGTCAAACAAAAAATAGATTTGATTTTTATCATTTCAGATTTTTGCTCTCTACTCCGAAATAAACAAACACTAGAAGGTATGGATTTGAGCTGTGAATAAGTATTTTTTAAAGCGGAAAAAGTGTTCTTCGGAAAAATCATCTTGCTCCGAACACATTCATCGAAAAAAGAAAAAAACGGGAGACAGAAAAGGTTAACATTAAAAAAAAACAATTTGGATTCAATTTAAATTCAGTACTTAGATCATACATCTGCCTAGTTATAATTTGAATAATTTTATAGCACCTTTTACGCGCCAAGCCGCGAGGAAAGCCAGTATATTTTATAAATTTATAGCCATTCTGCCACGCCACTATACGTGATGAAAAATCACCTTACGACCCACTAAAACTAAAAACCGGAACTATAAAGCTCTAAACTATAAACTGACGCCGGTAAGTTTCCGACACGATTGCAATTTGTTGGATGGTTCGTTCTTGGGGTGTTTGCACACTATGTAGGCACCAAGAATTATACCTAATAATCTTTTTAAAAACCTAAATCTTTATAAAGAAACAATAGTCTAGTGGAAGTGACCCTTCCGATTGTAATGTCGTAGATTTGAATACGTTAGAACAATAATGGATTTTTCCAACCAGTCAGTATTATTACAGTGGCGATGGGCTTGCAACCTGTCACGAATGGAATACCTACTTATGCAAAAAGGTTGATGCGTGAAAAATTAAATATTTGGAAGTTGGTACGTCTGACTAAACAACTACCCCCTTTGTACATCTTAAAAAAATCTTGAGTTGGTAGCTTTAAGATCTTTCAAAGTGATCTTTGTGATTCAATTGAATAAATACCTTTCGTCAAAGATAAGAATCGCCCTAAAGCTAAACACTTATAAAGCGGTTTTTACAAACGAACAAGACAACTAAGGCAGCTCTATTTGTTCTATGAAACATTAGTTAATCTGACACTTCACTATCAATAATAGCAAACTGCACATCGTAAGCATCGTTACCAATTTACTAAGACCTTCAAGCGCCTTCTTCCACTTTGCTTCGAGGTGTCTCAATCACTGGTCTTAATAATCGTCCAATTAGCTTAGACCTCCTACTACCTTCCTGTACTTCGCTGAAAAATACTCGATTAAATTGGTTGTTTGTAACTCTATTGGTAATAACGAGGAAACACCGACCAAACGTGATTCGTAAATCTAACTTTCAAATACTTAAGCTGGAGTCTACCATCACACTTACCAGTGGTTATATAAGGTTTTTATTGTTCCATTAATTAGTAGTAAAAAGGATTAAAAAACATGTCTATTTTTTTGCCTTGGCTTGCTTTTTTGTAGCACAAAGAGAATTTGTACGATGCACTGATACTGTGTAAAAAGTAAAGATTAAATTAAACAGTCGTCTAGTTGGTGAACTTCAGCATTTGCGCTATCTGTTATTCCGATTAGTGGTTCGTTAGGTGGTTCAATCAACGTGTTGAAAATGTCATTTGAATAGAACGATTTACGCAAAACAGTTTAACCGTTTAGCTGTTAGTCATGTAACTAAATTTTGGTTTTAGTTGTACAACAACGCAAAGGTTTTTGACTCGTACGTGTAAAATAACTAAAGGCGAGTTTTACCATCTCACTACAAAATACGGTAGGAATCAGCCGTAAGTTTGTTGCCTGTTCTTCTATTGATCGCGTGAAATGAGCCCCTAGTTTCACCTAGCTCTAAGACGTTTCCAAGTGATCTTTGCGATTTAATTGGGTGAATTCTCTTTGACTTTGACTTTCTTAGAATAACTTTATCCGTTTGCCACAATATTATCTTGCTAGTAAGTATTTCTTGCTAATAAGTAATTTTTTAAGAACATTATACATAATAATAATGTGAATAGAATTAATGAAACAATTTCTTCATACAATACCTAAATTTTTTGATACCATGTTCTCTGTAAAGACTTTTTCCCCAGCATTACTGGTTATTTCAAAGGATTTAATTGCTCCTTCTTTGCCAACACAAAAAAATCTAGCAAGTCTTGCTAGCTCGGTATGTGCTGAGGTATTTACCCGCACGACGCGGCGCCATACAAAGCTCCTTGCTAATGAGTTCTAGATTATTCCATCTGTAGAACTTCGAGAATGCCTTTAATTCCTAAGCGCCTGAACTTTGCTAGTTGGACTCCTGATGAGGAGTTTTGTTGGTAGATTCTTTTGAGAGAAAGGCTTTTGGAAATGAATGAATGAATAACTTTATGAAATATTTTTATTGTGTACACCAGACGAATAATGTAAAAGTACGATGGACGGCTTAAGTGTTCAATAGCCAGGCAACCTTTTTTGTCTGTATAAATAAACAGTTTAGAATTCTACAGAATTTAGGCATCACTCAAGAAACTTTCGAAATAAGAACTATTTGTTTTTTCTTTTAAAGATTGTACATTTCGATGTTTGAAATGAGTCAGTTAGAGATTGAAGATTGAGTGGTTGTTCTTTATTTGAATTGAACTCAACGCTACAAGAAATACCTACAAAATTTGTGGTTATGAATTTTTTGAAAAATCATGTAATAAATGTACGTTAGTAGAAAATTTATCAAAAATAGATTAAAAGAGTATTTTTCAGATATTTTCGAGGATATCTTGGGGTCAGGCCAACGCACGTCCAAAAAATCATTTAAAATTAAGGTAACTAATGAATGCCGAATTGCCTAATGAAAAAATCTTAAGTTGGTACTTGGTACTAAGAAATCTGAGGGAGCTGCCGTGTCTGGGGATAAAAGAGGCTTGTTGCTTACCTGAGGATAGTCTCCGTACTTGGTCTGGTAGTCGAACACGTAGAGGTAAGAGTTTCTTCTCAGAGCGGAGTGTGTGTCTGCTGTGAGGACCATCGGCGCAACCACCTGGGCGTCGCTGAGTGCTTCTAGAGTCTCGTCTCTGGAAAGCAGTTATTCATTAATATATTGAAAACTAGCATTCGCATGTGGCTCTACTCACGTGGTATCTACCCGACCCTAGACGCTCCCAGACCCCAGACCCAATCCTACTAATATATAAATACGAAAGTTACGGTGTTTGGATGTAAATGCTTGTGAGAACCGATCAGGATAAAATTTTGAAAAAATATAGGGTAGTGAAGCTAAGGCGGCAGTTAGTTTATAACATTAGAAATGAATGGATAATTGAAAAAAAAAGTAAGGAGAGATAAAGTAAAATCGTATAATTTTTCCTGTTAGTAGAAATTTTACACGAAAGGAAGAACTTACGTGGAAAAAAAGCTTTAGAAAGAGGCAAGGTAGACATTTTCTCAGAACTCGAGTATATGTGTGGACGGGACCAATTACGTCATATATACTTTGTTTTCAGTTCAATAAAAACCCTTTCTCGTTGAAAATTATATTTTTTTTTAAACTTTTGTGTTAAACTTGGAGCTGCACACAGTATAACACAGAACTCTGGGTCAGCAAAGTTTTAAGAGCCCTACTTACTTAGACTTCAGTTAGAAATCTCATCTACTTTCAATTACAACTTTCTAAGTAGGGAAACTTTCTGGAATAAGGATTATTTTTCCAAAACAAGCTTTGAATTTAGTACACAGTTTTCTAAGGAAATACGACCACCATGCCTATTTCTGCAGGTTCGAAAGGTATGGATGCCGGTGAAATTATAATCACATGAGGCATAACATCTGTATGCCTCAAGTTGAATGAAACAGGGCACTGCATCGTTGGGCACTTTCATATCATGAGTGACTTGTGAGATAATGCTTTTTATAGGTGATGGTTACTACTTATAATATATTTTTTTGTAATTTTATTCAACAAAAAAAGCACAGATATAAAATTTGAGGCAGACGAACATAAGGGATCGAGAATTTACATGGCTTGTAGTTATTTAGTGATTCAAGACCCTACAGTAAGTCCTGGTAAACTTGTGCTGTTGGTGTCCCTTCCAGATGACGTTATACAGAGAAATACAACCATAGCTAAACAAAGAGGTTAAATTTGGAAATTTGATGACGATTTACGAAGTACATAGAGGTAATGTTAAGTATAATTATAATGAGATTAAGTTTAAATTATTAAATGAAAGTATTGGCATGCAAATTCACAAAAGTTTCCAGTAAGTAGAAAGTTGTCATTTGTATAATAATATATTCAACAATTTATGCCCATGTTATTCATTTGAGAGTGGCTGGGAGAGAGTTGGGAGGGGTATGAGTGTGTATGTATGTGGGGGAGGGGTAGTGTAGATATATGTGTGAGGGGTGTGGTGTGAGTTTATGAGAGTTCTTCTGATAAGTCTCTTAAGAGCCAGGGTTTCACAGGAGAACTCTCTTGTATGTGTGTGAGTGTTATTTGTTATGTGTTTGGGGGTATATGTATGTTACTGCCAGTCTCATAGGAGTCTGGATATCAAAAACTAGTACCGAGTACCCGAAGTATGAGTTTTGCTTGCCATATTTGGTTTTTCGTTTTACGTTTTTGTTCCGTGTTCATTGCGTGAAGACGCGATAGAGATACCGAAACGGAACTTTTAGTAGTAGAACATAAAGTTCCATATCGGTATCCCAATCGCGTCTTCATACAAAACCCGCAATGAACACGGAACAAAAACGTAAAACGAAAAACCAAATATGGTTAGCAAAACTCATACTTGGGGAACTGATATCAAATGAGCCATCTTTTTGTTAGTCTGTTGCTAGACGGAGGTCTCGACGCACCACCGAGCCAGCCCCGCAAGTACCGATCTTTTTACGAACTATGCGATCGTCAAATTTGACATTTCTATTTGTGAAAACGGGTTTTAGCTATTGTTTGGCGATTTTGACGAAAGTCGTGATATTCGTAAAATTTTAGCGAATTTCGCTAAAATGCGGGTAACTTTTTGATATCACGATCGTGTTGTCAAATTCATGTATCCATAGACCGAAACCGAAAGTTTCCGAGTTGCCATTTTACAATTATCGCTAAAATTGACGATCGCATGCGATCGCCAAAAGATAGCGGCCCCAAGTTCCGTACTCGCACAATTCGTCAAAATATCACGAATTTGACGATCGATAAATTTAGCGAAATGAGTTCCGTACTTGCGCTGCTGGTCTTCGTTTCTTCTCATCTAGTGTTTGACAGTTATTTCGCATATAATTAAATGCCAACTAAAATACATAAGTCTTGGCATGGATGAAAGTCTTTTAAAAAGGCAAGTCTGGACTTTGTGACGTTTTATAAATACCTACCTAAATAATCGTGTGTATTTTATTATAAGTAAGGCGGTAAATGGTGGTTGCACTTCTTTCATCTATCACTTTGTAATCATACGTAAGGACCGCTCATTGGCTTCTCTGATAACCTATGTTACCTACTTACCAATTAAGTTTAGATAAGCTATTGGTCTACCAAAAGTAAATAAATAAATTTTGGTATATATTCCATGCAGCACTTTTTAGCAATACTTGTAGATACAGATAGCTGATATAAGACTAATTTACAATATCATACCTGATGTTGATTGGATGCTGTACCGGCCGCTCCCAATCCGTGTACTCATTGATGATGGTAGCTAGTATCTCCGAGAGGTGGTAGCTATACGTGTTCCTCACGAAGGACTTGAGGATCTTCGACCGGCGATCTGCCTCGATGCCGTACTGGACGTCGTCGCCGCTGAATGCGAAGTATGCCTCCGCTTTTGTGACGCCGAGCATTATGTCGTATCTGGGGGGATTGAGTCTGAGTCAATACTTTTTCTTTCTCTTTAAAGGGGCTAAAAAACTTCTCATTCACACATTTCAACATTTTGAAAGATATAAAATCTGCCAGCTTAAAAACTTATTTATGAAAAATCACAATTAACGATATTATACCGCCATCACCATTCCACCACAGGACTAGTAGACGCACGGCCGGGTATCATCCATATCTGGTTAGCATACCACCTATTCGCACTAAGCGTTTTGCTTCTAGCTACATTATGCGAACTGCTAAGGAGTGGAACTCATTACCGTCGTCTGTTTTTCCTGACCACTACTATCTAAATCTCTTCAAGGCAATGAATAGGTGTTTTCTAGACCGTTCTGCTCCAACGTCGGCTACATCGTCGCTTACCATCAGGTGAGATTGTAGTCAAAGGACGGTTTATTCATTAAAAAAAAAAACCTAGTTGTGTGCACAAAATTCAGGAAATTATGCAATTTTTTTGCAATTTTAGATTTTATATCTATAAAATAGTAGTGTGATGGTAGTCAACCCCTGAATACTCTTGTTAGTAGTCTTTTTAGCCTTTCTATGCTTAGTCGCGTAGAACTGGCACCTGCATTCACCTAGATTAAAGACGTTTCAAAGTGATCCTTGTGATTCAATTGAATAAATACCTTTTGACTTTGACTTTAAACCAATCAACAGAACACTATATAACTTACTTGGTGAGCTGTGCGACAGCGCTCTTCCTCATCAGCACAGCATTGATGATATTGATGGCATTCTGCCCCTGCTTGCCGACGGGCGCGCGCGGCATGCTCTGGCCACCCCACTCGTATCCGTTCTCTGGGTTCACGAGTAGGTCTCCTGTATCTGACACGAAGGTACATTGCAGTGATGAAACAATTTATTAAATACGTTTGTTTTGTTACACACATTATATTATAAATATAAAGGCAACATGCTTAACAAAACCTATTTAAATCTGTTGTCATTCAGTTTTGTAAACTTATTTTGTTGACATAAATCAATACTTACTCATATTTTATAATTAGTATTATTAGGTACCTACTATGCTATTGTAGTTTATAATGCACTATTACAATGCTCTTATTCTGTCCTGTTACTTTTTAAATTTGAATGAATAAATAGTATTATTGAAAGTCAAAAGTGTCGGCCACATAAGATGGACCAACCAACTGGTCGAAGTAGGGTGAAAGAAAGAAAGAAAGGCGTGCAATGAAAGATACCTCATACCTTGCAGCCATAACATAGGTTCTACTTAGCATGGCTGATAAAGCACGTTTTAAAGGTACATAACTACTACTTACTATTGTAGTAGTTATGTACCTTTAAAGGTTGCTAGAATATTTGTTTTGTGTTTTATCGAATAAAATCAACATTTACTTTCATCTTTAAAAATAACCAATTCCGCTTAACCTGTCTTTAAAATAAAAGCTCGTTACTAAAAATACCTGCTAGATAATAGTTATAAAACAAAACAACCTAAAATAACTTGACAAGCTTGCAACGTTGCAATTGACTACGCTTCAGGGAATATCTCTTTGTCAGAAGCAGCCGGATACGCTTGTTTTCAAAACGAGAACTCATACAAATTGGTTTGAAATTTCTTTTTTACCCTGTTATTGTTATACGGTTCAGACAAAATTTGCCCAAAAATCGCGCGGAAATTTTATTTCACCCCTTGAAAAAATTTTACCCTCATCAAATTGTAACTTTACATCAAAACGTCCGTGAAACCTCCGAAAACAATTATCACCTTCACAAAGCGTCAGGATCAGTAGCGTGAAATCGGAATACATCCTTTTAGCGGTGCTGCGTAACTGAAAATGTCGCTTGGACGAGATGAGAAAACTTTAAGACAATTTAATAAGGACGCGAGGCGCTAGCTGGGAGTGGATGATAGATATAAAATCTCATTTTAGGAGCAGTTTCTCAGAAATGAAGAATGCTCGTGTCTTTTATTGCAGAAGACCCACGTCCCAAGTCCGTAAATAGGTATTGGTGTCGCGCTTAATAAAGAGAATAAGAAAAAATCTTTTGATATTTTTTGGGGCAATATTATTTTATTGCTATCATGTTTTTATTTCAAACACAAACAAATAATATCAAATTTGTTTAAGAAAAAACTCATCTTTAATATTTTCCCTAAAAAGTGACCTAATAAAAAGCCATCGCGGACCTCTCTTCGTTTAGCGAACCTAATAATAGCATGAGACATAAATCATTTAACATAAAAAGAACGCTTTAAAGCGCCTTGCTAGCATTAATAAGCAATACGCGAGTAAGGCCGCCGGCGGGAGCTAGTCAAATACAAGTTAAAACAGAAGATACTCCAGAACTAGAACAATCCACTTTTACTAGAATCAGATCACAACCAATTTCCTAGAAATTGCATACATTCTTCGAAATAAGTTGCAAAGACATCAGTGCCATCTTTCTGGCACACTGTCGTACCAATAAACGCTGGAGCACGAATAGCTCGTCTTATAACAAACGTCAATTGTTTCGATTTTTCTTGATAGCGAACGATGGGAGCTTTCATGCTTGTCGCTAGAATGTAGAGAGAATCCCGAAGATGTCTCGAGCTGTGAACATTTTATATTTTTTGTGAAACACAAATATAAATTGCCTCAGACAGAATACAAGAGGTTTTGTGGGACATACATTGTTGTCGTTATATTAAGCGGATCTTGTTGTTTTCGTTGATGAGATGGTATCACGGTAAGCACTTCTCTTGTGTAGAGATAACTAGTTTCTTCTCTCTAGGTTCTATAGCCCGTAGATTCGCTAACTACTGGGAAATAAAGGTTCTCAAAAGGCGTTCACAAACTGTAAGACAAAGGATGGACCAACGACACCGTGAAGATAGCGTAAAGTCAGTGGATGGAAAAGACTGAAAATCGGGTCTTCTTCATCTAGAAATTTATGACGAGCTTTTTTAGTCTAGCAACAAACTTTAAATGTGATGATTATTGGCTTCTAATAAGATAAAAAGGGTTAGTCTAATGCATATTATGTGGGAGAGATTAATCGACCGAGTCCGCAATACAGAACTACACTCACGAACCCAGATCTCAGATGTAGCTACCAAAGCAGCCAAGCTCAAATGGGAGTGGGTCGGCCATGTCTGCCGCATGCACAACGAGCGCTGGGCAAAATTAAAACAGAGTGGTGCCCACAAGAGCCAAGACGTCGCGTCAGACCAAGAACGAGATGGCGAGATGAGCTCAATAGATGCCAGCCGGAATGGAAGACCACAGCACAGGATCGCACAGAGTGGAGGGAATGGGGGGAGACCATTGCCCAGCAGTAGGACATAGACCATTGCCCAGCAGTGGCTCATTATAATAAAAAAAGTGGGAGAGAATAGTAATAAAAAACATAGTAAGTAAATCAATGTTATTTTCAGTTGTTCTGTTTTTGTTCTTCTGTTTAGCTCTCCCTATATTGTTATATTTGTATTCTCTGTGTATTTTGTGTCAAATTCATAATTTATATTCTATTCTAAATGTATTACAATCAACATGATTCACAATTCACTGAGTAAGGGCCGGTTTCTCCATGCTCTGTTAGATTAATAAAGGATTAAAGGGCCGTTAAAAATGTCTAAATGTATGCGTTTGACAGCTAAGGTTAGATTTAACGGCCTGTTAATCCTTGATTAGTAACTAACAGAGCATGGTGAAACTGGGCCTTAAAGTAATATTTGTACTTTTAAGTGAATACCTACTTACAAAACACAGAATTAGATCAAAACTCGCTATAGAACCAAAATTATGAAAGTTTCTCAACCGGCTAAACTTAGCCAAGTTCCTTAACAAGGAAATCCGGATTATTCAAAATGAAATTGAAAACAATTTAATCACTCTTCGGTACCGCAAAATGTCTGAGAACTCAAAATGGCCGCTTAACCTCGTTACGGATGCGATGGGACGTCAGAAGGTGATTTAACATTGACGATTCCAATTGCCATACCTTGAGGTATCTACGATCTATTTCCGTTAGCGTGTAGCTCCAGAATTGTTATCAAAATACCTACCATTATTTTTAAATGATTCAGTAGTAAATAAAAATATTTCAGGAAGGTTAATATTAACAATTTTTTTAATTACGCTTGTGTGAAAAATAAACTTTATGCATGTTTTAAAATAAAACTGTCCAGTTCAACAGCCAACTTGACTGGAAATTTTATATCCCAGATAACAAACACTAGATAAGAAATGAGTACCAAAAACTTTAAAATAATCATTATAGCAATAAATAATAATGTGATAGGTCAGTACTTAACCCGGAGCTCGATGCACTTTTTCAATTATAACGACTGGCAATAAATCTAAAAACTTAACGACTGCTTGACCAGCAAAATAATTTAAACCTATAAAGTTGTCCTAGTTATTTCAACGCGACTACTCATCAATATCAACTCGGTCTAGTTACTCGACCCAGTAACTCGAACAGTGTAAACTAGGCCTTATGCCGAGCGATGAACAAAGTTAGTGGAGTTGTGTAGATAATTCTAACATCGATTGGGCTTGAATTGTTCCGAGATTGGTTGACAGGCTTCATAATTCAGTCGCTAGTATTCAGATGATAATGTATTTAGTAATAGATGATAGAGTGTTTAGTAAAGTAAAGGTTGCTGAGCCAAAACACAGAAGGCAGTAGCTATTGTACTGTGGTCATAATGATTGTGATATTTTGTCTCAAATGCTATTTCTTTGACGTAGCGAAATACTGCAGATTTTTTCGATTTAAGAAGGGGAGATTTCACATACACATAAAATACTAGGTACCATAATTATAGTACAATACAATACAAAATCATTTATTAATGCTACACATAAATACAGTTATAAAAAATACATGAAAGACATTAAAAGTAAGTAAGTGACCTAATATACATAGTGTTAGTATATATTTCCTCCATGATTTACACATGATTTACACAGACAGTGAGTGAGTGAGTTGGAGTGAGTGAACTTACATCTTCTTTTCTTTTACTCGTAGCTAGGCTACGTGGGAATAACAAAGACAGATGATCACTGTTTGATACACAGTTGTAAAAGGTTGTAAGTCTTATGGCTCTCTCCATAAGATACTTCCTCCATGGTTGACAATGACAAATTCAAATTCAAATTCATTTATTTAACGAATGACAATACCTTGACTGCAGTATGTTTTGTTTGTTATTCGTAGTGTACATACCAAAAAATGTCAGATAGTGGATACCTCAAAGAAGTGATGTGGTAATCCATAATTCAGACTTTCATAGCAACTTCCTGTCAAGCTATAAATGAGCACGTTATTACTTCTTTATCTTGCACTAATTGGGATTTTTGTTATTGGTATCGAATCAGTTCTGGCGTGGGGCCAAAAAAAAAGCCGTTCGCCAGATTTTGTCAGCCATTTTGTTGCTTAATTAAATTACGTTTATGTCAAGCAAAAGTTATCGACAAACTTTCGATGGTACGTTGCTAGTAATTTTCGTAATTTTCCGTGATTTATTTCAGGACATGTACATGTCATGAAAATGTACATGTATCTCTAAAGTTATGATTTTCATGTTGAATACAGGTAATTTTCGTGTACATAATTGATTATATCTGGTGAAAGCATAATTCATTTGTCGATATTGAGAACCTTGGACAATGTGAGCTGGTTTATGGTATCATTATAAATTATAGTTTTTAAGAATGAATAAATTTTTTCTGTTTACGTTATCACAGTTTTATTTTTGCTTACTCTGTTCAAAAAGAGGCTGATCTGTGAATAACGCGCATGTGATTAGGGTTTGCATGGCAGGCACTTTAGCGTCGTTGATAGGTCATGGGTTAAACAGTTCAATTTGAATAAGTCGGAGTTGAGCGAAATCATAAGAATGAACATAGACTCACCTATAACCACGCCGTCGACACTAGGGCCGAATGCGTATGAGAAGTCGGGACCCTGCACTGGAGCAGATAGCAGCGCCTCTAGCGGACGCTCTCGCAAACACCGGAGCAACGCTGGTGGTGTCAACTCTGGTGGACAAAGAGATACGATTAGGTTTATTGTACACCATAATTGAAATTCGTAACTTAAAGAAACAATACAAAAAAACCGGCCAAGTGCGAGTCGGACTCGCGCACGTAGGGTTCCGTACCATTATTTTGTACATTGTTTGTAACAAACGCTTGGTTTTTAATAAATATTTCATTTCATTTCATTTCACTATCTATAAAAACGGCAAAAAATCACGTTTATTACATGGGAGGCCCCTTAAATATTTATTTTATTTTGTTTTTTAGTTTTTTTGTTATATTATAGCGGCAACAGAAATACATGATCTGTGAAAATTTCAACTGTCTAACTATCAAGGTTCATACAGCCTGGTGACAGACGGACAGTGCAGTCTTAGTAATAGGGTCCCGTTTTACCCTTTAGGTATGGAACCCCAAAAACTAGAAGTACAATGGGCGGTCTTATCGCTAAAAGCGATTTCTTCCAGACAAAATGTTATTTGGTGCAAAAAATATAACTAATAATCCAGAATATATTATTATTGGCGAGTTGTGATGTCTTCAAAACACGAGCTATGTCTATTGTCTGTGTCAAATTTCTTTTATAAATAGATTTTTCTTATATCGCTTATATAGCCGTGAAAACGCAATAAAACAATAAAACAGACACACTATGTTAAATATGGTTTAATACCTTCTCGTTGGCATGTCTTGCTAAAGCATTCGTTTAAAAATAAAAAACTAAGAAAACGTGCTTGGTGTATTTTAAAATTACCAAACTCAGCCACTTTTATAGCAACGAGTGAGGCAAACGAGGTCTCCAATTTATAAAGCCATAAGTTTTGTCCAACAATTACTTCTGCATGGTTAAATTGCACAGCGCGGTTAATGCACGTAGCCCGTCCCAGGAATGTCAAAGTCAAAGTCAGGTTTCAAATTTATTCAGTAAAATCACAGGGATCACTTTGAAACGTCTTAAAACTTGGTGAATCTAGGTGCGAGTTACACGCGACCAAAGCTTGGAAAATACCTATCTTCATACCACAATGCCCAATTTTCTATGGCACTTCAAAGGCACCCCTTTTGTATGTTCTTTATATAACAGTGTGACACTGAGTATGTTAAATTATGCAAAATGAAGCCATTCAAAAATATCCCCCCAAAAGGTTTTTGGTTTGACAGACAAGTAGAAACATGTAACAATGTACGTATTTCAAAGTCGAATGTGACCGCGCTGCCAATAAAATACGTGGACATTCCTTTGACGCAAAAATAAAGGGAAACTGGAAGCCGAAATAACGACCATCGATTGAGGTCTGTGATTCCACACCATAGGATTCGGAACTTTAACAATTTTGTGACAGTTCTGTTCTATCTGTTCTATTACAGTGGTTCAACTTCTACTGTGGTAACGTTTTCGTGTTTTGAAAGTGGTAGTAGTTTTAATTTTGAAATCGGTATCGCCGAAGGTTATTAGAATATTATTCTTAGCACTCGAGTGACTGCGCAATGCGCATACTGGGACACATTTCACCTGCATCAGTGTAAGTCAGAGTCTCACATGGTAAAAAGTGTTGGGATATTAAAAAACCTTTAAGATATCCATTTTGTATAGAAAGCCCTGATGGATGAACGTGCCGTTCAAATTAAAAAGGCGTTCAGAAATAAATGCCTCTGAAAGTAAATCTTTACGGCGAAGACTACTGCTAAAGTACTTCTCGCTAGGAAATTTCAACATTTTGGAAGATATAAAATCACTGAACTTATGTATGAAAAATCGTAATCAACCAAATTGTGTGCACTAACATTGCACATAGTTCAGCATATTTTTTTTTAACTAGTTTCCTACTAAAAAATATTACAGAAGTACGAAAACTAGTAAAAGAAACTGTATGGTAGGAATACTTGAATTTTGACATTACTCTACACAGTATTAATGTCATATTGATCCAAACAAATTCTTTAAAGTAGTACTTTGTCGGGTGTCAGCCCTTTAAGCGCTGCTTGGCAAGGTAGGTTACCTACTATTGTCAGGCAGCAAAAAGCTGAGTCTGGACCTTTTTGGCATACTGCACGGACGGAACTGGCTAGAATCTGTGAATAATGTGTTTTTATTTTTATTTTATTTATTGTAATACCTACCTATTGGTTTTGCCATTTTGCCCGTATCTGTCCATTGTCCGTTTTGTGTGTGTCAAATAAATGTATTTTCTTTCTTTCTTTCTACTAACCTGGTGAGCAGTTGGCGTGTGTAGCGACTATTGCTGCGTACTTGTTAGGGTCGGCTACCAGAGACCACGGGCTCAGTCCTGACCCTGACATTAATACTGCTCTGTGGAACAGTAGACCTGCAACAAGGAATACGCAATATTTTATTTGACACACTAACACGGGTATAGCTTCAAAAAACTTATAAGAAACATAAGTAAGTACACACATATAATACATTTGAATTTTTTTTATTAATTTCAGTAGGTAGGTATTTAATCACATGTTATTGTAGAGAAAGAAACAGTATTAATTATTTTATCACCTTATACAGATACTATGTTACTCAAGAGGAATTATTAATTTTTATCCATTCTTTCGATTGGCATCATAAAAATACGGGTTCTTTTTTATTACTTTGGAGTCGGTTCGATTACCAAAGGAAAAAGTTTTTTTTTATAGTACTAGCTGATGGCCCACCTGATGTTAAGTGGTAACCATCACCTATAACAAATTGATGGTTACCACTTCACATCAGGTGGGCCATCTGTTTGTCAAACATTTTTTTATTTTTGGACCCCTGATGTAGGCATAGTCTTTAAATAAAACTTAACTAGGAAAATTACTTCTTGTTATACATAATATAATATTATATTATTTCATACAAGAAACTTTTGCTATGATATGAAAAGGTTAATTTTACCTACTTCTTGTTATATTATAATATTTCATACAGAAACATTCGCTATCATAATGAATTATTTTTTTTGAAAACGTTTTCCTACAACTAACTTTTCAAGAATGTTCTTGGCAGATTACCTCAAAGGTTTCCTGTTTATGAAAAGCAAATTCTCACTTGTAGGTGTTTCTTTGCTGGAAACTTGTTAATTGCACTCATTTTACTAGAAAATACTTTAAACTGCAGGTACTGCTCAAGAACTTCTGCTTCAAACATGAATAATGTTGTTGAAGTCTTGTTTTTCTAAATGGTTAATAGTGCAGAGTTTTATACTGTCTACTGCGGCGGTTTTAGTACGTAAAAGAGAGATGAATAATTTAATATCACGCGAAAGTATGATGAATTAATGACGCTATATACTCGTTATGATATTTTTTTTGAGAATATTTAGTAATTTATCATTATTATTTTTCAGTCTATGACACTCCAATGCAGGGTTAAATTTTTAAAGGATTGTTTTCAAATGTGTTTTACTTATTACAGTATAAAAATATATTTACACTGTAGTTGCATAAATAGAGTTAGTTATTCCATCCTATTTTTTGCCTAAATCAAAATTAAATAAGACAAAATTCAGATTTGCAATACAACTCTAGTGCATTTTTGTAAATGTTTCTAAAATTATACAAGAAAACTGTTCCTACAAAAAGTAAAAAAGACGAAAACGTCTTAAAATACTCCCGACGTCTGCCAAGATACGTGTATAAAAACGAGCTGAATATCCAACAGTTTCTCAAAAATCTAGGTCGATGCCCGGGTGAAATAAGATGAATGGAGGCTCCATTCACAGTCTGTACGACCCTAGTGTACAACGTATCTAGAAATACAGTATTTCAGTTTTGGAATACTGCATTTTTTACAAACTTCAAAAAAAAAAGGTAAGGAGAGAGTCAGCAATGCGCGTGAGACGCAAGTTGGTGTTTCAAGCATCCATAGGCTACCGTAGCGGCTTTAAATCATAATAATCACGCTTGTTTACTGAGAGTATTAAAAAACAATTCTGAAGAAGTTAAATAAAACACATTTATTCCACACATTAAGCGGGTAAAATACGCCTGCTAAAGATATACATTGTGATATAGAATTCTGCGAACCTTTCAAAGACTAATTTCATGAAACAGTATTTCTGTTACAGAATTCAAATAAAACACGCAAAATTAGCCACGGATGTTAAGCACTCATTCACTCACCAACTTAACCAATTGTATCCAAGACTGAACCCGTATTGTTTGAGTTAAGTTGGTTATGCCGGTAGAGGGCGTAAATTTCAAATTCAGTGTTCCCTATTCAAGTTTGAAATCAGATTGATCGGTGTATACAGATAGACCGATGATCTGAATATTGATGTAAGCAGTTGATGCAATTAGTGTGACGCCCACACAATGCTATCATCACACAATAACTGGGCGTCCCAAGACTATGCGACATGAAGGGAAAGTACCTACCTTAAATATTGTAGATAGGATAAGTTGCTGAAAGAAGATTTTATTTTATTTTTAAATCTTAGTAATACTACATTCAAAGATTTTTTTAAATTACTATAGAAATAAATAATTTTCTTGAAATTTCAATCAAACATTTTACGTTATTCTTTAGTTCATAGTTTTAAGATACTATGTTACATAAGAGGATTTTTTTTTATGCATTCTTTCGATTGGCATCCTTTCCCGACAACTTTTTTGAGTTTAAAAGTAGCCTTAAGTGCAAATTTAGAATACGAATTATCTTTATTCTAAGTTTTATCCGGATCCTTTATTTGGTAAGTGTGTGAGCGAGCCATAAATATACAAAACGCTATGAAGTGAGTGGAATTTGAATTCGCTACGCTATTGTTCTAATTCTAATTCGTCGTGGGGGAATAAGATCTGCACGGACGTCCCGCAATTATTGTGCATTGACCCCCTGCTAACCCCACCTCAGCCAGGATCTTAGGTTGGTGGCAGCAATGTTCAAGCATCCCCGGTGGTGATTTGGATGCAGAGGAGAAAGACCCGATCAGCTCGTGCAGTCCAGTTTTGAATCTGGCTTCGTTAGTGGCGGAGCAATATTAATAGCAATACGCTATTGTTTTTTATTTTGTCCGTAAATAACTACTAAGAATATTTTTATTATACGGTACTTTAGCGACCGTAGTAAAATATTATGACATAGCTTTTTCACCACCAGTGTTAGTGACTTAAGTCTAAATAAAAGTAAGTGGTACAAAATCTTATTAGATTACTTGATTACAAACCGTATTTTTTGCATTCGTTTTTTTATGTTCTTTTAGAAAGTGTTGGAAACCTAATATTTAGTATAAAGTCAAAGTCAAAGTTAGAAGTTATTTATTCAATAAAATCACGAAGATCATTTTATACCAAACCTTAGTATAAAACTGCTTTGATTTCAGGCACATGAGGAATCTTCATGCCTCAAGTTGCTGGACGCAGGGCAGAGCATCGAAGGAAACGTTCATATCGTGCGCGACTTGCGAGCCAATGCTTTTTTATAGATGATGGTTACCAAGTTACATCAGGTGAGCCGTCTGCATGTTCCATCACTAAGTGGTACCTTTATAAAAAAGTTATAAAAAAAGATTATAGCAGTTGCACTTCTTAATTCAATTGATACTATGTTGCCCGCACACCAGGGCACAATTGAACAATGAGGTACTACTTATTTCTGGAGATATTCTGTTTTTGAAGTGGACGGAAATCGTGAACGTGGACCGCATTGCATAATAAAGTACATTTTTCATTTATGTGCTAGTTGTTTTGCATGGAATAACGCAAATACTCTTAGCTTTTAAACTGATGCAATATGGCCTTTGCTTAACTTTGGCAGCGTCGATTAAAAATAATATTCTTAATATAATTATTTTATTTTTTATTGCAAGGAATATACCGTTCACTGACTACAATCTCAATTGATAGTATGTGACGATGTAGCCGACGTAGTTTTTCATTTGAAAATCATCGTGAGAAAACCAGTTAGAAATATAGCAACGGCGATGGCCTTCAACCTCTCAGGTATGAAATACTAACTACTGCAAAATGTGGGTATGTGAACGTGGGTATGTGCCTAATGTAATATTTAGACGCATGTCTAAATGTTACACTAAGAACTCAGACGTATATCTAAATATTCTATCTGGCACATCAAAGATTAGTTACGAGTTAGTATTTGGAACTTAGAGATCTGAGAGGAATTTTCTGTTTCTAATTTTCGATTACGTATTTAAGGTTATATACCAATTGATTGATTGATTCTATTACGTATTTAAGGTTATATACCTCAGGGATGATTATAAAAATAAATAAAATAATACAAATATTTGCGGCAATGCGCACATAAATTTTTCGACAGGAAAAATCCATTGGTGCACGACCGGATTCGAGCCTACGACGATCGGAAGGCGGGGTCCCTCCCACTAGACCACGTGCTCGATGTGTGCATAATGATGAGTAAGTCTAAAGTCCAGTACCTTCTATAATAAAAACTAGTGTAACACTTATTTCTGCGAATAAATATAATGTATCTTGTTTCTTAATGAATATAGAAACCATCGAAAAATAAAATGAAACTCAGACGGACCGAAAACTCAAACACTAGTTCGCAAACTATAGTAATTAGAGATAGTCGTAGTTAAACAATAAAGTAGAGATGATATAATGTTATACGTAGGTTCTGCGTCGCTCGTGACTCGACTGGCTAAACGGGGGAAGTAAATGAACGTTTGTCTCCCGAGCTATTGAAAAATATTATTTTGTACTCAGAACTGCATCTGGTCGGTTCGTGACTGAACTTAATCGGTATCTCTTCTACATCTTTGTAGGCCACTGTTGGAATCATAAGATTTGCTATAGCTGTAGAAAGTGCTGGTGTTCTTTTGCAGTGCAGTTATCTTAAGTCTTCGTTTAGGACCAAGTTTTTGTGTAGGTAACTAAGTAGCTGCCTATTCTGTTTATCTGTACCTACTGTAGCGGTCCGTTCTATATTTTGTTTGTATGTCAATTAAATTTATTTTCGATGTTTGTTTCTTTCTATTAGTCTTCTTCTTCTTGGAGTCTAGGTGCGCCTCAAAGAGGTTCCTTTTGAGATTTTTTTAGATTCAAAGAATCCTCACGATTTTTTCCTTTACCGTTTGAGAGTACTGACACTGGGTACATACATTTTTGAACAGAAAAACTCATTGGTGCACGACCAGTTTTAAACCACTAGACTACGTGCTCTTAGTTCTAGTAACTACCAATATCGTGATTGTTTCGTCACATTATAGTAAAAAAACCGGCCAAGTGCGAGTCAGACTCGCACACGAAGGGTTCCGTACCATTATCTATAAAAACGGCAAAAAAACAAGTTTGTTGTATGGAAGCCCTCTTAAATATTAATTTTATTGTTTTTTAGCATTTGTTGTTATAGCGGCAACAGAAATACATCATCTGTGAAAATTTCAACTTTCTAACTATCACGGTTCATGAAATACGGCCTGGTGATATACGGATGGACAGCAGAGTCTTAAAAATAGGGTCCCGTTTTACCCTTTGGGTACGGAACCCTAAAAAAAGATCATACGATACCATGAAAAAGGCCGTGACTCTGTTGCCTATTTCTGTAGGCTTGGTCACGTCGAAAGGATATTTAGATTTACCTAGCTTTAGGACGTTTCAAAGTGAGATTTGTGATCCATCTTAATGAATGCTTTTTCACTTCATATAATAGAACTTTAACAGGGTGTTTAGATAAATAGGTACTGCTCCTCTCATTTCGTCAACACAAAAAACTACTATTATTGCACAGTGAACTGAATAAAATATAGATTCACCATTGGAACTCGCATGCATGGTAGACATTCCTCTAAAATGACTATTATTGCTCAATAAAATAAAACAATATATAGGTTCACGGCTGGAACTCATAGGCATGGTAGACATTCCCTCAGCTTCCTTAGCACACATAGTGATCAAACATAGCAATTTCTGTTTTTTACTATTTTAACTGATCCACAGAAATTCAATTAAGTGAACATTCGTTTCATTCTCATGGCACGCACCCACCAGCCGTCCTATTGAAATCATTCCAATAATTGGCACTCCAGTACCCAATTAAAAATAATTAAAAATATCGAGTAAACTCCATTTTCCTCTCAAACGTGTCGATTCGATGTTTGTTTTGTGCACTATATCTGTTTCTGCTGGTGCATGTAGTAATCGGGAGAGGACATCCGATGCTTCGTGTTTCGGTTCGTAGTCGCCATTCGAGAACCCTAACCTAGCGATTATTGGTTCTCTTCATCATCATCAGGTCTACTACTGGATAAACTTCCCCTATGCATTTCCAGGAAGAATGATTCTGAGCCCGTGACCTCCCGACTTCCCGTGACCTTCACAATGTCGTCAGTTTATCGGTAGGAAGGCGTCACATGTTTCGTTTTGCAGTAGCAATCTATTAAAATTAAATAATCTAATAAAAATCTATTGGTTCTACGAGGTAAAAATTTAAAAACCTTTTCTTCCAAATTTGATTAATTTTATGGTGATTATTACATGACCTTTGGAACAAACTCACAGCTGTCTACTACAATAAAAAAACAACTGCTTTTATTTTTTTCCGGCACGGTAGATATCACTTCAGATCTCTTTTCCCCTTGGCAAAGAATATTTTTTTATTTCCTTAACACACATTGTCATAACGTTATCTTCTCAAACGCACACACGCAGCTTTATGTACGGCCATGTAGTGCTCATAATAAATCTTAATTTGGAACACGGACGGAAAAAGGTAGAAATGTTATTTAATTAAAGTGTGCTTCAAAAGTGGATGTGGTTCGCATCACCACGGAGATAAATTAGTTTAGAGTCCAGTTCTGGGAGTAAGCCAGCATAGAGCCTAAGGTCGCGTGTTCGAATCCCATTGTGCATCAAAAGATCTTTTCATTTATCCTGTTATCATCATCATCATTACCAGCATTATCACCCGTAGAAGGCCAAAACTGAACATAGACAGCCCTCCGAACATATTTCCAGGAAGAACGATTCTAAGCCCTATCCATCCACCATTTATTCCTTCCCGTGATCATCACGATGTCGACAACCCATTGGGTAGGAGGGCGTCTCACTCTTCGACTACTAGTTCGTAGTCACTATTCGAGAACCCTTACCTACACCCCAGTTGTCAGTTCTTCCCATACGACCTGCCCATTGTCTCTTCAACTTGCTATTTCTACGAGCTGTCAGTTTATTAGGCTCTAGCTCTCTCCATAGCCAATGCTTAAGTGTCAGTGTATTCAAATACTAACAGATACAACCGTGGAATACTTGCTACTGCAAAAACTGTCTCCTACTAATCCAACTAGAAATTCTCAAGGATTTTAACTACCGAACGATGCGAGAGAATGTCTATCTAAAAACTGCTTTATCTACATTTTGAACCTCCAGAGAAGCATAATCACCAGAGCGGAACGTATGCTGATTCGAACTTTATTTCTATGTTGCTACGTCAGTAATTTGAAAATGCACGTCTCTTCCAACTTTAGCGTATTATGTGCTAAAACTCATACTAACGTTTCGTCGTAAAATAACATTTGAAACTCATTTTGCACTGAAAATGATGCTCCAAATATCTGCGAGCAAGCTTCATGTATACACAATGGTGCGCCTTGGGGATGCATTTAGATTAGCGTTCGCCGCAAATGAGTGGTATTATTTTGAGAGTAGTCGTTGCTCAAGGGAAGATAGTGTATGCTAGTCTAGGTCCCATAAGCAATATCCCATCTACCTACCACAATGACAAAGCAGACAGTCGTCAACAATATTATCATTTTCACCGAAGCACGTCAAGCAATAGCATTGAAAACTTGGATTTTAGTTGAAACATAATAATGAAAAAATACTTAATTTAACATAAATACGATTATCATTAACAGCCCTAATAAGTTCACTTCTGGACTTAGTAAGTAAACGTCATAATCGGCGTACGTCTAAATCCCCCCCTAGACATTCTCAAAGAGTCATAAGTTGGTACTTTTCAATTCATTTTTTTTTATTTACAAATAAAATAATATTAAGTAACAGTGGCCAATTGCAACCCCATTGCCTCTGGTAGAATATACTAACTGGTTTCCTTAATATATTTTCCTTCACCAATTAAGGGTAAATTTAGCTTATAACATTTTCGAGGAACAAAGCCATTAGTGCATGACCAGATTCAAACCTTACGATCAGAAGGCTCACTCCAACTAGTCCACTGGTTCTCTTCGAAAAAATCAAATCAAATCTCCATCATAAGCTTAAATATATAAATTTTATACTCTTCGACCGTCTGACACCGCCAATAAAAAAACAAATTAACCTTTCCAAACATTTAACCAACAAAGGCTAATCATATTTATTCACGCCAAAAAACTAAAATTTCCATCAAGTAAACGATTTCCCCCGGCTTTGTTTGCCGTTTACAGCGAGGCCGTCCTATTATGTTTTTAAGGGCGAAAAGCTAATATTACTGAAAGTTAATGGGTTCACCCTTAAGCGGACAATTTCATTACTTTAACAGCTATTGTTAAACTGAAATTATAGAGTTAAGGACGAACGCACGCGGGTAAAGTTTAGACACGCAATTTAATTTTTTGATAAAACGTTTAAAATTATTAAATGTGATGAAAAATATATATTAAATTATTAAGAAAATTAGAATGAAAAAACATGTAGTTTTTTCAAAAAGTACAAAATTAATTTGAACCAGTTGAGCTATCTACAGACCGATACGAACGATCTAGAGATAGCTCAACTGATCCACATCAGTGCCAATCGAAAGCGTCCCCAAGACACTGGCTGTATTGCCACGCTGAATGGCAGGGGTGATGTGCTCATAGAAAAGAAACAAGAGATCAAAACAAACAAAACCAAAACATGGGATGTTTTATAACTGAGTTTTATTAACTCTTAAATTACAGTCATAAAGACATTTATTCTCTTAAAAACAATACATAGTTCACTAAAAAAAAGTTGAAGTTCCCGTTCAACACTATACTATGAATAACTGATGAAAATACTTTATTTTATGGCCCAAACAAAACAAAATTACACTTGAACAATCTGTAGAAAATAATAATGGAAATGGATAATGCGTTTATGGCGATGATATTTTCACTTTAATAGTGTAGAAAATAAAACTACCTATATTTTTTTTTTTTTTTATATTTTAAAACATTGATTTGGCACTTTTTTGCTGGAAATCGTTTGAGAAGAAAGGTTTAAAAACTAGTTATTTTTAAGTTCATTATTCAAACCCAAAAATGAAAAATAAAATCAACGAATAAAAGTAATATGATGAAACCTCGTCAATCACGAGGTTCTATCATATTACTTAATTCTGAAAAAAGTTAGATTCTGATGCAGACTGTACCCTATCGAATAGATAGGGTACAGTCAAATAGATCTGTAGATATGTAATTAGTGATATTGATTCAACTAGGTACCTAGCTTTGAACAACTCACAATTTGAAATTGCCATACGATATTCATCCCAAACATTCAGTCATACGGCTGAAAATAGCGAGAGCTAGATTTGGCAATTATGGGAACTTTTATCGTCCGAAATTGTTTTCGACGATCAGGTATTCGTGTGGAAACGCCGAAACGCGTCCAGAACGCAAAATTGCTTCCATTGGGGAATTCTTTTAATATTCGTTTTGTAGATTTGCGGTGTCCGGAATTGTTGTAAAAGTTGCTAGCGGGTGGCACAAAATATTATAAATAATTGTTGGTGGCACTGTTCTTAGTATATATATTAAAATTTCACAACTGCAAAATACAGATTCGTTAAATGTCAGCAAATCAAAATGGCCGAACCCTTGACACTTTCGTGGGACTTTCGTATATTTATACACTTCAGTCGATATATGCTGACATTAAATCGCATGGTAGCTCATACGAGCCCATGTTTTTTTTCTTGATATCATCGCTGAAAGCTACGTCATTTAATACGTAATAAACTCCAGTTAATTAATGAAATAGGAATGTACCAAAAATCTGGTACCAAAATAAAACGAGCCAGATTCAGATGAAGTATTGAACCTGCACAGATTGACCTACATTTTATCCAAAGTCAACACTCCCGAGGCTACGAGCCTCGGTGCTGGCAGCTTAGCATTATTAACTGACAACATAGACAAACAAAAGTTTGTGCTACTCAGCCGACATCAGTACTATCAACCTATTGCACCTGATACCTGATGGTCTGACGATATCGCGGAAAGTTGATGGATGGAGAAGACTCAACCTCGTTTTTTTCTGGGAATGTATGAAGGAGGTTTTTTTCTAGCAGTAGACTTTCAAACTGATGATGTAGATATCAGTCCACTGCTCGACATAGTTTCCTCGCATACGCATCACATAACCAGTTCATTGGCTATTCCTATCCATTTGCTGGCTATCATACTGCGCGAGTCATGTTTCTTAGGGAGTTTAATAGGGTGTGTGTGTTTGCCTTAACGCGGTTTCCAGCCAGCCTTCCAGTTGGGCTGCCGGCCAGCAGCCAGCATTCCAACTGGACGCCAACAGTCCAACTCGCTTATTTATCGCAGTGATTGCTGGTTCTTCGCAGATATGACCGGACCAGCACACTGCCACTGGTCTTCATCTGATTCTTTCGGCTGAACTTTGGTGGTTAATCATTTAACCACCAAAGTCCTATAGACCTTATATATAAAGTCCTATAGGATACAACGAGCATAGTTCTAGTAGACTAAGTGTCCACAATTTGCTGCGAGCTACATCCAAAAATGAAAGAATGAGCAGACTTTTCCCAAATAAACTCACAACCAAACTCACAAAAGCGCAGAAGGCTGAGCTCTGAGGCAAGTCGATGGATAAAAAAAACTTCTAAAACTAGTGCTTAGTGTACGGAAGAAGCCGCTCCTAAGCAAAGAAAACAGAGAAACTGGCTTGCGTCCAACAACTAGTGATGATACGATGAAATAAACGGGGGAGAATAGCAACGATAACTTTCATACCTTGGAAAATGACAATTTATAAAGTTTTAGTGGCATGCGGACGTTTTAAACGCCGCGTATATTCCACTTTTTGTTTATGTTAGTAGTGCTAACATGAATTGCTTTTTATATGTGATCAAATGAACTTCTGTGAAGTTCGATCAATATTATATGAGTTCACTTCATTCGAAGATATATTTAACGTGTAGTACTTTTAACTTACTCGGTAGCTACGCACTTTTTTAGAGATTTTATAAAACCAAAAAGTTTTATAACCAAATCGACATTTACCTACTGGCTGGTTACACCACAGTCCGAGTGTGCCTTCATTCTTTTAGAGATCAGACAAATGCAAAGACATGAGTATGTATTACGGGATTGGGCTGGGTGGGTCCTTATATCTTCGAATGAAGTGAACTCATATAATATTGATCGAACTTCACAGAAGTTCATTTGATCACATATTATATTTCTTTCACTTCATTCTTCAGATATATTTAACGTGTAGATGTTTAGAGGGTTTTTGCGTTTGTTATACATTAAAAAGACATAGTTTTGACAAAGTTAAGACTGAATTTTAATCAACTTGAGTTTAGTGGATTAATTAACATAACGACATATTCTTAGAGTAAAATAATAATTGTAAATAAATTATCAAATCATCTGTATTATTTAGTAAAGTCGATTGGGCAAAGTTATTAACATCTGCAATCAGACGGTGGTAAAATTTTGCAAAGACCTCAGATGGATTAGTCCATCCAGCGGCTTTCCTTAACATGCCAATAGAGACCCCTGCGGTGTGTGCCGCGTGCTGTACGCACCAAACGTGATCACCTCCACGCCGCTCTCCACCAGTGCCTGCTTTATCCATCTGCTTATTGACTGTGCTGTCGCGCTCTTATAAGGGCGCTTCACTGTTATTAAGAGATTGGAAACAATAACGGGTCGATCTTCTTTTGTCACGTAGAGGTAATCCTCTAGGACTGTGGCAGGGCAGATTCGAAGGTGTTCTTGAAAATATGTTAAAAATAAGTTCGGTTGATCTCGACCGGCCGCTGATGTCTTTATAATGTCTTTGATTGCTATGTGAATTCAGTTCATATCTATACATAGATTTTGAGGCTGTATAAAAAATATAGCTTGAACACGTTGGGCTGTACATATCGGTAGTAAAATTACCAATTTCTTTGTAATTGTTTCGCTACTTAGATATCTATTGGGGTACCAATTGAATACATAATTGAAGACAATTTGTGGTTTCCATGTACTGTTATACATAGGAAAATTGGGTTTCAATTTAAACACACCTTTTAATAGTCGTTTGACACTATCGTCGGATCCAACATTGTTACTCAGTAAGAAAGACAGTGCGGATCTGTGGCTATTTAGAGAGCCGTACAATGCCCCTTTTCTGTACTGTTAACTCAAAAAACATAAGATTCTTGGCACAGAGCAATCAGAGATACTTCAACTTACAGCACTACAAAATTCTGAAATATCCCACCATAATTTGAATGAGACGTATTGTTGCATCGTGTTGTTTGACAGCGATGTCAAAATTAAGTCTATGGCTGAATCGGGAACGCCGCGTGATGAGAACACCTGCCTGTGAACACTGCGGCACCCAGGATAGGGGAATTTCTGTAACCTGATTGTATACGTGATCTTTAGGATTAAGCCAAATAGTATTTGATACAACTAAGTTAATCAATTGCGGGTACCAAGCTTGAGATGGCCAAAAAAAGGAAATTAATATGCCAATAGCATTTTCTTCGGCTATTTTTTGAAAACACTTTAGAATAAGTGGGAACGACGGAAAAGCGTTAGAAGACACGAGATCAGTGTTACATCTTACTGTAAAAGCATCTATGGCAAAAGCATCGGGATCTTTTTTCCATGACATATGGCATTTAGCATTGGCCCAAGAAGCAAATAAATAAATTGCAGGTTCTCCGAAACGTTTGGTTATTTCATCAAGAGCTGAATCAGATAATTCCCACTCAATATCTGGGTTCGATTTTCGAGACTCTTCTTAAGCTTCTGTATTTTATTTAGTGTTTATGTAGGATGCAAATAGCCAGATGTTTCTCTCTGCAGACCCTTGCCATATTTGTCTAGATAAATCATTTCTCTTAGATGAGGATATTGGATGCCACCCATGCAGTTTACATAGTATTTCAGGGCCAGAAAAACAGCTAACAACTCTTAAACAATTTATGTGTGTTTCTAGTTTATTTATCTTCTAGGCTTCATAATCACCTTCAGAATTACAAGCTGCTCCCCAGCTAGTACGTGAAGCGTCCGTAAAGATTTCTAGTTCATAGCTAGCTGTTTTCATGGTTTTCCTAGTTTTAAATACATTTAGTTTCCACCAGTTCAAATCATTCAGAATAATAGAACAGTGCTTCAGAATTAGGGTTGTTTTTGTTGAGCAAAGTTTTTTTTTTTTTTTTTTTTTTATTGTGCACTTTCTCATATTTGTAAACTTGTCAACCATTTTACTGATGTTCAGTCACCTGAACTGGACAACTGAACTAGTGGGAATAGACGGATTTTATAGCATTTTGCAGATGATAAAAAAAATTAATTGTTTAACATGAAAACCAAGAACATTCATGATTGTTTTGTGTAAGGGAGCTTTTTTCATAAGTTATTATAAGGCCGAAAGACCATGTGGCAAAGCACTAAATTCGTATGTAAGAATTTCCAGATTTTTATTTTCATATTAAAATCGTTTTTTTTTTTTTTTTTATTCCGAATCGGTATTAGTAAATAGGCTTCCTTTAAATCAATGGTAGCCGTAAACTATAAGCAGAAACTAGTTTAGAAGCTGTTCTGTAGTCTTCCATCTTAAAATGCGCTTTAGAAACAATGTAATTTAAATTTAAGGTGAGACTGGTGAAGGTGGAATCCTCCATTCAGCCTATGACTACAGTCATGTCTGCTTTTTCAGATGGTGACAGGTGAACTTGTGGTATATGAGTTTGTACCACTTTGCATGTGAAAGGTATAGGGAAAAACATTATGTACCCAGTCTAAAAATACAGAATTAGATGTAATATTGAGCCAGCCTTCGTTAAAATGGGAGATCCTACCAGCGTGTTTTACCTCAGCTACTGGCGCGTTTAAGGCTGCTTCAGCTTGTTCGGACCTGTCACACCCGCTGCCTGATCCTGCGGAGGCCAGCGGTTCGTCGCAGAGATGTTCGTTCTGGCCGACCATCTGCGCCCCCCCCCTGTTCTGTTAAGAGCGTGACGGTCCGACCAGATTCCCTGATAGGCACCGGATGATCTGTATTGGTATTGGGGACGGGTAATAGGCACCGCCTGTTCCATCGACAAAGGCGGTTTTGGATATCTTGTAATTTTTTTTAATTGACAAACGTATTGTCTTTTTCACCATCTTGAACAGTGTTCAGAAATGGTTTGGCCAGCGCATAATTGATAACGCTCACTCTTGCTTGCGTTTATTGATAGTGAAGATCAGTCAAGATTCGGCAGCCGTCACTGATCAGTTTTATAGATTCGATCTTGATGTCACTTGTGAGCATGGGAGTCAAAGCTTTATTGATTGCCGAGATGCCAACGTCTAGTTGTTGTTGCTCGATCTTCTTTCCCTTATCTCGCTGTCATGACACTTCTGATATAGCCGCTGCCTATTCGCATTTCAATTTGGGTCCTAGTAAGAGAGTGCAGTTTTCAGGCACAAGTTACTCTTTGAGCAGTTTGTATTTTGGTCTCTATCGATAAACCTTTCTTTAGAAGAGGTTCCCACCGCTGGGCCAAGCTTCTATGGATCTTCTCACCAATCTTCGGAGCACTTCCGGTTTCTTCTCCGAGTGCCCCGAAGAGTTCCGGGTCAAGCTCTGGACCATTAACATCTTCCTTGTTCTTGGGCGGCGGATCCGTGGCAGTTGGGAGAATAGTCGTGCCTGGGTTACCAGTGGCGTCTGCGACTGGGCTTGCGTCTATACTCAGTATCGACTCAGATGCCGCGGAAGTACTAACGTCTGAAAACAAGGCGGAACTATTCAAGAACATGTTTATGTTATTTTAAACACATGGAAGTATCGGGTGTTTAACCCATAGCTTAGTAGGCATTTTACAATCTATAGCCTTCGTGCTAACGCTCGGTTAACCGCCAGGCAATTGTCATCCCATGGATGTATCGGGTGTTTCACCCATAGCATGATAGGCATTTTACAATCTATGGCCTTCGTGTTAACTCTCGGTTAACCGCCAGGCGTTGTCATCCCATGGATGTTTCGGGTGTTTAACCCATAGCATGATAGGCATTTTACAATCTATGGCCTTCGTATTAACGCTCGGTTAACCGCCAATCGATTATCATCCCATGGATGTATCGGGTGTTTAACCCATAGTATAATAGGCATTTTACAATCATTGGCCTTCGTGTTAACGCTCGGTTAACCGCCAGGCGATTGTCATCCGATGGATGTATCGGGTGTTTAACCCATAGCATAATAGGCATTTTACAATCATTGGCCTTCGTGTTAACGCTCGGTTAACCGCCAGGCGATTGTCATCCGATGGATGTATCGGGTGTTTAACCCATAGCATAATAGGCATTTTACAATCATTGGCCTTCGTGTTAACGCTCGGTTAACCGCCAGGCGATTGTCATCCGATGGATGTATCGGGTGTTTAACCCATAGCATAATAGGCATTTTACAATCATTGGCCTTCGTGTTAACGCTCGGTTAACCGCCAGGCGATTGTCATCCCATGGATGTATCGGGTGTTTAGCCCATAGTATGATAGGTATACTTATAGTTTAATTTCGAAACGAAATTTTAGGAAATGTCATATAAAGGTTAGATTTGAATACATACCAGAGTCTGACAAGGATTCAGTAATGCGTTTACCATTATGATTTCGTTTCTCTTGAAGTTTCCTTCGATAGTATTCAATATAATCCAAAGATTTTCGTTTCGACATTTTCCTTATTTTTCTTATGTCAAACACAGTTTGACAGCAACGTGTGCTCGCTACCGCGCACGAAAAAAGAAAGAAGGCACACTCGGACTGTGGTGTAACCAGCCAGTAGGTAAATGTCGATTTGGTTATAAAACTTTTTGGTTTTATAAAATCTCTAAAAAAGTGCGTAGCTACCGAGTAAGTTAAAAGTACTACACGTTAAATATATCTGAAGAATGAAGTGAAAGAAATATAATTGTACATGCTGAGCATTTATATTATGTCAAGTTTATGAAACGAGTGGGAAAGAAAAATTACGCTGGCTCGCCGCTGTGTTCCTATTCATTATTTTAGTTCTGTGAGGTAACCTTAAAACATCAGGTGAGCCACATGCACAATCTGTTACTAAAATTCGTAGTCAAATTCTCATTGATTCTCTTGTTATCTTATATAGCCAGTGGGTAGTTTATTTTTATTTTTATTAATACTGGTGGACATTCCATACAGCACTAGATGGATGAATAAGAATCAAAATCGTTTTTCCACAAAGACAAAGATATCTTATTGTTAAAATCAAAAGCTATTTATTCAATTGAATCACAAGGATCGTTTTGAAATGTTTCAAAGCTAGGTGAATTTTGGTGTTAGCTCTACCCAACCAAGGTTAAAAAAAACAAACATCAAATTTATGGCTTGGTTTTACGAATTGTTCTACGATTACATCATATCTGTATTCCCTGTAGCCCTGCAAGCGATCATGATGGCCCAACTCTATCCAGTTTACACTGGTTTGCATATTCATATAACGCTCAAAAGGAGGGATAGCCACAAAAACTGGTACGTCATGATTTCATCGCAGTATTTTGCGATTCGTGAGAAAACTGATAGTTGTTTTGGTGGAATCTGATGAGTGAGGAAAACAGTTTTTTAGTAGCAGGATTTACAAGTGCGCTCTTTTGAATAGCTCCTAAAAGTTTTTAATTTTACTAGAACAGTCCAAACGAGTGTTTTCGTGCAGATTCATTTCCATTATCTGACTAATTATCAATGTTCAGTATGTTTATTGCCTTATTATGTATGTAGATTTAACATTGTCAGGTCTTATGACTAAGTATTTTAAGATTCAGTACATAATGTACCAAGTAAAGGTGTTGCAACAGAGAGAAGCGGACCGATATTAAAAATGATGCAAATTTTATAAAAGTTAAAGACATGTATCGTTAAATAGTCTCATTTTTTGTCAATACTTTTCGAAGGCAGATTATCATACAATTATTGTGCAACTGATTCCTTGGTAGAACTTGAACCTACATCTACAGCGCTGAAATTAGGACTGCTTTCTACCAACTGAGCGTAAGTGATTTTAGATTCAAAACTAAATTCCCCAACTCGCCTTCAAAACGGATATGCAAGCAAGTCATTGAAAACCTTTCAAAGGATTTCTAATGTCGCGTATCTTCACAGTTCCTTTACGACGTCACTTTACGATCAAAGACTCATCGAGAACGCGAAAGCAGTGTAAAACTTGAAGCACCATCTTAAAGCTACACTTAGCATGTTAACTACCTGATGTGGAGCCGTTATGTTGCGATAAGTTAATTTATAAGTTACTGTACGGTTCGTCTTGCTTGGAGTGATTTAACTTCATGTTTTCTGGACGTGATTAAAGGATTTGAATATGGTTTATATTTTGACCCCTTTTTTTCCGTTCAGTTTCATTTAATAATAATTAATTGATCCGGTACTGAAAATATTTATAAAAAATCCCATCTTGTTTGAATCCCAGTGGAAATATATGGAAATGTACTATTTCATCCATATTTGATCCAAAAAATCATGCATATTTACTCAACTACATCAAAACCGTTTATTTGCGTTCGACAGCGGTTACATTCGTGTGTGATTGCAAGTTTTATCAGGTATCATGTATAAGCGCGATATGAAAGTTGTGATGCGCTGAATTTCGTTCGGTTCTACTCAGTTTTTACTGACATTTGTGGTTCGATGCCCTCCAGATTAAAAGTCCATAGCTCTCTTCAAAGCTCAGTATTTTCGTTTTTTTATTTAAAATTAATTCAAAATATAAATCTAAATGGTCTTAATTCAGTACAGACAATGATCACTTTGAAACGTCTTTTAAACTAGGGGAATCTACCTTAGTTCCTTGTGACCAAAGCCTAGAAGAACAGGCAGAGTGAAAAGAAATGTAATATTTTTACGTACCTCTGACCCCTTTGTTATAGGTAATGGTTATCACTCAACATTAGGTGGGCCATCTGCTTGTTTCATCAGCTAGTTGTAAAAAAAACCCATAAACATCCTCAAAGAATATGTAGTTCGTACTTGATACTAAGAGAAGACCTAGAATCACATAGTTTTAAGATGACAATGTGTCAAAGTGATCCTTGTGATTCAACTGAATAAATACCTTTTGACTTTGGGATATCTACCGTGCCTGGAGATCATAGTCATGAAGCTGTTTTTTTAAGCTTTCACAGTTTTGTTGTTATTTAAAAGTTTGTTGACCAAACTTATTCATCCAAAGCTTAGAAGGTAAATCCAAACTACAACAAAAACAATTTAACCGATACCTAACAGGCAAATTCGAGGTCTATCTAAAGAACAAACATAAACACAACTAAAGGAGTTGACTTAGGACCTAGGCCGTTAAGCCTACTACTGAAATAGATATGAACGAATAGTGAAGTGCATAATATTGGTTTAGGATGAAAGTTTATGCGGGGTAATATGTTTAGCTTAGAGCGTAGCTTGTAGGTACACAATTACTTGAAAAGGCATGTTTTATAGTATTTTCAAACATTCGCTGTGTAAAAACTGAATCAAATTCATGACATTGATCCCCAGGCATGGTAGATATCCCATCACATCTAGTACCAAGTACATACTCAAGATTATTGAGGATGTCCAAGGGTACGTCTAAATATTACATTCGGCACATATACATTTTGCAATAGTTGGTATTCCATACCTGTCTGTCACATACACGTGACAGACAGGTCAGAAAGGACAAGCTCATCGTCGCTTCTAGAATACTTACTGGTTTTCTCACAACTTTCTTGCGACAAAATAAAATTCACATAACAGTGGAAGCTTCTGTTGCATAAATGTCACCCGTTTTAAATAAGCGTGTGAGTGTAATGCACACAGCGCACATCAAAGCAAGGCATCAGTAGAGACGATAAGGGTCTGATTGCATTTAACAACCGTTGCGAAACCATAAATTTCTAGAACTTTTACTGCTTTTTATTTGTTACTGTCATCACCGTTATCATGTCCGTCACATGAGGCTTAACATCTGTATGCCTCAAGTTGATAAACGCAGGGCAGTGCATCGTAGAGCGTATTTATATCGTGCGTGACTAACAAAGCAATGATTTGTTATAAATGATGGTTACCACTTAACATCAGGTCGGCCATCTGCTTGTTCTATCTTACGAGGAAATGCTTTGTTATAGGTAATGGTTACCACTTAACATCAGGTCGGCCATCTGCTTGTTCCATCAGCAAGATGTATAAAAAGTTGTAAGACTAGAAAGAACATCACGAGATCACAGTTCGGGGCGAACCACTAGTTATAAAGACAAGTTTGGAACATCTAACATACCTTCAGGCACAGCAAGTGAGGTGAGGAGGAAGTGCACGCAGGCCGCTCCGGTGCCATGCCCCATGAGCGTGACGTTCGTGGGATCTCCTCCGAACACGGCCACGTTCTCTTTGATCCAGTGCAGCGCCGCTATCTGGTCCATGAGGCCGTAGTTCGCGGGGGAGCGGGGGAACTCGTCCGAGCGGGGGTTCAGGAAACCTGCGGGAGGTGGGCAGACGTGAATATGTGCATTTTGAAGAGATAAACTTATGAAGGTAGTTTTTGAGAATGTACCAAATAGACTGTGTAGGCGAGTAGCATGAGTTTTTAGGTATCATGTATATTCGTATACTATATGTATGTATTATTATGTGTGTGTGAGAATAGTTTTTATGTTAGTATTGATATTAAGATCCTAAAGAATTTAATTATTTAAGTTTACCGCACTTCGTGCCGCTACCACACCGCCGTCCATTGCCACTCTGATCAACTAATTTCCAACGTAAGGTTGCCTAGAAAAAATTGCTTTCATTGATAAGGTCGCCTATTGTACTTCATTAATTTATGCATGGATATTGTTTATCTATCTATCTATCAATCTATCAAATGACATTATTCATACTACACACAAACATACATAAAACACACATCTTACTATCTCGAGCGCACCGCGTTAGTTGCACGCCAGCCTTGGGCGAGAGTGGGCGTGTCAAAATAAAGTTCGCCAAATTTGTGTAATACTATTACTACTATACATAAATAGCAGACAGTACAGTTAGAACATGCTTAAATATAAAAAACAAAGCTCTTTATGAAAGAGTTCGTCTGAGGAAGTATTACCTTCTGCCAGCAGGCAGTGATACCTTACATTGTTCTGTTCTGGTTTTAAGGGTATGGGTGGTAGGGCATTATAAGCTCATTAGACTTAACATATTAACGTCTCAGAGTGATGGTCGCAGTGCAATGGCACAAAGATACAAATAAATACAAAATACAAAATATTTATTCAGTAAACTTTGGTAGAAGTACATTTCATGGGTTTGAGACCCTCTTTTAAGTATGGGAATACCTGTGATAGAGAGTCTCGCTCTTCCGTAAAGGGTAAAATTTCTTAACTTAATATATGATTCTAAAGATAACAAGGAAATAATTGATTTGACTATATAAAAAAAAAAAATATATAAACTAAAATTTTTGATAAGATAAGGTATGTAGGGTAAGTTATATAATATTATTATGTTTTTACTAGTATAAGTTAATAGTTATTTTAATTGTGTGGGTGTGGGTGTGTGTGTGTGTGTGTATATGTGTGTGTTTTGGAGGGTTCTCCTGATTACACAAGGCTCTTAAGAGCCAGGGTTTCACAGGAGAACTCTCTTGTGTGTTTGCGCGTGTGGTTTGTGTGCATGAATGTGTATGAGTGTGTGTGAGTGATGGTGAGTTGATAAGAGTGTAATGTTTATATATGTTACGAAACAATTTCTAGGAGTTTTTCAGCTTCCTCGTAGCTTAGTGTCAATAACCATTCAATTAGTATTTTTTTGCATTTATAATTATTCATGGGGTAGATGTTTAATGTTTTATTAATAGCATTGTAAAGGTATGTAGATTGCGTGGCATACTGTCGCGATGCAAATTGAGACCGAACAGCAACTTTAGTAGCTACTCTATCCCTTCTTCGCTTATCAAGTTTTTTGGGGTTGTACTCAAGGGATCTATGTAGCTTCAAGACGACGTTTAGGATGTAGAGTTTCCTAACTGACAATAGTCCTGATTCTTTGTATAGCATGTCCGTAGAGTATAGGTAAGGTTTAAGGTACATGACTTTTAATAGAGACCTCTGTGCTCTTTCGAGTTCCAAGAACTTGGTCTTGGTAGCTCCTCCCCAGATAGGGATACAATAATTTTGGATCGATTGTGCCAAAGATGTGTAGATTTGGTTTAATAAGTCTTTTGGTGCGCAATGACGTAATATTTTAAAAATCCATATTAATTTACGTACTCTGTTCATCAGAAGTTCGATGTGAGCATGCCAAGAGAGACGTTGATCAATCATGATTCCTAGGTATTTTGTAGTTATTACTTTATTAATATTAGGGCAGTCACAAGAAGGATTAATGAGGTTACATTTGTGTATTTTTATACTAAAATCGAGATTTGGTTGGTTGTTGTTGTATTTAGAAAAGGTCATGAAGTTAGTTTTAGAGACATTTAGAGTTAGTAAATTTAGATTGAGCCAATTAGATATTTGAGAGAGTCCCTCTTCGCTTCGTTTTTTAATATCATTCCATGAATTGCCAGTAAAGACGATGGCAGTATCATCAGCATAGGAAAAGATATTCGCGTTGCTTATTTTGAAGTTACAAAGATCATTTATGTAAACTAAGAATAGAGTCGGGCCCAGTATGCTCCCCTGAGGTACACCATAGCTGATAGTCTCGTCATCACTAGTAAATTCAGAGATTTTAACCCTTTGTTTACGTTCACATAAATAGTCTGTCAGAAGAGCTAGCGGAATTCCCCGTATCCCTACATTATCCAGCTTTTTGATAAGGATTTCTACAGATACAGTATCAAAAGCTTTTTTGAGGTCAAGGAAAGCCGCCAGACACTTTTTTCCACCATCGACTTGTTGTACAATAAGGTTACTAATAGCTGCAACAGCGTCCTCAGTAGAGAGTCCTTGTCTAAAGCCGTATTGTGAGTTTGAAAGAATTTTAAAGTTATTTAAATATAGTAAAAGTCGGTTATTAAGTAGTTTTTCTATTATTTTCGATATTGATGGCAGAACGGATATAGGTCGGTAATTATTTATGTCATCTTTTTTTCCACTCTTATAGACCGGTGTTACAATTGACTGTTTGAGGAGATTAGGGAATATTCCTGTAGTAAAGCATAGGTTTATCAGGTGACATAAAACTGGAATTAAAATATTCTTCGATAGTTTTAAAAAAGTAGTAGGAATGTTATCCCATCCGGGTGCACTTTCAGATTTAAGATTCATTATGACATTTTGGAGTTCTTTGGGATCGGTTTCCAAGAGTGCAAAAGATGAGACTTGACTGGAAGGTAAAGTCCGAGCAGTGGACGAATTGTCGTATGTGTTAATATTATTATTTAGAGAAATACTTTCAGCAAGAGATTTTCCTATGTTAGAGAAAAATGAATTTGCAAAGTTAACTGATTCCTTAGGTGAAGCCATCGTGTTAAGTAATTGTGTATTAGGTGTATTTGTAGATTTATAATTAGTTATATTGTTGATTGTTTTCCATAGAATTTTACTATTTTTCGAAGATCTATTAAGTTGTTCCCTATTGTATTTTCTCTTAAGTTTTTTTATTAGGTTATTACAGTAGTTTCTATATCTTCTATATGTTATTTTTAATGTTTCATTATATGGATCAGTGCGTAGTTTTTTCTGCATATTATTTCTGTTCATAATGCAACGTAATATGCCTTGTGTAATCCAGGGCTTTATTATTTGTTTGCTGCGTGGAATACGTATAGCTAATGTGTTATCAATCAGACATTTTTGTATCATATTTATTAATAATTTACATAGAATATTAGGATCATTTAGTTCAAATAAGTGTACAAAGTCTTGCTCTGCCAAGTTTTTTAGTGCATTTTCATAATTTACGGTTATTTTTGACTTACAACAGCTTTTATTAGTAATTTTTGAAAGGCTAAACAATACCATAAGATGGTCAGTAACAGAGGTTTGCAGCACGGCAACTACGGCGGAGTTTTTATTTTTATTCATCTTTATCATAACGTGGTCTAAACAGCTATCTACTCTTGTAGGCAGGTTATGTCCGGGTAGCAGACCATGCATAGATAGCATATTTAGATAATTTAATCTGTTATTCTTTTCTTGGTTATTTTCAGTTGTTCTGGGTAAAGTATTTATGTTTATGTCCCCTACTAGTATAATTTTTTCGTGTCCTTTTATAGTTTTTAAGTACGTGTTTAGGGAGTTAATAAATAATTCAGCATTACCGTTAGAAGGTGACCTGTAAATACATAGAATAATAATATTGTATACGTTTAATTCAAGGCAAGAAGCATGTGTCAATTTTATTTCTTTAACCATAGTTTTGTGCGTATTTTTAACGTAGGTAGTGACTCCATCGTTTTGGTTTAAATGCAGTGTAGTAGCAAAAGAGTAATAGTTTGTTAAGTATGGGACGGGTTTATTTTGAGTAAGTCTACATTCCGTTAACACAATAAAATCTGCATTAAATTTTAGCAGAGCTAAGTTAGATTGTAGGTCATCCATGTTTTTGTAAATACTTCTTATATTCTGCGAGACCACAGTAATATCAGTAGACCTAACACTTAACTTTTTAGAGAGTTCCATAGTTGTACATTCGAAAGAATGTGCGATTTCAACATTGTCCAATTCGTTTATTTCTAAAGGCTTGTCCATCATAGAGTACCGGATAAGGAAACTTCATGCATTCCTAGTAGGCGTTTCGTGATATTTTTTTTCAATATTTGTTTATAGATCAGTATGCTTAATTGATAGGGTTTGCTCATAAAAGTTAGGAAGGCTGGGCTTGCTAGATTATTATTTAGATTTGTGTGTAGAACGGGTTTTGTTTCGTGTGTTTGTGGTGTATGTAGAAGTGTGTAGTGTAAGACAAAATTAATAATTTTACATAAAAAATAAAGAAAATATGGTTTCCTAAGAATTCTAAAGTAAGGTGAGGCACTCGTGAGGTTATATTCTTTTAAATACAACTGTCATGCAGCCTGAAGCAGGCTCTGAACCTGGCTTTCGGATTTAACTAATATAATTGGAGTATTTTCAGACATTCTCACGTAAACGCGGCCATAGGATGTCCAGCAAAATTTATATCCCTTGGATTTAGCGAGGTCCCTGGCCAGGAAGAAGAGACGTGATCCTTTCACTGTCAATTGCTCAGACACAAATATAGGTGTCTCCTCGTTCTTCGTAAAGCCCACATTCTTAGCACGGAGCTTACTTTTGTTTTTAATGTTATAAGCTTTGCTCTTTGAAAGTACGCCAGTCTTCACGATAGTAGAGGAGAATTCTACCACAATTGGTGTGTTTTTCTGGCCATCTTTCTTTTCTCGTACTCTGTAGATGTCTCTTACATCTGACTTGTTGATGCTGCAGTCAATGGATTTTCCTAGACACAAAACCATGTTTATGAGATCTTCTTTATCTTCAGAATTGGTTTTTGGGACATTTTTAATTTCTATATTGGTTTTGCGACTGCCTCTCTGAAGTTCCTCAAGCCTGTCTTCCAAAAACGTAATGCGTTCTCTGTCTCTCATATGCTGTTGTTCCAGTAGCTCAATTTTCTTAGTCAGTCCTTCGTTTTGGGCAATTACTTGAGTAACAGAGGCCTCAATGGAGCGATTTGATTTTTGGATTTCTGTTAGAGAAGGCGTAAACAGCTTTTTGAGTTCCGTATCTTGTTCGGTCATTAACTCTCTTATCATAGCTTTCATCTCTTCTCTAAAAGATCGCATGTCGTCATCCCATTCATTATCTCTTGTTCTTTTCCCACGTAGAAAAACGTAGCTAGGAGGGGTAGTATCCGAGCTCATTTTGTATATGTTACTCTCCGAAGGAGACTTGTTCATCGTATTCTCGCTAGCCATGAGTACCAGGCAGCTAGAAGTGCCGAGAAAGATTGCTTATATGCAGGGCTAAGCCAACCAAAGAGTTGAGCGCGCCAAGTAACGGAGTACTAGGCTAGCAGAAGCGACGAAGCAATGTATAAGCCGTGCGCGTAGAGTCTAGTTTTGTAGGTATCAAACTTACGCCAGTCTTGAACTGCAGCTAGTGCGTGAGCAGGACATACACGGGTGGGAGCGGGATCTCTAGATGTAAGCAGCGTACGCTCTACTTCGACGTCACGTCGCGCGTCGTGTTGTTGTGTCACGCGTCATGCAGCAGAGTGAAACAGTATGTATTATACTTGCGTGCGTGTGAGCATAGAAGATTCCGCCAGTTGATTTGGGTGTTGAGTTACTCCTTACTAGTTATGCACTCCTAATATTTAGACTTCATTTAACTTTCGTGAATTTGCTTTATTATATCAATTAAATTAAATTTAATACAGTCAGTTTGCACGTCTACACCGTAAGGCGGTCCGGGGGGAAGAGGACACAGAGGACAAAGAGTACTTCCACAGTGCTTTGTGAGGTAAGTAATGCAATAATAGGTAGAAGCAACCACTTAATCAATCAGTTGAGCTTTTTCCATAAATAATTCACTTAGTTTATGTTCGCTGTCGTTTTAGATAATGTAAAATATTTCATAGAAAAATAAATAGCTAAAACAAGATTGATTTACGCAACCCAGCTTACAAAAACCGGCAACAAACCGCTTGGTTTATCGTTTTATACGATCCTTCATAGAAAATAATATTATGGTGCCGCTCAACGTACCATTCTCATGGCCCATATAAATCAAACTAATGAACATCGCTTCAGCTCACTGATAAGCCATAAGTTCCTATCATAAACTCCATCATAACACTAACCAAGCTTGTAACCGGCCATTGGATATGCCAACACTGACCCAGTACTTAAAATAACGCAAACGCCTTAGGCAGCTCTATTCGAACGTTTACGCGTTTACGTTTCTTAAGCTCCTGTTCTACGATTAGCGACCAATACAATTGGTATAATGTAGGTATGGACTTGCAACTAAAACAATCACAAAACATTATATGCAAAATATTCGTGAAAAACTGCTTCAAACATTGCCACGGTTGATATTCCTTAAAAGTACGAAGTCAAGATTCTTTGAGGATGTCTAAGGGGCTTCAGAGGTTCATCCAAATATTGCATTTGGCACATATCCAAATTTTGCTGTAATTGGAATACCAATTATTGGAATTCGTGACAGGTTACAAACCCATTGTTGCACCTAGAATACAAACTGGTTTCTTCGCAATTTTTAAATAAGTAATTAATTTTTAAGCATCTATTAGTAGTATTAGTATCTTACAATTTGATGGCGGGGTCACTCACACTAGTCTATCTATAGTGTCACATTTTTAGCCAGAACAATTCAACCAATTAAAGAGTCTGTAATTATTATGACAGTACTGTGCACTGTTGGCAATAACATTAGCTGAAATCACCGAAATATAGAAAGTTTTTTTAAGAGTAGTAGAGCTCTTTGTGAAGGGCTCGTCCGGGGAAGTACTACCACCACGCCTTTTTCTGCCGCCAAGCAGCAACGCTGTGTTTCGGTTTGAAGAGTGTGGTCGCCGGTGTAATTACAGGCACATGAGGCTTAACATCTGTATGCCTCAAGTTGATGGACGCAGGGCAGTGCATCGTAGGGCACGTTCCTATCGCGCGTGACTTACGAGGCAATGCTTTGTTATAGGTGATGGTTACCACTTAACATCAGGTGGGCCATCTGCTTGTTCCATCAGCTAGTTGTATAAAAAAAAAAAAAAATACAGTAGCAAACATACGTCAAGTCGCACAATAATACATAATAGATCGTGTGAACTTGCCCAAAATCGCTACACAATGTCGTCGCGATATACGACAGTTTAAAACTGTGTACGAAGCAGGTTGGCGTTCCGGTCGCTTGAATAGAAACGGCACCTTTATGCTGATTTTACGATGCAAACACAATAAACAATGGACTTTAAGTTCTGCAGTAAAAGTTCCAGTTTTGGTTACGGAGTGCAAACGGAACTATGCTCGTTTTGTAGTAAAATTAAATAGAATGGCCGCGTTTGCTTGTTCTTGTTTTACTTTTGATAGCGGCAAATGTTTCATAAAATACTGAAACAACATATAGTAAATTTTATTTTGAGACAGCGAATGTCATGGTGACGTCACTAAGATGAATAACGAGTGCTGATTTAAAATGATGATATTGTAAGATAAGCCGTGTGGGAGTGATTCTGATTGTACGGTCGTGAGTTGAAATCCAGTCGTGCCCTAATGGATTTTTGTCCGAAAATATTATGTGTGAAATGCCTTCAAACAGTGAAGGCGCCGCGGTGATGGACTTGTTACATATGAAATACCAACTTCTGCAAAAAGCGGGTGTGTGCCAAATGCGATAATTAGACGAACCTCTGACTACCACCTTAGACGTCCTAAAATAATTTTGAGTTGGTGCTTGGTACTTAAAGACCTGAGGGAATATCTGCCGTGTCTGGGGATTGAGTCCTGAAGCTATTTAAATAATAAAATTAAAAACTTAAAACTTAGTAAATAGTTCATATCTTCCCTAAAATTAGTGTGTAATGTGCATCTTATTCCTACAGGCACATGGTTTTAGTATGACTTAAAAAAATAACTAATTAAAAAAATATGGGTTAGGTGTAAGGTTCAACAGTGGACTTATTCAGGATGATGATAATTTTGACTTTGCATAATAAGGTATTATGTCAGCTACCTGGTTTCCATATTTCACGTTTTGTATAGTTTTGGGCTAAATAGTGCTGTGTAAATGTACTCCAATAGGATACATTTTGTTTATAGGTACCGAGTCTAACTCATATATAAATTTGTTTTAGTAATAACATTTCTGTGAAATCAGAACATTTGTACGAAGCAAATAATTACCTACAGATAGGACCAACAAAAAATTCAAAGCAATCGTAATTTTATTTCCACTTTCCTTCCTTTGAGATTTTTTGCGTCTCCAGTTTTTTACTTGAAAAGAATAATTAAAGCCGTTTAATTAACCGAAAACAAATCTTCCTTTTGTGAAATTATTTTTTTTTAGGCTGCCGTAAACAAAAATATTTGAAATGCTTTATGAAGTTATGATAATATTTTTTTGGTTCATTTATTTTGTGCATTCATATTTCCAAAGAAATCGTATATTTTTATAATTTCTTTGTGAGCTGACTGATGAAGATATTAGCTGATTTGTATTTGTTATTTGAAGAGAATCGATCAAATAATACTCTTTTATTAATAATAATGTTTGTCTATCTATTTTATTTTTGTATATCTATTTATGCTTTGTGTATGTCCACGCATTGGTATATAGTATAAGCCCGCAGCTTCACTTGCGTATGGTACCAATTACGCGCAAGTGGCCTTTTTAATAGGCTCTATAAATTGTGCTATAGGCACACGCAAATAGCGTTCAAAATTGGTTGCATTCTATTCTAGAAGGTGGAAAAGTAAAGGCAGGTCAAAACACCGAAAGCAAGTAAGGAAATGCCGCAGGGTCCCGGCAGAAACTTGCGCAAAGCGGATATTTTGCAACTATGTGTCAGCCCTTCACAAAGGATGCCACGATGGGATGTGAAGCTTCCGGCTAATGTGACTTGTCCGGTTTTTTTTTCGGCTGACCTTTGAGTACAATCTCGATATGATAGAGTGGAACCACGTTTGTTTGTACATAGAGGAAAAATATAGAAAAAAAAAAACATCTTAATCTATTTCTGTTTAAATTTGTAGTAGTTTCCTCGTTTTTTATTCCGTTTAGGTTTTAGGAAAGTTGTAGGTTTTGTTTTAATTATTATTAAAAGCGTATCTTTTTTGTTTTCTCAGTTTTTTGCCACTTAACAATTTGTGCAAACCTTTTTAGGTCTCCCGCTATTCAGGCTTGGTCCTAGTGCGTGGTTCATTGCATTTTTTGATTCCTGTTTAACTGAATTATTGAATTATTAATTTTGTATTATTAGAATAGTCCGGAAGATAACTACTATTGCATTGAAGACACCCAAGTTGATGAACAGGAAAATATTTTTATCCGGCTCATTGATAAATTTTATTGTCCATCTACGGTTGATATTGATAAGTTAATTCAATTCATTTATTTTCAGATTGAAAATCAAATTTGTTAGCACCACAAGAAATAAAACCTTAATAAAACTAATGTTAACTAATGTGACCCATTGGTTTTTATTTTACGACTTTTATTTATTTATTTTTAAGACCTATCGTCGTTTGGAAAAAAATAAAAACTTATTCTGGTACACTTTTTACACTATTTTATGAACAACAAAGCTTTGGCGTCATTAAATTATACTAATAAGAACATTAGTCTAAATAAAAAAAATATAAAACATTATTGATTATTCCGTTTGGTGCCTGGTTTAGATTATGATTTTTTTATATCACTGGTACTCCTGACTTTTACCAGAATTGAACCAAAATAATTTGTTGTCCGGCCTATCCAGCGTTTATCCGGCTTTTTCTAACGTTCTTAAACATCCCTCGACAAAGGATGCCTGGCGAAGAATGTCAACTCAGTTTTTATTGGAAGAGACTTTATTGTGTATTACGGCAGTTTACCGAGCGTGTATTGCTATAGTAAGAGCTGTTTTTCGTGTAGAGAATAGAAAATTTGGGTTGAAATGGCTTGTTGTTTCATGTCGTGCCATAGTTTGCGACACACTTTTAGCCGAGTCTGGCGAATAAAAGAGGGATGTGGTTTTAGCGCTTGATTTGTACTGATTGTCTTGGATCCATGATTTATGTTTGGCTGCCTTATTACGTAACTCTCGACAGATTTGCGACAACAATAAGCAAAAGTCATGTTTTGTTTTATAAAAAAACCATCTGGCAGCATTTAAACTTGTCGTGAATAGGTCCCTAGTTACGTAGTGGAAAATTAAATTTCCTATTCTATTCAAAAGATGTGTGTTTCCTATTCTATTCAATCGTACATTATTTTGCGCGTGTTATTATTAGGTTTATAATTTTTTTTTAATCAGTATTTGTTTGTGTGTTTTGCTCGTACAATCGCTTGCTAGACGAAATGTGTTTACCTAATTAATCTACCATCTTATTGGTTTCAAATAAATATGTCTTCTAGGACATGTAAACAATTTTGTTCTCAAGGAATTGAACTCACACCTTTCGATCTAGAGCCACCAATTTCACAAATCTGAATGCGTTAGTTTTGGTAAATTGGCAACCTTGAATAATCTCTGTAATTGAATCAAGCTCTGATATTCCTGAATGTATTTATCAATCACATCGCAACCCCTGAATTAATTTGTTTGTATAGAATAATTATAATAATATTTACACGCCAACTATAGACACAAATACAATAATAGTTATATAACTTGCTCGGGGTGAGCACCAGTGGTCTAGTGGGAATGGCCCGCCTTCAGATCGTAAGATCGTGGGTTAGAATCCAATCGTGCACCAATTGATTTGTTTCTTCGTAAAATTTGTGTGCAATGTTAGTGCTTTCGAGCGGTGAAGGAAAACATCGTAAGGAAACCAGTTGGTATTCTAATAGCGGCGGTGGGCTTGCAACCTGTCACGTATCGAATACCAACTACTGCAAAATGTGGGTATGTGGTAAATGTAATGTTTGTGGTAAACCTGTACGTACCAACTGCAAAATATGGGTTTGTACCACATAATAATATAATATTTTACGTTTTTCTGACTACCCCTTTAGACATCACCAAATAATCTTGAGTACTGAGAGATCTAAAAGGATATCTACCGTGCCTGGAGATAAAAGTCGTGAAGCGATTTCTGTTTCTCAGGGTTTACATTTTGCCTTTTTCGCTGTATGCCGTAGGTTTGATACCCCCCAAGATCAAAAATTTGTGTTATAAACATAGATGTTTGTTCTCTATAATATATTACTAAGCTCTGATTCCACCATGCTGTCTTAGATTAACAAAGGATTAAAGGGCCGTTAAATATGTCATAATTTACGCGTTTGACATCTAAGGTTAGATTTAACGGCCTGTTAATCCTTTATTAGTAATTAACAGAGCATGGTGAAATCAGCTCTAAGGCTTGGTTGCTTGGAACTGGCAACTAGATTCACGTAACTTAAAGACGATTTAAAGTGATCCTTGTGATTCAATTGAATAAATACCTTTGCTCTTTGTGAAGGGCTCGTCCGGGGAAGTACCACCACTACGCCTTTTTCTGCCGCCAAGCAGCGTTGCTGTGTTTCGGTTTGAAGAGTGTGGTTGCCGGTGTAATTACAGGCACATGAGGTTTAACATCTGTATGCCTCAAAGTGATGGACGCAGGGCAGTGCCTCGTAGGGCACGTTCCTATCGTGCGTGACTTACGAGGCAATGCTTTGTTATAGGTCATGGTTACCACGTAACATCGGGTGGGCCATCTGCTTGTTCCATCAGATATTGGTATAAAAAAAAGTATGTTTGCAAAAAGTTTATAATTATTCATCAGATATCTGGTTCCATAAAAGCTTTGCTCATTTATAGACTATTATGTTGTTAGGAATGTCCACCAATATTTGTATTATATTTAATTCAAGATACATGGCGTGGCAGTAGCAGCTCGATACTTGCTGATAGAACAAGCCCACATGGCCCACCAGGTGGTAAATCTGATATCGGTATCATAAACGGGCTTAGCCCTCAATTTTTTTGATCAATTCCTTCTCTGCGTGTTCCAACAGTCACCCTGCGTTAGGTCAATGACCCGGGGCAATTCATGTACATATTTATCGGACAGTCAATTTGAAAGTAACTGAATCGAGTCTGAATTATGTCATGCCAATTTCAACCTTTTCATCATAACATTAGAGAACCAATTCGTGAAATATATTATAAGAAACTTAACTTTGAATTATGATTTAATTACGTGAATGGGGAACCAGGCTTAATAAGTGAAACAAAAACAGTAAACAAAAACACGGTTTTATGCCAAAGATAGTTTGAAACTCTGCCAAATAAGAAAACAGGCTTAGTAGTCATAAACTCAGCAACCGTAAAGTAGGTCATACTACGAACTACATTTATATAGTTCGGAGAAGTGACGGCAACTCGGACAGCTTTATTCTCAATTAAGAACCAAGCTAAGCTCGAGCTCTTTGTGTAGGGCTCGTCTAGGCAAGCACTACCCTATTTCCTATTATTTATTCCTTTTAAACCTATTTCTGCCTTCTTCTTGTGTCACTGGTTCTTTCGAAACAGTGTGGTGAAAGGTTTTAGGTGCGCCTCAATGAGGCTAATTTCGTGCAACAATTTTTTTAGAACATGTTTGGCAACACGCTATTTTCCTTCTCCGGTTGAGAGTATTGACACTGTGCACATACATTTTTGAATAAGAAAATTCATGGACGATTGGTTTTGAACCCACGACCTTAGGATTGGAAGGTGGGGCCGCTACCACTAGGCAACCAGTGATCTCCTTTGCTCTTCTTGTCCTACCGAAAAGCAGCGTCGCTGTGTTTCGGTTCGAAGGGTGTGTGATGGACAGTTGCCTTTGTAGTTCGGTGTGAGACACAATATGGTGCGGTTCTAGACAATGCCAATGTTTTGGTATTACTATTATTTAATAACATAAAGTGTAAGGTCAATATGATTTGTCTATGTTTTTTAAGCCTCAAGTCGATAGACGTAGGGCACGTTGCTATCGTGCGTGACTTGCGAAGCAATGCTTTGTTACAGGTGATACGTACCACTTATCATTAGGTGTACACTTATTCAATGAGCAAATAGTATATAAAAAAACATTTTATAGGGTAGCACAGATAATTTGTTTTTTATTTGAGGCCGTATTCTTCTCATGAATAAATAATGCTTAATAATAAATAATAAATATTGGTGGACATTCTACACAGCACCATCTCGCCCCAAACTAAGCCAAAGCTTGTAATATGGGAAGCTACCTGGTTCCCATATTACAAGCTAATAGCTGATATACTACTTATATACTTATTTTTTTTGTAAACACATACTTATAATATTAAATAACACCCAGACAGAGAACAAACATCTATGTTCATCACACAAATGTTTGTTCTCGGTGGGGATCGAACCCACGGCCGTAGGAGCGCAGAAGGTAGAGCTACTACCAACTGAGCTGTGAAGGCTGTCAAATAATTTTATCATTCACAAACTAAATTATCATACCAATTACTGAAATCCAATCTAGAAAATTAACAGATAAAATTATTTATAACTTATAAAGTTCAGAATAGCTTTAGTTAAAATCAATTTTAATATTCAAATGAGTTTTGATAACTATTAATATTCAGAAAATTCTTGACTCTCTTAATCTCGTTCTTAGTTAAACGTATTTAGGATAATGATTAATTTTAAATTGTGACGTATAAAGTTTATAGACTTCTACGAAGAGATTTGAAATCTCAGTTATTATTTCAGTTTATCAGGCCTTACAGCTCAGCAGATGTCTAAGGGGGGTAGTCAGAGGTACGTCTCAACATAACTAAACTTAACAGAACTAAATTTGGCATATACCCACATTTTGCAGTAGTTGGTATTCCATACGTGACAGGTTGCAAGCCCATCGCTGCTGTTAGAATACTAACCGGTTTCCTCACGATGTTTTCCTTCACCGTTTAAGAGCTCTGGTATTGTGCTTATCAAATTTATACAAGTATTAATTTACTATCTGGTTTTCATCAAAGAAGCTTTTAGTTTGGGACAAGAAAGTGCTGTGTGGAATGTCCACCAATATTTGTATTTATTTTATACAAAAAGTACAAACAGTACAAACTATATTAATTATACAAAGGTTTGTTCTCAACGGCCTACAGGCAGAAGGCTTAAGAGTAGTAGAGCTCTTTGTGAAGGGCTTGTTCGGGGAAGTACTACCACCACGCCTTTTTCTGCCGCCAAGCAGCAACGCTGTGTTTCGCTTTGAAGAGTATTGTTGCCTATTTAATTATAGGCACATGAGGTTTAGCATCTGTATGCCTCAAGTTGATAGACACAGGGCAGTGCATCGTACGGCACGTTCTTATCGTGCATGACTTACGAGGCAATGCTTTGTTATAGGTGATGGTTACCACTTAACATCAGGTGGGTCATCTGCTTGTTCCATCAGCTTGTTGTATTAAGGTAAAGCTGCCAACTGAGCTGTGAAGGCTATCAAATGTATAATATGTAGAGAAAAAAAAAACTTAAATACAAAAATAAAAACTCATTTAAAATTGCTGCAATACATAGTTCAGTTTTCTTACAATGTAAGCATTCGTATGCAATTGCATGCACGGTAGGTATAACATTAACAATAATTATTATTACAGTAGTGAAGGTTGCACAAGTTTTTCAGAGAGCAGCATTAGGTAATGCATTCTTGTAAATATAAAGTTGAATTTAAAAAAAAAACATTGAATTTGAAAAGAGGGTAGTTTAAATTGAGTTTTTTAAGAAGCATCTTTGAGGTGCACTCAAATTCCTTTATTATCCTATTTTAAATGATCTAGTGACACGACAAGAAGAAGAAATTTAGCTTATGCTGGAATTTTGTTTTGTATCACTTTTGGAAACCGTGTAGTTTTTCTCGTTTTAATTGATTTTGTAGTAGGTAATATTAGAATAATTAAATGAATGTTTGCATCAAAAAGTAAAGGTTGGATGTACCTACTTAAGGTACATCCTTAAAGCGTTTATATTTATTTTGTTTTGTATCAACAATTATTAGTAGGCAAAGGTGTAAAGGTGTAAATAACAGCTTTTTCTGATCACTATAACTTGGGTCTCTTCAAGGCAAGAGTGAATAGATGTCCTCTAGACCGTTCTGCTCCATCGTTGGCTACATCGTCGCTTACCATCAGTTGAGATTGTGGACAAAGGACAGTCTATAAAGTATATATATAAAAAAAAAATAACAACCTTACAGATAACATCGTCTTCCTATAAAAACACAAGAATCATACAAAAAACGGTAGGAACCAAGCCGTAAGTTTGTTGCCTGTTCTTCTAGGCTTTGGTCGCGTGGAACTGACACCTAGCTTTAAGATATTTCAACGTGATCTATGTCGTGATCTATGATGCGTAACAAAATAGCATCCATCAAGCACAGAATGTTGGCTAGCCCCAACAAGATACTCAGGATATTGGCTGGCAGATGGGACAGTCCATTGCAGTTTCACTGGGTGTCTGCACTCATTAACCCGAATGCCAGTCAAGTTTATTACATTAACTAAACAGTGTTCCTACCTACTTCATGTTAGTTTTAAATTGTTTGATTATTATGTGTTATTTTTAAGTTTGTATGGATCTATGACATCTGAAATAAATAAATTTTTAATTTTTTTTTTTAATTTTTATGTGATTTTATTGAATATATTCCTTTTGACTTTGACTTTATATTTAAAGGTATGAACGATCGTTACGATTAAGGTTCATACTTGCTTGCAGGTTGCTCTTGCTGTGTAAAGAGTACAATGCTATAACCGACTTGAATTATCACAGTAATTACATTCTCCCCGGAGCGCGGCCCACTTTAACGTGCCAAGATTAAAATATGCATACATTTTGTATGTTTGTTGTTATGTCGCAAAGCAAGCAAGGCGTATGACAAACATTTCTTCGCAGAATAAGTGCAGTGGAAGTGCAAAGTGAAAAGGTATTATAATTATATTTAAATTAAATAGAATAACAAGGGTACCATTTAAACGTCTTAAATCTAGGACAATCATCGTGCCAGTTTATCGAGTTTCATTTTGAAATACATAAATTACTGTTTATTTATTTATTTTTTATTGGACTAATTGAGGCATACAGATGTTAAGCCTCATGTGCCTGTACCTATAATTACACTGACAACTACACTCTTCAAACCGAAACACAGTACGCTGCTTGGCGGCAGAAAAAGGCGTGGTACTTGATACTAAGAGACCTGAGGGGATATATACCGTGCTTGGGGATAAAAGTCGTACTAACCATATAGTTTCCTCGATGTTTTCCTTCACCGTTTATGAGCACTAGCTTTGCTTACACAAACACCGAATCTCTCGCTGAAAGTGTCATTTCTTCAAAGAATATCCCGGAATCATCCTAACTACCGCAGCCATTACAAAAAGTACACTTATCTTGAAGGCGTTAAGCACGGGATCTCCACATGTACGTAAGTACTTCTTATCTAAAGCTCTAAGGCCATAATAAGCGTCGTTCACACAAACGGCCCGGTGCGAATACCTCTCGAATAATACAGAAATAACGCGGAATTGTCGTACTAAGCTCTGGTTTATCAGAAAACGGTGGCCGTCATAAACCAGATGTGGTGAAAAAAATCGTAGAAATCGAACGGGAAACGGTTTCACGTGTTTGATCCCCAGGCACGGTAGATCTCGTAATATTTCTCACGTACTCCTTAGACCTTAAGATCTTAGATTCTTTTGGTTATGTCTTAGTCAGAGGTCCGTCAAAATAATACATCAGGGACATACCAACATTTTGCAGTAGTTGGTATTCCATATAGTGACAGGCTGCAAGCCCATCACCGCTGCTAGAATACAAGCTACTTTCCTCAATATTACTGATCAAAAAAACGGAATTAATTAACTGAAGCACGGTCAGCTACATTCCGTTCTTCGTACATCACGGCTTTCATGAAGCAGTCATAATATTATCCTTGTGAGACAATGATTCGGGAAAGAATAGAGCATTTGAAATGGTTATAACGAGAGACGCTTGTCTGGGTATTGTCTGGATTATAAACGTTAGCATTAGTATTTTCGTCATAGCTTTTTCTATATAGTTTATGTATATTTATTTTAAAATCTAGAGTCGTCCGAGAGCATTGTGCGGCTGAGGTAGTGATAACTTTACTGATGCGGGTTACGAGGTAGTGACAACTTAGCCGGGAAATAGAGAGGGCTAACAAAAAAAAAAAAATTGAGAAACTTAAGCATTGTCGACAAGGAAAATATGTCACTGTCCTACAATAAAGTGAATTTTCTTCAAGACAATACTGTGGTATGGCAGGGTAATATAAAAATAAACCTGTAGTAGTTGTAGTAGAAGTGAAATTAGTCGTATATCATCAGACTGAAGAGGTCCACAAGACATAGGTCTCTCCTATACATTTCTAGGAAGAACGAGCCCTGTCTATCCACCGACTACCCGCGATGTCGACGGTCCATGGAGTAGGAGGGCATCTCACGCTTCGTCTTCCAGTGTATGGTTGCTATTCGAGAACCTTTATTCCCTAGCGGCTGTCAGTTCTTCGAGCTATGCTTGCTAAGCTAGCTATGCTATAATGATCTGACCATTGCCACCTCAGCTTGCTAATTCTACGAGATATTATATCGGTTACTTTCTCGCATTTCCTAATTTCTGATGTTATCACAAAATATTCATTACTTGTTAAGATTCTCCGACAGAGGGCCAGTCAATTGACGACTGGTCCTCTTTCGGAAAATCCGAAGCTTTTAGACAGCATGGTAATCGAGAAACCGACGCATTTTACAGCTCTGCTACCGTTGTCGCTATTGCTTATTCTTAGGTAATAGTCCCGCAAATACTGAGTTGCTTGTAACTCAGTATTCGCAGTGTAACGGTCAATACGAAACTTAGTCATTTTTCATTGTAGACAAGCTGACCTCATACTAAGAGCAGTAGAGCTCTTTATGAAGGGGTTCGTCTGGGGAAGTATTACCACCATGCATTTTCTGCCGCCAAGCAGCGATGCTGTGTTTCGGTTCAAAGAGTGTGGTTACACATGAGGCTTAAAAGCTATATGCCTCTAGTTGATGGACGCATGGCCGTGAATCGTAGGGCACGTTCCTATCGTGCGTGACTTACGAATGAATGCTTTTTATAGGTGATGATTATCATCTAACATCTGCTTGTTCCATCACTAAGTTGTATAAAAAAAATACTACCCATCACACGAGTCGTAAATACCAAAAACCAGTGTGCCTAAATGGGATATTGAATGCATCATTTTTTGTTTGCGTTTAACTCGGTCAACCAAGGTTTAATGGAGATCGTAGAAGCTTTTTTGGCAAGCTCTCATATTTTCCTGGAGCCTGAAGACCTTATCCATAATCGCCTTAAATATAGATATTTTGTTAAACTCAGGATGCAGTTTTTAGGTTAACATAATTTACTTTATTTTTGTAACCATCTTAAATAATTTACACATTTACAATTTATAATAAAGCTTGTTTAATTTAAAAATTACCAAAATGCACTTTATTTACGAGAAAAAAAAAACTTACTGTGTGAATAAATTAAAATTTGTAGCTAACGCTGACATATTGCTCATTTATGGCTCCTGGCTACATACAACACAATGGAACAAACGTCATTTTGGCCACGATTGTTAGTACAATTTCAGTAATAACACTACAAAGGTACCATAATTTATTACTTAGCAATTTTGTGATCATTACAAGCGAAATCAAGGAAGAGAGTCACAAAAACACGTAATTACGATAGTCATCGAACCATAGAGTAGAGAGGCTTGCGTCACTCTCAAATAGCTCTCAAAGGAAAATGAGCTTTATAGCAATAGCGTAATGCTGTCAAGAAAAAGCATATTCAAGACTTATGTTTGATCCAATCTATTGAAACAACGACATTCAAACGACTTAGTTTTGTGGTATTAATTTGGTGTGGAAAGTCCTCATTCACACGATTTTTACAAAACTTCAAGATAAGGTCCAAATTGACATAGACAATCATTTATTTGCCACAAGAACACACAACATATACAATCAGGCTTAAAATACAGATATAGGTAAGTAGATACAAGAAAAAAAACGGATCATGTAGATGTTGCATTAGATGTTGGACGTCTACCTCGGTCATATTGCTTTTTAGCATACCGTCCAGGGACGAAAAGCGATAATGAGGAGTTGCACTGCGTCTATCACACTGAAACGTAATGGTCTCATGTGCCTGTAATTGCACCGGCACCCATTCCACCACCTTTCAATTCGAAACACAGCCGCTTAGCAGCGTTGCTGTTTCGGTGTGGGTACCGGTTAAATTACAAACACATGAGGCTTAATATCTTTTATTCCACAAGTTGATGGACGATGTCAGTGCATCACAGGGCGCGTTCTATCATGACTTACGAGTCCATATGCTTTATAGGCGATGGTTACCACTTAACATCAGATGTGCCATAATATATGGACGTTCTATTGTTATTTATTTATTTTATTATTTTATTCTTTATTGCACCAAACGAAGTGTGTACAAAAGGAAGGCTTAATGCTAGACAGCATTTTCTACCAGCCAACCTTGGCAGGTGAAGAACAAGAGGTTGGCGTTTTATCAGCAATAAAAAAAACAGCAATGGAAGTTGCCAAAGTGAAATTTAGTAGTATCTATCGTTTCATCTATGACGCAGACACAAGATCGAAGTTAATGGTTCAGGGACACGCGAGCCAGCCATTACATCAGACCATCAAAGTTAACTTGTAATCAATAGAGCTATCACTGTTACTTTGAATATTTTAATATGGAAATGAGGGAAAAATGCTAGGGAAATCATCTTGTTAAGCACCGTCTTAAACTTTAATAGGAGAGTTTTTTATAAGACTAACAAAATAATTATTTATTTCAGATTAATTACAAAGACCACCTACAATCGCGAATCCTTATTTGTTCCACTCAACTAATGCCCCTTTATTTATAAGTATTAGACGGGTATTTATCGCGTTTACCTTTATTATGCTATGTTGTTTCGGCTATGTTGCAATAGCCGTGGTCGCGGGCAGACTGGAGCATTGAACTTGAGATCTACCATAGCCACATAGATATTGCAACATACCCGAAACGTCGGAAAAATAATAAAGGTAACCGCGATAAATACCCGTGCAATACTTTTAAATATGTGTTATGATCGCGAGAGTTTAAAACTACTAATGCCCCTTTATTCCACGGGTGTCCGTTACTTGAATTACGGTTCGTCGTCCGTCGGATCATTATGCATTGACAGTTTACATAACGTTAGCCAATGAGATAGAAGGTTATTTGACAGACAGGGATTCGTAATGCTACTAACGACTACGTTAAAGAACGTTACGGTGTGTATAAGCATAGAAGACTTGTGAGAGCACTGGTGGTCTAGTGGTAGCGGCCCCGCCTTCCGATCCTAAGGTCGTGGGCTCGAAACCGGTCGTGCACCAATGAGTTTTTCTGTTCAAAAATTTATGTGCACAATGTCAGTACTCTCAAACGGTGAAGGAAAACATCGTGAGGAAACGGGCATGTCGTGGAACCTAAAAAGTTCTATAACATGTGTCAAGTGCTCGAAAGCAGCCTCTTGAGGCGCACTTAAATCCTTTCACCACACTGTTTCGGAAGAAACTAGTGACACGACAAGAGAGAGAAGAGCATAGAAGACTGACGGAAAACTTACAGCTGACTCCAAAAATGAAGACAAGTCCTAGATATACCGTTTTTACTCTGTGAATTTTAGAACTAGACGTCTAGCAGGCACTGAATTTTTCTGACATATAGTACATGCACTGTGTAAGTTATGGTGACACTTAGGTTGTATTTATACGGTACTTAAGCGACTAATTTGTGTACGTAAACCCTATAAAAATAATTACAGCCGTGAATCTAATTTGTTCGTTCAAAATCGTTCTTCCTGGAAATAAATGGTAAATATCCATCCAGAGACTAATAAAACGCACCAGAGGAAGGCAGCAGCATTTCCTGAGTACCTATTTCACAGAAAGCTCTTACAGGTTAGTTGGTAGTAGATTTGCTTTCTGCGCCGTAGGCCGTGAGTTCGATCCCCACCGAGAAGAATTACTTGTGGGATGAACAATAAGTTTGTTTTCTTTGTGTTATTACATATTATTATGTATGTATTTATTATTATCTAGAAATTTCATAGTTTCAATTTTATTTATTTCAGCGGTTTACAATATTATCCATCTGTCCATCTGCTGCTTGCATATAACTCTCACACATTTTATTTTAATTTAAAAACATCATCTTTTTCATAAAGTTTCCCCAAAACAGGATACTATACCTAATGTATGGATGCCTAATGTATTGTAGATACTCGTATTATTATTAGTTTTCTTCTTGTCGTGTGACTAGTTTCTTTCGAAACAGTGTGGTGAAAGGATTTTAAGTGCGCCTCAAAGAGGCTCTTTTCGAGCACTTGACACATGTTTTCGAGCTTTTTAGGTTCTACAACATTCTGGTTTTCTTACGATGTTTTCCTATGCACATAATTTTTTGAACAGAACGACTCGTCGGTGCTTTTTTGAATCCACGTCCTTAGGTTCGGAAGGCGGGACCATTAGACCACCATTGCTCTCATTACTTTATAATGAATAGTTCACTTGATGACCACTTACCCAACAGCCCCAGTCTATAGTTGATGGTGACGACCACCAGGCCAGCATGAGACGCCAGCACGGCTCCGTCGTAAGGGTTGCCCGAGCTCCACTCGTAGCTCTCTCCGTGCACGAAGACCAGCACTGGATATCGTGCGATGGCGTCTCGTACTCCTGCTGGATAAATGGAAGGAGTTAGAAAGGTTGTTACTCATCTTACAGATCAGCTTTTTTATGCTACTCGTTGTGATGGAACAAGCAGATAGCCCACCAGATGTTAAGTGGTAACCATCATCTATAACAAAACAGTGCCTCGCAAGTCGCACGATAGAAACGTGCCCTACGATACACTGCCCAACGTCCTTCACACATTGAGATACACAGATGTTAAGCCCCACGTGCCTGTAATTTCACCGGGAACCACACCCTTAAAACCAAAACACCAGCAACGCTGCTTGGCGGCAAAAATAGGCATGATGGTCCCCGGACGAGCTACACTTAAAGTGCTAATAAACTAAAAAAAAAAATGAGACAAGACATACTTATTATTTAATCGATTGTATTATATTAAAATAATTTAAATTAAATAGGCAACATTGCTACCAACATAAAACTACAATAATCAATTCGAAAAAATTATTAGTGTTAATAATAGAACATAATACTTTCTGTCCAAATCTTTACAGAAATAGACTAAGAAAAACATCTCAATAAAACTTCTCAGATAACGAAACAAAATGCCATTAACAAACCAATACGACAGGGTCAGCCCTTATACTGCAGCATCCAGTCGTCTTTTACATAATTTCAAGCTGAACTGGTGAGATGGCTCGAAATATTTTTTTTTTGGGATAGTGTAGACAGTGGCGTAGCTAGGTGGACAAGGGCCCCGGTGCATAGAGAAAGAATCGGGCCCTCACCTCCTCTTTCCACAAACTTGAACTTATAATGGCCTTTAAAATAACTCATGAAAAAAATAAATTGTGTGCAGGCTCAAGGTTTTCTAGCTTCGGGAGCTGGCTGACCCTCTCTTTTCAAAGCTTAAGTTAGAGGGCCCCCTGAGCTCCGGGGCCCTGGTGCACTGCACCACCTAGCCCTACGATAACTACGCCACTAAGTGTAGGAAAAATGTAGTGTAAGTGCTTTGACTATTGCATAAGTAGAACACAAGATGAAAATATCTTCGCCCTAAATAGAGACAGTAAGAAAAGTAAACACGTTTTTAGATTAGTTAATACTAGAATTTAGGTCAAAGTGAAATTACTCGTTGGCCTGCCTTCTAGATTGTAATCTTCTTAGGGTACATTCTTTAGTAGGTATAATGTGTATTAGAATCAGCAATATTGAATCTTGGCTTGTGTCCTTTTCACAAAAGAATTCCCTTGGTATTTGTAGAAAAATTATTCAATTTCTAAATCTATTAACCTTTTTCCAAAAGATTTCATACACTTAAAACACATCATCGTTGGCAACTAGCTTTTGTAATATTCAAATCCAATATTTTATTTTGTCAGAATTTTATGTACAAACATGGTAATAAAGGTCGTTTGAAGAAACCAAGGGACTTCTATTGTGAAACGGACTCACTAGAGTTCAATTGTTTTTTAACAAGAACTATCTTGTTAAAAAACAATTGAATGTCCGGAACAATAATCACAAAAGGCAATTGCATGCGGGCATTTGGAATCAAAGCATATCGACAGGATAGTGGCGAAGTGTAGTACCAATATATTATTTTTATTGCCATCTGGGAACCAATAGCACAGCCATAGTATCTGAGAAAGAGGTATTAACTCATTCCGTACCAGTTTCTCTATTCAAACCGAAATAACAGTAGTTCACTTCACCAAGTAGGTACACTGTTATAGGTATTTTGGTAATAAATAGGTCTGCAAGGCACTGAACCCATCATCACGAATGAATTTAACTTTGTGGCGTAAACGTGTCGTATCCCTTTGCAACACAAAAAGGTTGGATATCAGTACGATAAGTTTAACGCCACAAATGTCAAATGTATTTGTGATCGAGGCCCGGTTCACACTCTCAAATCTAACTGTCTTTTTTTTATACAACTAGCTGATGGAACAAGCAGTTGGCCCAACTAATGTTATGTGGTAACCATCACCTATAACAAAGCATTGTCTCGTAAGTCACGCACAATAGGAACATGCCCTACGATGCACTGCCCTGCGTCCATCAACTTGAGGCATACAGATGTTAAGCCTCATGTGCCTATAATAACACCGGCAACCACACTCTTCAAACCGAAACACAGCAACGTTGCTTGGCGGCAGAAGAAGGCGTGGTGGTTGTACTTCTCCGGACGAGCCCTTCACGAGGTGAATCTATCAGTTCTTCGCGACTAAAGCCTAGAAGAACAGGCAAGAAACTTACGGCTTAGTTCCTAGCGTTTTTTTGTATGATCCTTTTTACAATTTTATTATGGTACCTACTTAATTGTTTAGTGTTTGTAATGAGTTGGAGCATAGTTCAGTCCCAAGCATTTTTTGTCATCTATACAAGGTGTTCCATAAGTTGTGTATATAAACTTCAGGGGGCTAAAGTACCCATCAATATGAACAACTTTTTCTAAGGAGCCAACACTGTGAACGCGAAAAAAAAAACAGCTGTTTCATACAAAAGTTCAATACCTACCAGGCTAAAATGTATGAAACAGCTGTTTTTTTGTTCGCGTTCACAGTGTTGGTTCCTTAGAAAAAGTTGTTCATATTGATGGGTACTTTAGCCCCCTGAAGTTTATATACACAACTTATGGAACACCTTGTATAATTAGATATTTTATAGTAAGCTTTTGTAAGAAGTTTCCTTTTTATCCGTGGGTTCGATCCCCACCGAGAACAAACATTTGTGTGATGAACATAGATGTTTGTTCTCTGTCTGGGTGTTATATAATATTATAAGTATGTATTTACAAAACAAAGTATATATGTATTATATCAGCTATCTGGTTTCCATATTACAAGCTTTGGCTTAGTTTGGGGCTAGATAGTGCTGTGTGGAAAGTCCATCAATATTTATTTTTATTTTTATTTATTATGTTTTTGAATTTGCTAATCGACAACTGATGAATCTCGCTTGGGACTTTGTTATAGAAGCGTACACAATGTCCTGCAAACGATTTGCTTACTTTAGTGAGCCTAGTAGTGGGAACAGCGAGCTTATCTTTATTTCTAGTATTCAAATTATGATGGTCGCTCTTTTTGGCATATAAATTAATATTTTTTCGAACATACATTAAATTTTCATATGTGTACTGACAGGGTAAAGTCATTACATTTATTTCTTTAAACTTTTTTCGCAACGATTCTCTGGGACCCATGATATAAATTCAAAGTCAAAGTCAAAGTCAAAATGTATTTATTCAATAAAATCACAAGGATCACTTTGAAACGTCTTAAAGCTAGGTGACTCTAGGTGCCAGTTCCACGCGACCAAAGCCTAGAAGAACAGGCAACAAACTTACGGCTTGGTTCCTACCGTTCTTTTGTATGATCCTTTTACAATGTAATAATATAATATATTATTGAAGTTTAGTGAGGCGTAGGCATACAGAAATTGCACGAACAACCCTCTTCTGCAGCAGAAATATGGTGTTAAGGTGCAAATTAACTAATTTGAAAAGCAAAAGACATAACAGACACAAAATAAATACAATTCATTCAAATCCCATTACTCCAAGAGATAAGAAAGTGAAATCTGCTAATGCAAAAACCGAATCCATCTAAATTCAAAGAATGATCAACGAAAATCCTATGTATAATTCAGCTAAAACCCGGGAAACGTACAAATTCTTTTCCCAACCAATAAAACTTAGTATCTGCATTCGAAATTCGAATCCATCGGAAGCGAAGCTGTCTGATAGGCCGGGCGGTACCGCGGCCATCTCGATTCGATTACACAGAATTACACTTGAACATTTAGGAAACCGCAGAATATCTTGTAAAGTGCTAAACTTGGTGTAGCAACTTTGCATTTGAATCAAGCTTTGAACCGGCAAGTGGTTTGTATTACTTGTATTATTAATTGTGTTTCAGTTGGTTATTTACTTGTTTTATTAATGTTAACCTATTCATTACACTTTAGATGTAAAGTTTAAGATTTATGTAACATGAAAGTATCGTAATTTTTTTTTTCCTTTTTTTGCAGGTTGTACAACTCGGTGATAAATGTCTGAAAACGATCCCCGCTGTTAATATAAGTTCATTATTCATTATTATAAAAAAAACTTCAAATCATATTTATTATTTTGTCTGTAGCTAATCCTCACAGCGACACACGAGAGAGACCGATAAAGTACAAAACTTTCTACTTTTCCCTCATAACCAGACCATTCGATACATCATCCACGACAGGCATCCAGAGCAAAAATAGACCCCCAGCCGATATAATATCGATCGACTTCAGATTGTAGGGCATACTCCCTTATCTACCCGTGATGGATCGGGAAGAAAGGGATAAATCAAGTTTTTGTTCGGGAAAGGTGTGGTGCAAGATAAGAATTTACATGGCTTTACCTGCCCCTTTTGAATTTTGAAAGTTTCTTTGTCGTTGATCGAAAGTAAGGGGTGGGAATTCTGGCAGTTTTATCAACGCGACGGTAAAGTTTTTGAGCAGGGTGCTTTTACTTATATTTTCAGGTAACAGGGTGGAAAATTTAAAACAAGAATACTAATACTTTGATCACCAGGCACTGTATGCACGTTTTCAGATCTCGATAATAATCTTAGTAACTTATGTAAGTATATCTGGAAAGGTGCTCACCGTAACTAGGAATCATAGTCATGCACCAATTTCTTGTTATATATTTTCTAAATCCTTTCAAACCTCCTCAAAGTGAAACAAGGTAACCTTACCTTACTCAAGATTCTTTGAGGATAACTAAAGGGAGTAGTCAGAGGCAAATCCAAACATTTCAGCAAGAGCTCACCTTTCATTGTGACAGGTTGCAAGTTCATTGCCGCTGATAGAATTGATATCTGATTTCCTCATGATGTTTCCTTTCTCCATTTGAGAGTACTATACATTTTTCGAATATAAACATCTATTAGTACACAATCAGAATCAAACCTACGACTTTAGGGATGGAAGATCAAAAACACGTGGGAGCAACCCCGCCGCCCCCACGTACTTTCGTTATTAGTTGACAGGGTTTGCTAAATATTAAATTTATATTTAGCAGAGGGAAAATATTTAATTGATATATAATAAAAAGATTCTCGACTTAAATATTCTATCAATTCAAAAATGTAACTTAATTAAATGAAGTTTACAATAAAAAAACAACCAAAGCTCTGCCATAACTTTTCATAGTGGGCGCTGAATTAATTAAAGTGTTGAAGGGATCCCTATTATAAATTCAAATATTAATTTTCATAGGTATGTTTGCTTAAGTTCATTACTTAAACCAAACACACGAAGGGTCGTCCATAAACACTGTCCGAGCTCTGCTATCTCCTTGCAAATCGACGGTAATGAGGGCGGTGAGCGAGACAGATATAGTTTTGTGAGTTACAGCTGTTTGAGTGGCTGGGTGCGAGCTTTCTGATATTTATGATGACGTCATGTTTTTATATGAAGCTGGTTTCGTGAAAGATGGGAATTGATAAGTTAAGGAAAAAAATCTTAAAATGAAACTGTATTAAAAACCAGATTAGCCTCTGGTCTTTTTGTCTTGCGCTTGTTGAATTAAAAGGTGGTACCTAAAAAAAATTGTTCGTTACCACTATACCAAATGTAAAGTCGCATGTAGGTATATGTAATTTTACCGGCAACCACACCTTTCAAACCGAAACACAGCAACGCTGCTTGGCGGCAGAAAAAGGCACGGTGTACGAGTACTTTTTTGGACGAGCCACAAAGAGCTCTACCAATCACCGTACTTTTTTCTATTCCTATCATGTAGCTCAATTTAAATCCGCAAACTTAAATAGGCAATTTCTCCTGACAATCTCCAATTTACAGTAGAAAAAGTGACGTTTGACTGCTACGATTGCCTATTTATGCTCGTCAAAAACCTAACACAAGTAACGTTATAAGGTTAAAAAGAAAAAAAAAGAGTTTTTTTTTAATTTTACATAAAATCTGAACAGTAATTTTAAACCACGTTATAAGCTGATTCGGATTTTTAATTACTGACCAATTTAAGCTCCGTAGAGCAACCCACAACTCATAACCCAACCATATCTCTTGAAAAGCGTAAACAGCCAATAACAGCTGTTAAACGTCACTCTTTGAACTGGAAAAGTGGCATTTACTCAATACTCATATTAAATTCATTTACAGGTTGCGAGCAGTAGTGGTCTAAAATTCGGATAAATAAATATATTACTTATAGAATAAAGAGAGCCGATCGTTAGGTTGTAGGTTCAAATCCGGTCCTGCACCAATGGATTTTTCCTATCAAATATGTATGTGCGCAATGCCAGTGCTCTTAAACGATGGAGGAGATCATCTTGAAGAAACCAGTTAGTATTCTAGCAGCGGCGATGGTCTTGCAACCTGTCACTTATGGAATACCAACTACTGCAATTATAGGTATGTAATATAGGTGTGTCATGTTTCATATAGTACGTCTGACTACCCCTATTAGAGGTCCTCAAAGAATCTGGAGTTAGTAGTTGGTACTAAGAGATCTGAAGGGATATCTACCGTGCCTGGGGATCAAAGCTGTGAAGCTGTTTCTGTAGAAAATAGAATTCAGATCACTTTCTCAGGTTCAGGTCCATTTCTCTGTGTATGTTTTTATGTGTAACTAGTGGCTTCCCGCGGCTTCGCACGCGTTGAATTGGTGAACCGTGATTGAGCCACAAACATCAAAACATCGTAACTTTCGCATTGATTTGTATATTATTAGGGTAAGATTTTAAATACCTACGTAGGTATATGGGATACCTATAGGCGTACATTACCTATATTAGGTAGGTAGGTATAGGTACTGACTGAGTTTGGCACAAACATGACAAATACAACAAAGACAACCTTACACGGAAAATATGTACTTATTTGTTCCTAGTTTCTACCTCAAAAACAAACGAAACGAAACAGCTTCACGACTTTGATCCCCAATCACGGTAGATACCCTCATATCTCTTCGTACCAACTCAAGATTCCCGTTTTTAGAATATCCCATATATAACACAGAATATAACATTGACGCTTCGTTGTATCCTTTTTACTCGAGCGCAACGAAGGAGGGTAACGTTTCAGGGGTTGTTTTCGAAAATCAAACTGTTTTTTTGTTATTTATCCACAGAACACATTTTCTTTTAGTTTGAAGTTAATTACACTACGCGTTAAAAATCTCCCATACAAACCTTGGGACTTTGGCAGTCTTTTGCACCCTTTGCAGGGGTAGTTTTAAAATAGTGAAAACGTGATTTTAATGTTATTCCTAAAATGTTATTCCTATTTTTTTAGCCTTGAAGTAAATCTACTTCAAGTTTCAAGTTTGTAGATTCAAGGAATAAATTTTTTCATACCAACGTTTTCAACCCTTTTTACACCCTTAGGGGTTGAATTTCCAAAAATCCCTTCTTAGTACACCTCTACGCCATAAGACCTATGTACTCTTCAAATTTCAAGTCTCTCTAGGACCAGCGGTCAAAACACTCCCATTCAAACTTTTACATCCCTTTGCACACTTATTAAGAGTAGTTTTAAAAAACTAAAAATGTTTTTCCTATTTTTTTGCCTTGAAGTATATGTACTCCAAGTTTCAAGTTTGTAGGTTCAAGGAATACAATTTTTCATACCAACGTTTTCATCCCTTTTTACACCCTTAGTGGTTGAATTTCCAAAAATCCCTTCTTAGTACACCTCTACGCCATAAGACCTATATACTCTTCAAATTTCAAGTCTCTAAGTCCAGTGGTCAAAAAACTCCCATACAAACTTTTACATCCCTTTGCACCCTTATTAAGGGTAGTTTTAAAAAACTAAAAATGCCTTTCCTTTTTTTTTGCCTTGAAGTATATGTACTCCAAGTTTCAAGTTTGTAGGTTCAAGGAATACTATTTTTCATACAAACGTTTTCAACCCTTTTTACACTCTTAGGGGTTGAATTTACAAAAATTCCTTCTTAGTACACCTCTACGCCATACTACCTATGTACTCCTCAAATTTCAAGTCTCTAGGACCAGCGGTCAAAAAACTCCCATACAAACTTTTACATCCCTTTGCACCCTCATTAAGGGTAGTTTTAAAAAACTAAAAATGCCTTTCCTTTTTTTTTGCCTTGAAGTATATGTGCTCCAAGTTTCAAGTTTGTAGGATCAAGGAATACAATTTTTCATACCAACGTTTTCATCCCTTTTTACACCCTTAGTGGTTGAATTTCCAAAAATCCCTTCTTAGTACACCTCTACGCCATAAGACCTATATACTCTTCAAATTTCAAGTCTCTAAGTCCAGTGGTCAAAAAACTCCCATACAAACTTTTACATCCCTTTGCACCCTTATTAAGGGTAGTTTTAAAAAACTAAAAATGCCTTTCCTTTTTTTTTGCCTTGAAGTATATGTACTCCAAGTTTCAAGTTTGTAGGTTCAAGGAATACTATTTTTCATACAAACGTTTTCAACCCTTTTTACACTCTTAGGGGTTGAATTTACAAAAATCCCTTCTTAGTACACCTCTACGCCATACTACCTATGTACTCCTCAAATTTCAAGTCTCTAGGACCAGCCGTCAAAAAACTCCCATACAAACTTTTACATCCCTTTGCACCCTCATTAAGGGTAGTTTTAAAAAACTAAAAATGCCTTTCCTTTTTTTTTGCCTTGAAGTATATGTACTCCAAGTTTCAAGTTTGTAGGTTCAAGGAATACTATTTTTCATACAAACGTTTTCAACCCTTTTTACACCCTTAGGGGTTGAATTTCTAAAAATCCCTTCTTAGTGCACCTCTACGCCATAAGACCTATGTACTCCTCAAATTTCAAGTCTCTAGGACCAGCGGTCAAAAAACTCCCATACAAACTTTTACATCCCTTTGCACCCTTATTAAGGGTAGTTTTAAAAAACTAAAAATGCCTTTCCTTTTTTTTTGCCTTGAAATATATGTACTCCAAGTTTCAAGTTTGTAGGTTCAAGGAATACAATTTTTCATACAAACGTTTTCAACCCTTTTTACACCCTTAGGGGTTGAATTTCCAAAAATCCCTTCTTAGTGCACCTCTACGCCATAAGACCTATGTACTCCTCAAATTTCAAGTCTCTAGGACCAGCGGTTTAGGCTGTGCGTTGTCTATATGTCAGTCAGTCAGTCAGTCAGTCAGTCAGGACTTTGAGTCTTATAGTATTAGAGATAAATAAAAAATCATTCATTCAGTCATCAATCACCCACTGAACTTTTAGTTAGGTAGAAGATACAGTGCACCTGTCACCATTTCCAACAGTATCTGCTGATTAAAATTCATCATCAAAACTTATTCTATCAAGATCAATGGCCCGAATTGACAGTTGGTTGTAAATCAGAGAGACTCACCCAATCCTTGCTATAAATCACCCGAAGGCTCTGCTACTCCAACAATACTTTCAGTGGCAAAATGAGCTTTATGTCGTTTGCTTAAAGTTTAATATGGCAAATGATAACTATTTGAAAGAGCAAGGTGAATGTTCTTATAGAAGGCTACAATAAACAGCCTCTTTCAGTGAAAAAAAAAGTACCAACTACTGCAAAATGTGGGCATGAGCCAAATGTAATGTTTGGACGTACCTCTGACTGTCCCACTTAGATGTCCTCCAAAAATCTGGAGTTAGTACTTGATACTAAGAGATCTGAGGGGATATCTACCGTGCCTGCAAAAGAACGGTAGGAACCAAGCCGTAAGTTTGTTGCCTGTTCTTCTAGGCTTTGGTCGCGTGGAACTGGCACCTAGAGTCACCTAGCTTTAAGACGTTTCAAAGTGATCCTTGTGATTTTATTGAATAAATACATTTTGACTTTGACTTTGACTTTGACCTGGGGATCAAAGTCGTGAAGCTGTATCTATGTGTGACTTTAAAAGAAAAAAACAATGAGTTTTAATTTGAAGTAGTCCAAATTAAACTTTAAGTAATTTCAATTAAATACAGCAAGCATTTAGTTTAAAATAGGTGTACGCTGAAAATACTATCTCAAATACAATTTAAAGATGTAAAATGCATGAAATTCAGTAATAACGATGATAAAGTTCACGTACGTTAGCTTATTCTCATTCAATAGCGCATTCTTATTACCATTGTTATCTAGGAAAGTTTTCCAGAATATTCTACAGCATTCGAGAAAATTGCGAGCATTTTCACTCCTTTAGGCTTTTTGAAAGTCTTGAGACGGAGTAATGTAGCATACAAAAAAGTATGGAGACGACTTCAAAGACCTTTCATACCCAAAAATCTAAGGGAATGTTTACCACGTTCTAAAGAAGAACACTGGGGCTACACACGCGGACCTATATTATTTCATCTTCATATTTTACTAGCTGCTGCCCACGGCGTTGCTTGCGTGATTGCTAATACCGTTTGTTATATGATGTAAATTTTGTATTATTTTCGGATAAATAAGTCTTATGCTTATCTAGGCTCTCTAGGCTTCTAGGATTTGGTCGCGTGGAACTGGCACCTTGATTCACCTAGCTTGTGTTGTATGTTTATTCCTAGTTAAAACTTATGCTTTTAATTAAATAAAGTTCATACAATGAGGTAAAATCTATAGCTGACTTATTAAAACTCTAAGATTCAGACTATCTTTTTTATGTCCCGATCAAAACGGAGCATCCCCGAGGGAAAGTGTTGGGACCAAAAACCTTAACAAAGAATTGTTTGGCAATATTTATTTATTTGTGCCTATCTTGTACATTACTCAAACAAGCACTTAAAAAACCTGAGGTATAATAATATACTCAAGAAGACCTGATCGAACTAAGTTATATTAAAATAATCATAAACACTTTGTGCCAGTTATAAAGTTTTTATGAAAAAATCAAAAGGTAGTGAAACGTGCTTGTTTCGAAATAGAAGTCTAAGTACATTTTTGCTGAACGAAAAACAATATTATACAAATCTTTAGTACATTGTTAGGGCCCTGAAATCTGCCGATAAGAGCTCGTTATTTCAACATAATTTGGTTAAAAGATATAGATAAAATATATTTGAATGAATGAATGATAATACTTTATTGTAGGTACACCAAACAAAACAACAGTAGGTACAAAAACAAATAATAAATGTAGGTACAATGGGCGGTCTTATCGCTGAAAGCGATCTCTTCCAGACAACCTTTAGATGGAGAGGATTGTAAGAATAAGGAAGATTGGTCGCAGGTGCACGCGAAAAATAACAAGATAGTAGTTATAAAAATCAAATTACACTCTAAATAGGTAATAAGGTAGGTACTTACATACTTAAATAATAATAATATGCATACATAATAATACATAAACATCATAATTATATATATTATATAGTAATATGCTAGTTATGTAGTTGTATACTTACATATACAAAATAATATCTTTGTACTCAATTAACAAATGAACGATCTATGACAACTCATCAGACAAAAAAAACTGTTTTACTCTTAATTTAAAAACAGCCAGTGAAGGAGACTTATTATTGTATTTATTATTGTTTATGAAACTAGGTACGTGGTTTTAACCTGTCTGTGCATGAAGGACTATGAAATGGAGTTTGGTAATTACTTTGCGATCTAAACAATGGTGACAATTTGTTTTAGCAGCAAACAAACTGAAACTGTTTAATTATGAAAGTTCTTGTTTTGTGTACTCAAAAGTTCAAATTTACATAATACCCACGAACGAAAGTAATAATATAATAATAATAAATATCATTTATTTTCTCTCATAAAACAAGTCATACCTAATACTAACAAACAATATACAGGTAGTAGGCAATACAATCAATTAGGTAGGTATAACGAAAAAGAAAAAAAAAATGCTTTATGATCGTTGGGTTTTTTTTTTTTTTTTTTTTTTTTATAAGAAATAAACCGTCCTTTGGCCACAATCTCACCTGATGGTAAGCGACGATGTAGCCAACGATGGAGCAGAACGGTCTAGAAGACACCTATTCACTCTTGCCTTGAAGAGACCCAAGTTGTAGTGATCAGGAAAGACAGACGATGGCAATGAGTTCCACTCTTTGGCAGTTCGCATAATAAATGTAGAAGCAAAGCGCTTAGTGCGAATGGGTGGTATATTAACCAGATATGGGTGGTACTGAGCCGTACGTCTACTTGTCCTGTGATGGAAAGGAGATGGTGGTATTATGTCGTGAAGTTCCTGAGCACATTCTCCAAAATGTAACCTATAGAATATGGATAGGCAGGCAACTTTGCGGCGATGTTCAAGACTTTGGATCTTAGTCTCCGCCATGTGTTGCTCGCCTATTAGCCTGAAAGCTCGCCTTTCAATTGAGTCTAAGGCAGCAAGCTGGTGCTTGGCAGAGCCATCCCAGAGGTGACAGCAGTACTCCATACCAGACCGGACTTGTGCTTTGTACAGATTAAGAAGCTGTCCAGGTGTGAAGTACCGCCTAACCCTATTCAAGATGCCAAGCTTCATGGAAGCTGTTTTAGCCTTAGACTCAACTGGGTGCTCTTTTATCAATTGTAGGTATCTTAAGTTAACCTGTTTTGCGAGAGACTGGTGCCTGAAATAGGTTAATGAAACCTGTGAAACCTGTGTAAAGTAGATATCTGGATCTTAGACTTCGGTAAGTACCTACCTAGGTACTTTGATTTACCTATATTATAAATTGTGTTGTGAAATTGAGTATGAATGAGATTTAGAGTTGGAACTGTGCGTTAATATATGACTGGTGACAGTGTGTGAGAGGGTGTGTGTGTGAAAGTACCTACTACAATAAGCATTTTTTATCATTGATGGGTGACCGCCAGTGACTACATCTGAGCCCTTTCGTCCTTTGGAGGGCATGTTTAATTGTCGTTCCTCCCAACAGTTGTCAAGCAATTGTGAAGGTCTTAGGGCGGCCTTAAAACTCCGACAACACAGGTAGCAGCTAGCTCATACGAACTTACTATCTCAAGAATATTAAAGTTTATCTAAAGTTATTATTCCCGTGGGATTTGAACCCACGTCCTTTCCTTTTATGCTTGTACTTACTTAAATCGAATCAAAATGCTATTTAATCATTTCAAAATTACAAGCATATAAGGCTTAACATCTGTATACCTGAAGATGATGAACGCACGACAGTGCATCGTATGGCACGTTTCCATAGTGCGTGACTTACGAGGCAATGCTTTGTTTTAGGTGATGATTACCATTTAACATCAGATGGGCGATCTGCTTGTACCTTCAACATTTAGTATAAAAAAAAACAAGTGAAAGCAAATGGAAAATAAGGAGGATTATTAATATTAGAGATTATAATTAAGTCACGTTTCATTGTTATTAGTAATAATCTTATTAGTCACTTTATTTGAGATCATTATTTTTTAACGGATCGATGTTTTGACTCAAGCGGGTTGGTTCGTGACATGTGGGTAGGAGATGGAATAACGCGATTTTTAAAAAAGATATATGGAGAGGTTGTGGTGTGGAATCACGGAGAAAATAAAATCAGATAACAACTAAACTTGTTCACTAGGAATAGCTTAGCTTTAGCTTTCACAAGGATCACTTTGAAAGTTCTTACAAACTAGGTGAATCTCGGCGCCAGCTCCTCCTGACCAAAGCCTACAAGACAATACTTTTTTTAACCTTTCCTTAGTTTTTGAAAGCTATCTTATCAATCAATCATCTCAAAACACAGTCATAAAATTATTCCACGGCAAAAACCGGTCTCATTCGAGTTACGGAGTTGACAAGCCGCCAGCGACAGCCATCGGCAAGCCATACATCCTGTTGATTTATGCTCCTGAGTCGATCCATCAAACCTGATAGTGTCGGTACTGGCTTTGCTGGATGGATGAGGTTAATCTGTCTATTTTTGACTTCATACTGTTGTACTGGGTAAACAGAGGTTGTATAACATTCTAAACTTATCATAACTTAAGCAAAAAGACGTCTACGGTCTATTATCTACTGTCTACTGGTTATAGGTATCTCCTAAAGTTTAGAGAGCAACCGATCTTGTACAACTCTCAACAGTTACCAATACTTTTAACATGGCTTCTTGTGGAGGGATCGTCCACAAGCAAGTCAACCACCTAAAAACAGTCGCAGTAAAAATATAGTAAGTGTTTTTAGATTTTCCATTCCATTGACAGAAGAGAAGGAGCGGTCAGTGCATAAAAATTCAATTCAATTCATTTATTTCAGGTGTCAATGATCCATTATTTGCTATTAAAACTTAATTAAACATGCCGAATGTTTTAGTACAACTATTTAAAGACAGTCCCTCAATCATCAAAAATACATCATCTTGAAATAGACAAAGGCATGTTTACTTGTAGTTTTTTGTTGTGTGAACTATGGGATAATTTTGCTTGTCATATTGTCTCAGTTCGTCATCACACAGTAAGTATTATTCAGTTATGTACGAGTATGGCATGCCTTGCCGATTCAAATCAATCGGGAGTAGAATTTACGCGTTGCATCGACGGCGCCGCTTATCCAATCTGAATTTACTGACCACAGCTTGTAGAGTCAGAGCTGGTGTAGACTTTTTATGACAAATAAACGCCGATTTTTAAGAATTATAAAAAAAAAAATTGGAAGGAAATGGCGATGAGGGACGCTTTGCCTGAGGCTGATGTAATCTATTTCATTATAATTATTCTATAATATACGAGTATAATTAAAATGACAAAACTTGAAATAACAATGACTCATGTAATCCATTGAAATGAGTATCTATAAAATAAAAAATAATAATAAAATAATAAATATTGGTGGACTTTCCACACAGCACTATCTGGCCCCAAACTAAAATATACGGATGGATATTTTACTTGCTGGCGTCTAGCTCTAAATATTTTTTTGAGAACCAAATATCTTTTCTTTTTTTTTATGCTAAAGCTGGCAGACGAGCTCACGGGCCCCACCTGATGGAAAGTGGTCACCATCGCCCATGGTCACCTGCAACACCAGAATGTTGATGCGCTGCCGCCTGCGGCCTTTCAGGAAGAGATAATCTGATGAGTTATTTTTTTGTTAGCACAGCAAATTTACTACTCGCAACTGAAGCAAGGCCAGCCGATCTTTTGTTAACGTTAAAAATGAATACCCACCTCTCAGACTATTCAAATTTCAGAATTTACTGTCTGCTGTACGACCGTTTCCATGCCAAACAGATACCGGAAACGGACCAGTATCCGTAACTTTTGCGGTATGCTGTTTGCGAGTGAGTGACCGGTTGATTTCGATACTAGTTTTCGATAATTGTCATAATGACCATTTCTGCCGCCAAGCAGCGTTGCTGTGTATCGATTTAAAGGCTGTGGTTGTTGATGAAATAACAAGCAAGGAGGCTAAAGATCTGTATGCCTCAAGTTGATGGACGCAGTGCTTCGTGCTTTTAGGCACTTGGGATTCAATGTGATGGTTACCACTTAACATTAGGTGGGTCATCCATCAACAAGTAGTCTAAAAAAATACCTCACAGTGCACGTCCACCGTGGCGTGCCTTTTGTGGTATTGAACTGTGTCCATCAGTCTGAGTGTCATTCATGTGCCTGTGATTACACTGGCACTCACACAATGCGTGCATCACTACTTGGCGACAGATATAAGAACGGTGCTGGTACTTCTCCGGACGAACTTTCTCACAAAAAGCTTCTACTACTAAAATGGTACCCGACAGCCAAAATAAAAGCAGTCTACTTTAATCAAAGGCGTAAGACGTATGGAAGGATTTGTGGGCGCCATAACGGTGCGTCATTCACGGTTATTAAAAAGCGGGAGGACTATTTTGGGAGGGTTCCGAGCCTTGCTTGGATTGGCGGTAGTTTAAGTGACGAGTTTTGACAGTTTTTATAAAAACTAAGAGGACCCTTAATTTTTGTAAAAACTGTCAACTAATTTCAGAGAAACTCGTTTGGATTAAAATAAAGTTTTGCTCACAAAATAATAAAATAACTAATTTGTGGTAAACATGGATACAGATCAAGCTATACAAAGCCAAAGAATTACGCTTTTTACAAGGACACTGAAGCTGTCACGCATACCGCGTGGTATGCGTGACAGCTACAACTCGACCGTGGAGTGAGTTGTCACGTTGCTACCGCGCTGCTTAAGGCGAAGACAAGAGCTAATGTGACTCTCTCTCTCACGTTTCGACATGTTGAAAGATATAAAATCACTCAACTCATATTCTCAAAATCGCAATCAACCATTTTGTGTGCAATCATATTGCACACAGTTTAGTAAAAAAATCATTTTGATTTTCCTACTCAAAAGTTTGCTTTACTAGTTTTCGTACATAAGCAAACTTTTAGGTAGGAAAACTTGTATCGATCAAAATGATTTTTTTACTAAACTGTGTGCAATGTGATTGCACACAAAATGGTTGATTAAGATTTTTCGGAAATGAGTTAAGTGATTTTATATCTTTCAACATGTCGAAACGTGCGAGCGAGAAGTTGTTAACTGCAAAATATCGATACGAAAGTTCTTTTATTTTTTTGTTGAGTAGAATTGTGTTGAATTGTTGAGATCTTTGATCTAAAGAGATCTTGTATGATCTGTTAATATGTAATAACAGATCATACTCAGACGCAAAGAGGTGGTCTATGTAGCTTACGAGACATAAGCAATTATGTCTAATACAATCATAATAACATTAGTCATAATTACAAAAATTATACACAATAAAATTATTTGTTATTGAATTAATTGTAAAATAGTCGTTTGTTTGAATTTTTTTGTGTGTTTATATACCTATTATCATGTTATTGTTTCATCATGTTGTCATTGTTTTGTTCATTTTTGTACCTACCTACATTACCCTAATTATATGTTGTGTGTTTTTGTGGCCAATAAATTACTGTCTATGTCTATGTCTATGTCAATACTGAAATACTATAAACTTTACAGGCGACGCGACATATACCTTACAAATAGTTCGGGGGGCTATGGATTCATTAAATAATACTGTAACTAATTATGTCAATAAAACACATTTTTACTTAACTTTTTTTAAATAACCGCTTAGGCATCTACAAATAATTTTGAGGAGAGTAAAAATCTGAGGGTTTTCTAATATGAGAATTACAGTAGTAAGCCTTACTAATTTGTCCTATTCAAGTAAAACCACATCATCATCAGAATAAAAACAGCTTGACTTTGATCTCCAGGCACCTATCACCTCACTTGTTTTCGTTCATCAGTAGATATACGCTTTGAGATAGCAGATCCGCTAAATAACACAGACAGCCTTCACAGCTCAGTTGACAGTAGCTCTGCCTTCTGCGCTGTAGGCTGTGGGTTCTATTCCCACCGAGAACAAACATTTGTGTGGTGAATATAAGTGTTTGTTCTCTGTCTGGGTGTTATATTTATAAGTATGTATTTACAAAAAAAGTATTTAAGTATTATATTCACTATCTGGTTCCCATATTACATGCTTTGGCTTAGTTTGGGGCGAGATAGTGCTGTGTGGAAAGTCCACCAATATTTATTTATTTATTTACACACTGCTTCATCTTCTCACTTAAACCAGCGATCGCAAAGCCGTAGGTGAAAAAGTATTATGTATGCACAACGTGCTACCACGTGTGTGACAAAAGCCTTAGCGAACGTGAAAATATGCGGATTTGCCGTAATATTCGGGGCCTAGGGTTGCTAATGTAGGGTTTAATAAAGCTCTAGTTTGCTTGAAAGTCCTACCGTTTTATGACGATCGATAGCAGGGATAGAAAAGGTTCTATCATCATTTTTAAAATACGATTGGATATTTGATTAAATATTGCGATTTTTAATTTATGTGAAAATCTAAACTGCTTCCCGGCAGAAGTTAACCCAGATTTTTTAGTACCAAATATGTTAAAGATTAATTATGGATATCTAAGAGAGGTAGTCACACTTAATATTTATTTGATTGCAGTCGTAAACTTTAGAACAAGAAAATCTATTGGAGCATGACCCGATTCAAATCTACAACCATGCGATCAGAAGGTGGGGTAACTCCCATTAGACAACTGTAAAAAATTGGGTTGCTGATGATAGAATTTATAAGTCGGGAACGTCTTATGTCTACATAAGACGCTCCCTCATAGTGAACGTGCTTTGTGAAGTTATGCATCAGTCGCTCAACATCAGTTTAATAGCTTGCTCCATAACTTTCTGCAATTAAAAAAAACACGTCTGCACCGCTGCTAAAGAACACAGCGCATTAGAGTGCAATTCTTACGCAATTTATAATTTTTCTACTTATTGTAAGCTGACAACCACAAAATGTATCTTACGATAAATAATGTTTGTAAACAAATCGCATTTAAATAAACTTTCTCAACGTATTCATCTCTCCACAAACGGGGATCATTAGTACTTTGCTCGTAAAGTTTGAACCCAGCGGGTAATTACGTCTTCCACTCGTATCTTCACTCATTATTCAAAGAAAAACATCGTGAAGTAACTGCATTGTAGCAGCGGCGATGGGCTTGCAACCTGTCACTTATGAAACATCTGCAAACTTCTTATAACCTCTCTCATTTTATTATCTTCTTCATTATTCAAACTCCTGGTTTTTACTGGCTACTCTTTTGGATATCTTAAAGGATCCAGCGACATCCCGCGATCCTCACCATGTCATCGGTCTATCGGTTTGAAGGGTTCCGCGTGTCGTCTTCCAGTTATGGTCGTTCACAAAATTTTGTATTCCAAACACGACAATTCGTAAGCCCAACACCGGTGCTCGTACAATAACAGATTTCCTTTTTTATAAACTCTTGATTAACTCCTTCAAGTTTATTACGTGCAGCCTTAATTGAAGTCTTAAACGACATGTCAAAGTCAAAAGGTATTTATTCAATAAAATCACAAGGATCACTTTGAAACGTCTTAAAGCTAGGTGACTCTTTTATGTGCGAGCGAGAATTAGTTTGACTGGAGTCAACCTCCTAAGCCTCATGTGCCTGTGATTTCACCGAAAACTATATCTTTCTGATCAAACCTTAGTAAAGCTGCTTGTCGGCTGAAATAAGAACGGTTTAAAAACTATATAAAATAGATTTACGCACTTCCAAGAAGAGTTTTTACCTTTAGATATAGTACATCTTACCGCGCTTCAAATAGGGATTTTCCTTGCCAGGGCTTTAAAAGACTCTGGTTTCTTTTCACGAGGGAAGCGGAAGTGGCGTTACTGTCGCTCTTCCAATTAGCGACACTCGCGAAATTATAAACCCCATTCATTTTCTTTTAATACGCCCGCTTTTGTGCTCATTGAATTTTTCCGGGAAAAAGTATTTTGTTAGGGAGATTCTTTTGAAAATTAGCCGAGCCGAGCGACTTTTGGGGAAATTATAAATCACCTTTGGGTTGCGGGCAATTTTTTTTTGTGTCGGTGCATGTTACGAAATAACGTCATCGGATGAAGTTTTAAATTTTTATTTTCGCTCGTGCTAAAATAGAGTTTTCTAAAAAAGTTTGCCGTTGTAATTATTGCACAGTATTACACACCCAAACTGGTAACAGTCTCACATTTTAGTTTATATTAGCTGTGCCTACTACACCCATGCGAATTAAACTTATTCTGAAAATGGACATGGCCTTTGATAAAAGTTCAATTGGCACCACACTCGAGCTTCATTATTATATTATATTGTAAAAAGATCATACAAAAGAACGGTAGGAACCAAGCCGTAAGGTGGTTGTTCTTCTAGGCTTAGTTGCGAGGTACTGGCACCTAGATTCACTTAGATTTAACCCATTTCCATTTGCAACTGAAAGGCTGGACATACAAACGCGTTCGACTGCTGACGTGCAGTGGCTATCAGTTGTTTAAAATAATTTTTTTATGTGCTTATTCACACTGGCGCATTTTGTTAGACCTACAAACAGTTGATCGATATCGTGTAAGCCACCGTGAATGCCAAGCCGGTTGAACACATTTGGTTTTTTTGCCAGAGGGTACGCGGTGTTGTTAATACATATTCCAAGTCAAAATCTAAAGGTTTCAATTGAATTACAAGGATCACTTTGAAACATCTTAAAGTTAGTTGAATCTAGGTGCCAGTTCCACGCGACCAAGCCTGGAAAGTACTTGGAAAACCACAGCTTAAATGTTAGATTAGATTAGTTCACCGAAACAGTTGTATGACCCGTTAGTAATTACGCTACTCCGTGGGGAAATTGTGAAATCTCTACACTGCATGTGGGACATTTTGTGTTCGTTGTGTTCTAGACTGATAGAATACCTAAGTAAACTGTTTGCACTGTATAATAGTACAATTGTTAATTCTAAATCTGTTTTGAGAAAATAGCATTTGACTGTAATTTCCCAGGTGTCTTATACCTATTATGCTGTATTCCCAACGGTTTGATTTTATTGCTTAAGTAGATAATGTTGAGTTGAGATAGCAAACTGAACTTCTGAGTGTGTATTCTGAGTTTCAATCACTGGAGTCTCGGTGCTGTCAGCTCGTTTTTCCAGCGGTTTTTTATGGAAACCCGATAAGTGCCCCTAGCGTTCACGTCGAGAACTCTTGTGACTCTTTACAAAAACCTCTCATAAACACGCTCGCACGGCATGGACATAATATGTGAGTAAAACCCTGAGTCAAAGTCAAAAGATATTCATTCAATAAAATCACAAGGATCACTTTGAAATGTCTTAAAGCTAGGTTAATCTATGTGCCAGTTCCACGCAACCAAAGCCAAAGAGGCAAGAAACTTACTGCTTAATTTGAACTTTGTCTGAACTTACACACTCTGGACTTAAAATAACAACTATATTATAAACACCAATTTAATATACAAAGTAATACAAACTTTTGTAAAGTCCATCATTCATGGCATACCAACCTGTCCACACCAAGCGCCCGCTTACCCGCTCTGTTTTTCAGAATTCCTATAATTTGATTTTTTTCAAGAGACCAGATATCTTCTAGGTAAGTACCTCATAGTCGACTACATTGTAACTTACTCGTAACATCAGGTGAGTTAGCTATCAACGTTTTACCTATAAAATATAAAAAAAGTAAAATTACAGCAATCACTACTAACCTTGAGCTGGAGCGTAGATGTTCAGGTACAAACAGTCTTCGGACTGATTTGTGAGGAACGGCAGTATCCTCTTCAAATACTCCAGCCGCCCTTTAGATATCCTCTTCAAAACCGCTGTCTCATTCCTTATGTCTGGCAGCACTTGTGGGCACACCGGGCTAAACTCCTCAGCGATTTTGACTCCTGACCATTGCGCGCCAGACACCGGCGGCATAAATCGTAGTGAGCCCACCGGCGGCGATGCATACGGCACACCGCGGAAAACCTCCACCGGCTCTAGGAATCTCGACTCTGGCGTCACAATGAATCCCCTTATATCTCCATACTTCGTCCTCACTACCCTAGAGCTTATAAACGGCTGCGGTGGTTTCTCATCCATCGTTGACTCCCCGCGAACCAATTTTGTAGTCAGTACTGGAAGCGTGACGAAGTACAAAATACTGAGTAGTATCATTTTTGTTGTTGACTACGTCACTTTCCAAGTACTGACTGTGGTCGTGCTATAAGTTGACCATTTTTGGTTCTGAGGGATAAGATTCTTCACGAGTCAACCTGTAACAAATGAAATCTCTGTTAAAAAATAACTACTATCCAAGTTATAAAATCGATGACAACAATTTAATTTAAACAATAATATCGTTGAATTAAGGTTTAAAATATCATGAGTTCTATCATGAAGCCACCGCAAGGTTCCAAATATTAGAAAACTTGATAACGTTCAAACGTGGTCCATACATTAAAATAACCTACAAAATGTTAAGCAAACTTCAAGGAACTTTTTTCAAGGAAACCTCACCAACCAAGACTTGGCGCCTAAAACTATTGACTTAGGAACAGGAAGACCCTTAGTTGTGTTTGTCTTACCCCACTCTTTGAAGGCAACACAGAAAAAGGTCAAGTTGTTTCGCCGATTCGAGATCTCTCGGTTCAACTCACGAGCGCCGATGTGGTACATTAGTTGCAGAGTTTTATACCTCCTGTTCATTTGTATTCTTAACCATAATCAACTTGAAAAAGTCTTTACTGGATATCATCATCATAATCAGCCTCAAGAAGTTCACTGCTGGACATAAGCGACCCCTATATATTTCCAGTAAGAGCGATTCTGAGGCCGTTCCATCCACCGACTAGCCGCGATCCTCACATTGTCGTCAGTCCCTCAGAAAGGAGGGCATCCCACGCTTCGTTTTCCAGTTAGCCTGGATATCTATACTTTGTAATCTAATTTATTATCAGCCAAACGGCCACGGGTTTTCTCATTCAATAAATGGGGTTCAGGGTTTAATATAAATCATATTGTAGGATTTGGGTTAAACGGAAGTGACGTGGCACATACAATGGTGTAAGCTGATCTCGGTATGGACCAAAGTCTTTGCCATCGATGCGTTCAGCTTGCGTCCCCGTGGCGTGCACGATTTTTTTTTTTTTTTTTTTTTTTTTATTTATAGTGTACATTACACATTATAATGTACTCTACTTATATTACAATCTAGCCACAATAGCGGGCTAATGAGTAATTTTACATTGACCTAAATTTTTAGCTTACTTTACTAAGAATGTGTCCATTAACACTTTTCTTACTGTCTCTATTTAAGGGGAAGACACTTTGTTTTTGTGTTCTTTATAAGTGGCACTTGTTTACACTTGCACTACATTTTACTCATATTACCACTACACTAACTCAAAAGGTTTTTTTCTTTTGAGTCTTCTCACTAGGTCTGTATTGTCGAGGAGCTGGATGGCTTCGACGTTAACATGGTGATGAAGTCTTTTTTCGTGAGCTTCAGCGTATTTTTGAATAAATTTATCGACGACCTCTATGTTAAGGTCCCGATGGAGATCGTCATTTCTTATGTACCAGGGTGCATTCACTACTCCTCTCAGCACTTTGTTTTGGAATCGTTGGATTATTTGTACATTGCTCTTTTTGGTACAGCCCCAAAGCTGTATACCATAGGTCCAAACTGGCATCAGGACTTGTTTGTACAATAGCATTTTGTTGTGTACTGATACAGTAGAATTTCTTCCAAGTAGCCAGTACATCTTTTTGTATTTTAGTTCCAACTCATCTTTTTTCTTCTTAACGTGAGCTTTCCAGCGCAGCTTCGCGTCAAGTGTCATGCCCAAATATTTTGCCGTATTTTCATACGGGATGAGCGTATTGTTAATAAATATTGGGTGATATTCCTCCTTTTTGTTGGTAAAGTTGACGTGAACCGATTTGGTTTCGTTCAATCTAATTCTCCATTGTGCTGTCCATTCATAGATTTTATTCACTGCTACCTGAGCTTTTTCCGCTGCTTCTGCGTGGGTGGTGCCCACAGCCATTATTGCAGTGTCGTCAGCAAAGGTTGCGATAGTGTTGTTTTCAAGTTTAGGAATATCACAGGTATATAATAGGTACAAGACCGGACCTAATACGCTTCCCTGTGGTACCCCAGCTTTTATTTCTTTAATTTCAGAGTAAGCATCTTCTTGCCTTATTCTAAAGACTCTATCGGATAAATAAGATTCTAGTATATCTGCCATCACTTTAGGTAACATTTTACGTAGTTTTAGCATAAGACCTTTATGCCAAACTTTATCAAATGCCTGAGCTACATCCAAAAATATAGTAGAGCAGACTTTCTTTTCTTCAAGAGTTCTCTCGATCATGTTTGTTATTCTGTGAACTTGGTCTATAGTAGAGTGTTTCTCACGGAAGCCAAACTGATGTTCTGGTATAAGACTCTTCTTGTCAAGTATTGGTTTCAGCCTTTTAAGCAGTAGTTTCTCGAATAGCTTAGACATAATGGGTAGTAAAGAGATTGGTCTGTATGATGTTGCATCTTGTGGTGGTTTCCCTGGCTTTGGTATCATTATTACTTCAGCCACTTTCCATAAATTCGGTACATATCTCAGCCTCAGTGCAGCATTGATTATATTTGTTAATTTAACTAGGGCTTTTCTAGGGAGGTTATGAAGAATCTCTCCTGAAATAAGATCATATCCCGGGGATTTTTTTGGATTGATGTGATGTTTTATTTCACTTGCTACTTCGCGTGGTGAAACAAGCTTTATATCTAAACTATCATCACATACTTCATGTCTCGAAGCTTCGTAAATGATTTGAGCTTCGTTGGGTTTGAATATATTTTCTAGGTGCTCCGCAAACTTTTCGGCTTTTTGCTCATTGTTGACAGCCCATTTACCGGGTCCTATTTTTATTGGTGGGATCTGGGTATTAGGCCGTTTTAGCTTTTTGGTAGCCTTCCAGAGTGAGTAGTCTGTACTACGGTCACTGGTCAGGCTTTGAAGGTGCGTGTGAGTTGAAGCGTCAATGTGGTTCTGTATTTGCCGTTTCAACTGCTTAGTAAGCTTATTTAGCTTCGTTTTGTCTTGCGGAGACCTAGATTGATGCCATTGGTTTCTCTGCTTCCTTTTTTTTCGTATTAAGTCTTTGATTTCTTCTGGATAGCTATTTCGTGTAGCTCTTATTTTAAGTTCTGGTGTGTTTTTCCACGCAGTCTGCTGTATAAGTTTATTGAATCTATCAACTTCTGAGTTAAGTTGGTCTGTAGTTTTTAGCGGTACTCTTAGATTTATATTGTTATTTAATTCTATCTTAAAACTCTCCCAGTCTGTGTGTTTATTTACTAAGGTAGGAGAGTTTTCTTTGTATAATACGCTATCACTAATTTCTAGGTATATTGGAGAGTGATCCGAGTTCATATCGTAACTCTGTTCTGTTCGAAGATAGTTGGAAGATAGATTTTTGTAAATGAAAAAGTCTATTAAGTCAGGTATTTTATTTTGATCAGTTGGCCAGTAAGTAGGCGATCTTGTGGATGCAGTCTCACATTTAAGTTCTTTTATTGCACCTAGGAGCTCTTTTCCCTTTGTGTTTGTTAGTCTGGAACCCCAGTACTTATTCTTAGCATTAAAGTCTCCTCCTAATATAAATCTTTCACCAAGAGGTTGTAATAAAGTTTTATATTTGTCTTTTCTTATGGTGTAACGAGGTGGGCAGTATATAGAAGCTATCGTTAGATGATAGTGATTTGTACTGATACATATGGCTACAGATTGAATATCAGGCTCTTCGTATCTAGTTTTCTCGTGATGTTTAATGTTTTCTTTAACGATAACTGCACTGCCCCCTCTTGCTTTGTTGTCCGGGTGTAACGCATGGTATATTTTATAGCCTTTAAAGTGGATGTGTGATTGTCTTGTAAAGTGGGTTTCTGATATGAGACACACGTCTATATTTTCAATGTCTAGGACTACCTGCAGTTCACTTTGATGTTTTTGTAGCCCATTACAATTCCAAGCCATTATTTTGAGTTTACAAATCATTTTGAATGCTTGGAAATAGCCATTTTATTGCTATGTTCGATTTTTTTCAGGCGTTCATCAAAGGATGACATTAGTTTAAGAATTTCGTCTAGCTTGCTATTGTTAGTGACGTCATGTGCCTTGTGTTGCACAAGTGCAGGCGCAGCGTTTTTGGCAGTAGCTTGAGCGTAGCTAACGCTCTTGGCTGCAGTTGGCAATTTAGCAACACTAGAGTGAAGGCTAGTCGTGGGTTGCTTACCGCTAGTAGTTTGCCGCATTGCATCTGGTTTTTTAAGGCTTTTGCTCCGAATTTTCTGCATTTCCTTAGCTATCATGCACCCTCGATAATTAGCCGGGTGTGCATCTCCACAGTGAACGCATTTAGGCTTCTCGTCTGCGGGTTTTTTACAGTCCATTGTTAGGTGTTTTCCGGTGCATTTAACGCACCTTGGCTCTTTGGAGCAATACTTTTGAGTATGTCCATAGACTTGACACTTCTTACATTGAGGAACTAATTTTGTTGTTCTGAGCGGTTGTATTTCCACCATGCAACCTAGTATAGACTTAATTCCATAGACTTTGTTAATATCCTCTTTGTTACTGAATGAGAGCTGGAACATGTTGAGAGGTTCTTTGCTCTTCCAGCTTAGTTTATTTACGGCTCCCTCGATTTTGTACCCATTAAATTTTAGGTCTTCAATTATCCTTTCTGGCGTACAAGTAAAAGGCAATTTTTTTACCATTACCCGTATCGGCCTTTCCTGTTTATTTTCATATGTATGCCAGAGGCTGTGGTTTTCCGACAGCGTCTTTGTTAGACCTCGGTAAGATTCCTCATTAGAGGCATTTATTTTAACGCTGTCTCCACTTAAAATTTTTATTGTGAAGGTGCCAGCTGGTTGTTTTGTAGACAAGAAGTCATAAAATTGTTGGTAGTTCTTCACATCGTCCACAATAATGGGAGGGGGTGGGGGAACTTTTTGGATTTTTACAATGGTGTTCTTTTCCGGCGGGGACTGAGTGGGAGAGGTGTTCATTTTCCTTTTTTTCCTGGACTTTGCTCTAATCCACTCAGTTTCTTTTACTAGTTCCTCCTCGTCCGTGCAGTAATCAACATTACCGAGTGCTGAGGAAGTTTCCATATTCGATGTTGATGGAATGTTAGACTCTGCAACGCATTTCAGCTGCTGTTGAAGAACTTCTATCTGGTTTTTCATATTTTCAACAAGGCCCTGCAACTTTTCCCGCTCTTGCTTTTCTTCTCTGAAGCGCTCATATGCTTTATTGTAGCGGTCATACAATGTATACTCCAGCTCTGACCGCAGCAACACTGTAAATTCCTTGCTTGGTGTATCCATTGTTAGGGCAAGTAGTGTCGCCTTAACAATATGATTAGTCGTCGATAGACATGCCTTACGCGACAAATAACTGGGTCATTGTCACAGTCCGGCGGCACGTCCGCGGCGACGTTGTTATGATGCGTTTGCACTTTGCACTGTAGGTACCTACGCGAACGCGACGCGAGGGACACTACTGTTCTCAGCGAAAATCGAACGATCACTGTGAACGATGATGATTCACCTAGCTTAAAGACGTTTTAAAGTTATTTTTGTGATTTATTTGTGATATAGAGGTATTTAATTTTTTAAATATTGTTTGACTTTGACTTCGTATCCGTGTATACCAAGTGCAAAACTGGGTGTATATTGTATATCACATGATCCCGAGACGTTAAGACGACTCATCAAACTTGACATGCGAGTTCATCAAATTAGCTCGCCTCCTGCCTGAGGTACGAAGTTTCACGAACACTCGAGTCTCGTTAGATGGTTCGATAGAGCAGTTTTGATTGCCGATATGATTCCTTAAACAAGTTCTTGTTCTAAAAGTAAGGAAGGATATAAACTGCTAATACTACAGTGGGCTTATAATAGGTGAAGTAATAATATTTTTGTTATTTAAGTACCTGAGTAAAATAAAGTAATTTTTCGCGCTTCTGCGTTTTTGTTACCTGTTACGACGAAAGATGAAGTGTCTTATGTCAAATAATATATTTTTATTGCTGCTACCTAGACATTTGACTGTCATCTCACCTGATGAGAAGTGAAGATGCAGTCTACGTTTAAATGCAATGCATTAAATTTTAAAAGCAGTTACATATTTCTACCGTCTTGAATGACGATATTGCACCCCATTGCATTACCCTCATATTAAATTTAACAAATAATTTATTTGTGCGCCACTTATGACTTTCACTAATATATTTTTTAAGATCATTTTATATAAAGATATATCACAGTCTGGTAACCTAACCTAAAATAATACATGCTACGGTAAAATCTACTCTATCTCAACTTCATCGTACTTCACTCAAACGTCAGCTCCTGTTAGTAGGTTTCAATCATAGCGAGATGCTTTCAATTATATCCGCTCTGCCTTTGTTATGCTAATATTGATTTCATATTTACTGACTTGCGAGATAAATAGACGCGGAGGCAGCGGTATGAATCTAACGTCATCCTATCCTACGAATCATAATCTTACTCTCTCTAGTCGTGTCACTAGTTTCTTTGGAAACAGTACGGTGAAAGGATTTTAAGTGCGTCTCAAAAAGCTCCTTTCAAGCACTTGACACATTATAGAACTTTTTAGGTTCTACGACATGCCGGTTTCCTCACGATGTTTTCCTTCAATGTTTGAGAGTACTGGCATTGTACACATACATTTTTGAACAGAAAAATTTATTGGTGCACGACCGGTTTCGAACCCACGACCTAAGGATCGGAAGGCGGGGCCGCTACCACTAGACCACCAGTACTCTCCTACTAATAAATGTTAAATGCAAAAGTTTGTTAGGTTGTGCTTACACGTGTTTATTTATCTACGTTTACTGGCTGAACTGATTTGGATAAAACTTACAAAGTACGTGACCTAGAAACAGATAACGATAGGCAATTGCCTATCGTTATCTGGAGCTTTTTGAGACGCACTTAAAATCCTTTCACCGTACTGTTTTATCCAAGTAGAAATCGTGTGAGTCGAGCTGCGGGTGGATGCTAGAATACAATTTTGTTTCTTTTTCTTTTTAGTGCCTGAAATAGATTAAAAAACCTGTAACTTAGTAGTAATAATATGATGTAGCAATAGTATCACTTGCTCTTGTACTATATCCTTGTATAGATTTCCTTCTCAGGTAGCTAATTATTCAATAGGGGTTATTTGTAGGGAAATATTGGAACAAAGAGTTCTCTCAGGAGTTCTTTAACAAGGTGATTAATCTGTTTTCTCATAAATTGTCGTCTGAATTGAGCTTTGACAATTTTTTATGCTGTTTTTATAATAAAGCAAGTTAATTTTAGTTTAAAGCAGTGGAGGCAATGGTTTTGTAACCTATCACGTGTAGAATATCAACTATGCAAATGTGGATATGTTCCAAACATAATATTTGGACGTACCTCGAACTACCCCTCTTAGCCATCCGGAAAATAAATTGTATATGTGCTTGTACACATGGATACAGATCAAGCTACACAAAGCCAAATAAAAGTGACGCTTACTACAAGGACATAATAGCAAGCAAAAGCAGTGTATAGCGTGATGTGTACATTCGTAACGGTAGTAGTAGTATTAAGAGTAGTAGAGCTCTTTGTGAAGGGCTTGTCTGGGGAAGTACTACCACCACGCCTTTTTCTGCCGCCAAGCACCAACGCTGTGATTTTGTTGGAAGAGTGTGGTGTGAGTGTGTTTTGAGAATTACAGGCACATGAGGCTTAACATCCGTATGCCTCAAGTTGATGGACGCATGGCAGTACATCGTAGGGCACGTTCCTATCGTACTTGACTTACGAGGCAATGCTTTGTTATAGGTGATGGTTACCACTTAACATCAGGTGGGTCATATGCTTGTTCCATCAGCTAGTTGTATAAAAAAAAACACGTGAGTACTTTGGGGTATGAAAAATAAAACCGCAAAAAATACCCAAAATAATAGGGTATTGGGAACCAACTCTAATGACGGAATTTTTAGGCCGCCATTAACTGTCAATCCTAGAAAGTTGACCGCGCAGAACATCGCTTAACTTAGTCAATCAGAAGTGTTATTAACAAAATCACGAGTATAACCTAGTGCTAGCTTCTTCTGACTTCAGACCTACACGTAGCTTCGTCTCACTCATGCATTTTCACCGCCCAAGCACTAAAGCGGGTTGATGGGTATTGATGGTATTACAAAAAGCCAAATTGAAAACAAACCGCGGAATCCGCGGTCACTTAGGTGAGTGTTGTTGTCAGAATAGCACTTCAGAATGTCAAAGAATGTCGAAGTAAGTAAGTAAGATACGCCAGGAGCGCTTTTAAAAAGTAAAGTTAAATAAAAGCTTATTGGCTTAAAAACTTCCCAATAAGCGTAAATAAATAAATTGGACCAGTAAACAATTTTAAATGAAAATATACTGATAACGTTTAAAAAGTTGTTATTTTTCCCCCAGCTCGGCATCGATTACCATAATTTGTTTGGAGAAATAATGAAGTTTTTGTTTCCTAACTTTATTTACATAATCAATAAATTTTACCTTTACACGCGTATTTTTGTCGTTTTGAGAGAAACTAAAGTTTACTACCGTGACTGGGGAGTTTAAGTTTACAAGGATTTGCGATAAAAAAAATACGTGAGTTTAAAATAACTTTTGGAAAGGAATAGCCCAAGTCAAACACATGTATTAATCACACAAATGTTTGTTCTTGGTGAGAATCGAACCCACGGCCTATGACGCAGAGCTACTACCAACTGAGCTTATGTTCAGCAGTGGACTTCTTCAGGCAGCTGATGATGTCAGTGACCTTGGTCTAACTTCGCATATCCTCATCTCAGAAACTCCCAGCATACTTACCAGCTAGCGTAAGATATTGAATACGGACGTAGGAAACCATCCGTCGAGTTTACGAGGGCACATTTACATGTTTACTCGCGTCTGTTTATCTGAATCGAATTTATTGGCCCAATAACTGTGGGTCAGTTTGAATAGAATAACGTATAATGTGGGTGTAGTTTTAGTGAGATTGAGGTCAGCGTGCGACGTGAATGTGAATGGTTAAGTCATTAGCATACGGTTTCAAATGGCATTTTCTGGCTTTCATATCATCATCAAAGTCAAAGTCAAAGTCAAAAGGATATTCAATTAGATCCCAAAGATCACTTTGAAACGTCTTAAAGCTAGGTGAATCTAGGTGCCAGTTCCACGCAATCAAGAGATCCACCAGATTCTTACCCACTGACTTAGCCTACTGGGTATATGAATATATCTGCTCTTACCATTCCATACAACCTTGGGCTATCCTCGTCCATTAACGGCTTACAAATGTTTGTCAATGACGCTGACAATAACTGTCACTTATATCATAATTTTGTGCCCATATTTTTGTATTATAAAATAGGATAAGGACAAAAGGCATAACTGAAGAATAAATGTATACCTATCTTCCTCTTTTTTTCTATAAACTCCTCTAAATATGTTTGTCAGCAATAGTGCTCTCTAATACAACCATATCAGGTTGTATTAGAGAGCAATCAACTTCAAATTTGTTTGTTTGATTGTAAATTGTTAGGTAAATGGTGAATAAACAACCACACGATGAACAAGCATCACACATTTCACTCAATAAGAAATTGTTTTATCACAAATAATCAATTTAAAAATTATTCAAATTAATAATCAAAAAAATTATGAAAGTAAAATAAGTAGGTGTAAAGGTAATAACAATAATAAATTAACATTATTCAATTAAAATGGAAAAACCCCTAGTTTTAACAGTGAACTTTATGACGCTACTAAAAAAAAATCTGACATCTCAAAAACGCTTTTATTCCAAACAATAAACGTACGAACTAAAACCTGAAGCAAAAAGATACCTGCGGTATTCGGAATTCGAAGTATTCCAACTCCAATGGAGAGCTTCCGACGCATCGGTATGCCGTAAAATCTCGACCAATGGCATCGGTTTGAAAGCTATTGAATCGCTAGCGAGTTGGATAGCCCAGCGCTAGCGCTAGCTTGTCCAATGACGTAGACGCTATCCAGTGATAGCTTTAATTGTTTTGATTTTGGTCAAGATTATACTTTTGCGACGGACAAGACTTGTTGCCTTGTAATTTTACTGAATAAATTGACTTGACTTTGATCCAATATTCTGTGGCTTTTATTTCCCTCTTCCTTACTACATAATCTTCTTCTTTTTGTCGAACTTTTTCAAACAGTGTGGTGAAAGGATTTACAGTGCGCCTTAAAGAGGCTCCTTTGTTTTCCAATCATCAAAGAACTCATTTTCACCTAAATCTTTAGTTAAACGCAAGAAGTGTAACAATCTACTATTAGTATTCGCGCAACTAATTCCAAACTATCAAAATGTATGAGAAAAATGAGAAAAACCGATGGCAACACAGACCGCGAGACTAATAAATTCATATAAAACCGCGATAGTCCAATAAGCGGAGCTTTGCAAAACAAACTACACATTAGAAAATTAGTATTCCGCAACAATGGAACCGGGATACGTGTTCCATTTCCATAATGTGTGTGTTTCCATGTATTGTACAGTACTGTACAGTTTATAGGCTCCTTTGGCTGCTTGATTGTCTATAAACGTTGATATTAATCACACACCGTTAGCTGTCACAGAAAGGTGTAAAATCAGCTTCATGGAAAAAAAAGAGTAGAAGGTACAGGGACGTTTACTTAGCGTTTACTTTCACTCTCACTTGCGTTTGATAAAGTAAGAACTATTATTTATAAGTGGCGACTTCGAACCAGATGTTGTAGCATGGAAAACCCTGCTCGTTCAATCGATGATAGATAATGTACGCGGGAAGTCGATGGATGGAAAAAGCCTACGATCGACCTTCCTGGAAAATGTATAGGAGAGGTTTATGTCTTTCAGTTGAATTATACATGTTGATGATGATGATTGGACTAGTTAAGATGACTGTTAATAGTTACTCAATTTTTTTATTCCCAAACAATTTTATGTACAATTTCGACCTTCTTATGAGTATAAGTAATGTATAACATACGAGTAATAAATGAACTGAACTGAACAAAAAATGCAGTCTTTAGTTCACCTCTGATTTGTGGCATACTGCAAAATGATTGCTTTGTATAAAAAAGGTAATTGAATCTTTTGAATTTGCTTCTGTGGAAAAGGGATTTTACGTATTGATAGTTATTAATAATTGTTTTGTGTATAAACTAGCTGCTCCTGGCTATGCTTTATGATATTGGGTATTTATTCATTTTAATAAAAAGATAAAAAGCACCTAATTATTCAATTCAATTCAATTTATTTAAATCAGACTTATTCTATACGTACCTATTTGTTAGTAATATTTTAACTTTAAAGTTGTGACATTTTATTGGTTTTGGTACAAGTTGAGTGAGCAGCTGCATCCAATAATAATGGAGTGGACAGTTCCACCTCTCAGACAATGCGTTCACGATACTGTTCGGGCTGCCACGGATTCCTCTTCTCAATGAGGCGCATCGTTTGATGAATTTGATAGAATTTTATATTTACGGTCATAATTCGGCAGCGCTTCGGGCATAATTGCGGAAAATAGAGTGGATGGATTTCGTGCCATAGTACCTCTTTTTTTCGCAAACATGCCCGAAGCGCTGCCGAATTATGACCGTAAATATAAAATTCTAATTTGATAGTAGTCTCGTGGAACTAGCCCCTATATTCACCTAGATTTTAGACATTTCAAAGTGATCTTTGTGTATCGAATAAATACTTTTGATACTCTACGCTGCCTTAAATGTACTTGCTACCTAAATGTATTCCAAAAACGTTCACTCTATGGTATTAAATTACAAAATGAATATATAGTAAGCGGTTTCGATTAAATCGACATAAAAAAATAACAATCAACAAAATAATTTAATTATCACTCATTTTATAATCATCAAAAATCTAAAAGCAATAAAATATAATTCAAACATAATGTGGGCAGAGTAACAGTAAGTATCGGGAGTTGTTTAGCCTACGGCGTCTGAAGCGCAAATGCGTCCGGGTCAGGGGAGCGTCCTGCTTTTATAGCAATGGTGGCGTGACTCGTGACGTTTGTCCGCTCTTCGTTGATTCGGCTTCTCCTGACACGTGGTCGTCCTCGACCACAGTTATCTTTTACAGCTCTGGAAGTTCATCAATGGTGCCTGGAACTAACTGAGATGAACCAGCAGGGGTGTCTTCATCGGCTGAAAGCATAGAAAACACAAAATTAGCATAGTCCCTTTTTGTTAACCAGAATATACAGATGGTCTGCATATCCTGAACAGACAGAGGCGCCAAGTTAGCATGTCTCGCACGAGCCATTGCTCAAGTGCATCAGTAACGACAGAGGCACCCAGTTAGCTTGTTTCAGCACTTCAGCAGAGCTTGTAGCTCAGTGCTTCAGTGTTCATCAACGATAGAGGCGCCAAGTTAGCATGTCTCGCAGGAGCTACTAGCTCAATCTAGATAATGTAATGCAATGTATAAAAATAAACTAATGTGTGTTCAAACTTTGACTTTTTGTTCTGTTTTGTTTTGTAACAAGTGTGATCGTAGGTACACATTACATTTATATCATAAAAATGTTCAACCATTAAACTGCAAAGAGATTCGACCAATCATCATCAGTCTCGCACAATTATTAACTACTTGGACTGGATTTTACGACCTGCTGCACCTGCTGTTTACTTTACAGCGATGGCGTCATTCGGTCGAAACTAGATAAAAAAATAAATCATAATACGGCGGTTCCTGAAAGCAGGTCGTCCGCGAATGATCTCCATCGAAGATCCCTCTCACACAACATCAGATCTTCTGCAACACACAAAATAACAAACTTGAAGAAACTCATAGCTTTCTGAAGTCTGAAGCTAACAAAGTCTCGCAACAGCATCCTAAAAGTTTTTCAATCTGTTCCTGTACTTCTGTTTCTTGTTCCAAATAAATAAATAAATAAATAAAGTCTGAAAGCAAATATATTTGGAACTTACTCCAAAATCAAAGTGACTTCAAAATATTAATAAAAAGCAATTGGTCATTTTATTAAGCTAACAGCACTACTAGGTACTTTGAACTTTTTACTCCATAACAAGTCAAAGTGACTGAAAAATTGTAAATCAATGCGTCTTTTTACTGAAGCCAAAACAGACAAGAAGTCTGAAGCTAGGAAAACAGCTTCCAAAAATAACAGCCCTTCAGTAAAAAAGACTTTAGTAAAAGACACTACACTGCAATAAATTGGATTTCGAACTCTCACTACTTGCAATATAATCGAATAGGTTCAAAATAACACGACGGCATTTTATTTTCGTGACATATCTCACATCGACTATTTTATATTTCAAAATACATACGTTTCATGAAATGTGGTGACATGAGCCATTCACAAAGTAACATAGAAAACATAAGTAGTTCACCCCTCACACAAATGAGTGACTTATCCAATGCTATCAATTTAAGAATAAAAGAATGAGTGACACAGCTTACGCCGTTCACAAAATAACAGAGAACACCTTTAATGCTCTTCAGTACCCAACGATATCCATTTACAAAGAAAGTGACCTAGAACACCTTTGATACACGTCAGTATCGAACGATATCCATTCATAAAGAAAGTGACCTAGCTTCCGCTATTCACAAAGTAAGTTCGTCCTGTCAGAGACGTGTCGCGTCGCTACAGGCGAAGCCCACCAAGGCCTCGCGTAGTTCCACGCGAGCGTCGTCTGCCGCGTCCCGGCAGAGGCACGTTGCTACAGGCGAAGGCCCCCAAGGCCTCGCGTTGCTCCACGCAAGCGTCGTCTGCCGCGTCCCAGTGCAGACACGTTGCTGCAGGCGAAGGCTCACATAGCCTAGCGTCACACCACGCGAGCGTCGTCTGCCGCATCCCAGTGCAGACACGTTGCTGCAGGCGAAGGCTCACATAGCCTAGCGTCACACCACGCAAGCGTCGTCTGCCGCGTCCCAGTGCAGACACGTTGCTGCAGGCGAAGGCTCACATAGCCTAGCGTCACACCACGCGAGCGTCGTCTGCCGCATCCCAGTGCAGACACGTTGCTGCAGGCGAAGGCTCACATAGCCTAGCGTCACACCACGCAAGCGTCGTCTGCCGCGTCCCAGTGCAGACACGTTGCTGCAGGCGAAGGCTCACATAGCCTAGCGTCACACCACGCGAGCGTCGTCTGCCGCATCCCAGTGCAGACACGTTGCTGCAGGCGAAGGCTCACATAGCCTAGCGTCACACCACGCAAGCGTCGTCTGCCGCGTCCCAGTGCAGACACGTTGCTGCAGGCGAAGGCTCACATAGCCTAGCGTCACACCACGCGAGCGTCGTCTGCCGCATCCCAGTGCAGACACGTTGCTGCAGGCGAAGGCTCACATAGCCTATCGTCACACCACGCAAGCGTCGTCTGCCGCGTCCCAGTGCAGACACGTTGCTGCAGGCGAAGGCTCACATAGCCTAGCGTCACACCACGCGAGCGTCGTCTGCCGCATCCCAGTGCAGACACGTTGCTGCAGGCGAAGGCCCACAAGGCCTCGCGTCGCTCCACGCGAGCGTAGCGTGCCGCGTCCCGTCAGAGGCGCGTCGCTACAGGCAAAGGCTCATATAGCCTCGCGCCGCACCACGCGAGCGTCGTCTGCCGTGTCCTGGCAGAGACGCGTTTCAGCACAGACGAGCGTCGCTGCAAGACCTGCGAGCGCCCACCGGCAGTGGTGAAGGTTTGCGTGGTAGCTTCTAGAAAATAAGAGTAAAAGTTCAAACATTTTAAACAAACATCAGTTGTTTTATCTCCTTATCACCAATATGTTGACTTTTAATAAGAAACTTAGTGATCAGAACTGCACTGCACTTATCAGCCATACGAACAATCTACGTTACGAACAATGTAATCTTTTTACCTCCATTATGCTCGATACTCAGCCGCAAATAAAAACACAAAGTTACACTCGTTCGGCTTACCCGACCATTTACCAAATGATCGCTTAACCCTGAGTAGCTAAAAACACTTTTTCTTAAACCATTACAAATATAATTCATCGGCACCAATAATAAAAGATCGCGTTCATGTAAAATATTACAAAAATCTATGTCAAGGGTAGTTTTGAAAAACTTCTACCGTGAAATACGATATTTCAACTCTCCAACAACCTATACCGTAAAGGCAACAAAATAATCGGATCAAAGTTAGATGTAAAAACTTTGGCATAGCACTGAATACACTCCATAGGCTTCTTAATCACCTCACTCAAAACAACGCTGCTGGCTGTATAAAACTAGGTCAACAACAAATAAATGTATTGCTGATAGAACATGACACTGCATGTATAAACCTTTTGATTCCAATACTACAATACTACCCAGCGTATACTTGATATGATCACAGCGCTCGTACTGCGACTCCTGGAACAATATTTATCCAACGACCAACCAAAAATAGGTCTACTTTATTTTTTGTTAAAATAAAAAATTAAGCATAAAGCTGATGAAATATCAAATCTCTAATTTAGATTAAGAAAACAGATAGAGAATGGATAGGAATCCCACTTCTGAAGTAAGCGGTTTCGATTAAATTGACATAAAAAAATAACAATCAACAAAATAATTTAATTATCACTCAATTTATAATCATCAAAAATCTTAAAGCAATAAAATATAATTCAAACATAATGTGGGCAGAGTAACAGTAAGTATCGGGAGTTGTTTAGCCTACGGCGTCTGAAGCGCAAATGCGTACGGGTCGGGGGAGCTTCCTGCTTTTATAGCAATGGTGGCGTGACTCGTGACGTTTGTCCGCTCTTCGTTGATTATATATATTTTTTTAATGCATTTGTTAAACTTTTTTGGCTTAAATTTTCCATAGTAAAGATTTTGCCTCAAACTTATTGGATTAAAAAAAAGATAGAATCTAGTTCAAACTAGTTTGAACCAGTCTACAACTTCAATGAAAATTCCCACAAAAGCATCAAGTGCTTTTCATTTTACTTTGATCTGAAACTTTTTAAGTTAAGATAATCTTTTTAAATTTGTTTTCCGAACCAATCTAGAATAATGTTTTCTATCCTAGTTCTATAAATTGAACTGTTATCCTGACTGTTTCCTCTTTTATTAAATGATTTATGTACTTATTATGTTATGTTGAAATCAAAATGTGATCACTGCTTCCATATAGCCCTTTACCCAATCCATTAGCCATACCAGTATCTAGAGGTATACCATCATTACTTCTCCACAGTAAAGTATGGAAATGGAGCTGACTGAGCTGTTGGTTTCATGATGTTTGATAGCACTATCATTGCGCACATCCACAGGTGCGAGTCGAACTCCTAACATTAAGATCGAAAGGCTGGGGTCAACACCACTAGACCACTACTAGTGCCGCTAAAAACATGGCTGTGTTTCAGTTTGAAGAGTGTGCGTGAAATTACAGGCACATGAGGCTTAGCAGCTGTACGCCCCAAGTTGATGAACGCAGTGCTTTGCTATAAATGATGATAACTACTAAACATTAAGCGAGCTATCTGCTATTTATCTTGTGTCATCTACAATTGTTGAGAGTTCTTGTCTATCTAGTAAATAAACTGTGAAGGTGAGCTTATATATAATCGTACCTTTCATTTTGCACTACTTTCGTGCAAAATGAAAGGTAGGATATGTGATATATGGTGATATATGTTATACTTTCTTACAGGGATGCAAAATTAAATCACCACCAATCACATGCTGGTATAATAAAAATATAACTTTAATTCAGAAACAAAAACTATGAAAGAAATATAATAAATATAAAAAAAAGAAATATAAGAATATAATATATAAGAAAGAAATATAAAAAAAAAATCGCGTAGCATTTATTGTTTGTATTTACAAAGTTGCAAAATGAACATAAAACAGTTAAGCTATCTGCAGACCGTTGCGAAGTAGCATTTTGGCCAAAGTGTCGTTCGTCTTCTGTTTCAAAGAAACCCGGGCTTAACCGGATATAACCGGCGTCGATACCGCCCGGGTATGGACGCCATTGTGACACTCCTTATCTGGGACTGTAAACCGGGCACATTGTACCCCTTTACAAAATTGAATGAATACGGATCTTTTATACCCCGTTTAGCTGAGGGGTTAGTTTAGTGTCGGCAAATCGATTGGGTAATAGAACCTATCTGTACAAATTTGAGTGATTGCATTTAAGTCTGTAAGAGTAGTAGAGCTCTTTGTGAAGGGCTCGTCCGGGGAAGTACTACCACCACGCCTTTTTCTGCCGCCAAGCAGCAACGCTGTGTTCCGGTTTGAAGAGTGTGGTTGCTGGTGTAATTACAGGCACATGAGGCTTAATATCTGTATGCTTCAAGTTGATGGACGCAGGGCAGTGCATCGTAGGGCACGTTTTTACCGTGCAGACATAGCAAATTGTCTCCTTAGTGGACAAAAAACGAATGCGACTGTTTTTCTCTCCACATGTGAAGGCATGATAAAAACTTCAGAGACAAAGTCACTGAGTGCTGTCTAAGCTTGAGAGGTTCTTAGCTTTGTCGATAATAAAGCCTACTGCTAATGTACTTCTGCATAGGTACGAAAACTACTAGAGCTTTTTAGTAGAAAAAATATTGCCATTTCTCATAAATAAGTTCAGTGCTTTTTTTTTACATTTCAAATTAGTGAAATGTCCGAGCGCGAGGTACATTAGCAGTAGTTATTACTTTAATCAGCTAGTCTTTCCAATTAGACAAGCAAAGTTTAAAATTTAACTGAAGAATAATTTATTTTTCTTTCATCTCACTAGTTCTTTCGAAACAGTGTAGCAATTGCAATTGACACATGTCATTAATTAATGCAACGCAATCCTGACTCAAAGCCTCCACTCCATTTCTACAATGTTTGGTGATCTGTCATCCATTTTTCCACAAAAACAAGTGCCCCTTTCAAAGACTTGTACAGTGTACTAAAAGAATCCCACAAAAGAAAAGACATTCTGTAAGCCCCATTTCTTTGTTGCATTAAAAAGTGCCTTCTATCCCCCATTATAATAGGTATGCGCAGATCGTCATTTGTCATTCCCACGTAGGTATAGTTATAGCTATGGGTTGGAGCAGGTTTCGGTTCTATATGACCGCATGCAATCACTTTTTGTGGTGATCAGCCACCTCGATGTATTTCACTCAACATTTTTTTTTTTGATGAATTTCTAGTTTATATTGTATGTACAACGTGTATAAAACAGTGCACAATTTTATTGTAGATAACTATTTCTTACAAAATAAATAAATATTACTTAGATATTTTTAACGGTGAGGCAAGTATACCTGTCTACCAACGATTGAATTAAAAACCTCGGCATGCCTCCATGTCGCTATAAACTATACTGGGTCTCATGTAAATCTAAAACCTAACATCTATGTATGTACTTAAACAGCCATGTGTAATCAATAAATGTATTGAGTATTGAGTAAATTAAGGCACCCAGTTCCACGTGTTGATAATTTAATAGCTATTTACAACACAATGTGTTATAATTATAAAAATGATTGGCATAGTTGATGCGAGTATGACAAAATGCTGAAATTATGTTATTTTGATTTCCTTATAAAATTACCAGTCCCTATATTGGGATCTTTTAAAAGGTACAACTAATATAAAAGTGCCCACAAAATATTGGGGCGGACAAAAAACCCTAAAAACTATTTTTAAGCTAACACATGAAATATTAAGAAATATTATTGTTAAAAATAACGTTTGCACAAAGCCCTCGCGTCATCCACATATTCCAAATATGTATTAGACTACATTTCAAAGTTACGGATGACAACAATAAAATACGAACGAGTACTGCATAGTGCGGGCTAGCACTTTATATATAGCTATAGAGGATGAATAGAAATGTCTGGCGGGAAATTGCGGTCTCATGCCCATTGCTACGGCCGTCACTCTTAAGGGCTTTTATTGTAAAATGAGCTTTATTATTAGCAAAATTCAGTTTAATTTAGCACTAACAATTTTAGATAGCACACACTAGTTTAAAATGACCAAAGCAAACTTAAAAAAAAAACGATCTCGTGAGTAGTATATAAAACAGAGAAAAATCCGCTTATCATGAGATAGGTGATATTTTATAACACTTAAGTGCACTTTTTCTTATAATATAACTTATTTTAGGATTCCGTACCCAAAAGGGTTAAACGGGATCTTATTACTAAGACTCCACTGTCCGTCCGTCTGTCACCAGGCTGTATCTCATGAACCGTGATAGTTAGACAGTTGACATTTTCACAGATTATGTATGCAACAAACGTGATTTTTTTGCCGTTTTTATAGATAATGGTACGGAACCCATCGTGCGTGCACTTGGCCGGTTTTCCTTTTAAACACATACCTACTAATAATATAATAACACACACAACAAGTCGATAACAAGCATCACGTTCATGACACAAATGTTTGTTCTCGGTGGGGATCGAACCCACGGCCTACAGCGCAGAAAGCAGAGCTTCTACTAACTATGCTGTCAGTATTTTCTGATGAAAAGCCTCGCTGGCCTATCTTGTTAAACAGTTTGTGACGTCACAAAGTGATCTATCTGCACAACACTACTAACTTCTTCTGTGACTTCTTTGTACCGCATTCAATCGAGCTAACTGAGTGACGTCACTGTGGAGCATATCACTGTGACGTAAATATTTGAAGACAATCCTCAAACGATGTGAAAATGAAATGAAATTGGCTCACGATAGTACTATCTATTCACGATAAACGTGTTAATATCCTTAGATCACTTGGTTAACAAGATTAATCATATTTTTTTAAGCCGTTGAACTTCTAGTCAAGACTTTGATCTCTCTCTCTTGTCGTGTCACTAGTTTCTTTCTAAACAGTGTGGTGAAAGGATTTTATGTGCGCCTCAAGAGGCTCCTTTCGAGCACATGATACAAAACTTTTTAGGTTCTATTGCATGCCGGATTCCTCACGATGTTCACCGTTTGAGAGTATTGTGCATATAAATTTTTTGAACAAAAAAAACTCATTGGTTTCGAACCCACACCTTGTGATCGGTAGGCGGGGCCGCTACCACTAGACCACCAGTGCTCTCTACTTTGATATACTTTAGTAACCTAATACGCCTAAAATTATAAAGTCTTCTAAAATTATAATTTATATTGTCTTAAATTATATTGTCCTCGGAAGGGATTGAACCCACAACCTCCTCGCAAAAGGCAGAGCATCAACCAACTGAGCTGTAAGTCACGATCAACCACAATAACCTGCTGGGTCAGTGGACAGTGCATTATCTGCCATACAAGCTATTGACAGTAATGCATTTGACAATATCCCCGTGCGTGACACGGCCACGCTGTGAGACCCCGAGGCCGCAATTTCCTGTAAGCGAGCCGAGACGACGCTTCCGTCGCTACAATGAGCTTCGGGTTCTATTAAAGTGGTTTTACAGTTGTTTTAGAGAAGTGGTATTTATTAGGTATTGTTTGGGTTCAGGCTTGTACACTTAGGTGATTTATAATATAAACAATAGAATATCGTTTTATTTTACCATTATTATACTAACAATAAATGTAGGTTTTACGATTAAGTTCGACGATTTTTTAGTTTTTTTTATAAATAATCAAACCGTTTAATTCTCATGTTTTATCGAAACGTAAAAAAACTTAAATAGATTTTATCTCGAACAAAACCATAATATATTTATACAAGGTTTTCCATAAGTTGTGTATATAAACTTCAGGGGGCTAAAGTACCCATCAATATGAACAACTTTTTCTAAGGAACCAACACTGTGAACGTGAAAAAAAAAACAGCTGTTTCATACAAAAGTTCAATACCTACCAGGCTAAAATGTATGAAACAGCTGTTTTTTTAGCCCCCTGAAGTTTATATAAACAACTTATGGACACTTGTATATCGTTTTGAGAGAGTAAAATCTCAAGGAACACTTTCTGGAGAAAGAATTTCTGGCCTAAAAAACTATAATCAAATAAGCCAGTTAAGCGTGATCTAAAATTAAATATTTTATTTCAAAACTGGACTGAAAAACTAAAAAGTATTCTCAAAACATTTTCTATTTCCGTGCATTATAAAACATGTTTATCCGCAAATAACAAAGGAAAAAAATAACAAACGCGCTGGAAATAAATTTACTTTTTACATTGCACATTATTCAACGTCACACTCGTAAAACGTAACGCGATATGGTAGGATTTAAAACTTAACTAAATGTAGCACAAGGGACCGTCATAACTTTTACCTAAGCCACGTCTATGTATGAGAGGCTCGCATGAGCTTAGCGATAAGCGAAGCGCTAACGCCAGCGACTTGCGTTTTGAGCCTAAACGGGCTCAAAACTCTTACCATTCTACTCCAGCTACGATTCCAAGATATATAATGTTAGAGAATACAAACAATCGGCTTTTTTGCAATTGCAAATTTCGTTGCAATAAATTATCATATCTGCTTATTTTTTGTAAATGCTTCGAAGAAAAACTAAAAAACTACACAAACAACATGGTTTCCACAAAATCTCTTGCTAAAACATAAAATATACTTTTATGAACAATGGTAATCGTAAGTTTGATAATCTAAGTACATAACATTTATGATACATTCACATTAAAAACGCAAATAACTGTTGATGTAAAGGTGTTAAGATCTAATGAACTACGGGCAAATGAAACGTAACACAACTACACATACTTTTAAATTAGAACACACACAGTGTTCTGTGCTCGCTATTGCTCGGTATGTGTATAGGTAGGTACAAGAAGACGTAGCAGTTATTGTGAAGAGTATAAATAATTTTCAGATGAATAAAATCTATACGCTTGTCGCTGCGCTTATCGCTGCGCTTATAAAACGACACCGCCTATAATACCTTGCGTGTCAGTAGTTAAGTTAAAAGCAGCGTGACGTCAACTCGGTTGTTTTAATTATGTTATTTTGAGTTCAAAGTTTTTGATTAGTGAAATAAATTATGAACATGATTTAGTTTGACGTGAATACATTGAAACGGAATAAGCCACTCGATTATGTTGTAAGATTACCTCAGCTTGAACTTTTGCCTCAATTAAAGCGCATGAAAAATGTTGATAAAGAAATATATATTGAGAGAGCACTGGTGGTCTAGTGGTAGCGGCCCCGCCTTCCGATCCTAAGGTCGTGGGTTCGAAACCGGTCGTGCACCAATGAGTATTTCTGTTCAAAAATTTGTGTGCACAATGCCTACTGGCATTGCAAGCTCTTAAACGGTGAAGGAAAACATCGTGAGGAAACCGGCATGTCGTAGAACCTAAAAAGTTCTATAACATGTGTCAAGTGCTCGAGCGGAGCTTCTTGAGGCGCACTTAAAATCCTTTCACTACACTGTTTCGAAAGAAACTAGTGACAAGAGAGAGAGAGAGAGAGAAAGAGTCTGCGAAGTTCACTGCTGGACCATACTTTTCCCGAAGGAACAATTTTGTGCCTTCTCTAGTCCATCCACTGACTTCCCAAAATATTTACATGTCGTCGGTCCATTTAGATATCTCAACTAATTGGAATCATTACAACCTTTGCGATGAGAAATGGTATTGCTCTGTTAATATTGTTAATACCACATGAGTCACTTCCTTTGTGGACAAGATTTGTGAGGAGAGAGGTAACCGCCCAACATTAAGTGGGATATTCGCATATTCTTTCGGTTTTTCTTAAATGATTATCTTAACACTAGCTTCATATAAACACTAGCTTTATCTAATGAATAAAACGCTTGAATGCAATTCTTAAATCTATAATTAACATCACAGTTACTTTCTCTATATCTTATAGATTTCGACTTTCCCAACCGATATCTCAATAAAACACTCTGTCTACGTAATAATATCGTCTTCTATGATTTCCATCTAGTTTCCAGGCACACCTATCTAGATCATAAAATCTGATATTCCGCCGTCAAGCGGCGCGATAAATTGCAAATCGGAGACACCAAAATCACACGAGGGGCAAATATTTCGTGTATATTGATGGAAATGCGACGCGAGGCTTATTCTAAGCTTACAATACTGTGCGATAACTTAGAACACTCAAAATAGTAATATTCTAGTGATACTAAAATAGTGTCCAGGAATTTTATAAATCTGCAATGTTAAATGTAAGTTATTAATTGATACGCGGCTTTTGGAAGTTGATAAAAAAAGAAGCAAGACAGACATGTTTTTTATGCTGATGGAACAAGCAGATGACCCACCTGCTGTTAAGTGTTTACCATCACCTATAACAAAGCATTGCCTCAAAAGTCACGCACGATATGAAATTGCCATACGATGCACTGCCCAGCGTCCATCAACCTGAGGCATACAAGTGTAACCCTCATGTGCCCGTAGTTTCACCAGCTATCAAACCTTTCAAAGCACAGTAACGCTGCTTGGCAGCAGAACTAGGCATGGTGGTAGTACATCCCCGGATGAGCTTTTCACAAAGAGCTCTACTACTCCAAAAATACTTTGTTATACTATTCCGCCAAAGTAATTCTTGTGAGCAATAAACCTTAAGTAAAAATACACTAAATAAATAAATAAATAAATATTGGTGGACATTCCACACAGCACTATCTCGCCCCAAACTAAGCCAAAGCTTGTGATATGGGAACCAGATAGCTGATATACTAAATATATACTTTTTTTTTTGTAAAAACATACTTATAATATAGTATAACACCCAGACAGAGAACAAACATCTATGTTCATCACACAAATGTTTGTTCTCGGTGGGGATCGAACCCACGGCGTACGGCACAGAAGGCAGAGCTACTACCAACTGAGCTGTGAAGGCTGTCTATACTATTATGTTATCTCACTTTGAATCACTCTTAAGGGATCTAAAAATATAAATGTTATATTCCCTGACCGCACGCTAAGACTCCCTAGATCGTCAGTAAGAAACTACAAACGTAACTTAGCAGGAATGTTTTTGCTGCAAGCCACAGAAACCAATTTAACCAAGAAGTCGACGCTGAACTTTCTGACAGAGTTCAAGCACGCCTTTGAATTGCTAATGGCAACAAATGACTTTGTCATTCATTAAATTTGCACCATTAGTTGCATACAAAGTATATCAAGTAGGTAAGCATGAAGCAAATTGATTACCGATTACGATTTTCGCGAGATATTTGAAGCTAAGAGTAGTAGAGCTCTTTGTGAAGGGCTTGTCCGGGGAAGTACTACCACCACGCCTTTTTCTGCCGCCAAGCAGCGTTGCTGTGTTTCGGTTTGAAGAGTGTGATTGCCGGTGTAGTTACAGGCACATGAGGCTTAACATATGTATGCCTCAAGTTGATGGACGCAGGGCAGTGCATCGTGGGGCACGTTCCTATCGAGCGTGACTTACGAGGAAATGCTTTGTTATAGGTGATGGTTACCACCTTAACATCAGGTAGGCTGTTGCTAGTACCATCAGCTTATGGGTAAAAAAAAAAGTTTTGCGTTGCGGTTTTGACACTCAATAAAAGTTCGGAGTAAGCCCGTGGCGCTTGAGGCGCCGTGAAATAGTTTGACATTCAGATTACACCTCCCCTTTTGGATTATCTTTCTGGCAAATTGATTATGGAAATTGATATAAGGTCGTGAACTTAGAAACCAATCTCAATTCTAAATCACGTCAAGACAGAATTAAAAATTTCATAAAGTATCAGCTTATATTTTGTGAGTTCAATATTGTTTTTGGTTAGCTTAAAAATTGTCTTGTTTATATGACGTTTTGAAGTGATTTTTAGGCATATGAGAGTGATCATTTTTGCTTTTGACGGTACATACAATGTAAACATAACTATAATGTACTTCAAACCTATAAATAAATATTGTTAGACTTTCCACACAGCACTATCAAGCCCCAAACTAAGCCAAAGCTTGTAATATGGGAACCAGATAGCTGATATAATACATAATTATACAAGGTGTTCCATAAGTTGTGTATATAAACTTCAGGGGGCTAAAGTACCCATCAATATGAACAACTTTTTCTAAGGAACCAACACTGTGAACGCGAAAAAAAACAGCTGTTTCATACATTTTAGCCCGGTAGGTATTGAACAAACATCTATGTTCATCACACAGATGTTTGTTCTCGGTGGGGATCGAACCCACGGCCTACGGCGCAGAAGGCAGAGCTACTACCAACTGAGCTGTGAAGGCATTGCACACAACTTAGTTGATTGCGATTTTTCATAAGTTCAGTGATTTTATATATTTCAAAATGTTTCCTCAAATTGCGAGTGAGAAATAGTACGACGGGTGACAGCCCCGTAATTGAATCACGATCTTGAAAACAAGTGACAAATACCAACAAAGTGTAGGTATGTACGCTTCCTCCTTTGGGATACACACACAGGCATTTGACCTGTCAAGTATGCTCAAGAGAGTTATTTGACTAGCACGCCGTTTAAACAGGTGTTAGAAGCCACTTGGCGCGCCAAAGCCAATATGGCGACGCGCCTACACACACGAGAGGCAAGTCAAAGGATAGGGTATGTATATAGTGTATACATACACTTTACTTATACATAGAGCAGCGGTGGTATATAGGTGGTGAGTGGGAAGTTATTTATAGGTCTAGTACATTATAATTACTTGTTAGTTTAAATATACATATATGTGTAAATTGTCATGTTGTGACAACCGTGCTAAATAAAATAAAAAATATAGAAATTACCATTTATGGTACCAGGCAATATACCAAATAAAATGAAATTATTGTAAACCAAACAAAAAATCAGTACACTAAAAATTTAAAATTTAATAAACACTGTACATTGGATGGTCTTATTGCTAAAAGCATTCCAGACACATTGACTTCCGGACTCTGCATTCACAAAAAAAAAACTACAGAAAACGTAAAGAAAGGAGTTTGACTTACGAGAAAAGCCAGAAAATCTCAATATTTGTGATACAAAAAGCTTCATAAATCCCCAATACCCCAACCTACCTAATAATACGAAACGAAAATATTGCGATAACATTTCTAGATCATTACTCAATATTAACCGCTGAATGAAGGTTCTCTAATGGCGACCAACCGGGAAATACAACTGATCCGTAGGTTGTATCTTCTGGTAAAAACTGAAACTAAAACAGCTTTACGACTTTGATCCCTAGGCACGGTAGATATCCTCAGATCTCTCAGTACCAAGTACCAACTTAGAATTCTTCGAGGATGTCTAAAGAGGAACTTCCAAACTATTACATTGTTTTGATAGCACTGGTGGTCTAGTGGTAGCGGCCCCGCCTGCCGATCCTAAGGTCGTGGGTTCGAAAGCGGTCGTGCACCAATGAAGTTTTCAAGATTTATTCTATTTATTATATTCAAACGGTGAAGAAAAACATCGTGAGGAAACCGGCATGTCGTAGAACCTAAAAAGTTCTATAAAATTGTGTCAAGTGCTCGAAAGGAGCCTCTTGAGGCGCACTTAAAATCCTTTGACCACACTGTTTCGAAAAAAACTAGTGACACGACAAGAGAGATTACATTTTGACGCATTTTGCAATAGTTGGTATTCCAATCAGCTGGTAATGGACTTCTTCAGGGTGATCATAATGATGACTTTTGTGAGTGTTATAAATAAGTGCGAGAAGTTTTTTGACGGTTGTCTGCGTATTAAACCCGTGAAGCCGGGAAGGGTCCACTAGTCGTACTGATATACAAGGTGTTCCAATACTTGTACTTAAAACTTCAGGGGGCTAAAGTACCCATCAATATGAATAACTTTTTCTAAGTAACCAACACTGTGAACGCGAATGAAAAATTAAGTGCATGTAATAAGTGCTCGAAAGAAGCCTCTTTTAGGTGCACTTAAATCCTATCACCACACTGTTTCGAAATAATTAGTGACTTGACAAGAAGAAGAATTCAAAATTTACAATCACGCCCAAAACACTTAGTAAGTAAGCTCAAGGTTACTTATAAGCTACCTACTTTGGATCCCGAAAAACTACTTATGCTTAAAAAAATATGATCTCTATTATATTGATGTTCACTGCAATCACTATTATACGTCAGCGACACCTCGGGTGGTAGCGCCGCGGGTGTTGAATAAAACTTAAAAAGTTTAGGACGCCGGCTAGTGTTGAATAAAATTTAAAAAGTTTTCATCTAATCTCTGGCCGTGCCCACACTCCACAGGGAATAAAAGTAAAGTCCTTCAAACTATTTGGTTTAAAAAACGCCTGCGGCTATATTTAATAACATTTACCTTTTACTCAACTGCTAGTTCACAAATACGAAATCGATTTTTTCACTCAGAACGCAACCATTGCTGGATAACAAGTCGGTATACATGGTTCGCACTTGTTATACAGACAATGGGAATGGAACAACGGCAAAAACATGTTATTATGAAACAGCGCAAAGTGTTGTTTGACCTACTTACACGTAAAATCTATTACTTTTAAAAGTGATTAATTTTGAGTATGTCTGGATTTTAATTAATTTGATACTTCAAAGAACTATCTTAAAGAATCAGTCTCACTTTGTTTTTAATGGTTAGTGGTTTGGGCGTGATTGAGACAAACTTTTGAAAAATTTAAAAATTGTGCATTCTTCTTATTCTTATCGTGTCACTAGTTCTTTCGAAACATTGTGGTGAAAGGATTTAAGTGCACCTCAAAGAGGCTTTTTGTTTATAAAACTAGCTGATGGAACATGCAGATGGCCCACCTGATGTTAAGTGGTACCCATCACCTATAACAAAGCATTGGCTCGTAAGTCACGTACCATAAGAATGTGGCCTACTATGCACTGCCCTGTGTCCATCAACTTGATATACAGATCACTTGCCTGTAATTACTACTTGTTAAATCCGTATTTAATATTGCATTTTCTTTTAAAGAGGTACAACTTGCTGATAAAACTAGCAGACGGCCTACCTGTCTATGGTAACAAAATAATGCCTCGCAGGTCACGCACAACATAAACTTGCCCTACGACTGTCTATGGATTTAAAAATAGAAAAATAATAAGGTTTACACGAATATCCGGCTTGACATTGCTCGCTTTTATTTCCTTGTAGTAACCGTCATTTTTCTATGGTTTTGTGCAGCTTGATCTGATTCTTGGTCTACTCAAAAACCCTGTAACCTTTTTTTTCATACAACTAGCCGATGAAACAAGCAGATGGCCCACCTGATGTTAGGTGGTAACCATCACCTATAACAAAGCATTGCCTCGTAAGTCACGCACGATAGGAACGTGCCCTACGATGCACTGCCCTGCGTCCATCAACTTGAGGCATACAGATGTTAAGCATCATGTGCCTGTAATTACACCGGCACCAAACCGAAACACAGCAACACTGCTTGGCGGCAGAAAAAGGCGTGGTGGTAGTACTTCCCCGGACGAGCCCTTCACAAAGAGCTCTTAAAACTTACTATTTTCATTACACATTTGTAAGAGATTAGTTTAGGCAATATTTGTCTATTGACAGATTTATATAAAGCCGAAACTGTTCAAAGGCTTTTTGATTAGTTTCAACTCAAAGCTAATTCTTCGTTTCAAAATGTAACGTAAAATCGATCGGTGGTCGAGGGAAAATAGTGTTTGCCGTTGCGTGTAAATAGACTCAAAGGATTGTCCTTTTTTGGCTCGGATTCAGCGTTGGCAAACAGTGGCTATGTCTAGATTATAGGATTTTGTCGAGCAGCGCGCGGTCATAAGCCTACCGGTACTTGTTTGGCCGAAGCAAAGTAATAACATAAGCGCACTCAAGCAGCCTACTCATTTTATCTACTTCACAATTGTAGTGTTGTTTATGCTACTTGCTAGTGGCAAACAATTAAAGGGCCACAAAAGGCCCTTGCTGGTGAAATTATAGGCACTTAAGGTTTAACAACTGTATGCATCAAATTGGGTTGGAGGCCTATGCTCAAAAATGGGCAACCCTACAATGATGTAACATATTGAAATTGGGAAATAAATGGCTAATAATAATAATAATAATAATAATGCCTCAAATTGATGGACGAAGGGCAGTTCATTGAGGGCATGTTCGCATCGTGCGTGACTTCGGAGACAAGTGACATATAAAACTCATTGTTCCATTGTTACTGTAGGTAAAAAATATTTTGAGCAAAGTTTATGCTACCTTTTTTTTCGTCTTATTTTTATTTTATTTCAAACTCTAGAACTCATATAAAAAAGTCCGCAGTCTGACTGTAAAACTAATTTAAAATTAACCCCGTAATTTTTATGTTATTTCACAGTAAAAGATGTTGGCTTTGGCTGTTTTTAAATCTAGGTTTACTCATACCATCTAATTTTAAATTATCTTTCGCAGTGGCGCTGAATACGGCCGCACAGGATAAGATTAACTTTTAGTTATACTCGTACTAAAACACGAATGTGTAATAAATAGCGAATAAAAAAGATAATTGCATGCGGCAGGTTGAAACTAAACCATAGACCATAAGGAACGCAATTATTTTAACAAATACAAACAGGCAAACCAAATCAAAACGGCCTTTATTTAGTTCTATCACAAGGATCACTTTGAAACGTCTTATACACTAGACGTCTTCTCTTCTCATATATGCGAAATAATTTGTAAATGGCATTCTAAGGGTTTTACCAACTCAACTGTGAAAAAGTAAGATTTTTTTTTAAAGAAAGATTGTATCTTAGTGAATTTTACGTTCACGGAAATCTTTAATTAATCCTCATGGTAATATGTATAACTAATGAATATTCAAAATCGGACTGAAATAGAAAAAAAAATGAATAGAAAAAGCCTTGTGCGTTATCCGAAACGCGCTTGTCTATTTTATTTTCTAATAATTATTTAATACCAAGAAAAAACTACTAAGATAAAACTACGCACTACTAGACTATACTACGCTTAGCTTTTATATACCTACTAACTGTAGTAGTAGTTTTGTCAAAGCCAAACTTAGTTATTCTACTCTCAGATATATCTATCGTGCCTGGGGAAGTCTTGAAGCAATTTTTTTTTAATATGCCATGATTCAGCAGTGCCCCCCATAGGGTTACGCTCCTCACCCCATGCGTGGAAGAATTTTAATCACGATAAATCCATGCGAGGAAGCAATTTTATTATGATAAAAGTTGAAGTTCCTTTATCACCGACATCCCTAGAGCCGGGCCATTAACGGAGTCGAGTCTCGATTAACGGAACATCGTTAATCAAAATGTGTTTCCATTCAGTATCGATTGCGCTGGCTTTTTGATGAATGTACCGTATGAGCGAATGTTGAATGAATTATGGAGGAAGGATATCTGGATAAATTAGCTGGGAGTACGGTGATTCAGATTAATTTTTAAACTCACAGATGAATAAATGGGAAGCTATCGATATTTTACGCTGGTATTTGACGTGAGTGGAGATAATTTCAAGGTTTCGCTGATTAAATAAATAAGAACAAAATAATAGTATTAACGTTTATTTGCAAGACAAAAAAATTATTAATAGTAGTTTTTAAAACAACGTTGTAAATAATAATTTTTGTTTTCGAAAGGCACCTATGTATTAGACAATAAAAAATAATAATAGGTAGTATATAGCAAAAAAATGTAGGTACCTAAAAAGAATGAATGGACTAAGTTCAATTTTCAATATCTCTAATACTATAAGAATCAAAGTCCTGACTGACTGACTGACTGACTGACTGACTGACTGACATATAGACAACGCACAGCCTAAACCGCTGGTCCTAGAGACTTGAAATTTGAGGAGTACATAGGTCTTATGGCGTAGAGGTGTACTAAGAAGAGATTTTTGGAAATTCAACCCCTAAGGGTGTAAAAAGGGATGAAAACGTTTGTATGAAAAATTGTATTCCTTGAACCTACAAACTTGAAACTTGGAATACATATACTTCAAGACAAAAAAATAGGAAATACATTTTTAGTTTTTTAAAACTACCCTTAATAAGTGTGCTAAGGGATGTAAAAGTTTGTATGGGATTTTTTTGACCGCTGGTCCTAGAGACTTGAAATTTGAAGAGTACATAGGTCTTATGGTGTAGAGGTTTACTAAGAAGGGATTTTTGGAAATTCAACCCCTAAGGGTGTAAAAAGGGATGAAAACGTTTGTATGAGAAATAGTATTCCTTGAACCTACAAACTTGAAACTTGGAGTATTTATATTTCAAGGCAAAAAAATAGGTAAGGCATTTTTAGTTTTTTAAAACTACCCTTGATAAGTGTGCAAAGGGATGTAAAAGTTTGTATGGGATTTTTTTGACCGCTGGTCCTAGAGACTTGAAATTTGAAGAGTACATAGGTCTTATGGCGTAGAGGTGTACTAAGAAGAGGTTTTTGGAAATTCAACCCCTAAGGGTGTAAAAGGGCTGAAAACGTTTGCATGAAAAATAATATTCCTTGAACCTACAAACTTGAAACTTGGAGTACATGTACTCCAAGGCAAAAAATAGGAAAGGAATTTTTAGTTTTTTAGAACTACCCTTAATAAGTGTGCAAAGGGATGTAAAAGTTTGTATGGGAGTTTATTAACGCGTGGTGCGATTGATTTAAAACTTGAAGTAAATATACTCCACAATAAATAATTTAAAATCACGTTTTCAATATTTTAAAACCACCCCTGCAAAGGGTGCAAAAACTGACAAATTTTCAAGGTTTGTATGGGAGATTTTTAAAGCGTAGTGTAACTAACTTAAAACTAAAAGAAAATGTATTCTGTGGATAAATAACAAAAAGACAGTTTGATTTTCGAAAACAACCCCTAAAACATTACCCTACTTCGTTGCGCTCAAGTAAAAAGGATTCAACAAGGCGTCAATGTTTGTAAGGAACATTCTAAAATGGGAATCTTGAGTTGGTACGAAGAGATCTTAGGGTATCTACCGTGCCTGGGGATCAAAGTCGTGAAGCTGTTTCGTTTCGTTTGTTTTTGGGGTAGAAACTAGGAACAAATAAGAACATATTTTCCGTGTAAGGTTGTCTTTGTTGTATTTGTCATGTTTGTGCTAAACTCAGTACCTATACCTACCTACCTACCTACCTAATATAGGTAATGTACGCCTATAGGTATCTCTTATACCTGCGTTGGTATCCTACCCTAATAATATACAAATAAATGCGAAAGTTACGATGTTTGGATGTTTGTCATTGTTTGTGGCTCAATTACGGCTCACTACTTCAACGCGTGCGAAGCCGCGGGAAGCCACTAGTAAGACATAAAACTATAAAAACTACAGTGAAAAGTACAAAGTGACGACCTTTAAGTTGCTATTTCTGCAAGTGATTAATTTAAATACGAAACAAACACTTGTCTTAATACATTTTATTTCGTTTTAAAAATAAATAATAATATTCGAAACTCAAGCAGAAAGTAAAATATTTCTGTAATAATACACAGTTAAAAATCAAGCTCCAATTGTTAAGTGATCGCATTGAACGTACGTAGTGTATTCCATATTTTTATTACAACAACCAATTTCAATGGCCTCCTATAACAAACAAAAACGCTTTTATTCCCGCCCTTTATTGAGTTTAAAATTAAGCTTGTATTTATTTTCAATTACGGCCATAACAAATCACATTTTGCTTCAGGGCTGATTTACACTAAGCCAGTTACTGCCATCAGCTTGGCGAGTCAGCAGCGAGTCAGTAAAACCAATCATATATTATTTCAATGGGTTGAAATTTTACACGTTGGCAGTTTATAAGCGAGTAAACAAGACTGATGCTAGTGACTACATTTTACCTATCAGCCTGCAAAATCCATATTTTATCTGTGGAAGCCAATTATTCGCCAATCCGCTGAACAAACAAGATTATTGGGACGCGGCAAAAATATGTTGTCAAAACAAATAACGAGCAGTTTTCGCAAATCCTTTCTCGTGAATATGAAATTGGGAACCTTATCAAAGATTCAAGCGGACGTTCGGCCGAAAGTACGTTCTCCATTATTAATGGCATGCAAAAATCGGGACGAGACCGATGGGCTGTGGAGCTGATTTATTAAAGTGGGGGTTGGCTTCTTCACCCAACACTTGCATCGTCAAGCACTAGTGTCGGATGCTGTCTAGTCTGTGAACAAGTTTGTTTGAACTGCCACTGCGAAAAATGTGCGTAACAGGATTTAGTACCCAAAAGTTGCACAAAAGTAAATGGTATCGAAAGATTATGATGGTGTGGGTTATACTACGTGCTGAGGCAACAAGCAGATCGCCCACCTGATTTTAAGTGGTAACCATCACCTATAACAAAGCACTTCCTAGCAAGTCACGCATGATAGGAACGTGCCCTACGATGCACTGCTTTGATTTTTACAACTTGAGACATTCATAATGCTAAGCCTGTGATTTCAACGACAACCACACTTTTGAAACCGAAACACAGCAACGCTGCATGGCAGGCAGCATACATAGGCATGGTGGTAGTACTTCCTCGGGCAAGCTCTTTACAAAGAGCTACTACTCTTATACACAATTTATATGCAATGCATGTATATTAATATATTATATAAAAATGGAAGTATGGAAGTTTTCACATGACATACAGCGCAAGCAATGTATTCCGAACAGCTAAGCTCGACCCCATGTTTTTGTGAAATACCATTTTGATAGTACCTTACCTTAGTATTTACTTAGAACTTCATTTGAAGTAACACTTTGATATTGTGCGTCAATCCTACTTCAGATTTTTGTACGTCATACTCGTACAATATTGTATGCGCCTTGCCTATAGCACCCTAAAGCCTTAAGGGAAGGTATCTACGTTTTTAAATATTAAATTTTAGCTGAGAATTTTATTTACGACCGAAAAAGTAAAATAACCAGAATATCCGCGCTCCACCGCAGCGGCTCGATGGCATTAAATATTGATGCTTGTATTTGCAGAGATTTGGAGGTTAGCACTGATTTTTCAGTCCAAACGCCACTATTTACCAAATACAGTTAAGAGTAGAGCTCTTTGTAATGCTCGTCCGGGGAAGTACGACTACCATGCCTTCTTCTGCCGCACGACCAGATTCAATCTTACAATCAAAATGCGGTGAAACTCCAGATAAACGGTGCTCATTGAAAAATTGGTGAAAAGTGTAATGTGTAACAATTTTATTGCATGTGATTTTTTCGTATGCTATATGATATTTACAGTTCATCATTTAAAAATTATACTATCATAACATCTGGAAAAGCAATTATTTCTGCTTGGTATCAGAATTGATACAAAGTAAGTGAAATAATAACATTTTTATGTTGATTGGTGGTATATTCGATGTTCACAATATTATTCACGTGAGGAACTCGTGCTAGCAACCGTCATGTCGAAAACCGAATCTATTTTAGAATTCATTAAATCAGTATCGGTTTTTAATAATTTGTTAGTGTGGGAACTTAACGGGTAACAAAAACGACACAACCGATTCTAATCCTATCTACTCTGAAAAACTTACTTAATTAAATTAACTAATAATAAGTTATCTAACACGTTCACAGCAATATCCCCATGCAAAAGTCTGTAAGTCCAAATGATTTTCTGCCATTTTCAACTTCTATGATGTATTTTACTATTCAAAAATGAGACGTTGAAATGAAAAATTGCTTGCTTGTACAAACAGGAAAAGGCTCTCAATATGTTATCTCTGCCGGAAATTAAAGTAAGATTCAAAGTTGGCGGAGTAATCACATAACAAACACAAAAAATAGGTACAGGAAAAACTTTTTTTTATTTTTTTGTTTAGGTTATTGATCGAGTGAGCGAAGCGAACGAAGATTTTTGATCGAGTGAGCGAAGCGAACGAAGATTTTAGTTTCAACTTGGGCGATTTGGCATTTTATGTATGTATATATGTATGTATGTATGTATGTATGTATGTATGTATGTTTGTCTGGCGATAACTTAAGAACCGTTGATCCGATCTGCATGAAATTTTATATGTCGATAGCTTATTCTTGAGAAATTTACTGGTAAGTATATGAGTAAAATCGGATGAAGGGTTTTTGAGATATGGGGTTTTTTAGGGGGGCAAAAATAAAAAATGTTACATAAAAAAATCAAGTTACATGTCATATGAAAGAGCTTTGTTTGTACATTCCAAAACAAGTTTTACTTTTTTTCTGGGGCGCTCGGTTTTTGAGATACAACAAAAAAGTTAAATTAAGATAACCAGCAATCCAAGAGCTCCCATCTCTAAGAGTTTCGTTGGCATCAAGGTTTTTCAACTGGTCGCTTAGTTCCTTTGATTTTTCTTATTTTTTTTTCTTGAAATAAATTAAGGAGGTACTTAGTTCTCATAAAATGGTGACAACGACCAGGTCTGATGATGGAGCCAAGGTCTGTTCAAAGGAACTCTTCAATAAATAGGCCAATAGAGTTGAAACTTGGTTACCGTACCAAGTTAGTAGGCGGTAGTCAGAAAAAAGTCCAAACATAATGTTTGGACTTGCCTCTGACTACCACCTACTCAAAGTTTTGGTGCGTCCGTCGGTTCGCATCACGAGATCTCAGTTCGGGGCGAACCACTAGTTTAATGTGTTCTACATATTTATACCAACCTGCTGCTTACTTACACTAAATGTGCTTTAGCACAATTAGTGTGCCTTTCGGCGTAGCTTTAGTTTACTCAGTAAGTGAATTGTACGTAATTCTAAGTTTAATTATTGTGTAATTCGTAGTTCGATGAAACTGCTTGTTCCATTAGCTAGTTGTATATAAAAAAATGACGTACTTTACCAAGTACGAACTCCAGTTTCTTTGAGAGATCTGTGGACATATCTATCTGTCTGGGGATCAAAGTCGTGAAGCTGTTTCAGTTTTCTTTTTGTTAAGTTAAAAATATATTCAATTCAAATCATTACTATGTGTGTTAAACTAAGCAAGCACGAAAATAAAGCAGCACGTGAGTCAATAACGCCAGGCTACACGCAACTCCAGTAATTAGATACATTAGGACGCGAAATGCACACAACTGGGTCAGCAGGCGGCATTGTGCAAAGCCGTCTGTGGACATTAGGAACTTTGCACACGATGACGAGGTTGACGTGGCATGTCGCTGTTACTATTTTTGGATAAAGATTTGTATTTATTTCGATGTTTAGTGCATCATCTATAACAAATAATTGCCTAGCAAGTAACGTATAATAGAAACGTGCGCTATCATGCACTGACCTGTGTCTATCAATTTAAGCATGCATATATTAAAAAATTATCAAACAATGGCAAACAAACTTATAGGTATGCATTGGCAATGTTTGTTTTTGAATGTGTGATTAATTTTACATATTTTTATATTATGTATTAATTGTTCAACACAGCAACAGCAAACATCAATCAAGCAAAGAGTATTCATAATGATCATTTTTTTATTCTTGGGTGACAAAACGTAGACATTCCGTAGCCGATTCGTAGACCTTCGCTTATGGCGTCGAACGCTGCACTTTTCAACTCACTTATCTTCAACAAATTTTCGTTATAAAAAAACAAGTTTAAAAAAAAATAGTGATTAAAGTTTCCGAAATGATAAATTACAAAATAAAAAAAACATTCAGTGTCACCAAACTTTACATCATATTTTACTGATTGTGCAGCAATTCATGCTACGGCATCGTGTGAAAGAAGCCTGATGATACTGGGTCAGCTAAATGTTAGCAGGAACTTCTTTTATGTCTCTTTTGGCTTAGAGGGACTCATTAGCGTCGCCGACTGATGGGCCGCGAAATTAATCGCCGTAGTCTATCTTGTAGATATGCAGGTGTTTTACTGAAAAATGAAACTGAAACAGCTTTACGATTTTAGTTCCCCAGGCACGGTAGATATCCCCTCAGATGTCTTAGTACCAAGTACGAACTACTGATTTGTTTATTTATTTATTTACAAAAAAATAAAAATTCAACAGTACAAAAGGTGGGCTTAATGCTATAAGCATTTTCTACCAGCCAACCTTAAACGTAGAAAATGATGTTGGCGTGCTATTATTAAAATAATAAACAGTTACAAATTAACAAACGCAAAGTTAAACGGTGGGAAAAAAAAAAAACTCTTAAAAGAATTACACCTAACACAAACATATACCTGCAAATACATTTGTTGAGGACGTCTAAGGGGGTAGTCAGTTTTACTAAACATTTAATATAAATAGAATTAGCCTCGCTGACTGATAGAGCGTGAAACTAATTGCCGGTAAATAAAAATATACTTGGCTAATGTTTAGTTTAACATAAAAATATGCTTGAAGATAATCTAAATGTTTAGTTGAACATAAATAGATAAGAAAGTGACGAATGGAGAGATTAAGGGAATACCTATATCATGAAAATGACTGCTGCTGAAGAGATAGACGATAAAAAAACCAGCCCAGGTCGAGTCGGAATCGCACCCGAAGGGTTCCGTATCTATAAAAAACGGCAACAATATCTACTTTGTTGTATGGGAGCCCCCTTAAATATTTATTTTATTCTGTTTTTTAGTTTTTATAGCGGCAACAAAAATACATAATCTGTAAAAAAATCAACTATCACGGTTCATGAGATACAGCCTGGTGACATACGGATAGACAGACAGACTGACGGACAGCGGAGTCTTAGTAATAGGGTTTCGTTTTACCTTTTGGGTACGGGACCCTAAAAACAGCATAGTTCAGAATAGTGCTAGTGTTAAAAGTTATTGTGGTGCTCCGTAAAATCAAAATCACGGAGAGTATCACCAAGTGGATCTACGCTCACTTCGATCTCGCGTTGATATTTTCATTTCTTATAGTGCACGTACATACAGTTGGTATATAAATAAATTCTTTTCTTACCTCTAATAGGCGTAGCCAGTTTCTTATTTTTTTTTATACAACTAGCTGATAGACCAAGTAGATGGCCCTCCTGATGTTAAGTGGTAACCATCACCTATAAAAAAGCATTGCCTCGTAAGTCACGCACTATAGGAACATGCCCTACGATGCACTGCCCTGCATCCATCAACTTGAGGCATGCAGATGTGCCTCATGTGCTTTTAATTACGCCGGCAACCACACTCTTCAAACCGAAACACAGCGTTGCTGCTTGGCGGCGTGGTGGCAGTACTTCCCCGGACGAACCCTTCACAAAGACCTCTTCTACTCTTAAATTGACAAATTAAATTTTAAACTTTCCATGTTATTTCAGTAAACAAAATCATGATGCATGACCAAAACTCCATTAATTTTGATCGAACAATACTTTAAGTATAAGCTTGTTCTCAGTTCTCATTCAAACACAATAAAAACTTGAAAACGACTTCATGCTGTGTGATTTACGACATATAGCTACGAGTAGGTAAGTAGATACAGTTGTTTTACAACCACAGATAGTGAAGTATAAAAAAGAAATAAAAACAACGGTAAGAGTTTGATAATAGAGCTCTTTGTGGAGCTCGTCCGAGGAACCACCACCACCATGCCTCTTTTTGCCACCAAGCAGCGTGTGCAGTTCAAACCTTCAATCCATGCTTTGTTTTAGGTTATGGTTACCACTTAACATCAGGTGGGCCATCTGCTTGTTCCATCAGCTAGTTGTATAAAAAAAAATTGGGAAACTGACTACGCCTATTAGAAGTAAGAAAAGCATTTATTAAACATTTACACCCGATGGACCGGCGCCATTATGGTAACTCTTGAAGCAGAACCTAAATACAAGATAAAAAACAGACATTCAAATCTAAAAGTCTCGTTCTTTCGTATAAAGAAAAAATAGACAAAGCAATCGATAAGGTAAACAGAATCATGTCAAAGAAACATGCTACACAAACCAACTTTACTTTCATTTCCTTCTGAATTTGAATGGGTGTAGCTTTCGTTTTATAAAAACAGGGACCGTACTTTCACGGCCGTAATTTACTTCCATATTTTTTTTATCGTTTGGTTTTTTCTCCTTATATCTAGCCTGTAACTAAGTTTGTGATTTTGAGACTAGATAGCTGAAATTGTACAAGATAGCCGATTAGGGTAGGTAGACAACTTAGATATAACTGTAACTTACTTGGAGTTAAGTGATGATGCGGTTGACTGTGAAACTTCAAAGCCAAATGTTATTTTATTCAAAAATTACAAGGATCACTTTGAAACGTCTTAAAGCTAGATGAATCTAGGTGCCAGTTCCAACCAAGCCTGAAAAACAGGCAACAAACTTACGGCTTGGTGTAGCGTGCATACTTAGAAGATTCCTATTCACTATTCTCTTGAAAACATCTAAATTATAGGTATTGACGCTGGTAAGTAATCCCACTTAGTTGCGTACAGGCGCATTCTAAAGTTTCTGTCTTGCGCTTTTTTTTTAATTTTAAAGAATGACTAAGAAATCTTTGCCTGTTTCTAATACAATGATTAGGGATAATATGACGTTCTCCGTATTTAAAAAAACTAAAACCGGTGAGCGGGAAGGAATACTCGTATGTAGCACAAAATCCACGCAGATGGCAAGTTTGCATCTGTCGCCGAACTAGTGCAGCTCAGCTGACCCAGTTCCGTGTGCTAGCTATGAATTTCATCGTTTTTGGCCGTGCACGGTGAATGTGTGAAATGGTGGCTCGATTTTAGCCCGGTAATAGCTTTCAAAGTTGTTCTTATTTCCCAACTTCCTCCGCTTTTGTATATAAGTTAGTCACGTTGTCACGGTTCGATCGATTTGGGGGAAATTTTAAACAGATTTAGCGCGTGATCAAATATTATTTTATCGCGAAAACAGAAGCAGTCTCTTAAAGTCAAAGCCCCTTAAATATTATTACTAGTAGAGTACTAGTAAGAGTAGTAGAGCTCTTTGTAAAGGGGTTCGTCCGGGAAGTACCTACTACCACCACGCTTTTCTGCCGCCAAGAAGCGTTGCTGAGTTTCGGTTTGAAGAGTGTGGTTGCCGGTGTAATTACAAGCACATGAGGCTTAACATCTGTATGCCTCAAGTTGATGGACGCAGGGTAGTGCATCGTAGGGCAAATTCCTATCGTGCGTGACTTACGAGGCAACGCTTTGTTATGGGTGATACTTAACATCTTCACTTATCACTAAACATCAGGTGGGCCATCTGCTTGCTCCATCAGCTAGTTGTATAAAAAAAATATAGTAATTTGAAGCTGCGGGTGGATTCGAGTATCATAATAAGTATCCAGGTACCAAATATACCAGACATGGTAACTAGATATTTATTATAATACAAGATGAGTTCAATGAACCTACCGACTTTTATAGAGAGCAGATATTATGCTCATCGTCAAAATGAAACCCGTTTCCTTTTTAATAATACTTATCTCATGTTTGGGTTACGCTATTATTGTCAGGCAGTCAGCCATGGTACCGATTTTATATATTTTTTATTGATATCAGTAAACTAGATTCTAGGTCAAGTCACTCTGAAAGCCGAATTTCCACATACAGAAAACGAAATTAGACTTCTACTTATTTCGCTAAGCATTTTCCTGTCATGATCTTTAGATTTCGAATTAAAATATTTGGCGTTCTCCACGCCAATCACACAGACACTCCGTCCAATAAAAAGTCCAATATAGTATTGGAATGAACGTAGTAGATCAGCTTACAGAAACAAGGGTAAACGAGAGTAGTAATTACTAGTTATTCTGTGACGGCTGGATTTAATCGATACTGGACACTTGGTGACCGTCGGGTAGTGGACCAGTTTGGGAGAATTGTGTTTTTAGTGTTGGTTGTTCGCGTCAAGAATACCCATTTTCATCACATTCGGCCATTGTTTTTGTGTCTGCTAGTAAAGATAGAATAGAATACACTTATTTGACTAACAAGCATACATAAATCCACATAAGTAAATAAAATAAATAAAGCAAACTGAAACTATATAAAACGACAACCAAAAATTCAAACTAACCCAAAGAGTTGTAGAGCTCTTTGTAAAGGGCTCGTCCGGGGAAGTTCTACCACCCTGCCTTTTTCTGACGCCAAGCAGCAACGCTGTGTTTCGGTTTGAAGAGTGTGGTTGCCGGTGTAATTACAGGCACATGAGGCTTAACATCTGTATATCGTAGGGCACGTTCCTTATTGTGCGTGACTTACGAGGCAATGGTTTTTTATAGGTCATGGTTACCACTTAATTTCAGATGGGCCATCTGCTTGTTCCAGGAGCTAGTTGTATAAAAAAAAACAAAGCTGTAAGAACATAGGCCCCCATCTGTTTTTTTTTGTATAAGAGGGGTATCTCACAGATATTAATTCCATAATTCAAACATCTAACACTACAATTGTTTTTTAAAAGCGAAGGTCAAACTAAGTTTAAAGATAGATGAACACTGGCACTGTCTACTATTATTTATGCAATGACCAACTAACGAATCACATAAAAAACGAAACTAGGAATTTGCGAACAACTTTATCAAGACGTATCTTATCACAAAATCCTTTGCATAAAATATAAATGTATTCATGCACACAAGTATCCATTCTATCCAAAGGTCCAGCTCAATGTATCCGGCTTATCCGATATTCTAAGGCATACGAATACCCTTTGGGCCATTCATAGAGAAATAATATTCAGCAGAGCGTGCAAGATCTTATCTAGCACAATCATGGTCTATTGTATAGTACATAGGCGAACTTAATGCTATGAACCAGACATTTCCAGTTGATCTTTGTTTAGTTTTGAAGAACAGAAAAGGCGTTGGTATTCCGCAATCAAAATTTCGCAGGCAAATCGATGGATTCAGTCATATTTTGATGGGTTTTTTTTATAAAATAAAAATATTTTATTTTAGTTTAAATCCTTAAAAAATAAAAATAAAAAAATATTGGTGGACATTCAACACAGCTCCATCTCGCCCCAAACTAAGCCAAAGCTTGTAATATGGGAACCAGATAGCTGATTACTACTTATATACTTTTTTTGTAAATACATACTTATAATATTATGTAACACCCAGAGAACAAACATCTATATTATGTGTTCATCCTGAAATGTTTGTTCTCGGTGGGGATCGAACCCACAGCCTACGGCGCGGAAGGTAGAGCTACTACCAACTGAGCTGTGAAGGCTGTAACATAAATAATGAATAAGATTTAGCAAAAAATATCATAAGCATTGCGCAAAATACATACACACAGGGATCGCGTCTGTACTCAGAATTGCCCTTCTCAAGGTTGATACTCATGATATTTCATGTCTGAATCTGGGCTTAATTTTTAATCTGACCTTTGAAAGGGGTTTCTGATCAAAATAATCCGCTGAAATTAGTTTTGGTTTGATTTGAAAATATAGCAACATAAATATTTTTTACAGTAAATCTGCCTTCTGTGCTGTAAGCCGTGAGTTTGATCCCCACTGATGACAAACATTTGTGTAGGAACTGAACCGTATTATTGATGTAGGTAATGTTTTTTACAACTATTCTTATAAGTTTCCTCGTGTACCGGCAACCAATCTTCCATACTTTAATATTCCTCTCCATCCGAAGGTTGTCCGGAAGAGATCGCTTTTAGCGATAAGACCGCCCATGACATATAAAAATTTTTGGTGATTTATTGTTCAGTTTGGTGTACAATAAAGTATTTTTCATTCATTCATATTGAAGAGTACTCATTTTAATAATGATCTACAAAATGCAAGGTTCATTTTGAAGATAATTATTGGTTTCAAATCACAGTTGTTTAATTTATTAGGTTAGTTTAATTACTCGGTTCTGATCGGATTAAATTCTAATTCTAAGCATATATCGAATTCCTATTAAGCGCCTACTAAATAATTATACCTCTTTACTACCTACATACTGGTAATTAATTAACCACCTTGCAGTAACCACCTTGGTCGATATTTTGCTATTTCAATTGGCAGATCATTCTGATATTCAAAGTTGTAAAGTCAGTCTTCATTAATCTTTGTTTTAATTAATCTCAGTTTGACAACCAGTTTGTAATAGCTTCGGCACTGTATGCCGTGGGTTCGAGCCCCACCGAGATCAAACATCAGTGTCACGTGAGACTGACTCTGTTAATGTCATTCTGCCAGATTTTTTACACTTGTCAACTCTGGACGAACTACACAAAAAAAGCACATGATGGCACCCTAGTTGTTTATAACAATATCTTTAGGCAACTTATGGGGTTCGAAAGATACTGTAGCGCCTCTGGAATGTACCTAGAAGCGCGTGTTAACTCCTTTAATGCCATCCAAAGAAATGGCAACGCAAAACTTATCTCCAGAGTCGGCAAGTGTAAAAATGCTATCATAGCAAGTCTGTCAGATAGGTTCCCGCTGACAGGCGTCTATAGATGGTGGGTGCAACTAGCATCATAAGTAGGTACACATTATGTGTCACATACCTAACTTATTTTTAGACTAGGTAAGCTTTTTTTAGGTTACCTACTTTAACATAAGTATAACATCTATTTTATTTTTTAGTTTTTAAAATTTGTAATGGTTCTCGTGTCTGAAATAAAAATATATTATTATTTATTATTATTATTATGTTTCTGGTCTACAACTATTCGGTTTCAGAAAAAACCGGGATTAACTGAAATGCACGGGCCTAAGCCAAGTGCACCTCAGTGGAATATTGAGCTTCATGAGGAGGTTCAGTTTGCAGAAATTTTCTGACTATTCTGCAGGTTATTAATGAACAGAAGTTAATGAATGAAAATACTTAACCTTTGTTGTACACTAAAAAAAATAACAGTACCTTATTTATTTATAATTATAATATCAACTATTTGTTTCCCATGATAAAAGCTTTGAAAATAAGCTTTTTTCATCTATTATTAGTTAAGTACACATGGAAGCGCATCAGGCTATAAACTGCTCGTTTTTATGTCGTTGTGGTAAGCATCGTTTTTTATTGGCAAGAGTAGTAGAGCTCTTTATGTGTGGCTCGTCCGGGGAAGTACTACCACCACGTCTTTTTCTGCCGCCAAGCAGCAACGCTGTGTTTCGGTTTGAAGAGTGTGGTTGCCGGTGTAGTTACAGGCACATGAGGATTAACATCTGTATGCCTCAAGTTAATGGACGCAGGCCAGTGCTTCGTAGGACACGTTCCTATCGTGACATTGCTTTGTCCTATGCGTGACTGACTAGGCATTGCTTTGTTATAGGTGATGGTTACCACTTAACATCAGGTGGACCATCTGCTTGTTCCATAAGCTAGTTGTATTTAAAAAAAAAGTAGCTCGATCTGTATCCGTGTGTACCCGCGTAATTTATAGTATAATTTTTTTAAACCTTCTGAACTAGTAAAAGTTGCGTTCAAATCATATTGAACTCGCTGTACACAAAAGTCTCACCAAAGGATGGTAATGAACCGCGAATGACAAGACCATCTAATTACCGTTCACCGTCACTACCCTTTACTAATGAAGTGAAACAAATGGCTCAATTAGTTCAAATACAAATTTTAATAATTTCCTTATTTTGTTCTGATAAACGTAAATTTCTGCCATCGAGCAGAGGTGCTTGCTTTGTTCTATAGAGGGATTTTCAGGGCATGGATGCTGTTCATTTTTATAATTATTTATTTATTTATTTAGATGTTAAGCTTCATGTGTATGTAATTTCACTGGCAATCACACCCTAGAAAGCGAAAGGCAATGCAAGCAACGTTGCGTTTCGGCAGAAATAGGCATGGTGGTAGTAAATACTTCCCTAGACGAGCCACTCACTAAGAGCTCTACTACTTTTGAATTAAAGTCAAAGTTAAAAGGTATATATTCAATTGAATCACGAGGATCACTTTGATACGTCTTAAAGATAGGTGAATCTAGGTGCCAATTCCACGCTACCAAGCCTAGAAGAAGAGGCAACGTTACGGCTTGGTTCCTACCAATTTTTTGTATGATCCTTGTGACATAATAATATGATATAGAAGCTCCAGTGTGGTGACAATCGAATCGAGGGGCGCGTAAAACATGTACTGACTTTAAAGGTCAAGGTCAAATCAAAGTCAAAGTTATTTTGCGGTTATAGACAGTGGCCTATTATCAATCAAAATCACATTTTGTGAATCTCTTTTTTTTAAGTCGGTTAATTCTTCTTCTCTTCCCGGCACTTTTCTTTCAAACCAGTGTGGTGAATGGATCCTTTCGGTCGGTTACTAACCACTACAGATTTAAGATTATTTATTTTATTTCTCAAAAATAATACAATTCACTAACATTAGAAAACATTAACCGCTTGACGATTAAAACAAAACGTAAGCTCTTTAATTGCCGAAGGAATCGTCATGATTGGGAAATAACAATGTAAAACGTTTTATCTAAGCTACACAAATCGTTTTAGAATACCATTTTCAATACGAAACCTGAATTATTTTCAGAGAAAAGAGATTATCGGATTAAAGACTGAACATCTTTCTCGTATTTTGTTGTATTTACAAATGGAGAAGGTGCCTGCTCATTGTCAGGCTGCCATTGCAAAATACTAAGCTCAGTTCAGTCATTATTATATTTACTATAGAAGTTTTACTTATTGTAAAAGATTTTTTCTGAAGACGTAATTACAAGCATCACCTCTATTCTACTCCTAAGCGTGGGGCAAAGAACCGCCAAACAAATTTAGACTCGCAAATTTTAATATTTTGAAATCTAATATAGCGCAGAAGAATACTACTAACGGAACAGTGAGGGCTGTCTAAGCTAAAAAATAAGTTTAAAATTCAGTATGGAAATAGCTGTACGCAAATGAAGTCACGTTAGCTGCCGTATTTGCTGCATCTATTTCATGCCTATTTCTTCTGACAAGCAGCGTTGCTGTATTTCAGTTTGAAGGCTGTGGTTGCCGATGAAATTACAGGCACATGAGGCTTAACATCTGTATGCCTCAAGCCGATGGACGCAGGGCAGTGTATCGTAGGGCACGGTCCTATCGTGCGTGACTTGCAAGGCAGTGATTTTTATAGGTGATGATTACTAATTAACATCAGGTGGGCCAGCCGCTCGTGAGCGGAGCAAGTAGTATTAAAACTTTATAAAAATAAGTTTTCTTTTTTGAAGTATTTTACAAACCAACATCAATTTCATCCAGCGCCATTCCCAAATTAAATCCTAGCTATTATTCAATAGGCTGGACCTGAATACCCTTTCATTAATAAGTAAGGCTAAGCTTGTAATCGCGATACAAAGCGATACTAATTCGATAGCGATTATATCAAGCGAAGATAATTATAGCATTTTCGTGGTATAATTTCGGCTTAAGTAGAACAATTTTGGGAAAATCTGCTCAAATTGCTTTGAATTGTTAGGGAAATTTCAGACTTTTACTAGAACTTTTAGTAGAATTTCTGCATTATTTTAAATCACCATTGAAATATTTGACCACTTGAAGCGCCAGCTAGCCTTTAAATTAAGCAACAACGTGGGGCAACAATAGATCTTTTTTTTACATTTTCTAGGCCTTGGTCACGTGGAACTGATTCACCTAGATTCACCTAGTTTTAAGACGTTCCAAAGTGATCCTTGTAATTTTTGTGTGAGGTAAGTACCTCTTCACTTTGTTTTTTTTTAACATTTATGTACTTATGTTATGTGAACATGTAGCCAGTAAATAAGTCTATGTGAAGTTATTTTTTAATATTGCTGATGAGGATATCCCACTTGATGTTGATTGTTAGTTATTATTATTATTCTTTACTTTTATTTATTTTTAGTGCAAATGTTTTTTTTTTTTACAACCTATAGGTAAAACGTTTGACCGCAATCTCACCTGATGTTAAGTGATGATGCGGTCTACGGTGTAGCACGCTTACCTAGAAGATACCTATTCACTCGTCTCTTGAAAACACCCAAATTATAGGCATTCGGAAAAACAGACGCCGGCAAGGAATTCCACTCTTTGGCTGTTCGCATTATAAAAGTAGATGCAAAGCGCTTTGTGCGGGCTGTAGGTAAGTCAACCATGAATGGATGTCTCATTTCCGTACGTCTGGTAGTCCGATGGTAGAACGGGGATGGGGGAACCAAGTTGTGGAGTTCCGTTGCACACTCTCCGAAATGTATCCTGTAAAAAACCGACAAACAGGCAACTTTGCGGCGATGCTCTAGAGTCAGGAGCTTAGACTCAAACAACGTGTAACCTATGAGCCTTTTGGCTCGTCTCTCAATAGTTTCCAAGGCCTCAAGCTGGTATTTGGCAGAGCCATCTCAAAGATGAGAACAGTACTCCATACACGACCGGACTTGCGCTTGGTACAGATAAAGAAGCTGTCCCGGTGTGAAGTACTGCCTCACCTTCGATAATATGCCTAGCTTCTTCGCAGCTGTCTTGGCCTTGGATTCTATGAACGAGCCAAAATTCAGTTTGCTGGTTAACGTAGACCCCAAGAGATCGAGTTGGCCTGATATTGGAATTGATACATCTCGGAAAGTTGGAGTCAGGTGGATTTGACTCCTCTTAGCAGAGAACAGACACGCCTGGGTTTTCGCAGCATTGAACTTGACTAGATTGGAATCCCCCCAATCAGCAACTGCTTTCAAAGTCAAGCTCAAGCGGTCAACCATGGCCTCTCTGTAAGACTGGACCTGAGATCCACTAGGACGTGTATCAGGTATATAGCTCTCTACGACAGTGCTGTCGTCTGCATACCCAATGATTCCGGGCATAAGCAGATCATTGATGTGCAGCAAGAACAGTGTCGCAGAGAGAACTGACCCCTGAGGGACCCCGGCATTAATTGCCAAGTGATCAGACGAGCAGCCATCAACGACTACTCGAAGTGACCGGCCCCTCAGAAAGTCTGATACCCAGACACAAAGGTCAGTGGATAAGCCGTAAGATGGAAGTTTGCTTAAAAGGCTATCGTGCCAAACCCTATCAAAAGCTTTCGAGATGTCTAGAGAAACTGCGAGAGCTTCACCGTTTTTCTCTATGGCTTCGCTCCATACATGAGTGGCATATGCAAGAAGATCCCCAGTAGACCGGTTTCGGCGAAACCCGTATTGCCGGTCACTGAGGAGATCATTGTCTTCAAGATATGCCAGGAGCTTATTGTTAAGTATACGTTCCATACTCTTGCATAGTATGGACGTAACCGAGATGGGTCTGTAGTTGGCAGGGTCGGCGCGACTTCCCTTTTTGGGTACGGGCTGTACATTTGCAAACTTCCAGGACTTTGGCACTTGACCTGTCTTAATAGAGAGGCGAAAGAGGCGTGTCAAAACAGGAGTCAATTCAGGCGCACAGTTTCTCAGAACGACGGCTGGAATACCATCGGGGCCACTAGCCTTGTTCACGTCCAGATTGAGTAGAGTTTTGCGAACCTCTATCTGACGGATACGAATCTCTGGCATGAACGTCTCGCATCTAATCGGGACAGATAGAGGTGTTGCACTACCAGCATCTAAACGCGAAGACTCCGCAAAAAGAGAAGCAAATAAATTAGCTTTTTCTTCAGCAGTGTGAGCTAGTGATCCGTCTGGTTTCAACATTGGAGGCAGTGTGCAAATGTTTATTATTTTTTACTTATACGTATTATCCTTATAAAACAACCTGCTGGTAGCAACTAGAGGGTCTAAAATAATGTAATCTGTCGGGAAACGACACTAAACAAACTTTGTTGCAATCAGTTTCTGTTTGAAACATGTAAATATGACGTCTTTGGAGTAACAGACTTTAAGTTGTTACTAAGTTTGATTGCAACTGTGGTGTTTTAATCGATTGGTAATCGCAAAATTTGATTTGTTTATTTTAAATGCTGGTTTTAAATAAAATAAAATAAAAACAATTGATTGTAACAAAGTCACTCATTTAGTTGACTGTAATGAACATCTTGTTTTGCTAGTTTCACAAGTAATATATTTGCTTATTTTATATATTTTTATTTTATATCACGTTACATTATAAAAGCCTAACCCAAAAACCTCCATCATAGCTTAGCGACTAGAACTTAAGAACTCCGCCACACTAAGCTATTAACTCATACGAACTTATCATAAAAAGTTCACCAGCATAGTTCAAACTAGGTCTAGAACCTCGTTTATCATGGGTATGCCTCGTTTACTTCACAATCGATATTTATAGTCTTGAGATCTAGCACCAGTTTTTGGAGCTTGCAAATCACCGCCGATCGCCATTTTATGTAGAAACAACTCGGTCTCGCTTGATTTTGTTGCCTTCTAGGCTTGGTCGCTTAAAACTATCTAACTTTGAAACGTTTATAAGTAATCCTTGTGCTTTGTTTCAAAATAAAAATCATAACGGTCTTTATTCAGTACTATAACAAGGATCACTTTGAAACGTCTTATATAATTCAATAGGTAATTAATTATCTTTTGACTTTGCGGGGTACTCACCCGTATTAAAGTATTATAATCAAAAGAATTATGTTATTTCGTTTAGTTACTATGGAATTAGTGGGAATAAATTATAGAATTACTCACAAACTTTTGCATTTAATTTTTATACAACTAGGTGATGGGAGCAGATGGCCCACCTGTTGTTTAGTGAGTTTATTTATAAAATTGGAGTGATTGCAATAATTGTACTTTTTTTGAGTAGAAATGAGCTTGACAAGTCTATTTCGAGATATCTTTGGCAGTTAATAATATTTTGACAGCATATATTATGATAGAAGAGCTCATCATCTTCCTGCCCTTATCCCACTCTAAGTGGGGTCGGCACAATAGGTTTTCTTCTTCCAGAAGATAGAAGAACAAATCTTAATATAAAGTGATTTATTTTTGTTTCTAACATAACCAGTGCTAAGTTTACTAAAACGTTTTTGTTACCACCCTGTATACACCCGGCTGTTACTGCAACACCCTGTATGGCAACACTCTGTATAGAACCACTTAGCGTGATTGCATTTGCTTGTTACTTGTGATTGGTTTACTTAAGGTCTTACTAGCTATTGCCCGCGGCTTGGTCTAGTGTTGAACAGAGGTTTTTTTTATACAAATAGCTCATGGTAAAAGCTAATTTTTTTTTTTTTTTGTTTTTATACAACCAGCTGATGAAACAAGCAGATGGCCCACCTGATGTTAAGTGGTAACCATCACCTATAACAAAGCATTGCCTCGTAAGTCACGCACGATAGGAACGTGCCCTACGATGCACTGCCCTGCGTCCATCAGCTTGAGGCATACAGATGTTAAGCCTCATGTGCCTGTAATTACACCGGCAACCACACTCTTCAAACCGAAACACAGCATTGCTGCTTGGCGGCAGAAAAAGGTGTGGTGGTAGTACTTCCCCGGACGAGCTCTTCACAAAGAGCTCTACTACTCTTAATTGCCCACCTGACGTTAAGTGGTAACCATCACCTATAACAAAGTATTGCCTCGTAAGTCACGCGCGATAGGAATGTACCCTACCCCACGATGCACTGCCCAGCGTCCATCAACTTGAGGCATACAGATGTTAAGCCTCATGTTCCTGTAATTTCACGCTGCTTGGCGACAGAAATAGGCATGGTGGTAGTACTTTTCCAGACGAGCCCTTCACAAAGAGCTACTCTTAAAGTAAAAACAATTTAACTATGCCAGTGCCAGTGTAATTATACTAGCAAATAATGTTTATCTTTAATTTCTCTTTGATATTCATATCTCTAGATATATCTTTGATATATTACATTTTTTCGTTCTTACATTCTCAGAAAATAGCGATATTTTTTCTAAAAATACAAGATTATTCAAAAAGATCTGTAACTTATAGTGATTGTAATTCAAAGAAAACGTAATTTATTTAAATAATATTTAGGTATATTTCCAATTTTTAGGGTTCCATAGTTCATAGGTAGAAAACGGAATCCTTATCATAATAATTACCTATCTCTTTAGAAAGAATATATAAAATAGTGTATTCCACACCACGTTAAAAGACATAAAATGAATACAAAGTTGAATAAAATAGGCGGTATTATCGCTTAGAGATATATCTTAAAGACAAGATAGGGATGTATTTGATAAAAATGATAGAATGATAGTAAAAGTTTGCTGGAAAAACCTCCTGAAACATTTTGTAATTGCGGTCGAGAAATGTATGATCGAACCCTTAGAGAAAACTTACTCGCACTTGTCCGTTTTATTTATCAAAGAAGTCTAGTCTGAAATATTTTCAAAGCCAGTTTGAATCACAATTTTCAGAAAAATAAACCGATACTTATTTGATAGATAATTTCATGGGTGAGGGAGAGGTATATAATTTCAGGAAATTTACTTTACCGAGCTCTCAGAACCTTTAGTAGGGGATTCAGTAGAGTACGATTTTGTCGCTAGCTCTGGTAAAAGTAAGTCCATCATCATTATTAGCTTGAAGAAGTCTACTATTGGAAATTATTAAAGGCCTCCATACATTTCATACAAGAATTCTTCATCCACTGACTTACCGCAATCTTTACAATATTGACATTGTTAAGATTAAGAGATAAGTAAGAATTAATTTTAATATTATGTATACTTACTTATTGACTGTACAAATAGTGTGCTAAAAAACACTTGAAACATCTGAAAAGTAAGTAGATTACTTTTCAAAGTTTGATTATAATAAATGATGTGAAATATCTAACAGGATATCTACCGTGCCTAGGGATTACAGTCGTTAGCTGCCCTAATTGTCTGATAAACAGAGCACAGCCGCACTCATACTTAAAGAGATTATTTCTTGCAACACGAAATTTCTGTTCGTGACAAACGCAGTAAAGACAAAATTAAAGTTTTTGAAAAATAAAAAAAATGAGCTTTTCCGATGTTTCAGTAAAATAAACTCAATGCAAGCGAAGTCGCGAGTAACTACCTGTTTCAAATAAATACCATTTCATCAAAACATCCCTTCCTAAGACCCTTCCTAAAACCACTCACAAAAGTTACAAGTCAAAGTAATGAAATCACCCAAAACCTACCTATAATGGGAAATCACCTTTCTTTTGTGCGCCAATAATATCTGCCAAGTTATTGTTGTGCCTATAAAGATGCTTTTTCTATAATAACGGTGATGAACGAAAATTTTATTTCAATATTTAAACATAAATTGGCCCATGAATGTAGTCACGGTAGACATCTCTATAAGACACTGACAACCGTCAAAAAATTTTCGCGCTCATTTACCAATTTTGAAGATAAAAAATCTATATATGTTTCAATCAGTTTTTGTTTCAATTCATTGAGTAAATACAAAGAAGTTTTGCGATTACCAAAAGATAGAAACACCAGTTGAAAACTTTATTAGCAACTGCATTTAATATGTAACTGCAGTTAATATGTAACAAATCCCTCATATTAGTTACGTGTTTTAAACAGAAATATATTGAAATTGATTGCAAGAAAGTTCTGTAATTGTTCTACAGATGACCCACGGATACTTCACATAGCACGTGTATTTTTTATACAATTAGCTGATGGAACAAGCAGACGGCCCACCTGCTGTTAAATGGTAACCATCACCTATAACAAAGCATTGCCTCGTAAGTCACGCACGATAGGAACGTGCCCTACGACACACTGCCCTGCGTCCATCAACTTGAGGCGTACAGATGTTAAGCCTCATGCGCCTGTAATTACACCGGCAACCACACTCTTCAAACTGAAACACAGCGTTGCTGTTTGGCGGCAGAGGTGTGGTGGCGGGAAAAGACGTGGTGGTAGTACTTCCCCAGACGAGCTCTTCACAAAGAGCTCTACTACTCTTACCCAAGTAACGTGTCGTGTGTTGCAATAACCAACTTTATACACAATGTCATAGTGGCGTTTTTTGCGTCCGCTAAATTACGGTCGGAAATGTCGCCCGTTGCAGAACCAGGGTTTTACCAAATTATTTGCTTTCCTTAACTTTTTGTTGAACTAGAGACGGAACAAATAAGGATTGAAGTGCACAGGGTGAAAAAACCAATTCATTCTTGGAACGAAGATATTTCTTGTTAAAAAGTAGGAAGATTTAGGACGAAACATTTTTCTTAAAAAACAATGCTTGAAATGTTTAAAATCTACCATTGATCACCCTCAGAACCTTCCAATAGCATGAACAATAGTTTGAATAAATAATAAAAAAAAAATTGGTGGCCATTCCACACACACACACAGTTTAGTTAGTTTTTTCTAGTAGTATGTTGTCTGAAATAAACAATCTTTTTAATTTATTATTTTTTTATAGCATTAATCATTCATATACGTTGAAAAAATAAACCCACGTTATTCTCCTCTGTGGGGTACATGGTGACCAACAATTGAGCGTTTCGATTTTTTAGGAACTAAATTTTTGGTCATGCATTGTAATCTTGTATAGCGATTACAAAATGAAAATTAAAGGTAACCTTGAGTTTTTTTTCTATATTATGTCAAATTATTATAATATTTTCGTCATGCCGATGTTTATCATTGAATATAAGTTAAGACGTTTCAAAGTGATCCTTGTGATTTTATTGAATAAATACCTATTGACTTTGACTTATATCATATTTTATTTTTATAGTATAAAAACAACTTAAACATGCATTATAGTAAAGGGATCATTGTAATGCGTTTTTTAAAACTAGGCTGGACGGCACAGAATTGCTCAGCCTAAGAAAATAGGACACAAGAACGAACTATTTTATACCATCAGCGCTGTCAATGTGCATTTGGAATAAACTGTACTCATTTTGAACAAAACAACAATAGGAAAGCACTCTAATAACTACCTCAATGTAACTGAAGACTATAATTTAATTTAACTTTACGGAAGCGTTTGTTTCTGAAAAAGCGGTGACTGGAAACGACCGTCCTATAGCAATGGACAAATATTGTTAGACATTTTACACATTATCTTGTCCTAAACTAAGCAAAGCTTTTACCAGTGATTTTTTTAGTGTAAAGTATTATAAATAAATATTGGTGGACTTTCCACACAGCACTATCTAAAGCTTGTAATATGGGAACTAGATAGCTGATATAATAAATATATACATTTTTTTTTGTCAATAGATACTTATAAATTATAACAGCCAGACAGGGAACAAACATCTATGTTCATCACACAAATGTTTGTTCTCGGTGGGGATCGAACCCACGGCCTACGGCGCAGAAGGCAGAGCTACTACCAACTGAGCTGTGAAGGTTGTCTCTTTATACTTTGTATATTATAAACACGCGGACAGACAACAAACATCTATTTCATTACACAAAATGTTTGTTCTCGGTAGAGATCGTACCAAGTACGAAATCCATGACCTCCAGATTCTTTATAGGATTTCTAAGAGAGGTAGTCAGAGGTATATCTAAAATACCTCTGGCTATGATATGACAGACAACAATAGTTTCTTAAAGCTTACCATTATTTTAGTATCGAGAAGAATACAGGATATCGAATAATCTAGGATCTTAATATAATTTGCTCCGTCATTTGACGGTGGCCGCTTGTTAGGACCCCAGAACGAAGGTCCCCGAACATCGTAAATACAATTACAATCAGCTGAAGTAGAACTATGAACACGGAACTAATTAATGAATCCATGTTTAAGTGGCCCTTGAGACGAACACTAAGTATTCTATATTGCTTACGTGGCTAGTGGTGTAGTGGTAGTCTTAGACAGTCCTTGCCACTCAGGTGATAATAGCTTTGCCTTCTGTGCCGTGGCCGCGGGTTCGATCCCCACCGAGAAAACATTTGTTTGAGAGCCTGAATGTTTGTTCTCTGTCTGGGTGTTTTGCTAAGTTTGGGGCTAGATAGTGCTGTGAAGAATCAATATTATTTATTTAGTAGTCATTTTAGTCAAGTCAGTAGAGGTCATGGTCTAAAAGGTTACGATTATAATTATACTAGTATCCCTACATATACGAGTAAACCTATTCTATGTACTCACATTCCACAACAACTCAAATAATATATAAATATATATACCTATACAGGGTGTCCCAGAAATCAACGTCAAGCCGAAAACGGGCGATGGGCCAAGTCATGATAGTTATTAGAAAAATATAAAAAAAAATATTTGTCATGTACTTTTTGAATTATGAGTATTACAAAAAATAACAGAAAAACTGACACCCTGTGATGATCTTTTAAGTCCTGTGACTACAATTATTAACTTTTCGTGAAACTTTTTTCTGTAATGTAACCATGGATAACCCTTCTGTAAAATACAAATCAAAGTGAAATCATAACTGCCTCAGTTTAAAATAAAATGTTAGATGTTTGGCCAACATTTAATTTAAAATAATTACATCACCCAACTATAACCGACTGTACCGTAAAAAAAATGTACTACACTATTTTGGCAAGTAACTTTAAAAGATGGCGCATTTAGTCAGAATTCCAAAATGGTATGATACTTGCTAGAGCACTCCTTAATTTTGGAAGAAAAATATTTTTTTTGAACTAAACCGGATTTCTTGATAATTTTATTTGATTAGTTAAAATGTTTGTAACCTTTAAATTGTGGACTTAAAAATGCCTATGCTGCGTTTCTAAGTCGCTCACAATTCACAGTTACAAGTACATATATATATACATTTTTAAGGAGATGTAGGTTAGGTTAGGTCATGACTGAAGAAATCCAAATACTGAATTTTATTTGAAACTTGCACCTAAAACTAACAAATTACTTGATAACCCATATTACTCTTTCGACAAGATGGCGGCTCTATCTATTTCACTTACATTGTCGAAATGGTATGTACTTGTACCTGTAAATTGTGAGCGACTTAAAAACGCAGCATAGGCATTTTTAAGTCCACAATTTAAAGGTTACAAACATTTTATTTAATGAAATAAAATTGTCAAGAAATGGGGTTTAGTTAAGATAACAATTTTTTTACCCAAAATTAAGGAATACTCTAGCAAGTATCATACCATTTTGGAATTCTGACTAAATGTGCCATCTTTTAAAGTTACTTGCCAAAGTAGTGTAGTACATTTTTTTTACGGTACAGTCGGTTAAAGTTGGGTGATGTAATTATTTTAAATTAAATGTTGGCCAAACATCTAACATTTTATTTTAAACTGAGGCAGTTATGATTTCATTTTAATTTGTATTTTACAGAAGGGTTATCCATGGTTACATTACAGAAAAAAGTTTCACGGAAAGTTAATAATTGTAGTCACAGGACTTAAAAGATCATCACAGGGTGTCAGTTTTTCCGTTATTTTTTGTAATACTCATAATTCAAAAAGTACATGACAAATATTTTTTTTTATATTTTTCTGATAACTATCATGACTTGGCCCATCGCCCGTTTTCGGCTTGACGTTGATTTCTGGGACACCCTGTGTAAGTACCTACCTATTCTAATTTATTCATAAAATACCTACACACAACAAAATTAGTTAAGATTAAATTGTTAATATTTTTAGATATATAATTAGCGTACCCACTTAAGACCACAGAAAAGAGGGGACTCTTCTAACACAGGTTGTAAAACTTAAAAGAAGAGATCCCAACCCGATTGTTAAACAATGTAAAAACAATAAAAAAAGATTTTTGATTTAGATTTTTTGATTTTGAAAAGGTGTGTGTGGAAATTTTGCAATGTATTTTCTATCTGTAATAAAAAGTAGGTAATAAAGTGGCCGAAGTAAATGTTTGTTAAATTACTGTACAATTATGTACATAGCTAATGTATTTATAGTAAATAGTTACAGTATGTTTCAGATAATGCCAATGGTCAGTGGTCGGATGCGGGCTTAATCTGCCACAATGCAAATGAATGTGCAGATTGAGATACCAAGCCTGGAATGTAAATGGTCAAGCGCGAGTCTAACCATAGCGTGTGCATGTTTTTTATATGTAGGAGACTAACAAACGGGCTTACGGCCCACCTGATGTTAAGTGGTCACCGTCGCCCATAGACACCAACAACACTAGGAGTGTTGTCGTTTTTGAAGCTGTTTATGTTATAGTAACTGTTTGTATTCATATACACCATTTTGTATTATCAGCGGCGATGGGCTTGCAACCTGTCGCGTATTGTAACGTGTAACCAACTACTGCAAAATGTAGGTATGTGATATTTGTACCTTGAAGACTTTAGCCATCGTAAAATAATCATAAGTTGATTGAGGTTCTAATATCTAAAAATATATCTACTGTGACTGGGCAACAAAGTGTTAAAGCTGTTTTGATTTTATATAGGTACGTATTTATTTTATTTTTTGCAAAAACTTGCTGCTCAAAATGATATTGCCATTATTTTGATAATCATATGACATTTATTATCAAACAATAATGAAAAAAAAAAAAAAAATGAAAAATGTATTTATTCTCTCTTCACAAAAGGTTTGCCTTAACTAGGTCTAAGTACTAAGTAGTGCAATTCTAGATATAAACCTACATTGCGAGAGACTGGTGCCTGTGATAGGTTTAATAAAACCTGTCTGTGTTACGGGTCACCAGGGCCCCACTCCGCGGATGTTATAAGAAGACACGAAGAAGAAGAAGAAACGAAGACACGACAAGAATTATAAGGTATACTGTAGTGTCGTAGACTGAGATAGTAGACAATAAACAATAATAACAGGTAAAAGAGTGAATGATAAATATCAAATAAACTTAAGGTGAGAATGAAAAACTAAAAACTTTAGTACTAGTAGTGAGAGTTAGGCGTGATAGTGCGTAAGGGTGTGTGTGAGGGTGTGTGTGCGAGTGTGTGTGAAGAATGAGGGGTTATATGTTTAATGTATTTGTATGTGTTTACGTGGGTAAGTATGCCTGTGTGAGTGATTCCGTATGGGTGGCTGATTGCGTACGTGAATAATTTATGCAGGGGTACATATGTAAGGGTAAGTGTGCGTGTTTTGTATATTTATAAATGGGAATAAGCGAAAGTGATAAGCAATCTGTTTTACATAAATAAATATGGGACTAGTTTACCTACTCAAAAAGTGTGTCAAAGGGTTTTGGAAAACTAAGATCTAAAAGATAACTGGGGAGTTCTTTTAGTGAGAACAGTGCAGCAATTTTTCAGTTTCGTCGTAATTATGCAACTTAAGATGTTTTGCCACTGTTGTTTTGCATCTTGATCTCAGTAAGGGGTAGATATTTAGGGTGCTATTTAATTTATTATATAAGTACGGTCCTAGAAAACAGAAAAAGTTGTTTGCAGTTTGTGTGCGAAGTGATTGAGTGGGAACTTTCCCTTTTCTACGTTTATCCATCTTTAGGTTCGGATCATATTTCAACTGGGAGTGAGCTTTTAAAATAGTTTGCAGGATAAAAGTTTGTCTAACCGTTAATACATCCCAAACCTCGTATAAGGCTGTTGTAGGATAACGAAACGGAAGTCCAAAGCCGACTTTAAGTATTGCTCGTTGAGCTCTTTCCACCTCGATCATGTGAGTTTTTGCCGCCCCACCCCAGGAGATTATGCAATAATCTACAAGCGAACGGCAAAGTGCGTTATACACCATTTTGATGACACTGCGATTTGCTGCGTGTTTAAGCGTTTTGAAGATATATATCAGTTTACGTAGTCTAGATACTAGTGCTTCGGTATGTTGTTTAAAACAAAGGGTTTGATCCAAAATAGCACTGAGGTATTTTATATTGCTTGCCTGTTGTAGAAAAGGGCAGGAGCACGTGGATAACCTGTTGGAGCAGGAGTGCGCTGAGATTTTGTGCCGGAAGTAAGTTACTTTTTAGTCCAAAAGCTATGTACTTAGTTTTTGTGATATTGAGTGTCAGCACATTGCCTTCCAGCCATTTGCTAACCCTATCGAAGCCGAGTTTGGCATTAACAAAGGTCTCTTCCCAGCTATTACCACTGAAAAAGAGAGCAGTGTCATCCGCAAACGTAAATGTCTTACCGCCAAAAAGTTTAAGATCGCACAAGTCGTTAATATATACCAGAAAGAGCGTTGGACCAAGAATACTGCCTTGTGGGACTCCATAGCTGACAGTGAGTTCATCGCTTTGCATGTGGTCAATTTTGACTCGCTGCTTTCTACCACTTAAATAGTCTTGAATCAGCTTTAGCGGAAGCCCTCTGACACCGACTCGCTCCAACTTTAGGAGAAGGTGAGGAATCGAGACGGTGTCAAATGCTTTAGCCAAGTCAAGAAAGATTGTGAGACACTTACGTTTTTTATCCAAGCTAGTTATAATAGAATTTACGAGCTCGTGTACTGCTGCATTGGTTGACTTGCCTATTCGGAAACCAAATTGAGCAGGTGAAAGCAGAAGATTAATCTCTAAGAAGTGTGTAATACGTGAGTAATTAATAGAAACTGAAAACCTGAAATTGTTAGGTTCCCTTAGAAAGTGCTTACTGTCTCCGACAAGAGTCGCAAGGCCCGTATTGTTGATTAGATACCCTGAAAGACGTTATCAGAAATCTGTGATTGGCATGTACCCACACAGGTCAATGTCCTATAACAGATTAGGGGCGTACGAAATGTGTTTGACGCACTCTCTCTTGTCGTGTCACTAGTTTCTTTCGAAACAGTGTGGTGAAAGGATTTTTAGTGCACCTCAGGAGACTCCTTTTGAGCACTTGACACAATGTTATAGATATTTTTAAGTTCTATTACATGCCGGTTTCCTCACGATGTTTTCCTTCACTGTTTGAGAATACTGGCATTGTGCACATTAATTTTTGAACAAAAAAACTCATTGGTGCACGACTGGTTTCGAACCCACGGCCTGAGGATCGGAAGGCGGGGCCGCTACCACTAGACCACCAGTGCTCTTTGGCTCTCAGTTTGACGCACTGATATGATACGTACTATACCAACAACTGTGGTTATGATTAGACACGATCATCCACAATATGCTTCGGTTTTCAACCTTCATAAGGCCCAGTTTCACCATGCTCTGTTAGTTACTAATCAAGGATTAACAGGCTGTTAAATCTAACCTTAGCTGTCAAACGCGTACATTTTGACATATTTAACGGCCCTTTAATCTTTTGTTAATCTAAAAGAGCATGGTGAAACCGGCCCTAAGTGTGTCAGACTAATTTTGAAGGTCAAGATTATTTAATACTATACACGGGAAAAATATGCGTTAGTCATGAGTTGTTATAAATAAATAACTATTCATGATTTTTACACAACACTAACTAGGACTACTACCTATCTGGTTCATATAATATGAGAATAGATTTTTATCTATTCTCATATTATATGAACCTAAAAATATAATATAATATAAAAATATATTTTTTTTAAACTTAGTTAACCGGTATTTTAACAGCCAGACAGAAAAAGAACGTCTCAAAGTAAAAATATTTCTTTTCGGTGGGCATCGAACCCACAGCCGACAAGCAGAAGGCAACCTACCTTTAACCTTATAATAACACTCAACTTTAAAGCCAAGTTCAAGTCTAGATTCATACCTTTTCTGAAATCTCTACAACTTTTTATGTAAAAAGTCTGAAAATCTGATTGTTATGACTTCGATAACAGCCCTTAATCTAACAAAGTTAAATTGAAAATCGAAGGAACATTCAGACGTTTGTCTTAAAGTTTGACAGTTATACTTCAAACTTCACTCACTAGATTTCACTTTAACAATGTTATTTTTATAACAAGAAAGACAGACAGACCAAATTAGATTAATACTCAATTTGTATGGTAGATAAAACTTAAAGAAGCAGTTTTGATGTTGGCGTGTCTAGACAGGGAGTAAACTTAACCCGAAAAAGATTTTTTACAACTAAAGTAAGTAAGTAAGTTTTAGTTGAGTACACCAAAGGAATTCTCCTACAGACAAATTTGTGCAATGCCAGTGATCTTATACAGTGAAGTAAAACACCGCAAGGAAACCAAAGAGTTAGAGCTCTGTGTGAAGGGCTCGTCCGGGGAAGTACTACCACCACGCATTTTTCTGCCGCCAAGCAGTAACGCTGCGATTCAGTTTGAAGAGTGTGGTTGCCGGAGTAATTACAGGCTTAAAATCTGTTTGCCTCAAGTTGATGGACGCAGGGAAGTGCATCGTAGGGCACGTTCCTATCGTAAGTGACTTACGAGATAATGCTCTGTTATAGGTGATGGTTACAATTTAACATCAGGTGGGCTATCTGCATGATCAAATTAGCTAGTTGTATTAAAAACAGTTTGTATTCTATCAGCGACGGTGGTCGCTTGTCATATTATATCAAAAACCAACTACCTTAAAATGTTTTACCTAAGAGTAAAAGTTGTAAAAAGTATTTTTAAGCATGTTTTGTCTTCTTTTTGTATAAATTTTAGGCAGACAAGCATGTCGCCTTCTGCTTTGATTTACAACTGTACATTGTGTTAAAATATTCCATGATACCATACCTGGCAGCGTGACTGCTAAAGTACTGTGTCATGTGAACCAAAATAAAATTTTGGGCGCGCGACCTAAATACCCGTAACGTTTTGACGCTGAATATTAAAGCTTTGAGTGACGATGCGTGCGACGAGATCCATTCCAAATTATGAATATTTAAAAAGAAACTTGATTCTATTTATTTATATGTCTTATTTATATAGATTTGCACTGATTTGGATCTATCTTTTTAGTTTGGCCTATCTTTGGATCGTTTCCACCGGTCTGCAGATGTTTCGTGTGTTTTTTTATTCAACTAGCTGATGGCCCCCCTTATGTTAGTTGGTAACCATCACCTATAACAAAGCATTGCCTCGTAAGTCACGCACGATAGGAATGTGCCCTACGATGCACTGCCCTGCGTCCATCAACTTGAGGCATACAGATGTTAAGCCTCTTGTGCCTGTAATTACACCGGCAACCACACTTTTCAAAACGAAACACAGCACCGCTGCTTGGCGGCAGAAAGAGGCATGGTGGTAGTACATCCCTGGACGAGCCTTTCACAAATAGCTCTACTACTCTTGGTTTCGTGTGTATTTTGCACATTTTGTAAATACTTTTATTCATTATAGACATTTCGTAGCCTTTGCGTTTTAATACGTAACGGATACCTTTATTTAGCAATGCTGTGTTTCGGTTTGAAGAGTGTGGTTGCCGGTGTAATTACAGGCACATGAGGCTTAACATCTGTACGCCTCAAGCTGATGGACGCAGGGCAGTGCATCGTAGGGCACGTTCCTATCGTGCGTGACTTACGAGGTAATGCTTTGTTATAGGTGATGGTTACCACTTAACATCAGGTGGGCCATATGCTTGTTCCATCAGCTGGTTGTATAAAAAAAAAAAAAAAAACAAGAGATAATACATTCAATTATTTTATAATTATATTTATGATTATATTTTTGACGCCATTCGAGAGTAACATAATTTGTAAGTTGTCATTAACCTCATAAGGCGTAGCAACTTACGTAGCGTTTTCGTAGCGACTCCGTAGCATTAGCGTAGCAATGCTACGCCATTTTAAAGTACAAACTGGGGACACTTTTTTGCAAACAACAATTCTTATTATAGTCATAAAGTTTCAACAGTGAAATCGTGAGTATAATTGGAGTTAAATGACAGAGGAGTATTTTAAATTGTTTTTTCAGAAGCAAACCATTTATTTTCACTTTTACGATCTAAAATTACTGGGTAAAGTGAATATGAACCGTTTCTGTTTAAAACGAGCATATTGTTCTTATTTATTGCAAAATTTTATGACTATTTGTACCTATAGATGCAAGAGTAAAATTAATTTGGTGGTAGAGCTCTTTGTTAAAGAGTTAGTCCGGGGAAGTACTACCACCGTACCTAATTCTGCCGCCAAGATTGCACAGCCGGTGCAACTACAGGCTCATGAAACTTAATGTTTCATAGTGATTAACATAGTAAAATGCCATCTGGGGAATAATTATATAATATAAGTTATATCACGTAACACCAACATCAGACTGGCCATTTCTTTGTTCTTTTTCATAATAACAATTATGAAACCCCATAATCAAATATTATGTTGTTGTGATTATATTTCTTGTAATGTTTTCTAAAAAATGTGTGTATAAATTAAAAAATTCAGAGATCAGGTTCCCAGTTCCAGCGTTGCTTACTTTTGGGGCTAGATCATATGAAATGTATTTATGTCTAAATTTTAGGGTACCGTACCCAAAGGGTAAAACTGGACCCTATTACTAAGATCCCCTATCTGTCCGTCTGTCTGTCTGTCTGCCCATTTGTCACCAGGCTGCATCTCATGAACCGTGATAGTTAACCAGTTGAAATTTTCACAGGGTATTTCGTTTGTCGCTAAAACAAGAAATACTAAAAAACAGGATAAAATAAATATGTAAGGGGCTCCCATACAACAAACGTGTTTTTTTGCCGTATTTATAGATATTGGTACGGAACCCTTCGTGCGCGAGTCTGATTTGCACTTGGCCAGTTTTTATTTTTGTTGAGATTTCCATTCAAAATTTGTGTTTCATAACGCTTAAATTTAATTCCGAATTTTAATTATAGCACCAAAAAACAACCCGACAGAACCCAGTATTCAAACGTAGTAATAAACAACTGCACGAACAAAATAAAGAAAAAGGCTCTATCTGAAGCGCAAAGCACAATGGCTTGTCAATATTTCAGCGAGTGAGATAGCGCACCCACTCGGATATAATTTGTCGTAAAGCAAATAGTGATAAGTGAGTAGGGAATTCACTTTTTTCTGACTGAATAAATTGGTTCAAAGCATTATTTAGTTGAAACAGCTTCATGACTTCGATACCTAGTCACTGTAGATCCCTCAGATTGATAAAGAGGGGGGGGGATTTCTTATTCTTAAAAAGCACTGTTGGTCTTGTAGGAGTGACCGTGCTTTCTGATCGCAAGGTCGTAGGTTCGAAGGCCGAATGTATTAATAATATTTTCTTTAACAAAAATTATGTGTGCTATTCCCAACAGTTAAGGAAATCATCATCGTGAAAAAATCATCGTGATGTAAACAGTTTGTATTGTAACAGCGGCGATGGTTTTGCAAACTGTCATATCGAATAGGTACCAATTACGCCAAGATGTGAATATTGGATGTACTTCTATGAGAAATCTATATCCCGAAAAATTTACAGAATAGGGTTAAAAAAACCCCAAAAAAAGCCTTGCATAGTAGGTATATTCTTTTACATAACTGTAACCATGCGAGCAAAGCCGCAGGCAGCAGCCGATATGATATATAATTCCAAAACACAAAAATGGATAAGATAAAAATAGTAATACTATGCTAATTGAAGAAGGGTTTCGATATCTCCTCAATCATGGATCAAAGGCAAGTAATCAAGTATTTTTGTTCAATGAAAGCACAAAGACGGTGCGGGAATAAAAAGCTTTATTCCCCGCACAATGGTTCCACGATATCTCTGCGAACGCCCACAGGGACATAATTTGTCGATAAGCAAATAACGGAGTTGAGTCGCTCGTTATATCGGAACCCGAGGCATTTTGAAACTTAATACTTTTATAGGATCTGCGAGCACTAAGGATGCTTTTCTGGCTTTCGTTATATTGTGAAAATTTTCACTTAGCACTATTTAGGTCCAAAAAAATAAAATCTTGTACTTAGGGAAGCAGATAGCAACTAATATTAAATACATTTAACTAATATTACCTCTTTAAGCTATTTAGAACAATATCACTATATCACATACTATCATTTACCTTGGCATAAATAAGAAATAATTATTTAAAGGTTAAAAACACGTAATAAAATACATTGTTTCTGACATATTCAACAAAAAATATCAACCCTAATTATATTATAATCATTTGATTATATCAAGTTATGATTATATCAAGTTTAGATGTTTGGATATTGTAAATTTTGTGACTTCATCACACCGTAACCGCTGGACAAATTAGGATGATTGGTCATTTCTGATACTTTATTACAAGTAACAAGTATTATCAGAATTGACATGTACTGGATTTTTAACAGATGTTTTACAAAGCGCCATCTATCTCCGTACGAAGCAAAACTTTTAGTATGAGAATCAGACTTAATATTTTTAAACAGATAATAATAATATTCTGTACAAAAAAAATACAACGAATACAGTTATTTACAAAATACACATGGAGTTAAGCGATCTAGAGATCTAAATCGATCAGTAACAGATAGATTTTTATAATGATGGCCATTAAATAATTACTGCAAAATGTGCCAAATGTGCCAAATGCCAATATCTACCGTGCCTGGGGATAAAAAGTCGAGAAGCTGAATCTGTTTTCATATAACGCTGACCGTTATTTTGAAGATCGCCCTCTTATCTAGTCTGAGAGCAAGATAAGATCCTTTTTCTTTAATATTTAGCAAATTCAGGGAATACGTATTCTTATAACCCTTTCAAAAGCTTTATGAGAATAGAACTAACTAGAATACGTCTCGTCTATACAAAGTGGTCATAGATTAGGCTATTGAGATTTCATCTACTATTCAACAAATTTGTAGGACTCATTCGTAGAACCTCAGGATTCTAGACACAAAATACTTTAATTTTTTTTATTATCCTAAAAGTTATTATCCGTATCAAGGGAAAGGTCGTGGTTTCAAATCCCACTCGGATAATAACTATTGGGATATTATAAAAAAACTTTGTGATACACTATAAAACGAATTAACTAAGATTTGAGTTGAAAGTTATTCTCTTGTCGTGTCACTAGTTTCTTTCGATATAGTGTGGCGAAATGATTTTAAGTTAGCCTCAAGAGGCTCCTTTCGAGCACTTGACACTCATGTTATATAACAATTTAGGTTCTACGACATTCCGGTTTCCTCACGATGTTTTCCTTCACCGATTGAGAGTGCTGGCATTGTGCACATACATTTTTGAACAGAAAAACTCATTGTTGCACGACAGGTTTCGAACCCACGACCTTAGGATCGGAAGGCGGGGCCGCTACCACTAGACTACCAGTGCTCACAACTGTATAGTAAACACTATAAAACTTATAACCCAAAAGACTTTTATTGCTTTTGATTTGAGTCGAGTTTATATCGAGTTTCTGAAAAGAATCAAACATACGTGAAATATGCGAAGTAGGGCAAAGCTTCTGAAAATAATATGAATATACCTGAAATCAAAATATGCGAAAACATAAGTGTAATTTTACCGAAAACCTAAATGTGAGTGTTTGCCAAATGGTGTATTGGAAGTACCTCCAACTCTTTCCTCAGACAATCTTTAAAGAATCTTGAGTTCGTACTTGGTACTAAGTGATTCGAAGGGATGTCTACCATGCCTGGTGTCAAGCTGTTTCTGTTTCTGCCTATGTTCTTCACAGAAACATGGCACCTTCTATACATCATTCTTTGTGTCTTTCTTCTTTAGTGTCATTGTTTTTGTACTGGATTGCGTGTGTTTACGTAATAAATTGATACGTTTTTCGATGAACAGTAAAAAAACTCATTTGTAATTCATTAATTTGTAGTTGTAATGGCCAATAATGTTATAACTGGCAGCAAATTTTACATTTTCCAGACTAGACTGTTTTTTTTTGGACACGCTCTAGCTTCCCCGTCGATTTCCTGCCAGATTATCCATTCAATACTGAACCAGTATATTCATAAAATGTCGTTGTCTAGCAGCGGACTTCATCAGGTTGCTAATGATGACTCTGCTAAAATGTATTTATTTTTCTGTAAATTTATTCTAAATTTACTTGGAGAATTACTGCCGAATCCAATAGGCGTGTTCAAAGGTGATTCAAGATTCAATTTGGACGAAATTCCGGGAATCGAGCTTGATACCTTTACTATTTGTCGAAAGGGACACTTATCGCGATGCTAATGGACTGTCGGCCGAGTTGTAGCTTTTACGAGACTACCCTCAGTTTAATTCGTTGATTTTATTCACAGATTTCATTTACAATTCAACTGTTATTCAAATTTACAGTAAACTAGCTGTAGTTTGTGGCTGCACTCGCTTGCTTGCATTTAAATCAAATCAATATCAAAATACTATTATTTTGTAGAAAAACCTTGATGTCAACGAAACTCTTAGAGATGGGAGCTCTAGGGTCGTTGGTTATTTTAATTTTACTTTTTTGTTGTATCTCAAAAACCGGACGTCCTAGAAAAAAAGTAAAAATGGTTTTGGAATGTCCAAACAAAGCCCTTTCATATGACATGAAACTTGTTTTCTCAAGTACAAGCTATTGACTTACCGAATTTCATGCAGATCGGATTAACAGTTCTTAAGTTATGGCAAACATACATACATACATAAAATGCCAAATCGCCCAAGTTAACTGTTAGATTTCCGTTCGCATTTAATTATAAGTAGATAGGATAGGGTGTACAAAACGTGTCTCGCGTACACTGATCTTCTTACATACTATGTGCTACGCAGTGGTCTATGGTTTTGTTTAGTAAATGTTATTGACAGATCATTGACTGGCAAGATTTTTGACAAAATGACAGACGCTAAATCCACATCTGTCTGTGGTCATTAGCTTAATCAATTTGCCTAAAAAAGTAGGTACGTTTAACGTGGCTGTAATACTCAAGTTTTTATGGTACTAAGAATTCTCTTTTTTTTGCTTTAAAAAATGTTCATGGTACGTAAACTTTATAATGTTACTCTACGATGCCTTTTCTGAAAGCCCGATCAAACCTAATCGGATGTCAAGTCACTTGCTATCTCTATTTAACTCGATGTAATGGCTGAAATGGCGAGTGACTTGACATCCAATTAGTTTTGATCGAGCTTTCAGAAACTGGCCGTTAGTATTGGAGTGTAACATTACAATATTTTTTTATCTTCAAATATGTTAAAATGTGCGAGAAAAAGTAATAGCGGTTGGCAGCGACTTAAAATTATAAATCGTTTCCCTAATGCCTCTTATTTTATATCTAAATGGTATTATGTCCCAACCTTAAAAATACAATTTCAACTTTCTTCTACTCGTTAATTGTATGTAGGTATTGTTTTTACTGTATTAATTTAAACTGCGGATGAGCATTTATGAATATTAAATACTTTCATAAGAAGTTAGCTTTAGTTAAAATAATTATCACAATTTACTAGAATTTTAAGTAATTTTAAGAAGACACAAGCATAATTCAACGACCTCTTTGCCACTGTGCCTGGTAACAGTCCGAGTTTCAAGAGTTGCGAGTTTGATTCTTGCTGCATGTGACAAATATTTTACCTATGATGTGGGACTCAGTAACCATGACCATCATATCGTGACTGCTAGGTAAAAGTAATACATATTTGTAGGTAAATAATATTACATGAGTTCTAGAAAAAATATTCAAGCTTATTTAATAGATTATAAGATATGTACTTATCCAAGGGAAAACCTTAACCAATTCCCAGAAACATTCTTACTGAAATATATGAAAAGATAACAAATGTTATCTCCTTATCATAATTTGTGAAATGTAATATGAATTATTATTTTCCCTTTGAAGCTTTGGAAGTATTCTACGGATTCCGTAAACCCACGTAAAATCTGAAAGCGGTTGAAAAGACCTGAAAAATGCCTTTCCTGAAAAGTATGTAATAAATACGTGTCCATAAATTCACAAGCCGTTTCAAATGAAAAGTGGCAGTTTCAGGGCAACACTGTTTACCCCATGTAACTCCGGAAATAAATTTACGGATACTGAAAATCTCGTACATACGGTGAAAGTTATTTTTATCTCAAACTGGACCTATGGCGCAGAAGCAAAGATTGTGCTTCAAAGTAAAATGTGTTAAAAATGTAAGAAAATTGAAACAGAACTTACCATCAAAAAAAATCCTAGTACAATCACTGCGAAAACTCACTCACACCGTATCCATCACCACACAACACTACACTGTACACTCGCACTTAAAAGGTTTATTCACTACACGACCGTTGCTTTTATTTATATTTAGAGTTCGATTTCGGCAGGGTGCGGTTACCGAAAGCGTGCCACTGGAGTGACGGCGGCTTCCCTCTGACAGTCTGCGCATGCCTGCCCGCGCAGACACGTCGGGTGGGAATGGCGCGTCCCGAACTCTGCCGAATCGTGACGAATATCTCTACTGCACAGCCTCGTTAACGAAGTCGCACGATAAATCGGCGTTAATTCTGTTATTGTGTAGGATTTATGTGTGTCGCCTTATTGTGAATGTAATTTTGTAATTTTATACGCAAATGTAGGAAGTTCGAATTGGCAGTAAATTGTTCGAGAAAGTGAAATTAACCGAATATAACCCATTTTCAGCAGTTGGCAAGCAGCAAAAAGCAGCACAATTTGAAACCACGGTTTCAAATTGTGCTTTTTCATGAACAAACAATTTATGAACAAATTGAATTAGTAGTTTCCAAATTAAATGACCGCAGGATACAAAACCGTCTCTCGTTGTTGTTGAACAATCATATTTATTTGTTGAAACTTTTACGTTCATATTTATTTGTCAATTTTACATGAAACAATTAAACTAAAAAGTGCCACTAAGTCTACAGTAGGTATATGATCACAAATTCAAAATTTTTACGCTTCAAACCACAAGCAACTGTGCGTTGTAAAGGTCATGTTTTCAAGATCCCACGTAATCGTAACATAACTTGAGAGTAAAAAAAAACAAATCGCCATTTGTAATTGAAATGGTTTGATTTAAATGTATCATAAGATTTTTTTTTTATGTTCGTCCCCAGAACGGAATAGTAAAAGATCTTGCACAGTAACTTAACGGTAGCTCGTATTTCCAGTGAAATATTCATCCCGTTCATTTCAAGCAAGGTTTCCTCGTACCTTTCCCAATGAAAGTCGCCCTAAATCTGCTTACCGCGAGCTTGACTCTCAAAGTCATTCAGCCTTGTTCGGTAATCTTCGGATATCATCGGGAGGTCGTGAAGGGACGCTTTTTTACGAGCATACAGTTACATGCGTTCACCAAGCAACTTTGCAGACTCATAAAACGGTGTACATATGCCATAGAGCTCAAATTTCCCTGCGAAAATGTATGTTCGTGCAGGAAATGTGCTAAGAATCGTACTGAGATAGAATTTCAGAATTTTTCCGGCTATCTTTCTTTGAGTAAGAGGATAAAAATGTGTACTGTTTTGTTAGAGATATGGTGCTTATCTTTTGATTTCTTTGTAAAAACATTTTAGCTGATTCGCCTCTCTTATTACGTCACCCATGACAGGTCTGCGACAAGCGTAAATGCAATCTGTCAAATTAATTTTATTACAAGCTTGTTAAAGGTTAATTTTAATTAAAGTATTTTTTTTTAATGTATGTACGAATGAGAAACGCTTCATTGTACATACATCTTACAGAAAATAATAATGAAACGCAATCTAGCATGAAAAGTACAATGGGTGGCCTTATCGCTCAGTAGCAATCTCTTCCAGCCATGTAATAAGTCCAGAAACGTAATGAGTCATGACGTGAATTTACTAAATTCTTATAATCGGTTTCAATTTCTGCCTCTTTCTTTTCTTTAGGTTGAAAAAACTACACATGCATGCAAAATTCGTTAAAACGATTTGCCAGAGAAATACATTATAATTTGGGCCAAATTAAATTAATTCGACTGTCTTTATGATAATAAAACTCCAGATAATTTTATGATAATCTTATTATGAAAGTTAATGTGGAGTAAGAAATTACTTTTGGGCTATTTGGCCTCTTCCGGGAAAGAGGAGAGTTTCCTTCTTATTTTAATGGCAGGGGTTTTAAGGTTTACTATAAGGTCGTAGCACAAGTGTAAGTATAAACGAAACATTTTGCTGAATGGTAAACAATTTTTAGGGTTCCGTACCCAAAGGGTAAAACGGGACTCTATTACTAAGACTGCTGTCTGTCTGTCTCTGGCTGTCTATCTGTCTGTCACCAGGCTGTTTTTCATGAACCGTGATAGTTAGACAGTTGAAATTTTCACAGATGATGTATTTCTGTTGCCGCTATAACAACAAATACTAAAAAATAGAGTAAAATAAATGTATAAGGGGGCTCCCATAAAACAAACGTGATTTTTTTGTCGTTTTTATAGATAATGGTATGGAACCCTTCGAGCGTGAGTCCGACTCTTAATTGGCCGGTTTTTACAATAATTCTTTCTATTTTTTTATGAACAATCACAGAGCATGTTAAATAAAATAAAAACATGCTGTTTTATTGGAATTAAATGAATTATTATTATTAACATCTATGGATATCTAGCAGCGATGATGAACCTGTCACGTATGGAATTCTAAGTACTGCAAAATGTGGGCATAAGCCAAAATAAATATTTGGACGTACCTCTGGCTATCCCCCTTAGACATCCTCAAATAATCTTAAGTTGCTACTTGATACTAAGAGATCTGAGGGGCCATGTACCGTGCCTGGGGATCAAAGTTGTAAAGTTGTTATTTTTCAGTTTTTATATAAAAAATCTCTAATTTACCATCCACACCTAATCAGGTATCATCATCATAATAATCATAAACATAATCATTTATTCATAATAAAAATACATGTCAAAAAGGTTAAAGTAGGTAGGTAATTTGATCATCAACCTGTATTACTTAGTGTCGGGTGTCCGTATATAAGTAACCTGGTACAATGACGAAGTAATTTCGGGAGGCATTGCGTTATCAATATGTAATTGATATTATTATTGTGTATTGTATTGCTATTTATTGCTATTATATTCCATATTTTTTATATATGTTCCTCTTAGCATCTGTCTATTATAATTATATATTTTCTTATTCTCTCCTGCCTACCTACACATGCAGACAGATGTATGAACACAACAGACGTGAGGTCACCCAGATTGGTCTAAACTGAAAACCAGCGCTGCGTCGTCGTCGCCTTGGCGGCGGCGGGGCAGCATTTAGCTGAGTTGAGACCATTTTGGCTCATGAAGTACTGGTCGGCATCCATAGTAGGTACCTACTATAGGTTTAGCTTAGGTATAGGAAACCTTGCATTGTTGTTTTATGTGTTTTTAAATGTTTCTTCCTATATGTATTACCTAACCTTTTTTTTTTTTTTTTTTTTTTTTTTTTTCGCTGGGAAAAATGCGTTACGCATTCCCCCCCATTAGAGGATGGAGGGGATATGTGGGACTCCCCGGCCCATGAGGGCCGGTATACCCACTAAATAACCCAGCGGCACTCCCGCGTCGTCTACTATGGAGGGGAACTGGGAAACCGGCAGAGCCTTTTCTTCCAGTCCCCCGCCGACGACCGCCCGCCTTTACAGCGGGGCCTTCACGCCCCCCCCTGCAGGGAGGGGATGTATTACCTAACCTAACCTAACCTAACCTACCTACTATATACCTACCTGATAAGCAGTTTTTTCTTCTTCTTGTTTTTCTTGCTACCTATTATGTGATGCTGTACCCGTGTTTGTGTGTCGAATAAAAAATATTCTATTCTATTCTATTCTATTCTATTAGTCCACTGCTTAGGTCTCTGCCAAGACATGCCTCTGAGCCCGGTCTTCGGCTCTTCTCATCCAATGTTTGCCAGCTACATTTCGCAGATCGCCGCTCCACCTCGTCGGAGGGCGTCCTACACTACGCTTACCTAAACGCGGTCTCCACTAAACTATTCGTTTGCTCCAACGATTGCTGATTCTACGGCAAACATGTACCAGTTTATTAAATAAACTAGTGGCTTCCCGCGGCTTCGCACGCGTTGAAATGGTGAGCCGCGATTGAGCCACAAACATCCAAACATCGTAACTTTCGCATTGATTTGTATATCATTAGGGTAGGATTTCCAAAAATCCTTTCTTAGTACTACTATGCCATATGACCTATGTACTCCTCAAATTTCAAGTCTTTAGGATCAGCGGTCAAAAAACTCCCATACAAACTTTGACATCCCTTTGCACACTCATTAAGGGTAGGTTTAAAAAACTAAAAATTACTTTCCTATTTTTTTGCCTTGAAGTACATGTACTCCAAGTTTCAAGTTTTTAGGTTTACTAAACATATAGGCATATATCACCCTTAGGGGTTGAATTTCCAAAAATTCCTTCTTAGTACACCTCTACGCCATAAGATCTATGTACTCCTCAAATTTCAAGTCTCTAGGACCAGCGGTTTAGGCTGTGCGTTGTCTATATGTCAGTCAGTCAGTCAGTCAGTCAGGACTTTGATTCTTATAGTATTAGAGATATTATAAATATTGGTGAACTTTCCACACAGCACCATCAAGCTCCAAAATAAGCTAGAGCTATATGGGAACCAGATAGCTGATATAATAAATAAATAATATTAGGTATATAACACCCAGACAGAGAACAAAAATCATGTATATTCATCACACGAATGTTTGTTTTCTGTGGGGATCGAACCCACGGCCTACAGCGCAGAAGGCAGAGCTACTACCAACTGAGCTGTGAAGGCTGTCACAGTTCAGTCTGTAGTATATTTGGTATCAGTATTATATATAGTATAGTAGTAGAACCAGGTATATGGATGGTAAATTAGAGATTTGATTGGCATTAGAGATTAGAGATTTATTGGTTGGTTTGCAAACCTCCTATTCGCACCAAGCATTTCGCTTCGTTCGCTTATGCGAACCGCTAAGGAGTGGAACTCATTACCGTCGTCTGTTTTTCCTGACGAAATATTAATGTCTTCGAGGAAAGAGTGAGAAGGTGTCTTCTAGAACAATGCTCCAACGTCGGCTACATTATCACTTACCATCAGTTGAGTTTGCAGTCAAAGGATAAAATACACACAATTTTTTACAATATTTATTGAAATAAAAAAAAAACAAATCGAGAGCGAGGTTCTGAATGTCCAATACCCGAGCGAAAACTTTCTTTTCCAGCAAATAATGTCGATATCACATCAAAGTTACACAAATTGAATGAATGTTCAACGCTGGAGGACTTTTCAACTTCTGACTGTGAATTCAACCGCTAAGGCTATCACTCACGACGTAATATTATTATCTTAGAGCATATTTTGATATATCGCTCACCATACTATTCAAAAGACAACTACTGACATATTATATCTGTGAGTATGGTTATTGAATACGTCATTAAAATATACAACATCCTTATTTTTCATTACCATATTATATACATTAGAGCAGGGCATCGTAGGGAACGCGGTCATATCGTGCGTAACTTACGAGGCAATGCATTGTTATAATAAGTGATAGTTGGCATTTAACACTTTAGTGGTACCATCTGCTTGTTTCAACAGCAAGAAGTATTAAAAAAATATTATCTGCCTGAAGAAATCCACTGTTGGACATGTCAAAGTCAAATTCAAAAGGTATTTATTCAATAAAACCACAAGGATCACTTTGAAACGTCTTATAACTGTGAAAATAGGTGCCAGTTCCACGCGAAATGGGCCTCACCTATATTATACATTTCAACGAAAAAAAATCAGGTGCTCCCATTGACTTCCCGGTCGGGAGTTCCTTATGATTAGCAATTCATTGAGTACCTCAACTTCAATTTTTTTTATATTTGGTCTTCTATAATTGTTACCCTAAATTTTACACGAAAAAAAAATCAGGTACGCTGAACACTCCCCATACAAAACCCAGACTATTTCAGAAAACCAAATATAAACGAAAATAAATCTTTAAATCTTTCTTGACTATGCATATTCGTCGTGTGTTACCTTACTTACCATCGCGTGACAAAGCTTCAGTTAAAACACTGGTCATTCTGTGACTGGCCCGATGGTAATCTGCCACTGATACTGTTAATCAGGGCCGGTTTTAAGTACAACATTATGTTTGATAGCGATCGGCGTTAAAAGCTGAAATTTAGGTGAAGTGAAGCTATGTTTAAGTAAGGTAAGTGAGAGCGATCGGAGTTTTTAATAAATCAATTATTTTACAGATATATATTTTTGAGATTAGTATAGCTCATTGTGAAGGGCTCGTCCGCGGAAGTACTACCACCATGCTTTTTCTGCTGCCTAGCAGCGTTGCTGTATTTCAGTTTTCAGGGTGTGGTTGCCGGTGTAATTACAAGCACATAATTAAGGCTTTATCTGTATGCCTCAAGTTGATGGACTCAGGGCGTTCATATCGTGCGTGACTTGCTAGGCAATGCTTAGTTATAGGTGATGGTTGCCACTTAACATCAGGTTGGTCATATGATTGTTCCATCAGCTTTAAGTATTTAGAAAAAATAGATCAAAATAATATGTATAATTAAGTATTATGTTGGACGAATTCTCATCAAAGCAAGCAAAAGTTAATGTGATTTCGATTGAAACATCATCTTAAACCGCAGACTACCCAGACTTTCAGTACCAGTACTAATATAGGTAGGTACTTCTCGCTTGCACATTAAAAACATTTTAAAGATATAAAATTACTAAATGAAGTAGTAATACGATAGCGTAATATTAACAATTTTTATAATTTGTATAATATTGAAATGGGCGTGCGAAAACTTGTTTGACGGATGTCAGCCTATTAAGATTGTATAAAAGAATTGTTCTATTCAAAAAACATTCAGTTCTTATCAACACTTGGCATTCCAAGCGTCACCACCCAGAATACAAAACAACTTGGAATAAAGCCTTTTGTATGACAATTTGTATTAATCATCCAGAATGTTCCGCCACTCAATCTTCTGTGCGGACCAACATCCCTCTCTAATGTTCCACTTAAGCGACACTTTTCTGAGAAGCGGTGACTGTTTTTCTATGTTTATATTCGTTTTTATTATTTTTATGTAAACAAACGATACTGACTGATTATAACACATATTGACGTATTACACGTGTAATATCGGGTATTTGTCGCGTTTTACCTTTATTATCTTTATTATTTGAGTACGCCTACGACCACGGCTATCGCAACATAGCCGAAACGTCTGGAAAATAATAAAGGTTTCTCTCTCTTGTCGTGTCACTAATTTCTTTCGAAACAGTGTGGTGAAAGCATTTTAAGTGCGCGTCAAGAGACTTGATGTGACTTGACACATGTTATAGAATTTTTTGGGTTTTACGACATGCCGGTTTCCTCACGATGTTTTCTTTCACCGTTTGAGAGTTCTGGCATTGTGCACATAAAGTTTTAAATAGAAAAACTCATTGGTGCACGACCGGTTTCGAACCCTTTCGACCTTAGGATCGAAACGGGATCTCTACCAATAGACCACCAGCGCTCGGGTAATGGTGTTGATGATGATGTAAATAAATATGGGTGGACATTCCACATGGCACTATCTAGCCCTAAACTAAGCAAAGCTTGTACTGTAAGAACCAGGTTTGTGAATACCTACTTTACTAAATTATATTTTAATACCCAGACAGAGAACAAATATTATGTTCATCACACAAAATGTTAGTTCTCGGTGGACTCGAACCCAAGTCCTACAGCGCCTACCGACTGGGTTAGGTATATTATGTCTGTTTAACTATATTAACGGAAAGCGCAAATATTTTATAATAAAATGTCTTTAACGGGAAAGTATAGCGTTCAAATTGCACTTCGTTCAACTTTAAATATACTATAAAGTATTTTTGTTTTATAATGGCAGTAATGTTTTTTAAGATTTTAAATCTTTAGTGTTTTGCAGTCTTCTTACCATTACATACTGCAAAAAGAGGACTGAAGAAAAATGAATATTTGTACATGGACAATCATGTCATTGGTATTTTTGTAAGAGTAGTAGAGCTCTTTGCGAAGGGCTCATCCGGGGAAGTACTACCACCACGCCTTTTTCTGCCGCCAAGCAGCGTGTCTGTGTTTCGGTTTGAAGAGTGTGGTTGCTGGTGTAATTACAGGCACATGAGGCTTAACAAGTATGCCTCAAGTTGATGGATGCAGGGCAGTGCATCGAAGGGCACGTTTCTATCGTGCGTAACTTACGAGGCAAAGCTTTGTTATAGGTGATGGTTACCACTTAACATCAGGTGGGCCATCTGCTTGTTCCATCAGCTATTTGTATAAAAAAAACTCACATCTCACACAACATTCTCACAACAGCTGAATAATACCAAGATTTCTAAGATGTCTACTACGCCTGGTTATTGTAACCTAATAATGTAATTAATATTCAATGCAAGATAATACTGTATACATAATCCGTACAAATTTATAAACGCGAAAGTGAATCTGCTGTCTGTTTGTACAAAGTCTTAGCTAGGCCACTAAATAAATCGAGATAATATCTAGAGAAATACTTATACATACGAGCTTGTTCGTGATCAAAAATGTTCAAACAATTTTACTGCGACAAAATACTCCCAAAAAAAGTTGCCGCTTAGGGCCGCTTGATTGGTTGATTGATGGTCAACAACAATCTAATTTAATTGTGTTTAGTTAGTCACATTTACAAAACAAAAACCATATTAGCTTAAACATAATTTCTATTGTCTTGTTAATAATGTTTAGCTTATATTTATTTTTCTTGTACAAGACGTCCTATTACGATTAGTTACCCGCTAAATACGATACGATCTTTGTGCAAGCATAAATAAATTAATAGTTGCTGCGTTTTTGCATTTTACGGTCAGATTATGACATTGATCGCTCTTTAGGAAACCGTATGTATCTAAGGTCAAGGTTTTAGCGAAAAAGCAATTTTAAGCAAGTAAAAGTGACCAATTTATTTGGAGTAAGATAAAATCTTCGCAATGACGAAATACTATGGCGCAGTAGTTAGTAACCACGAGCGGAGATAAAGTGGTGTTTTTTTATGTGCTGCAGTGAGAATTAGGTGAAGTGGCATTGGGCAGGCCATATAGCTCATAGAACCAACAGTATCTGGGTTAGAAAGAATTACATCGATCTTTGGTATCTTTATTATGTTTAATAAACTATCTTTTCTACTAACTATCACCGATTTTCCACGTGTATGTATAACTTAATACTCTATTTTGAATGAAGTTACGTAGAACTAGTATTAGCATTAGCTTTTGTCTTTAAGTCAAAGCCTAAAGGTATTTTTTCATTGGATCACTAGGAACACTTTCAAACGTCTTAAAATTAGGTGAAGAATCACAAGAATCACTTTGAAAAGTCTTAAAGCTTGAATAATCTGGGTGCCAGTTCTACATGACCAAGCCAAGCAAGAACAAGGAAAACTTAAGGCTTGGTTCACTGCTTATATTACTAGCTAATGGAATAATCAAATGGTCCACCTGATGTTAAGTGGTAAGCATCACCTTAAACAAAGCATTGCCTAAGTCACGCTCGAAGAAAACGTGCCCTACGATACACTGCCCTGCTTCCATCAACTTGAGGCATACAGATGTTAAGCCTCATGTGCCTGTAATTGAACCGGTAACCACACTCATCAAACCGAAACACAGCGTTGCTGCTTGGCGGCAGAAAAAGGCGTGGTGGTAGTACTTCCCCGGACGAGCCCTTCACAAAGAGCTCTACTACTCTTAGATACTGGCTTAATCACTGTTTGGCAGCTCAAATAGGAAGATATTTTGCAAGACGCACTCGTTGACAAAGAGTTTACTAGTGCTATAACTAGTGACTAAACCGACGAGTTGCAGTTACTCCCAAACACTGAATTAAATTTATAACAAAGAATGCTTATTCCTGCCTCGAGCAGACGAGCGAAGCCTGGCGCTGACAGCTAGTTTTTAAGAGCACTTAAACTATTTATCCGGCGCGGTTTCTTCAAGCGCTGCAGTTGAACCACTACAGATAAAGTGTTTTGAAGATGTAGTTCGTTCATTAGTTGAGCGCGGATATAGCTTTTTAGGGGTTCGAAGACAGATGTTTGTAACCGACCCTTTTCTCTTCTATTCTAGACTGTTCTTGATTAGAGCCGTCACGATGGCTTAGTCAAATTCAAGACATATTTTAACTATATTGAGGCGACGCGTGACCCGAGGGCTGGTGAGTATTTCAGCGCATCAGCATTGTTATTGAGCGAGGCAATGCAGCCAGGGGATGCTTCCGATCGGCACTGATTTGGATCAGTTGAGCTATGTTTAAATTGTTTGCAACGGCTGCAGATACCTCAATCGTTTTATGTGTATTTTGTAAAAACTTTCAGTTATTGTAATTTTCTTTTAAAATATATTTTAAGAATATCTACAAGTACCTATTTACTTTACAAGGTGTTCCATAAGTTGTGTATATAAACTTCAGGGGGCTAAAGTACCCATCAATATGAACAACTTTTTTAAGGAACCAACACTGTGAACGCGAAAAAAAAACAGCTGTTTCATACAAAAGTTTAATACCTACCAGGCTAAAATGTATGAAACAGCTGTTTTTTTTTTCGCGTTCACAGTGTTGGTTTCTTAAAAATGTTGTTCATATTGATGGGTACTTTAGCCCCCTGAAGACTTATGGAACACCTTGTATATAGTCGCGTTAAACACTCGCTGCAAACTCGGTCATAAATGATCTAAACACTAGTGTTGAGAGTACTCGGCGCGGGCGCATGCACGTTATCGATAAAAAGAATGACTCAGCGAGAGCGCCCGGTGATTGCGTCGGAGAGGTCATTATCGATAGTCGGTATGAATGTAGTTCTTAACGACTCCAATAATGCACATCTCTGCGCATAAATAAAAGAATCGTGTCGTTCTCCTAAGTGCGAGAAAGAGAGCAATATCGCTGTCTCGTTCCGATAATTTATGACCGTGTTTACAGCGAGTGTTTAATGCGACTATAGTACCTATTCATTATAAAAAATATACGTAAAATTATTGTAACGGAACACTTCGTGGCTTGGCATGACTTTACTAGTTTTACGTAAACCTTGAGTTGGAAGACTGAGTGTCAAGTTAAAGCGTCTTTACGGGTATAAAATTGTTTCTAGAAAACTGAAGAGTGAGCGTTTTAATTGTTATTTTTAATTTTTAACCGATAAACTAACTGTAACACAAAGATAGGAGATGAACAGTTCCATGTTTTTTATTGAATAATTATCATATTGTTGGATAGTTATAAACACTCACTTTGACGTAATATTGACGCTAGGCCGCCATGACTAGACCTACGTCGCGCGTAGGATGTAGGTTCGATTCCTACCGAAGACAAGTATTTGCGTGACAAATATAGACATTCATACATTCGTGTATTCATCGCCTGTTATAGGAATATATTACGTAGTTGGTATACAAGATATACATAATACAAAATAAATGTTTAAGGGTTTGAAGTATTTGGTTTCCATAGTAAACAATTTTACTTAGTTTGGCTTAGCTACATATACAAATACAAATTATTCAATTACAAATTCATGTATTTACCAAAAATTAAATCTTGCAAGGGTCGCTGATGGTCCCCCCAATATTTCTATTTCCTTGCATTTTTAAGTTCTTTCTAAATAAGTTCATGAGTGCACATTTATTATTTTTCTAAAGTTTACGCGCATTTCACTGCTAAGGTTCGTAATGCTTAAGCACTCTCTGTAACGGGTATTACTCTTAAAAACCCGGCCATAAGTCCTTACATAACCACTTCTCCAAACTCATTATCCAAGAAAACATCATAAATCCATCAGAGTATTTACATTACCACCATCAGCGTTATCTCCCTCACACAAATCCCATATATTTTAAACATGAGCGTCTTTGCCGTGTAAATATAATTTGGGCAATTAGCTACCCCGAACCCGAGAATGTGCCCTTAAAATGAATTAAACAATTACTCGTCAAAGGGACTCTTTTCTCATTCGAGAACCCTTGAGTGAACGGAGTAAACCCGAGCGTGAACGGATGAATGTACTTTACTTGGAGTGTATTTCTTAGCGGTTATGGTTCTGAGATTGTCTTCATAATTGATTGTTTAAGGCGAAGACAAGAGCTAATGTGACTCTCACTCGCACGTTTCGACATTTTGAATGATATAAAATGAATAAACTCATTTTCGAAAAATCGCAATCAACCATTTTGTGTGCAATCACATTGCACACAGTTTAGTAAAAATTTCATTTTGATCGATACATGTTTTCCTACTCAAAAGTTTGCTTTACTAGTTTTCGTACATAACCTAACTTTTAAATAGGAAATCTTGTATCGATCAAAATGAAATTTTTACTTAACTGTATAGTTGTCAGCCCCTTAAAGACGTTTGTAGTGGAATTAAGTAGTTGTTTTCTATCCTACTATTGATGATGATGTTTGTTACTCTTTCACGTAAAAACTACTGGATGGATTTTAATGAAACTGTACAATAATATAGCTTATACATCAGAATAACACATAGGCTACAATTTATAAAGATATTGCTTGTATTATATATTTTAATTAATCTACTAGGTACATATTTTGTCTTTTGGGTATTATTTTTTCCTATGCGCCTCAGTTGCTGCATTGTGCTTCGGAAGACTAGCGTTGTAGTAATAAATCAAACACTATTATAACATTCTGTTGTCCTGAAAAATATCCTCATACTATAAAATGGTGTTTAAATTTAGATAATGCTTAAAATTAGCGCTGTCTCTGTTTGCCATTACGCATTGGTAAGAGATGGCAATAGTTTAAGCATAGTTTATCGTTTGACAGATCTTTTGTAGTATGGCCGATATTGTTTTTTGTTTCCACCGTGCCTTCGGATCAAAGTCATGAAGCTCTTTTTCTTGTTTATTTCTGACACCTAAGTATCATCCCAGCTATTACACGAAGTATAACATTTTTTTTTTATACCATTAGCTGATGGAACAATCAGATGGCCCACCTGATGTTAAGTGGTAACCATCACCTATAACAAAGCATTGCCTCGTAAGTCACGCACGAAAGGAACGTGCCCTACGATGCACTGCCCTGCGTCCATCAACTTGAGGCATACAGATGTTAAGCCTCATGTGCCTGTAATTACACCGGCAACCACACTCTTTAAACCGGAACACAGCAACGCTGCTTGGCGGCAGAAAAAGGCATGGTGGTAGTACTTCCCCGTAAGAGCCCTTCACAAAGAGCTCTACTACTCTTAAAACATTCGTTGGGTAACGGGATTCAAACCAGTTCTCATCTTTACAATGGCAGTAAATGGAGCTAAATTAAATACTATCCAACATTGTTTGCGAATTTATTCATGCTATAAAACCCAGAAATACAAGCTTTTCCGCGTATCTACAAAGGCGCAGTCGAGGTGCGTTTTCTTAAAAACCGGAACCGTAATGACGAGTATATATGTATGCCTGTATGCCTCAAGTTGATGGACACAGGGCAGTGCATCGTGGGGCATGTTTCTATCGTGCGTGGCTTGCAAGGCAATGCTTTTTTATAGGTGATGGTTACCACTTAACATCAGGTGGACTATTTGCTTGTTCCATCAGTTAGTTATATAATATAACTTACGGGATTCCTCCACTAGAGCGGGGCATACGGTCACATCGCTGATAGTCCGTACCAGAAAAGTGATCAACTTACCTACATCTAAGTACTGTTAGTGCTAAGCCTATGTCTGGATGCTGTAACACGACATGACCGTAGAATAAAAGATAATATGTAGTATAAACAAAAACAAAAATAAAAAAAGAAAGTGGTATACTTTCCACGCAGCACTATCTTGCCCCAAACAATGGGAAAAATTTTGCTGAAATAAAAATACTTATATTTTTTGGAAATACATAGGTACTTAAAATATGATATAATAACGCCCAGACAGAGAACAAATCTATGTTCCTTCCACAAATGATTGTTCTCGTAGTATGTAACAGTACTTATAGGCTATATAGTGTGATCGCTTGTTGTGGTCGTCGTTATTTGGACGTTTGACCGCTATCGGCATAACCTTAGTGGTTTTGGAGGGTCCATTAAGTTTCGGCGATTTATAGTAGCGTAGGCTTAGTAAGCCCACAACAGGATTTTAAAAAAATATACACTTTACTTCTTCTTCTTGCCGTGTCACTAGTTTCTTTCAAAACAGTGTGGTGAAAGGATTTTAAATGCACCCCAAGAGGCTCCGTTCGAGCTCTTGACTCATGTTATAGAACTTTTTAGGTTCTACGACATGCCGGTTTCCTCACGATGTTTTCGATCACCGTTTGAGAGTACTGGCATTGTGCGCATAAATTTTATAACAGAAAAACTCATGGGTGCACCACCGGTTTTGAACCCACGACCTTAGGATCGGAAGGCGAGGCCGCTACCACTAGAGCACCAGTGCTCTACACTTACACTTTACCTACTGATTTAAAATTTATAAGACCTTTCTGAATTTATCTGAATTTTTTTTTGTTTCCTGACATAGCTCGCTGAATTAGCAAGTTGAAGTGGCAATGGGCAGGCCATATAGCTCGAAAAAATGACAATCGCTGGGGAATAAAGGTTCTCGAATGGCGACCACGAACCAAAAACGATTAAAAAGCCATTTTAAATCCCCTTCAGAAGGCCTATAACGTCACGAAATATTTGTTTCCTTACGGCCGTCATCTACCAGCGATTGTTTCTTAGAGAAGTGAACTTTGTACCAGGAACAAACATTTCATGGCACTAAATAGAAAAACAAACTAATGTGTGCGACTCTGTGTTTGCCGAGTAAATCATAAGTCAAGCGGTGCATGAAACTGCGGGCATAGAGCAACGAGATACTTTAGCAACCCGGGGAAGTACTACCACCATGTCTATTTCTGCCGCCAAGCTGCGTTGCTGTTTTGGGGCCACCGATGAAATTACAGGTACATGCGGCTTAACATCTGTATACCTCAACTTGATGGACGCAGGGCAGTGCATTGTAGGGCACGTTTATATCAGGCGAGACTTGCGATGCTATGCTAGGTGATGATTATCACTTAACATTAGGTGGGCCATCTGCTTGATCCATCAGCAATTAGTAAACACCCTCTTTTTATTTATCAACACCTTTTTTTTCGCAACGTGTTCGAGCTGATACCCTCATTATAAAGAAATTGCATAGAATACTTTTGTTTATCAATTAATGGTGTTTATTTTTTAATCCTTAATAGCTTCATAGGGACAGTGCACCAAATACAGTACCTTCCGAGAAGCAGTGACGCTTCTCGGTAAGCAATGTATCATATTTGATACGTCCATTTCCCAAAATATTCATAATTTGGTTTTTTTGGCACCATTAAGTGCCTTTTTTGGACATAACATGACGAACGTAACAAATATTATAAATAACAGAGAGATCAAATCCGAGAATCCCATTACAAAGGTTCAACCAAAATAATTATTCATTTTGATCATAACACATCGGAGTTTTTGGAGGAAAAGTTGTTGAAATGTGCGAATGAGAAGTTATTTGACCGTAACCAGTCTCTTAACAGAATACTTATTCTATTAATAAGCATCACACCAACCAAGAAATAAGGAAGACGTCGGAAGCTGTCACATACTTGCGTGCCACTAATTTTCTCACAAGACCCTCTGTCTAGTAAATTATTCTTTGGCCTTTCTCCGTGGAATTGGGTCGAGTGTCTAGAAATTAACGATTTACTTACGCCTCTGCGTAGGTGGACTTGCCAACTTGGAGACATGCCTGCTGACTATTGTTTTAAGTAAAGCATAGGTACCTACTAGATATAATCTTCATTCAGCAGTTGGGTAGAACTCTGCAAATAAATAGCACTTGTATCTAGAGTAAAAATCCAATGTAACTTGTATCTAGAGTAAAAATCCGTAGTCTTTCAATTTGTAGAACTGTTTTATCACAACGATCAAAAATGTTGTATAAAAACTAAGAACTAAGTTTCGGAGAACAAAGATCCAGGGAAAATATTATTATGAAACACATTTTTTTTTAATTCAGTACGAAAGTTAGTACTAATAAAAAATGTTACAAAACTAATGATTCTCGTGGCGTTGCTTGCTAGGTCATTAAGCGATCTTCTTCTTTTCATGTCTTCGTGTTATTTCGAAACAGTGTGGTGAAGGGATTTTAGGTGCGCCTCAAAAAGGCTCTTTTCGAGCACTTGACACATGTTTTTATAATTTGTAGGTTCTACGACATGCCGGTTTCCTCACGATTTTTCCTTCACCGTTTGAGAACAAGTATTGTGCGCATACATTTTACGTACAGAAAAATACATTGACGCACGTCTGGATTCAAACCCACGAACTTACAATCAGAATGCCAGTGCTGTTACGAACTCTAATAATAAAAAAATACGTTTTTCGGTTTCTATCCTAATTTAAGGATTACTTTTCTATAAAATAATCTTCACTGCAAGAAGCTGCTTACTATTGTAGAGGTTTCAGTCCCGCTTAGTCTCTCGTGTACTTCTAGCACAGAGTACACTCAGCGACAAAATAGATTATCGGTTTCAGTTATTCACTGCTCATTTTATTTGGATTTAACAAAGAAATTGCAACTTCGGTTTGCAGATAGTTATGGCTCAAAGCAGATATTTAAATAAAATTTTAAACTTATTTAAATAAAATTCTAAACTTTGTTCAAAGCTGGCTTAAGAAATATTTCAATTTTACAAACCAGAGGATTATGTTGATATCATTCGATATATCACAAAAACTGTAGGTAGATATATCGATTGAATAGATTTTTATACTCGAGAACTACGAGTAGATCATCTACATATAGATAAATGTAAGTACTGCTAAATTATATTGAGTAGAAAGGAGTACTCGATTAACAATGAAATTCGATTATCAAATTATCAAAGTTTCTAAACTTGTAAATCATTTTTTTTAAACTAGCTGATGGAACAAGCAAATGGCCTACCTGATGGTGGTAACCATTACCTAAAACAAAGCATTACCTCGTAAGTCACGCACGATAGGAACGTGCCCTTCGATGCACTGCCCTGCGTCCATCAACTTGAGGCATACAGATGCCTCATGTGCCTGTAATTTCACCGGCAACCACACTCTTCAAACCAAAACAGAGCATCGCTATTTGGCTTCAAAAGGAGCTCTACTACTCTTCTACTCTTTGTTCTACTAGTGTTTGCTTTGACGACGTGTGGAATACCCTTTTTTCAGGATTGTTGCACATAGTACCTCTATGTATCGAATATCAACTACTGCTAAATGTGGATATGTACCAAATGTTATATTAGACGTACCTCTGACTATTACCCTCACATCAAAGAATCTTAAGTTAGTACTAAGCACTAAGAGATTTGAGGGGTAGCTAGCTTGCCTGGAGATCAAAGTCGTGAAGCTGTGTATGTTTTATGTGTGTGTATGTGTATTGAATATTATATTTTATCTCATTATCATCATCATCAGACTGAACAAGTCCTTTTGAGCCCACACCATCCACCGACTTCCCGCTATCTTCACATTGTCGTCAGTCCATCGGGTAGTAGCGCGTCCCACTTCAGCTAGGTATAGACATATCATTATTGTAATAAACTATATTTAAACGAGCTCTATGTGAAGGGCTCGTCCGGGGATATACTACCACCACGACTTTTTCTGCCGCCAAGCAGGGTTGCTGTGTTTCGGTTTGAAGAGTGTGGTTGCCGGTGTAATTACAGGCACATGAAGCTTAGCATCTGTATGCATCAAGACGGACGCAAGGCAGTGCATCGTAAGGCTCGTTCCTACCGTGCGTGACTTACGAGGCAATGTTTTGTTATAGGTGAGGGTTACCACTTAACTTCAGGTGGGCCATCTGCTTGTTCCTTCAGCTAGTTGTACCTATAAAAAAAATAAAGAAAATAATAAAAGAGATATTTCTCGAAAATCACCCATTGAAATGTCCGTACACTTTAGTCGCTGACTGTGGGTAGCTCAGGATTTGTGAGTAGCCACACAAGGGGCCTCGTTACGGGCTAATGTTTGAAAAGTTGTGCGCAGTCACGGCCCGGCCGGGCGTGCATCATATTGAGGCTAATTTAAAATTTATCATGTCCTGTCTCGGGGTTAATTACCTGACTGGATAGAATGATGAGCAGGTGAGGGAAATATGAGATGCCTTGGTTATAAACCAGGAGGAGAGAACAGGAGTTTTTGCTTCTTGAGCCTGAATGCTTCAAGTTCTTGTATAATCCTACCTTACCTCTAAATATACCTTTTCCAGAGCCTTTTCGAGGCGCACATAAAATCCTTTCACCACAATTGAAATAAATTAGTGACACGACAAGAAGAAGACGACTAACATGCTAAATCACTATGAAAAAAGTCACCATTGGAAACTTCTTTTAGGTTAGAATTTTTACTATTCAATCATAGATTGATAAAAGAAAATTGCTTATCCTCATTGAATAAACTTGTGAAACATGAACGTAACGTAACGTAGCATAAGAAGAATAAACGACCCACATCGTCGACCGCATCATCATTTAATATCAGGTGAAATTGCGGTCAAACGTTTTACTTATATGTTGTAAAAAAAACGCAGGTCTGTATTGATATTTTGAGTGAGACTGCGCGGTATGTGTTCCAACGACAACTCGAGTGTGGGGCGTCATTTTATGTTTCGACGCTGTTTAACTCAAACTGTCGCTTCCAACTTTAGTTTTTGCTTGCTCCTGTATTTTCGTCATTCGCTACTAGTCCAAACATTCGCAATACAGCCTTCACAGCTCAGTTGGTAGTAGCTCTGGCTTCTGCGCCGTAGGCCGTGGGATCGGTCCCCACCGAGAACAAAATTTGTGTGATGAACATAGATGTTTGTTCTCTGTCTGGGTGCTACTATATATTTAAGCATGTATTTAAAAAAAAAGTATATGTATTATAATATAAGCTATCTGGTTCCCATATCACAAGCTTTGGGTTAGTATGAGGGATATTTGTATTCATTTAATAAAAAATAAAAATAAACACTAGTGCCAGTGCTAGATCTAGACTAGTGCGGAGCTCATAATTAGTAATTTGTGAATGAGCAATAACTTAGATTCGATTTGAAAAATCTTTATTGCACAAAAAATACTTTTTTTGTGTTAGGCGAACTTAATGCAAGTTAGCGTTTTCTTCCAGTTAACTATTGTGTAATGTGGAGTGGGTGGTAGTGCTTTCAGAGAAATAAAATTGAAAGAATCATCTAACCAGTCATATACTTCAATCTTTGCTTTGTTTAATATAGGTTTCATCTAATGTGCACTCCCAAAAATTGTCTTCTCATTACCCAAAGGTTAGTTGGTAGATAATGCTATCCATCATTAAGCTCGCCTAAATACAGTATGTTCTATTTGTGTAATAAAAAAATTCTACCTATCTACTTAACTGACATAAATACTATAATAATATTATATATTTTTTGTTTTGTACCTCTATTGTTTATCATTTTGCGGAGTAGATGTTGTTGTTGACTGTACATTTAATATATTCAAATCAGCCACGCTTTGTTAGAATGACTTAGCTAACAAATTCCTTTAATTTGACATGAGTTCCATCTACAAACAAATCTTCCTAAAACAAACACGAAAATAACTAGCTCACAAAATATATTTCTCCGCGCTAATAGAAGGTTATTTAACATGCCACTGGCTGGTCTGTCTTTAATAAGTGGTGGGGCTATGTCCTACGTGTGAACACAGCTATCCTCTATCCTATCGTCATTATACATACATCCATACACTCACGCCTGTTTCCTAAAGGGGTAGACAGAGACCACGGATTTCCCCTTGCTACAATCTTGACATTAGTCTTGACATCTGACAGCATCATCATTATTATTTTTGTTTAAAAATAGTGGAATATTGTTCTATTTTGTTCTGGAGAAGGGCCCGTGTAAATATAGGTTTTCACTGTTAGAGGTGGTCGCCTCTTATAGTTATAGTGAATTTACGACATCTAGCAAGAAAATTTAAAAAAAACGCATTCGTCGTCAAAGCGCCCGAAATATAAATTTTAATATAATTTGCGATACCCGAAAAGGGTGAATAAGTCTAAATTGCAGTGCCTTCTGTAGTAAGAACTTGTGTAATACCTATTTCTGCGAATAAATATCTTGTATCACTTTTTTGATATAATATAATAGCTTTAACGGTAAGGGGTGACAGTTTTAATGAGTTGTACGACAAAATAGCAAGTAGAATAAAAAATATATAAATATATTTTGCAATACCTGAAAAGGGTGAATAATCTGCAGTGCCTTCTAATAAAAACTTGTCTATATTTCTGCGAATAAATATATTGTATTACTAGTGGCTTCCCGCGGCTTCGCACGCGTTGAAGTGGTGAGCCGTGATTGAGCCACAAACATCCAAACATCGTAACTTTCGCATTGATTTGTATATTATTAGGGTAGGATTTTAAATATCTACGTAGGTATAAGAGATACCTATAGGCATACATTACCTATATTAGGTAGGTAGGTATTAGGTACTGAGTTTAGCATAAACATGACAAATATAACAAAGACAACCTTACACGGAAAATATGTACTTATTTTTCCTAGTTTCTACCCCAAAAACAAACGAAACGAAACAGCTTCACGACTTTGATCCCCATGCAGGCACGGTAGATACCCTCAGATCTCTTTGTACCAACTCAAGATTCCCGTTTTAAGAATGCTCTTTACAAACATTGACGCCTCGTTGTATCCTTTTTACTCGAGCGCAACGAAGGAGGGTAACGTTTTAGAGGTTGTTTTCGAAAATCAAACTGTTGTGGCGGCTAGCCACACACAGGTACTTGCAATCGGGCTGACGCGAAGGGTTTGTATGTAGCGTCGCCAGTCGTCTCTCCCCGCTCATTAGGTTCAGACATGTAATACCTACTTAAAAAAAACTAAAAGTGCCTTTCCTATTTTTTTAGCTTTGGAGTACTTACATCTACTTCAAGTTTCAAGTTTGTAAGTTCAAGGAATACTATTTTTCATACAAACGTTTTCATCCCTTTTTACACCATTAGGGGTTGCATTTCCAAAAATCCTTTCTTAATACACCTCTACGCCATAAGACCTATATACTCTTCAAATTTCAAGTCTCTCGGAGCAGCGGTCAAAAAACTCCCATACAAACTTTTACATCCCTTTGCACACTTATTATGAGTAGTTTAAAAAATATAAAAATGCCTTTCCTAATTTTTAGCCTTGGAGTACATGTACTTCAAGTTTCAAGTTTGTAGATTCAAAGAATACAATTTTTCATACCAATGTTTTCAACCCGTTTAACACCCTTAGAGGTTGAATTTCCAAAAATCCCTTCTTAGTACACTTCTACGTCATAAGACCTATGTACTCTTCAAATTTCAAGTCTCTAGGACCAGCGGTCAAAAAACTCCCATACAAACTTTTACATCCCTTTGCACACTTATTAAGGGTAGTTTTCAAAAACTAAAAATGCTTTTCCTAATTTTTAGCCTTGGAGTACATGTACTTCAAGTTTCAAATTTGTAGATTCAAGGAATACAATTTTTCATACCAACGTTTTCAACCCTTTTTACACCCTTAGGGGTTGAATTTCCAAAAATCCCTTCGTAATACATCTCTACGTCATAAGACCTATGTACTCTTCAAATTTCAAGTCTCTAGGACCAGCGGTCAAAAAACTCACATACAAAGTTTTACATCCCTTTGCACACTTATTAAGGGTAGTTTTCAAAAACTAAAAATGCCCTTCCTATTTTTTTGCCTTGAAGTATGTATACTCCAAGTTTCAAGTTTGTAGGTTCAAGGAATACTATTTTTCATACAAACGTTTTCATCCCTTTTTACACCCTTAGGGGTTGAATTTCCGAAAATCCCTTCTTAGTACACCTCTACGCCATAAGACATATGTACTCTTAAAATTTCAAGTCTCTAGGACCAGCGGTCAAAAAACTCCCATACAAAGTTTTACGTCCCTTTGCACACTTATTAAGGGTAGTTTTCAAAAACTAAAAATGCCTTTCCTATTTTTTTGCCTTGAAGTATGTATACTCCAAGTTTCAAGTTTGTAGGTTCAAGGAATACTATTTTTCATACAAACGTTTTCATCCCTTTTTACACTTTTAGGGGTTAAATTTCCAAAAATCCCGTCTTAGTACACCTCTAAGCCATAAGACCTATGTACTCCTCAAATTTCAAGTCTCTAGGACCAGCCGTTTAGGCTGTGCGTTGTCTATATGTCAGTCAGTCAGTCAGTCAGTCAGTCAGTCAGTCAGGACTTTGATTCTTATAGTATTAGAGATGTATCAATATGTTGCTATAATATAATAGCTCGCAAGACTATGTCAAACGAAGGCTCTCACGAATAGGGGCGACCGTTTTAGTGAGTTTTACGACAAATGAGAGATAGGCGGGGCCGTCTGCTGCAGATGTTTTATGGAGCTCGGTCAGCAGACTGGATTTTTAATCAGGTTTCGGTGGTAAAAAGGAATTATTGAGGAAACAGAAGGCTGTTTGTCTTGGCGCATACGTGAATAGTTGATTAGTATTTATAAATACATCGTGAGGATACTTGTGAGTAACAGCTGGTTTCTGAAAGCCCGATCAAAACTAATCGGATATCAAGTCACTTGCTATCTAATTCGATGTAATAGCTGAAATGGTGAGTGACTTGACATCCGATTAGTTTTGATCGAGCTTTCGGAAGCCGGCTGTAATGCTCCGTACTCACATTCGGTATTACTCGATAGTTTTACTCCAAAACGAGTTTACTGCTACAGTCAGAGTACTGGTGGTCTAGTGGTAGCGGTTATAGTTTTTTCATCCAAAAATGTATATGCACAGTGCCAGTACTCACGTAGGTGGCGCTAATGATGGGAGAATTTATTATAGAATGCTATTAAATTTTTTTTTAATTATTTAATTTAATTTTATATTAATTTCGGTCATGTTCTTCAATAATAGCTTAGGCTTAGTTTTAGCATAAGTCAAGTGCATGCACCCTGTTGGGAGCTGTAATGTAATATTAGTATTTATTCTATAGGGTACAATGTACAATTAACAATCAGTAAAAAATAATAAGGAACAGATACTTAACCTTTTTATTATTATTTAAGAGTAGTAGAGCTCTTTGTGAAGGGCTCGTCCGGGGAAGTTCTACCACCACGCCTTTTTCTGCCGCCAAACAGCGTTGCTGTGTTTCCGTTTGAAGAGTGTGGTTGTCGGTGTAGTTACAGGCACATTAGGCTTATCATCTGTATGCTTCAAGTTGATGGACGCAGGGCAGTGCATCGTAGGGCACGAGGCAATGCTTATAGGTGATGGTTACCACTTAACATCAGGTGACCCATCTGCTTGTTCCATCAGCTAGATATATAAAAAATATAACCTTCATTAAAGCGCTTACTGCGAATTCTGCGATCACGTTAGGTGAATGTTGTTAACAGAATCGCGATACAGATTTGATGTAGCATTTTTATAACAGGGATTGTGTCATGTTCTGCGATGTGTGTTAATAGTGACAAAGCCACTGAACCACATGCGAACCGTAGAGTCATTGAGTTTGAAACAATAATTCTTTATTTCGAGATCCTTTCAGCTACTACTGAAATAACATGCGAATGAATGCGCATTTTTGTGCGTAGTTTATCATATCTATTGAGTGCTTTTTGGGTGTATATATTTTTTTTAATTGGTTTTATGTAGGTATTTTGGATATGAAAATCTGTTTTTTTTATCACTAAGATATAGCACGGCTGGCACGGCCTTCCGATTCTAAAGTATTGGGTTCAAAACCAGTCGTGCAACAATGAGGTTTTCTGTTCAAGAATTCATGTACACATTGCCCGTACTCTTAAACAGTGGGAAAATATCTTTAGGAACCAGCATGTCGTAGAACCTCAAAGTTCTTAAACATGACAGTCTCAAGTGCTCAAAAAGAGCATTTTTGAGGCACACTTAAAATCCTTTCACCACACTATTTTGAATGGAACAATTGACACGATAAGAAGAAGAATAGATTTGTCGTATTTAAGCAATAAAAAAATATCTGGATTTATGTTATTATCAATACTTTGCTTATTGTGTGACTAAGGTACTCAGTTTCTTTCACAAAAGTATACAATCTGAAAAGTTTCCCAGCATGCAAAAATAAGCCTAATTTATTCGCCATTATCGAACTTGCACTAACCACGTTACGGCTCCCGATAAAGGCACACGTAATAGCTAGTGATGGGACAAGATCATTTTAATCTAGGGGTTAAAAAAAGCTGTTATTTTTCCCAAATCCCAAATCAAAAGGTATTTATTGAATTGAACAAATACTACTTCGAAACCTCTTAAAAATAAGTTAATCTAGGTGCCATTTCCACGCAACCAAGCCTAAAAGAACATGCAACAAACTTACGGCTGGGTTCCTACCGTTCTTTTGTATGATCGTTGTGACAATTTAATATTTATAAAATCGAAGGTCCAGTGTGGTACCAATCCAACAAATTTTATAATAAAAAGACCGTCTATTGACTACAATCTCACCTGATGGTAAGCGAAAATGTAGCTGACGCTGGAGCAGAATGGTCTAGAAGACACTCTTGCATTAAAGGGATTCAGATTGAAGTAGTCAGGGAAATAAGATGACGATTTTATAAATGGTAGAGTTTTAAATTCGTCTTTGCCCTTTTGACCTTGACATTTGACATTTCATATTTTTTTACCTCTGATTTTTTAATTTTTACTTTTATTTTGATATGTTCCAAATGTTATGTTTGGATGTACCTCTGACTACCACCCTTAGAACTCCTCAAAAAATCTGGAGTTTGTACGTGGTACTAATAGATCTGAGGGGATATCTACCGTGCCTGAGGATCAAAGTCGTGAAGCTATTTCAGTTTCAGTTTCTTTTTCAGAACATTTAATAAAAAAAAATCTAGGACTTGACTTTTCCCCAACACTATAAAACACAGAAGTCCAATAAAAAGAATCGGGAAAGTTCCAGACCGCGCGCGCTGTAATCCGTCATTGTCGCTACAAACGGTGTCGGTAAAAACTTCTTAATGACCTCGAAGGAGCTTTTTGTAGGTGAGGTCACCGCAGACAAATGGAGACGAGTGTTGAGTTCTGCGCGCTTGCTGACTGCGCTTTGCTTTATGTGTAGACAAGCTGCCCGCGGTTTCGCTCACGAAGAAGTGATTGCTCATTATCTAAGCTATCAAGTAGCCCTCACAGCTAAGTTGGTAGTAGCGCTCCCTTCTGTGCTGTAGGCCGTGGGGGGCCGATCGTCACTGAGATCAAATATGAAATACGAAACAGTGTGTTGAATTCGCCTCAAAAAGGCTTCTTTCGAGGACTTGATACATTAAAAAACCAGCCAAGTGCGAGTCGGACTCGCAATCTAAGAGTTCCGTACCGTTATCTATAAAAACGGCAAAAAAATCACGTTTGTTGTATGGGAGCCCCCTTAAATATGTATTTTACTTTGTTTTTCAGCATTTATTGTTATAGAGGCCACAGAAATACATCATCTGTGTAAATTTCAACTATCTAACTATTACAACAGTTCATGAGATACAGCCTGGTGACCGACGGACAGACGGACAGCGGAGTCTTAGTAATAGGGTCCCGTTTTACCCTTTAGGTACGAAACCCTAGATAAATTAGATATGTTTTTTGCATTTTTTTATTTACTTTATTAACAACGGTATAACAAATACAATAATTCAATACTGACTCGACTAAACTAACACAGACATAAACAGAAATAATAAACGAGCAAATTACAGTCAAAAGTAGAAATTACAGTTATAGATAATTTGTGAATGTTCTTGACACGAAAACAAGGACATTTATTTTGTATATGGTTCCCTATCTTGGTATAAATCACAAATTATGTATGAATTTACAACAAAAAAATAAGTATATAAGTATAATATAAAAAAGTTAAATAATAATAAATAAACTAGTAGTTCGCCCCGAACTGAGATCTCGTGATGCGACCCGACGAACGCACCAAAACTTTGAGTAGGTGGTAGTCAGAGGCAAGTCCAAACATTATGTTTGGACTTTTTTCTGACTACCGCCTTCTAACTTGGTACGGTAACCAAGTTTCAACTCTATTGGCCTATTTATTGAAGAGTTCCTTTGAACAGACCTTGGCTCCATCATCAGACCTGGTCGTTGTCACCATTTTATGAGAACTGAGTACCTCCTTAATTTATTTCAAGAAAAAAAAATAAGAAAAGGCAAAGTAATTGGCCGACCAGTAGAAAAACCTTGATTTCAACGAAACTCTTAAATGTCCAAACACAGCCCTTTCGTATGACATGTAACTTGATTTTTTTAAGTCACTTTTTTTATTTTTGCCCCCTTAAAAAACCCCATATCTTAAAAACCCTTCATCCGATTTTACTCATATACTTACCAGTAAATTTCTCAAGTACAAGCTGTCGTCTTATCAAATTTGATGCGGATCGTAACAACGGTTCGAAAGTTATGGCCAGACAAACATACATACATACATACATACATACATACATACATAAAATGCCAAATCGCCCAAGTTGAAACTAGAATCTTCGTTCGCTTCGCTCACTCGATCAATAAATATTGGTGGACACACAACACTATCTAGCCCCAAACTAAGCCAAAGCTTGTAATATGGGAACCAGATAGCTGATATACTACTTATATACTTTTTTTTTGTAAATACATACTTATACTAGTGGTTCGCCCCGAACTGAGATCTCGTGATGCGACCCGACGAACGCACCAAAACTTTGAGTTGGTGGTAGTCAGAGGCAAGTCCAAACATTATGTTTGGACTTTTTTCTGACTACCGCCTGCTAACTTGGTATGGTTACCAAGTTTCAACTCTATTGGCCTATTTATTGAAGAGTTCCGTTGAACAGACCTTGGCTCCATCATCAGACCTGGTCGTTGTCACCATTTTATGGAAACTGAGTACCTTCTTAATTCATTTCAAGAAAAAAAAATAAGAAAAAGCAAAGGAACTGGCCGACCAGTAGAAAAACCTTGATTTCAACGAAACTCTTAGAGATGGGAGCTCTTGGATCGCTGGTTATCTTAATTTAACTTTTTTGTTGTATCTCGAAAACCAAGCGTCCAAGAAAAAAAGTAAAAATAGTGTTGGAATGTCCAAACAAAGCCCTTTCATGTGACATGCAACTTGATTTTTTTATGTAACTTTTTTTATTTTTTCCCCCTTATAAAACCTCATATCTTAATAACTGTTCATCCGATTTTACTCATATACTTACCAGTAAATTTCTCAAGTACAAGCTATCGACTTATCAAATTTCATGCAGATCGGATCAACGGTACGAAAGTTATCGCCAGACAAACATACATACATACATACATACATACATACATACATACATAAAATGCAAAATCGCCCAAGTTAAAACTAGATCTTCGTTCGCTTCGCTCACTCGATCAACTAGATCTTCGTTCGCTTCGCTCACTCGATCAAATATTATAACACCCAGACAGAGAACAAACATCTATGTTCATCACATAAATGTTTGTTCTCGGTGGGGATCGAACCCACGGCCTACAGCACAGAAGGCAGAGCTACTACCAACTGAGCTGTGAAGGCTGTCAGTTCATCAACATCATCAGCTGAGAGAAGTCTATTGATAGACATAGGCCCCCCTATAAATTTCCAGGAAGAACGATTCTGAGCCATCTCCATCCACCGACTTCCCGCGATCTTCGCAATGTCGTCACTCCATCGGGTTGGAGGGCATTCCACTTCGTTATCAAGTTCCTGGTCGCCATTCGAGAACTTCTATGTATCTCTTAATGTATATGTATGTATGTATTGTAAATATTTATTGAGTAGGTTTTTAAGTTATAGTTGTTGTTTTTTAAAGGTTTCTCCTCTAATGTATCAAAGACCACCACCCACTCCACATAACACAAAGGTTAACTGGAAGAAAATGCTAATTAGCATTAAGTTCGCCTATGTACTTTATTTATGTCCATAAAGAATTTTCTTATCTTATCTCTATTCCACAGCGGTTGTCAGATCTGTATGACCTGCCCATTGCCACTTCAACTTGATAAAATAAAGCTACTTTAAATCAATCTAAATCAAATCAATAAATACATCCACTTGAGGCACTTAAAGCTGTTTAGAAGATTGTAAGTGTTTAGTGGCATCTACAAGACTCTTCCATTTGGCACAGTTTCTACGGAGTCTTTCTTCATTAAAGTTCGGGCTCTCTAACAAACGGCCACCAACATGCCAATTTTTTTTTAATAAAACTATAGCTGATGGAACAAGCAGAAGGCCCACCTGATGTTAAGTGGTAACCATCACCTATAAAAGCATTACCTCGTAAGTCACGCACACGGAACGTGCCCTATGATGCACTGGCCTGTCCATCAACTTGAGACACAGATGTTAAGCCTCATGTGCCTGTAATTACACCGGCAACCACACTTTTCAAGCCGAAACACAGCAACGCTGCTTGGCGGCAGAAAAAAGCGTGGTGGCAGTACTTCCCCGAGCCGAGCCCTTCACAAAGAGCTCTACTACTCTTAAGTTATAAAGTGAAGATGCAGCAAACACCTAACTATATCTTAATATTTTTTTATTAAATTAAAGAATGACGGATCCAAATCGTTGTTAACAAAAGTGTAATAATATACAAAGTTTTGGATTTAACTACAAAGAAGGTTCATTTTTATAGTTTGTTTGAATAATTTATAAGGAAAAGTGTTAACCTAATTTAGCGTGTAATCACTCTTATAGCTGCAGTCTACCACATTTTTCTTTTACATAAATAGTGCATGAGCTTATAATATAGCTTTGTATTTTACTGTTTTAGACATTGTACACAAGAAATCTGTGGATAAAAATGTATCATCGTTCTTCCTGTAATGTAAAAAGAGGCCTATGTTCAGACATTTTCAGACTCATGTTTTTTTATACTACTTGTGATGACCTATAATCTAATATGAAGTGATAACCATCATATATTAAACCATCAACAAAGCATTGCCTCGCAAGCCACGCACGATACAAACATGCCCTACGATGCTCTGCCCCGCGTCCATAGATGACATAGGCATAGATGTTTCATGTGCCTGTAACTTGCAACCACACTCTTATAACCGAAACACACCAACGCTGCTTGGCGGCAGAATTAAACATGATATAGATTAATGATGAAATGACGGCTGTTATATCACGACAGTCACTTTGCAGGACGTCGTAGCTTAACTGACGGCGCGAATGTTGAGAATTTACAATCTGGAAACGCGATTATCGGTAAGAGCAAAACGTCCAGGGGTAATTTAATTGGTTGAAGAGTTAGAGAGGCTTTTATTTGAAGATTTTTAGCCGACTGTTCTGAAGGAGAGTTTTTTTAAATAGTTGGTGGAACAACCAGATGGCCCACCTGATGTTAAGTGGTAACCGTTGCCTATAACAAAGCATTACCTCGTAAGTCATGCACTATAGGGACGTGCCCTACGATGCACAGCCCTGCTTCCATCAACTTGAGGCATACAGATGTTAAGCATAAATTACACCGGCAACCACACTCTTCAAAAACTGAAACACAGCAACGCTGCTTGGCGGCAGAAAATGGCGTGGTGGTAGTACTTCCCCGGACGAGCCACACACAAAGAGCTCTACTATTTTTATAGTAGAGTAACGTTTTTCAGGAGAATGTATGTTTGTATTAATACTTTGGTTGTCTACCAATATTTATTGATTAATGAAGTGGTCAGAGACGTGCTCTAGAGAGCACTGGTATCTAGGTCTAGTAGGTGTGACCCCGCCTTCCGATGGTAATGTCTTAGGTTCGAATTCGGTCGTGCACCTAGGGATTTCTCTAGTCCAAACGCTTCGAATAATAGTGTTTGTATTCACTATTTTAGCAAGCGAAACCGCGGGCGGCTAGTGTGTAATATTTTTGAAGTTTACAACGCTAGGATTGCAATTCTTGAATAGAATAAGAAATAAGAAATCCAGCATAAATATTTCACGCTCTCTTTATTCCCCGGAGCGCTCTCGTACAACTTATTATTTATCTATTGCATTGAGATATCACAATGTTAGAAAAGTAGCTAGCTCATTGCGAGTGATATTTGTGTTTATTTCTCATTAATGTAGCATAAAAATACCACTTAAAAAGTCCCACTTCAAAAATCATAATTATAAGTCGAGTCTCGAACCAACAAAACTCGTAACAGTGAATTCATGTATTTGACGCATCACTACGTAGTATTAGGTGAGAAGAAATGGAACGTAATCTTACAATTTCCAAAAAAAAAACTATCTGCAGATCTAGATATAGCTTATCTCATCCGAATCAGTGCCAATTGAAAGTTCCCACAAAACGCACGCAGGATTAATAAAGTTCAGTAAAATTTATATTTAAAATGTCTAGAAAATATCTAGAAAAGTGAACTATCTGTTCAACAAAAATTACTTCTTTATATCTAAAATTACAAACATTTACTACTCGGTTTTATTAGCCAGTTTGGCATTGTGGAATTAGTTTTGCGATATTAGTGCCATAACTTCAGTTTTATTACTATTGTCTTATAAACGTGGCGTGTAGGACACGAGGTACCTTCGGAGATAGGCAGAGGACAAACTTTCGTAGGCCATAAAGGAGTATCGAAAAGTTTTTAGGAGTTTTAAACCTTAAAATACATCAGGCCTATAAATATATCAAATATTCTGTTTCACTGCTTCATTCTTAGTTTTTTACGTGTTGTAGATATGCCCCAGGTAGCTAACTAGTTTTAGCACTAAATTAAACTTTTGGGTAAGAAACTTAAATGAATCAAAATGATTTTTTGCTGAATGAGTAGTTGTTGTTGACGTTAATGACGGTCGTCAACCTCTTAAAGGATGTTTCATAATATTTAATATTGTTATTACACCCAAATATAATTCACACGTCACACACATGTTTATTCATTAGGAGAATCGAACCCACAACTGTAGCGCAGGAGGCAGGGACAACTAACTGAGCTATTCTGTCTATATTGTCCCACTGCTGGAAAAATGCCTCCTGAGCTTCCACTCCCTTCATCTCATCTACTTTTAAGAACTTTTAATCTCGAGAAAACATTGAAATCCCACGAGATGTCGAAGCCGACACTACAAAAACTAGTCACGGGCTTCGAATACTTTTTCAATAGCGACCGATCGCAGATTGAAGCTGACAGCCCATTACTGGGTTCTGCATTATTTGAGCCGTCGCCCCGAGCTGGCTGGACCATTTGGAAAGGCTGACGGAAATGTTGGAGCTTTTTATATCTTAAGGCGAAGAATAGCACTAATAATTTTCATTTAAAACGAGATATTTAAAATATTGAGTAGGTATTTATGTTAATTAGATGTTCCACTCCTCTGTTTGGTCTGATATAACACTACAGTCCACTTTAAATTACACACAAGTTTACTGGAAGAAAATGCTAACTAGCATTAAGTTCGCCTATGTACTTATTTTTGTGCAATAAAGAATTTTCTAACCTAATATTTACCTTAATTTGTGACTTTGATTGTTTTCTGATATTTCGGCACAGTTGCATGCGCTGTGATTACGGTTCGAGCGTAATCAAATATAAAATGACAAATCATAGTAAATATCCCCGATCCCGTTTTAAATGAAAATTATGTTCATAAGCATTATAGTTATAACAGTAGTAGAGCTCTTTGTGAAGGGTTCGTCCGGGGAAGTACTACCACCACACCTTTTCCTGCCGCCAAGCAGCGTTGCTGTGTTTTTGTCGGTTTGAAGAGTGTGGTTGCCGGTGTAATTACAGGCACATGAGGCTTAACATCTGTATGCCTCAAGTTGATGGACGCAGGGCAGTGCATCGTTGGGCATGTTCCTATTATGCTTACGAAGCAATGCTTCGTAAGGTGATGGTTACCACTTAACATCAGGTGGGCCATCTGCTTGTTTCATAATCTAGTTTTATAAAATAAAAATAGTTTCTAAAGTATTACCGCTAATGTACTTTTCGCTTGCACATTTCAACGTTTAAAAATATACAACGTGTAACATAATAGGAAAGCCAAAGACCAAAGAATAGAAAGACCAAAGACCAAGTGATCAGACCAAGCACTGGAATACTTTGACAATAATGTGCCTAGGTTGAATATATCGTATTCGAAAAAAATTCGAAATTCCCATATAAAAGTAAAATTATTATTGGCTCAGAAAATCATCGACAGCCTGCAAACTTTTTACCAGGAAATCTTGTTTGGATCAAAATCATAATAATTTTTGCTGAACTTGGTTGATTGTGATTTTAAATTGTAAGTAAGTAAGTGCATTGATTTTAAATTGTAACCTTTCTAAATGTAAAAATGCGAGCAAGGAATAGTTTGACGATTGTCAGCCCCTTAACGTGACGGCTTTGACGCCTGATCTCGTAGTAAAATGAAGAGTGTTTTATGGAAAGCCACTTTGAAGACAAGTCGGTAAAAAATATGAACTAAAGTGAAAATCTATACGAATCTTTGTCCAGACATTAGACAGAGGACAGCCTCAGCCGTTGATCATAAAAACATCAAGTTTACTTCTTGATACTTGTTAACTTCTGCATATTTTGGTCTTGATACGTCATCATCATCATCGACTGCCTGAAGATATCACACTTGAACTTGTGCTTCACAACTTTGATCCCGTAGATGTCCTGTCAGATATCTTAAAGAGAACGAAGTCCAGATTCTTTGAGGATTTCTAAGGACACATTTGACACATACCCACATTTTCTGATAGTTGGTATTCCTGCTAGAATACTAACCGGTATCCTCACGATGTTTTCTTTTACGGATTCAGAGCTGACACATGATCAGAAGGCGAGGTCATTTCCATTATTGACAGCCTTCACGGCTCAGTTGGTAGTAGCTCTGCCTTCTGCGCCGTAAGCCGTGGATTCGATACCCAACGAGAACAAGCATTGGGTGATGAACTTAATGTTTTTTCTCTGTGTGGGTGATAATATTATAATAAGTATGTATTTACATAAAAAGTATATAAGTATTATATCAGCTATCTGGTTCCCATAGCTTATAAGCTTTGGCTTAGTCTGGGGCGAGATAGTGCTGTGTGGAATGTCCACCATTTTTTATAATATTTTATTTATTAGACCATCGGTGCTCCTCGGATTTCCTCATTTCTGATTCTATCACGTAGCGAAAATACCAGCATAGCTCTCTCCACATAATCTATCAACCTAGTCTTGGTATGTAGGTGTCTGGAATTTAAATCCTTTAGGGGGGAAGTGGAGGTTGAAGTTTGTATGAAAATAGCTTCACGCAAACGAAGTCACGTGGTCCACGTGATACTTCGTTTGGAGATTACAGCAATCCCAAACTGATGAGCATGCAGCTTCCAGGAATCATATGGCAATTTATCTGAGGTCTATTCTGCTTGTTCTATCAGCAAATTGTATAAAAACATAAAAAAAACCCCTCAGATCGATATGGTATCAAAGTGATATATTCTCAAAATTATCCACTAAATAGATATAGATATATAGATAGATCCAAATATTACATTTTGTCACATACCTACATTTTAAGAGTAGTAGAGCTCTTTGTGAAGGGCTCGTCCGGGGAAGTACTACCACCACGCCTTTTTCTGTCGCCAAGCAGCGTTCCTGTGTTTCGGTTTTTTGCCTCAAGTTGATGGACGCAGGGCAGTGCATCGTAGGGCACGTTTCTATCGTGCGTGACTTACGAGGCAATGCTTTGTAATAGGTGATGGATACCACTTTACATCAGGTGGACCATCTGCTTCTTCCATCAGCTAGATGTATAAAAAATATGCAGTAGTTCGCATTCCACAAGCATTTCCATCGCCGCTTTAATAAAAATCTATGAAATAAACTCAATAAACGAAACGAATCAAAGGAAAAGTTACTCTGAAAGTAAACGCTCTACTACACTGTGTATATTAAGTGACGTCATATAGCAGCCTTATACCTCAACCTACCCTCGGAACTCGTAAAACTTGCTAAGCCGAACTTCAATAATACATTGTATAAATGATTCGGAGTAACATTGAATCAAAGTTTCGCACACCAGTCACGATCCGTACATGCTGGCCAAAATTGGATTAGACTCTGAAATATTTTATGCGGACATTTTGCAAGTATCTAAGGTTTGGGAATCAGAAATGAAATGGATCTGATTTCTGATACTCGCGGGATTCTTCCACCATTAAGAGTAGTAGACTTTTTGTGAAGGACTCGTCCGGGGAAATACTACCACCACCCCTTGTTCTGCCGCCAAGCAGCAACGCTGTGTTTCGGTTTGAAGAGTGTGGTTGCCGGTGTAATTACAGGCACATGAAGCTTAATATCTGTATGCCTCAAGTTGATGGACGCATGGCAATGCGTCGTAGGGCACGTTCCTATCGTGTGACTTACGAGGCAATGCTTTGTTATAGCTGATGGTTACCACTTAACATCAGGTGGGCCATCTGCTTGTTCCATCAGCTAGTTGAGTAAAAAAAAACATAAATAAAATAACGAAAACTAATCACGTAAATTTCTAGTCCCAAACTAAGCAAAGCTTGTATACACGGATACATAATATCAAACTACACAAAGACAAAGAAAAAATACTTTTACTACACTAATATAAAAGCGAGCATTGTATAGCTTGATGCCTATTTGTGTGTACTACGGGAATCAGATGGCTGTATCAGCCATAAATAAATAATTTATAACTATAATTTTTTTTTATGTTGGGAATTAGATGGCTGATACGATATACATAAGTACTTTTAGTTTTTAAACTCATACTTATTAATAACATCCGGACTTGATACAATGGGCTATCAAAATTTGGCCCCCTAATATTATAAAAGTTAGGTAAAATTTTAAGTTCATCAGTCTTCATCATCCACCATTTTCCTTCAACCTTTATAAGGTGATGAACAACCACAACGATAAAAAAACAAAATGTACTCAAATAAAGTCGAGGGTAAATCCGACTTTTGGATTTATTGAAATTCACACTCAAACGAGATAAAAAATTGCTTTTAAAGTTTTGAATGGGGTATTTGTCCCGCTGAAGTGTTATACCGACCCTTAGCACACTTTTTAACCTTTTACTATGTCAAATTGGGATCGAACTATGGAAAGAAGAGTGACATTCAAGGAAATATTGACAAAAATGTCTTAGGTAGCTCTGATTTTACAATGATGTGTTAGATTAACAAAGGATTAAAGGTTCGTTAAATATGCCTAAATCTACGTGTTTGACAAATATGGTTAGATTTAACGGCCTGTTAATCCTTGAATAATAACTAACAGAGCATGGTGAAATCAGCTCTTAAAGTGGCAAAGGAACAGGTTGTCCTGGCATTTGTTAAGTCTATCTTAGTTTTTAAACGTATCGTGTAGGCACAACAAATTGAATAAAAATTGATATAAGAAGTCTTTACAGTGGTTACGTCAAAGAAAATCACAAAGATCACGCAAGAGAAGAAAATGAAATAGCATTGATATTTCCCGCACGCACAACTGCACCTTAGGTATTACTTGTAAAAATAAACTCTTTTACAAAAATAAATTCATTACAATATTATTTCTAACAAACACATGAAACTGACTTGTTCTTAGAAAAAAAAATATGACACAACGAACTCACTAAAGTCTCGTTTAAGTCACAAACTAGTGCTAGGTACAGGGTATTCAGCTTTTGGGCAGCGGCTACGTTGCCGTCGCACCTCTCAGTTCAATCAACTTCCGTGAATCCACTTTTTGGATTGCTCTCTTTATTAACTGCTCTAAAAGCTTGTGACTGGGCAGTGATTCCGTTTGAGGCCAATTTGTTTTGTTACGAACATTTCATGTTCACTGAGTTTTAACGAAATACAAAAAATGCAAGCATGGTATGAATCACTAGTTTAATAGTTCCTCAGCTTTTTAGTTTTCATATTTTTATTTCTTCCTATGTCGTGTTACTGGTTCGCTAGAAACTGTGTAGTGAAAGGATTATAAGTGCGCCTTAAAAAGGCTCCTTTGGTGCACAAATGTGTACAACATTACTTAGCTTTTTACTTAATTATGTCAGGTTCAAAGAAATTTACTGTAAGAAGAATAAATACAATTCACTTAGTAAAGAGAAACACAATGGTATTGTAAATAATAGGAGTAAGACGAGTATGAATTATGTCCCAATTTTATCCTCTGGTATTTTAATGTAACGAACATTAACAAACTATTTTTCTTCTCAAAGTTTTGCTGCTTTTTTTGCTTCATAACCTGCTTAAATATTTTTTTTACGGTAGACTATTATACCTACCACTATGACTATGTCTAAGTGTTCCCGCATACGGGCCTCCGGCCACAACCACAAAACGCCGCCACTGGCATATTTCCTGTAGTTTTCATACGAAGCGAGCAGCGACGTTTTGTAGCGTGTGGCGGCTACCGGCGTCAACTGTATGCGGCGAGGCCATATAAAGTGTATGAAAACTAAAGGAAATATGCCAGTAGCGGCGTTTTGTGGTTGTGGCTGGAGGCTAACACTAACTCCAACTATGTACATATATAATTTTAAACCTCGGCCTGCCTCCGTGTATTATACCTTATTACACCGAACAAATAAGGGTGTACTTACTACTATTTTTTTTTTATACAACTGGCTGATGTAACAAGCAGATGGCCCACCTGATGTTAAGTGGTAACCATCATCTATAACAAAGCATTGCCTCGTAAGTCACGCACAATAGGAACGTGCCCTACGATGCACTGCCTTGCGTCCACCAACTTGAGGCATACAGATGTTAAGCCTCATGTGCCTGTAATTACACCTGCAACCACACTCTTCAAACCGAAACACAGGGTTGGCAGCAGAAAAAGGCGTGGTGGTAGTACTTCCCCGGACGAGCCCTTCACAAAGAGCTGCCTTAGGGTTCTCAAAACAGGGTAACTAACGTCAAGATTACAGCCTCAAACGCTGATGAAACCTATCCCTCCATTCATGTCACGTGGCCCATAGATACAAAGCAACAAAGCCCCGCGATCCTTCAATCGACAGATCGCTTAATTTACGATCTCAACTTAACCCCGTGGGTATCAATCAAGCTTAACATGGTAATGTGATAGTGTAGAATTATCAGTAGGTATATCAGCCAAGTAAATGGACTAGTACTGCCCTATCCTGACCTACTTACATAGTATAAATGCAAAAGTAACGGTGTTTCAATGTTTAAGGCCCAATCACACCCTAATGAACAGATCGGGATTACGTATAAGTTAGAGGTACATCCAAATATTAACTAATGAATGTTAGCACTAATACGTGAGCGAAACTGATAGGATTAACAGCTGTTTTATTTTATAAGGTGAACTAAACATAAATAACAGAACTAGCATCAAACCTTTGCATGCGTCAAAGTATTCAAGTGCTTGGTCTGAATAAACCCCTCGGGCTTAGAACGCTACAACTACTTTGTATCGAATCAGTTACTACGATTACCATTTTGAGTGATCGTCCCTACTGCGCCTACGCTACAGTGCTCCATAAATTTGGGTCCCTGTATCGATCCTTAATTGTGGGCTGACCTTTACCAGAGGTATTCAACCTTCGACGGTACCTCCATCAGACGAAAGTAATTGCAAATTTAATTTGTATCAAGGATTTTACGTAAAGCCGTTTTCTGTAACTGATGGCATTTTTAACAAAGGCATTTAGAAAGCTTAGAACTAGCTCCATTCATGTTTCATTTTATTTTTAAGTGGTACGGTTCTTTTAAAAGGTTCAATTTCAGAAGTGCTGATCTAAATAAATCTTTTGTTTTTGTTTCTGAATAAATCTTTTGTTTTCGTTGAATGAAGCTGAAAAATTGTATTTTATTATGACGGGTAAGAGCAAGAATATTAAAGTTTATTTATTTTTCAGATATTAGTTTGTTTATTATGAAGATGGAACTAAGATTAAATAAATAATTGAAAGAGATTAAGAAAGTTTTGTTTTTATACACTCGCCCGCAAAAATAAAGGGTCACCTAGTTAACTCCAAATAACTTTGAAACCACAAAATCTAGCTCTTTAAATTAAAAAGTATCTGAAAGAAAATTTAATAACACATAAAATAAACTACCACCACTCTGCGCTGGCTAAACCCAAACTATAACATGGTGATAATTCTGGTACATTCTTCCAAAGTCAAAGACATGTATTTGTACAAATAACTCGAATTGAATTAAGAAAATCAATTTAAAGTTCCATATATATACAAAATTAAAAAACAAAATCAATGAAGTCTAAATTGAAAAATGAATAACAATTTGAAAACAGGTCGTTTTTATTTATAACGCATTTTTATATGCCATTACAGTAAAAAAGGTTAAATGAAGGTTTGCATAAAGTCTGCATATCCTATTCCGGTTTAATTTCATAAGCAAAAGAAGTTATCTTGATCATTTCTTGAAGATATTGCTGTTTTCAAAGGTGACCCTTTATTTTTGCGGGCGAGTGTAGTTTACACATATTTTTATATCAGTAAGTTGTTTGGAAACTTATAAACCAGCTTGGAGTACAAACTGATGGCAAGGTATTATAACGCAATAGGGACAGGTTTGAATCCTGCTCAGTCCATAACTTTTATGGTAGGTAACATAATAATATGCACATTTTCTGCAAATCGCGCGTTCATATCGTGCGTGACCACTGTGCATGTGCAATGTTTTGTTAAAAGCATGATACAATATTACAAAAAAAGCTTGAAATAGTTGCACACGCCAGGCCAAGCCACATGATGAACTAGTGTGTACCCTGGTCCCAAAAGGTCTGGGCATTCTTTATTAACGCCGTTTCGCTGACCAAAAAGGCCCAATCAAAATTCGTTCGCTATGTTGTTTATTGCGATACAATTTTCACACAATTTATGTTCAAATTGGTTTATTTCAAGGCTGAAACAATGTAGAATAGTCTGTTTATATAGAAACCCATTTTTATAGAATAATGCTGCAGTAATATTTTACAGTGAATTGAAATTGGTTCTAGAATGAAATTGTCTCTTTGAAGCGCAAAAAAAATACTAAAATTCAAAACAAAAACTTTAGACTTATAGATTTATTGTTACAGTTAGATTTTGTACTAACTGCTGCTTGCAGCTTTTCTTGCTTATTCGTAATTTCGTAGTTATACCTAATGAATGGGTGGTCAAGGTTTTTTTTTAGATTTTTCGATATAATATCTCGAATTTGGCATATACCTTAACTAATGTCATAGATAAATGGTAACTTTCACCAATAACAAAGCATTGCCTCGTAAGTCACGCACGATAGGAACGTGCCCTACGATGCACTGCCTGTGTCCATCATCTTTAGGCATACAGATGTTAAGCCTCCAGGCACATGAGGCTTTACATCGGCAACCACACTCTTCAAACCGAAACACAGCAACGTTGCTTGGCGGTAGAAAAGTAGTACTTCCCCGGACGAGCCCTTCACAAAGAACTCTACTAAATAACTTAATAAAAAGAAAACGACTTAAAAATAAATGTTAGCAATCACTTCTTACAGCCAAAGTCAAAAGGTATTTATTGAGTTTCTTTAAAACATCTCGAATCTAGGTGCCAGTTCCACGCGACCAAGCTTAGAAGAACCGGCAACAAACTTACGGCTTGCGAGCTAATAAGCGAGCGAAGCCGCGGAAGACAGCTTGTTTATTATATTTGAATTGTTTGTCTCAACCGAAGTTCTAGACTAGGCTTATCTGTGCACACAGTAAACATAACACGAGCGGTAGCAGCAGCGTCGCTTACTTCGTTTACATTTCACAGTTTGCAATCCGAATTTACTTAGCCGAAATTCCTCAAACAAGCGGCAAGGAAATTCACTTTGTAAAACAAAACAACTGTTTTGTATGTGTACGTACTCTGGTGCACGACCGGTTTTAAACCTACGACCTTGGAATCGGAAGGAATCGGGCTAGGCTAGCTCTCTGTCTTTTTTTCATAGTTTTTTACTTGTGATGGTACAAGTCGATGATCAAACAGATTTTAAATGGTAACCATCACCTTTATCAAAGGCTTTCAACTTGTGAAGGAATAAGTTGATGGTCCATCTGATTTTAAGTGGTAACCATCACCTATAAGAAAGTAGTGCCTCGTAAGCTGCGCACGGTAGGAACTTGCCTTACGATGCATTGCCCTGCGTTCATCAACTTGAAGCATGCAGATGTTAATCCGATCAGTTCAGTATCTTGATTGAAACACAAACATCCAAACTTCGAAACATTCGTATTTATTTATTTGTAAGGCGTAGGAGTACACGTACATCCTAGGATGATGACCAACAGCCAAACACAGCTCGTGTAGATACACGCACACAATGAAAGCCAGGGCTGTCACGCCTCAGGCGATTCATTCTGTCTCCCGTCGCCATTCAGGCAGTGTACTCATTGTACAAAGAAATCCTGAGGAAGCTATTTCGTCGAGAATGTTTGGATAAGCTTCTTATTTTGGTTGCGTTTTGTTGTACACGCTGTTATCTGTGGGAGGTGAGATTGAAATGATCCATTAGGAAGATTGTTATTTAGGTGAGTGCGGGAAAAACCGCTGAACCTTAAAATCTTCGTGGGAACCCTGACAGGTCATTGGCCCTCTGTAGCATCAGAGTTACTGATAGTCAACTGTCAAAGTTAAAAGTTACTTATTCAATTGAATGACAAGAATCATTTTCAGGTAGCTCACCTGAATGCCAATATAAAAATAATGATAATGAATAATAGCATGTATTAAGAGTAGTAGAGCTCTTTGTGAAGGGCTCGTCCGGGGAAGTACTACCGCCACGCCTTTTTCTGCCGTCAAGCAGCGTTGCTGTGTTTCGGTTTGAAGAGTGTGGTTGCCGGTGTAATTACAGGCACATGAGGCTTAACATCTGTATGCCTCAAGCTGATGGACGCAGGGCAGTGCATCGTAGGGCACGTTCTTATCGTGCGTGACTTACGAGGCAATGCTTTGTTATAGGTGATGGTTACCACTTAACATCAGGTGGGCCATCTGCTTGTTCCATCAGCTGGTTGTATAAAAAAAAACAATTTAGACATGCTATTATTTTACAACATACAAGAAAAAGCAACCATTTAATTCTATATTTACAAAATGTTGAAATGTATGAGTGAAAAGTAATTAGATAGCCTGAGGTCGTGGGTTCGAAACCGGTCGTGCACCAATGGGTTTCTCTGTTCAAAAATGTATGTACACAATACCAGTACTCTCAAACGGTGATCTAAAACATCGTGAGGAAACCGGCATGTCGTAAAAAGTTCTAAAACTTTTGTCAAGTGCTCGAAAGAAGCCTCTTGAGGCGCACTTAAAATCCTTTCACCACACGGTTTTGAAAGAATCTAGTGACACGGCAAGAGAGAGAGAGTTAGACGGTTTTCAAAATCATAAATAAAACCTACCAAAATCACCGAAACACCAGTAAAAACATAGCGTCAACAAAATTTCTAACCTACTAAAAGTTCATTTTTTCTGTAATACTACATTGTAATATATTTTGTATAAGCAGAGTTTTCCCACGCGTTCCCATTTTTAAACAAAAGTCAAAAGCGCTGATTTATGTCGCCGAAACGTGAGGCAGATTCATCATTTTCATACGATAAAAAAACGTGTTATTTTTGTTACTTCCCTTGTAATTCTGAATGAGTAATGATGCCGAGAAAAGTTTTCGTGTAGTGAATTGGTTGTTAATTCTGGAAAGCAAGGTCTATTGGGCACGGAATAATGTTGTAATTTATTGGGCTGAATTATATCTCAATTTGATTTTAAATTGTTTTGTTGGTTTTTGCAAATACTAATAAATTGCAGATATCCGAGATATTTTTCTTATCCTCTAAGTAGTAGTAGCGTCTCTCTCTATCTTGTCGTGTCACTAGTTTCTTTCGAAACAGTGTGGTGAGAGAACTTTAAGTGCGCCTTAAGTGCCTCGTTTCGAGTACTTGACACATGTTATAGAACTTTTTAGGTTCTGCGACATGCCGGTTTCCGATACGATGTTTTCCTTCACCGTTTGAGAGGTCTGGCATTGTGCACATAAATTTTTGAATAGAAAAACTAATTATGGCACGACTGGTTTCGAACCCACGATTTTAGGATCGGAAGGCGGGCCTCTACCACTAGGCCACCAGTGCTCTCAATAGTGTAGTGTGGGTAGTTCCAGCTCTGACACAAAGTATGGGTTCTGTTCCCATGATGGGACAAAAAAAAAATATCTGCATCTTTGGTGTTTTAAATCTGTGCACACCGAACATCACAATCAAATGGTAATTTTGATCTCCACGTACTGTTTAGAAGTCACTTAACAATTAAAAGACTTTAATATTAAAAAAATTACGCTTTTGCATGAATACAGGACATTGTTATTTAGGTAGTTTTGTATTAAACTTGTAGTAAAATAATAAACCTGCCAAAAAAACAAAGTCATTGATACGAAAGGCAAATATTTAGAATTCGTTGCTATTCTACGAGAATTCTAATATTGCTAAGTTACTTAAGCTTTGCATAATATTGACCCTAACTACCAACGTACAGTGGCTACAGTGCAAACTTGCAATATTACTAACATTATTTTTATTAAAAACTTACAAAACTATTCAACTTCAAGCACACAAAACATTTACAAACTTTTATTAAAACCATAAAGCTACGTTCTAACCGGTGCGCTCAAACGGCTGGAAACGAGTACCTACCTTACATTTTACAGGAAGTGAAAATAATTTCACAACCACACAGTGAGTCTCTGACAACAACTCTTCCTGTTCAATATCCTTGAGGATATCTAAGGAGGTAGTCAGAGGTACGTCCAAACCAATAAAAATGAGAACCACAGTAACATCCATTGCTCGCAGAATTAGTAAGTTGAAGTGGCAATAGGCAAGCCATATAGCTCAACCGATACCGATTTGGACGAATTTCGGTCGGTTTCTGAAAGCTCGATCAAAACTAATCGTATGTCAAGTCACTCGCCATTTCAGCTATTACATCGAATAAGATAGAGATAGCAAGTGACCTGACATCCGATTAGTTTTGATCGTGCTTTCAGAAACCGGCCTTTAGTATTGCATGATTGTTTTTGTTTTGAAGTTTAAAAAATCTTTTTTCCATAACCGTTTGTGATCCAACGAGTTCTATTTATTTTGGTATAAATTTGCTGCAGCACGCGAGCTTTTTGACTACAGTATTGTTACTATACTTATGCACAATTTTTGTTGGCTGGCACGATTACTGTGAAAACACGCTCAATTAAAGTATGAGAATTCATTTTATCATAAAGTTTTATTAAAACCTACATTTCTATAAAAAAAAACTAAATTACTGACACAATAATATGTAATGATGCTATAATATTATTTAGTACTTGGTACTAAGAGATCTGAGGGGATATCTACCGTGTCTGGGGATTAAAGTCGTGAAGCTGTTTCAGTTTCAGCTATAATATTTTTATAATTTTAGCTACTACACTATAGTATTCCTAGTAATTAATTCTAGTATCCACATATTAATAATATAAGCACCTATTTGTAAGTTTGTAAAACACAAGATGTTTAATAAATAAATACATTTAAAATAAAAATTATTGCGCAATTTCCGAACCACGCATAAACGCATCATCAGAAATGTGGAAATCCGTAATAGTAACAAAGCAACCAACATAGCTCGCAGAATTAGCAAGTGGCAATGGGCAGGTCATAGCTTAAAGAACTGAAAACCACTGGAAATAAATATTCTCAAATGGCGACGAACTGGAAAACGAAGCGTTATAAGCTCCTACCCGATGGACTGACGACATTATGAAGATCGCGGGAAGCGGTGGATGTAGCGGGCTCAGAATCGTTTTTCCTGGAAATGTAGGGGCAGCCTATGTCCAGGAGTGGACTTCTTCAGTCTGATGATCATGATGACGATGAACATAAACGCAGAGCATAGTGATGCTCACAGTTCTTTCAATCGCGTCTATTTGTTCTAGCATTTAAAGTTTACGTTGACTACAGCGCCATCTACCGAACAAAAGATCGAGAGATGTTTCACCCGGCTGGATTCGTACGCCGGACGCTGAAGCAGTTTCCGTAATTTTTCCGTCACTCGGGTTTTTAACCGGGAATTTTTACCTGTTGATTTTGCGCCAATTTTTCCTGGCGTTTATGTTATCTTGATACTCATACATGGTTATGAGATACCAACGAAGGACACCCAAATAATTGGATTGTTGTGAAATGCTTAGATAAAAATCGAAAGTGATAAAAAAAAACTGTTTACCTTGAAACCTACCAATACTGCAAGCTAAGCGGATGAGTTGATAACTCTCAAAGCTTCATAGGTGAAAAAGAATACGAGAAGGACTAGCCAGGTATCCATTAAATGTCTCATAAAATTGGTTATGGATTGGCACCACAATGGAGCTAAATTATTATATTATATTGTCTTATCATTGACATCATCACAATCATCATCATTGACATCATCATCATCACAAAAGAACGGTAGAAACCGAGCCGTAAGTTTTGCCTGTTATTCTATTCAATTGATTAAATGCCTTTTGACTTTTTAGACTTATCTTACAAAGTCAAAGACTGTAACAAATCTGTTATGAATAAATAACTATAACTATAGCAGACTCAACTCATGCAAACAAGGCCAATATTTTTTGAGTAAAAATGAGTACTCAATAATCAATAATCATTTATTAGCAATACATTTTGGTGAGAGTGGCAACACACTCTTCCAAATCACTATTGTCTATGACTTAAGCATTGGATAAAGTAATTTATATTGTTTAAAGCGGTGATTCTGAAGAGACTGTTGCCACATTGGCATACTAAAAATTTACTAATTTTAAATACATAATATGTCTATAAAATTAGTATATTATTAGCTTTGTACGAGTATATTATACTCTTACAAAGCTACATCATTAACAACTCCACAAAATATAAACGCTTATCTAACTCCCTTAATGTACCCGTAAAAATAAAAATAAACATACTACAGAAAGGACATTACTAAGAATAAGCATTGAGCTCCATCCTAATGTGACTGTGAAAATATCTTCCAACATTTTTCGACCTTTAATCTCGAGCGGACATCCGCTGAGAGGGATTATACAGCAAAGGTCCGGGTAAAGCCCCCGTTTCTTAGAAAGAACAAAATGAAGAAGCCGATGTGAATTACTATTATATTTTTGTAGTAGTAGTAGTTTGATAGACTGAGATGACGGATAATAGAGGGAAATGGAGCGAAAAGACCTGTTGTGCCGACCCCACATGAAGTGGGATAAGAGCAGGAAGATGATGATGATTTTTGCAGTAGGTAGCATTTTTGTAGTAGTATAGGACGAGTAGACGTACGGCCCAGTACCACCCATACCTGGTTAATTTACCACCCATTCGCACTTAGCGTTTTGGACCTTCATCATGCGAACGGCTAAGGAGTGGAACTCATTGCCGTCGTCTGTTTTTCCTGATCACTACACTTTGGGTATCTTCAAGGCAAGAGTAAATAGGTGTCTTTTAGACCGTTCTGCTCCATCTGCGGCTACATCGTCGCTTACCACTAGATGAGATTGTGGCCAAAGGACAAATAATTTAAAAAGAATATAAAAAAAAGTTATAGACCCCTTCATAGCAACGACAAAGTGAATACGTCAACTTGTAAATTTATATTTAAGTAGAAGAAGCGTGTTGATTTCTTCAAATCAACACGACATTTGTAGTAGTAGTTGTAGACCTTTGGTAGCAACGACAAATTGAATAAGTCAACTTCTTGTAAATGACTTTAATCCCCAGGCACGGTAGATATCTTTTCTGATCTTTAAGTACCCAGTACCAACTAAAGCTAGTAGCCATAGCTCGTCCAATTATGGCACATACCCACAATTTGCAGCAGTGCGTATTCCATACATGTCAGGTTGTATGCCCATTTTGATAAACATACTGAATACTGAGAAGCAAATGTCAAGACCCCACCTTAAAAGGCCCGGACTTACGAAAGCTCTGCGCCGTAAAAGCCTTCCTAGTTTCGGCTTGGAGAAATTTAAATGTTTCGTTTACTTTGACGACTATAGCTATTTTTAGTTCGAACAAATTGAGTATCAAATCGTTGTGTTGATCGTTTTAGGTTTTTGTAAAAGGTTTTAAAAGTACGTTAAAACAAGATAGGGATAAAACGTAAACAGAAACTTAATTCTAGCAAAAAGGTACCAACACAAAGATCTATGTGTCTAAAGGGGTTTGTCAGAGATAAATCCAAACGTTACGCACTTTTTACCTACAAACAAACATTTGTGTGCTGAAAATAGGTGAATTATGTATTTACAAAAAAAAAAGTATAAAAGTATTTTCAGCCATCTGGTCCCCATATTGAAGCTTTGCTTATTTTGAGGCTAAATAGTGCTATGTGGAAAGTCCACCAATATTTATCTTTTTTTTTAAACGTGCTTAAGGAACGTGCATGAAATGGTCATGATTTTTTTGACACTATTAAAAAACAGCTGTTTCATACATTTTAGCCAGGTAGGTATTGAACTTTTGCATGAAACAGCTGTTTTTTTTTTGCGTTCACAGTGTTGGTTCCTTAGAAAAAGTTATTCATATTGATGAGTACTTTAGCCCCCTGAAGTTTTCAGGAGTGGTATTTTTTTACCTTGTATATTCTTCACATAAATTCTTGGAATACATAAATAATCTAAAATGGCACGACCGGATTCAAACTCACTACCGATCAGTATCGGAGTCAATCATATGATACTCGTAGACCATTCGATGTATTCGTCTTTTCATAATCTTGGTCCTTTAAAATTAAGGAAATTACTGTAAAATTTCAGTGCCATTCTGCTTTAAATTTAATCTTTACAGGATTACAGGCGCTTGCCCGTGTCGTTATAATAAACTGCACTAATTAAACCTTATAGCCCAAGAGTCATTCGTGATTCTCGTACGGTCATTTGGCTAAAGCATCATTGCAAATTGTTACTGAAATTGCTGAAAAATTCCCTGTTTCGTAAATTTTTTGTGTGTTTCTTTGGTCTGATGAAACAGCAGTTTTTTGTCGCTTATTATTTTAGTTACTCAGAAAAAGTTATCGATATTAATGGGTACTTCAACCCCTGAATATTTTGGAAGTAGTTTTCGTATTAAGGACTATTTTTTTTTTGGAAACTTTTTATATTATACTTTCGAACTCAGAGCAAAAATTTTAAGTTCATGACACAAATGTTTGTTTTGAGTAAGGATCGAACCAGTTACCTAAATTAAAGAAGGCAGAGCTAATACCAACTGAGCTGTGAGGCCTGTCACATGGTAAGAGGAAGCATGATATTGTTAGAAAATAGACACTGACTCCTGATCTATCAGAACCTTGCGTTGGACATTAAAACTAATTTGTGAGTTCAGACTTTGGTTATTATGAAGAATAATTATACAGGGTTACAGGAAAAGTCGTGCTAGATCCGTTAAGGGCGTGGAGTACCCATCATTCCTGACATATTTCACTATGAAACACCCTACCCTAAACTAAACCCTTTTCGAGATATTCGACTTTTAATTTTTTTATTGAAAATTGCCGATTTTTAGGCAATTAAATTTATTTTTGGTTGTTTTGTGTATCTTATTATTATTATTATTGCATTTTTACATGTGTAATTAGATGCTTTAGGACGTCAATCATTAAAATAGTGCATAAGTTAATTGAATAGACCGTAGTAGACAAGTGAAAGTTAAGAAATAAAAAAAAAATTAGAAAGTTTATTTTTCTCTAAGGGATATCTAAAAAAAATATTATGGCAATTCTTCGGCAGATGTTTTTAAAAATATCTACGTTTCATCAGCTATCTAACGAGGTATAATAATCTAGGGTTTTATTCAATTGCATTGAAAAAAAATTAGTTTTATAGGCGACAGTGGAGAAGAAAATTTATACTTAGCCCTAAAAAGTAAAAGTAAAACAATAGGTAAGCATGAAATGTCATTTATTAAAGGTTTTCACACAACTTTTTCTTATTCTACAGTTCATGTTCAACATGGCCGCCTCTATTTCTGATACATTGTCGCATCCTTCTACGGAGACCAGTCTTCACTACTCCAGTGGTCAACGTGGTCCTCATTTTATTTGCTGCATCCACAATCCTTTCTCTTAGGTCTTCCACAGACGAAACTGGATTCGGCTCGCTGTACACAAGACTTTTCATGCACCCCCACACATGAAAATCCATGGGGGTTAGGTCCGGACTTCTTGCTGGCCATGGCAACGGCCCACCTCGTCCTATCCATTTGTTTGGATAATTTGTGTCCAGCCAGTCTCTGACACTTCTCCTGAAATGGGCAGGGCAGCCATCGTGTTGGAACCACATGTCCCTGATCAGGTTGAGTGGCAGATCATCCAGCAAATCACTCAAGTCTGCTCTCAGGAAATTTTCGTAGCTTTCCCCATTTAAATTATCCGGTAGAAAGTAAGGTCCAATCAAATGATTGGAGATAATGCCCATCCACACATTCACGCTGAATCTTCGTTGGGACCCCTTCACTCTTTTCTTATTGGGATTCCTTAGTGCTTTTGGGGCCCAGTAATGGGCGTTGTGATAGTTAGTTATGCCATCTTTATCAAATTTGGACTCATCCGTCCACAAGATATTTCTTAGAAAATCTGGGTCTTCTACGTCAGCATTTAGCATAAATCTGCAAAAGTCCAATCTTCTCGCGGGGTCTCCTTCTTCAATAACGTGTACCGGCGTGTAATGGTATGGGTATAGGCCAGCAGTATGCACTGTAAACCACACTCTCCATTGCGAAAGTCCCAGATCACGGGCAACAATATTAGTGGAAGTAGTCGGATCCGCTCGAAAGCGTTGCACTATCTCATTGTCCTGTTCTTCGTCGTCAATTCGTGGTCTACCCATGTCTGTATTACGTCTCAAAACAGAGCCAGATTCTCGAAGTCTTCGATAAACTCTGTCAAAAACGGCCACATCCGGCACTCGACGACCGGGGTAGCGAGTTACGTATTCGTTGCGAGCTTGCGCAGATACACAATCGCAGTATCCGTAACAAATAAGCATATCAGCATATTCCTCAGGTGTGTAGGACGTCATCTTCAACACTTCCGTATCACAGGTACAAATCAGAGTCCGGTTAACAAGTATAGTAGTCACAAATCAGAAGAAATAGTCCAGAATCACAGCCAAGTCGAGAAAAAGAGCAAAACGATATCACATCTACTATGTACGAAGCACAAAAGCAGACTGACAACCAAAACAATACCCCCTGTTGTATTCCCAGCCCTAACCGGTCTCTACACATTTTTTCTTTCATTCATACCTACATAAATCGTCACTTGTCTCGCTCTCACGGTGTGTCTGAACTTGAAGGACAATAGGCGCGGGACCGTTAGAACTGCTACCTGGAGCGTCCCAACTACTTTTTTTCCACGAAATGTAATACAAACCCTAGATTGTTATACCTCGTTAGATAGCTGATGAAACGTAGATATTTTTAAAAACATCTGCCGAAGAATTGCCATAATATTTTTTTTAGATATCCCTTAGAGAAAAATAAACTTTCTAATTTTTTTTTTATTTCTTAACTTTCACTTGTCTACTACGGTCTATTCAATTAACTTATGCACTATTTTAATGATTGACGTCCTAAAGCATCTAATTACACATGTAAAAATGCAATAATAATAATAATAAGATACACAAAACAACCAAAAATAAATTTAATTGCCTAAAAATCGGCAATTTTCAATAAAAAAATTAAAAGTCGAATATCTCGAAAAGGGTTTAGTTTAGGGTAGGGTGTTTCATAGTGAAATATGTCAGGAATGATGGGTACTCCACGCCCTTAACGGATCTAGCACGACTTTTCCTGTAACCCTGTATACTGCAAGTTTTTGGTCCTTCCGAGATTTATTCCTGTAATTTTTTACGGGGAAAGAATAAACCAAGAATCCTCAAAAGCGATCTATATAGTTTTCAAAATATCCTCGTTTTTAACTTTATTTCTAGGACGAGTAGTACTTTAACTGACAGATAAGTTTTAAACCTCAAATGAAAAGAGAAGTGTTTAATAAGTATCAGCTGATGGAACAAACACACTAAATGTTCAATGGGTAGCCATAACCTACAAAAAGCTTTGCCTCACCATGCATCATAATAGGAAGGTGCGATACTCTGCCCTCAACCATTCAGTCGCCCATCGACTTGAGGCATAAAATATGTCCCTTTATATCTTTTATTTCTCTTTCTTTCTGTTTGCTCAACCTCATGTGCCTGTAATGTTTTTAGGGATCAAACCTACAGCCCACGCACAAGGCAGCCCACCAACTGAGAAACCAGGGTAGTCGTAATGTTGGTAAACTAGTAGTTCTAAACTTCCAAATGCCAGTACCGCGTGAGTAACAACGTAACTGAGCAGTGTTTACTCCTAATAGTTATCGCATGAGATATCAGCTGTTCAATTAGCATATGTTTGCCTGAACTTCGTCTAAACAGCGTGTTTGTTCGCGGGCTATCGCGTGCAAACATTACGTACTTAGGAGTTAGGTTTCTGGGAAAATGTGGTCTTACGACGCTTCGTGTGGCCAATATTTTATTTCAAACATAGCTGGAAAATGTTTTGGACCTCATAAAAGCCTAGTACGCTACCGAGGTCCTGAACCTCTATCTCTTTAAACCTGTACGTAACCACTGCTGGATATACAGTCCCTTATCAAGTATTTTATCCCGAAGTGATTCTCAACACTCACGAGAACAACAAAATGTTACATAACATCTCTGAATTAGGAGATTTTCGTTGAAGAAATGTCTATTGTGAACTCAAATGATTTTGAGGTCAGGCTCAGAGTTCACAAAACCACTGTTTTCAGGGATTTAAGAATAACGCACTGTCATAAGTTCAGCTCTGACGCAACTGGCTACGCATTTTATCAATCAAGATTTTTTCGTTAATTTTTTCAATAAATTTATCAAAGGCATAGAACCTTTATTTTTAACGAGTTTCGAGACTCAACGGTCCTCCTTTATCATAACATTCTAAATATACACCCTTTCTACAGGCCTATCTTTATAATGGCACTCGTCTTGTGCCTGTCATACCCAACTACTCCCACAAGATTACAATAAATAGTAACTTTGTTTTGCAACTATTAGTTTTGGCTTAAAGCGGAACTAGAAATACAGTAAAAGCTTAATTCAAGCATGAGTTATTTCAAAACTATTTTTATTTTACGGTTTGTAAAGTTCAAATCAGATATGATTCTCTGCTTGCGTCTTACGTAAAGCGAAATCCATTGAAAATGTCTAAGAGGGTAGTCAAAGGCATTTAAACATAGCATTTGAAACATGGCTAATAATTTTAAGCTAAAAATATGTCGTCAGCACCGACTGAAGCGTTTGGAATGTCGGCTCAAAGGGGAGTGCGCGCGACAGCCTCTTTTGACGGTGGCGGGGATTACCTAATTGTTAATTATACTGCAAACGCGTTGTTCGGGGAAAATTCCCGTTTTGCATAGCATTTGAAGTTTTAAATCGGTATGAGGAATATATATATTTTTTGTTTTTTGTGTACTCCTATTCTGAGTTTTGGCAACTTGTTCGAATTTTGATTTTCTAATTCGATACCTTATTAGGATTTATATTCAGCGCGTTTTGTATGATGATGCGATAAGCGCCCCTGGCGTGAATAAAAAAATATACAAACTTCATACAAAACCGGCTGGAAAACGAAATCCAAATTATTGAATACGAAACCTGTAATACAAAAAAACAAGTTGTTAAAACTCAGGATACACGAACGGATAGCTGCGTCAATCGTTTATTTAAAAAGTTGTTTCATGTTTTACAAAAAATATGTTAAAAGGAGCAGCGAATAAGCGGTCGAAGCCTACAGCGGATTTCTGTTTTAACTTGTCCACTGTCCATCAGACAGTTCTAGCCAGTTCAATGGACTCCGTTTATTTTAACGATGATTCGAGTAACCACCCAAAAGCTCTTATTCCCAGCTGCGTAAAACTCAAATTTCACTGGCAAGGCAGATTGGTCAGGATTAGAAGCAAGAGTTCCCGATGGGATACAACAGGCTTGCGGTAGATCTATGGGGATTATGCCGGTCAAGTTACCCAATCAATATGGCGTATACGATGTGAAAAATTTAGGGGATTTGGGGAACATGGAGTGAGGAAACTCGTGGTAATAATGCACATGGCAGAAATGATTATCTGTAGTTTTTCTTAAGTCTATCTTCTGCGCTGTAGGTTGTGGGTTCATTCTCAACCACGGCAAAAAGTAGTGGCGAGCTAAACAGAAGAAGAATAATATAAAGTAGAATCATTTGCGGGTGTTTGGGTGCTTCTTGATATTTTGGAAAAGTAGCATGCGAAACGTATGGTCAATTTGAAATATGTGTGAGAAAATTTAATCTGACATTTTGAGACAAAACTCTTTTTCAGTCTTTTATTACGGTAAACGGAACTACATACAAGTGAAAATAGTTATTTTCATTAAATATTAGTCAGAACGCGAATTTTTTAAACTATACAGGCAAAATGTTTCTTTAAAAACATACCATGCTTTTAAAAAAATATCTGAATACCGTAAAAGCGGAACACAGTGCACGGGTTTTACATTCACTAACATTGTATGAAACATGTAAGAAACGACCAAAAAACCACACCACTCATCCCCATACTTCGTTACCTTTAAATTTCATAGTTTCATATACACCAACCACTGTACCTTTGCCGTTTCAACTCAGCATACGCCTCTTATTTCCTTTCTGATAGAGTTCATAATGGATTAACAAGTGGTTTTTGAGATGGTGGTAGTGTTAGACCTATCTTCCGCTCTTTGCGAACCTTCTAAATTATTTAAAGTAGCAACTTTTTGCGGCTCGTTGTAATTTGACTTGGAATGAGCCATCCTTATACATCAAATTATAATGAGATAATATTTGATGAGATTTTTGATTAGGTTGTACAATCAGTGGATTAGGAAAATGTGATCTTATTACTTTGGGATGAATAACTGTCCGTTTTCAGTGTAAGGTTTATAAAAATCATTACTGTCAAAGTAAATTGACGGCTGAGTAATATTGGAAGTTTTTAAGTGATTTTGGAAGTCTCCAAATAATTTTAAAGAACGATGGTCGCATCGTTCTTTAGTAGTCTAAAAAACCGTCCAATAGTTTTTATTATCGTCGTCTTGAAAATGCTTTTTGTGCGACTAACGTATTTTTTTATGCTAAAGCTATACTCATCATCATAAAGAATTTATGAGTGATGGATATTTGTTTTGTGTATTCTATTTATTATGTCGATAGTACAAGTTTTTCTTAGTTTGGGGTTGGATAGAGTTACGTGTGGAATGTCCACAAATATACAGGGTGTTTCATAGAGGTCAGATAAGGGAATTTTAAATCTGTAATAACTTTTGTCACTTTTGAAACTCTGGCTTTGAACATTATTAAAAAAACAAACGATATTTTTACAATGATTTGTGAATTCTTGTTTCACGATATTTCGGTACAGTTGCATGCGCCGTGATCACGGGTCATACTTAATTTTATTCAAGTATATCAAATGATATTGGCATACGGTCTACCCTCTTTCGCACTCTTTTATTGCAATTGACTGTACTACTTTTTTCAGTCTCACTTCCTACTAGATATTGTTTTCAACGCACATTACTAACGGTATTAAAACACATCACTGGTACATTTTTCTTTTGTTTGCGCATTTTCATAAAATATATCTTAAACTTGTTATTGTCAAGAAAATGAGGAACAATGTCATCGATTTTGTGATACGTAAAACTATATTAAAAAAAAAAAACTGTTAAACCACTATTTAATAGTTTCAATCAACTCTTGGAAAGGCAAGGTAGTTAGCTTGTTTAAAATATTTTATTTATTTTTATTTATTCTATTTCAAGTTACATCTATATACGTACGAATTAAGAATGTTGTCACCTACATTAAGTATGTAAAACTAATCAACCCTTTCAAGGTAGGTACTTACCTCATGAGGGCGGGACCCAGCGCATAAAGGTACAGAACAATTCGATTAACTCATGTTAATATTAAATTTCGGGCAAGTTTTGATAAATTAAACGTTCTTTAGCTTAGATATAAAATACGTATAATTGACTAGCTACCGCCCGCGGTTTCGCTTGCGTATTAGTAAACTTTTTTTTTAATACTACTAGCTGATGGAACAAGCAGATGGCCCACCTATGTTAAGTGAGAACCATCACCTATAACAAAGCATTGCTTCGTAAGTCACACACGATAGGAACGTGCCCTACAATGCAATGCCCTGCGTCCATCATCTTGAGGCATACATATGTCAGGCCTCATGTGCCTGTAATTACACCGGTAACCACACTCTTCAAACCAAAACACAGCGTTGCTGCTTGGCGGCAGAAAAAGCCGTGGTAGTAGTACTTCCTCGGTCGAGCCCTTCACAAAGAGCTCTACTCCTCTTAAATTTAAGGTGTTTTCCCTTTATTAGGTTCGTTCATGTTTTCTACCCCGTTCCCAGTATTTTTAGGGATAAAAAGTAACTGTATGCATATCCAGGTTACGAGCTATATGTGGTTGTAGGTTTCATCCCAATTAGTTCAGCGGCTAAGGTGTGATTGAGCTGCAAATATTTCGTTTGCAATAAAGTTTGTAACTTTCTCATTTATTAATTTACTAGCGACCCGCCCCGGCTTCGCACGGTTATTGTGGGTTATCCCTAAGAGATTATACTTGTATTATGCATATAAACCTTCCTCTTGAATCACTCTTCTATAAAAAAAACCGCATCAAAATCCGTTTCGTAGTTTTAAAGATTTAAGCATACATAGGGATATAGAGACAGAGATAGCGACTTTGTTTTAAACTATGTAGTGATTATTAATAACTTCATCCTTGCTCGGCTTTATTATCAAATGCCTTTTTAATCAAAGAATTATTTAAAAAAAACCTTAAAAGGCGCGTAATAAATAAAAACAGCAATATTTATACCTATAAAGAAAATAATAAAGTCCAAAAGTAAAAGTAGTTTAAAATTTTCTTCTGTGACCCGATTGTTCAGAATTATTTTTCTAGTATGTTCTAGTCACTTTCGATTTCGTTCTCAAAGTTTTTTCGAACTACGCTTCGTTTAGCTTTATTAAATAAAATGTATCTTGATTGTAAGATATATTTTCTTCTATATCAGCGTGAACTGAATTAGGCCTGTCTCTATAAACTACGTAAGTGAAATTCAATAAAATAACATTACAGAAAATTCCACGACGTTATTCTATTTAAAACTAGGTCGGTCACTATACTTTTTCTTGTCGTGATACTACTTTCGAATCATTGAAAGGATTTTAAGTGCGCTTCAATGAGGCTCCTTTTGAGCACTTGACTTAGAGTTTTTTAGGTTCTACGACAATTCCGGTTTCCTCACGATGTTTTTCTTCACAGTCACCCTCACCAGAAGAAGAAGAAGGATCGGAAGGTGGGGCCGCTAACACTAGACCACGTGCTCTATTATATGTATAGCAAGATAGCTGATATATCTATACTACATAAAGTACTCAACACGGAGTCGTAAAACAAACCTATGTTCATCACACAAAATGTTGTAGGTGGAAATCAACCTCACAACGTAACGCAGAAGGTAAGACTTACCAACTGAGTTGTGAGACAGAGTGCTGAGTCCGAGTTGTGCTCAAGCCCGTTTTTCGAATGGGTTCACGAGAGTTCTCAAAACGCCTATTTTACACATAGAACTAAATAATCTGCGGGAATAAGAGGCAGGCGTTGATAGCTACGATACAGTTTTTTTATAACTACAGTAGCCTATCATCGTACCAAACTTGTTTATGTACCTACCACATAAATTATTACACACACAAAATAAAATAATTTGTATATAGGTGTACTTAACAACCAACAACTGCTCATCATCATCCACAGATGGCTTTCACCAACTGCTGAGTTTAGGCTTTTTTTTGTATGTGCCACTGTTGACGGCACGTGCTAGTCTCATCCAGGTCTTGCCATTCACATCGTCCGTCTGCCCATTTCGCCGCAAGACGACCGACGCTACAAAACTACTACTAGGTACTGCCCATAAAACCTACTCGAAAAACGAATTCGCTGTATACACAGACATTGGAGAGCTATTACCAATGAAGCACTTTAAGACAAAACTTTACTTGTGGCTAGTAGATAAATGATTTTATTGTATTGGAAATTTTATATAACTGTGAGTTAATTTACATCAGTGAGCACATGACTCAACTCAGGCTCGGGGTGCAGTATCGGAAGGCTTCGCTTCCACATCTCATACTGGAAAACCAAAACGTTAAAGCACTCGGTGCTACATCATAAGCGTAGACAGCGGAACGAGCTATGGAGGTTTTATTTTACTTGGCCACGAATTTATCGCTTCCCACTTCCGGTTTGGTAGCGATGTTTATCGGTTGGTAGCATTGTTTAATAGATTATTTTTATTGTTTGTTTTTAAATGTTGAGAGATTTCAATTTTGCGCGGTTCATCGGGTTTTAACTGTGTTTTTATAGTCCATCATGGAATTCATAAAGGGAGTAAATATTAATATTTTTACACTGAGTTTTCTCGGTTTATTCGATAAAGTTTTTGTTACTAATTAAATGAAAGTGCATTTCATTGCATTGCATTAAATAAAATATATACCTCACAAACACTTGGATTCGTGTCCCGAAACACGGTATTAAAAGGGGTGGTCGAAGAAATCACGACCTGCAATAAGACCGCCTATTTTAGGACAATTACATCTTTTGTAAATCCTTTATGAGATAACTTGAGGAAGGGTTGGTATTTTGACAATAATACGAATTTTGAACGGTAATTAGCAGTGCCAAAGAAATGCAGTAGGCGCTGCAATATTTCTTTCTTACCATGATAATGTATTATTGCTTATGTTTCTCGAAGGTTGTCCAAATTCTAATTCTAATTATAATTCGTGGTGGGAGAATAAGATCTGCACTGACGTCCCGCAATAGGGTGTCTTCAATAAAATTTAAATTTTCGTAAGTTATAAAATAAAATAAAAATTGCTAGGTATTTTCACCATTACCATTCACCATTACTAACTTACTTCACGTAAAAGGCGTGCCATATCTGTATCAATAAATTGTAATACAATTCCAATGGAATCAGGTGATATAGAGCTGTAGCGCAGGTAACGGACAGACGGACCGGCGACGTTATTTTACGATTAGAGATGTCACAATCGAAATAGTTTAGTTCGGAATATTTTGTAACCAGATTTAATTTATTATTAATTGTATGCCTCAAACATGCCAGTGACAACGGTGAAGGAAAACATCGTGAGGAAACCAGTTAGTATTCTAACAGCGGCGATCGGCTTGCAGCCTGTCACGTATGGAATACCAACTACGTCAAAATGTGCCAAATGTAATATCTGGACGTACCTCTGACTACACCCTTAGACGTCCTCAAATAATCTGGAGTTAGTACTTGGTATTCAGAGATCTGAAGGGATATCTACCGTGGCTGAGGACCGTGAAGCTGTTTCAGTTTTTTTTCCAGTATGCCTCAAATTGCATTAGCTTTTAACATCTGAACCCGAAGTCTGAGTTGAAGGTTTGTTTTTCGTTTTATGATTTATGTTTTTGTATGGCCACTCGATAAACGCCTCTATCGGCGTGCTGAGAACTCGAGTCTCCATATAAAAATGGCCTGACTATAGGTACAGAAAACTAAAAACTAAACTCGGACTTCGCTTCATCATCATCTTCCTGCCCTTATCCCACACTGCATGGGGTCGGCACAACAGGTTTTGCTTTCTAAAACCATTCACATCCATGTCTAACACTCTTCTCGTAATATGACTTTCTTCCCTCCTCATGACATGCCCATACCACGGTAACCTATTGCTCCTCAACTTATTCATCACAGGCGCTACTTTCAAACTTCCTCTAATATACTCATTCCTTATTCTATCCGTCCTTGTCACACCGCACATCCATCTCAACATTCGCATTTCTGCTCCATGCACTCTTCTCTCATCCGTCCCTTTGGTTGCCCAACACTCAGATCCATACAGCACGACAGGTCTGATGATATAAACTCAGATTTCGCTTACTGGGCCATATATTTGTTCCCGCAATAAGTAGTAGAAAAAAATTGCATTGGTGTATATGTAAATTATATATAAAGGTGTTAAAAAGCTGACATCCGTCAAAAAACTTCTCAAATTTTAACACTTTGGAAGATATAAAATCACTGAACTTAACGCAATCAACGAAGTTATGTGCAATAACTATGCACGTAGTTCAGTGAAAATATAATTTTGATCCAAACAAGTTATCCTTCTTAAAATTTTGCTTTACTAGTTTTCGTAGGTATTTATTTAAATTTTGAGTAGAAAGCAGCGTTGCTGTTTTTCGGTTTGAAGAGTGTGGTTGCCGGTGTAATAACAGGCACATGAGGCTTAACATCTGTATGCCTCAAGATGTTAAGCCTCATGGACATCAATGGACGCAGGGCACATTCTTATCGGACGTGACTTACGAGGAAATGCTTTGTTATAGGTGATAGTTACCACTTAGCATCAGGTGGGCCATCTGCTTGTTCCATCAGCATAAAAAAATATTTATATATTTTTGGGATAGAAACGTAAAAACAGTTTTTTAAAAAGAAATTCACAGAATGCCTAACGATTTATTTTTATATCAAAATTAACAACAAAATTACACCAGAAAATACAAAACTCAAATGAACATTAGGTTAACAGAAAAACGTCCGCATAGCACAAAGTCTCGAAAAGAAGTGAGCGCGCGCCGCTTGTGGCCCGCCTTTTATAGTCGGTCGGCGCCATTACTGTTATCAGGGTTGGTCTCGTCTAACACGGCCTCTCCTGATACCCTGACGTCCCTGTCAGGCTCTTCTAGTAAGCGTCAAGTACAGGAAGAGATCTGTTCGATGGGCCAGCGTCAATGATCTCATCAGCTCTCGATGAAGGTCCTGGCTGGTCGGCTTCCGGTCTAGGCGAGTTCGCAAGCTGATCTCTATCATCTGGACAGTCGGAATCATCAGTTGCATCTGAAATCAGTTGTATAATGTTACTGGCTTGCCAACTGCCAATAATTAGACACTTTAGTATGTGTTAGGTTAGGTTAGCTAAAGTTGGGGTGCGATGGCAGGCAACCTTCTCGAGCGCCTGTTGAGCTACTGGTCCCGTTGCGGATATCTCGGGCGGGCTTTGCCCTAGTGCCTTTGGGCGACTCTGACTCCGAGCGCGAACGGTAGCTTAACGGGACGGTGCACCCTGTTACGTTCGAGACCAATTCCACGATTGATGTCCTCTTCGGAGGAGCACCCATCATCAATCCGGAATTTCTCTCGGATAACTAATAGCCTGTCAGGGAGGAGGCTTCTTCACGCGACCCTCTGATAAGCAGATGGCGCAGTGAATGAAGCGGGACGTGCTCGGCGTGCACTCACACTGCCACCGAGTAGGCACTGGAGAAGAGTTCTCCTTTGTCAGCGTCCAGAGCTCGGAAATCCACATGGTCATTTTTGATCATGTGGAACTGAGGGCCTTGGCTTAGCCGCCTGGGCTGCGAGGAAGAAAACCTCTATAAAAATTACCCGCGGCGTAACACCGAGGGCGATGGGGTGGTCGTTTCGTAGTGGGACTACTTAACACCGCCTCCGCAGTCTTCGCGTCGTTACGGGAGAGTGATGGAGTGGTTCTGCCACTTCCGCAACTCACCACTGGCATGTTGGTGGCTAGGAGAGCCGATCGTGTTCTCACGCAGCGATCGACTGTCTTTGCCACCACACAACATGTCCAGAGGCCGCGGAGCGAGATCGGCGACCTAACTGACATGGACCGATCTCGCTAGGGACGGTGGCGGCAAAGGGTTGCAGGCTTGTCCAGCGATCTTGCGCCGCCTGCCCAGAGAGGGGGCTTGTGATAGCCCCTGAGGGCCTTGGCCTAACCGCCCGGGCTGCGAGGAAGAAAACCTCAATAAAAATTACACGCGGCGTAACACCGAGGGCGATGGGGTGGTCGTTTCGTAGTGGGACTACTTAACACCGCCTCCGCAGCCCTCGTGTCGTGACGGGAGAGTGATGGAGTGGTTCTGCCACTTCCGCAACTCACCCACCGGCATGTTGGTGGCCGGGTGAGCCGATCGTGTGTCAACCGCGCGATCGACTGATTTTGCCACCACACAACATGTCTGGAGGCCGCTGAGCGAGATCGGCGACCTAACTGACTTGGACCGATCTCGCTAGGGATGGAGGTGGCAAAGGGTTGCAGGCTTGTCCAGCGATCTTGCGCCGCCTGCCCCGACAGGGGGCGAGTGGTAGCCCCTGCCAAACAGGGGCCTTTTCGGATCCGTGGGCGGTCGGAGTGAGGGCTCCGGCTGGTCGTATGCGGATCCCGGGAAGGCGGCGGCACTTGGTGGCAAGTGTCGCCGTGAGCACGGGGATGGCTGTGGATAGCATTCCTGGGATGTGCTCAGGCAATATGCGAGAGGGGTACCGATATGTTCTTTTAAGAGTCGACGGAACCCCTTGACATGCATCGAGGCCGGCCACCGGGGTGGTTTTAGTGAGTCGACGAGTCCGTCATCCTCACACTACCCTATCGTATCCCTCGATGCGATAGGGTGTCTGTGTGCAGATTTCCCCCCGACAACAAAAAAAAAAAAAAAAAAAAAAAAAAAAAAGGTTAGCTATAGTTAAAAACACCATTCCCAACACCAAGCAAACTGAAGTAGTTAGGAAAGTATTGATTTAAGATCCTTAAGAACCACAAACCAATAATCCCCAACCACAAATGAAATAAAGGGTCGACCCAGCAACATGTACGTACATGGAAAAATAACATACACTGAGCACTTACACGGCAGAGGCTCTTTAAAGTTTGCTTGCCACTCAGCGACTCTTCGGCATAGGCTCTTTAAAGTTTGCATACCGAAAAGCTTTCGCACCGTACCAACGAGGCATAGGCTCTTTAAAGGTTGCGTACCTTACGGTGGCTATCGGCATAGGCTCTTTAAAGGTTGCATACCGCATAGACTTTTCTCACTACCGGAAGAGGCTCCGAGTTCGCGTACCGCATAGGCTACTGGCATAGGCGCTTTAAAGTTTGCGTACCACATAGACTTCAGTCCCACCTTCAAAAAAAAAAACAGCACACGTCTCAGGGGTCCACTTTCCTCTCCAAGGGACCATGAACTGAGCAGCCACATAGGTAGTCTTCCCATAAGCTCCAGCAAGTAACCTCAGTCCATTACGAAGGGCCTTAACAACACGGTAAGGCCTTCGCATACCAGGGTCCAACTTGCCTTGAGACTGAGCATACTTAACGACAAAAACCGTGTCATCTACTTGGAAAACCCGAGGTGGACGCCTATCCTCATTAACCACAGCATCCTGTTGTGCTTGGTTTCTCACCAGCCGTTCGGCCGTCCTATGTCTGAGCATCTCTCTTCTAAGCTCTCGATTAGTTCCTGCCTGAGTAATAGTAACGGCACCAGGGAACGTATCGCAGCGTATTAAGAACCGTGCGAACATAACGCTCAATTTGACCATTAGCGTTATGCATTTCTGGTGTAATGTGACATAACTGTACAAGTCTTAGGACTTGCATCCATGATGTGAAACCCGCTGACTCAGACATACGTCCTCTATCCAATACAATTAACTTAAGAGTACCAAACAGAGAAATCACTAACTTAAATACACGCTTATGTTCGTCAACATCCTGACAATTTATTGGCATCAACAAACAATATTTTGTGAATGCATCGACCACAAGCATGACATAGTTATAACCTTTCGACACGGGAAGAGGTCTCAAAACATCTACATGTAGTGTATCAAACAGACCGTCAAGTTTGTTCCAAAAAGTGATGTGTTGTAAAGGTGCGCGTGGTAGGTACACGCTTGTGGGCGATACATGCCAAGCAATGAGCTGTGTATTTTACAACAAATTGCCTAAGACTAAGAAACCAGAAATGTCTTAAGATTAAACCAACTACCTTAACAGCTAAATAAAGATGCGAAGGAGGCTCAAGCGATGACCAAAGCATGTAGCAAAGTAATTTTCACTCTTCGCCCGTTGGCGTGTAACGGAAATAAAGAATGTCATTTTGTTTCACATACCTTGATGGGTCCAATTGACCTTGACCTAGTGACTGGATCATAGCTTGAGTCTCCTCGTCTCCTGCCTGAGCAATTTGAGCCCCGTTACGAGAGCGGTCAATATGATTGACAATATGAATGCTAAATGGGTTGCGGATAAGATAGGTCGCGTGCGGCATCATGGCGCCTTTCCTATACGATAGCTGAAAGTTATAATCTTGAAGAAAGATTTACCATCTTGCCACACGCGGTAACAAGTCTCTTTTGTTTTGAGTCGCCTTGAGGGTGGCGTTACAATCAGTAATTACAGTGAATTGTACCCCTATCAAATAATGCCTGAAATGTTTTAGAGCTTTAACCATAGCTAAGGTTTCTAGCTCATAAGAATGGTACTTCGGCTCAGCACCTTTCGTGACCTGGCGTATTCGTGTTTCGTTGCTCAGACCGTAGTTTCGCAAAACATTTACTGATGTGATGACCAGCTTTTTTGCAATATGCACATGGTGAGCCAGCATTCAGGCTATCTGCAGGCTTGACTTGACTATCGTTACCTGTACCAGTAGTCAATTTTGGCTTGTTAGAACAGTTAGCCGCTTTATGACCCGCCTCACCACATGTATAACAATTGGGATTGAAACGAGATGACCGAAATGGTCGCTTGTTATCTGATGTCTTGTTGCTACTGTCTTTTAATTCTGAACGCTGGCTACCCTTAGCATCAGTAACCACCTCCTTACCAGGCTTCAAAAACGTAGATAAGTAGTTAACCAAATCGTTGGGAACCAATTTAGCATTGGTTGCAGTAGCTTTCACGTGAGAGTCTTTAATACCACGCAACACAATGGATGTGATAAGCTCGTCGCTGAGACCCTTGACTATACGCAGGCGGAGCAAAGACTTTCGAGCATATTCTGCGTAAGTACGGAATTTGTTTGAATCGGTTGACAACACTTCAAATAAAATGTTAGCCGTATCTATTTTGTTCACACACAAGCATTTAAAATCATTTTTAAAATTACTCCACGAGCGGTCACTAGTGACCCAATCATCTAACCATGTTTTAGCGTCACCTTTCAAACAACTTCCGATACGAGACAAGCACTCACGATCGTCCCAGCGGTTGCTGACCTTGGCCCTATCTACCTAAGCAAACCAGGCGTCTACTTCGTGAATATTGGGATCGAAATTTGAGACGTAGTAACTACGACTACTTATCGATTTGAGCGACTGAATAGCCTCCACTATTTGCTCAGTACCGTTCCGAGAAGAGGGCCCAGCCGAGTCAGCCGGTTGCGTGCGCGTCTCTAGAGCCTGTAACCGAGACATGATGGTATGCCAGGACTCATGGCTATGACGATCGCGACGACGGCTTCGGCTTCGGTAGCTACGATGACTGCGTCGGTCGCGGCTACAAACAGGTCTACTTACATGAGTGTCGCTACGGCTAGAACTCCGACTACGATACCGTGTTTTTCGTCGCGGCGTATGCCCTCGCGATCGGTGGCGTTCACGGTGAGCATGGCTAACAGCGTCACGGCTAAAACTACGGCTAGAACGCACTGTACGTCGCGGCGTGTACCCTCGCGAAGTACTGCGCGAGCGACGCCCTCGCGAGTGCCTGCTGTACGAACGCCGACCTCGCGGGCTCCGCGAGCGATGCACCCGCGATCGGGATCGAGACGATCTATCCATCTACACGTAGACACTCAAAAACACAATCAAAAATCACAGACCAAACGATAAAGAAAAAATTACGCCAAAAAGAGGGTATCTCGACTCGTACTTTGCGGACGTTTTATTTAAGCAAATAATCGAATAGCACTTTGTAAAAATGACCGAAAAACAACAACTTTTAGAGTGAGAGTGAGATCTTTTATCCCACTTCTGATTTTGGGATAGAAACGTAAAAACAGTTTTTTAAAAAGAAATTCACAGAATGCCTAACGATTTATTTTTATATCAAAATTAACAACAAAATTACACCAGAAAATACAAAACTCAAATGAACATTAGGTTAACAGAAAAACGTCCGCATAGCACAAAGTCTCGAAAAGAAGTGAGCGCGCGCCGCTTGTGGCCCGCCTTTTATAGTCGGTCGGCGCCATTACTGTTATCAGGGTTGGTCTCGTCTAACAATATATATAAATATTTTTGCTGAATAACAATAACAATAACGCAATTCAGCGACGATAAACATTTTAATCCTAACTAGTTTTGCTACTAAAAGTTAGCAAGCACATCTGATGGAGTATCCAAAGACTCGTAACTGACATAGTGGTTTGTTTTACAATCTATATGGCCAGCCCATTGCCACGTCAACGCCTACTCGGATTTAGCCTATGAATACAGTGAAATATACTAGTGCACTGGTGGTCTAGTGGTAGCGGCCCCGCCTTCCGATCCTATGGTCGTGGGTTCGAAACCTTTCGTGTACCAATAAATTTTTCTGTTCAAAACATTTATGTGCATAATGCCAGTTCTCTCAAACGGTGAAGGAAAACATCGTGAGGAAGCCGGCATGTCGTAGAAAAAGTTCTATAACGTGTCAAGTGCTTGAAAGGAGCCTCTTGAGGCGCACATAAAATCCTTTCACCACACTGTTTCGAAAGAAACTAGTGACAAGACAAGAGAGAAGAGTGAAATATATGCAAGCCCATCTCTATTTACGAGCGTATAAAAGATAGGTGAAGGATTGGGCACCATTTTATGGCTTAGGTAAGTGTGTCAGGGTTGGTTTCGATAGCGTTTTATTATTTCTATTGTAAATGTTGAATTTGTTATGTCATCATCATCAGCAGCTGGAAGAAACACTAGACTTATAATTTCACAAAACAACAAGCAATGTAAGAGTAGTAGAGCTCTTTGTGAAGAGCTCGTCCGGGGAAGTACTACCACCACGCCTTTTTCTGCCGCCAAGCAGGGTTGCTGTGATTCGGTTTGAAGAGTGTGGTTGCCAGTGTACCTAATTACAGGCACATGAGGCTTAACATCTGTATGCTTCAAGTTGATGGACGCAGGGCAGTGCTTCGTAGGGCACGTTCCTATCGTGCGTGACTTACGAGGCCTGCTTTATTATAGGTGATGGTTACCACTTAACATCAGGTGGGCCATCTTTTTAAACCATCAACTAGTTGTATTAAAAAAAGCAAAACTTTTTTAAACTAAAGATTTATAAAATAAAAAAAATCTTGCATGTAAATACTTGCTTGTAGGCAAAAATGAAGATTTTAAGCAAACTTTGCGCTTAGTTTTATCGAACCAAGTCTCAAGCGTAGTTCTAGTACCATTACTAAAAGACTATCCCTTATACTATAAAATGGTGCTTCAATTTAAATAATGCTTAAAATTAGCGCTGTCTCTGTTTGCCATTACGCATTGGTAAGAGATGACAATAGTTTAGGCATAGTTTATCGTTTGACAGATTTTTTGTAGTAAGGCCGTATATTTTTAGTATATTTTAACTTCATGATCAACAAAAAACTAAGTCGATTTTGTAGTTTTCGAGTTTAAAAAATTAAATGACACACGAACTTCACAGCCTTCACAACTCAGTTGGTAGTAGCTCTGCCTTCTGTGCCTTCTGTGAGGTGAATATAGGTGTTTGTTCTCTGTCTGGGTGTTATTATATATTATAAGCATGTACATACATACATACATAAAATCACGCCTGTTTCCCATAAGGGTAGCCATAGACCACGGATTTCCACTTGCTACGGTCCTTACATACCTCTTTCGCTGCATTCACTCTCATAACATTCTTCAAACATTGTCGTCGGTTTATGGTACTCTTGATCTGGCCTTAAAGCATGTAGGCATTTACAAAAAAAAAATATTTAAGTATTATATCAACTATCTGGTTACCATATTACGAGCTTTGCTTAGTTCGGGGCTAGATAGTGCTGTGTGGAAAGAAAAAAACCACCAATATTATTATTATTATTTTTTTAACTTCGGATCTCATTTCACCTTAAGATTATTAGAGCTCCTCGTGAAGGGCAGACAGGGGAAGCACTACCACAGCACTTTTTCTGCCACCAAGCAGCGTTGCTGTGTTTTGGTTTGAAGAGTGTGCTGTACGCCTCAAGTTGAAGGACGTAGGGCACGTTCCTATCGTGCGTGACTTGCAATACTTTGTTATAAGTGATGGTTAGGTTACTACTTAACATCGGGTGGGCCAATCCGCTAATTCTATCAAAAAGTGGTTTAAAAAACCTTAAAGTTTAAAAAGCCTCTCAATAATTGTACTTGTAGCCAGTCCACTTAGTTCGTATTTAAGTTTTCACCTCAGAAAATGCGAAATTGTAAACATAGTGTATTTACTTAAACAACAGCCAGGGAAGAGGAAAAAAGTTATGTGCCCGTAGCACAGTTTTTTGACGTGGAACTGGCACCTAGATTCACTTAATTTTAAGACGATCCAAAGTGATCCTTATGATTTAACTTCACAGCTCAGTTGGTCTGCCTTCTGTGCCGTAGGCCGTGGATTCGATCCCCACCGAGAACAAACATTTGTGTGATGAACATAGATGTTTGTTCTCTGTCTGGGTGTTATATAATATTATAAGCATGTATTAACAAAAAAAAGTATATAACTAGTAGATCGGCTATCTGGTTCCCATATCACAAGCTTCGGCTTAGTTTGGGGCGAGATAGTGCTGTGTGGAAAGTCCACCAATATTTATTTATTTTATTTATTTAACTGAATTTAGTAATGCCTTAGACTTTGACTTTACGAGGTTGCTAATAAGTCGTTTAATGACAATACTACAGGCAAATAATAATATTATTGGTATACTGGTTAATGAATACGAATTAAAGAAACACAATACTACACAGATTTATCGGTGCTCTCAAATAATAGTAAATATGGTTCACAGGCAGAAATCCGCTTCTAGCACCAGTCTATAATAAACATTCAAATCGCCATTCGTAAAAAAAGTTCATAAAGTATATTTCTACATCTACACTAATATTATAAAGAGGTAAACTTTGTATTTTTGTATTTTTGTATTTTTGTATGTAACGAATAGGCTCAAAAACTACTGGTCCGATTTCAAAAATTCTTTCACCATTAGAATGCTACATTATCCCTGAGTAACATAGGCTATATTATATTTTCAAAAAAAACAGGGATCCTTACTAAAACTTCAATAATGTAACCCAAGGTGGAATACAAAAAACCTTACATCGCGTGCGCTGCGAAAACTATTGAAGATAGAACAAAATAATGTATTACGATTTTGTAGAACACGTTATCATCTACAAAAAATGTCGCGACAGCATATGTCTAACTATTATAGTTATGTCACAATAAGTGTTCTTTTATTATAAAAAATTAATTGAAATGCCTCCGCTAGAAAAGGGTCTTTATTTGTACCTTGGTATTAATCCTTATCCAAATAAATCATTTCATAATTAAGACGGTTTCAATACCTATGGATTACTTCTTAAATTTTTCAAATCGGACATTCCATTCAAAAGATATGACGAAATTAAAAATGTTTACGGGTCCACGGGTCGCGCGCAGGGTGCGATTTCACTCACTCAAGGAGAAGCGCGTGCAAATGTATGAAATAAGTAGACGCGAGGCTCGAACCCACGGTCTAAGTTTATCCTAAAATGTTCAAAAAATTTATGACCACCCATGCGAAGCTGGGACAGGCCGCTAGTATATTATATACTGGTATTTAATACTGTTTAATACAGGCTAAAACATTGGCAACTCACGATAAAACTTAAACAATCAAAAAAAAAGCAGCAGATTTTTACGTCAGATTGCCAGAGTTGCCACACGGCAAAAAAAAGTACTTGTATGTGATGGTGAATGTGATGGATACCATTAACATCAGGTGGGCCATATGTTATTTCTATCAACAATTTATATTAAAAGTCACATAATTAAGGCTTGTGTTAGCCTCAGCCTCGACCACCGACTTACCGCGATCTTCTCAATGTCGTCAGTCCATCGGGTAGGAGGGCGTATTAAAAAAGCCCTATAGCTTAGTAAAGCTTGTATATGGGAACTAGAAAGCTGATATAATACTTATATAGTATTTTTTTTGTATGTACATACACATAATCCTACAATATTAGTAGTAGTTTGTAAGTATGGACGGATGGATGGATGAATGGATGGATGGATGTTTGTTACTCATTCACGTAAAAACGACTAAATGGATTTTAATGAAACTTTGCAATCATATAGCTTATACATCAGAATAACACATAGGCTACAATTTATAAAGATATTGTAAAGTTTGTGAACTGTGCAAAATATGACGATAAGTGTCATCAAGTAAATAGGAAAAAATCTACCATCTGTGAGCTATTCTAGCGTGCGCTGCTAAAACCGCTAGAGTTACACATATGTACTACGCCACGCTAATATAAACTACTCGAAATACTCATCCTGCGCAGACGAAGTCGCGGGCACCAGCTATTTTATAATAACACCAAGACAGAGAACAAACATTCACACAAATATTTGTTCTCGGTATCGAGGCCTACAATGCAAAAGGCAGAGTTATTTTTCATTTTTATGTTTCTCCAAAATCGGAACCATCACAAACTAATGCAGTGTACTGTAGGTACATGTACAGTATTTATTCAGTTAATCCCCAGCAAACTCGCGCAAAATGAAAGCAAAATATTGTTTCAGGCCGGTGCGGTATTTTATGAAAATAGTTGCAAAACTCGTATACGAGCTATTATAAACTGTTATTATAATAGTTATTATAATAGTTACTATAATAAATAGTATGGCTATGGTCAAGTTGACGTGGCCATGCGACTGAGGAGTGGGAATCTTAGTTTTACGATACAAGTGTAATCGAGGCTATTTATTTATACTACTTACGGCCGGTTTCTGAAAGCTCGATCAAAACTAATCGGATGTCAAGTCACTCGCCATGTCAGCTATTACGTCGAATTAGATAGAGATAACAAGTGACTTTCTTTCAGAAAGGATGTTATTCCTCTGCCTGCAACAATTGCGTAGATTCAAGAGAGAAAAAATATAATGTTAATTAAGGACACATAATCCAATAAGACATAGTTCGAGACATGGAATAACAATTATGGAACTTTTAGACAGGTACCACGTAAGCAAAGCCACGGGTTATAACTATCTCTTAAGAAAGCTACAGATTTTTTTAATGGGCCCTCGTTCGTGCCATAACTACATGCCAGCTTTTTAATTTCACCCACATGTCAGTTAAAGCTAGGGTAACAATATTAAACATTTTTAAACCTGAAAAATTTACAAACTTTGCAAGAATATGGACACCATATCATAAAAAAAAATTGTGGAAATATTAAAAAAAATATAATGAGACCTTATACGAGCTATATATAGCGTGTCCTTTGCCATTTGAGCATTCATTCGCATTCTATCGATTCCTATCGCATCCTTTCGCATCCTTCGGCATCCTTAGGTATCTTATCGCATTCATCTAACCATCCCTATTAGGTATGCAAATATATGGCACAAATATTAGAACAGCAGGTTGGTTCTGTCCCCGCGCTAAGTCATAAAAAGCCTGTAGGTTTTAGAGACCACAACTAGACAGTTTTTTTTAGAAAACTGTTGAGTGCGGAGCAAGTTGCAGGTAACAGTTATTATTTTGTATTTTATATACCTATTACTAGCGGCCTTTCCCAGCTTCGCATGGGTGGTCATAATTTTTTTGAACATTTTAGTATAAACTTAGACAGTGGGTTCGAGCCTCGCGTCTACTTATTTCATCGCGCACGCCATTCTCCTTAAGTGAGTGAAATCGCACCCCGAGCGTGACCCGTTAACATTTTTAATTTCGTCATATCTTTTGAATGGAATGTCCGATTTGAAAAATTTAAGAAGTAATCTATAGGTATTGAAACCGTCTTAATTATGAAATGATTTATTTGGATAAGGATTAATACCAAGGTACAAATAAAGACCCTTTTCTGGCGGCGGCATTTCAATTAATTTTTTATAATAAAAGAACACTTATTGTGACATAACTATAATAGTTAGACATATGCTGTCGCGACTTTATTTGTAGATGATGACATGTTCTACAAAATCGTAGTACATTATTTTGTTCTATCATCAATAGTTTTCACAGCGCACGCGATGTAAGGTTTTTGTTTTCCACCTTGGGTTACATTATTGAAGTTTTAGTAAGGATCCCTGATTTTTTTGAAAATATAATCAAGCCTATGTTACTCAAGGATAATGTAGCATTCTAATGGTGAAAGAATTTTTGAAATCGGACCTGTAGTTTTTGAGCCTATTCGTTACATACAAAAATACAAGGTTTCCTCTTTATAATATTAGTGTAGATTATAAGAAGGTTTCTGAGCATTAATATCCTCCCCGTGATCTTCAAAGCCATCGCTCCATCTGATCTGGTCTTCCGGCCTGGGGTCACTATTTAACAACACCTAATCTTTGTTCGGAAAATTCCATATTTGGAATCTCAACAAGCACTCTATCTTGGAACAGCGAAGATGCCTAGGGAAGCCTGCACCAGCATAAGCGAGCTGCTGGCCTTCCTAGAGGACATCGGCTGCCTGAACTAGCACCCACCACCCGTATAGCAAAAAGGGCCCACCAGCGGCCTACTTGCGGGAAGAGGTCCGCTAACCAATTACCAAGTTTTTTTTATACATCTATCTGATGGAACAAGCAGATGGCCCACCTGATGTTAAGTGGTAACTGTAGTGTATAACAATAAACTATGCGCGCTGACTGGAGGCGGGTAGCAACCGTACGCACCACGGTGGTGGGGGCACTCGATTCCAGCCCGCCGATCCAGGCAGACGTTACTCTAACATAAGTGTTTTCTTTGGTACCCAAGCAACCTGTACAGTACAGTAACCATCACCTATAACAAAGCAGTGCCTCGTAAGTCACGCACGATAGGAACGTGCCCTACGATGCACTGCCCTGCGTCCATCAACTTGAGGCATACAGATGTTGAGCCTCATGTGCCTGTAATTACACCGGCAACCACACTCTTCAAACCGAAACACAGCTACGTTGCTTGGCGGCAGAAAAAGGCGTGGTGGTAGTACTTCTCCGGACGAGCCCTTCACAAAGAGCTCTACTACTCTTAAAACTCCCTACTTCAAAAAAATAAGACGAAACAATAATATTACCAAACATATCCGGATAAATCTTAAAGTATGGTAACCCTATCTAAAACAGAATTTCAAACAACCAAAGCTTTCCCCATTAATTCCCGCGTAGTGTTTAAACGTCAGTTTTGTGGGCCAAAGCGTTTTTTACCGGCGACATTTTGTTTTTCGTTCTCGGTGACGGTAGTTAGAAATTATTTGTTGGAGAATTGTAAAGCTTTTCAATCAGTGTCAGTTTTTAGCTTTTGTAGTGTGCCTCGGTGATATCTAGTTCAATATAGTTTTTTAATTCTGAAAGCCAACAGGAAAATCGCGAAAAGAAGAGAAAGAAATCTCATCGATAGCCTACGCCTCATTAAACTTCAATAATATAAAGTAAGCGGTTTCGATTAAATCGACATAAAAAAATAACAATCAACAAAATAATTTAATTATCACTCAATTTATAATCACCAACAATCTAAAATCAATAAAATATAATTCAAAAATAATGTGGGCAGAGTAACAGTAAGTATTGGGAGTTGTTTAGCCTACGGCGTCTGAAGCGCAAATGAGTTCGGGTCAGGGGAGCGTTCTGCTTTTATAGCAATGGTGGCGTGACTCGTGACGTGACTCGTGACGTTTGTCCGCTCTTTGTTGATTCGGCTTCTCCTGACACGTGGTCGTCCTCGACCACAGTTATCTTTTACAGCTCTGGAAGTTCATCAATGGTGCCTGGAACTAACTGAGATGGACCAGCAGGGGTGTCTTCATCGGCTGAAAGCATAGAAAACACAAAATAAGCATAGTTCCTTTTTGTTAACCAGAATATACAGATGATCTGCATATCCTGAACAGACAGAGGCGCCAAGTTAGCATGTCTCGCACGAGCTATTGCTCAAGTGCACCAGTATCGACAGAGGCACCCAGTTAGCTTGTCTCAGCACTTCAGCAGAGCTTGTAGCTCAGTGCTTCAGTGTTCATCAACGACAGAGGCGCCAAGTTAGCATGTCTCGCAGGAGCTACTAGCTCAATCTAGATAATGTAATGCAATGTATAAAAATAAACTGATGTGTGCTCAAACTATGACTTTTTGTTCTGTTTTGTTTTGTAACAAGTGTGATCGTAGGTACACATATACACATATCATAAAAATGTTCAACCATTAAACTGCAAAGAGATTCGACCAATCATCATCAGTCTCGCACAATAATTAACTAGGTACTTAGACTGGATTTTTCGACCTGCTGCACCTGCTGTTTACTTCACAGCGATGTCGTCATTCGGTCGAAACTAGATAAAAAAAATAATTCATAATACGGCCGTTCCTGAAAGCACGTCGTCCGCGACCGCACGATCTCCATCGAAGATCCCTCTCACACAACATCAGATCTTCTGCAACACACAAAATAACAAACTTGAAGAAACTCATAGCTTTCTGAAGTCTGAAGCTAACAAAGTCTGAAAGCAAATATATTTGGAACTTACTCCAAAATCAAAGTGACTTCCAAATATTAATAAAAAGCAATTGGTCATTTTCATTAAGCTAACAGCACTACTAGGTACTTTGAACTTTTTACTCCATAACAAGTCAAAGCGACTGAAAAATTTTAAATCAATGAGTCTCTTTACTTAAGCCAAAACAGACAAGAAGTCTGAAGCTAGGAAAACAGCTTCCAAAAATAACAGCCCTTCAGTAAAAAAGACTTTAGTAAAAGACACTACACTGCAATAAATTGGATTTCGAACTCTCAGTACTTGCAATTTAATCGAATAGGTTCAAAATAACATGACGGCATGTTATTTTCGTGACATACCTCACATCGACTATTTTATATTTCAAAATACATACGTTTCATGAAATGTGGTGACATAGTATGAGCCATTCACAAAGTAACATAGAAAACATAAGTAGTTCACCCCTCACACAAATGAGTGATTTATCCAATGCGATTTACGAATAAAAGAATGAGTGACACAGCTTACGCCGTTCACAAAATAACAGAGAACACCTTTAATACTCTTCAGTACCCAACGATATCCATTTACAAAGAAAGTGACCTGGAACACGTTTGATACTCGTCAGTATCCAACGATATCCATCACAAAGAAAGCTCGTCCTGTCAGAGATGTGTCGTGTCGCTACAGGCGATGGCCACCAAGGCCTAGCGTCGTTCCACGCGAGCGTCATCTGCCGCATCTCGGCAGAGGCGCGTCGCTGCTGGCGAAGGCCCATAAGGCCTCGCGCCGCACCACGCGAGCGTCGTCTGCCGCATCCCAGTGCAGACACGTTGCTGCAGGCGAAGGCCCACAAGGCCTCGCGTTGCTCCACGCGAGTGTAGTCCGCCACGTCCCGGCAGAGGCACGCCTCAGCACAGACAAGCGTCACTGCGATAGCTGTTAGGTTTGCGTGGTAGCTTCTAGAAAATAAGAATAAAAATTAAAACATTTCAAACAAAGGTTGGTTGTCTTATTTTCTTAGCACCAATATGTTGGCTTTGTAATAAGAACCTTAGCCATCAGAACTGCTCTGCACGTATCTGTAAATCAGCTGGGCTAAAAAGCTATAAACACTAAACTTTTTACCTCCAATGTTGCTCGATACTCGTCCGCAAATAACAACACAAAGTTACACTCGTTCGGCTTACCTGACCATTTACCAAATGATCGCTTAACCCTGAGTAGCTAAAAACACTTTTTATTAAACCATCACAAATATAATTCATCGGCACCAATAATAAAAGATCGCGTTCATGTAAAATATGACAAAAATCTATTTCAAGGGTAGTTTTGAAAAACTTCTACCGTGAAATACGATATTTCAACTCTCCAACAACCTATACCGTAAAGGTAACAAAATAATCGGATCAAAGTGAGATGTAAAAACTTTGGCATAGCACTGAATACACTCCATAGGTTTCTTGATCACCTCAATCAAAACCACGCCGCTGGCTGTATAAAACTCAAACAACAAATAAATGTATTACTGTTAGCACATGAAGCTGAAGGAAGTACTCTTTGATTCCAATCCCAGCGTACACTTGATATGATCACAGCGCTCGTACTGCGACTCCTGGAACAATCGTTATCCAACAACCAACCAAAAATAGGTCTACTTTATTTTTTGTTAAAATAAAAAATTAAGCATAAAGCTGATGAAATATCAAATCTCTAATTTAGATTAGAAAAACAGACAAAGAATGGATAGGAATCCCACTTCTGAAGTAAGCGGTTTCGATTAAATCGACATAAAAAAATAACAATCAACAAAATAATTTAATTATCACTCAATTTATAATCACCAACAATCTAAAATCAATAAAATATAATTCAAAAATAATGTGGGCAGAGTAACAGTAAGTATTGGGAGTTGTTTAGCCTACGGCGTCTGAAGCGCAAATGAGTTCGGGTCAGGGGAGCGTTCTGCTTTTATAGCAATGGTGGCGTGACTCGTGACGTGACTCGTGACGTTTGTCCGCTCTTTGTTGATTATAATTATATTATTACATTGTAAAAGGATCATACAAAAGAACGGTAGGAACCAAGCCGAAGTTTGTTGCCTGTTCTTCTAGGCTTTGGTCGCGTGGAACTGGCACCTAGAGTCACCTAGCTTTAAGACGTTTCAAAGTGATCCTTGTGATTTTATTGAATAAACACCTTTTGACTTTGATATAACGGTTAGCAAAAACGCTCATCGGTAAGACAATAAAATACTCTAATGTAGAGAGAACACAGGAAATTTTCAAAATAATTAAAGTGAAGTTAAAAAGGCTTTATTTCTATTACTTCTTATTTTCCAGATAACTTTGAAGCAAAAATCTGTGTTCCTTACACAAACGGTGTCCTCGACGAGGATCGAACCTACCTACAACAAGAGTAGTAGAGCTCTTTGTGAAGGGCTCGTCCGGGGAAGCCTTTTTCTGCCGCCAAGCAGCGTTGCTGTGTTTCGGTTTGAAGAGTGTGGTTGCCGATGTAATTAAAGGCACATGAGGCTCAACATCTGTATGCCTCAAGTTGATGGACGTAGGGCAGCGCATCGTAGGGCACGTTCCTATCGTGTGTGACTTACGAGGCAATGCTTTGTTATAGGTGATGGTTACCACTTAACATCAGGTGGGCCATATGTTTGTTCCATCAGCTAGTAGTATTAAAAAAAAACCAGTGTCCTCGACGAGGATCGAACCTACATACAACAAAAGTACCCTACAACGTAAAAGGCGGAGCTACGAATAACCAACTAACCAAGCTAAAAAGTCGTGTATTACCGAGGTATTTCAGAAAACAACTCATTATAATAAGCTCATACAGTCCAATCACAATATTAATCAAAAATAGTAATTTTCTCGTAAAATTATAAGCTGTGTTTCGAACACCATGCTGACGTCGACACGCAATACAACGATAACGCTTCGGCTGTTTGTGAAATTATGAACGCTATGTGACGACCGTTTTAGCGAAGCATATTGCAGCAGCACAAAGCTTGCAACAGATTACGGTACCCCAAGTCTGTGCTTTTGTTTGTTGTCAGTCCTTTTTACTCTAAGGTTGTGGAATGCGCTCCCTGCGGATGTTTTCCCTGGAGAATAACAGCATGGGGTTCTTCAAAAAAGGCATTCTAAAACATTTAAAGGGTCAGCAACGCGCGTGGGACAACTCTGGTGTTGCAAACGTCCATAGGCTACGGTAACCGCTTACCATCAAGTGGCGTGCTGAGAACTCACGAGTCTCCATACAAAAACGTCAGACTCAGACTTCGGGTCTGTATGTACCCTGTGGCGACAAGCCTAGTATTGTTTCACTCTTAGACTTTTTATATATTTAAGAGAACAAGCTGATTCAATATACAAGACAGTTATTCCAACGTACAAATTTGTTCTAATTTGTGAATCGTTCCTGTACTGTACAGGTTGCTTGGGTATCAAATAAAACACTTAGTTCGAGTAACGTCCGCCTGGGTCGGCCAGCTGGAATTGAGTGCCCCACGACGTTCGTCGCTACCCGCACGCTTGCCTACCCAGTCAGCGCGCATAGTATAATCTTATACACTACAGTACCCACAACCTACAGTTACTAACAACAAATGTGCGCTATTGTTCTCTGCTGAAAAGTTTACCGATGATGGCCGTGAATTAACTGTGCCGCTTTTTACGAAAACAAGGTTAATATTACTTTTGATTGTATTGTTGCTTTGCTCAGTTCCGTATCGGGTTTTAATTAATAATGTATTTCATTGTAGAAATACGGCGAAAGAACTTGATATTAAAATTATTGCATGGAAAAGTTTTCTTAACTGGAGGCGTATAAAGTGATTATTTGCCTTACGTAGTTTTGTTAGAACTGAGTCTAAAAAATAATAACACCGATATAACTTCAAGATTTTGATCCTCATTTATGGTAGATATCTCCAAAGGCACGTTCATTATGCAAGGCAAGAGTAAAAAGGTGTCTTCTAGACCGTTCTGCTCCAACGTCGGCGACGTCGTCGTTTACCATCAGGTGAGATTGTAGTCAAGGGCCGATCTATTCATCATAAAAAATAACTCTTAGTAGGTACTTATTAAGTACCAACTCACAATTCATTGAGGATGTCTAACGGGATAGTCAGAGGGAAGTCCAAATATATTATTTGACACAAAAGGAACCCACATTTTGCTGCTTTGACGGAGTTTATAGACAATACCGAGATACATCTTGAGGCCTCTAAGTAATTAATAAGATTTTGAGGCGTCAAACTCAACGAAAAACTAATATACGGTAAAAAAACTATTTGTGTTTCATTGATATTATATTCATATAAATACTGTGTGCATTTGACATTACACCGACCCGGCGACGACGGTACCTCGTGGTGCTAATTAAGCAGCAATAGCCTTAGTTGGCTATTGGCGACTTTTTTTATTTGTCTCTTTTTTATAACTAAAATCCTACCTATCTACCTATTTGATCTGTTCGTGCTGTATGCGTGTGTGTTCTGTTCAAAATAAATGTAAGTATTAATTTTTTTGATCACCAACACAGTGTACACCGTTACATGCTTACATATTACATGCACCGTTGTTTTTGTTCCAAAACAAACTTATTTTGATATATTTGATTTACTTTCTTTCTTTATGAAGTCGTTACTCAAAAGCGGAATTTTAATAACTGTACTTAAATTATGCGTAAAACCGTTATTTATTTCAGCAAACTAAATCAGTTTTAATAAACTTAATGAATGGTTTTAAAAAACACTATTGAAAAACACATTGTTAATTCCAAACGATTCGATTGTGAGGCAATACGAGTCTCCTTCGCTTCTACTAAAGCTACGGTCTATCAAACGCGGGGACCGTCAAATGATGACCGTCGTAGAAAATCACCGTTGTTAATCAACTTATAACAAAATAAAATGAGGTTATAGATCAAAGTGCACTTTTTATGTACGTATGATTAGTTGGACACCTAACTAACGATTTTTCAGTCGATTTAGATGTGGCTGGTTTAATTCCAATGGGGTTTTCACGTCGTGTAGATATTTTAAAATAGATTTTCTATTCAGCTTATTCAGTTTATTATATGTGTTAAGTCTCAGTATGAAATAAACTGAAAATTATCTTCACGACTTCGATCCCGATAGATCTTTTAGTACCAAATACGAGATCCAGGTTCCTTGAGGACGTTTAAGGGGGGTAGTCAGAAGTACATTCCAATGGCACATACCCACATTTGGCAGTAGTTATTATTCCATACGTAACAGTTGCAAGCCCATCGCCGAGGTTAGAAAACTGATTCCCTCACGATGTTTTCTATCACCGTTTAGGAGCACTGGTACTGAAATAACAGCAGGTATATTGAGGTGTCTGTTTGTTGTTAAAGCAAATCTTTACTGACCGCACACAAACGGCTGATTGAAGGCAATCCCGATCTGTCTCGGGTTCACTAGCGCTGTTGTGGAGCGATCATTTTCTTTCTATTGTGATTGCTGGGCTTGTGGCTTGTTTAAATATAAAACTCTATCAAAATTCATGGATATTATAGTATTATATTTGCTAAAAATAGAATAATTATAATTTAGAATTCTTCATTTTTAAGCACGGAATGCCCGACAAGTTCGATCCGACAAACGGATTCGATACGGGTGTATCGAATCCGTTCCAGGTTTCTGGACAAGTAATACATAAAACATGATAAAAAATATACGATATTGATTCTAGTTTTTTTATCAGTATAATAATTTTGTAAAATTATATAATATGCATAAAAAATCAGAAGTCGAGGCGAAAACTAACGCTAATGTACTTCTCGCTAGGAAATTAAGACATTTTGAAAGATATAAAATCACTAAACTTAGAGCACTGGACTTCCGATCCTAAGATCGTGGGTTTGAAACTGGTCGTGGCCCAATAAGTTTTTCTGTTCAAAAATGTATGTGCACAATGCCAGTACTCTCAAACGGTGAAGGAAAACATCGTGAGGTAACCGGCATGTCGTAGAACCTAAAAATTATAACATGTGTCAAGTGCTTGAAAGGAGCCTCTTGAGGCGCACTGAAAATCCTTTCACCACACTATTTCGAAAGAAACTAGTGACACGACAAGAGAAACTAAACTTATTTATGAAAAATCGTAATCAACCAAGTTGTGCAATTTTCACATTGCAAAATGACATTTTGATTTAACAAGTTTTTCTACCAAAAAGTTTGCTATATTATTTTTCTTACTTATACTTTTATTTTTACCTACATTTTTCTACCGTTATAATAGTAACTGAACTGAATGCAAATCTAAATAATTTGTCCGAATAGTTTCAAAACAATTTATTTCAAAATGTAAATTTTTCTATTCCTCTATTTTAAACCCAAAACTAACCTACTACTTTTGCATTATTTACGACTCCCCAGCCAAAAGAACCACTGAACTAATAATTTTGAAAGTATTTTAATGTAATATTGCATGACAATACTCGTAAAAAAGAGAAGACTCAGTGAATTCCAAAACTGATTTTATTACAACGATAAATCCCAAACCGAAACCACTGAAAATTGTTTCAAAACTTTCAAATCCAATTCATGTTCCAAAAGCTCTGAGATAAAGTATTTCCTGAATAAAATTTTCACCAAAAAAGTGTCGTAATACCTAACTAGTATGATATAATATTATAATTGCAATAGTCGTGACAAAACTGTCATTTAAATATTATAATTAAAATACATAATCTAACGAGGAAGATAAAATGACGTACACGACTGCATATTACTACACAAAAACGGTATATACCTTTAAATTATTATACACAAGTACATGTAACATTGCACAAGTACAAGAATTTACAAACCGTACTATTTTTGTGTAAAAATACAACAAAACCAATAGTTTCTTTACATAATAAAGTGAATATATTTAGACAAAAACAAAGACACATATTGACAATCTCATTGTTTTCTTGTATCTAATACCACAATTGACTTTTAAAAATATTTAAGTAATTCAATTGAGGCCAACCTACGTTCAATGTAATTTAACAATAACATTAATAGTTTTTATATTATTTATTGTGTTTTAACATAGTGTTTATTAATGTTTGCCAAAAATGTATGGTCTTGCTTTCAAACGCTTTACTTCAGTCAAGTTTTCCGTGGCAACTACTACACCTTTTTGATCCCCGTATACAAAGCAGTCTGCAATATCGCACCACAAAGCCAATCTATCCGTGACAAGAGAGGCATATTGTTTGTAGAACCGTTTCTGAGAAGCGTTGAGGCAAGAAGACCTTGCATAGGACAGGATATAGTGGGATTATGGGTTTAGCATTTACAATCTTCTTGGATTTCTAGTAGCCTATACTACGAATATTAACACCTTCACAGTCCCCATGCAAAGTTAAGCAAAAACTTTACGCGGAGTCCCTGAGACGTAACATATAAATTAAATCTTAACTATATTGTGTGCATCTGATAATCTTGAAATAAAAACAAGGGTTTTGGAGTTCTTATTTTAGTCCAAAACAACCCTTGTTTTGAACTAAAAATAGGACCCAAAATATAAAGTTATAAATAAAAAAACGTTCGTTTGAAGCTTATTAGATACACACAATATAATGAACCTTTAATTTATCTGTTTATAGGTCACAGGGACTCCGCCCAATGGCTCAGCTGAGTCAATAAATAAAACATTGAATTTCAATTCACTTCAAGCCCACTAAAACACTATCGAACCCGTTACAAAACTGGGCACGTTACCTCTATAAAGGTTTTGTTTACTACCTTAGTAAAGGAACGCTAAAAATAAATAGGGCATTTGCGCTATTTAACAAAATAATATACTGCAAATAGTGCAAAACCCGATACGTTCCACATCTCATAAAACCGCATCGCCTTGCCTCTTTACGATGTCGACAATAAAATTAAGCTCTATTTCGGGTGGCATTGAGTTCAAAATCATATTTTTGGTCAATATCTAGAGTCTGTTCAGAAGAGTCTTGGCTGTATTCAGACAAACGAGTCTCCACTCGTATGTCTGAATACATACTTATGAATAAAGTTCTGTTTTTTTTAAAGGTTTGTATAATGTACAAATAAAAATAATAATAATATGGATAAAGATTGTGAAGAAATTGTGAAGATCGCGGGAAGGCGGTGGATGGAGAGGACTCAGAATCGTTTTTCCTAGAAATGTATAGAGGAGGCCTATGTCCAGCAGTGGACTTCTTCAGGCCGATGATGATTAGATAATGATTACTAAGAATACGAAGGATTTCTAAGGGTGTGGTTGGCGGTAAAATTACTGGCACATGAGGCTTAACATCTGTATGCCTCAAGTTGATGGAAGCAGGACATTGCATCGTAGGGCACGTTCCTATCGTGCGTTTCTTGCGAGGCAATGCTTTGTTATAGATGATGGTTATCACTTTATATCTGCTTATTCCATCACCAGTATTCTAATAAAGTGTATTCAACTGTACAGTATATTACCCGTGTTCCCTTCTCTCCATCATTTTCAAACAACTACCATTTTATTGAGCCGCTATCTTATCGTTCTAATATCGTTTAACTTTCGTAGAAATCGTTCTAATATCGTACTCACTGTAACGTAGTCATATCGGTGTAATGTTCTTCAACATCTACCATTCGCGCTCTATTTGCAATACTCGCTGGCTGAGAGGCTGATTGGCTGTACACCGCACCAAACCGACCAATCCGATACAATCCCGCTGTTATCAGTAGTTAGACTCCGCAAAATTGTAGGCGAAGGTTTGTATTGAAATTTAGAATTACATTCTTCTTCTTGCCCTATCACTAGTTTCTTTCGAAACAGCGTGCTGAAAGAATTTTTAATTCCCCCCAAGAGACTCTTTTCAAGAACTTGACACATGTTATAGAACTTTTTAGTTTCCACGACATGCCGGTTTCTTCAGGATGTTTTCCTTCACCGTTACAGAGACTGGCATTGTACACATAATTTTTTAAACATAAAAACTCATTGGTGCACGACCGGTTTTGAACCCACGACCTTCGGAAGACGAGGCTTCTACCACTAGACTACCAGTGCTCTCAACATGGTTACCTCTTCAAGTCGAGTTGTCACTCATAGTGTTTTTTTATACTTCTTGCTGATGGAAAAAGCACATGGCCTAACTGATGTTAAGGGGTAACTATCACCTATAACAGTAACTAAGCATTGCCTCGCAAGCCAAGCTCGACAGGGTACCCTACGATGCACTGCCCTGCGTCTATCACCTTGAAGCATGCAGTTCTTAAGCCTCATGTGCCTGTTATTTCACAGGCACATGAGGCTTAAGCATTTGCATACACTCTTCAAACCGAAACAGCAACGCTGCTTGGCGGCAGAAATAGGCATGGTGATACCTGTGAGCACTTCACCGGGTGAGCCCTTTATTCTTCTATATAAAATACTAGCGACCCGTCCCGGCTCCGCACGGGTATTTAACAAAATTTCAAAAATTATAAATTTTAACCCATACACACTCTTTTTGCGTCGGGTTACTTAAAAAGAGTTTTTTTATAATTTTCGTATGTTATTTTTTAATATTCGATTACTTTATGCGTGGCAGTTTAATTTCTTAACATTGACAATTATTTTAACATTGTCCCGTATCCCAGTGACGCCTACATCGCATAGTTAGCCGTGCGGAGTGAGCGGCGCGGCGGCGACTCGTCTGAGGCTTGTCCAACAATTATTATAACCTTTTCATGTGATATACTAAATAAATATTTAAAAAGTCCCACTCAGTGTTTTCCATCCAGAAGTTCTGCAATCCTACATACCCCAGCCTACAACATCTATACAGGCACACGAACAGCTACCACGCAAAGTTTTTCTAATACTTACATTTTAGAACTCGTGATATCTTTCGAATCGATTGTCCGAACTGAATAATTTAAAAAGTTATTTAAAGGTATTAAAGCCGTTTTTAATATCAAGTAATTTATTTTGATAAGGATTATTACCAAGGTACAAATAAAGAGCCTTTTATAGGGGCGGCATTTCAAGTAATTTTTTAAAATAAAAGAACGCTCTAGTGACATAGCTATAATAGTTAAACATATACTGCTGCGACACTTTTTGTAGATAATAATATGTTCTGCAAAGTCGTAGTACATTATTTTGTTCTATCATCAATAGTTTTCGCAGCGCACGCGATGTAAGGAATCTTTTTTAGGTCATTTTTTACATCCTGGGTTACATTATTGGAGTTTTAGTAAGGATCCTTATTTTTTTTTAAATATAGTATAAACTATGTCATCCGGGGATAGTGTAGCTTTTCAACGGTGAACATTTTTTCAAATCGGTTTAGTAGTTTCAATGCAAACAAACAAACAATTAAATCATTCCTCTTTATAATATTGGTATACGCAGAAGTATAGATGTGTGAATACCGCGCAGTGAAACTCAAAATGTCAATAAGAATCTTTGTTCAACATTTCGCAGAGTAGACTCCCAGTGCACGTACCCCATTGTTTACCTTCTCATTTATTTCAAGCATCAACGGGTCTGTTCGGAGTGTTCGGAGATTTTTGATATTTTCTATTGTTTGTGAACAGCTGATTGCCTGGGATGTTAATTAAAATGTTGAGAGATTCAGGTGTGAACAATTGAAAGAGGTTTTATGTTCGGATTTTATTTTGTTTTTATGTTCTGGGTACGTATTGAATGGGATTCACTACAGGCACCCCAGCCAATCACCTTGCAGAGGTCGTCAAAATTGGCGCAATTTTCAAACTAGCTCACGCAAACGACATCGCTTGTTGATGGTGGATGGTTGATCGATTTCTCCGGGACTTGTTTATTTTTCTACACTGTAGATCTTGTTACTTTTTATCAGCGTCGATGGGCTTGCAACCTGTCACGTATGGAAAATCAACTATTGCAAAATGTGGGGGCGTGCCAAAGATGAAATATTTGGATGTACCTCTGACTGACTCTGGGATCCTTAGACATCTTCTAATAAATAAGAATCTTATGTTGGTACTTGGTACTAAAATATTTGAGGATATCTACCGTGCCTGGGGATCAAAATCGTGAAATTGTTTTCGTTTTACGTTATACTGCAGCACATTCTATTTCTAAATAATTGATTAAAACCACAACTAGCTATTACTCGACGGAGAGAGTTATGTATTCAGATATTGAACGGCTGAGTAACACGTGTGACTTATAACTTCGTAAACTTCGTGGAACACATCAACAAGTCAATACAAGTAACGTACTGACCCGTGAAACTGCGGCTCTTGGGATGCGGTGGCTGCTATGACGGCCGTTAGAAAACTAAGTCTGAGTAGAATTCAGGAATGTTCCCGGGTGTAAGAGTTTTAAAATTATAGCGCTGATAAAGGTTCCGCTGAGGAATAAAGGTTCTCTTAAGATGATCACAAACTAGGAGACGAAAAGAAAGATGCTTCCATACACGAAGGACCAACGATTGTAAGGATTGCTGAAAGTCGCTGGATGAAGATGGCTCAGAATCGTTCTTCCTGGAAATATATAGGGGAGACGTCTACCTGTGGATGGACTACAGTGGACATCCAGGTTGATGATGATCTCTAACATTTTTATAAACTTAAACGTACATCACATCTAAGCATTGCTTAAAAAAGCTCAGCCACTATTTGACATCATATTTATTTATTACATATTTTGAGAAAGAAAGAAAGAAATATTATTTATTAACCCAAAGATGCGTGGAGAAACCTGGAGGAGGCTTTTACCCTCAAGAAATCCACATCCCACACTAACTTAGGATAAGCAATTAAACTAACAAACATACTTTTAAAAACGTGTAATGTCGAAATAAAAAGCTTTATTGTTATTTTATTATTATTATAACCCAAAAAAATAAACGTTAAATTAGGTGGGTAGTACAGTGCAAAAAGAAAAACGAAAAATATACATAACAAAAAAAATATGGTTAAAACTAATGGAAGAATCATTTTGAATACACAATTATATACACATAGTTTTCCAAGGACAAACATGTGTCTTGCTGAAAATCAAGTGCAAAATCTACAGCGCTGTAAACAGAGTTACTACTGAGCTGAGCTGCGAAGCCAGTTAAAATAGGAGACTATGCATCGGCAGTAAATGCCGGCCATGCTATCAGCAAAGCAGCAGAACTCCGACACACATAACTTAAGAGTTATGACACCGTGACAGAACCCTGATTTACGCTCCCCCGGTGCTGCTGACTGCCTCTTAATTAGTCCGATTGTTTCATACTAAATAGTTAAATTGGTATGGAGTTATACCTGTATCATTTATATTTATATGAAATAAGGAATGAACATGAGAAAATCCGTGGCTGGTTTCTCGCACGTTTTGATCATGTCTTTTGTGAAATAGGCCAGGTAGGCTGAAAGGATTGTACATGTAAGTAATTTTCGCTGAATCACTGACAAAATTTCATCATCATCAGCCTTAAGAAGTCCATTGCTGGACATAATGCCTCGCTTACCTATATATTTCCAGGAAGAACGATTCTGAGCCCTCCATCCACTGACTTCTCGAAAACCTCACGACCACATCGTGTCGACTCCACAATTTACTTAAAACAAAGCACCTATCAAAATTTACGGTTTTTTTCATCCGAACATGTTTTCAAACGCTCCGTTGACGTCACCCGTTTGAATAACGCGCTTTTGTACCAATTTTTTTTGTGCAGCATAGAATTAAACGTGTCGAACACGCCTTGTTCTTTTTTTAGCGCGCTGTGAGCGTGGACCGTTTAAAAAATATCACGTATAGGCTTTTAAGGTCCTAGCACCCGCCCGTGGCTTTGCTCACGTAGTATCGACCCGGATAAAAGGTCATCATCATCAGCCCAAAGGAGTCCACTGCTGGACATAGGCCTCCCCTATACATTTCCAGGAAGAACGATTCCGTGCCCTCTCCATCCACCGACCACCCGCGATCCTAACAATGTCGTCAGTCCATCGGGTGGGAGGGCGTCCCACGCTTCGTTTTCCTGTTCGTGGTCGCCATTCGAGGACCTTTATACCCCATCGGTTATCAGTCCTTCGAGCTATATGACCTGCCCATTGCCACTTCAACCTGCTGATTCTGCGAGCTATGTCGGCTACCTTGGTTCTCCTACGGATTTCCTCACTTCTGATTCTATCTCGTAGTGAAACTCCCAGCATAGCTCTCTCCATAGCCCGTTGAGCGACTTTGAGCTTATTGATGAGGCCAATAGTGAGCGACCACGTCTCAGTTCCATACGTCATCACTGGCAACACACACTGGTTGAAGACTTTCGTCTTGAGGCTCTGCGGTATCTGTGACGAGAAGATGCGGCGTAACTTCCCGAACGCTGCCCATCCGAGTTGGATTCGTCGGCTGACCTCTTTATCGAAGTTGGACCTACCTAGTTGGATCGTCTGACCCAGATACACATAGTGGTCTACAACTTCGATGATATCGCTCCCAACATATACCGGCACGGGTGCGACATGAGCGTTAGACATGATTTTCGTCTTGCTCATGTTCATCTTAAGACCCACCTGTTGGGAGACAATATCGAGGTCTCTGAGCATCGTGCCTAGATCTTCCAGCGATTCCGCCATTATGACTATGTCGTCGGCAAATCGAAGGTGAGTGATGTATTCGCCATTGACGTTGATGCCATACCTATTCCAGGACAGCAGCTTGAAAACATCCTCCAGTGCCGAGGTGAACAGTTTCGGAGAAATTACATCTCCCTGTCTCACCCCTTTTTGCAGTTGGATAGGATCCGTGCTTTGGTCCTGGAGTCGGATAGACATTGTGGCTTTACTGTATAGACATTTCAACACTTCGATATACCGATAGTCAATTTGACATCGCTGGAGTGACCTTAGGACTGCCCAGGTTTCGACTGAATCAAAGGCTTTCTCATAGTCCACAAACGCTAAACAAAGTGGCTGGTTATACTCTTCGGTTTTCTGTATAACCTGCCGGAGCGTGTGGATGTGGTCTATGGTGCTAAAGCCTTTTCGGAACCCGGCTTGTTCGGGAGGCTGGAAGTCGTCAAACCTACGAGCGAGACGATTGGTAACTACTCTCGAAAACAGCTTATAGACATAATTCTTTAAGAGGGTGTTATCACCTTTCTTAAAGAAAAGTACCACCACGCTCCTGCCCCATGCCTCTGGCGTCGTACCCTCGGAGATAACAGAATTGAATAGCTTCTGAAGGACTTTAAGTAACGGCGTTCCGCCCGCTTTCAGAAGCTCTGTCGTTATTCCGTCTTCTCCCGGTGCCTTGTTGTTCTTAAGCTGCTTGAGAGCCGTTCGGATCTCGTATAGGCTGACGTCCGGGATGTCTTCCGTGTAGTGTCGAGTTAAACGGGCTCTTGTATCGCTAGTCGTGCTTGCAGCAGGACTTTGCGATGAGGTGTATAATTGTCCATAGAACTTCTCGAGCTCTCTTAAAACTTCCGGCTTCGAGGAAACGATACTGCCACTATCAGTCTTCAGTTTTGTCAACTGACTTTGCCCAATAGACAGATCTCTTGCGAACACTTTCGAGCCTTTGTTGCGCTCTATCGCGTTTTTAATACAATTTGTATTAAAAAGCCGCAAGTCGTGTCGCATGGACTTGGAGATCTGTTTATTGAGCACGCCGTATATCGACATGTCCACTGAAGACTGCAGTCTCATTTCGCTGCGATCTGCTAGGAGTTTCAGAGTGTGCTCAGAGAGTTTTTGGGGTCTATTTTTGCGTTGAGTCTTATAGTACTCAGACCCAACATCTTGGACAATTTCCACCAGCCCGTTGTTTAAATCGTCCACAGTTTCGCATTCGGTGAGGCATTGGAAGCGATTTTCGAGTTCCAACTGAAAGCTCTCGGGGTTTTGGATTTGAACAGGACTTGGGCGAAGAGTAGACTTCATCAGACGGGACCGTTCAAGCTTAACATTGATATTCAATGAGCCTCTTACCATGCGGTGATCACTTCCGGTTTTCACCCTGTTGATCACAGAGACATCATTGAATATATGTTTCTTGGTCGTCAAAATGAAGTCTATCTCGCGTTTGTGTCCACCGGGGTGAAGCCACGTCCATTTCCTGGACGACCGCTTTTTGAAAAAAGAGTTCATCATGAAGAGTCCCTCTTTCTCCATAAAGTCAGCCAATCGCTGACCCCGTTGGTTCCGCTGTCCAAATCCAAATTGCCCCACTCTCAGTTCATCGCCGTTCCTCATGCCTAGCCGCGCGTTGAAGTCCCCCATCACAACCGTAAAGTGTGTTTTCGAGGCTTGTATGGCATTTGAAATGTCATCATACATAGCCTCCACTTCCTCGTCCGGGCGTTTTGAGTGAGGGGCGTATACCTGTATGACCTTAAGCGAATACCGTTTGGTGATTCTGAGTATAAGGTATATCACCCTGCTCGAAACGCTTTCGACCTTTATAATGTTGTTGACAAGGGACTTGTGAACGAGAAACCCGACACCGTGCTGGGACAGCTGATCTCCCTCCCGGTAGTACAATAAGTTGCCGGAATTCAGAATTATCGTGTCCTCCCCCTCTCTTCGGACTTCTGATAATCCTATGATATCCCAACGCAACTTACTAACCACTTCTTCCAGCTCTATCAACTTCTCGTCAGACCTCAATGTGCGCGGATAAAAGGTATTGTATATATACTGATAAGTTGTTGGTATTGAAATGAAACAAGTATAGAGAAGCAAGTGAATATATTTATCCAGGACACCTTTGTATTCCATGCTTCATTCAAATTCATTTAGCTGATACGGAGGTAGGAGTATAAACAAATTTGGTTTTATAAAACACTAGCGACCTGCCCCAGCTTCGCACGGTTATTGTGGGTTATCCCTAAGCGATTATGCTTGTATTATGCATATAAACCATCCTCTTGAATCACTCTTTCTATAAAAAAAACCGCATCAAAATCCGTTGCGTAGTTTTAAAGATTTAAGCATACATAGGGATATAGGGATAGAGAAAGCGACTTTGTTTTATACTATGTAGTGATGATGATGAAGACTTAGCAGCGCAGTAAGCTTGGTTTTTAGATACAAAAAGACATATGTATATAGTTTTTTTTGTTACAGTTTACAGTGACCACTATCCATCAGGTGGCCCATCTACTCACTTGCCAGCTAAAGCATTAAAAAATTAGACACTCAGTAGTAAAACAATGATAGTGCAGTGAAAATAGAACCACTCTGATTTCTATTCGAATTTTACTATCTTCGCACTTCACCTAAAACAAATGCAGACCGGATTCCTGAACTCGACGTGCTTTTCAGATTCAGGATTTGCATGAACAAGCCAGCACTCAACCGTGGCACTTGCACAGAATAAATAACACTATGTACAGTAAGCTCAGTTTCAACTGGGTCGAAAAATGCTGGTATTTTCACTGCAGTATGGCTGCCAAGGAAAACAAAACAACTATTATGTATAAAGGCAAAAGTTTTCGTGTGGAGGTCTCGAAGATGACTTTGGAAAGGAGATGACATCATCTCCTTAAAAGATGGGCTTCAGCATCTCTTGAGTTCTCAATACTAACACAGAGGTCACCAATAAGACTGCTTCGCGTAGGGGTGTCAAGCTCCCTCCAAGTATGAGGGAGGTTGCCATTCCTATCCATGTATTGTTTACAATCAACTAATACGAGAATGAAACCGCATATGGCAGCTAGTTAAGAATAATCTGGCTCCAATATCCCCTGGCTGTTTTTTTGTCAGAAAAGCATTTTTTATGTGACATTGACATTGAGCTGTGAAATAACCATTGACATTGAAATTGTAATACGTTCCTATTTTAATCTGTATTTAATGGACATCTATATTTTGACTTTGTTATTAATTATTATTCTACTAATTCTGTATTTATTTGTCTATATTAATGTAAGCTAAGCTAAGCAGCAGAATCTGGAGATTGGAAACTACACACCAACCATTTTATTTTTTTTAAGCCCAGATTCACGAACAATAAATAATTTGAGTTAATGCTACGCCATCTGGATCTATTTAGCCAGACAGACAGCCCTCACAAGTCGGCGCTGTAGGCCATGGGTTTGATCCCCACCGACAACAAACATTTGTGTGATGAACATAAATGTTTGTTCTCTGTCTGGGTGTTATCTCTTATGATATTTTAAGCATGTATTAACAAAAAATGAATATAAGTTACTATATCAGCTATCTGGTTCCCATAGTACAAGTTTCTCTTTATTTGGGGCTAGATAATGATGTGTGGAATGTACACGTACACCAATATTTTATATAGAAAACAAAAACAGAGATGGCATGTAATGTCAGTGGTAAAATAATTAAAACCGAATTACAAAATACACTTACATGAATGAAAACTAATAGGAAATCTATCAAAATAAAGCTACAATCAATTATAATTTGTCGTATAAGAACTCGTCAGTACTATAATAACATTTTTCAATCAATAATCTTTTAAATTTAATTTTAAATGAATTCCTTTTATCACATATTATTATAAATTATTGGAGCCTAGTATAGTACGAGTATGTATACTATACTTTTTTGCAATAGTGTGGTTTTGTATCGATGTCTACAGAGTCTGTCTTCACGTCTGTTTCTTATGACAGTGTCATATACGTAGAAACAAATGAGGGTTATTTCTTAAAAATAGCGATACTTCAATTATGTATAACGACGGAAGCGTGAGAATTTTATGCTCTAAGAATAGTGGTTTACAACTATCAGTCACTCGTTTTTGAAACATACGCTTAGGGCGCATTTGTACCTTAAATATAACGTATTTATCAGTGGAATTCCCCCAGAATATAATGCCGTATCTAAGTACAGACTCTACTACACCATAATATGCTAACTGAGGAGGATAGTTTATGTAGAGCATAGACAAGGCTGCTAACTCTCTTAATCAATACTTTAATAAGTTTTTTTCCAGTTTAATTTTAATATTTTGTATTTAAATTTAAAATTTTCGCACCTACTTACTACAACTAGCAGTCTAACCCTCCATTACAATAAGTGCTGATTTGAAGTGCACTAACACTATCCAAAAATCCCAAATCGAAACTGTTACATATTCATTTCTACGACACGCTGTTTGCAGAACTGGGACTGAGCTAACACGGATTAGGCGCAATTTTCATAAGCAAATAGTAGGCTCCGCGAACAAACAAGGGATCTTTTGGTTTTTTCGGACGAGTGTTGATACTGGATAGCTTTGTTGGATTCGTCAGCGGAAAACCTTTTTTTCTGGAAGGTTCGATCGAAAATGGCCGTATTAATTTGGACATGCGGTAAATTACGAACGTGAACTTGGGAATTTCATTTATGTGTGATTGGATTAAAAGTGACGGGTAACGAAAAGGACGAGTCAAATTCGAAAGGTATTTATTCAATAAAATCACAAGGATAACTTTCAAAACATCTTATAGCTAGGTGCCAGTTCCACGCGACCAAAACAGGCAACAAACTTATGGCTTGTGAGTAAGAGTAAGGTTAAGATAGAGAACTTCACTTAAATGTAATAAACCGAAAAAAAAGTCTATTGCTTGTATATTATTTCAGGTTATTAAAGACTATCTGTATTCTAAGTTTCATTCAAATTTGTCCAGCTGCCACGCAATAAACGGTCTGAAGAAGTTCATATTATGAGGTTAAGAGCTGTCCCGAGGCCTCCGTCAAGTCTAGAAGAACATGCAACAAGCGAACGATCCTTGTTACAATATAATAAAACTGAAACTGAAACAGCTTCAGCACTTTAATCCCCAGGCACGGTAGATATCCCCTCAGATCTCTTGATCTCTTAGTCTAAAGGGGGTAGTCAGAGGTACGTCGAAACATTACATTTACCACATACCCACATTTTGCAGTAGTTGGTATTCCATACGAGACAGGTTGCAAGCCCATCGCCGCTATTGGAATACTAACTGGTTTCCTCATAATGTTTTCCTTCACCGTTTAAGAGCACTGCATTGCGCACATAATTTTTTCGATAGGATAGGACGCACAACGTTGCCTAACGTACTCCATCAGTTAGAAATAACCAAACAACGCCACGAACAGTACTCGTGCAAGCCTTGCAAATAAACAATACCAATTTATATTGCAAAAACTACAAAGTAGTTTCCACAATAAAAGATATAAATCCTCCGCACGAAACTATGAAAATAAATTCGTACGTCAATGGCCGTCAAGACGAGTTTGCATAAAACGCGCTGCATGAAAAATCGCATGTGCACCGCAATATTACTGGGTGCTAGCTTTTGGCAAATACTACGTATTGCACAGATGGAACAAGGTATCAAACTGATATTTTTCCCTAAATTTTTGACAGGCCTCACAGCTCAGTTAGTAGTTCTGCGCTGTAGGCCGTGGGAATAATATAGCCCATCGATATTTATTATATATAGTGACTACTTTGATTAACATTAGACCAGACATGGTTTTCAACAACTATTAAAAAAAATACAGATATAAAAACTACAGATATATGTACTACAGATATACAGATATATGTATACAAACTATAAAAAAAGGAAACAAAGTGACTTATAGACTCTCAGTTTTTGGTATTAAGAAGTAATTTTCTGTCGGATCTGAAAAAAATATTACCGAGAAGAGTCAAATAGACAAAAAGATAACAATAATTTTCGTTGAAGTGACTAACTAAACTGCATCAGAACCCCGACAAGAGATAGGCTCTTAAATTTAAGAAGAACAAAATAAAACTAAAATAAATGCGCAATTAATTACTAAAACGCAGAAGCCACGCCAGTTTTACAAAATATAAAAAATACCTACTCCAGTTCCACGCTGCCAAACAAGGAAATTATGTGGGCTAAAGATTCTACCAAATGCCTGCATGTATGTCTTCTGTACAAAATTGATATATTCTTTGACTCCGAGTCGGCGCTACTTGCAAAAAAAGAAATAGAATCGTTTGAAATCTATCGCCCAGTCGCACGTATGGTAGATATTATTTTCAACGATTGCTTTTATTTTACCGCTAGCAATTAGGTCGAACTGGATTTACTAAGCTGTGTTTTTATTAAACAACATAGTATAGTAGTGTAAAATATTTTATTTATAATAATTTCGTGCATTTGCATGTGGAATTTTGTATAAATTGAAAAACAAAGCGTGGGACGCCCTCCTACCCTATGGAATGATATTGTTAAGATCGCGGGAACTCGGTGGATTGAGAGGGCTAAGATTTGTTCATCCTGGAAATGTGTAGGGGAGGCCTAACCAGGAGTGGACTTCTTCAGGCTGATGATGATGAAATTTGCATCTACTGCATACTTAAGATGCCACTACCACTAATGTACTTCTCACTCGCACATTTCAACATTATTGTCTATCTATTACAATAACTTGAAACATCGCAAACAACCAAGCTTCGGAGAAAAGCATTAATTGCGAACAGGAGTGTGCGAGCGAGAAGGTGTTGGGCGGGTGTCATCATCTTAAATGTTGAACGAACACGCCTGTGGAAAGATAAATTGTATGAAAACTACACTCTTTTGGCGTGGGCTTCTGTCAAGTTAATGTCATTTTCATACAATTTATAAATATTCCAAAAAGATTCCAAAGAAACTAGTGACACGACAAGAGAGAGATACAATTTATCTCTCTGCATACTTTAAATGGAGCTTAGACGCCTAAGCGTAATTGCCACAAGCAGTAACACATCATATTGACGGCCATATACATATAACTTCAACACAGTCACTTTGCGAAAAATATAATACAGAAATACAGACTTAGGGTACAGGCAACAAACTTACGGCTTCGTTCATATCGTTCTATTGTAGAATCCTTGTCACAAAACATAAATAATAAATGTTCGGTGTGGTGCCAATCGAATAGTCAAAACGAAGCAACAAACTTACGTATTGATTTTTTGATTTTTTTGGTGATCCTTGTTTATCCTTTTACAAAATATACTCAATAATGAAGCTTTAAAAAGTAAAGAATGATCAAACAAGCTGCGCTGTGATTCGAGTTGTATTTTTGTAAGTCTACGTAGATCTCCATGTTGTTTTCCTTGCCAAATAAAACAATCAGCGTATCTCGCAATCTGCGTTCCCTACTTCGTTATCTTGTCAACGGTTTTATGTCTGCGTATTTCTTTGTTAGCGAGTAAGCACCAGTTTGGACATTTTGAAACTAGACAAATAATTTTAACATAAATTATTATGTATTATTATTTTGATACTACTTGATAAGCCAATTTTGTTAAGAGTAAGCAGAGCTCTTTGTGAAGTGCTCGTCCGGGGAAGTACTACCACCACGCTTTTTTCTGCCGCCAAGCAGCGTTGCTGTGTTTCGGCTCGAAGAGTGTGGTTGCCGGTGTAATTACAGGCACATGAGGCTTATCATCCGTATGCCTCAAGTTGATGGAGCAGGGCATTGCATCGTAGGGCACGTTGCTATCGTGCGTGGCTTACGAGGCAATGCTTTGATTTAGGTGATGGCTACCACTTAACATCAGGTGGGCCATCTGCTTGTTCCATCAGCTAGTTGTATATAAAAAAAACTATCAACGTAGAACCTAAAAAAATCTATAACATATTGTATCAAGTGCTCGAAAGGAGGCTCTTTGAGGTGCACTTAAAATCCTTTTACCACACTTGTTCGAAAGAACTAGTAACACGACAAGAAGAAGACAATAAGTTGATGTGGAGATTAGTCATTGGATACATTTCGAATCTCACTAATCTTTTCAACGGTAAAAATATACGTAATTTGTCCTTTCTCCCTTCTGTATTTTTGATTTATCGAATTTTCATTTGACTTCGACTTCTTTTCCATACTCTCAAGATTTATAAAAATAGAATAACCTCATTAAATTAATCCCTAGGCATGCCCTCTCATATCTCTTAGCACAATTCATCTGCCATCTGCTTGTTCCATCAGAAGAGAAGAGTGTTAGATATGGATGTGGATGGTTTTAGAAAGAGAGGTAGGCCAAAGAAAAGATGGATGGACTGTGTGAGAGATGACGTGACTAAGAAAGGAGTGAGCACCGAGATGACGAATGATAAAGGAGAGTGGAAGAAGAAAACCTGTTGTGTCGACCCCACTTAGCGTGGGATAAGGGCAGGAAGATGATGATCTGCTTGTTCCATCATCAAGTGGTAAAAAAAAATATGCATACATTTCATAAATATTGAAATTGTAGGTTTATGTATATACATCTTAGTGCAGCCCAAGAGGTTCGCATATTCTTTCAATGTGAAAAGTTGCAAACCTAGCAAAATTTCTGACTATTAAAAATGGTTTTTAAAAGTCAGTTTCAAAACAAAGATAGTTCAACTGGCACGGTTCCAATATCATTATAAAAGTTGCCACGCTAAGTATGCTGCTAAAAATATCGCGCTACCGGTTTTCAGTTTATAATACATGTAGCACTGGTTTCTGATCATGTCGAGGCTCAAAATCAAAAATCTGTTTGAAAAAACTATTTGCGTCGGCTTAATAAATTATTGTTACACTTCTTATTTGTCAAAATAAGATAAGATTAGATTTCGATTATTTTTTTTGCCAACATATTGTTACGAGCTCGGGGTTCGTATGGATAGAAAATGCACAATAATAATCCAAGAGATGACTTATTTATTTACACTAACACTTTACATAACTAAAACACTACTTAAAACTACTTAACACTACTTAACACACTTAATTATCACTCAACTATCACTTAACAAAAGTTCTCTTCCTTTATCCACTTCTTCCAACTCACTTCTTCCTGAGCCATTCCCTGGAACTGACTTCTTCCTCGAGTCATCTTCACCAACTGACTTCTTTCCTGAGCCATTCCCTCGAAGTGACTCTCTTCTCGAGTCCTCTCCACAAAACGAACTGACTGACTCCTTCGCCCTCGCCGACTGGTCTTATATACGACGCAGCTAACCCGAGAATGTTCTGGATCATACTAGACCATACTTGCATCTCTTTCTACAGTAATAGCTCTCGTTCATTTCCTTCGATTGATTCTAGAACAGTAGCCTAGAATATTCGAACGTCTGCTATCTCTTTCTAGTAGTGCTTTTCCTTCGATTGATTCTAGAACAGTAGTCTAGAATATTCGAACGTCTGCTATCTCTTTCTAGTAGTGCTATCTCTTTCACTCCTATGCAAATATGGCTCTATAGTGAAATGTCCTTCAAAGGTCCATAAGGGGTCCTGAAAACGCCTGAAAACGGGTTTTCAGGATATTGCATGGATCGATGGGAAATAGCCTGAAACGGACTGAAAACATGTTTCAGGCGCCTGAAAACCACGGGCAACTTGGTCGAAATTGTAATCAACTGGGAGGTGACAGAGCCTCTTCTGGCAACGGCTGAAAACATATTTCAGCCTTCTGAAAACACCTGTACGTCAGGATATTTAACGAAACAAGTTGCTAGGCGTCGGGCGCAACAATATTATAAATACATCTTTATATAGGCTGAATTTTTGAGATGATAGTAAGGTACCTTATCCTTTAAAGTAACAGGAAAACATTCCGAGGAGACCATCCATAATTTTTTGAAATATCCTGAACTACATTCACAGATTTTGGAAAAAATATAGAGTCAGCGAAAAAAGTGATAAAATATCAAAAAAATATCCCTATGGATCCTATTTCATGTAGAGATCAAAATACTCTATGTTATCTAATATTAATATAATAACCATATTAAAAGGCCAGGGATTAAGAAACAGACCTTGACCAGTCAAGGCCTGTATCCTGTATTCTTACTGTAGGCCTGTATTCTTTTACCAGTAAAAGAATAACTTTTCTGAAAGAAAAAACCGACTTCAAATACACTGATAACATAACACAGCAAAATACGCAATTTCAACTATTTCTATGACATAACTATTTCCTGTAATTTTGATTTAAAAGCCAAACTACTGAATCAATTTTGATGACATATGGAACCAATCTGAGTAAAAAATATTTTTAAAAATTGGTTCATAAAACGACGGAGTTAAAAACCAGTGCTGGAAGTACCTATTGGTGAAATATCAGAGCTGCCACGGTTCAGACTAATAGTGCAAGGATTGGGTTCAATCGTGCAAAGGGTAATACGAAGAGTAATAAAACACATGCCGTCTTTGTTACCTATCAAGTATGAACATAAATCGAACACTGAACAATGATTGAACAAAGAACATAAATTAACAGCTATGTTAATAGGTTCCTATAGATCTAGCTCTGCTTACAAAGATTTTTTATAATGTCCTAAAAGTTATTATCCGAGGGTGATTTGAACCAATGAGCTTCCGATTGTTATGCTAACCTAAGCTTATCTAAGTTTTACTCAGTTTAGGGCTTGATAGCGTTCTGTGCAATGTCCGCCAATATAAAAAATATATCTATATTTTCAGTTTAATTACACATTAAAATGATTAAAATTGCACTGAAAATTTTCAATATACGATTTGCATAATTTAACCTACATTATTTAACAATACTGAAACATGAATGAAAAAAGTATTTTTTATATTATTTGCTGATAAAACAAGCGTATGGCCTACCTGATGTTAAGTTCCATCACGTATACCAAACTCAATTCTTGTTTGTTATATTTTTTTTGTTAAAAAAGTGATATTACGAAAATTTATTGCCTTGATCAATGAGAGACTAACTACTGTACAATTGGTCTTTTGTTACATTAGCTTTTGTTCACTTTTTATAAATATACTACTCGAGATTACTTTGGAGATCTGTGGTGATATCTACCGTGCCTGAGGATCAAACACGTGAAGCTATAATAAATAAATAAACGCTCTGTTTTGTATTATCCCTCTGAGCGCTAGCTTGATTGATACGGAAGGGGCTGAAAATGATTTCGTCAGTTTTTCGATTTCCATTATCAGATTGTATTTGAGATTATATTTACGCGTTTTATTTGCTACGGATTTTGTCAATGTACATCTGGTTATTATTATGAGCCCTCCGGGTCCCACTGCTGGGCAAAGGCCTCCCCCCATTCCTTCCACACGTCGCGATCCTGGTCTATGTTTGCCCAGTCTGTCAGGAAAACATCTAGCTCGTAAAATAAAATAAAGCTAATAAAGATGGGAGAAAATACTGCTCGATAGGAGCCTCTTTGAGGTGCACTTAAAATCCCATCACCACACTATTTCAGAAGAACTAGTGACACAATAAGAAGAAGTAAATATAGTTATTAACTTGGTTGCTTGCAATTTGACATAAATAAGTTCAGTAATTTTATACCTTTCAAAATGTTAAAATGTGCGAGCGAGAAGAACTTGCTTTGTTATAAGTGATGGTTACCACTTAACATCAGGTTGGCCATCTGCTTGTTCTATCAGTTAGTTATTTAAAAAAAAAAGTGTGTCAGTATGTAAGAAGACGAAGCTAGGTAGTAGCTAAGTACCTATTCTATAGATATATTCCAATAACAGCTGCTCTTTAATTTGTTGAAGATGGTAGCACATCGTAATTAACACGTTTGCTCTCAACTATGTCACAGCAAGAGTCGCATATACCAAGTCAGCCTGTCAGGCGCCAGTTTCAACAAGCTGCTTCCCGAAATTCAACCTTGCGGCCATAGAATTAAGGGTTTGTTAGAGGCAAGTGCACGTTGGTGTCGTTCATTGACTCAATTTCTTGAGCAAACGAATTTTCATTTACTTGCGTGTGTGGTTCTATGATGGTGATGGCATATATCTTCTATGATATTTGAATATAGCTTTGCGAGTATAGCTGAGCGAAATTGCGGTCAAACGTTTAGTTTTAAGTTGTAAAAAAACTACGAATATGTAAAAGTATTGTAAAAATTGATAGTTGAATAAAAACTTTACAAACTGACTCAAAATTAAAACTTGGTGACAATAGAACCCCCTCGCCAGTACCCTTTCAAAAAAGTATTTTCAAAATCGATCCATTAAATGGTATAGCTATGGGCATTTCGTCCCTCTCATTTTAAAAGGGTAGTATTAATTAACAGATAAATCGGTTTTTGTTATGCTGTTCCTGTGTTTGTGTATCAACTTTTTTTTATTCTATTCTATACATAATTAAACATAAAACCTCTTCCTTTTTTGAAGTCGGTTAAAATTCAAATCGTTTCAACTGATAGTTACTATGCCTCTCTCTGCATGGCTCTATTCAAGCTAAAAACTAACCTAAAGTCACAGAATATAAATGAGTTACTAAGGCTTAATTATTGATCGTGAGCAGAGTGACTAAGAAATAAAAATAATAAGAAACATATAAAACAAGAACATGCATCTTAAATGTCGACCACAAATAAGCGCGGATTCAGCCCTCGAAAAAGGTTGTAGTCACAGCCACCCGAAAATGATATAGTTTAAAAAAAATCCTTCAAAAAATATTTAAGTGAAATATATTATGGATAGATCTTGGAGATGATGATAATAATGATGAGATAAGAGGTAAAAAGAAAAGCTAGCTTATGAAATAAACATCCTATGTTACGGAGTAATTTTATTTTGAAGGGCTATTTTGTATTCGTTGAAGGTTGACACTCCACTGAGAAATATATACTCTTTTTTTTTTATACACTAGCTAATGGAACAACCGGATAATCCACCTGATGTTAAGTGGTAACCATCACCTATAACAAAGCATTGCATCGTAAGTCACGCACGATAGGAACGTGCCCTCTAAGATGCACTGCCCTGCGTCCATAAACTTGAGGCATAAATATGTTAAGCCTCATGGGCCTGTAATTACACCGGCAACCACACTCTTCAAACCGAAATACAGCAACGCTGCATGGCGGCAGAAAAAAGCGTGGTGGTAGTACTTCCCCGGACGAGCCCTTCACGAAGAGCTCTTCTACTTTTCTGCCTTACTCAGGTGCCAGGTACTCAAATACCTATTCAAAATGTATGCTAAGCTGTAACCTCGTTGACATAACACAATCTAACGTAGGTACCTATGATAGGATGGATGGGTGCGCGGTACTGCCTAATATTTCTTGGTTCTATATTGTTAGCATTTTTTATGCCATGTACCATCGGGTCTCAATTTTTTTTCGGTCCACACTAGAATGAACTTTTCATTACTTTTTGCAAAGTACACATCCTAAATTAAATAGATGTAAAGTATGTTTGAATTCCGTATGTCAATAAAGTAATACAAAAAAACAATTGTTTTGGTCAATCATTCAATACTCAATACTCAATACTCAATATTCAATACTCAATACATTTATTGCTTACACATGGTTTAGTTTTGGTACATACATTGCTGTTAGTTGTTAGTAAGTATCACATGGACCCTGCATAGGGTATGGCAACATGGAGGCAGGCCGAGGTTTTAAATTATAATACTTATAGTCGGTAGACAGGTATAGTTACAGTAAAAAAGTAGGTGTTATCTGTTATACAAGGCACGGAAAAGAAGAACTAGGTATTCTAAATAAACAAGGTATTGGGAATGTATGTCAAAGTCAAAGAAATGTTTAATTAAAAATAGTCAATATTATATTATTCAATCGTTTCAAAATCGTGATTGGCATAACAATTTAACATTTGCAATTTAACATTTGCATTTAACAATTGAACGGCGACCTGCATTGACTTAGTTTGCAATTTGCATTGACATATTTATGGCACGACTGACAAGTTTGCCAGTTTGACACTCCACTTTATTTATTCTGTTCTCACTTATATCTATTCTGTTTATGGTTCATTATATGTTAGGCATTGCTTTTAGTTATTTGTTTTTATTAATGTTTGTATTTTTGATTCATTTGTATGTTAAGATTTATGTATATATTTTATGTTTTTTACCCGTGGTGTTACCCGCTCAAGGCCCTGGCAGAATACCAGTGCTGCGCTGTTACCTAAAATGGGTATCGGTGCAGCAAATACTGAGTCAGGGACCTATTAACCCTTAATGCTCCACACAGTACAGTGTTTCCCATTAGTTTTAGTTTTAATTTTTTTTATGTAATTTCTTGTGTTTTATGTATTTTTATATTTTTTTTTGTACTGTACTGTCTTTTTTTACCTAATTTAGCGTACATTTTTTTTTTATTGTGTTAATAAATAAGTTTTCTTTCTTTCTTTCTTTCTTTCTTTCTTTCTTTCTATTTGCCAATAGCTATACTATTTCTCATAGCATGGCTTTCGTAGGACTCATACCTATCAACTGAGGAAGATTGATTATTACTTGTCGGTTCCAAACTCAGCATTGAAACTGACAGTCAAATTGTCTTTAGAAATAAGAGATTGTTCGCTGTGTATTTATATAAATAGATTTTTAGATGCCAGATCAAAGAAATAATGGAGATAATAGTATAACGTAAGTGACATTAGTTTTATATAAATAGTCTTATCTTACTTCCTACTAATATAGAAATGCGAAATCTACGATATTATATGTTTAAGACTCAATCATGTCATAAGCACTAAACCGATTGGGATGAAACTTAGAACAATAATACTTCGTAGCCTGGATTACCATATAGGTTACTCCTAGCTTTCTTTTTGCCTGACTTTCTCTTTCTTTGTTAGCTTAAAGGAAAAACGCCTTAAATATTTATGTCAGCAATCACTACTGATACCCGAGCGAAGACACGGGCGTCGGCTAGTTGACGACGCAAAAAATTGTTTTGAATGCCATCTCAACTTTTAGATGTAGTCAGAGACACGTCTGTGGCCGCCAAATATCAGCCAAGATTATTAACCCACTGACATTCAGAGCAATCAAGAAATACCCAGAGTCGTATAAGTCAAAACTTTAAAATATATATTAAACCAAGCATTTCAGTTAGTTTGCAATTCTATTAAAACTTACTGAAAATTTAATTAAGAAATGAAGAGTTCTGAACTATGCCCACAACTTATTCAGATCGGGAAATTAATGAATCTTGGTTTCTCGTAATTAGTTATTTGAAGGATTTTTTTTTGTTTCTAGTAGTTCATCAGTATCCTGAAAAAGTAACCTGAAAACTAGGCCTCCTCAAGTCCCTAATCATTCACTCGAAGAACGATTTTAAGCCTTCTTCATACTTTTCTTCTTCTTGAATTTAAAAGCTAAGCTCTTGAGGTTCTGATAGTTTCCTCAAATTGAGTCTTTCCAATGTGAATTGAGTTTTTGATTTTGATATGAACGTGCCCTACAACGCATTGCCCTGCGTCCATCAACATGAGGCACACAGATGTTAAGCCTCATGTGCATGTAATTTCACAGGCACAAGGGTGCCGCCCTTCAAACCAAAACACAGGAACGCTGCTTGGCGGCAGAATTCGGCATGGTGGTAGTACGTCCCCGGACGAGCCACACATAAAGAGCTCTGAGGGCTTATTACGAGTTTAGTGCCGATCGAGTGCCGATCGTCGATCGTTACGATACACCGAAGTTTCTATGAAAAAAAAAACGGGTTCTCAAAGAATACGCTAGATGCCGTTGATTTATTTTCATAGAAAATTCGGTGTATCGTAACGATCGACGATCGGCACTAAACTCGTAATAAGCCCTCTGCTACTCTTACTATTTCCCACCTAGCTTTAAGACGTTTCAATGTGATCCTTGTGATTTTATTCAATAAACACCTTTTGACTTTGACTTTGACTTCTCATGAACTTTGCAATACGGTCAGACCATCGGGTGGAGGTTTTGGGAACATTGGGAACATTTGAGAAGTATCGATTTTAAAGGTACCTATTTATTTTTGATCAAAACTTAAATTGTATCGAGATTGAGTTGAGAACTATTTGATTCTAATAATTCGACCACTTGTAATATGGCTGGGCCTTGTTTTCTATAGAAGGGTACTGATTACTCAAAATGTAAGTTCATGCTATTCTTTTTTTTTTCCTCTCCCGATTATTTTTTTTATGTGGGTCAAATAAAAAAGTTTTCCTTCTTTCTCTCATTTCTCTTTGGAAATATTCGTGTTTTGTTTATTACCATTTTTTTTATCCATAACTTCCATATCCATCTTTATTCCAATGAAGTTAGTTCAATTAACAACCACCAAAGACGGTCCAAGAAACCAGCTACGAACTCGCTTTTATCTTCATTTACCCTATATTCAATTAACAAAACATTTCTAGAGGATAGTGGAGACCATTACTTAAGACTTTGTACATATTAGAAATCTAATGGCGACCGCAGCGCACTGAGGAACAGCTATCATTAATTTGCCGGCGCAAATGTATTTAAGCTTTGCTGCTCTTTGTTTTGTACTTTGGCCATTGTGCAATATTAAATAGGTAATACCGAAAAGCTCAATTACGTGGGTGCCTTAAAGATATTAGTTTTTATTTTATATATCGCGTTTTATTATTTTTGGAATCAGTGGGCATGTATTTTATCGTGTTTTGACCTTTTATGTAGCCGCAGGTGAACATACACGTCCTGCGCGAGCTCAGTAAGTCTATTCTGAGCATTGACAATTTATTTATTCGAGCTTTTAGAGAAATAATGTTTGTATTCACGCCCCAATGGGTTGTTTATCGCATCTTCATAGAAAACCCGCTGGAAAACGAAATCAAAATTATCGAATACGAATTTCGAAATCCGTAAATACAAGTAGTCAAAATTCAGACACACTATGCTTATCGAATCCTCGCCCGCTCTAACAACCGCATCCAAGCATGGCTCGCCATGACGTCACGCTTGCATTCACCAGTTGCCACCGTTCGATTGTAAATGGTGGCACTATGAATCTATGAGATAAATACTAAGTAAACAAGCATAAGGGCCATCTAATGGAAAGCCTCTATATTTGCCATCACTATATGAATAGCAGCGATTGTACAGTGAGTGTGAGCCTTTGATCGTAAGGTCGTGGGATCAAGTCCGGTTCTGAACCAATGGATTTTTCGTACCAGTGCTCAAACGGTAAAGGAAAAAGTAGAAATTGCGATGAAAGTCTACTCCACTAGACCACCGACAAAACATAAAACTATATAGCATAAAAAACTTAACTATAGAACTGCGCTATATTTTAAGCTAAACTCATTTCGCTCGAAACCCAATTAGAAGCGGGTTTTCTGTTTTTTTAATACTTACTCGTTTTTCTTTTATCACCGACAAAAATCTCTTGGCTTTTGGCTCAGTATTTCAGCTAGCGTGATTTTATTTAATTGAATTGAATAACATTATGACAAGCTCAGTAACAAGGTTCTCCATTGAATTTTGGAGATTTGCCAATTTTAGCCACAGACGTTAAAAGGCACTGCCGACCATAAAAAGCAAGTGAGCTTCTGTGTGTCTGTTGTTGGAATTTATCACTTTGTTATACAAAAGTTATTTTGTATACGAAAAATCATACAACAATTTATATTTTAAAATTTTCCAAAATGACGGACATGAACACGGATGGTCAATAACATATTCCACATAACTAATAGCATGCAAAAATGTATACATTATAAATAAATAAAATAAATAGGCCTACTACATTTTTCCTTATTTTTTTTCATTATAGCAAAGATGAACTATTCGTTTCTTATAATAATAAACTAGTACACAATACAAGGGTTTAAGAAACCCAAATAAGCGCCGAAATCTTCAAAGTCAATTTACTTCGAAACATGAAAGAAATCCTACTCTGTGACTGACAGCTACATCCTTTGTAGCAAAATGGTCAAGCAAAGTCTGCCACAACAAGTGACATTTTTATCCCATAAAAGTGGATTCACGCTACACGAAGCCGTAGCCGGGCGGTACCGTCAATAGAATTTTAACCCTATTAGTATGTTCAGTGAGTTCAATTTACCCACGTCAGTATTCGTGCTTAAAATCTGACTAGGCTGAGACTGGGTATGAATAAGAAGCCAATATTCATTTGTATTGAAGTTTTAATAAAGTCCAAATTCAATTGACAGCAAGGGCTATTCTCGGGCCGGTGTTGTATGAACCCACTATTACCCAGAAGTATTTGGAGTTTATTCATACCAGAAACTACAAAGTCAGAGGTTCTTGAAAAATTGTAAATATAAAGCAAGTTTTTGAAAGCATATTTTATTGCATTTTTGATGTCAGTCGATGCGATTGTGATCGGTATAGTTAAATAGCTAAAAGCTTCATTTAAATGCTATGCTTGGTGGCTAAAGCCGTGTAGAAAAATATAGCTAGATAGAAAATACTATATTGCACACAATCATGGATATAACAAAAAACACAAACTTAAAACTACTTATCACAACGGGGCGGTCTTCGGTCAAACAGCGATCTCTACCAGACATCCGTTTGAAGAAGTGGAATCATGAAATTAAGAAAGGGTGCTTGTGTGGAGATAAAAAAGATAAAAACATCTAGTATAAGTGGGCAAGTCTAGTCAAATAAAATCAAATGAAAAACTTTTATTTTGTGTCGCAAAACCATTATGATCTTTTAAATTGTGTAATGGTATCTAGTCCCAGACACTTTGTGTCCCGTAAATAGGGGCATGAGCAAAAAGTTTTCCCCTAACATTTTATGTATGTTGTTTATGTCCTATTTACTTAAATCGATAGGATATCAAAAGTATATTATTATGTCAAAATAACTACTTGACGTTTAAAAGCAGCTATAAGGTATAAAATTGTGCTGCTACAAGTTAAAGCAAAAAAAAAAACAGCAGCGCATTATAAAAAAAACAAATTGGTTTACTATCTCTGAAAGTAAAACGGTAAATTATGCAAATGAAATCAACTAGCGAAGACTAGCTAGAATAATAAATACGGCCAAGTTTGAGTTCGACTGAATTTCTGAGGCTTCTGTATCTTAATTTGCTAAAGATTGATCTTATTTTGTGAAGGGCTCGTCCGGGGAAGTGCTACCACCATGCCCTTTTGTACCGCCGTTTTTTTAATGCAACTAGCTGACGCATGACGGAAAAAGCAGATGGCCCACCTGATGTTAAGTGGTAACCATCACCTATAAATAAAGCATTGCCATTTATAGGTGAGCATTGCCAAGTCACGCACGATAGGAACGTGCCGTTGCTGTGTTTCGGTTCGAAGAGTGTGGTTGCTGGTGAAATTACAGGCATTTAAGGGGTTTAACAACTATATGCATCAGATTGATGAACATCAGGTAGGCCATCTTCTTGTTCCACCGAGCAGAATGCAGCAATGAAACAAGCCTAAATGCCTATTGGCTCTGATTCAGGAACGTCTTTCAGTATTTTTGGATTGCAAAATTAATTATTTGCCAGTTTTGGTTGATTTTTATTATTTTTATTTAAGGTTTATTACTTTAATAGTGTTTTGAGCATACCTTTTACGTACTGGAGAGGGATTCATTCAATAAAACAAATCTCTTGAACTAGGTAGCTATATTTTCATAACACAGGCTTCGCCTGATACAAAACCCAAAACGCATCGATAGCGCGTTCTAGGATCGGACACTTTTACTAGCGCCCTCTAGTTCTTATAATCGAACTAATTTATCTTAAGCTTAAACATTCCGCCCACGAAGGACATTATGTGAAATGTCCTTAAAACAAATGATTACAATTAGGTTCCTGGTGGGTCAGAACTTAATGCTACATTTTTAATTTTACATATTTTAAACAACTCTTAAACTTAACCACTTTTGAACTTTAATTTTAACTTAAATCTGAACTTCTACACTTTATGAACACTCTATGAACTTATACATTTTATGAACTTATACATTTTAGGAACTTCTATTTATTATAGACAAACACCCTTCCACTATAACTTATAACATTACTAATTTAAGAACTAACTGGCAACACACATAACTTTGAGGTTGGCCGTTTGATAACATTTTTACTGGTCTTTAAAGTGACCACACGTGTTACGTTGTCTTGACCTGGATGCTTTTGCACTACACGACCCATCAACCACCGACCCGGCGGCATGTCGTCTTCTTTGACAAGAACGAGGTCTCCTACATTTGGTTCAGGTATTTTTACGGACCATTTATAGCGATGTAGAAGATTACTTAGATAGTCATGAGACCATCTACTCCAAAAGTTCTGCAATGATTTTTGTAGGCTTTGCCACCTTGACAATAAGCTAACACCTGAACTCATAAAACTACGATCTGAAACAGCGACAGGTGGTTCACCTATCAGGAAATGGCCTGGTGTTAAAGGATATGGGTCATTTGGATCACTATTGACTATGGCTATGGGACGAGAATTCAAGCAAGCCTCTATTTGACTGAGCAGCGTGCTCATCTCTTCAAATGTAAGTGTAGAGTCGCCAATCACACGTTTCAAATGGTATTTTGTGGATTTCACCCCAGCCTCCCATAAGCCACCGAAATTTGGTGCGCGTGGCGGAATGAAATGCCATTGTGTGCCATGCGTCTCACAATATTCAGCAGCAGCTTCTTGAATTTTCGCAAGTTCTGTCAATTCCTTGGATGCACCTACAAAAGTGGTACCATTGTCGCTCCATATATCGGAACAGTGTCCACGACGAGACACGAACCGTCGGAATGCGGCTATAAATGCTTCAGAGCTCATGTCGCTCACTAGCTCTAAATGTATGGCTCTAGTGGCCATACAAATGAATAAACAAATATAACCCTTATATGATTTGTTTCCGCGTCCTTTAGTTGTCCTAATTTGGATTGGGCCAGCATAATCTACCCCGCTGTGGTGGAATGCTCTCGCAGGTGTGCATCGAACTGAAGGGAGTGAACCCATGAACTGAGTCTTGACTGCAGCGGTTTGTCGTAAACATATGACACACTTGCGGATGTGCTGCTTGACAAGACTTTTCACACCGATAATCCAGTAAGCTGTTCGTATGAAATTCATCATTAACTGAGCTCCTCCATGCAGCGTGGCCTTGTGAGCATCATCTACCACTAGCTTCGCTAAGTGCGAGTGGTGAGGCAGTATCACTGGATGCTTGGTTTGTTCTGGCAAATTTGAATTGTGGAGCCTTCCGCCCACTCTGAGAATTCCCTTCTCATCAAGGTAAGGACTTAATGATTTTAAATTACTGTTCTTTGATATAACCTGTTCTTTGGCTTTTAAATCTTTAATTTCTTCTGTGTACTCTTCTGCTTGTGTCCTTTGGACGCAACATTCCCTTGCTTCTACTATTTCTGCTTTCTTTATATATCCTTTATTTTTATTTAAAAATCGTCTACAATAAGATATTACTCGCAACATTCGTTGCAAAGATGAGAATCTTTCGAGAACTGTTGTTGGTGGAACTGAAACTACGTGAACCTTAATCTTTTCTTCTAAATTGATATTTAGATCCCTTTCTCTCTTGTACTGTATAATTTGATCACGCAGGAACTGAGGCCCATACAGCCATATATCCATTTCAGCCAACAAAGATGGAGGTACTCCTCTAGAAGCACAATCAGCTGGATTGTGCTCAGATACAACATGATTCCATTGTGAAGAATCCAGCGTGGTTAAAATATCAGACACTCGGTTCGCGACGAATGTTTTCCATCTACTAGGGTGACTGTTAAGCCAGGCTAGTACGATGGTGGAATCTGTCCATGCTTTGATTTTCTCTTTACTTATGCTTAGAACTTCCATTGCTTCTTGAATGAGTTTAGTTAGCAACACCGCTCCACATAACTCTAACCTTGGTATGCTTACTTGTTTAATAGGAGCTACGCGAGTCTTTGCTACCAACAATGAGGTGTGAACTTCTCCAGATGGTCTAAGTACCCGAAGATAGATGACGGCTGCATATGCCAATTCGGAGGCGTCACAAAATCCATGCAGCTCAACATCAGTATCATCGGATTGCGTTCCTAGCCATCGCGGTATTCGTACTGCAGTAAGTTGTGGCAGTTCTTGACGGTAAGTATCCCATTCATTCAATAGATCTGTCGGTACTGCTTCATCCCAACCTATACCTGTAAGCCATAACTTTTGTATAAGCATCTTAGCTATTATCACTGTAGGAGCTATCCATCCTAACGGATCGAACAACCGTGCTATATCTGATATTATAATTCTTTTTGTTACAGGTCCGGAGGTCGTCGTGGGAAGCTGCACTGAATATCGGAAGTGATCTTCGTTGCGATTCCAGGTAAGTCCTAGTATTTTTATTGTTGTATCTAATTTAAACTCTACTTCTCTGTTCTCTTGTTCTATTTTGTCCTTTCTTTTTTCGTTCTGATCTTTGTTCTCGTATTCATTTATTTGTTCTAATAGTTCTTGCTTATTACTATTCCATTTTTGTAGTTTAAACCCTCCGCCTTCTAATAACTTCACCATCTGTTTATACAGTTCTACACCTTCTTCAACGTTGGAGCATCCAGACATGAGATCATCAATATAGAAACGATTTAGTACGTTTTCTGCCGCTAGAGGGAGCTCTTTTCCATCATCATACGCTAGCTGCTGCATAGCTCTCACCGCAAGGTATGGGGCAGGAGATGTACCAAACGTCACAGTTTTTAACTCATAATCTTTTATTTCAGCGTCTGGACTGTCTCGCCATACTATTCTCTGGTGCACAGCATCTTTATCTGCTACTCTAACTTGGCGATACATTTTAACAATATCTGCCACGACTGCAATGCTATGTACTCTCCAACGAAGAATAATATGTCGCAGGTCTGCTTGTAAGGTTGGTCCCACCATAAGAGTATCGTTCAGAGAGACACCTTTCTCATTGGGACTGGAGGCATTAAAAACTACTCGAACTTTTGTGGTCGTCTTGTCGTCTCGCACGACAGCATGATGCGGTAAGTAGACAGCTTCTTCAATTTTCTTGTCGTTCTCTTCTACTAATCTCATATGATCTAAACGTAAGTACTCATTTATAACTTCTGTATATTGCTCTTTCAATGTGTTGTTCTTTGCTAATCTTTTTTCTAATGACTTTAATCTGTTCACAGCTATGTTCCTGGAGTTGCCGTTCCTGCAGAGTGGATCTTCATCTCGAAAGGGTAAGTTAACTACATATCTTCCATTTTCAGTTCTCGTTGTGGTCTGCGTAAAAAATGCTTCACATTTTTGTTCTTCTTCAGTTAACATAGGTTTGCTCGGCAACTGTTCTTCGATCTCCCAAAACTTCTTCAGTAGTTCATTTTCACTGCATTGTACATGGAACGCAAATGTAACATTTGTTGTATTATTTTCAGCATACATTGGTTGGACTACAGCTCCTGACAAGATCCAACCCAATGAGGTATTCTGAGCTACAAGTGTTCCAGTTGGACTCTTCTTCATGCCTTCATTAATAATGCGACCATAGACATCTGCACCTAACAGCATATCTATTCTCTGCGGCGAGTTGTACTGCGGGTCTGCTAAGTTCAAATTCTCTATCTCGAGCCAATTCAGGGTTTCAATCTTCCGCTCCGGCAGGTAGGAGGTAATACTTTTTAAAACGTATGCCTTGATCTTCATTTGGAACTGTGGATCGGTACGTGATCGAATCGTTGTATGTACTATGTAATTGGCTTTTATCTTAATGTGCTCGTTTCCTAATCCTGATATTTTTCCATCCACAGGAACTTTCTTCAACCGCAACAGCTGAGCTGTATCTTCAGTGATAAAGCACGCTTGCGATCCCTGATCTAATAGTGCTCGCACCGTCTGGTATTCACCAGATTTCGCTTCGGCTTTTATTAGAGCAGTGGCTAATAAAACCTGCTTGTTAATGGCTACTTGACCGGTCGAGAGGCATGACACTATTGGAGATGGATAAACTTCTTTTTCAACGGTTACATTTGGAGCAACTTCCTTCTTAGTATTCGAATCTAACGAAATGTGCAACAATGTATGGTGTCGTCTATGGCAAATACGACATGTAGTTGGCTTTCTGCATTTGTAAACGTTATGATTGCCGCCCAGACAGTTAAAACACATTTTATTTTTTGCTACAAACTCTCTTCGGCTATTTGTATCTTGGTCTGTGAATTTTTTGCAAAATGTTAGTTTGTGATTATCAGAACAAAACTCACAAGGCATTGCACTGGCAGAACTTGACGTATTCTCTGACGTAGCTACAAATGATTTAGGTGCGGATTGATAACTCGAACCACCTGCCCGCTGCACAGGAACCTTTTTCGATGGTTCTATAAATTCAAGTGCGCGAAACCTACTCTCAATAAATGCTTGCAACTGTGAAAATGTTGGTAAATCGTTCTTATCTTTATCGGGACTTGACACAGCCAACTCCCATTGCTTTCGAGTTTCAGGATCTAATTTCTGGCAAATTACATGAATAACTATGATGTCCCACGTGCTAACGTCGACGCCAAGACAACGTAACGCGCTCAGGCAATCTGTACTGGTATCAAGCAAGTTCTTTAAGGCCGATGCAGATTCCACACTTATTGCTCGTTGCTGGAACAACTTATTTAAAATAGAATTTGAAAGAAACCTTTTATTATTATAACGCTTATCTAAGAGTTCCCAGCAACGTTCATAATTAGAGTCTGTGATCGGTGTATGACGTATCAACTGCTCAGCCTCACCATTAAGATGCGCTTTCAAATAATGAATTTTCTGGACGTTATCTAGCGAAGTATTTTTATGAACTAAAGAAATAAATAGATCACGGAAGGTGGTCCATCCTTCGTACTTGCCTGAAAACACAGGAATCGAGATCTTTGGCAATTTTGCCAACGAAGTTGAACGAACTGAACTATTCGATTCTATTACTACAGGCACAACCGGACATAGACTTTGCAAAGTTGCTTTCATGTGTGCCCTTCCTATAGTATAGTTTTCCTCGGTTTGTTCGTAAACATCATTTTTAGCATAAGTTGATTCCTCAACATCATCTATTTTGTAAGTTACATATAACTTAGAATTATTTTCTCTAAACAGCAGCCAATCTTTTTCTAAATTCTCAATTTTAGTTTCCACATAAAAAGACGTCACTCTGTCTTTTGGAGATTTTTTAAAGTTCAATAATGCTTTTTGAATGGATTTGCTGAGATGATACTGTACATTAATTAATGCATCCATTTTTTTTATTTATTATATTTGATCTAACTTGAACTTTTATAATCTGCACAAAATGATAACTTCAAAAAATTTATTTACTCTAAAAAAATACCAGATAAATCTAACGAACAAACTTTTAACTTAATAACAAGAATCAATAAAATGTCTATTTTTGTAGCACCAAATAACGTAAGAGTACTCACAGTTTAACATCACACATCACCTCGGTCCACAATGCTGTTCGTCCAAAATTTTCTGATGACCTCCGACGATGATGATGATGATGATCTTTTGTGGGGTGTTGTCTGCTGTACTCCGACTCGGTGTGCTAGCCGGGGTCCTCCCGTCAGCTAGCCTCGATCTTTTGCTTGACGCGGCGAGCGGGGATTCCAAGATGCCCCGCTTCGGTCGTCGAACTCCACAGCTGATGCACGAGGCGGGGGGGCGGGGGGTTAGTACTGTACCACCCGTCCGCGTTGTCCCGTAATCTTCTGTGTCACCCGGGCAGTCTTGCCCACTCGATCTCGGAAGTAGGGGAAGGTGTTCCCGCCACTCACGTTTCACTGTACTGCACTGAACTACGCAGGGGAATTTGAATTTCCCGCGCGCACTGCACTGTTACTTCACTCACTGCACTGCGATCCAAGCAGATGATGATCTAAGAGGTACGGATGGCATAGTCTCACCGTCCGTACTCCTCACCGTACTTTATCCGCTGCGATCCACAGCGAGTACAGCGGCACTTAACGTCAAAAAACTGGAAGTACTTTTTGAATTTTCAAAATCAAATACCAATCTGGCTTACGAAGGACCAATGTTTTGAGCATACCTTTTACGTACTGGAGAGGGATTCATTCAATAAAATAAATCTCTTGAACTAGGTAGCTATATTTTCATAACACAGGCTTCGCCTGATACAAAACCCAAAACGCATCGATAGCGCGTTCTAGGATCGGACACTTTTACTAGCGCCCTCTAGTTCTTATAATCGAACTAATTTATCTTAAGCTTAAACAAATAGAAATATAGATTTTGTGAATTTGGACCCCTAAAAAGGGCCATAAAGCGTCAAAACGCACAACTCTGCACCTGCATTCGGTAGTAAACATTTCTCAACTGTTCCGTAAAAAATAGTGCTCTGCTAACACGAGAAAAACGAGAAAATTAAACTGAAATAGCTTCACGAATTTGATCCTTAGGCACGGTAGATATCCCCCTATATCTTAGTACTAAGAACCTCCCAATTTAAGATTATATGAATCCTCTTATGTCTAAGAGCTAATCTCAGTTAGTCAGAAATACGTCTAAATATTATATTTTGGCACATATTATCCACATTTTTCAGTTGTTCGTATTCCATTAGTGACTGATGCAAACCCACCGCCGCTGCTAGACAAGAAAAGATAATGATCAATTTATATTAATATTTCTACTCCTTGATGAAATGATGATGATGATGATAAAAGCCGTTTTCGGCTTCGCTTTTTTTTAAATAACAGAACCCTTTAAAATTGGCCGCCTTCATAGAATCGGACAAACTGCGGGCCCACACGCGAGGATGGCTAGAGTTGACATCGACAGAGGTTTGATGGCTTGCTCCCACCCTAACGGCCGTTGTAAATTGTTTGGCGACACGTACAACAGTCGTCAACACAGTTATGGATATTTTGCCCACTTTATAGTGAAGTTTATGATTGGAAACTTGAAACTTTAGGGTGTAATATAAGTTTGGTTTAAAATATTTTCACACTTTTCTGGGCTTAAGATTTGTTACGAGTTTATGTACCTATTATCAAAGTCATGTATTAATCCTTTCTCGAAGTCATGGCCTTCATCTAATGTGCAGTACCCTAAAATGTCTTCTCATTATCCATAGGTTAGCTGGTAGATTATTCTATCCAGCATTAAGGTCTCCTCTGTACATACAGTATGACTGTCTTTTTTGGGCAGTAAAAAAAATACTATATATCTCTCAAAATTTTGCTATTCAGCGTGGAAATGCAGTCAGTTTTTATTTTGAACAATATTATGTCTTGTTTATAAATATTTGTATTGATTATTTTATTTTATAAATAATTATGTTTGCGATTTTCAAAGCTTTGTTTATTTCATGGCTTCCGTCATGTTTTGAACCAAAAAATTAATTCTGGTTTTTCTTGATAAGGTATTGGAGTTATGATTTTCTTGGATAACAAAAGCGTTGGCTTTGCCTGTCGAATAGACTTTTCTGATTGTCAGGGAAACAATACACTTCTTCAAGTAACTTTGAGCGCTAACTTCTCTTTGAATTCTGATTGAAGACATTGTACAAGTATAAAAAACACAACAGTTTCATTGTATCGGTTGTTGTCTTTTTTTATAGGCTTGGTCGCATGACTGGCACCTAGCTTTACCTAGCTTTAAGACGTTTCAAAGTGATATTTGTGTATTCCGCGTACAAATATTTTTTACCTGTTCCACTAAGTTCAAATATTAAGTTCAACCAGTTGAACTAATTGCACGAAAAATTCCAGTTAATTCAATTGAGTTCTATTGAAAAGTTCAACTGTACATAAAAAAAATAACGTCCTGTCTTTAAATTCTTCAAACAAATTATCTATTGACACAAGGACAAGCTTAACCCCTAAAAAGTCTTCTCTTCCAGCAAACCCATGAGGCTACGTAAAAGGATGACCGACGAGATGTGAATATTTTTTTTATATTTTTTATGGCTAAATTCACTTAATTTATAACGTTTTAGATAATTATTATGATCCTAATAATAAAAAAAAAATCCAACTGAGAACCTCATTTCAAAATAACTTTGAATTGCAATACTGTATATATTTACTCTGCCAAAAGCTTGATAAATTGGAAAGTCTTTTAATCGAATGTTTGGGAAGTAATCTTATCCTTGATGAGAAAGGAAACAGCTATTCGAAGACCTGTCACGTTTGACTTCGGTGCGGAATTAGCTGAAAACATTTTGGAAATTGAAGCTACCTCGCAAGTACTGGAGTAAAAGTAGTAGGAGTAGTGAGTTACAACATCAAAAATAAATGATGATTGGACTGTTCAACGAAAGCACTTTCAATATTAAAAAAAAATATTGTCACAATATCGTCGGTCCATCCGGTAGGAGGGCGTTTTGCCATCACGTTACTGCCACCATTGGTTTGCGTTTTCGTTTGCGCTTGCGTTTGCGCTTGCGTTTGCCAGTTTGCGACCAAAGCCCAGAAGATCAGACTACTTTTTATATCGACCAGTTGTTTAGTAACCATAACGCTTTAGCTTACTTGCTTCAACACAAAGAAACACGTTACAAAGTGCAACTGGTTTTCAGTTTATCTACTCCACAAATAATTACCTACCTCACCTAGGTAGGTGAGCACAAACGGAGGTACATCGCACTATCGTCACTCACCGTTTGTGTGAATTCATTGTGCTCGTTGCCTTAGCGAGTTTGTTGGCCAAACGCTCAATTTGGCAAAGTGTGTCTACTTCGTATTGATCGGAAAATGGATGCTCGGATACGGCTCTATTTGCTAGGTAAAAGGTATAGCATTGATAGCAAACCTACTGAATTCCTTTTCGGTCACAGTTCCGTAATAATTTTTTTTAAGAAATAGTTCCCCTATCCATATTCTTTTTGTTAATAAAACTATAGCGTAAGGGCGTGTTCATATTGACGCGATTTCGCTTACGCGACTCACGTAAGCGCCGCTTGCTCCTCATGAAACTTTGGAATTTACAGTTTATGTCATTCACATAAAGTACATATTTAAAAACACTGCGATGGCGCTGAGCGTGCGCTGAACGAAATCGCGTCAATATGAACGCGCCGTTACGTCATAGTAATGAATAATATGAACGCGCCCTAAGGAAACAGCTATACGACTTATATCCCCAGGCACGGTAGAATTCCGCTCAGATCTCCTAGTACAAAGTACGAACTGAGGTTTATTTGAGTTCGTACTAAGGACGTCAGATAATTGGTAGGTATATTTAGTTATATTTATTTTGGTACATATTCACATTTTTTTTAGACAACTTGCCGAGGCAACAAGCCAATGGTCCTACTTTTGTTAAATAGTAGCCATCACCAATAACAAAGCATTGCCTCATAAGTAACCATAATGCACCATAAGAGCGTGCCCTAATGCACTACCGTGCATTAGGGCACGCTCTTATGGGTATGCTGGGTACAGCATCCGATAACTTGAGGCATCCACACTCTTCAAACCGAAACACAGTACCGCTACTTGGCGGCAGAAAAAGGAATGGTGGTAGTACTTCCCCGGACGAGCCCTACACAAAGAGCTGTACTACTGTTCGTTAGTATTCCATATCAATACAAAATGCCGTAAAAAGTTAATGTTATTGCAGCCTTGAGAGAAATACGTTTAACATTCCTCAAAACACTTCCTCATAAGAAAAACAGTAAAACCAAAGGTGGGTGTAACAGCCAATATCGTATTCGCGTATTGGGAAATAAAAAGAATTTGGCTGCTTTGCGAATAGTATAGGTGAGGCATTTATTATGCACGTGCCTTGTGGGGAATCTAGGGCTGGATAGCGAGTGTGTTCATGAGCGGAGCGACTACATGGACTTAATTATTTTATGTCTGTAATGTAATACCGTAATTCTTTTGACATTTTATTTTCGTAATGTCTCTGTATGTTCCATAATTGTTTCTTAAATTTCTATGCCTTCTTGTGTTCATTAAATTGATATTTAATTGATGTAATTGGTGTGCAACCGTTTTAATTAAATGTGTGTAAATAAATAATAAATAAGTGAGTTAGGATAATCTAGTAATGAACTTTTTAGATTTGTGATCAGTATATTCAATACCTTTTAGCCCGAACTGCCTGCACGTAGGATGCATAAATTGACGATAGAGCTTCTTATAATCAGCCAAAGTTAAGGTTTTGGAGACCACTCAATATGATTTAGGGAATTGTTAGAAGCGGACGAAATCGCGGGTAAAGTAAAAAGCGGCTATGTAGTTTTTATCACCTATAACAAAGCCTCGTAAGTCACGCATGATAGGAACGTGCCCTACGATGCACTGCCCTGCGTCCATCAACTTGAGGCATACAGATGTTAAGCCTCATGTGACTGTAATTACACCGGCAACCACACTCTTCAAACCGAAACACAGCAACGCTGCTTGGCGGCAGAAAAAAGCGTGGTGGTAGTACTTCCCTGGACGAGCCCTTCGCAAAGAGCTCTACTACTCTTCTAAAAACGCTTCAACCTGTGACATCGTCTCAGCTTTCCAAAGATAGACAGACACCATCTATGTCTGTGATGCAAAAGCAATTTTCTATATCAGCGTTCTAAGCATTATATCAGATTATTAAGCAATTCTTCTCTGGCAATACATTTTCCTTATAAATTATTGGCATCGTTATAACTTGACATTTTATTCAGCGGTAGGTAATCCTCTTATACCTTTATTCGGGTCCAATATAATAATATCTAACAAAAAGGAAGGTATGTATTTTGAGAGATAAAGAAATGGAATGTGCTCACACGTGTGATTTCCAGGTACGGTAGACATCGTTTCATATTTTAAGAAACATTTAGATATTTTAAGACGTTTCAAAGATCCTTTTGGTTTTATTGAATGAAGGATTCAAATCTTGAGTGTTACTAAGAGAAGTAATGGGATATCTACCGTGCCTGGGGATGAAAGTCGTGAGTTGCTTTAAGACGTTTCAAATGATCCTTGTGATTTATTGATTGAAGTATTCGAATCTTGATTGGTACTAAGAGAAGTAATGGGATACTACTGTGTCTGGTGATTAGGTCGTGAGGCTATTTTATTTGAATCCACGACCTTATTATTGCAAGTCAGAGTTGCCTACCACTAAACCTCTGCTCAATAGTAATAGTGTGTTTATGGAACACGGAAGGTATATTCACAAACAAACTTAATTTTCTTTTATTACTACTTGTTTGTTCGAAACAAACAGAACGATAGATTGGCAAAAACACCATAGCACTAGTTTCCAAGGTTTTTCTTTAAAAAAATATGAGAAAATATTTTAGACGTGACAACGTCTAATACATCGATGAACGCCGGCTGCATGCACGAAAAAGGATGACTCATTATCCCGTTACGCTCATTGTTGTCACGTTATATCGTCCGTAAACCAACTTTACAGACAACCATTTTTTTTAAAACTCTATTTGCTGTTGACAAGCAGATGGTCCACCTTATATTAGGTGGTAACCATCACTCATAACAAAACCTTGCTTCGCACTATAGGAGCCCTACGATGCACTGCCATGCGTCCATCAACTTGAGGCTTACATAATGTTGAGCCTCATGTGCCTGTAATTTCACCGGCAGCCACTCCTTTTAAACCAAACACAACAACGCTACTTGGCAGCATAAAAAGGCATGGTGGTCGTCGTATGGGCATGTCGTGCGAAGAGAAGAATGTCTTGTAAAGAAAAGAGTGTTAGTTATGAATGTGGATAATAAAAGATGGATGGATTGTGTGAAGGATGACATGGGTAAGAAAGGAGTGACGACTGAGATGACGGATGATAGAGGGAAGTGGAGAGAAAAGACCTGTTGTGCCGACCCCACATGAAGTGGGATAATGGCAGGAAGATGATGGTAGTACTTCCCGGGACGAGCCCTCACAAAGAGCTTTACTGCTGATGAAGATTGAGTTAGTCGGATAAATCAGAAACTGCTGCTAGGTGTACTATTATTTATGAATGCGTGAATACATTAAGATAAAATTGGGTTCCGTTCTAGTAACATTTTTTCAAACCTTGTGGAGCGCTTCTTATAAAACTTTTTTAGTGGTGAGGTTTATAGAGTTTTCCAAAAGTCACGTTCAAGGTATAAAAATAGTACCTATAACAATTAAACTTGTTAAGCAAGTTAATCAACCTTTGACCGTTACTTTATTTTTTTTACAATTTATATAATAAGACTACCATCTCACCTGTGGTTAAGTGAAACGCTGTCTTCTATCTATATCTATACAAAAAAAATAAAAATCACTTATAAATCTTTCATGTCACCCAAGCTTTAAAAAATCTATGCGCGTAAAAAACAAAATGCAGCGGTCGATCCAAAAATCCCGTTAAACGATCGCCGCCCCACAGTAGGTACCCTAAAAAAGAGTAAATTGAAGTTGTGTCATCAAACGAATGCACAGGGTGTGCTAAAATGAAATATTTTCCAATTTCGTCGATTTCGCCCAACGCGTTCAAGCCGAAACTTTGTTAAGCTTTTATTTTTAAAATTCAGCGACCGCAAATTTACAGCCGTTATAGTTTCAATATTTGTATGTCATGTTCGCTAACAATATTTTTTTATATTATTATATTTTTTATATATTTTTTTTACAAACAATATTTTATAACACCCAGACAGTGAACAAACATTTAAGTTCATCATACATTTTCTTGTTCAAAGAGGGGATCAAACCTTCAGCCTGCAGTAGGTACAGCAAGTTGAGCTACTTCCAACTGAGCTGTGAGAGTTGTCAATATCCAAGCTGAGACGAACACAATTTTCTACTAAATATAGGAAATAATTAAAAAAATACATAAAATATAACTTACAAAGGACCATTTTGCAGCAGTGGAAAAGTTTAGGTTCATCATCGTCATCATCATCATCATCATCATCATCATCATCACCCGTATTACCTCCGGTATCCAACGGTATCGGCTGGGTATAGACCTCTTTCGTTTTCGACCAGCCTCCTCTGTCCTGTGCGTCTCTTGTCCAGGTATTTCCTGCGACCTTATAACGATTTCGTCGAGTTTAGGTTAGTTATAAAAATACTGACAAGATCTCTTTTTGTTCAATAAGGTTTATATTCCTTTGTCCTTGCCATCACGATTAATACGAGTTTGAAGAATTGAACTCAAAGAGCTCTAAAACAGCTTCGTCCGCTCCCGAAAATGGCTGGAAAATGGCTGACGGAAGGTTTCAAAGTAAATATTGTAAATGCAGTGTTTGCGTATTAGAAAGGAAGCCGTCTGTAATGGATTAATATTTACTTTGTGCCGCAAAAGCCTTTGAAAGCAAAGCATTTCGGAACATAATGGTTCGGACTGCATTATTTAGGAATAAACTATTTCTCTTTGTGAATTTTTTAGGTACACACAAATACTGGTAGTAACTTGTTTATAAACGAAACGAAAATGGCGCCGTTAATACTTCTCATATTATAAATAAATAAATAATAAATATGTGTGACTTCCGAGACAATGCCTAGTCATAGTTAATAGTTACTTCTTGACATCAAGTAGGCCGTATGCTTGGCCCATCAGTAAATAGTTAATTAGGGATTCATTTTCTGACAATTTGGGAAGCAGCATAGCTTTTTCATTTTATTTGTTTTTCGAGTGTTATTTTGAGTTGTGTTGTGTAATTTCGGTGGTATTTTAACCAACATTACTTGAGGTCTTAGCACAAAGTGTAAACATTTTGAATGAAAGTGTATTGTGATATCCTGATTTGACGGAAAATGTTTCCAATGTTTTGAAGAAAACCGCCACCATTTTCTTTATAACAAATGACGGCCGACTTGACTATGGATGGACTGACTTGACTAAAAAGTATTCAATACAAATCACTTGACACTGGCAAGATTGTCTGTCGAATGACGGACAGGAGCCATAAATTGAGAGAAGAAAGAAATAGTTAATTAAAAAGAAAAGTATGTCTTTTTTTAAATTTCCTAACATAATATAGCGTCAGGCCACGTGTCAGTCGGAAATCTTTTAAGGAGCTTGTTAAAATAAGATATTTTTTAGTATGCACAAATTGGTTCTAAAAAACACAGCCGTCTACGTCAAGGGTGCTATTTTTTCTCTCATTCCCACCTCACCAGATTTATTTAATACTAAAATTCCGTAGTGTAGCAAATGACAGTAGAAATATAGAGGCTGAACGCCGGTTCGAGGCGGTACATTAGTTAAATTGATGAAGCTAATGGAATGGACCTACTAATAAAGAGCCTCCTCTTTTCTCTGTGGTTCAAAAAGCTTATTATTCGAGTAGTTGTTGAATAACATAAATAATGTTAGTTTCTTTTGCAAATCCGATGAAGGAGGAAACCAGCTTGTATTCTAGCAATGGCAATGGACTTGCAACCTGTCACGTATAGAATGCCAACTACAGCAAAAAGTAGGTAGGTATGTGCTAAATGTAATACTTGGACTGGTGACATCCGCGCAAATAATTATTTTGAGTTGGTATTTTGTACCAAAAGATCGGAGAGGATTTCAAAATTTTTATCATATCCCTCCTGCGGTTTTCCCTCTGAGTTACGACATGGGGTCCTTCAAAAAGCAGGTTTATCTCTTCTTAAAAGGCCGGCAGCGCATCAGCATCGCCTCTGGTGTTGCTGGTGTCTAAGGGCGACGGTGACCACTTTCCATCAGGTGGCCTGTATGCTCGTTTGCCAGTTTTGGAATAAAGAAAATGATATTTTTTCTGTTCAAATTTAATAAATGTGGTTATTTTGCATAATTTTCCACACCACACCATAAAATAATATTCACGAGAATCACGAGAAGAAGGTCGATGGAGAGAGTACAGAATCTTTCTTCTTGAAAATCAAGGGGAGGCTTTCCCCTGTGAAAGATTTCCAGCTGTGTAATTCTTCAGCTGATGATGAATAATGTTATTTTGTTCCCCACTCGGATAATATCATTAGGGATATTATAAAAAAAATTGTCATTTCCTTATGTGTAGACACTATAAAACTAATCAAAATTATGTAATTTTATTATAATAGAAAAAAACTTCACTGCGGCATAGTTCAGGCTAAAAGTTGGCTGGCAGAGTCGCTATTCTTAAAACACGCTGTCAGACACGTGAATTATTACAACGAAATAATAGGTTGTCTGGGAAAAGGATAATTTTCTGGTAACGCACAAGACAAACACGAGTACAATTTTTTATTTCAAGAAGATTATATTAAATACTATTACCACCTGCGGCTTTGCTCGTAAACGGTAATATTTTATACCCCATTCCCGGTAATCTTTCGGGATGAAAAGTAGTAAAAGTCAAAGTCAAAAAGTATTTATTCAATGACATCACAAGGATCACTTTGAAACGTCTTAAAGCTAGGTGAATCTAGGTGCCAGTTCCACGCGACCAAGCCTTGCAAAACAGGCGGCAAACTTACGGCTTGGTTCCTACCGTTCTATTGTATGATCCTTGTTACAATATATACCATACTGGATATTATTTTAATGAGGCTCCAATGTGGTGGCTATCGAACTTATTGTGGTATATGCATTAAAGCGAAGGCAAGAGCTAATTTGTATCTCTCGCTCGCACGTTTTGACTTGTTGAAAGATATAAAATAACTTAACTTAACACACAAAATGGTTGATTACAATTTTTTGAAAATGAGCTTAGTGAAGTGAGGAAATCCTTACCAATATTATAAACGCGAAAGTTTGTAAGTATGGATGGATGGATGGATAGATGGATGTTTGTTACTCTTTCACGTAAAAACTACTGAATGGATTTTAATGAAACTTTACAATAATATAGCTTATACATCAGAATAACACATAGGCTACAATTTATAAAGATATGATGTGACTAATCCTGCGCAGAAGAAGTCGCGGGCACCAGCTTGTATATAATATTTTCTTTAAATTTCAACCCGATAGATTTAATGGTAAAGGCGTATTTTAGTCACAAACAGCCATACTCATCTAAAAATTTAAACTTTTGCATTAATATATTAGTAGAAAGTAAAATATCATAAGATAAGATTGGTGGATATTCCACACAGCACTATCTAGCCTCGTACAGCGTAGAAGACAGAGCTACTACCAACTGAGCTGTGAAGGTAGAAAACCTTGGTACTTGGACAGTTTTAAAAACAAAACTGTGGTTTCAAGTTGTCTCGAATCAAAGCTAAGTACTATTATTCTAGAATAAGAATTATGTCTTCGCCAAAGTCGTGAAAAACAAAAGTACTATACTCGTACTTAAACCGAGTACTCATTCAATTTGAAACTGACAACATCACAAAGGAGCCCGCATAAATCACACGTCACCACTTGGCGCTTTGTTCGTTTTAGGCGACTTCATTTACCGGACCGACCACTTCTACCTGACCTCTGCTACACCACGCTATGCATCGCTTGACAGACCTGAGTAAAACAGAGGTATTCTAAGTCCAGAGTAAGTTGATCTTTCATGTAGTTCTGAAAAGTGGTCTCTAGGGATCTGTGGATAATGGCTGTGGTTATGGTACAGGAATCAGAAATACACAGGTATAGTAATGTTTTTTTCTGTTTATTATGTTGGTGCTGTGAAATTTTTATTTAGATGCAAAATGCCTGGTGTGATACTAACAAATTGGATTATTTTGATCTGAAAATTGAATTGAATAAATAACTAGCAGGTTGGAACACTACATTGTGACCATATATTATGTAGTCTTAGGTTTTTTTTTCTTTATTTGGGCGACCACACAGTAACATAATCTACACTAATATTATAAAGAGGAAAGATTTGTATTTTTGTTGTTTTGTTGTTTTGTATGTAACGAATAGGCTCAAAAACTAATGGTCCGATTTCAAAAAATCTTTCACCATTAGAATGCTACATTTTCCCTGAGTAACATAGGCTATATTATATTTTCAAAAAAATCAGGGATCCTTACTAAAACTCCAATAATGTAACCCACTTATAATCTAACTATTATAGAAAACAAAAACCTTACATCGCGTGCGCTGCGAAAGCTATTGATGATAGACCAAAATAATGTACTATGATTTTGTAGAACACGTCATCGTCTACAAAAAATGTCGCGACAGCATATGTCTAACTATTATAGTTATGTCACAATAAGTGTTCTTTTAATATAAAAAAATAATTTAAATGCCGCCGATAGAAAAGGGTCTTAAGTCTTTAAGTGGTACCTTGGTATTAATCCTTATCCAAACAAATGATTTCATATTTAAGACGGTTTCAATACCTATAGATTACTTCTTAAATTTTTCAAATCGGACATTCCATTCAAAAGATATGACGAAATTAAAAATGTTAACGGGTCCACGGGTCGTGCGAATGTATGAAATAAGTAGACGCGAGGCTCGAACCCACGGTATAAGTTTATCCTAAAATGTTCAAAAAAATTAAGACCACCCATGCGAAGCTGGGACAGGCCGCTAGTAATAAATATAGTTACTACACCTTGTCGTATTTGGGAAAATAACACGAAGATGCGATGTGAAATGCAATCTAAACTTAGAAATAGATAATAAGAACATCAAATAATGCCTACTATACATTTTTACACCATACTAAATTCTCAAGAATATTTTTTTTAACGAGCACTCGTTTTTTAAGGGTGTAAAATGATCCTGCCGTCTGATCGTAAGATCGTGGGTTCGAATCCATTCGTGCGACAATAGATTTTTCTCTGAATGTTTTTTAGGGTTTACCCAAAGGGTAAAACGGGACCCTATTACTAAGACTCCGCTGTCCGTCCGTCTGTCCGTCTGTCGCCAGGCTGTATCTCATGAACCGTAATAGTTAGACAATTTTCACAGATGATGAAGATATTTCTGTTTCCACTATATATATAAGTATATATACTATATGTATAACAATAAGTACTAAAAAACAGAATAAAATAAATATTTATGGGCGCTGCCATATAACAAACGTGATTTTTTGCCGTTTTTATAGATAATGGTACGGAACCAGTCGTGCGCGAGTCCGACTCGCACTTGGCCGGTTTTATTTTGATATTCGGCCGCTCATTAGGATCGATAAGTCAATTATGGTAATGTTTTTAAATATTCAATTATGTAGTTGTTTGCTACAAGTCACCTAAATGATTATCTGCATAGGTCCTAACCCCACACTTTGGTAAATTCCAAAAGAAGACCTATATAATCCTACTGTTACTCTTTCACGTAAAAACTACTGAATGGATTTTAATTAAACTTTACAATAATATAGCTTTTACATCAGAATAACACATAGGCTACAATTTATAAAGATATTGTGTGAATTGTCCAAAATATGACGATAAGTGTCAAGTAAGTAGGAAAAAATCTACCATCTGCGAGCAATTCTGGCGTGCGCTGCCAAAACCGCTAGAGTTACAAATAATGTACTACGCCACGCTAATAAAAGGTACTCGAAATACGAATCTTGCGCAGACGAGGTCGAGGGCACCAGCTAGTGGAGCATAAAATAAAATGGCAGGTAAACTTCCCAATGAAGTGACAGCTATATTTTAATCCCCGATACTAACGGCCTTGCTTATAAAATATCTGAAGGGGTATCTACCGTGCCTTGGTATCAAAGTCGTGAAAGGTTTTTTTTTATTGTTTTTTAGGTACGAGTAAGCTGCTTATGAATGGACGTGCTGCTTAAAAATACATGTCAATGAATGAATCACATTTGAATAGTAATTGTAAACCACGCTTATTTTGGACTGTTCTTTTTAACAGTAAAGTTGCGTTTACAAATTAGATTATGTTGGTGAAATATTTTCAACTATTCGTTTTACTTTTAAGCTGTAGTAGTGGTTTATGTGCGGCAGTTAATTCCACTAGTGGTGAGTGGTGACTTATACACACATAATTTTTATTATTATAAATAATTTTTGTTTTAGAATGAAATTCAAATTTTAAATTATTATTTACGAGTGTATGTTAAGTTTTTGCATACTATTCATATAACTTTCCTCGTGCACCTGCGACCAATCTTCCATACTCTAACAATCCTCTCCATCCAAAGGTTGTCTGGAAGAGATCGCTTTCAGCGATCATTGTACTACTTTATTTTATATTTTTAAGTGTGTTTTTTTGTTCAGTTTGGTGTACAATAAAGTATTTTTCGTTCATTTCATTCATTCATTCAAACTTTTTAACTTAATTGAGGCATACAGATGCCTGACGTTGCCCCACCTCTGCTCATAACAATTTTCTTAATTCACATCGAGGATCATTTCAAAGTGATCCTTGTGATTGTGCTGAATAAAGACCGTTTCGATTTTGATTTCGAGGACGTATCCTTTGTCTTACGTCACAACATTAAAATGTTAATCTCATGTGCTTATATTATAATTACATTCACACCCTCATAATCGGAATACATCAGCAAATCGTTAACATCTGTATGCCTTAAATTTATGGCCGCATGGCAGTGCATCGTAGGGCACGTTTCTACAGTGCGTGACTTACGAGGAAATGTTTTGTTATAGGTGATTGTTATCACTAACTATCCGGTGGGGCTTAGGCTTGTTCTATCAACAAGAAGTATAAAAAAATCCGAGTTTTTAAAATAATCCTGTTTTTATTACAGATGATAAGTGGTTCAGAAATGATTATACCTACAGCGTTCGAGCAAGTGGCTGGTTCAAAGTGCACCCAGTGCCAGTCAACTGGCAAAGAGCACGTTTTATTTGCCATTATGAAGGTACGATAAACAAAATAATTGAACTCTTCGATTATTTTCGAGCTGTTTTATTTTTTTTATTTACGAAGAATATAACAATGAACTTGCAATATAACCGTTGCAAACGATCTAGATATAGCTTAGCTATTCAAAATCGAAATGCTCCTCAGCTTCAAAACGTCATTTGTGTTTTTTTTAACAAAGTTTTGGAAAAGGTTTAGTTTTCCAAAAAACTTAGTTTTTTTTCACATTTTGGACCTCGTAGGCAATATTTTGAAATACCACAATTCTTTTTTTATTACACGAATTCGGTGATCCGTGCTCAGTAATACGTGGTTTTTACGTGTTATGTAAAAAAAATGTGCAAAGATTTCTATCGGGTAGGTAGTGGGTGGAATTTAGTAATGAATAATCGTATTTCCAGGAGCTGAGCTGGTGTCGCCTACGAGTCCTGATATGATGGAGGGCATCAAAGAGATAATAGCATTAACTGAACCAAAGCGAAGTAATTATTTTTCGGGTGTACACCAGCTTTTAGGAGATGGCGTGTACACAAGTATTGAAGGTCTGTATCATCTTAATACAATTTTAAAATCCTATAACCACACTGTTTCGAAAGAAATAAGTGACACAATGAGAAGAATAAAAAAGGACCCTTGCATCAGAGGAACGGAGTGCCAGTACTTTCAAACGGTGAAGGAAAACTTCGTGAGGAAGAAACTAAAAACATGTGTCAAGTGCTCGAAGAGAGCCTCTCTGAGGTGCACTTAAACTTTCACTGATTTAAAGTTTCACTGTTCCAAAAGAACTGGTAGACAAAAAGATCAGAGAGACGCACCAGGAAGTAGGCAGCAGGATCTTGCATGCCACCTGATCAAAAATCCTAAGCGGTAAACACGGCAAACCACCTCCCCAAACTCAGAACAGGCCTTTGTCCAGCCTATCTGGAGCAGCATAAATGCCAAGTACTTTGTATTGCAATTTCAATACATTAGTTTTTTATTATGAACACGGTCTTGTAACTTTATCTAAAACTCTTCAGAATTTTAATTTACGACTGCATTATAACAGGAATGTGCTTTCAGGAGTTCCGCTGGAAAAACTGCATATAGAATGGCGCCCAAATGAACCTTTCAACCATGACCTAAAAGAGCGATGTCTAGAATTTAATAGCGAGGGAAAATTCAATGATGCCGATTGTGACGCGTACTTACCATACATGTGCTTTAGAAGTTTCTCGAACGCTGATGAGCTGACTCCTTGTGGAACAGTTGATAAAGGTTAATAAATTCCACTTTTTGGCTCTAGGCACTATGCGTTTCTCGTTTCTAGTCTTAAGATGGAATTTGGCTACTTTCAAAAGTTTCCATGTCATATCCTGGTCTCTTGCAGGTTCTATGCCTTACCGTAGCTGAAACCTTTCAGTTCTGGAAGGCCTACAAAATACTGACAACAGATTTAGTAAAACCGAATTTTATTGCAGGTTATTTAATGCGAACAGACTTGGAGGTCAGATTTCAGCTGGGCTCAGTATCTGAAAATCATGGCATTTCAGGTAAACTATATATACATTGTACACTAGTGGTTAACTTTTATGATCTTCGCCATTACTATATTTGTAATTTATGTATATTTGTCATAAACTTAAATCTTTGTTCTGTTTAGATAGGCCTTTATCTTTAGATAATGCTTTCCAGCATTAAGCTAGCCTGTGAATCAACAATATGTCTTATTTGTGCAATAAATAATTTTCTATCTATCTATCAGATATCAGATAAAATATAGAATGAATATATTTGAAGAAGTTTGAAAGTAGCGCCTGTAACGGACAAGTTGAGGAGCCATAGGTTAGAGTGGTTTGGGCATGTCATCAGGAGGGTAGAAAGTCATATTACGAGAAGAGTGTTAGATATAGATGTGGACGGTTTTAGAAAGGAAGCAGGCCAAAAACAAGATGGATAGACTGTATGAAAGATGACATGAGTAAGGAGTGAGCAGTAAGATGACGGATAATAGAGGAGAGTGGAAGAAGAAATCATGTTGTGCCGACCCCACTTAGCGCAGAATAAGGACAGGAATATGATATCTAAAGCTTTAAGAGCCAAACTATTAGAGAAGAAGAACTATTTTTAAGAGTTGTAGAGCTGTTCGTGAAGAGCTCGTCCGGGGAAGTAATACCACCACGCCTTTTTCTACCTTTTCTAAGTAGCTTTGCTATGTTTCGGTTTGAAGAGTAATTACAGGCATATGAGGCTTAACATCTGTATGCCTCAAGTTGATGGACGCAGGGCAGTGCATCGTAGGGCATGTTCCTATTGTGCGTGACCTACGAGGCAATGCTTTGTTATAGGTGATGGTTACTATAGGTGGGCCATCTGCTTGTTCCATCAGCTAGTTGTATAAATATAATAATAATAATAATAAAAGAAACAAAATTTGCAGTAACCGATGCCATGTCGCTTCGACATTGCTACAAGGTTCACAGACACGCCTACACTTGGGAGTTAGCGCATATAGTCTGTCAAGCAGAGGGTGGGCACCTTGCTGTCATCAACTCCGCGGAAGAAGCACAACTCATACTCAGATATGTCCCGTCGTACAGCGATACGTATGCAGTTGGATTCAGGGAGTGGAAAAGCGATGGAGATTGGTGGACTGTTCACGGTAAGAAAATAACAAGTGGAATCTTATAATATCCACGTTCTAGCTCCAACTATAAAGTCATTCATGGATATGATCTTGCTTTTGTTTATTTAAAAATAAATATAACTTAATATTAAGTAATGTAACTAAATGAATGTTGGCGGACTTTCCACTCAGCAATATCCAGCCCCAAACTAAGCAAAGCTTGTACTATGTGAACTTGATAGCTGATATAATACTTTTTTTTTTTTTTTTGTAAATTCATTCTTATAATTATTATAGCACCCAGGCACAGGACAAACATCTATATTCATCACACAAATTTTTGTTCTCGGAGGGGATCAAACCCACGACCTACAACGCAGAAGGCAGAGCTACTGAGCTACAAATAAGCTGTGAGGGTTTGCCAATGTCACAATGGCAATCTTCTCTGCAGAAACAATATTTTTTAGGCCAATTTTGAGCTGAACTGTGAAGGCTGTTATGGTTATTTGCTTTTTTTTTACTATTCCCATCGTATATAAAAAACAAGAGATTAGATTTTAAAACCCCAATCTATGGTTAGGTTTGGTTAACCAGCCAGAGTTAACCGAACCTAACCATAACCCTAGGCCCCACTAACACGACCACCAGTTATGTGACCAAAATTGCAAGAACTGATGTTTTAGATGGGCTTTATGTGCTGTAACGTCTTTTTCAGGCCAGAGATTGGAAGAAGCTGGGTTTGACAAGTGGGGTAGGGACCTACCTGACATTAATTACCCCACAGATCAAACATCAAGGAGGCAATCCTGTGGGGGTTTCCAAAGAGGAGATCTTGCTAAAATTTGGTGTGATGTGCCGTATAGTTTCATCTGTGAAAGAGGAGCAAATTCCCTTAATGACGCTCTACCAAAGCTTACCCAAAAACAATAATGGTGTGATTATAGAGTCCGATGGCGCAGGTGGTTAGCGCAGCCCCGTATCAAGGGGACGGTCGTGGGTTCCGATAATAACTTATGGGATATTATAAAAAAATCTTTGTTAAATTAAGTATTACCTAAAATAGTGCAGTTTGTCCTACTCGACCAATTTGATGCAAATTTGACTAGAAGTTCAAAGGAATACAAAACCGAATCGTCAAGCAGCGCAAGCACTCAATGTTTTGTTGTTTAACTTCTTGCTGTTGGAACATGCATATTATGGCCCACCTGATGTTAAGGGGTAATCTATAACAAATCATTGCTTCACGTGTCATGCACAATAGGAACCAACGATGCATCTTGCGTCCATTAACTTGAGGTATACAGAGGTTAAGCCTCATGTGCCTGTAATTTCAAAAAAGCGTGGTGGTAGTACCTACTTCTCCTGACGAGCCTTACACAAAGAGCTACTCTCGACGATGACGAATCCAAAAAGCCCATTGATCCAAGATCGTGTAATTTTAATATTCTAAGCAATCATGTTTTTTTTTTAATAATTAATAAATTAAATGTTATGGGAGAGTTGGATTTTATTTATTTTAAAATGTATATAAAAACAACTACTCCACCTGGTGTTAAATGACTATCTCTGTCTATATTTATTGCATTTCATTAGACCAATAACTCGCCGTGGTAACTCTTACAGAGTACAAGGTAAAATACATGCTTTCCACCACAAACCAACCCATATCTGGTATTCCATTCACAATAACTCCTTCACAAAATGGCCTCGGTCCACCACTATCGACTGAACCATATTTTAATGTCATTCATGATTTATACAGAACCCTCGTTATCAGATCGCGCCTTAAATTGCAAAACTGTCCCTTTGATGTTAAGCTGCAGTCTAGCACACGCGACTACCGACAAACCTTACAAGAGAGCAAACTTAAACGAAAACAGAAACGATTATACGTATACGCCCAAGATGACTTGTAGACATAAATACTTTTTAGTCCAAATAATGATATTGTACATTTTTTTATTTTATTTTTATTTTTTAATGTTCTGCAGTTTTGTTTAGTTATAGCATTTTCCTTTCATTTCATTTCATTTACATTTGGTAAATACGGTAGGTATTTTCCAAATGTAAATGAAATTTTGCAGTAGTTGGTAATCCATACGTTACAGGTTGCAAGCCCGTCGCCGCATTTAGAATACTAACTGATTTCCTCACCATATTTACTTGCATTAAGGGAACTGGTATAGCGCATATAATTTTTCCTAGAGAGAACCCACGGACTTGCGATCAGAAGCCGGGTTAATACCACTAGAGTACTGGTTCTCTCTAAATATATAAACAAGTAGTTCCTAGTTCGAGTCTGCTATTTCAGAGCATCTCTATCGCACAGACTGTAAATAAGTACTACCGCAGATTAAATAATCGTTTCTCTATTACACTGGTAAATTCGAAGCTAGTAAATTTGTTGATGCACTTTCGGCCATCATTATTTTCTGAGAGCCCATATTTCAGGCTCCGCCTTGACATCGTGGGTTCAAAACCGGTCGTGCACCAATGGATTTTTCTCTAGGAAAAATTATATGCGCTATACCAGTTCTCTTAATGATGGTAAATATGGTGAGGAAACCAGTTAGTATTCTAAATGCGGCGACGGGCTTGCAACCTGTCACGTATATACAAGTTTTTGATTACCTAGTTAGAGCGAGGAGTCAAAATAGAGAAAAAACTTTCGCCTAGTCGCTTCGGTTAGAATGTGGTTCTAAGATCAATGGGGTTTTTAATTTAATGGTTATTGAGACCCATCTTAGGCCAGCAATTACATTGTACTTTTGGGAATATAAAAATGGCTTATGACCTTCATATCCAGATAAAATTTTTATATTATTATTTTACTTTTCTCTGAGAGCACTGTTTGTCTAGTGGTAGCGGCCCCGCCCTTATCCTAATCGTTACGTATGGGTTCAAAACCAGTGAGTTTTTCAGTTTTTTTTAAATTAGATTGCCCACCTGATTTTAAGTGGTAACCATCACCTATAACAAAGCATTGCCTCGTAAGTCACAGGAACGTGTGCTACGATGCACTGCCCTGCGTCCATGAACTTGAGCCATACAGATGTTAAGCCTCATGTGCCTGTAATTACACCGGCAACCACACTCTTCAAACCGAAACACAGCAACGCTGCTTGGCGGCAGAAAAAGGTGTGGTGGTAGTACTTCCTTGGACGAGCCCTTCCCAAAGAGCTCTACTACTCCTAGCAAATTAAATGCACAGTGCCAATACCTATTCTCAAACGATGAAGGAAGACATAGTGAGAAAACTGGCATATCGTAGAACCTAAAAAGTTCTAAAACATGTATCAAATGCTCGTAAGGAGCCTCTTTGAGGCGCGCTTAAAATTCTAGTGGTATGACAAGAAAAGAAGAAGATTATTCTATGCAAAAAATAAAAATGATCAGAGTTTTACAAACACAGTCAAAGTCAAAACAGGTGATGATTACCACGTTTTTATTTTTTAATAATACCTCTATAACAAAGCATTGCCTCGTAAGTCACGCACGATAGGAACGTGCCCTACGATGCACTACCCTGCGTCCATCAACTTGAGGCGTACAAATGTTAAGCCTCATGTGCCTGTAATTACACCGGCAACCACACTCTTCAAACCAACGCTGCCTGGCGGCAGAAAAAGGCGTGGCGGTAGTGCTTCCCCGGACGAGCCTTTCAAAAAGAGCTCTACTACTCTTTAACATCAGGTGGGCCATCTGCTTGTTCCATCAGCTAGTTGAAAAAAAAAAAAACAATATAAGGTAAGTTTGATCGCACTAGACTACCTATTTCTAGTCCAGTTAAGTGGCCATTTTGCTCTATTCTTACTTAAAACCTAAGTTCTCACACAAACCAGCCTGTAATAACATTAGAGGTTTACGCTTGGGGTTCGTAAGAATCGGCTAACGTCACAAAACAACCGCTTGACGCAGATTATTTTTATGTTTACTTGGTCATGTCAGGGACATGCCATACCTTGCTAATCTTACCATGAGGCTGACTTTCGTGTGGTTTAATAAACTGCAACCACTGTCGGGTTCTAGCAAACGAGCTTTATCATCATGGGTTAGGAGCTTAATTTTTATAAGTTTTAGAGTTTTTATACTATGGAATTCTTCAACCAGTGTGTGTTGCCAGTGATGAGGTATGGAACTGAAACGTGGTCTCTTACTATTGGCCTCATCAACAAGCTCAAAGTCGCACAACGGGCTATGGAGAGAGCTATGCTGGGAGTTTCACTACGGGATAGAATCAGAAATGAGGAAATCCATAGGAAAACATATAGCTCAAAGGACTTACAACCGTTGGGGAAAAAATGTTCTCGAATGGAGACCACGAACAGGAAAATGAAGCGTGGGATGCCCTCCTACCCGATGGACTGACAATATTGTCAGGATCGCGGGAAGTCGGTGCATGGAAAGGGCTCGGAATCTTTCTTTCTGGAAATGTATAGGGGAGGCCTATGTCCAGCAGTGGACTTCTTTAGGCTGATGATGATGATGATGGAGGAAATGATAAAGATAGATATATTATCCCAAAAAATCGCCAGGTGTGATTAGAGATACCAGCTTCCTCCATATTTACAGGTCGATTTAAAGTTTTGTTGTACGAGCTTGGTACGCGAGTCTACTTACACAAACAAACAGAATAATAAAACGGTGACCGCATTTACAGAAATCAAGGATCCAGTGAGTACTTAGCCTCGCGGGCCTATTTATTACCCAAATTACCCCTTAATGGACGCAAACTGCCCCGGGCAAATTGAAAGATACACTTTAAACCAGCCCGTTAGTTCTAGTTCACTGGTAGAATTCTAATTTCTATCAGAGGTGGTCGGATTTGGCCGTAAATTGCTAAACTGAATTTATGCTTTTAAAGATGTTTCTTCTATTTCTAAAACTAAAAATATTACATAATATTCTAGGAGTAGGTATTTCTACTATTATTAAAGTAGTTTGGATTCATGTGCAATTCTCCGGAACGGCTTTAATTCAAAAACGGTGGTTAACCACAAATGCAGTGGCCGCTTATAAACATATTATGTGGTCAATAATTTTGCAAATGAACTCAAATAATAGGAGCATAGTCAGTCATAATAATAATACAAAAAATATAAAAATCTAAAATTTGCTATTAATGTTTGTTCCCTCCACAACGGCTGAGTTTTCATTCAATTTATAATAAACATTTAGTAATAAACATTCAGATTGTGGCTGGAAATTAAACTGAAACAGCTTTATGACTTTGATCCCCAGGTACGGTAGATATCCTCTTAGATCTCTTAGTACCAAATAATAACTTAAGATTATTTGAGAATAACTAAAGGGGGTTGTCAGAGATACGTCCAACTATTACATTTGGCCCATACCCACATTTCGCAGAAGTTGGTATTACATACGTGACAGGTTAAAAGCCCATCGCCACTGTGAGAATACTAACTCTAGCAAGTGCTGGAGCACCACAGCCACTTTTTTTTATCATGATGGATTTTCCACACAACACTATCTAGCCCCAATATGTGAACGAGATAGCTGTTCACATATTTTTTTGTAAATATATCGTGTAACATAATGCACCTATAACCCCGAAAGCAGGGTCAGGTGCAAGTCATGGAGAACAACTTTTGTTATCAGACTTTTGAAATTAAGAAGTTTTTCATTCATGAAATGCCTCTTAAACTTTATGCCAAAATGAAACTAACGCAACATGACGCAGCCCTATTTACAGCTGTTTTCTGACCTTTAATTGTGAACTGTAGATAAAATCGGTATCAGAACTGCCACCAATTAGTAAACGCAAAAAGCGTATGTACCAAGGTCACGTACACATTATTAGGTTTGTTGCAAATTTCTGAGACAATATTAATTTTACTTTTGTATGGGAATTTCTAAAAAGAAATATTCAAACTTTGCACACGTCAAAGTATTCCATTGATTGGTCTGATTTCTTGGTCTCTGGCCTTATAGGGGTACTAAGATACACGATGTATATACTTACCCTTTTATTCATATTAGTCACTGAGCGCTCCAGTAGCTTTTGAGACTGATAAGTCTATTGCTGTCTCTTTTCGTTGGCATGAAAGTGACAGTGACAAGTACACACTGTAGAGCTGCTATAAAATAGCAGGGAATATGATTAAGGGCCTTATACTATATGTTAACCCAGACAGAGAACAAACATCTACGTTCATCAGACAAATATTTGTCCTCGGTGGGAATCGAACCCACGTCCTATGGCGCAGAAGGCAGAGCTACTACCAATTGAGCTGTGAGGGTTGTCGAACATTCTGTTAGGGTAGGATCTCAGAACACAGAGCAAGCTACAACCAACTGAGCAGTATAATATCATTTTTGAGTTTCAATTAGGAATTAAATCCCGGATGGCAGTCATAGGTTGTGATTACCATATTCATGGATGTGTCGCTTAAACTAAAATTTATGTAGAGACACGGTGCAGCTTATATTTGGTCAGTATTGGCCTAATTTAGCCTGACTTATAGTGTAGCTGGCTGTACGCGTGATACATACATTAAAATTCATATTACGAATGCTTTTAGTTTTGGTTAAAATTTCGTTTTTAAATAATTTCACCTGCACTATACAATGATTTTGCGGTAAAGTTTTGTAGTATAAATAAATTTTGGTGAACCACTCACAGTGAAATCTAGCCCCAAACTAAGCAAAACTTGTACTATAGGAACCAGAAAACTAATATAATATATTCTACTTAACTAATAAGCAAAATATGATGAAATTAATTACCTTCAATAATATTGGTTTGTAAATATATTTTTTTCATAAAATGGTCCGCCTGATATTATGCAGTTCCATCTGCCTGTATCAATTGTGTTACCTCAAAAAGCACTTAATCGAGGGAAAGCTTCCTTTCTTGTTACTGTTAGACCTCCATGTTGCTATACCCTATGCAGGGTTCATACATATAATACTATAACATAAACAACTATGTATGTACCTAAACTAAACCATGTGTGAGCATTACATGTATTGAGACCTATTCCAACATAGTTACCACTTAACATCAGGCATCTGCCTGTTCCATCAACAAGTAGAATGACAAAATCTTCAGGCTGATGCTATTGATGACGATAAGAAACTTTAAGGTTTGATTTTGTACATTTTTTTATACAACTAGCTGATGAAACAAGCAGATGGCCCGTCTGATGCTAAGTCGTACATCTCGTTAGTTTAGTTTTACAAAACTCTTTCGCAACTTTCTCAAGTTTCCGAGCTACTTTAACAAGTGAGATCGACTTAATAAGCTAAGCTTACACGCTTACAGATCATTTTTAACGCAGATTAAGCTCAACTTAGCTAACATTGGGAGACCCATTCGAGTAACGAGCGAACACGGCGACTTAGCAGTTAGCAAACTTGGTTCGTTAGCGATGCACGACCAACTTGCACAGTCGAAGATTACCCGATTGTTAATTGTTAATACATTTATCTGTAAGGAAAATTACTATTCATACAAAAACTAAAATAATGTAAAAAATATTTAACAGCTGTGATATTTGCAGTGTTGCAAACGATCAAGAGATAGTGTCATACTCTCCGGGGAAGTACTACCACCATACCTATTTCTGCCACCAAGCAGCGATGCTGTGTTTCAGTTTAAAGGGTGTTGTTGGCGGTGAAATTACAGGTACATGACGCTTACATGTGTATGCCTTAAGTGGATGGATTCAGGGCAGTTATATCGGGCGTGGCTTGAGGAGCCACGCTTTGTTATAGGCGATGGGTAGGCTCTCTCTCTATCGTGTCACTAGTTTCTTTCAAAACAGTGTGGTGAAAGGATTTAAAGTGCGCCTTTAGAGGCTCCTTTCGATCACTTGACACATGTTATAGAACTTTTTAGGTTCTACGACATGCCGGTTTCCTAACGATGTTTTCCTTCACCGTTTGAGAGTACTGGCATTGTGCACATAACATTTTTTAACAGAAAAACTCATTGGTGCACGATCTGTTTCGAACCCACGACCTTAGGAACGGAAGGCGGGGCCGCTATCACTAGACCACCAGTGCTCATCATGGGTAGGATATCTGCTTGATATTTCAGCAACTCGTATAAAAAAACGCAGACCAGTGTATTTCCTTCCTCCGACAACCAATAATCCACTGAAGAAGCCCATTTATAACATTCAAATTTGAACCCTATCATTATAACCATTTAAACCCTTTCAGTAATGACATGACATTGAAACTGTTACCCATTGCAGTAGCCATTACATTCAGGAAATTGAAAACCATCAAAAAGTCCCCAGTTTCGTGGAACAGTCGGACGGCTAAAAGGGACACGTCCTTGGACTATTCGAATCTGGAGCAACTTAATTATTGTCGGTTTGTAAAGGTCACTGAGGACTCCACTGTCTCTCTCTCTCTTGTCGTGTCATTAGTTTCTTTCGAAACAGTGTGGTGAAGGTATTTTAAGTGCGCCTCAAGAGGCTCTTTTCGAGCACTTTTCACATGTTATAGAACTTTTTAGGCTCTACGACATGGCGGTTTCCTCACGATGTTTTCTTTCACCGTTTGAGAGTACTGGCATTGTTCACATAAATTTTTAAACAGAAAAACTCATTGGTGCACGGCCGGTTCAAGATCTTAAGATCGGAAGGCAGGGTCGCTATTGACAAATGAGATAGCAACATCTCTTTTCGTTGACATAATGTGTCAATGTGACAAGTATACTTTACAAAGCTGTTGTAAAATTAACTGAATGTATGTGAGTGATAATATTGATTGGTAATGTTTTACAAAAGAAAATATTCTTTAAGCTATTTTGATTTCATAATACAGCGAACTTTATTTTATTTAGGGTTATTTATTGAATTGCCATCTGAATTCCCCTATGAGGCCATGACCGTGCCTGAGAATCACATTTTATTGTTTCGTATAAAAATAAATGGAACAATTTTATTTTATGTTGGTTACAAGCACTTACAATTAACACAGTTTTGACTGGCTGATTTATTGATTTATAGATAGAAACAATAAAAAAAAACATAAAAAAAAAGAAAACAAAAAAATGCATTGATTATAAAAGAGGAATAAATATCATATATAATAAATTCAATATAATAGGAATATAATAAATATTCTAATTATCTGCTAGATATAAAATAAATATGAGTAAGATTCTCGTATCCAGTACCAAAACTCCAAGAAGTCCAAAGGACAGACATACAAAGAGTGAAAGGTATACCGCAATTTCTCAGATAAATCGCCACATCGGCTCATGGGTCAGATTTGGGCCATTTCAAAAGTTGGATGAAATGGACCTACGGTTGCTTTATATCATTTCCACCTGAGCTGTGATGAAAGGCAACTGAATGGCTGTGATAGTGTTATTGAGTGGGAGAGGAGGGAAAGTGGTATATGTGAAGTGAGTAGGAAGCTAGAGAAACCTAATTTTGACTGGCCCAAGTTCTACTCAGTTCGTAGTAGCTCCATTTTTCTCGCTGTAGACTGTGGGTTTGATTTTGAGCAAGGACCACCTTTTATGTAATTAAATTTAATGTATGGAGTGATACAATTTATTTTGATCTATAAAAAATACAAGTATTTACGGTTGGTTTCTAAAAGCCCGATCAAAACTAATCGCATGTTAAGGCACTAGCTATCCCTGTTTATTTCGATGTAATAGCTGAAATGGCGAGTGACTTGGCATCCGATTAGTTTTGTTCGAGCTTTCAGAAACCAGCCGTTATTCTATTAGTTATCTGATCCTATAGCTACGGCAAGATGTAGTGCCTGGAATTTAAGATAGTGTTGGTTTGCCCAGCAACTATAACTAATACTATACCTATCCTTACAGCTTATCAGGCTTATTTCACAGGTAAGAAATAATCTAATAAGAGCACCGGTGGGCTAGTGGTAGTGACCCCGCCTTCCGATCCTAAGGTCATAGGTTCGAATCCGGTCGTGATCCAATGGAATTATCCTATCGAAATGTGCGAAATACCAGTGCTTTTGAACGGTGAAGGAAAACATCGTGAGGAAACCGCCATGTCGTAGAGCCTAAAAAGTTCTATAACATCGTTCTATCGTAAGAAAACCAGTAACTATTCTAACAGCGGCGATGGGCTTGCAGCCTGTCACGTATGAAATACCAGCTACTGCAAAATGTGGGTATGTGCCGAATGTAATATTTGGACGTACCTCTGACTCCTTAGACGTCCTCAAAGAATCTAGGGTAAGTACTTGCTACTAAGAGATCTGAGGGGATATCTACCGTGCCTGAGGATCAAATTCGTAAAAATGTTTCAGTTTTTTTCAGAAATGATCTATCCGCGTGATTAATATAAGCTGAGGGTTCCTTATTGTTTTCTTTCATCGTTTGAGAGCACCAGTATTGCGTGCATAGTTCGAAAAATCCATCGGTACACGACTTTGAACCCGCGATTTTAGGAGCGGAGAAAGTATCAACTACAACACAAACAGGGCTTTATATAACTAGTGGTATATTTATAAGTAGTAGTAATACAAGTCGTAAAGCTATTTATTTACTTATTTCTATGTCACTAGTATTTCCGGGATTTCCTTTGTAGCGCACGACAATACTGCATCTGTACTGCTCCAAGTAAGTGCTGTTCCATTACAGAGCTAGTTCAGCGTCTCGGGAACTGTTCTAGCTAATTACGAATACACAAAGACACACTTGGACTACTGAATAAATTATACTGTGCCACTGAGCTGGGTTTTAGCGGAAAGAGTGCTTTTAGTAGGGCAATAAGACTTGTACATTAAAAAAAATCATTTGGTGTGGTAATTATAGAAATAAATAAATATACATTACCCATTTCACACAGCACTATCTCGCCCCAAACTAAGCCAAAGCTTGTACTATGAGATCCAGATAGCTGTTATAAATCTTATGTACTTTTTTGTGTATTCATACTTATTTATATAATAAGTATTAAATAAATACAATTATTATAAGTTAACAGCCTTCACAGCTCAGTTGGTAGTAGCTCTGCCTTCTGCGCTGCAGGACGTGGGTTCGATACCCACCAAGAACAAACATTTGTGTGGTGAATATAGGTGTTTGTTCGCTGTCTGGGTGTTTTTTTAAATTATAAGTAAGTATGTATTAACTATCTGGATTCCATATTACAAGCTTTGCTTATTTTGGGGCTAGATAGTGCTGTGTGGAAAGTCCACCAATATTTAATTTAATTTAAAAGTATTATTATTAAATGAAAAGTTTGATTGAATTACATGAATACACTAAATAAATATTATATAACTTTTATACATGAATAAATATATATTTTGACTAAGACTATTAAGATTCTTAATCAAGTATAGGTTATTCAGTTAATCATTTTCTTTTGAATGAAAGCCGCCGAAGCTTAGCAGCACTACAAAGTATAGAAATTTCATTAGGCTTAGGCGTTAAGGCCAAAGAAAGTAGTGAATGCAAATCCCTCAGCTGGGATTGAATTAATGTCGGACCACCTTAAGCTTTAGCTACTTTTAAAGCTACGACCAAGCTGACGTAGAAACGTGCCCTAAAAAATATACCATCATCATCTTCCTGTCCATATCCTAATCTGCATGGAGTTTTCTTCTGTAACTTTATTTTCATCAAAGTCAAAGTAAAAAAGTATTTATTCAATAAAATCAGAAGGATCACTTTGAAAGGACTCTAGGTGCCAGTTCCACGCGACCAAAGCCTAGAAGAACAGGCAACAAAGTTACGGCTTGGTTCCTACCGCTCTTTTGTATGATCCTTGTTACAATTTATTATAATTGAAGCTCCAGAATGGTGCATCTCTTTCCATTCGTCATCTCGGTGCTTCTTCCTGCCATGCTGATGTCCTTTTCAAACCATCCAACACCCAACATATACTAAGAAAAAATAAATCGATAAAACTTTGATTGAAAGAAATGAGCCGTCCTATATAATATATAGGAAGGCTCATTTCTTTCAATCAAAGTTAAAATATACTATAAAATATATTATAATATATTATATACATTATAGTAGATGGTAAGTACAATTTGATGATGATTTAAGGTTATTCTAATTAGTCTTCTCTTCATTATGCTCTTACAGCTCAATTGGTGGCTTGGCCTTTTGTGCTGTAGAGTTTTATAAGAAGAAGAAAGTATGTATAAAAAAACTTTAACCAGACTTTCTAAGAGAATTATTGATAGACATTCCCCATAGCCCAGAACTAACGAAAGATGGAAGCTACAATGGGAACCAGATAGCTGATATAATACCTACTAATCTATTTACTTTTTACTAACCAAATAGCCATATACTTATTTTTATAAATACATACAGAATGCTTATAACTCCCAGACAGAGAACTAACATCTATGTTCATTACACAAATGTTTATTTTCGGAAAGGTTCGAACCCACGGCTTACAGAGCAGAAAGCAGAGCCACTACCCACTGAGCTGTGAGAGCTGTCCATGTAATATGTGCCAACATTCACGCACATGATTAAACAATTCACAAGGGTACACTTCTGTTTCCACGCGTAGAAGTTAAGGTATTACGTGGTCTTTTATTGTATTGTTTAACGAAATGTCTAATGCTAGTGCTCTCAAACGGTGAAGGAAAACATTGTGAGGAAACCAGTTAGTATTCCAGTAACGGCAATGGGCTTGCAATCTACGTCACGTATGGAATACAATCTACTGAAAAATGTGGTATTATCATTTTATTTTTAATCATGCGCCTTCTACCCTTCAGCGCAACTCATTTCACCCACGTGAGTATTGAGAGAAATTTCGATTAATTTCGTAGTTGCAAATATTTCTGTGTATATTTCAATTTATAGCATTTGGAACATAAAAACATGACAGTCAGTGCCAAATGTTGATTACAAAACCATTTGGCGTCTAAACGACAACTAATTTGGTTTCGCTGCCAAATATTATTGTTATGTTTTATTCAGTTATGCAAATAACGGTTTTAAAAAGACATAAATTACTGTTACAGCTAGATTCTAACACTGATTCTAATAACACAAACATTTGTTAATATTAAAATAAATATAATGTATAATTAACAAGATCAGATATAAAATAAAAATAAAATAGCAAACAGTCTCAAATACAGCCTCAAAAGGGTAAGGTGTGAGAGATGTATTCACTTTTGGAATAGGTAAATTTTAAAAATCTTTTAAAATATAAATAATGCTTTAACAATTACCGTCTCTTATGAATTTGTAATGAGCAGTGATGGCTACTTCCAAGAAACGTTGAAATGTATGCAATGATGATTATATTATTATGTATAAGGGTTAATAAAACTTTTTATACAACTAGCTGACGGAACATGCACATGACCCACCTGATGTTAACTGGTAGCCATCACCTATAACAAAGCATTGCCTCGTATGTCACGCACGATAGGAACGTGCCCTATGATGCACTACCCTGCGTCCATCAATTTGAGGCATACAGATGTTAGGCCTCATGTACCTGTAATTATACCGGCAACCACACTCTTCAAACCGAAACACAGCAACGCTAACTGGCGGCAGAAAAAGGCGTGGTGGTAGTACTTCCCCGGACAAGCCGTACACAAAGAGCTTTACTTACTCTACTACTTACTCTTAATACTCAGAAGATGAAATTAAAAAGATGTGTTGTTTCCAAAAATGACGATAACTGAAACCAGTTCTTTTTTTGTGAATACATACCTTCTTATAATACCGTACAACCCTCAGACATAGAACAAACATCTATGTTCGTAGCACAAAATTTGTTACGAACATGTTTTCTTTACAAACATTTGTGCCACAAATGATTGTTCTCGATGAGGATCGAACCCACGGTCAACAGCACAGATGGCAGAGCTCCTACCAACTGAGCTGCAAGGGCTATGAAGTATAGCAAAATATCAAAAATATAAATATCATTGGCCCCGTTCAAAAAGTCTTTTGACATTTACGACAGAATAAAACCAGAAAATACATAAAATAGTACAAGAGACTCGGCGATAACTCTCGCGAAGAAAGTTGAAGTGGCAATGAGCAGGCCATAAAGATCGCAGAACCAAGGACTGCTGTAATAAAGGATGAGAGGCGATCTTAACCGGACGACTCTCTTAATCTAACGCTGTAACTGTGTTAAATAAAAAAGAATATTCTATTCTATGATTTTAAGATATACTACGCAATTTTTGTGTTTACAAAAGTGCATTCTATGTTTAGCAGTTTTAGACAAAGTGCAGATTTTTGTCGTGATTAATTAAGATAAAGCATTTACAAAAACAAAAAAAGTAAACAGTAATCTAGGTAGTAGTTAGTGCTACTTTACACAAGCTTTGCTTTATTTGGGGCTTTATTTATTTAAATAAAAATATATGTTAATAATTAAAAAAACCTTTGACAATTTGTAAGATATCTCCCTTAAACATAATAGTTTTTTAAAAATCTATCCAATGTTTAACTCCTCATAGTTCATACATGAATCATTTGTCTGGGTTTCAGATGTCAAAGAAATACGTATCAAAATTTTCTCAAACTTATTCTTAAAATTCTACAGAATTCTACAGTAAATAGGGTTGGCAAAGCGTCGTTGAGTAATGCTTATAGATAAATACAAATTATAGATAGCTATTGCAGCACATTTAAATAAAAACAGATATTAAATGGTAAAAATATAGCTATGTGGTTAGCACAAGTTTTTGAGGAAAATTATAAATATTAGTCTTATTCTTAATTGAAGTTTGAGGTTTGAAGTCTCGTCTCATTTTCAGTTTTAGGCAAAAGATAAAAAATCAGCAGTTCGAGTGTGAACCTTATACATGCGTATATAAATATAAATATTGGTGGACATTCCACACAGCACTACGTATACTATACGTGTACTACGTATACCCCAAAATAAATAAAACTAGTGCTATGAGAACCAGATAGCTGATATAATAATAAGTCCATACTTATAATATTATATACGTCGTCGTACAAGCATAAATACATACAAATAATGACAAGTTTATTTATTTATTTTAGGAAGACCAACAGTCAACAGTCAACAGGTAATAAATAATATAGGTTACCAGAGAAGAAGACAGCCACAAAGATCATTAGATTCGGCCACTCGATCAATAAGTTATAACTAATTTCTATTCGTTTACTAGACCTTGACAGCCCTAACCACAGCTGAGTTAAAATTCGCAGGCTTTTATCGCATTTCGGGACAGAAATAAATGATGTTTCACAAAATTTTGACAAGTTGAGCAATAACAAACGTATCTCAAAGATAAGAGCGTAAATGTACTGTGGAGACATTTTTGACAGTTTACTAAAAAAATTCCAATACGACGTAAAAAACTTTTTCTCAAATTTTCCTTGTTTGTGTTGTGATCAAACAAGAAACATAGTCTGCAGATATCGTCTTTGTTTATGGCGGTTTTTTTTACACATTGTTTTTTGTGTCGAAAATTAAATCGTTTCGTTAAAAACTAAATGCTATACAGGACACACCACGCGTTCTACCTGCGTCCGCGGTGGCACAATGACGTGCGCGGTGGCGATCACCTCTGTGATGATTTTATACGTGCTTGTTACACCGGTATTTGTCCTATTTCTACAAAACTAAAACTTTTGTTGAATGCGTGCCTTTGCCTTAAGATGGGCAGCATAGTCTCAATAACTATCAGGTACCATTTGGACCCTTTTGGTTACGGATATCACAAAGCAATATACAGCGGCGACGTATTGAATTCCCCGTATATTTTGCGTCAGTGTAGCCGTAGCTTAAAACCAACGTCCAATTTCAACCCGGAATTCCCCCCAAGTAACGTGCATTTGATCCCAACAGGAGACAGTTGCAACATAAATCAAGTTACCACAAAGAGCTCCTTTGAAAAAGTGTAAGAGCTTCCGTTGTGCCTTAAGCACCGCTTATTTTTATGCAGCAATGTAGACAGACAGCTTACAGCCTGCTAGAAAGTTGTTACTGTAGCCTATGAACGCCTGCAATAGCTATATTTAGGAATCAATAGTGCCTTGCCGACCCATTCCTATTTTTAGAATACCCCTTTTTAAGAACCCCATACCGAAACCCTTAGCAGGGAGATCATTTCACAGCCTTAGTGCTCGCGGAAGGAAGTTCCTGTGAAACCGAATGATGCGCGACCACCCTGGCTGCAAGGTGTTAGTGTAAACTCTCTGCCGATGACTTAATAACTTTCTTTTAAAGTAAGTTCGTTGCTAGTGGCCAACCACTGGTGACTTGGTTTTGAGGCTACCTTGAGCCCTACACCATGGCTTCTTAACCGCTGCAGATGTTGCTTTAAGGTAAGAATGAATTGGTGACCGTTATAACGTTTTGTTCCATCGTCAGCTACATTGTCATGAGACGTAAGATACATCTCGTGACCATCACCATATCGGGTGAGATTGTAGCCAAAAGACAGTAGTAAAAAATGTAAGTCTCAAATTTTGGGATTTGAAATATAAATATTAATATATATAATACTAGTTGAAGTGGAAACGCCATTAACAAAGCTACGCTAGAACTGAAATTACTGGGGAAGGTGATATTAATTCTGGAATGGTGATCAGGAACACAAGACATAGGATGCCTCCCGCTCGATGGATCGACAATATAGTGAATAGAGCGGGAAGTCGGTGTACGTGGGTATGTGTCAAATGTAATGTTTGGACGTACCTCTGACTACCTCCCTTAGACACCCTCAAGCTGCTGTTTCAGTTTTTTTCAGTCGCTGTATGTATACTTGATTTGGGGTTCATGATAATGATTTCAAATTATTGTTATTGAGTCTTCTGTTTTATCCAATCTATTTGTCTCAAAAACCCTAAAGTTACAATTATTAGCTATCATTTGTATTTGTTGTACTCACATTCGTTTGATAGCGCAATGAAACGCGTGCCAACGACACTGGTCGCATGTAGAATGAGCTTCTTTGTACCTGGCGACTCCCCTTGTCTCGGAAATGGACATCGATCTTTGAATGCTAATGGCGCTTCTTGAGCTGAACGTGAATTACAAATTTGAGCTTTACTAGTAAAGGAAAAATAAGCGTTCTTTCTGGATACGTGAAGAGGAGGCCTATTTCTAGCAGTGAATTTCTTCAGGAGTATGGCGATGATGATGATGATTTCTAAGATATTTGTGGCTATTAAAAACAGTGCCTGCGGATCAAAGTCATGAATCTGTTATGTCGTGAATCGTCACCTATAACAAAACCTTGAATCGCAGGTCATCAATTTGAGGCATACAGATGTTAAGTCTCATTATCCTGTAATGTCACCGGCAACAACACTTTTCAAACGAAGACACAAGAAAACGGCTTGGCGGCAGGAAAAGGCTTGGTGGTTGTACTTCCAGACCTTTAAAGTATAAGTATTCGTCACACATTTCTACATAACAATAACAATTCCTCACAAAAAGAACCATTCCAGAGACATCCCCACAAATTGATAACCATTTCGAGTCCGAAACTCCGGCGCGTCCGATCTATCAAATTCAGAAAACGTTTCGCCCACAAAGGGTCCGTGCAAACTGACAACACATCGAAAAGAACTAACACCGGCATCACAGCTCAAAGCTAACGAAGCTGGTACGTTTTATAAATGAAAAGTTCGTTTTGAAGTTCAATTCAATCAACCAAGTTGCACACAACTGGTTTTCTAAGTTTTTCCGGAGATTGTCCACTGTAAAGTTTTTATTTATTTATGTGGTTGATTGCACTTTTTTACTTCATAAGTTCAGTGATCTTAGCTCATTCAGAATGTTGAAATATGTTAGTAAGAAGTTCAAGGTGAAGGGAAACATCGTGAGGGAACCGGCATGTCGTAGAACCTAAAAAGTTCTATAGATGACTGTGTCAAGTGCACGAAAGGAGCCTCTTGAGGCGAACTTCAAATCCTTTCTCGATACTGTTTCGAAAGAAGCTAGTGACACGACAAGAAGAAGTAGAAAGTTGATGTTTTTCAGTCCCTTAATAACCAGAGTAGACCAGCTACCATGATTTAAGTCAAAAGGATTTAAACAATTAAATCATAAGGATCACTTTAAAAAGTCCCAAATCTAGGTGAATCTAGGGGCCAGGTCCACACGATCAAGCCTAGAAGAACAGACAACAAACTTACGGCTTGCTGCCTATCGTTCTTTTATATGACAAGCTTATTACCTTTTACAGCCGTTATCTCTGTTGGTAGGATTTGGGCTTTGTTTTTAGGACATCGATTTTTCGGTAGTCCTGGCAGAGAGAAAAGGAGAGTCGACAGATAAAAAAAAAGAACAAACGTTTCATCATACCACTACTGCCACCGAAATTGGTACCGCTTGAAGTGCCTTTGGTTGACTAAAAAATGCATAATTGACCAAGCGATTTGTCCATGAGCTGTGATCTATAGGTATGTAAATACACTTATGAATAAAAGTGTCCATTTGCAAGGTCCCTGCTATAACCCAGTAGGTAATTCTATATGACGGACAAAGGGTAAAAGAAACATCGACCTTTTGTCTTTCGGAGTTTAAGGGCTTCGCGATATTTCTTGACGCAAGATGTATTAGTTTGATATCGAGAAAATATTGTGTTCTCTTATATTAAAATATTACGTAGTAAAAAAAATATTATACATAGCTGATTCTTTATATTTGAAAATTCTTAAATAATAATGATATTGGTTGACATCCCAAACAGAGCAAGGCTTGTGCTTATATAAAATATATGTATATCCTGAAATTAAATCAATGCGTTACGCTTTCCCCCCCATTGGAGGATGGGGGGGATATGTGGGACTCCCCGTACTACTATGTCTTTGTGGAGGAGAACTGGGAATCGGCAGAGCCTTCCAGTCCACCGCCAACAGCCGACCGCGTTTACAGCGGGGCCCGCTCGCCCCGGCATTTACAGCGGGGCCCGGGAATGACCGCGAGTGCTCGGCCGTTCCCGCCCGACGGGGGTGGTGAGTATGTGCAATGCGGGAGAAAGTGCCAACTGAGCTATATACTGTAATTTACCAATTAAAGAACTCGTAGATTTGTAACTCTAAGCGGTAGGCCACCTCTTGCCCAATATCATCGAGAATCTAAGAGGGTAGTCACAGAAACGATAATCGAAAAAATATTAAAAACCATTTTCGTCTAGTCCGATAATATAGCATCATTCAAAACACTATTCATGGTTCTAATTCAAATCCTAGACCCATATTAAATTTAATTCGAACCCTTCAACTTTATTGTTATTCTCGACCTTCACTCGTCCGTTTCAAAAGGCGTCAAACTCGCCAACTATGAATCTAAAAGACCTTTAGCAATAACTCTCATTGTATACAAACCAGTTGATACAATTTTCTAACCAATTTATGAGGCAGCATGAACGCCAACTAATGAACGAATGAATGAATTATGTATTTATTATACACCCATAATAATAGTGCAACAAAAAATGGACAGCTTTATCGCTGAAAGTGATCTTTTCCCAGACAATTTTTGGATAAAAACTAATCTAATATAAAACCTTTCACTCAGCCTTATTTTAGACACTATAGTATGCAAGTGTGAGTTAATAATTAGCGATTTCGCCATTTCGAATTAACTTTTTATAGGGACGGGTTCATTCTATTAAGCACCCTAAATATATCTGATTTGCTGTAGGCGGGTTCCAATTTACACTACACACAGTTAATAATATTGCTAGTAGGTAATGCAATTCTGGCATTATAACTAGTTTATACTACTTGTTTGTTTTTAATTTATAATAGCTTTTTCTGCTTATAGAACATAATGTAGAGTTCCTACTTAGTATTACTAAAAGATCTGAGGGGGAAACCTACCGTGCTGTAATAACTGGGCATCAAAATAATGAAGCCGTTTCTTTCTTTCATAAAAAATCACAAAAATACTACAATTCCTTTAGTAAGTTAGCGAATTCTCTAAAAATGGATTGGCTTATAAAGATTTGTAAGGTTTAAAAAATGAGTTGATGGTGGAGCAGAAACACATCCATAAATTTAGAGTATGATCGGTTCAAATCGCACACGATTCACGACTCTCTCTGCAACTAGATTGGATCAAAATTAGCGCATAAATTCGACGGTCTGTATAATTGAGAACATACGAAATGCTTCACAAGTAGCAATTACCATTTCACACACGTAACATTAGCGTGTATATTCTGAGGAATGTAAGAGCTGGGTTATTCATAGCTAGAATGTGAATGGATTTCAAAGGGTCCCAGAATGGGGCGTATTTCATTCATTATGGCTATGGATTCCTAAGACGCTAGGACCGTCATTGGTTATAGCCATTATTTCTCAAAGACAGAGTATTTGTATGTATTAACCTCTTTCAAGCTAGACTTTTTACAAAGAAAACTACTTCCGACAAAGACTTTCTACTAATAAAACCAAAGTTTTTTCCTACTCAAGCAACAAAAACCTTTCACCACCACACTTTCACTACATTTCTTACAACCATGGCATTTTGAAAATAAGACCATTTGCCATCTAAACCTTATTCATACCTTGACTTTTTTCTACCCAGTAATTTGCATACACAGACGTTTCACAATCCCGACCATACGAACCTAACCCTAGATAAGTTAGAAAATTGTTTTTTCAAACGAACGGTAAGAATAATAGAACTGGATAAAATAAGCACTGAAAGTAATTTTTAAACATTACCTCTTAGTTAATAGATTCGATTAAGCTAATGGTTTACTCTGTTGAAGAAGTTTTTAGAGACACGAAGATGGGTAGAATCTAGTTAACCTTTATTTCTTTTTTGAGGGTGGTAAATGCTGTCGCATTTCCCTTCCACCATGGAGGTGACGGAATGGGGTATGTGGGGCTCGAACCCACTAAAACGGCTAATAGGTAATATAACACTGACCTCTTTTTTTAAAGTAAGCTATTTTATTTATGAAAAAGTTGTGTGCACACAGTTAGCACACAGTTCAGCAAATTTATAATTATGAACCAAACAAGTTCTATAACAAAAAAGATTGTATAAGAACGAAAATAAGTAAATCAAGCTTGTTAGTAGTTGTAGTAGGAAGACTTATTGATCTAGAGATAGCTCAACTAATCTAAGCTTATTTGTTAAAATGACAGTTTCTACAATGTCGGCCGTCATTGGCGACCACCGTTTTTGTAAAGCAGTTTCTTTAGTGAAAGTTGAAGCGCTGGACCAATTAATTTCGCGTTTGGGTAAGCATTTCGAGATTAAATATTTGATGTGCCTTGAAACATTTGCTGCTTAAATTTCCTGACATAATTAAGTGAATCCTATTAGTCGAGGGATACATTTGTTTTATTTGAAATAACTCAATAATATTTAAATCTCAATAAAAAACTATTACAGCACTGGCTATCTAAAAACCGCAGATTATTTAGTATTCCAGACTATGTAATCCTTTCTTTCTTTACAAAAATACACGATACCGTTGTGTCGAAAGTCCACGAATACTTATTTATAATATGAACCGCTGAAAGTACACATGATACTTAACATCTGTGTCTGCCTCAATTTAATGGACGCTGGGTAGTGCATCGTAGGGCACGTCCATATCGTGCGTGACTTGCGAAGCAATGTTTTGTTATAGGTGATATACCGCTTGAAATCAGGTTGGTCATTTGCTTGGTATTATTAGTTTGAAGCGTAGCGAGTGCTGTCTTTTATATTATTTGATTATATTACATTGTAACAAGGATCTACAAAAGAACGGTAGGAACCAAGCGGTAAGTTTGTTGCCTGTTATTCTTAGCTTTGGTCGCGTAGAACTGGCACCTGGGGTCATCTAGCTTTGAGACGTTTTAAAGTGATCCTTGTGATTTTATTGAATAAATACATTTTGACTTTGACTTGTTCTATCAGCAATTATAATAACAAAAAAACTTATAAACATTATGTTTGTATGTGTGTTTATGTGCTACCAGGCTGCTGCACACTTGAAACTGCAACGTCCAGTTAATAATTGCGCAGCGTCAAACTTCAGCTGAAACAAAACGGAACTTCACGTAATAGCAGCCATTACGGAAACTAGGAGCGCAGCAAGATATGCTCTTAACGTTCGATCACACGCCTTTTCATGGCTAGTTGAGTTTGAATAACGATCGGACGGGCTACTGCGAAAGCTATCAAACTTAAGTAATAATTAATACCGTAAATAAATAAAACTGAAACTGAAACAGCTTCACGACTTTGATCCCTAATATAGATATGTTATCCCACGTAGATATCCCCTCAGGTCTTTTAGTACCAGTATTAACTCCAGATTCCTTGAGGACGTCTAAGGGAGGTAGTCAGAGGTACGTCCAAATATACATTTGGCACATACCCACATTTAGCAGTAGTTGGTATTCCATACGTGACAAGCCCATTGCCGCTTTTAGAATACTAACTTGGTTTCCTCACGATGTTTTCCTTCAGTATTTAAGAGCACTGGCAGTGCGCACATAAATTTGATAAATAAAACTACCACATAGTAATAATAATAATATATATTTTTTTCAAAAAGGTTTACATTTTTCGATAGTTTACATATAATTTTAAAAGCACACATACAATTTAGGTATGCTTACGTTTGTTTTAATAAAGTTTATGATGCACTCGTAAACTTTGCATATCAAGCGTTCTCCTTACTCTGACTAAGGAAAAAACTTGTGTTTAGACGCAAGTGATCACTGCTTCGGCTATTTTCAATGACGATGGTGCCTTAATAAAATGTAATTAAATATTAAACAAGTTGATAATATGTAAATGAGGTCGAAAGGCCAAGTAATAAAAAACAAAATATATAAATATCCTAATACTAAATATCCCAAATGTTCCATTGTTGGGCAAAAGCCTCCCCCCATTTCCACCAGTCTCTACAATCATAGGCTTATGATCCCTCTCATAGGTGTCTAGTTGATCCCGCCAACTCATGCGAGGTCTTTCGAGAAGCCACGCTGTTTCCGGACACAACTCGTTGAATCGGTTATTTATTATTTATTAAGTTAACTTTAGGCGAAATTATAGTTAGGCGAACTAACATAATCGTCGGCCTAAGTGAGGTGAATATAGGGCCTCCTCTATCTTTATTTATTTTACTTATCAATTTAAAAATTCTTCATCATTACCTACACATTACTACAAAGGCTACAAAGTACACCGTTGGACATAAGTCTAACATTTTCAGGAAGAACGATTCTGTCTCCACCTCATATCCTCACGATGTCGTCAGTCTATCGGGTAGGAAGGCGTCTCACACTTCATATTCCAATTTGTGGTTGCCATTCGAGATCCTTTTGTCCCAGCGGTTGTCATTTCGTATCAAAAATCATTGATGTCTCATTTGATTTTTAAACTTTACCCATTACGGAATAGCGAGACTCTCTATCACAGGTATTCCCATACTTAAAAGAGGGTATCAAACTCATGAAATGTACTACTACTAAAGTTTACTGAATAAATATTTTGTATTTTGTATTTTACGGATGGGTCACCTATGGATTCCAGTGAATGGATCCAAAAATAGGATACCTACATAGATAATGGTACAATACTCTACGCCGTAGACCTTCGTAGCACCCTATGTGCTACGAAGTCTTACCACCTGTTAAAAGTAAGAAAAATATAAATATACTGTCATGTTTCAGAGTATCTCCCCATCGTTAGAAGGCTGCGTTAGATATGTTAGTGACGAGATGCTCCTTTTGTACGTAACCGGTATACAAGGTGTCGTAAAGCTGCTTTCGAAAACTGTTTGTAATTTATAAATTATTGCGAAGTAGTAAAATTTGTCCTGAAGATTAAAAAAAAGGTACGCTGAATTATCTTATGAAAAATTTATACATTTGCTGTAGACATTAAATAGAGGCTGTAAGATAATAAATTAAGCATTTAATTATGTTGCATGTCGGTCATCGACGAAGTGTGTGAGACATAAGACCTTTTCAAATAAAAACATTTCATTTCATTTCAACAAATGCTTTAAAAAAAATCCCTTTTTTATTCATACTTATTTTATCAATTGAGAAACGTAAACATTCAAAGATCAAGAGATCTTGGATTTGTTTTCTATAGTAACCTTTCACACCCTGTATAAATAACCTATATAGCCAAGGTTTTGATAGAGGTTTGAAAATAGGCAACATATACATTTTTAACGTGCTAGCTCCACAAATGTTCAATACTAGCTGTCGCCTGCAGTTTCGCTTGCGTAGTAGAGGTATTTGCTAACATAAATATTTAAGGCGCTCTTGCGCTAGTTCGATATTCTATCCTGTTCATGTTAATTCTCATATGGTGAAGGAAAACATCATATTTGTGTTTTGTATTTATTTTTTGTTTTAATTATAACGGTATAGGACATTAATAATAATAACTACAGTAGTATCGTGAGGAATCGATTTAGTTTTCTAATAGCAGCAATGGGCTTGCTACATGTCACGTATGGAATCCCAGCGACTGCAAAATACAAAATGTGGAAACTAAAAGGATTATTCCCATCTGTCACCCATTTCTGTCACCTATAGGTGACGGATGGGAACAAAAAAATCGATCCGTAAAATACTAAGACATACCTCTGACTACCCCCACATAGACATCTTTAAAGAATCTTGAGTTTGTACTTGGTATTAATATTTTTTAACTGCTGTCGCTGTTAACGTGTGTGTCCAAATTAAATGTATTTTATTTCTATCTACCGAGCTTGTTGATCAAAGTAATAGTGATATAAAATATTTAATTTACGACACAAAATACAATGATAAATTAAAAAAAAAACAAAGATACACAAGAAAGAAATTTTAAAAAACATTATAAATATAGTGTCGTAAAAAAGGATTCCACTCAGCATTTGCCTTAAGAGCCTAGTTGCTTGTATGGCGCTGATTGGCGAATATTACATTAAATAAAATAACTACTCACATATTTGATAACTTTGTTTAGAACAATGAGTGCCCTATTTATGGAAAACATTAACAAAATCTTTACAACTAAATTGTGCAATAAAATAAATATATTCATTAAAAATGTCATGAATCTATACCTGTTTTCTGTTTCGTGTCGTTTTGAAGGATAAAAAATAAAATCTAAAAAATAAGTAGGTTTATTTTTAATAATTTTATAATTGAAATCCTTCCACTCCGAGTTTCATCTTTATCTGTTAAGTCGTTACGGCGCGATAAACACAATCGTGTTTTTAATGACATTCAGGATTTTTTTCCCCCCAGTTGCTTCCTTCAAAGCTAGCTTCCACCATTCTTTCCACCGGACGCTTCTGAGCTGTTTTTCATCCATAGCCAGAAAGGCTGAGCTTGAATGGTGGTATTACGTCATTGTGCTTGAATGGGCGCATGAAAATTAAATGTCCGACGTACTCGCTTGCAAGCGACGGAACAGAGCTAATAGTGGGGTGGAGATGTATTTTTATATTTATTTTTGTTTCATTTGACGGAAGCACTGTAATTTTCAATTAATTTATATATTAAATAAATATATCTGGAGGCACGTATTTCAAAAATAATATCACTTGCAGATGGTACATACGAATACGCATCAGGCTCTCTTTTATATCCTTGTGTAGCTTGATCTGTATCCATGTTTATAAGTTGATGGTCTTCGTGGTGTGATTTTATATAGCATTTCTTAATTATTTAATTTGCTGAGGAAACACAATATGTATTTTTCACCTTCTTTATAAGTCTTTTCAAAGTAATCCTTATGATCGAACTGAATAGAGAAAGAAGAATGTAATATTATTAATTAACCCAAAGAAATAGACGTTAAATTAGATGGGTAATACAATGCAAAAAAAAAACGTATGACAAAAAAAATATAATTAAATCTAATGGAAAAAACACTATCCTGTGTAGTAGAATTAAGGGTTAATAGGTCCCTGACTCAGTATTTGCTGCACTGATACCCATTTTATATAACAACGCAGCACTGGTATTCTAAAGACAGTTTTAGTTTTTTATTTTGAACAAGCAGCGACTCTTTTTACTATTTTTGATATTGAAATCGCTACTGCTTGTTTTTAGATAATAGCCCCGCCGTTTCGTTAACGGTCGCGATAATGTAAAAACTTTTTATAAAAATATTATAAAAATATTAACTCCAGTCCTTGCAATAACAGTTTTCAGGGTTCAGTTCATAAAATAACGCGGACAAGGATTTTTTAAACGTAGACTCTAGCTATATGCAAATTGAGTCTAGAATCCAACGGCCTGTTGAACAAGGAAGCTATTAATGCACAAAAAACTGTTTTAAAATATTGCTCTTGTATTTGAGAGTAAGGAGCGGTAAAGTAGAAAAGTCTCGTTTTCTTGGTAGCGGTAGACTTTTAAATTGTAATATAGCGGTCAATCAAGTTTGTACAATAAAGTGCGTTTACATTTAGACATTTGAGTGGATGGAATTGTGGCCGGCCATATGCCCCATATACATTTAGCCCGGACACTTAGGGAGCACGGGCAACGCGAGCGGACATGAAAGTGGCATGTTTACAATCATGATTGCCCATGTCCCTGCCCATGTCTTGCCAAAGTTTAACCTTGATGGCCATGCATCATGCTTATAAAGCGTGCATCATGCCTGTAGTTTTTATTTAATTGTATGTGAACGTTTGACTGCGTGTTGATGAAGAATGGGTATAGAAAAAATAACTAGGTCAAACAATAGGCGACCTTATCGCTAAGAGCGATCTCTTCCAGGCACGCTTTATGAAGACATTATTTTGAACTCTACGTACGTAAATCATTGGAATATCTAAGCGAGGTAGTCAGAGGCATGGTCTCTTCATAACAACGTGCCCACATTTAGACGTGAGACTAAGAAAGTCTCGACTCAGTCATTACTAAAACGGCCGTTTTTGTCGGTCACCATTTCTTAGAATCCAAAACTAGTAGCGGTTAAGTTGGGACAACATTGTGTTTTAATAGTTTATGAGTCTGTTTTGAAAACCCAAGCTGATTTGTGGAGCCTTTTGTATGCTTACAGAGATTATAGTGTGTGTTTCTATTACATACGCTGAGTTTTTCTGTTAAAAAATGTATGTGCACAGTGCCAGTACTCCTACATTAAGAGTAGTAGAGCTCCTAGTAAAGGCCTCGTCTGGGGAAGTACTACCATCACGCCTTTTTCTGCCGCCAAGCAGCAACGCTGTGTTACGGTTTGAAGAGTGTGGTTGCCGGTGAAATTACAGGCACTTGAGGCTTAACATCTGTATGCCTCAAGTTGATAGACGCATAGCAGTGTATCGCAGAGCACGTTTCTATCGAGTGACTTGCGAAGCAATGCTTTGTTATAGGTAATGCCACACTTAACATCAGGTGGGCCATCTGCTTGTTCCGTCAGCTAGTTGTATAAAAAAATCTTCGTGAGTGTCTTGGCGAGTGGAAATGCCAACGTGAGTGAGGCGAAGCTCGTGATCGAAGTGAGCGTGGATCCACTAAGTGAAACTCCCCGTGACTTTGTTGTTTAGGGAATTGACACCCAGTTTTGAAATTCGAGGTCCATCATTCTACAAGTTTATGCTCTTTGATTTATTGCAACACGCCGCGCCGATTTCAATCAAAGAGCCAGTTAGCAGTTTCAATGAGAAGAATAGTGAAGTATAGTGACTTATTGAAGTCAAACATCGAAATATCGATAATTTTTAAATCGATAAAGATTTAATTTTGAGATTTAATAGTTCTTAAAAACATTTGTTAATATTTAATCTATTAACTGTAACTAGCTACCGGATAGATTTCAAAATTCTACTTTATTTCATACTTTTTCTTTTCGTGTCACTAGTTTTTTCGAAAGAGTGTGGTGAAAGGATTTTAAGTTCGCGTCGTAGAGGCTCCTTTCCAGCACTTGTCTGTGATGATTGCACATAAAAGACTTGATTGCGATTTTTTTATAAATTTCTATAATTTCAACATTTTTAAAAATATAAAATTAATGCATGATTTTATCTTTCTAAATGATGAAACGTGCGAGCGAAAGTTATAGTGGCAGTAGTCTTCGCCTTATACCCGTTAACACTCAGCTCATGTCCGTGGAAATGTGCAGAGACATGAGCAGGGACTTGGGTAATGCAAGAATGTAAACAGGCCACTTCCATGTCCGTCCACTCACGATGCCCGTGTTGCGTGAACACACATTGCCGGCGACGCTGCCGCAGACATATGGATGGCAACATTTCCGTCCACGCGAATGGCAGCGCAAATGTCTTAATGTAAACGCAGTATGAGGCTGTCAATTCTATCGATATTTCGAGTGTGTTACGTCACATCCCTTATATCGCTTAGCCGGAAATATTGCGACGTGCTTAAGATTGTCAAGTGGCGCCTGCAAGTCTATTTCGGCGAGTGCAGCTCCGACCGGATATTTTGGCGATTTCACGGAATCCGAGAGATTTCCTGGAAGTTGTAGCAGAATAGGAGTAAAGTGGGTAGGGCTTAGACGCTCACAATCGCATATGTTCTTCTCGAATATTCAACTATTTGAAGGTATGAAATCATCTGTATGCCTCAAGTTGATGGACTCAGTGCAGTGCATCATAGATCATAGAGCATGTTGATATTATGCGTGTCTTACGAGGAAATGCTTTGTTATAGTTTAATTGGTAGCTATCAGGTTTTTTTTTTAGATAACTAGCTGATGGAACAAGCAGAAGGCCCACCTGATGTTAAGTGTGGTAATAATAACCTATAACAAAGCATTGCCTCATAGAAAACGATAGTCCTTCTTGAAGTCGGTTAAAAACTACATCATTTAGAAAATCATCTAAAATCACTATAACGCGTAATACCCAATGACCAAACCAGTTTATCCAATTATCGAATCAAATTAATGTCCAAATTAAATAGAAGCTCGCACTACTAAACCAAATACCTTAAAAAAATTATTAGATGTTGTTTTGTTTTGTTTTGATATTGTATTGTTTTCGGCTTTGTGCGTTTCGAATAAAAAAAAACTAGCTGCCCACATCTTCGATTGCTTAATAATAGTGATTGTAATTTGAAAATTATGTCATTAGTAATATTAATATTTTGCATCACCAAAATGAAATAAATCAACAGAAACATCCTCATATACAAACATCGTTACCACATTTATACATATTTATAAAAGTAGGATAGTATTAGCAGAAAGGAGGAAGTAGTATAATAAGAAAGAAAGCAACGACATAATACTATAAATACTCTAATAATACATTCCACACATCACTATCTAGCCCCAAACAAAGCAAAGCTTGTAACATGGGAACCAGATTAATACTTATATATGGTATAATACTATTTTTTATAACTAAATTTAAATAATTCTAGGTGCAAATAGGAACAATCTGAAGGTCTTCTAACAATACCTCACGTTTCAAATATTAGATTTGAATGCAATTCGACGAACCCCGCGCCATGAAAACTCATATTTGGTTCGCAAATATCTAAAACTAAAAAGAAGTACAAATAAAACACGGCACGCTCTAACAATTCTATTCACTATGCGATGTTAGCACAAGTATAAACGCTATCGAAGCACCGATGATTACGCTTTAATATTTAAAAAGCGCTCTTTGTAAAACTCATCTGAAGAAGTACTACCACCTTGACTATTTCTAACGCCAAGCATCGCTGCTGTGTTTTCTTTTTAATGGCGTATCGGTAAAATTACAGTAAAAGGCAAAAGTTGATGAACATATGCATCGTAGAGCACGTTTCCAGTGCGTGACCTATATCACTTCGTGATGCAGTTGACATCTAGGTGGTCCACCAGATTTTTTCCTTAACAATACAATCAAAACAGTATCCTATCTGCCATGCTGGCAGAGCCATAGAATCAAATTGTTTAGATTATTCTTTGAACTGGTGATATGGCTACCAATATTAATTTATTTAACACTAACGCAAACGCTATCGAAGCACCGATGATTACGCTTTAATATTTAAAAAGCGCTCTTTGTAAAACTCATCTGAAGAAGTACTACCACCTTGACTATTTCTAACGCCAAGCATCGCTGCTGTGTTTTCTTTTTAATGGCGTATCGGTAAAATTACAGTAAAAGGCAAAAGTTGATGAACATATGCATCGTAGAGCACGTTTCCAGTGCGTGACCTATATCACTTCGTGATGCAGTTGACATCTAGGTGGTCCACCAGATTTTTTCCTTAACAATACAATCAAAACAGTATCCTATCTGCCATGCTGGCAGAGCCATAGAATCAAATTGTTTAGATTATTCTTTGAACTGGTGATATGGCTACCAATATTAATTTATTTAACACTAACGCATTTATTTATTAAATTATTTTTTTAATTTATCCTTAGCCACCTGTCATTTCAATTAACTCAGTCAATGGTTCAGGAAAATTTAACGATCAGACTAATATTATACTTCCTATTTTGTCTGAAATCCCGCATACTAGAGGTTAAACTCCCAAATTATGCTGTATTGTATATGCATTATTTAGCTATAAATATACTTACGTGCCAGCCTCATACCTTACCCCTTCCAGAAAATTATTATAAGAATATCATAAAACGGCGCAGACCACAGTCACAACGAACGGTTAGTATGTTTGATGTATGTATACCTAACCAACTGAAAAGCTAAAAAACTATGTTGTTAGTCGACCTACGCCACGCTTATACTCGACCTACGACCTACGCTTATACTCGACCTACGCTTATACTCGTAATAAGCCCTCTGTACTAAGAATCCTTTGTGTCCTGAAACTGTTTATTTGATTACCTGTGATTCTGTTTGGCAATAAATTATTCTTGTTCTTATTCTTATTCTTATTCTAGCTTAACGTCTGCTACTTCTAAAACTGATAAACATTCTATCAATGTATGAAAGCGCTCGATAAAGATGTTAAGCCGTCGCCCATTCAAATAGTGATTGCGCAGAACCATGCTTAACTTATAGGTTGTTAGTTAAAAATAACAAAACAAGCTACGCCATAAGCACTTTATTCAATTTTCATCATAAAAAATCTTCAAAAAGCTCAATAGATTATACAATAAAGAATTCTTAGAGTAGTAGAACTATTTGTGAAGGACTTGGCCGGGAAAGAGCTACCACCACATCTTTTTCTAAAATAACAGGATCATGAGGCTAACATCTGTATGCCTCAAGTTGATGGACGCAGGGAAGTGTTTCGTAGGGCACGTTCCTATCGTGCGTGACTATCGAGGCAATCCTTTGTAATAGGTGATATGTAACATCAGGTGGGCCATAGATTTATTCCATCAGCGAGTTCAATAAAAAAAATGAAAGTTATTATATTACAGGCACATGAGACTTAACCGTACTTAGCATAACTTAACTGTAGGTCTCACGTAATTTACAAACACCTATTTCACAACTACAGCATTTTTCGGTGTGACCACTACTCACGGTTATAAATTCCCCGGCAGCGGAAAACGCCTCTGATGAGACATTTCTCGCCAAAATTAAAACGCAACAAAATAATTTACGGTACAATAAGCACGGCGGCCCGCGGCGCGGTACTGCCTCATCATAGATTCATAGCGCTGCAAATAGAAAAATAAAAGTTACACTATGAATATGAACTATGAAACATGATAGACGAAGTTTCGCATAGGGGCTACCTTGGTAGCCGTTCCAGTTGTGTTGCCGCTGCCTCGAGATAATGAACAGAAACAGCTCCACGGCTTTGATCCTGATACCCCGTTTAAACTCAGCTCATGTCCGTGGAAATGTGCAGAGACATGGGACTTGGGCAATGCGAGAATGTAAACAGGCCACTTCCATGTCCACTCGCGTTGCCCGTGTTGCGTGAACACACTTTGCCGGCGACGCTGCCACAGACATATGGACGGTTACATTTCCGTCCACGCGAATGGCAGCGCGAATGTCTTCATGTTAACGCAGTATTAGGCACGGTCGATGTCCCCTCAGATCTCTTCCTTTTTTTATACAACTTACTGATGGACAAGCAGATGGCCCACCTAACGTCAAGTGGTTATAACAAAGCATTGCCTCGCAAGTCACGCACGATATAAACGTGACCTGAATAATTAACCTATAAGAGAAGGAACTAAGTAATTGTACTTGTACGATTTACCAAAAAAAAACATAGCTCGTAGAATTAGCAAGCTGATAATGGGCATGTCATATAGCATGAAGAACTGACAACCGCTGGAATATGAGCGTTCTCAAATAGCAACCACGAACTAGAAGACGAAGCGTGCGACGCCCTCCGACCCAATGGACCGACGGCATTTTGTGGATTAATAGAAGTCGGAGGATGGAGAGGGTGGGCTTCTTTGGATCTTCTGAGATCTCAGTTCAGGGTGAGCCACTAGTTTACAGACAGATTGCGCGCACATCGCCACTTCTAGAACAAACTTGTTTCATCACGGTGTTTTTCTTCACCGTTTGAGAGCACTGGTATTGCCCACATACATTTTTGACGAGAAACTAGCTGACTTGACTATAATATTTTTGTTCGTCTGTTCCTCCTGAACTGGTAATTCTTACAGTTCTGAACTGAAATTAGTTTTCTTAGAATAAAACCAGCTGTTCTTGTTACTAAGTCAAAAACATTTCTCCTTATAAACAGAGAAATACAGTCATAACGCCAGAGAAGAGAAATGCAACAGCTATTACCTACCATATTCTGTAAATACTGAAAACGGTACGCCTTTTCTCCAAATAAAGGAACTTGCGAATTGTGTAACTAACTACTTCTGTGCACTTGGGAGGAAATAACTACCTCGGAGATAGTTGTACCGCTACTACTAGTCAGAGAATAAAGAAACAACTTATTACTTTTTTTTTATACAACTTACAGATGGAACAAGCAGATGGCAAACCAGATGTTAAGTGGTAACCATCATCTATAACAAAGCATTGCCTTGCAAGTCATGCTCGATAGAAACGTGCCCTACGATGCACTGCCCTGCGTCCATGAACTTGAGACATACAGATGTTAAGCCTCATGTGCAAGTGATTACACCGGCAACAACACTCTTTAAACCGAAATACAGCAACACTGCTTGGCGGCAGAAAAAGACGTGGCGGTAGTACTTCCCCGGGCGAGCCCTTCACAAAGAGCTCTACTACTCTTATAAAGCCTGTATTTCGGGAGACCTAATTAAGAGCCACTACATAATACACATAAGAGACGATATAGAGCAGTATAAAAAAAATATTGAAAAATCTAGCACGGTTTTCTACCTGGGTGCCGCAAAAAGCTTCAACGCTCTGTGGCTAAACTTAAAGTTCGACTATTATTTTGTCAACTTAAACTGGCACAATTGAAGTTAGTTGCTATTATAACTGGTTTGCACATTTTAAACTAAATTTAAGTTTTAAAATATCTAACCATGCTTTGATCTTTAGAAGTTTTTCGATAAGAAATTTATAAAATATTATGAAAATTCTTAATTTTTTATTTGCACCTGTGTATGGTGTATGCGCATAAATATAATAAAATAATAACATAAGTGGCACACAATTCCATTAGCTCGGATGCAAAATTGGAGTTTTTAAAACATATGTAAAGCTCTATTTTTATTCAGACATAGTTATTGAAAGTTATGGTAGGTAAAGTTAAAATTAATAACAGAACATTTTTGCTCATACTTTTCACTTCGCTAATTAATCAAACAAATATTGTTGACATGATTGCTAGGTATTTTTATACGTCGAATCGTTATTTCCTCAACGTAAAGCAAAAATGTAAAATCAGGTACACAGTTCAACTACTTCTTATTTTATTCGAGCAACTGTACTATTTTGAGTACAATTTGAGGCAATTCCTATTTCATTCGAAAGTTTTGAGAACTTTCTTTCGACTTTTTGAAAGCTTGGAACGAGCTTGAGTTGGATTCTTGACTTTCAACTAATATAGGTTACAGACGTGCTTGCCAACTTATACCTATTTTATATTATAATAAGTAACAGAACAAGCAAATAGCCTTTTGGTAGCATTCTAGCAGCGGCGATCGGCTTGCAACCCGTCACGTAGTGAATACCTATATTGTAAAATGTGGGTATATAACAAGTCTTTGGACGTACCTCCGACACCATGAAAGAATCTTGAATTGGTGTTTGGTACCTACTAAGATATCTGAGGGGATATCTACCGTGCCTGAGAATCATATTTCAAGCTGTTTCTGTTTTTAAATAGTATTGCTATTTGTAAAAAATCTCGTAATTACTTTGTATGTCAAAATAATGATCATGACTCTATTACGGCTAATTGTGACGCAATTAGAAACATCTATTAAAAATAACGGAATAATCGTGAATAATGATAAAAGCCCATCCTCTCTTTGCCGTTCCATATACATCTGTCATTTTGACGAGGATATGAATAGCTCGAAATACGTCGGTGCAAATGGAGCTTTGTAACAATACTAAATTGTCAGAGCCTCACGAGTAACATTACTCAAAATACACCATTTGGGCTTTTATCACATACGTAAACGTTCATGTCTAATTTTCCTGTTCCCTACTTTATGGATATTGATATTCTCTATTTTGTTATGCAGAAAACTACCAAACGCGCTAAAACTGGAACGTACAGCCCTGCTCTTATCCTTTTTTCGAAATAATAACCTTTACAGCGCACGACTTAGCGGTGCCAGTCGGATGGGCTTGCGTGGTTGGGTGTACTTTCGAAAGTACGATAAAATCAACATCGGAGAAATAGGCAAGCAATAAAAGTAATGTTTTCTTATTATCAACGTATTGTTCTAGTCTTCCTTTGTTCTCGTTTATGAGGGCGCAGGATTAGCCAAGTTTTAATTGACTTAGAATTAGTTTTATTTTGTTGAAGGGCTTTCATTGAAAACAATGAAACTGACCTACGTGTTTATTACAACTGAATGGGGTACGAGATATTACATTTTGTAGTTACAGCTAGAAAATATGTTGATATATTTTTTTAGGTAAAATTACCGACATAAAGACACATTTTATATTGTACAAATTGCTTCAAATTGTTTACCTTCAATCGATTTTTATAAACGTACTGATATTGTTACTTTATACACAATAATCTTACACCCAAACATACATTTAAATACTGGTAGATTTAATACAAAAAAAGTTGATTCATCTCATTTCACAGCCTTCACAGGCCGTGGTAGTAGCCTTCTGTCTTAGGCCGTGGGTTCGATCTCCACCGAGAACAAACATTTGTTTGATGAACATAGATGTTTGTTCTCTGTCTGGGTGTTACATAATATTATATGTATTTTTTTTTGTTTAATACAACTAGCTGGTGGAACAAGCAGAAGGCCCACCTGATGTTAAGTGGTAACCATCACCTATAACAAAGCATTACATCGTAAGTCACGCACGATAGGAACGTGTCCTACGATGCACTGCCCTGTGTCCATCAACTTTGTATTTGTATTTGTATTTATTTAAACATTACATATATCGTTACAGGTTAGACCTAATACAATATAGTAGTCAACAACATAATTATTACTAATATTTACACATTACACAATTATACTACCAATGTCATAGAGCAAACAATAAATTCAATCAAATATTCATTCAAATTATTAAAGAAAATATAAAAATATAAATTATAATAATACAATTACATTCAAAACTTCACAATGTCATAATCCTAATCTAAATAATTATAATTTGTAGCAAAACAATAATTATTACCTACTTATTTAAAATAACACAAATTAAATAATGTAGCTCTTACGAACTCGCTCATTGGACTGTGGAAAACGTCGATGGTCACCGCCACCAGATTTAACGTGCATATGGTCCGCGTCAGTGGTGCCTTGCCAAGCAGGTTGGTCCTTCCACGGGGCACTGCGAAAAGAGGCGGCAGCCTGCGACGCCCGACATACTCGTCCGGCACGCACAGTCCCATCATCTCCAGGATGGTTGGATTAGATATCATCCCCCGGAACACCCGAACCACATATAGCGCTAGCGCCATATCTCTTCTAATTTCCAGCTTGTTGTACCCAACCATACCCAAAACGAATAAGGTTGGATACATCAAGGGATAGAACGGATAGACGCCGTATGTCTTCCAATACAGATATCGAGTAAACTTGTTCTGTATGCGCTCCAACATGAGACTATATTTAGCTTCATGCGGAGCCCAAACAGACGCTGCGCTTTCCATCTGGCTTCTGACTAAGGCATTATACATTGCCGTTAGAGCCCTTACGTTTGTGAAACCGTTTGCTCGGCGTAAAATGAATCCTAAAATTCTGTACGCCTTTTTACAAACAGTAATAATATGGACTCTGAACCGCAGCTCGGTATCCAGCTGAACCCCAAGATCTCTCACCAATTTCACCCGGTTTAACTGCGCTTTCTCTATCTGGTAGTTATAGTGAAGTGGGGCTGTTGCTCTACTAAATGTTATAATGGAACATTTGTTTGAACTTGAGGCACACAGAAGAACTTACTTATGTACTTATATACTTTTTTTATTAGCTATCTGGTTCCCATATTGCAAGCTTTGGCTTAGTTTGGAGCGAAATAGTGCTGTGTGGAATGTCTACCAATATTTTATTTTTATTTTATTTGCATAAAGTTTAATTCTACCACCTCTCTGAAATTTTTGAATGACCAAACAATTTATCACAAACTGCGGACAAATACCCGAAATCATTACATGGGTAAAATGATACATGTTGTTTTAGAATTCAATTTTCGGGTTAGGGTATGGTAGATTTCCCAAGGGTGCGTTGTGTCAAACATAATGCCAGCGGCTTCACCATGCAAACACTCGGAAATAACGATTTTACGGAAACTATTCTCACAATGGGATTATTTTTTTTGACAACATGTATTTAGGCATATTAAACTTTTGCTAAAAATGAAAGGCATAACGAACGATACAATTGAATATTAGGTTTTTTTTTGATACTTTAAATGCATTTTTTTATAATATTATATGTATGTAACGAAATCGTTAAATTCAATTTACTTCAATAAGATATATTAGTGGAGTTCTTTGTGAAAGGCTCATCCGCTCTTTGTGAAAGACTCAGGGAAGTACTTGCCCTTTTCTGCCGCCAAACAGCATTGTTGTGTTTTGGTTTGAAGGGTTATATTAATCTGTTTATAAAAATAAGATTTATATCGAAAAAAATATTTTTCTATTGAATTCGATTCAATTGACTCCATTCTTTGCAAAACAATAAAGTTATAATTATTTATCCCATAAACTTCCAAAACGAGCGATCTTGAGAGTTGAGACATAAAATCGAAGTCGTTATATTAGCAACTTATCATCTTGCAACTATACACACACTATTCGATAGTACAGATTGTCCCGAAGTTTTTATGCTACCAATATAAAAGTTTCCAACCTCGTAACCTGAATTTTATTGGGCAATATGAGATAACCACGGAAGCGTTGTTTGAGAGAACGATTCTGTATGCAACTGCCTTTTTTGAAGTTATTGTTATGCTGCTTTGAGGTAAAATTGGATTTTCAGAAGAATGAAAGTTCACATTAGACTTAGGCTATGAATAGTACAACTAGAAATAGTAGTAGAACTCTTTGTGAAGGGCTCGTCCGGGGAAGTACTACCACCGCGCGTTTTTCTTCGACAAGCAGCGTTTCTGTGTTTCGGTTTGAAGGATGTGCCGGTAAAATTACAGGCGCATGAGTCTTAACATCTGTAAGTCTCAAGTTGATGGACGTAGGGCAGTGCATCGTAGGGTAAGTTCCTATCGTGTATGACTTACGAGGCATTACTTTGTTATAGGTGATGGGTTACCACTCAGGTGGGCTTAAGCAAGTATAATAAATAAATTAAGAAAAGGCATCAGATGACGAGAAATGAAAAAAAGCTGGTTTAAGAGGGCTTTGCCGTAAGCCCTGAGAGATTTAAGTAATATTTAAACAAAATGGATTTATTTGACTTTTACACGATTAGCTGATAACATCTATCCAATTATTATAAAGTAGCACGTAACAGGTCAATAAAGCTTTCATAATAAAAACAAACTATGGAAAATTATAGGGGTATAAACTTGGTTTAACTGGAACTTTTATTTTGAATCTTAGTTGAGTTGAGTTTGAGTACTGTATCTGAGTAACTAGTAGATACAAATATTTTCGACCTTGTCAAAGTTAAAGTTAAAGACGACATTGACTTTGATGGGAAGAAAGCCATATTATCAGAAGAGTGTAAGATCTGTGTGTGTGTCTGCTTGTTCCATCAGCTAGTGTTATAAAAACAAAAAAGATGTGAATGGATGGATGTGATGGATGGATATAAAGAATGATAGAAGAGAGTGGAAGAAGAAAACCTATTATGCCGACCTCATGTAGCGTAGGGTGACGATTCAGTTGATGATAAAGAACAAATTTTATTCTGGGTCTGGTCTATGTACCCCACATAGAAATTTTTGAAAAAAATTTAAGATTACCATTTAAATGCAATTTCATTAAAAATGTAGGATAATAAAGTGTGTGTAGTAAAGTGGATCTGTTCGAATTTCTTTCTATGTGCACATTTTTAGAGCCGCCATGACAGTCTGTAATTGACGTTTGACATGACGTTTGATATGACGCATTGCATTTTTAAAATTTTAGACAACAGTTACTATATTGCTAAGCGATAATTATATAAACTGTACACAGACCCGACCCCGGCTCCATATATTGATGAAAGAAAGCCTTTACGAAGTAGTTTTTTTTAATACAATAGCCAGGGATAAAAGTACTCTTATTCACCCAAACATTGTCTTACTAAGAAATTCTCACCACATAACGGGTCTAGCATAAATTACGTCGTGGTCACGGTCGGCCTTCACATAATTCCACTTAATTAATCAGGACATGTAATTTGGGCCTTCTTTGTGAGGTCAACGAACTGTGGGTGCCGTAATCAGGCTAAACGTAGATGTAACCAAGGTGCATAATTAATTTTGGTTTCTTTTTCTTGTAATTTTTCCCTGTTTTTATTAAATTAATAATAAATCATATCATCACAAGTAGTAGAGCTCTTTGTGAAGGGCTCGTCCGGGAAAGTACTACTCGTACCACCATGCTTTCTACCGCCGCGGTGCGGTCTAACAGTGCGGTTGCCGGTGAGATAACGGGCACATGAGGCTTGACATCTGTGCCTCAAGTTGATGGACGCAGTGCAGTGCTTCGTAGGGCACGTTCCCTAAGTGCGTGACTTACGAGGCAATGCTTTGTAAATAGCGTCTTCCAGACTGTGGTCGTAATTATTATTCAGAATTTTTTATTTTATTTGTTTTTTATTGTGTAAATTGACTATTCGTACCTTATTTGTCGCAGTAATCAATAAATTAACCTATCTGTCTAGCTATATATTAATGGCATCAATTCTGTTGTTTATTTTTTCTAAATAAACTAAAAGTTGACAGCACAATAACATTGCCGTCCTTTTCTAAAAAGCTAAATCAACAAGGACGACTATATTTTTAGAGTTGTCAAATTAAGTTAAGCTAGCATAATGCAACAGTAGAATCGAAACCGTTATCTCTCTAAGAACCTATCTACTCCATAGATGTTTTTGTTTATCAAGATTTACGTACAGTCCGGCCCCCAAGCTTGTTTACAACTCACCTCTCCAGGTAGCATTGCTTGAGGAATCCGTGCCCTGACCCAAATACATCGGCAGGCATGAGTAAATTATGGGTACTAAACAAAACAAATAGCTGCTTTAGAGCTACTTTGTCGCACGGTACTCGTAAATTGTTAGTGGTCACAGTGTAATGGAAAGTCCGGTAGGTGCCATAAAGGATCTTTTTATAGAAAAAGCTGATGGAAGATGCTGTTGCTGCGATTCTCACAATATCGTAGGTCTTTTGGAAAAACATTTATATTCAAATCCATAATTTTCAATAGTATTTTCAATCGTTTTGTTTTAATAATTTAATAGACTGTCCTTTAGCTTTTTCTCATCTGATGGTAAGCGAAGATGAAACCGCCTATAAAGCAGTACCTACACTCTAGAAAACACCTATTCACTCTTGCCTTTACCAAAATTTTAATGATTAGGAAAATAGACGACGGCATTGAGCCTTGGCGTTTCGCATAATAAAGGTAAAAAGGCAAAACTTTTTGTGCAAATGAAAATTGGAATAAAGCCTTTTTTTAAACTAACTCCTTACTCAGTCTTGTCGTTCTGCTGTTCACTGTGGTTCTTAAATACACTGTGGCCATGACCATAAAATACCTCGCGAATTAAATGACATACCTATTCTTCATAAGGACACATGGAGGGTATAATTTTAGGGTTAATAAATGGGAGCCTAAAAGGAGTGAGAAACGTCGTTTTGATGAACAACTCCGTCGATGTAATTTTGAAAAGGGTTATGTTCATGGTCGATAAACACGGTACGGTGTAAGAAAGCCGTAATTTTAACCAAAATTGGTAATGTGAGGTTCAAAGCGTAACGGGCCTGTTATTACACATCTCATAAATTTACATTGTTCTTTGAGAACAAGTTCGTCACCTGATTTCATCACCGTACAGGAGCTACTACAAAAATAATATATTAAGACGCAGAGAACAGACAGACAAGTAAATTTTTATCTGTACATCTTTACCTTACATTAACTGACATTTTTACCTGTTTTGATTCGTGAAATAAAATATTTCGTCCGAAGCAAATCCAAATTGATACTTTTTGGTATTCATAGTTTGGTAGGTATTCATGGAGTAAAATACATGTATATTTAAGGATAGAAATAGATAGCTCAATTAAAAACCAACCGGACTAAATTCAAATCCGTTTCCGGCAGATACAAAATACCAGACGCGACTTTTTATACCGACTTTTAGTCGTAAATAATGTACCTATTAATGATACTGTACGCTCAGTAAAAGCTTTATAATGAGAATGCATTTCCGTTTCCGTCGATTTTAACCAGTTTTCGTACTTTTTACACCAAGTGCTTCCGGTCAAGTGGCGCCACCTGGCGGCCGCGCGCCATTTTGCTTCGTAAAATGTGCAGCGCCATTTTGGAATCATTGGCGTTTTGTTTTCCGTCGAAGCAACTTGTGTCTAGCAGCTATCTCTGCGACGACCGTTGCATATAAATACTTTATGTTCAAATCTTATCTTATTCTTAAAAGATGAAGAAAATTTTAATTTATTAAGTGAAGTGAAACTGTGCAAAGAGGGAAAAAACCGTGAGTACAACCCTCTTTATTTTAAATAGATGACCGTGATCAATTTTTTAACGATTTTTCGTTCGGATCACGTTCTCGTAGTCAAAAAATTACCAGTTTAGGTACTTGAACGTGTATTTAGTAGGTATTATATTTTGTACAAAGTTAATTTTTCAGAAATATATTAGATATAAAAGCCTCTGCTTTCACACAGAAGCTGTATGGTACTATTACTTGCGAGCATACGTGCTCTTTTTCTTTAAGTCTAGAAACCTGCAGAATAAATTATATTTCTATTTTCTTTACTAACCAGTCTGTCAATACAGGTTCAGGGTGTATAACAGGTTCAGGATTCCATTTTTATTAATATGGTTAGCGGGAAATATTATAACATCATTGTTCTTGCGATGAGGTCCAAGATCACAAATTTTAATATCAAGACAGAAAGGATCTATCTGCTTTAAAATAGCCCCATAGCTGTTTGAAACAAGTGCTTAGGCTAGAAGTCTGCACATAGCTACTTCACATACTTCAGGTATTCATAGACTTTTGGAAACAAACGAAGGGGGGAAAACGTATGATACCTTACGTTAACATGCCTAAATACGACTTAAAACTAACTACATTATACTAAACTGCATTAAACAGAAATTTAGTTTTATCTGTAACAAAAATATTGCATGATGTATTTACAATCTTTTTTCTTGGGCTTATCTGAGTCGTACAACTGAAGAATCACTTTTATTGAATTTTGCTACCTACCCACTTTATTATTTTCATAAGTAATATAATATCACTTTTGATTAGTTCGCGGGTCACCAACCCAAATGTCGTAGATTATAACGAACATAGTTTGGTAAAAGGCAAAGCCCTCTTGGCCGCCCCTCGCGGGGGTTAGGCGTTTTAAAAATTTATGTTCCATCAGGTGGAACTGTATAAGCTTTTAGTGAACGTGAACAAAGTTGATCCTGTCACGTTAAAAAGGCAAAGCCTTTTTGGCCGCCCCTCGCGGGGGTTAGGCGTTTGAAAATCTATGTTTCATCGCGTGAAACTGTAGCTTTTAGTGAACGTGAACAATGTTTGATCCTGTCACGTTAAAAAGGCAAAGCCTTTTTGGCCGCCCCTCGCGGGGGTTAGGCGTTTGAAAAACTATGTTTCATCGCATGAAACTGTAGCTTTTGGTGAACGTGAACAAAGTTTGATCCTGTCAAATTAAAAAGGCAAAGCCTTTTTGGCCGCCCCTCGCGGGGGTTAGGCGTTTGAAAACCTATGTTTCATCGCGTGGAACTAAATACTAGTAAAAACTATTAGTATATATGGCTTTCTCAATACGCTGGGTTCTCTCTAAGGAAATCCAATCAATCTAACAGCCACCTCTCAAGGGGCTTTAGGCGTTAGTAAAACTGTGTTCAATCACGTGTGATTGAGATGAGATTTTAGTAAACGAACTTTCTTTTCTAAATTTGTTGGTTTCTCGCAAGAGAAATCTTATCAAGCATACAGCCGCCTTTCGAGAGAGTTAGGCGTTTGCAAAACTGTTCCATTGCGTGAAAATTTGTGCGATCCTTTGTGCGATGGCCTTTCAAAGCACAAACATGCCTGTAACAAGTACATCCTCGCGGGGTGTATGTTCCTATAGCCAGTTTCCATTTAAAATCTCTCAACCCTCACTATTGTAATGATGAATGAAAATAAGAAAGTTTCATTCCATAATAGAAACTAGCGACTTTATCGTGAAAACCTAAGGCTCAGAGAAGTTTTAGATGGATAAATAATGAAGATTAATATGGTAAGTACAGATATAAATAAATACCTCATAAAGTCAGTTATAAGCCACGTGATAAGCAAAACAGTTATTATTACTCTTCCACTCACAATGGAAGAAAATAAATTGATAAAGTTATCGTATCAAATGCCTAGCCAAGCGCCTAGCTGGCTGTAAAAATAAGTAATAACAATATGCTGAAATGTGTTTCATAATGATTTTCAATATTCTTATGAATATTATTTTAACATTACATACTTTGTAGAGTAAAACCTATCTGGTTATGGACCCAAAGCTGATAGTTCTGGCCATTTTTTACACAACACTAACCTAACTTAACCCAAACCTAACCTAACCTAGGTGTTTGGGTACTGGTATTGATGGCGCCAGAAAAAAAAAAAAAAAAAAAAAAAAAAAAACACCTAACCTAACCTAACCCAAACCTAACCTAACCTAGGTGTTTGGGTACTGGTAGTGTGTTTAACTTAAGCTTTTGAGCTTCAAGTTATATAGATGAGTTTATTTTTACGTATAATAAGTATTGTAGGTTCCAGACATAAAACCTAACCTAGGTGTTCTGGTAATGGTAGTGTATGCTTAACTTAGCTTTTGAGCTTCAAGTTATATAGTTGAGTTAATTTTTACTTTTTACGTTTATTAAGTATTACTGGCTCAGATTCAGTTTATATGTATATCAAAAATCTGTGCATCACTATGATCACTTGTTTTTGATTAGGCACACCACGACGAAGAAATTTACAGTTTAAACATTAAAAAGCAAAGCGTCGTTATTAATTTTGAGAAATCAATTATCAGTGCTCATAAAAACTTAATCCATATTATGTTCATCATTAACAAAGTTCATGAATTCCTCACTAGACTAGTCCCTACCCTACAACAGATATGAAATCAATTCATGTCAATCAAATGGAAATAACGTATCTTTACTACTACGATTACTACCATTCGAAATACACTTTGGCATGTGTCCAAGTTCGAAAATCAGGCCGTATTTTTATGTCACTACCATCATCCCGAGTGGCATCTATGACTAGCCTTTGTAAACATAGTGTTTATAAAGTAGGCAACTTGCGTAATCGATTTATTTGCCTCTGAAATTTCACATGCAGCCTACCTTCAATTATAATTTTTGAGATTTGAGGACATTCAACCTACCTACAATTATATTATTTGCATATTTTTTGAGAACTAAGGAACCATCACTCTATTTCACGATGCGTTTAGTATTCAATAGACTATCCACTCACGTGGGTATTTCTACCATCGGTTATCCCCAATGTCGCGGCTGACCTATTTCTGTCAATGGAATATTACTCATTAATAGTTCCGCAGTAAAACTTTGACGCGCTAACCTCAATATTTGAGCTCTAGCAGCACCTTTCACATTGGAAAACCTTTCCTATCAAATTATCAACCTCTAATAAAAGAAGATTTAATTTTTGTAGTAAGCAAATGCTAGTATATTATTGAATACGGACCAATAATTATTTTTATCTTTGTTTAAACAAAAAATATAGTTTTAAATACCCTGATAACATGACTGTAGTTTGCAACCGTTATTAACTTCTTGTTTAGCACTGAAATGAAATTTTGAACACACAATTATTATTATAAGTATAATTTCTTTGTGATTTGCACTTTACAAATCATTTCATTCGATACTTTCACATAAATGCTTGGTTCTTACGTTATGATGCAGACGCTTTTCTTGGTCTCTCGTTTAGGATACTCCTAAGTCAGTAAGAGAAGAGAGTAAGTAGAGAGTCAGAGTAATCAAAGTTTCCGGTTTGAGACGTTGACAAAAAGTGGTTTCAATAAAATAAGACTAAAAAATATCACTATAGATAATATTAGCAGTTGATGATTCCACATTAGATCTTGTAGGTACCTACTTAATAGTTTTGTCATTTATTTGTTCAATACTGATTGCAGTAATTATAGATGTTTGTTAACTATTATTAATTTAGTGATCATGCTAACACAAATTCCTTCTCATTAATTATTGAATAACTTAATTATGCAACACAGCCAAATTATTTAATTTGCTTGTTACAGTAAAATAAAAGATTTTGTTAAGCGTTTTTCACGCACAGTCAATAGCAGGCTGGAGGATCAAATCGTTGTTTAGAGGGACTGCTATTACAGCACCTCTAGAGTTCGATCTATGAATCGCATTCACAAAAAATTATCTTCTTGATTAATGAATTTGATATTGAGAGGTATAAAAGACAACAATTAATATCACATATCTATTAATATCATACATCTGTTTGACGTTTTAAACATCCTTACTTCGTCTGAAATAACATACTGAAGAGGTCTATTGCCAGACAATGTCCTCCACAGATTTTGTAGTCTATGGGAAAGCTTTCCCTAGTCACCATGCTTAGCAGGTAATTTATGATTACTTACGATCGCTTATTTAGTATCAGATCATAGCTAAATCTGATATAAATAAATGAATTCGGTACATTTAACCAAACGGAAGCTAGTTCCTATTCCTATATTGTACGTTATCAGTTGTATTATTGATAATATGTAATACGTTGTGATCGTAATAAATGAATCATTATTAGCAAATGATAAATAGTATACTTTCGTAAAATAAAGTTTTTATTAATATTGTACCTACACTGTAGGTTGCCATTACAGTGTTTTACCTATCTACTTATTGTGGTAAAATATTTTTAGATTCACATTGGCGCTAGAGTTACCTAACTCTTACAAGTGGCGACACCAGGCGATAACAAACAAATCCTCATTATAAAGCTTTTACTGAGCGTACAGTATCATTAATAGCAGCGTTTTACCTGAAATAAAACGCATATTAATATACTTACCTCAGTAAAAGCTTTCATTTTTATTTCTGCCTGCTGAAACTAAGCCAATGATTCCAAAATGGCGCTGCACATTTTACGAAGCAAAATGGCGCGCGGCCGCCAGGTGGCGCCACTTGACCGGAAGCACTTGGTGTAAAAAGTACGAAAACTGGTTAAAATCGACGGAAACGGAAATGCATTCTCATTATAAAGCTTTTACTGAGGTAAGTATATTAATATGCGTTTTATTTCAGGTAAAACGCTGCTATTATAAGTTTTAAGAGTAGTAGAGCTCTTTGTGAAGGGATCGTCCGGGGAAGTACTACCACCACGCCTCTTTCTGCCGCCAAGCAGCAACGCTGTGTTTCGGTTTGAAGAGTGTGGCCGCCGGTGTAATTACAGGCACATGAGGCTTAACATCTGTATGCCTCAAGTTGATGGACGCAGGGCAGTGCATCGTAGGGCACGTTCCTATCGTGCGTGACTTACGAGGCAATGCTTTGTTATAGGTGATGGTTACCACTTAGCATCAGGTGGTAGTTTGTTTTAAAAAAAAAGTATTATTATACCTATTTAGTTGATCAAAAAAGGAATATCGTAAGTTATAAGTGCTAATGTAAGCAGTATTGCAATCTAATATGATATTGACTTATCAATAATGATATCAGTAATTTATTTTCTATTTAAGTATGTAGGTATAATAATTAATAATAGGTCGAATGAGCAAAGCAAATGAAGATCTTAGTGGCAACGTAAATGGCATTGTTTGTATGAATGTATGTCCAAGCATAACTTTGGAACCGTTGATCCGATCTTCATGAAATTAGGTAGGTCGATAGTTTGTACTTGAGAAATTTACTACAAATACAGTAAAATAAAGAAAACCACTGATCCGTGAGCTTCTATCTCTTACAGTTTCTTGACTTCGTAGTCAGGTTAATGGTTGTTAAGTGTCCTTTTATTGATATATTTTTCTAATCAACTAAAATGACAATTAAGCTGAAACTTGGTTATAATACTATTAATGTTATTAGGGGTAGTCAGAACCAAACATTGTTTTCGGCATTAATCTGTTATTTTAGTTCTGGTTATAAGTTATATTTATGGGCACTTGTTATAATAAATATTTATTTATATAATACGTGGCTCGTAGGATAATAATTAAGCAAAACAAGATTTATAATTACTATAAGAAAATAAAGTCCTATTATAGTCGCGTCCTACAATCTCCAGCTTCATTCTCGGCACGCGCCGCTTTAATTGCGTTTGCACTAAACACAAATGCGTAATTAATTCTAGATTAAGCTGAAGGACTTAAGGAAACTCCGAGCAGTTCTGAAGAAAGAGTACTTTGAAAAAAGGGTCTAGACGCTTTTTATGAATAAATATATATAAATAAACATCCAAAAACCTCATGATATATACTTTTGATCTTTAGGATCTTTTGAGTTGAGACTTTGAGTACCGTGATAGTACAGTCAGCGTCAAAAGTACCTGATCTAAAATTAATTTCAAAAGTACTGACTCTGCTAAAATTCACATTTATTTACCGGACTTACTTATTCATTCAACTCTTACATTGAAACCAAATACAATTTGGCCCCTACTAGTTGGGGTAAACAAATTTCAGCTCAAGACATACGATACGCATGAGGCAAACATATTTTGATACACATGTAACACACACGAGTCACACTTGACTCACACATGAGTCATACATGTGACACAGATGAGTCACATAATAATATGAGACATAAGAAAAACATATTATGTGACACACACACAAAAAATCATTATCATCATCAGTTACAGTTACCGCGACACAGGCTTGTCCTAGTGCCAATGGTAACCGATGTATAATCGCTTAGGTAAGATTATTTGGTAAATAAATGAATTTGTATTTGTATTGCATTGTAAATTTGTATTGTAGTTGGAAGAAGTTCAACGGCGGAATGGAGAACTTATTTTCCGGTTTCAGTTATCCGAGTCCGCCAATATCATTGCCATTTCACAAAAAAAAACTATACTTTTGTATATCTATGGTATTCTATAGGGGTTATCCCATTCACACAAGACCTTAAGATTAGTAATAACATCAAAATCCGTTGCAACTAGAAGCAAATAGACATGTCAGTTACCATCGCACTCCGGGTTATTTCTCCAGGGGGCGCGCGTGTCGTCGCGGTAAATGTTTTAAGCGATCATTCTGTTGTGGAGTGATTCGAACTGAGAGTAAGGTTTGTACTTAGAGCGACAAAAGTTATCGGATTTTGTAAATAAATTACAACTTTTTATGTGTACCTGTATATGTGTGTAGGTTAGTTGGTTCATCACGTTTCATCAGTGATCACGGAACTTCAACGAGAACACTGAATAGACTTTTCATTTGTTTAGTGTTTAGTTCAGTGTTTTTATATCTGTCAAAATGTTGAAATGTGCGAGCAAGAGGTACATTAGCAGCTGTTTTCGCCTTAAAAAGACTGGAGAAATCGTGGAGTTCAGCTTGCTTGTCGTGTCACTAGAGGTAGTTTCTTTCAAAACAGTGTGGTGAAAGGATTTTAAGTGCGCCTCAACATGTGTGAAGTGCTCGAAAGGATGTTGGATGTTGGATGTTGGAGTGTGAAGGGTGCTCTTTTCGAGCACTTCACACATTTTATAGAATTTTTTAGGTTCTACGACATGCCGGTTTCTTCACGATGTTTTCCTTCACCGTTTGAGAGTACTGGTATTGTGCGCATAAATTTTTTGAACAGAAAAACTCATTGGTGCACGTCCGTTTTCGAACCCATGACCTTAGGATCGGAAGGCGGGGCCACTACCACTAGACCACTATTGCTCTCCAGCCTACAGCCGACAAGTACCTTGTAAATTACTGTAAATTATGGAATGTGCAATCAAGAGGTACATTAGCAGTTGTTTTCGCCTTAACTAGACTGGAGAAATCGTGGGTCAGCTGACAAGTAAAAAAACTGAAACCTTACTGCTACCTACAGCTGACAAGTACCTACTGTAAATTAGGGAATGTGCAATCAAGAGGTACATTAGCAGTTGTTTTCGCCTTAACTAGACTGGAGAAATCGTGGGTCAGCTGACAAGTAAAAAAACTGAAACCTTACTGCTACCTACAGCTGACAAGTACCTACTGTAAATTAGGGAATGTGCAATCAAGAGGTACATTAGCAGCTGTTTTCGCCTTAACTGGACGGGAGAACCGTGGGTCAGCTGACAAGTAAAAAAAACTAAAACCTCCTGCTGCCTACACCTGACAAGTATCTACTGTAAATTATGGAATCTCATATCTTACTACTCTAAGATTCTCTAGTGAATGTTTTATGATCCGTCTGGAGTTTTGGCCTTGAGGCAGAGAACATAGTTTATTATTTCATAGTTATTAAGCTAGTATGAGCTAGGTATTACCCTTGATTAAACTTTAGTCCTGCGATAATTATTGTTCATAGATTGTTTATAATTGTCTGATAGTTCAATTATTATGTTTATTTTATGTTTTTCTTGCGTGACTTACGAGACAATGCTTTGTTATAGATGATGGTTAACATTTAACATCAGATGGCCCATTTGCATGTTCCATCAGCTAGTTGTATAAAAAAATCTTTTTTTGTATGTTTGGTACATTCTGTAAATACTTTAAAAAAAGTATGATTAAATGACAATTAATTATTGTACACCTTAAAAACGAACAATTATAGAAATTATAACAATCAAAGAGATGCACACAATCGCTAAGAAGCGATCTCTTCCAGACAACCGTGGGAAATAAAGCTTCTCGAATGGTAACCACGAACTGGAAAATGAAGCGAACGCCGTCCTACCCGATGGACTGATGACATTGAACATCGAGGTAAGTTGGTGGATAGTGAGGGCTCAGAACCGTTCTTCCTGGAAATGCTTATGTCTTCCTGAATATGTCCTCTTTCCGACCGATACGTAAATCTATCAAAATAATGATGTTCAATTTAAAAATGTATTTTCTGTTTGTCGATCGTCAAACAAAGCGCAGCACCGCGGTACTAGTGAAGGCACACCCTCACTTAACTTCATTTCCTGAGGGAAATAGCAAACTTGTCGACTGTAGCATCTGTTGTTTGAATCCGTGGATTGTGCTGGATTCATGTGACTTTGCTATTTTAATATTTATAGACATTTCACGCAGCCCTATCTTACTACACTAAATGGGGTTTTAAATAAATAAATCATCTTATTTATCAATATCAGCCTGAAGAAGTCCACTGCTGGACAGGCCTCCCCTGAGCCCTCTCCATCCACCGACTTCCCGCGATCTTAACAATGTCGTCAGTCCATCGGGAAGGAGGGCGTCCCATACTACGTTTTCCTGTTCATAAATAAAAATAAATAAAAAATGTCGTTTAATGCAAGTACGATTTGTACAAAATATACGTAGGCCCATAACAAGAAATATAGGGTACAATACTTGTACTACAATTGTACCGGTTTATCAAGTTAAATAAATAAAAGAAATGAAAGAAAATCATGTTATTGCCCAACACAGACAAATAAAAAAACCGGCCAAGTGCGAGTCGGACTCGCGCACGAAGAGTTCCGTACCATTATCTATAAAAACGGCAAAACAATCATGTTTGTTGTATGGGAGCCCCCTTAAATATTTATTTTATTTGTTGTTATAGCAGCAACAGAAATACATCAACTGTTGAAAATTTCAACTGTCTAACTATCACGGTTCATGAGAGATTCAGCCTGGTGACAGGCGAAAAAAACTAAGCTAATCTTTTACACACGAATACAGGTCAAGCTATACAAAACCAAAAAAATGACTGTTTTTACAAGGACATAAAAGCAAGCAGTGTATAGTCTGATGCGTATCCGTATGTACTATGGGACACAGATAGGTCATATAATACTCTTATATTGTGTGCTTACTTTATACAATTTACATTAATTAAAATTTATGTATACACGCTTGTATAAAATTATATATATACGCAGACCGAGAACAAATAGAGGTAATTATGTTCGTTACACAAAATTAAATGTTCACAGCAGGGATCGAATCCACGGCCTACAGCGCAGAAGGCAGAGCTACTACTGAGCTGTAAGAGCTGTATAGAACGAATCCAAAACCTAGTTTTACAGAAATGCAGTGCAAGTTCTGAGAGATTCAGCTCACGGACTGCTTATCTGCAACTTTGTGATGGTTCACATTGAAACTTTGCGGCCCTACCATGATCGACGAAAGTTTTTTTAAAATTAAAAAAAACGAATCCTACATCGTTGACGTTTGTCAAAAAGGCTATTAGCCTAAAATGGAACTGAAGTGCTATTCTGTCAACAACACTCGCTTAAGTAACCTGGGAATCCGCGGTGAGATTTATAATTGGCATTTTATTCACTAGCGCTACCCGAATTAGTATCTTGGCGGTGAAAATGCCAACGTGATTGAGGCGAAACTCGTGATCGAAGTGAGTGCGGATCCGCTAGGTGATACTTACCGTTTTTAATACAATTTGTATTAAAAAGCCGCAAGTCGTGTCGCATGGCCTTGGAGATCTGTTTATTGAGCACGCCGTATATTGACATGTCCACTGAAGACTGCAGTCTCATTTCGCTGCGATCTGCTAGGAGTTTCAGAGTGTGCTCAGAGAGTTTTTGGGGTCTATTTTTGCGTTGAGTCCTCTAGTACTCAGACCCAACATCTTGGACAATTTCCACCAGCCCGTTGTTTAAATCGTCCACAGTTTCGCATTCGGTGAGGCATTGGAAGCGATTTTCGAGTTCCAACTGAAAGCTCTCGGGGTTTTGTATTTGAACAGGGCTTGAGCGAAGAGTTGACTTCATCAGACGGGACCATTCAAGCTTAACATTGATATTCAATGAGCCTCTTACCATGCGGTGATCACTTCCGGTTTTCACCCTGTTGATCACAGAGACATCATTGAATATATGCTTCTTGGTCGTCAAAATGAAGTCTATCTCGCGTTTGTGTCCACCGGGGTGAGGCCACGTACCATTTCCTGAACGACCGCTTTTTGAAAAAAGAGTTCATCATGAAGAGTCCCTCTTTCTCCATAAAGTCAGCCGATCGCTGACCCCGTTGGTTCCGCAAATTGCCCCACTCTCAGTTCATCGCCGTTTCTCATGCCTAGCCGCGCGTTGAAGTCCCCCATCACAACCGTAAAGTGTGTTTTCGAGGCTTGTATGGCATTTGAAATGTCATCATACATAGCCTCCACTTCCTCGTCCGGGCGTTTTGAGTGAGGGGCGTATACCTGTATGACCATAAGCAAATACCGTTTGGTGATTCTGAGTATAAGGTATATCACCCTGCTCGAAACGCTTTCGACCTTTACAATGTTGTTGACAAGAGACTTGTGAACGAGAAACCCGACACCGTGCTGGGACAGCTGATCTCCCTCCCGGTAGTACAATAAGTTGCCGGAATTCAGAATTATCGTGTCCTCCCCCTCTCTTCGGACTTCTGATAATCCTATGATATCCCAGCGCAACTTACTAACCACTTCTTCCAGCTCTATCAACTTCTCGTCAGACCTCAATGTGCGCGCGTTATATGTTGCCAGGGCCAAGGGTCGTTTTTGGGAGTGGTAGCTGGGTCTCTGCCGGTGATTCTTAGCACCCCCTGTTCCGCCGTTACCATGACCGCCACCTGTGCCAGGAATAAAAGAACTGCCGGGGACTGGGGGCCGTCTATCTATCGTGTTCATCATGGGGGGGGGGGTTTGCCATAGTCACCACGCTTGGCAGGCGGATTGGTGACCGCAGTGTTGATGATGTTTACTCTGGAAATGCTGCTGCCCATTTCCTGGTTTGCCGGGACCACCACGGCCAGTATGTTTTTAATAAATAAATAATAAATAAATAAATAAATATTGGTGGACATTCCACACAGCACTATCTCGCCCCAAACTAAGCCAAAGCTTGTGATATGGGAACCAGATAGCTGATATACTACTTATATAGTTTTTTTTATTATAATATAATATTATATAACACCCAGACAGAGAACAAACATCTATGTTCATCACACAAATGTTTGTTCTCGGTGGGAATCGAACCCACAGCCTACGGCGCAGAAGGCAGAGCTACTACCAACTGAGCTGTGAAGGCTGTCAACATATAATGCCATAATGTTTTTGATATATTCTGTTTTATATTATTATTTTTTGCTGTTGGTCTTTACAATTAATAAAATAAATAAATAAAATAACATATTATAAATAGTTGATAGAAGAAGCAAATGGCACCTAATATTAAGTTAGATATAACCATTTTCCTGGATTCCTACTAAAAAATTGGCTTGACAAGTTTTTGTACTAACGTGGAGATTTGAGTTTGATTTTGAGATTTGAGGAGATTTCTACCGTGCCTAGGGATCAAATTCATGAAGCTGTTTCTATATTTTTTTCATGTTCATTTAATTTAGCTTCTGGTTGAAAAAAAAAATAGGTTGTGGCAATGGTAGGGCCCGCGCGACTACACGATACGATGTATTCCGTTACAGAAACGTAATACCAAGTCTTTATACTAGACATTGTTAACTTTTACACAACAAACAGCGAGGCAAAAAGTAGTGACGTTTTTAGATCTTTTTTTATCGACCTAAAATCAAAACGGTCTTTACTCAGTTCAATCACAAAGATCATTTTGAAACGTCTTATAAACAAGGTGATCTCGTTTCTCGCGAGCAAAGCCTAGAAAAACAGGCAACGAACTTACGGCTTGGTTCATATTCATACCGTTCTTATGTATTACTAGTGGCTTCCCGCGGCTTCGCACGCGTTGAAGTGGTGAGCCGTGATTAAGCCACAAACATCGTAACTTTCGCATTGATTTGTATATTATTAGGGTAGGATTTTAAATACCTTCGTAGGTATAAGAGATACCTATAGGCGTACATTACCTATATTAGTTAGGTAGCTATAGGTACTGAGTTTAGCACAAACATGACGAATACAACAATGACAACCTTACACGGAAACCTTACACTCTTAGGGGTTGAATTTCCAAAAATCCCTTCTTAGTACACCTCTACGACATAAGACCTACGTACTCTTCAAATCAAGTCTCTAGGACCAGCGGTTTAGGCTGTGCGATGTCTATATGTGAGTCAGTTTGGGGTAGTCAGTCAGTCAGGACTTTGATTCTTATATTATTAGAGATTCTTGTTGCAATTACAATATACATTTTTATATTATGCTCCAATGTGGTGCTAATTGAATTTAGTGACGCGTAGGCATAACATAAATAATAAAATAATTGCAATTTCCAACAAAAAACACCTTATAAAAATACGTATTATTATTATCAATAGGTTACCACCCACAAGGTTAGTCAATGACCAAACCGTTTTACACAACACTTAGGATCTGAACCCGCGACTTTTTTATAAAAGCGCTGAGTTCCGCTAGGCCAACGCTATTAATATTTTGTATTCACTTTTTTACCTTTTAATCAAGGAAAAAAGGTAATTCCGATACCAAAGAAACTAAAAATATGGTTTTCTAACAAACGGCAACTGTTATATGATGGCCGTAAGCACGAAAGGGCGCTAGGGGTGAGTTTTATTATAACAGAGTAACGCTATCTGTCAGATACAAATGTTTACTTATTTACCTACTTTATACTTTAATGCAAAATGTGAGTATGTGGCAAATGTAATGTTTGGACATATCTCTGACTAACCCCCTTAGATGTCCTCAAAGAATCTAAAAGTCGTACTTGGCACCAAGAGATCTGAGGGGATATCTACCGTGCCTGGGGATCAAAGTCGTGAAGCTGTTTCTTTTCATTATTAATGCACAATAATTAAATATAAATTATACAAAAAGAGTTATGAGCGAAGTACGAGTATGAGTAATATATGAGTAATGCTATTTATAGAGCATTTTCTAAAAAAGGTTATGCTTTTCCAGGAGGTACTCTCCCGAATTACATTGTTTTATGTTGAGTTTCTATATTTTTTTTTTTTTAATTAATCTAATTTGTAAGTAATCTAAGTATGTTTGTGTGGGGGACGGTCAATTAATGACAGATTTTACATTCGTAACGTACGTGAAGTAACGTTTACCGTCTTTAGGAGACCACAGCTTAAGTCTCTAGAGAAATCAAACTTTTTGTTGAAATGGACCGCTTTCTCTAGGGATGTTTCATACATCCTTATTTACAACTTTTTTGAAAAACGTTATTAGACTACTGACTGCGGTCGTTTTTAGAGTTCCGTATGTGCTAAAAGAACCCGATAAATTTATCAAAACCAAAGCGGCAATAAAAAGCCTATAAGCTACTACTAATTTAAATTTACTCACATAAAAAATAAAAAAACCATATCTGTGAATTTAGCGCTCTCTCTCTTGTCGTATCACAAGTTTCTTTCGAAACAGTGTGGTGAAAGGATTTTCAGTGCACCTCAAGAGGCTCCTTTCGAGCACTTGACACATATTATAGAACTTCTTAGGATCTACGACATGCCGCGTTTCCTCACGATGTTTTCCTTCACCGTTTGAGAGTACTAGCATAAATTTTTGAACAGAAAAACTCATTGGTTATAGAACAACTCATTGGTTGGCACATGTTATAAATTTAGCGCTGAAATTTCAAAGTCAAAGTCAAAAGGTATTTATTCAATAAAATCACAAGGATTACTTTGAAACGTCTTAAAGCTAGGTGACTCTAGGTGCCAGTTCCACGCGACCAAAGCCTAGAAGAACAGGCAAAAAACTTACGGCTTGGTTCCTACCGTTCTTTTGTATGATCCTTTTACAATGTAATAATATAATATATTAATGAAGTTTAGTGAGGCGTAGGCATACAGAAAAAGGTAAACATAATCAAATTTATAAGACAGCACACGCTACGCCTCAAACTAATAATACCTAATAATGTGTCAAGCACCTTTCGAGCACTTGACACAGTTATAAATTAAGCGCTGAAATTTCGACATGAAAATTCTCAGTTAATATAACAAGTTTCAGTTAATATAATTTTAATGCAAACTGGTTTTCCTACAAACTGGTAATTATGTTGCAGTTGATTGCAATTTTTGTTGGAACGTGCGAGCTCGATGTTTGACGGTTGTCAGCCGTTAACGTGTTACACGATGGACTTAGCAACATTCTGTGCGTGCACTATTTGCATGTTCCTATCGTGCGTGACTTGAAGGCACTGCTTTGTTATAGACGATGGTTACCACTTCATATCAGGAGGGCCAAATGCTTGTTCTATCAGCAAGTGGTATAAAAACACATACTTTCAGCTCACAATTATTTTGAAGTATCTTGTTCCGTACAATATTCAGAAAATTCAATTTTCTTTATAACAGAAAACCCGACTTCCTTGTTCCTTTGAACACGGAATTTTCCATGATTTTTCATCTAAGAATGTCTTGCAAAAGTGCTTTGATGTGACATTTTCCTATGCTTGTTATTTAATGAAAATAGTGATCAAAAGATTGTGGTATTTTAAGTATACAGAATGTATTAATCAGTTTTTTATGTGACGTGGACCATACTCTACCCTCAACAAATAAAAAAAATCTATTTTTGAAATACATCTAAAAGTTACAAATTATAATTAGATAAAATTATAATAATATCCAGCGGAGGTCACTGGTACGCCATAATACAGGTTTTCCAAGCTAAGATACCAATAATAGCAAACCAGGACTATTATTAGAAAATTACTTTGCATGTAGTGAACTAGCTTTTTTTTATTATTCAATTTGCTGATGATAACAAAGCCTTGCATCGTAAGTCCCGCTCGATAGGAACGTGCTTGAGGAAACTTGAGGCGTACTGATGTTAAGCCTCATGTGCCTGTAATTTCACCGGCAACCACACTCTTATAACTAAAAACCTGCAACGCTGCTTGGCGGCAGAATAAGGTATGGTGGTATTAGTACTCGTTCTTCCCCGGACGAGCCCTTCACAAAGAGCTCTGCAACTCTCGTAATAAAAAACTTTGCATGTAGTGAACTAGCTGCACCATCGATAAGTAGATAAGAGCACTACAAAGAGCAAAGTGCACGAGTTCCAAGCATTAATCATATTAGTTTCGAACAGCTGCGAGAGTTGGCATCTGATATTGGTTCTGAGCTACCACATGTGGGAAAAATCTCGACCAACTTTCGGCGTGGTCCGCTGGGAGCTTGCGGCGGTTTTTGTATACACTCTAGTGACACTGAACTGAAAATCGATAATTCATTTGGCAAATACACACTTTTGCAGTAGGTTTTTTAGTTTTATCTCTTCTTAGTCCTTCTGAGCTGATTCATCAAGATTACCTATAAGATAATCTAATATTCTGTAACAAGAATCATACATTAACCTTAATTTGACAGCCTTCACAGCTCAGTCGGTAGTAGCTCTGCCTTCTGCGCCGTAGGCCGTGGGTTCGGTCCCCACCGAGAACAAACATTTGTGTGATGAACATAGATGTTTGTTTGTCTGGGTGTTATATATTATTATAAGTATGTATTTACAAAAAAAAAGTATACATGTATTATATCAGCTATCTGGTTTCCATATAACAACTTCTGGTTTACATATTCCATATACAAGCTTTGGCTTAGTTCGGGGCCAGAGAGTGCTGTGTGGAAAGTCCACCAATGTTTTTTTTTAATCTGACATAAAATATATTAACGTCTGTTAACCCGGATAATAATACATACATACTTATATTATATAATAATACCCAGACAGAGAACCAACATCTATGTTCATCAAATAAAAGTTTGTTCGTGATGGGAATCGAACCCACGCCACGGCCGACTGCGAAGAAGGCCAACTGAGCTGTGAGGGCTAAAGTACTACTTGCGTACTTCTAAGTTTGTTTTAAATTGGATAAAGGTAAGCGACCACGTACCCAAGTTTCTTGATCTGCACCGCAAACACAGACGTGCTGACAAGATGGATGGCGGCAGTGGCGATTTATCATATTATACATTTTATTTTTCTTATTACGTTGGAAAGAATGCATTTTGAAGTTGTAAAATAGGGACTTTTAAACTATCTGCTATAAAAACAATAAGTTTGTCTCTCTTCTGAATGTCACTGATTTGGAGTTGAGCTATCTCTAGATCGTTCGCGATAGCTCTACAGTTTCATGTGTATTTTGTATATATTAATAACTTTTATTCATTGTAATTTATTTTTGTTAACTTGTGGTGAAAGAATTTAAAGTGCGCCTCAAAAATGCTCATTTTAAAAACTTTTTAGAACTTTTAAGTTCTACGACATGCTTATAGCATAGCTGGTAGTACTGGCTTTGTGCACATACATTTTTGAACAGAAAAACTCATTGATGCACGACTGTTTCTGAGCCCACGACAAGTTGAAAGTTACAACACAATTACAAGTGACCTCTCAAGCCAAAATATTCGAAACAAAATGAAAACGAAAACCGAATCATTTCCGTACCGTATTCAAACTCAAACAGTATTCAAATTAATTCAGTTTTTGTTCAAAGCTAACTTCTAACAATGGTCTCCAATAAAACGGTATATAGGACGGTATATCGGTATTACATGAACCATATTATATTTGTCAGTAATTACTAGTTTTATCTGTTCTGTCAATAAAAATTGAAACTATTTAATTTTAATAGTACCAATGAATATATAATAGTTCTAGAAGAAAAGTAAATAAATCTTTTTTATATTTATAATAATTATTAATATTAAAGTGATACATAATTAAGTGCAGCTCTTTTGTGTGTGCCATCTGCCATCAAGCAGCGGTGTGATCTAATCGATCTTCTGTACCCATGACTTTTCAAGACTGCAGGAAGCCACGAAAAAAGAATAAAAAAAAAGACATAGGGAGATGTTCTTTAAATAATATATTTAAAAAACAGTTGTCTTACGAATTTTTTCTCAATTTTATTTAAGGTTTTAATACTATTATGTATTTTAAATTGAGGGTTGGGTTTTGGTTGATTTATTAGGCAAGAGTCAGCCCTAAGCATACGATGGCGTACATGACATATTTGCTGTCGCAGCAACTTTGCTCCGACATTAGCACAAAGTCACGTATTACAGGAAATTCTTACACAGCTATAAAAATAAAATTACATTGGATAAAAATGAAACCCTTTTAAAATTACCGCATACGAATTATGCTTAGTCGTTTGCACAATATTTTGATAAATAAGGTATTTCGGTTTTCTAAAGCGCTTAGAGCAAACTTGCTTCGCTGCTTATATCATAAATACTTAAAAAAAATTTTTTTTGGCCGCTTTCTCAGCTCAGTTAATAGTAGCTCTGCTTTCTGCGCTGTAGGGCGTGGGTTCGGTCCCCACCGAGAACAAAAAATTGTGTAATGAACATAGATGTTGTTTGTCTGCCTGGGTGCTATTAATTTATATAACAAGTATGTATTTGTAATTTGCGAGCATAAATGGGACTGAGAGAAAGGGAAGACCTCGGCGGACGTATCTCGATCGGATAGCAGACGTTCTAGAGAAGGGTTAAGAGTACCCTAAACCGACGAGAATGTATGAAAAATTGTATGAGAGTGAATGAAGCGAAATAGGTATGTAAAGACCGTAGTAAGTGGAAATCCGTGGTGTCTGCCTACCCCTTACATACATAAAATTACGCCTGATTTGCCAAAATAAAGTATATAAATATTGTATGAGCTATCTGGTTCGTGAAGTATCGCTTCGCTTAGTTATGGGCGAACTAGATAAATTACGTATTCGACGTGTAGGTATACGTTTTGACGAATAATTGATCTTGAGTAGGATATGATAAATAAAGGATTTGACGAATTGCGAATGTGACAAATTAAGCTTATGACTTGTTAAGGTTTTGGACAAATAAGTATTTGACGACTGTCTGCAAAATCCGAGATACTGTATGGAATGTATACAAATATTTATTTATATGTATTCTAAATCAGTTAGATTTGTATAATTTTAAAATAAAAATTTGCACGCCTTATGTCAAGGCAAAATATAATGAAACCTATATTTATGTATATTACTTTAATACCTGAATGCAACTATTGTACTTATGTTTTGCAAATAAAATATCTTTATCTTTAGAAGAATCCAACGAAATTACACAATTGAATAAATTTACTTGTGTTCCATCCCACACGGTATTGAGTCTCGACAAATCAACCTCACCCATATATTTATAAGACACAAAAGACGGAAAACGAAATAGACTATGACGATAAATCAGAGTGAAGATGTCAATGCTGGTACACTGGGATGTTTTATACGCAAACCAACGCTAAGTTCTAACAAAAATAAGTAGTTATATTCGCTTTTTAGGTTCTACGATATGCCGGTTTCCTCACGATGTTGTCCTTCACCGGTTGAGAGTACTGGCACAGTGCACATTTATTTATTTATAATTAACTTTAATTAACACGGTGCATAACCAATTACATTAATCAAACAAATTAAATTACATTATAAAATAAAGAACGTAAACTTACAAATACGTTTTTAAACAGAAAAACTTATTGGTGCACGACCCATTTTGAAACCACGATCTTGGGATCGGAAGGCGGGGCTGCAACCACTAGACCACCAGGGCTCTCACTACCAAAACTCTCTTTTACCATTTTATTTACTTCTTGATGATGGCACAAGCAGATGGCCCACCTTATGGTAAGTGGTAACTGTTACCTATAACAAAGCCATACCTCGTAAGTCACGCAAGATACGAACGCGCCCTACAATACACTGCCCTGCGTCCATCAACTTGTTTGTTGAGACTGTAATTTCATCGGCAACCACACTCTTCAAACTTAAACACAGCAACGTTGCTTCGCGGCAGAAAAACGCATGGTGATTGGTGGTAGTTCTTCCACGGACGAGCCCTTCACAAACTCTACGACTTTACTTACTATAAGCAGGTGATACCTCCAGTGTACATACCCTCTACCATGTCTTCATAAATCCTGCCGATAAGCTCGTAAGTCAAGGTTATTGATCCGGATGGGAGGCAGTGATGAATCTGAAATATTCGGTATCATATAAATTCAATTTTGTTTTATTGCTTCTAATATTGGCCTTGTTCTTGTCATCGTTAGGTGGGAAATGGACGAAGGTCCTTGCATCAGGGATTGGTACCGTAAGAAGGAGAGTCTGTGGTCGAAATGACGACTAGCAGTGGAGAATAGAAGAGCAAAGTGTTGTGCCGACCCCACATATGGGTGGCCACATAAGGGTAGGAATATAAAAACTGTAAAAAAAAACTAAAAGCCTCAAGACTTTGAAGCCCAGGCGCTGAGGGGATTAGATCTCCTAGTACCAAGTTACAACTAAATTTTCTTTGATGACGTCTAAGGAGTTATTCAGAGGTACGAAAAAATACCCGCTTGATAAGATTTCAGTTGTGGATTTCAAGATTTTAGATGTCTTTGAGTTTGAACTCTATTGTTATGGAATTTAAAGGTTTTTTTTTTCGAATTCAGGTTGCATAAATATTTAAAGTGCAAAGTCGTTCCTCCAGTGTTTGCCAACACTCTAAAGCGAAAGCTTTTACATCGCTTCCTCACCTTTTTGTTTGGTATTCGTAGATCCGCGATTCTAAATGTTATACAAAGCATCTACATACCATTCTGCTATCGAAATATGAGCTTTAAACCTCGAAGATAAAGGTGGTTTTGGAGTTTAAGTCATTTGTGTTTATGACGTCAAATATTTACAGGAACTCGTGAGATTTCTCGTATTTGCTCGCATACGCAGGATTAAGATTGGTAGCTTCTGTGTAAGAGCCTATGTTATGATGGATTTTTGGGTTTTTAAGCCTTCATGATATATTTATAAATCCTAAACGTGTAGACGTATTATATGGAAAGTACGTATTTTTCAGAAAAAAACTCAAAATAATAATAACACAAGCCTGAAAAAAGTTAAAAGGATTTTGACGCTCGATGAATAAGCCATTAAATATTGTGATAGACAGTTATTTATTTGCTTTAAATACACAGTGAAACACACACGTATGAAAATCAAAACTAAAGAAATGAGGTAAAATATAAACCAAATGTAAAAAAAATATAAGTAGAAAGTATGTTACTATCATAAAGTCTCGTTCCACGTCTTCTGTAATTATTCTGACAGTGTAGGTTATTTCAATTTCACTCAATCACGCATGTAAATATTATTATCATTTTATAAAACCACCAATTATATAATTTTCATCATTGTTGCCAATTCTGATTAAGGCATAGAATTAGTCTCGTCTTTGCAAATGAAGCGTCTTAAAACCCGCTGAACGGGATTCGCACAAAGCTGCGATCCACCCGCAATAAATGGATGTTCTGAAATATGAAACTCGTTTTGTTCGAGATTACAGACTGCATCGTACTTTTATAGTGTCGCATCTGACTCAAACACACATTATTCCATTATTTTATCCGTCAATTTTTTATTATTATTATGTAATTATATCTGCGTAAATAAAGAGATGATCTACCGTGTCTAGAGATATTTTTGTTACTCAGTTCTAGACCTAAATAAAATTATATAGAACACAAGGAAACATAGAGTAGGAAACATTTTATCTACACTAATATTATAAAGAGGAAACATTTGTATTTTTGTATTTTTGTATGTAACGAATAGGCTCAAAAACTACTGGTCCGATTTAAAAAATTCTTTCACTATTAGAATGCTACATTATCCTTAAGTAACATAGGCTATATTTTATTTTCAAAAAAATCAGGGATCCCTACTAAAACTTCAATAATGTAACCCAAGGTGGAAAACAAAAACCTTACATCGCGTGCGCTGCGAAAACTATTGAAGATAGAACAAAATAATGTACTACGATTTTGTAGAACACGTCATCATCTACAAAAAATGTCGTGACAGCATATGTCTAACTATTATAGTTATGTCACAATAAGTGTTATTTTATTATAAAAAATTAATTGAAATGCCTCCGCTAGAAAAGGGTCTTTATTTGTACCTTGGTATTAATCCTTATCCAAATAAATCATTTCATAATTAAGACGGTTTCAATACCTATAGATTACTTCTTAAATTTTTCAAATCGGACATTCCATTCAAAAGATATGACGAAATTAAAAATGTTAACGGGTCCACGGGTCACGCGCGGGGTGTGATTTCACTCACTCAAGGAGAAGCGCGTGCAAATGTATGAAATAAGTAGACTCGAGGCTCGAACCCACGGTCTAAGTTTATCCTAAAATATTCAAAAAAATTATGACCACCCATGCGAAGCTGGGACAGGCCGCTAGTTGATTATAAATTACGATAATTATGTTGACATTATAAAGCTGTTGCATTGTAAAATCTAAAATAATATTTTTGCATCGTTAATTATGAAATATATTTTTGCATGCTTTTATGTAGAACATTGCAGAACTTACTTAAATTATATTTGTCACCTTTTTATAACTTGTGTTTCGCAAATAAATGATTATTGTATTGTATTGTATTGTATTGTATTGTATTGTAAAAAAATACCAACAGTATTGCAATTACAGTTCAGAAACAAAATTATTCATCAAGCAGAAGTAGTAATAATAATTGAAAGCTTCACAGGGGTTAAAGTTTTGTCAACTAGCTCTTCAAATAAAGCACCTACAAACTGACTTGTAGTAGATTATGCAAGATGTGATAAGTCACGTTGCTATCTCGAAAGTTCTATATAATTCAGTACCGAAGTCCCTGCCTACACTTGTAGACACGGATAGGCAAAGTATTTTACCATCTCACGCAACGTCAGTCAAAGTCAAAAGGTATTTATTCAGTTGAATCACTAGGATCATTTTGAAACGTCTTAAAATTGGTGAATCTAGGGGCCAGTTCCACGCGCTAAGAGCTGATATCACCATGCTCTGTTAGTTACTAATCAAGGATTAACAGGCCGTTAAATCTAACCTTAGATATCAAACGCGTACATTTTGATATATTTAACGGCCCTTTAATCCTTTGTTAATCTAACAGAGCTTGGTGAAATCAGCTATAAGCCTAGAAGAACAGGCAATAAACTTACGGCTTGGTTCCCACCGTTATTTTGAAAAATATAATATTGGAGTTCCAGTGAGGTTCAAATCGAATTTCGTGAGGCGTAGGCATAACAGAAACTTGTAAGAGGCAATCAAATTCATAAGACAGCACGTAACGATAGTAATATACTTTGCTCACTGCCAATGGCATAAGGTTAGATCAAGTAAAGGCTCACTCCAGGTCACTGGCCTATTTTGTGTATCTAATTCTTCGTTATTTTCTTCATTATTGGAGGTCATGTGATCAACTTTCTGTTTACGAATAACGCCTGCGGAATGATAAATTGTATAAAAATACATTAGTTTCATTACATTTAAAAATACATTACATTTAAAAATACATTATATTAAAAAATGCATACATTCGTTTGCGTGAGAACCTTTCAAGCTGATATAATTTTCATATTTTTTTTCTACCCAATGGCGTTTCACAAACAGAAATTAATGAAAAACACGAAGAAGAATAAAATACCTGCGAAAAATTTATGAAATCTGTTGTATTTTTATTAAATTAAATTAAATATAGAGAAGAATATGTTCATATAATTAGAATTTTTCCATGCTAGGTTTTTTAGTAATTGTGTGAGATTATTTCAATATTCATAATTAATTTCTAAATAGTCCCATAAAAATAAAGCTAGATACGATACTACTTTTGTATTTACTCTGTCAGATGCCTCAGGGTGACTTTTTATTACAACAATGCATTTGCACTGAATCACCGCGTGACCCCGCCGTTATTATCTGCAGAAATGTCTGCTCCTTGCTATAAGATTTAAATCCAGTTGCATTATGAGGAAATAAATATTCTTTATTTGAACCGAGCGATGCAGCCTATGCCACCCTTAATACTGAGCTAAGCAAAGCGCAGCACAGCTTGATGTTGATTGTTAAAAAAACGTAGCTTAAGAAACACAGCACAGCACAGCGCAGTACAGCGCAGCATAGCTCGATGTTGATTTGTCACCCTTATACCCAATGGACAGACGACATTGGTTAGATGTTCTCTCTCTGTTTTCACTTGTCATGTCACTAGTTTCTTTCGAAACTGTGTGGTGTAAGCATTTTAAGTGCGCCTCAAGAGGCTCCTTTCAAGCACTGGTTAGATGTTGATAGATGGAGATGAAACTACAATATTTTTACCTGGAAATGTCTGTCTATAAGCAGTAGAACTTCTTCAGGCTTGTCAAAGTCAAAGTCAAAAGGCATTTATTCAATAAAATCACAAGGATCACTTTGAAACGTCATAAAGCTAGGTGACTCTAGGTGCCAGTTCCACGCGACCAAAGCCTAGAAGAACAGGCAACAAACTTACGGCTTGGTTCCTACCGTTCTTTTGTATGATCCTTTTACAATTTAATAATATAATATATTATTGAAGTTTAGTGAGGCGTAGGCATACAGAAAAAGGTAAACATAGTGAAATTTATAAGACAGCACACCCTACGCCTCAAAGTAATAATACCTAATGCATAATCTATTAAATCATAATCTATTTAATCTTGGTCATTGGTTCCAACCAGTCGTGCACAAACGAGTTCTTCTGTCCAAAAATGTATGTCCTCATTGCCAGTACCTACTCTCAAAAGTAAGGAAAACATCAACAAAACGTAAATAACGTTTTTATTACTATCCAGCAGTCAACAAAGAAACACCGCACAGTCTAGAAATATGCAATTACCTCTCCATCTTGTAGGTCTGACCACATGCTCCAGTATTCCAACCACATCGTTGCGGCCGGACCCTACCTCGAGTGGGGTGGGGTGCACGAGGGTTGTTAAGGTAGTTATAAATGCATCTATCTGATTAACAACTGGAGAACTGATGAATATTGGAACTCGAAGGGGGAAACGAAAGGGTTGCTTAAGTACTAATGAATGCATTTAGCGTTTTCGTCGAAAAATACTTAATTTGGGGCGCCAGCCTTAGCTCGCATTTATGTAGTGATTGCTAACCTGAATTTTTAAGGTGTTGTCTCTCTGGGTCGTTTATTTTCTACCTTGTTCCTGCTTTTTTTTCGCAACAAATCAAGTCAAAAAGGTATTTATTCAACTGAATCACAGGGACTGCAATATAGCCTAATGTGCTAATCCAGGTTACAAACTATATTTGTTCTAGGTATTACCCCAAATGACATTCCATGAGGGGATACCGTACAGTGTCACATGGGGCCGCTTGTGTTATTGCTGGATCCATGCCGTGGGAAAAAGAGGCTAAAGTCTTGGCCGATATATACAGGCACAAAGAAGAGAAGCTGGCCGAGGGATGCCGCCTGGCTCCTCAGGAAGTACTCCAGGCAAGAGAGCAAGCGAGGGAAGTGGCAATGTGCCAATGGGCTGAGGATCTGCAGTCCGCCCCGTACGGCCGGTGGACTATCGACGCTATACGCCCCGTGTTAAAAGAGTGGGTACACCGTAACCATGGTGTCCTCACATTCCGGTTGGTGCAGGTCCTGTCTGGGCATGGGTGCTTTGGACGGTATCTGCATCGAGTCGCAAAAAGAGAGGTGAGCATGATGTGCCAGCATTGCGGTGCCTCCGAGGATACAGCACAACACACCCTACAGGAATGCAGGGCTTGGGTACTACAGCGCCAGTCGCTGCAGGCAGTGGTGGGTCAGGATCTCTCTCTTGCAAGCGTGGTCGTTGCCATGCTAAGCAGCGAGAGAGCCTGGGAAGCCATGGTCTCCTTCTGCGAAGATGTTATCTTGGTGAAGGAGGCCGCAGAGCGGGTCAGGGAGGATAATCCTCAGGCTGATCTGATTCGGCGGCGGAGAACCGGGAGAAGGCGGCAACTATTTAACCGTCAACTTCTGCTCGATGGAGGTCAGCTGGGTTTGGGTGCGGGGAGCCCCAGCCCGGCATTGCATAGACCTCTTACGCCTAGAGATGACGTCACAACAAGACGTCTCCCTCCCCCTAACAGGGGTGACAGACTGGTCGGCTTAAGGCGGACTATCACCGACAAGGCCGCGGTCGAATCCGACCGGGAACCCGTGACCTTGTCAAGTGCTGGTGCAGCCTCGAACGATTCGTCTGATGATGAGTTGTTTGAGGAAGCACTAGCATTAAGGTGATAGAGGGAACATCGATGGTTGTTTAGTCGGTATGCCGCTAGTTGCTAATGTCTCATTAGCATTAGTAGCTGGCGGAGAGTCCGACATACCCCTCCAACTCTCCCCGAGATGGAGGGGATGCGTAATGCATTTTTCCATCGTAAAAAAAAAAAAAAAAAAAAAAAAAGGTATTACCCCAAACGGTTAAGCGATTGGAGCAATTGATGCAATTACATCCAAACATCGTAACTTTAGCATATAAATAATATAATAATATTAAAGTAGCAACTAGGAAGTGAATTATATATCAATACAATTCCTAAGATTTTAGCAAAGAATTTTTCCGTAATGACCAATACAAATACAATACAAGCACGGATGCATATTGAGTGCGACTGGCCAGCGCCTCTATCGTAGAATGTTACAAAATAAAACAAGAACAGTGTAAAAACTACAATATCAGCAGAACACGTCGCTACAAAAAGAGGCAGACCGTGTAATAAGCAAAATGAACCACATGCAAGTAAGCACGTTCAAGTTTCTTGCTCATAGCAGTAGCTCATAATGTGTTTTTAACATCGTAAATTTTTATTTCGTTATTACTTTGAATCCGTAACACACAACTAACACAGAACACACAAACACAGACAAACACGTAACACAGAACTATGCTCACAGATACAAATCGCAGACGTAGCTTCGAAAGCCATGCTGAAGTGGAATTGGGCTGGTCATGTCTGCCGTATGCCAGGTGAGCTGTGGGCAAAGATAGCCACTGATTGGCATCCTGACCCAAGATGACAGAGAAGGCGACGCGGCCGACCAAAGCGGAGATGGCGGGACGAGCTGAATGTTATCCAGACGGACTGGGCAAACATAGCCCAGGATCGCTACGTGTGGAAGGAATGGGAAGAAGCCTTTGCCCAGTAGTGGGAACCGGAGGGCTCATAATAACAATAATAATAATTATTACTTTGACCATACTCATCGGTTATCATGAGTACCTACCTAAAATTATAAATATGTTTTCGATTATGATACATCTGCTTCGCTCGTATATTAGTATGGATTGCTATAATTCGTACCAAGAAATATGTTCAACTAAGTTTTCGTACTTAAAATCAAACTTTTTAAGGCAGAAAAACTTATTTGAATTTAAATTGTTTGCAAGAGTAGTAGAGCTCTTTGTGAAGGGCTCGTCCGGGGAAGTACTACCACCACGCCTTTTTCTGCCGCCAAGCAGCAACGCTGTGTTTCGGTTTGAAGTGTATGGTTGCCGGTGTAATTACAGGCACATGAGGCTTAACATCTGTATGCCTCAAGTTAATGGACGCAGGGCAGTGCATAGTAGGGCACGTTCCTATCGTGCGTGACTTACGAGGCGATGCTTTGTTATAGGTGATGGTTACCACTTAAAATCAGATGGGCCATCCGCTTGTTCCATCAGCTAGAGCACAGCAACGCTGCTTGGCGGCAGAAAAAGGCGTGGTGGTAGTATGTATTTCCCCGGACGAGCCCTTCACAAAGAGCTGTACTACTCTTATAAAACATGTTAAAAACAGAACTTATCATCTTCATGTTTTTATTTAATAACATAAGCTTCTATTTTTTTTCCTGCCAAAACATGATATTATGTAATCAGATACCTATGGAAAGTTGAAAATAATTTATGGGATCATTGGTATTTAAAACACACATAACAGTAATTGATTGAGAGCACTGGTGGTCTAGTGGTAGCGGACCCGCCTTCCGATCCTAAGGTCGTGGGTTCGAATCCGGTCGTGCACCAATGAGTTTTTCTGTTCAAAAATGTATGTGCACAATGCCAGTACTCTCAAACGGTGAAGGAAAACATCGTGAGGAAACCGGCATGTCGTAGAACCTACAAAGTTCTTTAATGTGTCAAGTGCACAAAAGGAGCCTCTTGAGGCGCACTTAAAATCCTTTCACCACACTGTTTCGAAAGAAACTAGTGACACGACAAGAGATAGAGTAATTGATTTTTCATTATCGTGCGTTTCTTGCGAGGCAATGCTTTGTTATAGGTGATGGTTACCACTTAACATCAGGTGGGCCATCTGCTTGTTCCATCAGCGAGTTGTATAAAAAATAATTGAATATTGTCCAAAGCAGTTTGCTAAGTACCCTGCACCGCTAAATACCGGCATCAATTAACGTAACCGAAACCAGCGATAATAATTTGGAAAACGAAACGCCCTTATAAATTCACGTTCGTAATTTACACATACGCGACGGAACCGCACCAATGTGTTTTACTACGTTGCAAGTTACAAGCGAAATTTTGGAATAATGTTTGGCTAATACAGCCATCACAGCTCAGTTGGTAGTAGCTCTGCCCTGTAGTGGGTTTGGGCCCCACCGAGAACAAACTATGTTTTTTTTTATACAACTAGCTGATGGAAGAAACACATGGCCCACCTGATGTTAAGTCACCATCATCATCTTCACCTGTATCATTGTGTGATGAACATTGATGTTTGTTCTGTGTCAGCATGTGTAATATTGTATTTATGTATGTATTTTCAAATAAAGTATACATGTATTCTATAAGCTATCTGGTTATTTAGTACAAGCTTGCATAATTTTTAGCTAGAAAGCACTGTGCGATAATGTCAATTTATTTAACTGTATAAAATATTTGCTATTTGATCTGTTGTCGTGTCACTAGTTTCTTTCGAAACAGTGTGGTGAAAGGATTTTAAGTGCGCCTCAAGAGGCTCCTTTCCAGCACTTGACACATGTTGTAGAACTTTTGTTTGGGTTCTACGATATGCCGGTTTCTTCACGATGTATTCCTTCACCGTTTGAGAGTACTGGCATTGTGCACATACATTTTTGAACAGAATAACTCATTGGTGCACGACCGGTGTCGAACCCATGACCTTAAGATTCTTCGGAAGGCGGGGCCGCTACACAACCCGTTATAATTTTTGCCTTAGTCAATTTTATGAAAGTACTAATACACTTTCATCAAACTTTTTCTTAAAAAAAAATTCTTGGTTTGTACTTCACAACCATTTCTTTGGCGCATATTTGCACTGCTTTGCCTTTGCCTTGTACCATCGACCAACTGATGGCTCGGTACCACTGACAAATGAACTGAACTGGTCTTGTTTATATGCGAATGGGAACATTTTACGCGGCCCGTTCTCCGTATTTACGACCCGAGCCAGCGAAGTTCTAAGTTTGTTCCTTCACCAACTTCTGCAACTTAGGCTTTGCCAGGTTTGAGTTCTTGGAAACGAAGGTATCAGAATTTGACTTATATTAAATTAAGAAAAGATGAGAATGGTAATAAACAAAAAAATATTTTCTTTATGTGCACGTATTTATAACGGAAGCTGATCGCCATCGTGCCCACAAGTTGATCAATAACTAAATATCTATCTGATCATCATTAAAATGAATACTCAGGGTGACTCAGATAAGAGTCTAATCAATTCTAAGTTCTGTTAGGCCACTGCATACTACCAACTGTCCATAGCATGCAATGTACAGTTGTTATACAGCATTTTTGCTTTGGTAAAAAGAGCAATAGATAATCAGTGCGTTTAATTCATTTCGTACGTCACTAATCAAAACTTTCCGCTCAAACGTCAAAATTGTTTGAAGATAACGTTATTGAATTTGACTCCAAAACTAATGTGACTGTATTTACTTTATTTATTTAACCAAACAGCCGCTGAATACACGGAGAGATCCTGGTATGTATGTACGGCAGAGATACCATTCTGCGCCCTGACCCGTCCTAAATAAACCTGGAGAAATTATGCAAGCGGGCAGGTAAATTAATATATTCATATTATCATTAACACGACTAGCGGTCGCCCGTGGCTCTGGCTGGAATTATGCAAAAATGCGGCAGCTAAATCTGAGATGAACTACCTTGAGGGACAGTCCTTGGCTAAAGTTTTGTCATGGCTAGATTTTAAATATAAGACGCTGTATTTTATTTATATATTTATTCAGGGCTTTCAGTAAGTAACACATATTTTTTACTGTAATAAGGTTTCCTAGAAGATATTTTTTCAGCCACAATAAATAACCCATTGTACAGTTATTTTGTTGCGTATTGTTGTTTTGTTTGGTGAACAGTAATAAATTAGTTTCGTTAATTCAATAATTTTACGATGATAATGGCTTTACCGCAGCTAGCACAAAAAATGTGAGCTTTGAAATAATTCCTAGCTCACTTGGGGATTTATATAGATAGGTACTAAGAAAAAACTGGTAAGTACATAATTAATCAACACCTCACCATAGTGTATGTGGACAGCAGGAAGTACCTACCATACAAGTTCTGAGCTCCAACCGTATTTTATTAATCATGCCTTGCCAAAGCTTACTGGGCTGAGATTAGACAAGCTGTAGCACGTCACGTCTCAGGTGAATTCAGTGAGCGTTGCGTTAAGATATTGACCCGCAAGTAATGCTTTTTATCCAGCTCTGTATTATCATAATCAACATAAGCCTGAAAAAAATTCACTGCTGGATATGCCTGTATCCAACAGTGAATTTTTTCAGGCTAATTATCGAACTTTATTTCACATAGTGACAGCCCTCTCCATCCACCCACTCCTCATAATGTTGTTAGTTCGTCTGGTAGAAAGATATTATGTATTGTTAAAGTTATGAGCATTCCGGGTCCTACTGCTGGGTAAAAGCCTCCCCCCATTCCTTCCACATCATCGCGACCCTAGATATATTTCCCAGTCCGTCAGGAAAACATCAAGCTCTTCCCGTCATCTCCGTTTTGGTCGGCCGCATTGCCTTCTTGCTGGGTCAGGAGAAAACAACGTAATCAATGGCTATTGTCCACAGCTACATTATTGGCTGTATTGGCATACGCCAGACATGACCAGCCCAATTCCACTCCAGTTTAGCTTTCAAAGATGATTTACGGATTATGTAAAATGCCTGTTAATGTTTCTAGCATTTAAATGTACAAAAAGACAGACTATGTTTCAATAAATATATAAATAAAATTGTTCATTAATAATTCTGCAGGCAGTAAAGTTGAGACGAAAATGTTTATCAAAGAAGATTTTATTACTTCTAATTCTTGCTGGTCGGAAAGTTGTGATACGGAGTTTGGTATTGGTTCAATGGTTTCGCTACAAGATACTTAAGCTGAGTTGATGAATAAATTACTGGCGTATAAGTTGAGTTTCTGGAACCGCGTGAGTTCAAACAGCTTTTAATCGATAGGTATCAAGACGCCTGAGTAATGAATTCACTTGAAAGTGATATGAAAACTTTACTATCACAACCTTTGATGATACAACCCATTATTAAAACTTAATTTCTGTGGTGAAATCGATCTCAATGTCATAGTGAAAGCATATTCATTCACATCACAAGGATCACTTTAAAACGCTTTAAAGTTTGGTGAATCTAGGTGCTAGTTCTACGCAACCAAGTGAAACTTACAGTTTGGTGCATACCTTTTTACCTTAACCAAAAAACTTACAGTTTGGTGCATACCTTTTTTTTTGATGTCGCTGATGGAACTACCATTTAACCCACCTAACGATCACATATAACAAAGCATTATCTCACAAGCCACGCTCGATAGGAACTTGCCCCACGATGCATTGTCCTGCGTCCAACTACTTGACGCATACTGATGTTAAGCCTCATATCCCTGTAATTTCACCAGCACCCATAACCCCTTGAAAATCATTACAACTTCAAAAATTGCATGATAATAATTAATTGCATTTAAATATTACAAAACGTTACAATCAGGACATTGATTCTTCATAAAATAATTCATTGTTTTGAAGTAATTATTTTAAAACAATGAAATATTAAGTTAAGATGTTAATGTTAAGAAAGTTATTCCATTACAAAAATACAGTTTTTAACATCAAAGCTCGTTGCTATCTTCTTTTAGTTTTTGTGGCAGAGCAAGACGTTATCTACAAAGTTGCTGGAACTTTCTGCATCTTGCAATTTATTAACGAGCCTAGGCGTTTATTTATACTAAAAAACCGCCCATGATTTTGTTCGAATTTTATTATTAAATAAATATTTATGAAGGATGGTGACAAAGAGCAAGATAAAAATGGACTTAAGGTTTTGGCAGGCAGTGTTTATTTGGTTGAAAAGCATTGGTAAAATTAATCAAACAAAAACTTAGTTCATTTATATTACCAGTAAAGATTGAATATGTCCTACAGCTCTCTATGGTTTAAAAATGTCATAAGTAAAGCACTTGATGAAAGATAATATCTCGTCGTTACTCATAATTCAATCTAGCGACTAATAGTAAAAAAAATAAGGTACTGTTATTGAGCCGATATTTTAATAGTCTCTCATAACCATGTCGATTCATGGATTCAGCTATTTAGTACAAAGTTTTGTTGTAGCAATCTTCTTATCGTAGCACTAGTTTTTTCGAAACAGTGTGGTGAAAAGATTTCAAGTGTTATTTAAAGACCACTTCTTACATGTTTGCATGGCATGGCATGCCAGATTGCTCACGATGTTTTTCTTCACAGTTTCAGAGTACTGACTCTGTGATGATTTTTAAATACAAAAACTGATTGACGCACGACCTGCTTTGAACTCACGACCTTAGGATCCGAAGGCGGGGCCGCTACCACTAGACCTCTGCTCCCAGTCATCAGTTATAAATGAAAATTGGAAAAAAATCAATATCCATCGAAAACAGCTCAACTTTACATCGCTCACAAACTCATGACGTCCGACCACAAATCCGCGCCAATATCGTCAGTATCCATTTGCAAATACATTAATTATTCACAATGAGTGACGTATGCCAATCCAGCAGACAAGCCCGCAATGCACAGGTAACATATTTATTTATATCGTCATAGGATATTTATTTTAAGTTGCGTAATACCTTGCTTGAGCTGCGCGTTTTTTATTTAAGGCGATGACAAGAGCTAATGTACCTCTCGCTCATTTTCGAAAAATCACAATCAACCATTTTGTGTGCAATCATATATTGTGATTTTATATCTTTCAACATGTCAAAACGTGCGAGCTCTTGTCTTCGCCTTAAGGCAAAGACAAGAGCTAATGTACCTCTCGCTCGCACGTTTCGACATGTTGAAAGATATGAAATCACTAAACTCATTTTCGAAAAATCGCAATCAACCATTTGGTGTGCAATCACATTGCACACAGTTTAGTAAAAAAATAATTTTGATCGATACATGTTTTCCTACTCAAAAGTTTGCTTTACTAGTTTTCGTACATAAGCTAACTTTTAAGTAGGAAAACATGTATCGATCAAAATGATTTTTTTACTAAACTGTGTGCAATGTGATTGCACACAAAATCGTTGATTGCGATTTTTCGAAAATGAGTTTAGTGATTTTATATCTTTCAACATGTCGAAACGTGCGAGCGAGAAGTTTTTTGATAGTTGTCAGCCCCTTAATACTTTCATTCCATGCACGCACAATAAACTGCCTCTGTTATGTTGGCATTCCATATCGCCGTTCGGTATTCGCGTTTTATTTGCTCGTATATTTGCGTATCCGTCTTGTTCGTGAGAAATAGGCAAATAATAGTGACCCTCACTACACACCGTCGTATTTGAGAAAATACGACAAATACGCGAACACGTTTTACATGACTGTTAAATATTATTACTATGCCTATTTCTGCAGCGTTGCTGTGTTTTGGTTTAAGGGTGTGGGTTCCAGTGAAATCACAGGCTCATTATATAATCTGTACGCCTCAAGTTGATGGATGCAGGGCAGTGCATCGTAGGGCACGTTTATATAACGCATGATTTGCGAGGCTATGCTTTGTTATAGGTGATGTTTACCACTTTACATAAAGCGGGCCATCTGCTTGGCCATCAGCAAGATGTATTGAACAAACTTTATGTAAATTAGTCTTCTTCTTCAAAATAAACTAAATTTAAGAGCTTAGATCTTGTGGGGGTTCTAATGCAGTTTCCTCCAATTGAATCTTTCCAATGCGGCCTTGATGTCCATATACGACATGACAGCAACCTTCATTTTTATCTGGCTCATGCTAATAAATGTTTTTTTTTCATTCAGCTCATTCATTTTTATGAAAACATAAAAACAATGGTAGTTTGCTTATAGTTTTTAATTTATCAAAATAATGTTTTATACTCACTCCGCTTGTCGCAATAACCTTTCGTCTGAATTGTCAGGGATCCGTCCAAAAACAATAGAAAATTTATTGTCTGAAATCTTTTCAGTCTAGATTAAAGTGATCTGTAAAACAAAGGTAGGTACGAGTAGATTAGGTACATTAAAACGGTGTAAAGCTTTTATTATATTTTTTATCACATCAATTCGAAAATAGATAGTTTGCTCTTCGAAAACAGGTAGCAAAATAGCACTTTGATCCCAAGGGCGGTAAAGTACTTTACCGCCCAAGGGCGGTAATGTGATTTGAATTTGGAATGTGCTTATTGAGTAAAAGTTCCAATCACCAAAGAGATCACGAACACTGTATGAACAAGCAGGCTTTATGATTAAAAAAAAAGCGCCTGAACTAAATAAAAATAAACAAAAACACGTGAAACGCGCATTCCACCTTTGTTCATAATTGTTTACTCAAATTCAGATTTTACTTAGTTTTATGAAAATAAATAAAATTACAATAAATACATGATTATGACTATGAGATTATGTGACATTGTGACAATGTGACTATGTGACTATGTGACTATATGACTATGTGACTATGTGACTCCGTGACTCCGTGACTCTGTGACTTTGTGACTTTGTGACTTTGTGACTTTGTGACTTTGTGACTTTGTGACTTTGTGACTTTGTGACTTTGTGACTTTGTGACTTTGTGACTTTGTGACTTTGTGACTTTGTGACTATGTGACTTTGTGACTTTGTGACTTTGTGACTTTGTGACTTTGTGACTTTGTGACTTTGTGACTTTGTGACTTTGTGACTTTGTGACTTTGTGACTTTGTGACTTTGTGACTTTGTGACTTTGTGACTTTGTGACTTTGTGACTTTGTGACTTTGTGACTTTGTGACTTTGTGACTTTGTGACTTTGTGACTTTGTGACTTTGTGACTTTGTGACTTTGTGACTTTGTGACTTTGTGACTTTGTGACTTTGTGACTTTGTGACTTTGTGACTTTGTGACTTTGTGACTTTGTGACTTTGTGACTTTGTGACTTTGTGACTTTGTGACTTTGTGACTTTGTGACTTTGTGACTTTGTGACTTTGTGACTTTGTGACTTTGTGACTTTGTGACTTTGTGACTTTGTGACTTTGTGACTTTGTGACTTTGTGACTTCGTGAATTTGTGACTATGATTATGATTATTCATAAGTTGCACTAAGTTATTTTCTCATAGAGGGTGATAAAAAGTAGAGTGTCCACCTCGGGAGCAACACTATTTTAAGCTCGAGTGAAGTACTTTGAATCCCTCGCTACGCTTAGGATTCTACTCTACTCTAGAATCCTTCGCTCCGCTCTGGATTCAAAAAACACTCTCGCCATAAAAATAGTTGTTTGCTCCCTTAGTAAACAATCTACTATACAGTTATTATTTTATGAGTTATGACGGTAAATTTTCGTTATTTTCATTCTGAGACACAAAAAAACATTTGTAACATGTATAACTAAAATAGATTAAAATAAAACGAACTTTAAAGTATAAATATAACATACTGGAATTATAAAGAATTATTCTTCTAGAATATTTACTAGTGTTGCGCACGATGTTTTCTTTCACTGCACCGGCATTATGTAAGAACATTACATACATACATTTTTTAAGCATAAAAACCACGGCTTTGATCCCCAGGTACTTACGTTAGATAAAATGCTCTCAGATCTTTTAGTACCAAGCAACTCAAGATTCTTCGAAGATGTCTAAGGATAGTCAGAGGCAGGTCCATAACATTTTTTGTAGTAGTTGCCAGCCCATACATGATAGGTTGCAAGCATATTGTCGCTGCAAGAAAACTATGGTTTACTCACGATGTTTTCCTTCACCGTTTCACCGCTTGAGGTATTGTCTACGTCTAAAACTTAAATTCTCACAAAGAACTACATATTATGACTAAGATTAATATTGTGTATGAAAATCTCTGCAAATTGTACACCAAAATACTGAATATTAAAGTGTTTAAGTTCTCTGAATAATTAAATTTAATAAGTCTTTCGTTATTTGTTTGCAAGTTCGCTCTGAGACACTTGCTCGGTATTCAACTAGCAACTAGTTGAATATTTGAACAATAATTTTCAAAGGAAACTAAAAAGCCTGAAACTCTTATAAGATAGAGATTATTGTGGAATATAAGTTTTTAAATCAGTTTGATCACAAGGATCTTAACGATCCTGTGATGGAATTGATATAAAAACGAAAAAAATATATTTTTGTCTTTGATTTTATGGAAAATATCTGGTTACGAATGTGTTAAGGCGCTGACAACTGCTATTGTATCTCTCGCTCGCACTTTTCAACATTTTGAAAGATATAAAATAATAGATTTTATTTATGTAAAATCGCATTGCACGGAACTCGGTTGATTGTGATTTTTTATAAAAAGTTCTGTGATTTGATTTTTGCAGAGTTCAGTGATTTGATTTTTGCAGAGTTCAGTGATTTGATTTTTATTTTCATACACCATATTAGTCTTTGTAATAGTAGTCTTTGGCACAACGAATAAATACATACTTTCGGTTTCGATATACATTTGACACAGTGCTTCTAGACTCAACCACTGATTGATTGATTGAAAGAAAATTATTTTTAGGGTTAATTAACCTCGCTAAAAAGAATGGTTAAATTCTCCATTGAAATAAAGTTGCTTGTTTAATGTATAAGATCTTTTGGAAATGCATTTTTTTTTATATATTTAAAATACCGCCGAAAAATTTGCGTTTTTGAAAAAAATATAGGAATCAATTTATAAAATCAAAATAAATAATGATCTCCCTCCAACCGAGATAAAAAAAATAAGATAATGATACATGTTTTGAATTCCCTAACATTATCACTCAACAAAGCTTGTCGTGTAAAAGCATCTTCATCCAGAATTCTTATAAGCTCGGAATAAAACGGGATCATTCCGAGAAATCCTATATAGGCAGGAGACCGTTATTCCACGTTCTGCATCTTTGATGTTTTATTTTATCAGAAATTGTTTGAAATCAGTAGTCTGTAGTTTGAAGTATCTATTAGTTTAAAGCGTAGCGTGTGCTGTCTTATGAATTTGATTACCTTTACCTTTTTCTGCTATGCCTACGCCTCACTACATTTGATTGGCACCACACTGGAGCTTCAATATTGTATTAAAATACATTGTAACAAGGATCATACAAAAAAACGGTAGGAACCAAGCCGTAAGTTTGTTGCCTGTTCTTCTAGGCTTTGGTCACGTGGAACTGGCACCTAGAGTCACCTATCTTTAAGACGTTTGGACTTTATTAACTTGAACGTAAAACGAGTAAATTCAATTATTTTTTATACTAGCTGATGGAACAAGCTGGTGGCCGAGTGCTTCGCTGCGTTAAGTGATAACCATCACCTATGACATTGTCTTGCAAGGCACGTACGATATAAACTTATCCTACGATGCACTGCCCTGCGTCTATTAACTTAAGGCATATGGATGTTCAGCCTTTTCAGAGATCAGCATTTTGTTTAGTTTATTTTTCTACAAATATCTTTAATAACTTACGAATTATCAATGATAATATTATATTCATTCGAGTTTAAAAGAACATATTGTGATAAAGAAAAAATCTGTATCATCACCATGACCAATGAACGATGAGCTTTTGAACTTACGACTTGTCAATCCACCGTTTATAATAACAGTTCGAAACAACAAATTTATTTGCGAACAGTAAATTTTACTGTCAATAAATTTTGGAACGGTTCATAAAATTTTCATGAGAGAAGCTAGTTCACTTCAAACAAAATTAAACCGAATTCCATGAATAGAGCACGTGGTTTAGTTGGAATGACACGGCCTACTGATCGTAAGGTCGTGTGTTCGAATCCGGTTCTACGCAATAGGAGAGAAAACCTCTTCAAAAAAAATTATGATCTCAATGCCAGTGCTTTCAATCGGTGAAGGAAAACACTGTGAAGGAAAACCAGCTTGTTTTATTTAATAATATTTTTCTTTGTAACAGGGATCATTGCTGGAATTTTATTTGTATGTAGGTGCCGTGGCACCCATACCGGCATACCGGTGCAATAATTATTGGCACATAAGGCTTAACATCTTAACGTCTGAGTGATAGACGCTGTGGGAAGGATAAGGAACATGGATGTTCCTTACTGTGAGGTAATTAGGAAAAGCCAACATGATGGTGATGGTGGGCCCTTTGATCTGATAGTTCCATAAGATAGCCTTGTTCTGCTGACAAAAGACATTTAAATAGGTCCGGATAAAGTGATATATCTGTTCTCCAGCTCAGCTGCGCCATAAAACTCAGAATCCATCGAGCAAGGATAAATGGAAAAGTTGTGAAAATAATTACTTTCTTCTTAATTAACTGCTCATTTGAAAATTATGAACAACAAAAGATTTTTTAACTTGTTTTATTAATTTTTTATTTTGGCGCTGAGCTTTGATGTGACAAAATTTTTTTATTTTTTAGATTTTTTGGCAAAGAAAAACCTTTTTTCTTTCTTTTGTGTTCTTTATCCCTATAAATAATGGCTACCGTAGATTCGCGGATTTACTGACAGAGTAGATCCGGCGGCAATTTATAGACTAACACCTATCACTTGTTTGTCATCCATGTTTTTTATGATCTACGAGTATCTATCTGTTCAACCCGTTGGCACCCACTGATATAGATCACCCTATAATACATCACTCTTTTCAAATAAATAAATAAGAAAAACTAGTTTTTTTTTATGATAAAAAAAATATCTTTAAGGTATCAAGTGATATTGCATTCACACAAATCTATAATTAAATAATTTTGACAAAAGTTAAAATTTATTAATCAATCCAAGAGTAGACTTTTAAGTTAAACAAAAAATTTGGATGTTCTTAGTTCTACCCTAAAAAAAAAATATTATTATAAATAGCAAATTTAACAAACTAATATAATTAATTTTGGTGTATTAATAGAATAAAGCAAAGCATTTTATCAAAACCATTTTTGAAGGAAAAGGTATCATTTTGTAATTAGGTTTTGCCTCGGAAAAAAATATGCAGATTAAGTTTTCGGTTAGATCTTGTTTCTTAAAATACGGTGCACGTCTTAATGTCCATTTATATAGTGGTGACTTCTATTCTCAACATAATTATAAAAAAATGGACTACATAGATGCATCTTGATACTTTAAAAAGTAAGTATGTACGTACATATGACAGCATTGACAGCCTTCACAGCTCGGTTAGTAGTAGCTCTGCCTTCTGTGCCGTAGGCCGTGGGTTCGATCCCCACCAAGAACAAACATTTGTGTGATGAACATAGATGTTTGTTCTCTGTCTGGGTGTTATATAATATTATAAGTAGGTATGTATTTAAAAAAAAAAGTATATAAGTAGTATATCAGCAATCTGGTTCCCATATAACAAGCTTTGGCTTAGTTTGGGGCGAGATAGTGCTGTGTGGAATGTCCACCAATATTTATTATATGAGACGGCCAATTAGAGGTATTTTGCCTTTCCTCTTTAGGGACTGCTAAAGATCCTAGCTTTGCACTTATGTACTCTGAAAAACGATAAACGAAGTTACTTATTGATATTTTATTAATTACATACATACATACATAAAATCACGCCTGTTTCCCATAGGGGTAGGCAGAGATCACGGATTTCCACTTGCTACGGTCCTTACATACCTCTTTCGCTTCATTCACTCTCATAACATTCTTCATACATTCTCGTCGGTTTAGGGTACTCTTGACCTGGCCCTTCTCTAGAACGTCTGCTATCTGATCGAGATACGTTCGCGTAGGTCTTCCCCTCCCAACAGTCCCATTTACGCTCGCCTGATGCACCTGTTTCGTTAATCTCCTTTCATCCATCCTCTCCACATCAAAGTCAAAGTCAAAGTCAAAATGTATTTATTCAATAAAATCACAAGGATCACTTTGAAACGTCTTAAAGCTAGGTGACTCTAGGTGCCAGTTCCACGCGACCAAAGCCTAGAAGAACAGGCAACAAACTTACGGCTTGGTTCCTACCGTTCTTTTGTATGATCCTTTTACAATGTAATAATATAATATATTATTGAAGTTTAGTGAGGCGTAGGCATACAGGAAAAGGTAAACATAATCAAATTTATAAGACAGCACACGCTACGCCTTAAACTAATAATACCTAATGCATAAATACAATCTATTAAATCAGAGAAAAATAAAAAAAAAACACATAATAGTAGGTACAGTACAGACATTGCAGACATGTTAGCTGCCGATGGGCAGAGCGACCGGGACATCGGGCCACGCATTTTTATCAACAATATAGCTATCTAAAGTATAATAAGCTTTCCTTATTAGATTATTCTTAATGTACACTTTAAATTTTCTAATAGGAAGCCCAGTGACACTTTCTGGAAGTTTATTATAGAAGCGAATACCGTTCCCCATAAACGAGCCATTTACCTTTTGAAGTCGAAATTTAGGTATACATAATTTGTTTTTATTTCTAGTGTTAACGTTATGTGCATCACTCTTTTTCTTAAAGCTATCTATGTGTTTATGAGTGTATAATAGATTTTCATAAATATACTGTGAAATGACTGTGAGAATATTAATTTCTTTAAATCGCTCCCTTAATGAGTCACGTGGTTTCATTTTATAAATGGCACGTATCGCCCGTTTTTGAAGTACAAATATACTTTGTATATCAGCAGCTTTCTCCCAGAGCAAAATACCATAAGACATTACACTATGGAAGTAGCTAAAATATACTAGTCTAGCTGTAGCTTCATCTGTAAGCCATCTTATTGTGCGAACTGCGTATGCAGCCGAACTCAGTCTACCAGCAAGTGATTTGATGTGTGGACCCCACTGCAATTTTGCATCAATATTAAGTCCTAAAAAAATAGTAGAATTGACAAGGGTAAGTGATTCACCATTTAATTCAATATTGGTTGGTCGTTGAACCACATTTGGCAAAGTAAATTTAATGCATTTCGTTTTCCCAGCATTGAGCAAAAGATTATTAACAGTAAACCAGTTAAGTACTTGCGACAGAGATGCATTAACGTCATCGAAGTTAGTCTTCAATCTGTCGACTTTAAAAATTAAAGAGGTATCGTCAGCAAATAGAACTATTTCACATAAATCTTTTACAAAAGGTGGAAGGTCATTTACGTAAACTAGAAATAAGAAAGGACCCAATATCGAACCCTGAGGCACCCCTATATCAATGACCGATCCAGAAGACCTCTCACCGCCAACATCAACTTTTTGGATTCTATTGGTTAAGTAAGACTGTATAAGATCAATAGCCCGGTTTAGGATGCCGTAGTGTTTAAGTTTAGATAATAAAGTGGCATGACTTACACAGTCAAAAGCTTTGGACAGATCGCAGAATACCCCAATCGCATCTTGTGAGTGTTCCCAAGCATCATATATCGCACCCCTAGAACAAGACGGAATTATGTCGAAAAATCTCAAAATCGTTTTTATTGCATATTTGAATCCGCAAAGTTTTGACGCGCATACCACTAAAACCGGCTTATTTATATTCGCAAAGACGCTCAAGAGATGGCACTGTACGTCGCTTTTAGTGAATTAATGAGTAAAAGATCATACCACGAACACGAATTTATGTCTAGTTGCAATATGGCCGCCGTCGTAAGAAACCATATTGCGCTTACGCAAAGCCAAATTATTTAGAAATAATCTAGTGTTGTTAAACAATTTCTGCGAGTTATTTAGTGATAATCCCGTGTTGGAGAATTTTCCTGGTTGGCGTTTTCTAGTATTCCGAAATACGGCAGTATTATTGACGAAGGTATGTTAGTTTTTTTTTATTATTCCAAAATAGTTCCGTATTGTTTGATTTAGTTGAAATTTCTTAAATAGCGCTCTATTGATGGCATATTTTAAATATGCCATTGTTTATTCAAAAATCATATTAAATGTATTCCGATAACTTTTAATTCTTACTATAGTTGTATATTAAAAGAAAAATATTTTTAATCAGTATTTTTCTTATTAAATAGGACAAAATAAAACATTTTTTTCAGATAATGCTCTATTTCTGAATTAATTTAGTTTTCACTCAATTTATGGCAGATGATGAAGAGTCGCGGCCTGCAGATGCTCGAAAAGGCAATTGGCGCAACCATAAAGAACAAACTGTCCAAGAAATCAATCATGAAAATGATGCTGAACTTGCCAATGTGGCGGCATCAGTCATTGCACCAGCGGCTGAAGCATTAGTCGTTGAAGAATCAAAAAGGATTTCGTCAGAAAATAGAAACGTAATGAAAAAGAATAAAAAAAGGGAAAAACATCATTCGATGACATCAACTTTAATAATGCGTGCGTTCGACATCGTACAAGACGCTACAAAGATCAAGGTTTTTCTCCCTTGTTGTTAAAGCATACCTACACAGAAAACAAACATTGGCTCTAAATAAAAAAAGAGACATAATGGAGTTAATAATAATTTTTAAAAAAACCTGGTAATTACGTTATCTAATTTTTTGAGAGCATTAAATTTGTTTAATGTTTTATGTCATTGTAGAAGACTTGCTATTTATGAAAGACAGGATATCTAAGAGTTACCAAAACAGTAATTTTAAGAAAAGATGGTACTGAACTCAATAAAAAGTTTTAAGTGTAAAAGTTTAACTAAGTTTTAAGTGTCATCTTTGACTTAAAGACAGTAGTATGTAGTAACTACTCATCGTGTGGTGAAACTTAGTGTTTACTTCCCTTAATAATTGTGTGAACTCTGTTTTACTTTTCTAGATTGTTTTTTTTATTTCGTGCACACTAGGTGCGGTTCTTGGATGATGGTGTTGGTTTTGTTAAAGAAACTTTAATAAAAATGCTGATTTTCGTATTTTTTTCTTTTTCATTACTAACAACAGGAAATTTTCCTGAAAACAAATCAAATAGGTCCTTATTGTAAATTTAAACTTAACCTATACTAATAATTAGATGGTAAAATAATAGAGGACTATTTCAGAATCATTCAACAAAAAAGACGTATCCCAAAATAGTTCATTTTTATTTCATGAGATTATTAGACAATAGAGAGTTAAAACGAAAAATACATTTTATCGCTTGCTCGACGTTTGTTAAGGGGAATAAAAAATATAATATTGATTGACATCGTATACGTTACATGAAACCTTCAAGATTTTGTCAATAACTTCGATACAAAATCAGATAACAGTTTTTCGTCGATTCTGAAAAAAGTAGTTTTTCGACTTAGCGCTGTCTTGTTCTAGGGGTGCGATATGTGCTTCAGGAGCGTCAAGCCGGCATCAGTCGTTGATCGACCTTTAGTAAATCCAAATTGATGACCATGAAGTATGCCGTTGACGTTAAAATGTGATATTAACTGATTAAGAACAACTTTTTCAAAAATTTTACTTAACGTAGGTAGTACCGAAATAGGCCTGTAGTTGGCAGGATCTTGTTCATTTCCAGCCTTGTACAGGGGAATGAGTTTACTGTGTTTCATTAAATCAGGGAAAACGCCCTCATCAACACATCTATTAAAAATGTATGCTAGACATGGTGCAATATCAGTTATAATAGCGCCTAATACTTTTGTAGACATTCCCCATAGATCTTCAGTATTTTTAATATTTAAGGATTTAAATGTTTTGACAACATTATCAGCATTAATAAATTTAAAACTGAAGATATTATTACATTTTTGAACGCTAGACTCTAATAGTGTTGTCGCTTCAGCAGCTGAGGAATTTAAGGATGAAGTCACAACTTTAGGTAGACTGGAGAAAAAACTATCAAACGCGTTGGCGACTTCAATATTTTTTGTAAAAACATTATTATTTACTTTTAAATTTATCTGTTTATGCCATTATAACATGCCCAAACCATCTTAACATACCTTTCTCTACCCTCATCACTACGTCTTCTTTCACTCCACATTTCTCTCTAATTACACTGTTCCTCACTCTATCACTCAAATTCACACCACACATACTACGTAACGCTCTCATCTCTACTTAATAATTACTTTTCTTGTCAGTGCGGTGAAACGATTTTAAGTGCGCCGCAAAGAGGCTCGAGCACTTGACACATGTTTTCGAACTTTCTAGGTTCTATGACATGCCGGTTTCCTCACGATGTTTTCCTTCACCGTTTGAGAGTACTGACATTGCGCACATACATTTTTGAATAGAAAAACTAGTTGATGAGCGACCGATTTGGAACCTACGACCATCAGTGCACTCTAACAATAAACTATGATTCATATTGACGTTTTGAGTTACGCTGATTGGCAAACACGGCAGTGGCAACTTCACTACGTAAAGCTAACCCGTTGGCAAGCTATGAAACTATAAATGTTTGTTACGAAATAAATGCTTTTTCTTTCTTTCTATGTACAAAACCTCGTATATTTATTATTTTGTTTTGCGGAGTAGATTTCCGGACCAACTCTTGTAACGTCCACTACGAACAACCAAACCGTTCAGATGTAAATGTTTGAGCCTGCAAGTGACTGTAGAAGTCGATTGGATAGGAATGACCGAGCATTTTACATCACGAACGCTTCTTGATACTTGTAACATCTGAAAATGGATTTTATGTTTGTTGATAGTTTTTCTGCGCAATTCTAGTCGTACTACCTTGGTACGACCTATTCTTTTACCTATTATTTGTTTTGTATTTTCTTATAAATATGTGGATATAAATAATAATAAAAAAACTTTTTTCATTTAACGGTCGTCGTTTTATAGATGCCTCAAATTTTATTTTTGTTCCAAGTCTTTAGGAATAAGTAATTACTGAAAATGGCTTTGTTTTATCTCCAATTACTTACAAAATTACAACCAAAGAAAAGTTAATGAGATTTCAGTTATATTTATTGGTATATAAATCGGTAAATTTATATAATAATTGACCCTAGTTAAAACCAAAAAAACTACTTATGCAAGCTTTTTAGTAGCAAAACTTGTTTGGTTCAAGATAATATTTTTGTTGAACTGTATTGATGATTTTTCATAAATAAGTTCAGTGATTAAATATCTTTCAAAATGTTGAAATATTCGAGCGAGAGGTACATTAGCAAAATTGACATCGCCTTAAATCGATTTAGAAAAAATAAGACTATAAATATGGCAATATATGATTTTTTAAACAAGGTAACTACAAATGTAGATAGAAGAAGGACAGCCATTGCTCTTTATATGGATATGTCAAAAGCATTTGACCACGTCGATCACTACCTACTGCTTGATAAATTAGAGAGATATGGCGTAAGAGGGAATGCAAATAATTTGATAAAATCATATCTTAATAACAGAATGCAAATAACGCACATTAAAAAAACATGCCCCAGAACACAAACGGAAACAACATACACCTCTAACATGAGAATAGTAACGCACGGAGTTCCCCAGGGCAGTGTGTTAGGGCCTTTACTCTTCATTATATATATTAACGACCTACCAAACGTAACGAAAAACTCTATGACATTTGCTGACGAAAGTACAATATTATTTACTAATGACCCTATTATTAATCTGGAATTTGACATTAACCATACTCTAACATTAATTATTAATTGGCTAATATATAATAAACTAAATATTAATTTATCTAAAACATACTTAATGAATTTCAAACAAAGGCACAACACACCACTAAATTTGAACATAAAATATCTGAATACTAAAATAATTGAAACAGAATCAACTCGATTTTTAGGGTTACAAATAGATAGTAAGTTAAATTGGAAGCTACACACTGACAATATATGTAAGCGCTTGCACCAATTTTCATATGCCCTATATAAATTAAGTAAAGTAGTTAACACTCCGGCTGTACTCACAGCGTACTACGGCCATACAGCATCAATACTAAGGTATGGAGTTATCTTTTGGGGAAACTCTACAGATAAGGATAAAGTATTTAGAGCACAAAAGCGGTGCATTCGCTCAATGTTTGGCATGCGGTCAACGGATTCGTGTAGGGATGTTTTTAAGCAGTGGCGAATTTTAACTCTCCCATCGCTCTATACAAGGTGTTCCATAAGTTGTGTATAAAAACTTCAGGGGGCTAAAGTACCCATCAATATGAACAACTTTTTCTAAGGAACCAACACTGTGAACGCGAAAAAAAAAACAGCTGTTTCATACATTTTAGCCTGGTAGGTATTGAACTTTTGTATGAAACAGCTGTTTTTTTTTTCGCGTTCACAGTGTTGGTTCCTTAGAAAAAGTTGTTCATATTGATGGGTACTTTAGCCCCCTGAAGTTTTTATACACAACTTATGGAACACCTTGTATATGCGAGGTGGCAACTTTTGTAAAAAGTAATCCTCAGTTTTTTAAGCCCTATGCCGCTGGTAGTCGTCGAGAGGGTAGCCTATATTTATTGCCCTGCAAGACAGCATTACTTAGACTAAGTGTGTTCTGTATGACGCCAATAATATATAATCACATTCCTTTATCAATACGTGCTATTAGTGATTTAAATATATTTAAAAACACCCTTACTAAGTTATTAGTGGACAAAGTATACTATAAGGTTGATGACTTTCTAAATGACAAATTTACAACATGACATTAATTTTATATTTTTTTCCTAAATCTAATTAGTAGCTACGTAACTTGACATTTAAATTCACTCATTTTTTATTTTGTTAATGTCACCGTGTTTTATTTTAATTTGTTTTATCTTAATTTAATTTTATTTTGCATGATTTTAATTTAAATTGTTTTTATTTTTTATCTGTGCCTGTTTATATGCTTTTAAGCTGGACTAGTGTGACTCAAAAAAACCTCAACACCAAAATATGTACCTAGTTTCATAAACAATAAATATCTTTTATCTTTTATCTTTATCAAATAAAAATTACAAAAATCACTTCCAGCGTCAGCCCCAAAAGAATAAAAAAGTAATTAATTTGAATAATTACAGAAAAAATACTTAATGGCTACATTTGGGATTCTGTCGTTTATAACGAGCCTTTTTTTAATGGGCTCTTAATATCCAGGGAGCAGTTGGCACCTCGTTCACAGCTTCCTATCATTTTTGCGGAATGCCACTTGAATACGGAATACGTAGATGGCAGTGAAACTGAAAATTACAGCTGAAATTTACGTTTACTGCACAAATTCACGAGTATCTCTAAAGCGAATGACAGGTAATAATCTTTTTGACGGCGCTCACAGCTCAGTTGGCCAGCTCTGCCTTCTTCGCTGTAGGGTTTGATCCCCACTAAGAACAAAATATTTGATTTTTGTTATAAACATAATCGGCCTTACTACAAATAATCTGTCAAACGATAAACTATTCTGAAACAGTGTAAGCATATGATGATGATGGACATGATGATAAGAACCACTGCGTAATGGCAAACAGAGACAGCACTAATTTTAAGCATTATTTAAATTTAAACACCATTTTTTAGTATGAGGGTTAATGTTTGGTCTCTTTCAGGGAGATATATCATAAGTGTATTATTAAGTGTACTCTATTTTTAGATTAATACAGTATTTAAAAAAATGTCTACTATTTTACAAACAAGTATAATGAAATCTCGCCCCACCATTTTGAACGCTATTTAAATTGAGCAAATAAAATCTCTCACACCAAGTTTACGCACCATGCCCATATCTTAGAATCTGGAGAACAAGCATGACTAACAACCAAAAAGAAAACATCGAATTCCGAGTAATCCATTCTAACAAGGCGTATACCATTATACTCGCGATAACATGTGACTTCGGATGGGTAGACTTTATTTTCCGGTACAAACCATTTTAGACAAACTCACCGACCCATTTTTGATGCTGATGGAACAAGCAGATGGTCTACCTGATGATAAGTGGCAACCATCGCCTATAACAAAGCATTGCCTCGCAAGTCACGCAAGATTTGAACGCGCTCTACGATGTACTGCCCGTGATAATAATACTTCTCTTTTTTTTCTAAAAGCTGCTATAAAGATTATAAAACAGCCCTTAAGTCTTCAGAACCAGTGCTTTGGGCTGTGTGTTGTATGTCAGTCAGTCATGACGTAGATTCTTATATAATAACATGATATTACATCAAAGACTCCCATGACGCATCTGGTCTAATCTGAGTGCAAATATTTATTACATCCTCCTCTGTATCCTCTCCCCCCCTCCTTTGTTTAGGCGCGGTGCACAATTATTGCGGACTTACCTTGTAGTTCGGTTAGGGGATTATACACGAACGGAGATCGGTTTGTTGCTTTAGGCTTCGAAAATGTTTTATCCATTAGCTTACCGCCTTCATTATGAGAGGTATATATACTATAAATAAATATGAAAGAATATATCATCTACCGAAATAGAAAAAAAAAGAGGTATTTGTAAATACTGAGACGCTGAGTGAGAGTTTCATCAAAAAAACTTTTATCCTGATCAAATATATTTCATGAGTACATTTTGTTATACGAGTATAATGTGATCTTATAATGAATTATAGAGACATGTACGTATGTTTTATGTGTAATATGTGTGCTTTATTCTTCACTTGCAAACGATTTTAGGCCCTTTCTATTCTCAAATTCGAGTACTAGGTTGTAATCGATTAAATAGTTATAAAATAGTAGAAGGTACTACTATTTTATTACTACCTTTCTTAAGTATTCTATATCGTGAGCTTTGTGGCTAAAGGAGTCACAGGATGGACACCCGCAGAATGTAGAAGACGTCGCGGCTGCCCGACAAAACGCTGGGGTGACGACCTGGACTCCTTCCACAACAAGTGGGAAAAGTTAACAGAGGATCGAGAATAGTGGAGAAAAATGGGGAGACCTTTGCCCAGCAGTGGGACAGTATAGGTTAAGAAAAAAAATACTTTATGTCCCGGTTCGCAGTCATCATTCTAAAACCTTAATTTTGCATCGGTTCGACGAGCACTGTGACCCATTCATTACCACTTCAACTTACTGCAATGTAACAAGGATCATATAAAAAAAACTGTAGGAACCAAGCCGTAGGTTTGTTACCTGTTCTTCTAGGCTTTGGTCGCGTGGAGCTGGCACCTAGAGTCACCTAGCTTTAAGACGTTTCAAATTGATCCTTGTGATTTTATTGAATAAATACCTTTTGACTTTTTACTTTGACTTTGACTAGTTCTGAGAGAAATTTTGAATTTGGTTCTCATACGGATGGAAGAATACTCGCAAGAATATTCTCCACATATCTTACCTAGAGATTACTTCGAATATTAAGAAAACTGAAACAGCTTCATAACTTTGATCCCAAGGTAGATCCCCTCTGATCTCTAAGCGCCAAGTACAAACTAAAGATTATTTGAGGATGTCTAAGGGGGGTAGTCAGAGGTACGTCCAATTATTAAATATTGGCACATACTCACATTTGTAGAGTTGGTATTCCATACGTGACAGGTTGCCAACCCAATGCTAGAATACTAACTAGTTTCCTTACGATGTTTTCCTTCACCGTTTGACAGCACTGAAATTTTCCGTAGAGAAAAATCCATTGATGCACTACCTGATTCGAACCCTCGACCTCACGATGGGAAGGCGGGGCCACTCCTACTAAACCACCAGTGCTCTACCAATATTTACTTCCAAAATACGTGTTCTACGTCCATCGAGCGATCCATCCTCGATAAGACGATAATTCTGGAAATGCCTTCGTCACCGTTCTGTACACACCACTGGCTGCGCTTGTCCGTCCGTCTGTACTTTTTGCAATCGATATCTCTGGAACATAGCAGCTGTGCCGTGTCAGGGAGTAGACATACACACAGCGTTTTGGTATTTGTATTTATTTATTGTATGTTCGGTATAGAGAACAAGATTCATCAAAAGTTAAGGTTTGAACTTGTACCTACACTTTAAAGCGTTACAAATAATTAAAACATTAAATAAGATATTTTATTATCTTTCGCACAGGGCTTGCGTTGGATAGTGTTTGAGCGAGTGTGTCACGTGGCTTTTTTGTTCCCCAAAGAAGCGCGTATGATTTGATGAAACGGGACGAATTATTTTAGAACCACCATAACCGAATTGTATTGAATTTAGTTGCTTGATAGGTTCTACAAAATTATACAAACCGGAACGCAAATCGTGAGTGAGTAAAGCTCATACATGGTAGATATTTAGACGCATTATTTCAAAGTCAAAGTCAAAAGGTATTATTCAATAAAATCACAAGGATCACTTTGAAACGTCTTAAAGCTAGGTGACTCTAGGTGCCAGTTCCACGCGACCAAAGCCTAGAATATAATAGATTTATCATCAGACAGCAATTATCAGAAACAATATAAATGAAAATTCTTATCCGCTGACACAAGAACCACCGCCTTAACATGATGTGCGACAAACGAAGACTTTTTGTCCCCATTGCCCCGACTTGTGATATTTTCAGAATGGCTCCTGAAACCCACCAGACCCTAGCGTTGTGAGTTACGTGTTTGTTTGGTTATTTGATCTCATCACATAATTTCATATTTCTGATGGAATAGTCACCCGTTCATTCACCCGAACATTTATGAAGAGATGTCGGTTCTATTTCCACGGTCGGACAATTGCTTGCATGTAAATGTATGTTTTTGACCAAAAATCAAAAATAAGAGAAGTAGAGCTTTTTGTGACGGGCTCGTCCGGGGAAGTACTACCACCATGCCTTTTTCTGCCGCCAAGCAGCGTTGCTGTGTGTCGGTTTGAATAGTGTGGTTGCCGGTGAAATAACAGACACATGAGACTTAACATCTGTATGCCTTAAGTTGGTGTACGCAGGGCAGTGCATCGTATGCCACATTCCTATCGTGCGTGACTTGTGAGGCAATGCTTTGTTATAGGTGATGGTTACCACTTAACATCAAGTAGGCCATCTGCTTGTCACATCAGCAAGTTATATGAAATAAACCATAGATGACGTTTTGTTTTGTTGTTCCATTCAGCAAAAATTTTGTATTCGTGTTAAAAGTCGGTTTTTACGCAAAAAAGTTATATTATTTCATAAAAAAACCCGAATCGGCTTCAGAGTTTATCTGCCCTCCGGCAGAACTTACCTTTCTCTTCGTGATAAAGGCTCTCCACAGATAAGCAGTCATAAAACGTCTTAAAACACAATCTTTCCGCGTTTCCTCAGCCCCATTGGCACGTGCCGACGATAAAATCTTACGTAATGAGCTACAAATCTACGCATCAAGAACTCGTTTGGCGCAAAATCTGAATTTTGTTAGAGTAAGTGAGCTTTATCGTGAATTAACTGCCACAATGTGGGTCAGTGGTTCTTTATGTTTGCGGAATTGTTTTTTTATTATGTTGAATTGTACCCTTACTCGATGTGAGAACTTTATAGAACGTTTGTACTGCAACGCTTATGGGATTTGAATCAATAATGATGTTATGAACTTAAAAACATGAAAATTCTTTATGACACCGTCATGTAATGTCATCCAAAAGTTGTCTGGAAGAGATCACTCTCAGCAATAAGACTGCCCATTGTACTTCACTATAACTGTTTGTTGGGTTAGTTTGTAAAATATATGCAGTAAAAAGTATACAATGTAAAGAAAGCAAAACAAATTGCTTTTTTGTACGTATTTACAAATTAATTTTTGTGTAAAGTTGATAATATGTTTAGATATTAATAATATTTGTCGCTCAACCACGCCGTAACGGCTGGATTTGAGATGTTCTCGGAATATAGCTTGAGGCCTTAAGTGATACATAAGTTTATTTTTTTATCCGAAAAATGAACGGAACTTGTAAGAAAATACTACCAACCTTAGTAGAAAATTGATTTCAGTAAGAAACCGTATTACCGTCTCAACGACGAGATAATATCTCGTCGTTGAGAAGGTAATACAGTAATACATATTATGCCGCAGGCGGCTAGTAGTACTTATTTTTGAAATTATGTGGGCAGTATGCCAAGCGTAGGTTTTATATACTCTGACCCTTCGCGTCCAAGAAATCCTCAAAATTTTTGAATACCAACATCAGACGTAGATCTGGGCTGCATATATCTTCCTGGTTTTGTTCGGCTCTTATCATAGATTTTATTTTATTGCTATTAATAGAAATATTTTATCTTCTATATACTACTTTATAATATATATCTATGTATATAAAAATCGATTCCAGTTCGTTTGGGCCGATTTAGCTGATTTTGGTTTTGAAATGGAAGATAGTAAAAACAACAATTTCATTTTCCCATTTTACTGTTCTACCTAAATGTTCTACCTAAAACGAAGGGAGAGTTTTTATGTCGTTAGGATTTTTTTTTTTAATTTATTTTAAGGGCTTTGTCGCTGTGCGACCATACTGCCCTATAATAAAACATCAAAAAAAAAATACATCTCATATCAAAACTTAATCTACACTCCATTGTATGATATTTACATATAATAATGGTGTTGTTATCCATTACTAATGAATAGGCTCAAAAGTGAGCCAACTGAAAAATAGGTAGCTACTTTTGAGCCTATCCATTCTGTAACCATCGACACAACTAAATGATTTTTTTCCTCCAAAGACTCCCTACTTAACACAATGTCTTTTATACGCAACAATAGCTGTACAAAACCGAAGTCGTCTGAAGTTTTGGTAGTGTTACTATTTTTTGTCTCCGCTTGCGGTACATCCGACATCAGACATTCAGCTTCCATTTGCTGCGGAACCTCACCAGATGGCAGCGTCCTTCTCTTTCTTTGTTTCTTGCGGCCTTGTACTAACTCGAAGGGACTACCCTCCGAGGAAGGTGCAGGAAGCGTAGGCTGCGGGGATTTAAACAACTCACACATTAATCTTACAGTGCGAGATGGCTGGCTAGTCTCCACAGGAACAGGTGGTTCAGGCACTATATGACCCGACGCAACGGCAGGACCAGGAGAGATTGATCGAACAGGAATAAAAGGAGGGACATACAAGTTAGAGGCTTTCCTGTACGTGCAATTGGATTCCGACATCAATTCTCTAATTCTCCTCTCTTTTTTAAAAACTGGACATATTTTTTGTAAAGCCATATGACTGCCTGTACAGTTGACGCAGCGATAGGAAGTAGTTTCACAATTTTCATGGCTTTTAGAGCATTTCGGACACACCACCTTTTTTGATGGACACATCATCCTAGTATGTCCAAACTTCCAGCAACGAGAGCATTGTGTCACAGGGAAGATAAAAGTTTCAACCTTTACTCTCATGTCGTGAATAAATATGTGCGATGGGACAGAAGAACCTTTGAAAGCAAGACGCACTGACTCGCACTTTACCCAGCCGGAAGCTACGTCACTATTTCTCATATTGAGCCTTCTTACACTCAGAACTTCTGTATCACATCGTAGGTACTTTATAATTTCCTCTTCAGAAACATCTAGGTCTATGTTCTTAATCACACCAAATACACCAAAATAATACTTAATCAATCCCAAATCAGTCCAAGCCGTGCATTTAATAAATCTATCAGCGGCAACTTCCTCTTCAAACATAATCAGCATCTTACACTGATTAACGTACTTTATGCGAGTTATTCCACTTATATTATTTTCTTTAAATAGTCGAGCCAGGGCAAATTGTTTGGGTAAAGGGGTAGAACCTGTCACACAAACCTTCGTATCAACCTCTTGACTGACAAGAGACATGCGCACCGATTTCCGCCCTCTCGAAACAGTGTTCCATCCCTCATCATCGGAATTCAATCCATGCGCCCTTTTTCGCTTTCCTTCGTCCAGCTCCTTCTCCTTCAAACCCCTATCTCCATCAACAGCATCCTTGTATCTCTCTGCAACATCATAATCATGATCACTTAGTACGTTGAATTCAAGCCCTTCATCGCATATCGAAGAGACCTCGTCCATTTTTGGACTCGTCCCTCTTGACCCAGGAGGTCAGGACCTCTGAAAACACTGAAAAAACTAATTCAATTAATAAAATATTTAGGATTTTTCAAAAAAACGAGTTTCTCGTTTGGCCGTTACTATGGCAACACCGTCGTTAGGATAGGTGATACGAAATACACCGGGTCATGTAGTTGATAATAAATTAATAATAACTATAAAAAATACAAAACCACATTGAGTTTCACCTAGTGGATCCGCGTTCATTTCGATCACGAGCTTTTACCACGTTGGCACGTTGGCATTCCCATACGACAAACAATAAAACTGGTGGCGCTAGTGATGGGTGAATGCCAGAATGCTAAATTAAAAACTCACTGCGGATTTTGCGGTCACTTGGGTGAATGTTGTTGACTGGATAGCACTCTCAACACTGAATTAAATATCAAAGTCTGAAGTGCCTTGTTTCATGCTCTTTTCTTTGAGGAAACAAAGAAAGGATTTATTCTACGAAACGTAAGAAATTGAATTCGAACGTCAAACGTTTTGATAAAGTGCAGGTGATACATTCAGAAAAATGAACAAGCATTCTATGAGCAAAGAAGTATCGAAGTCTAGAAAAAAATATTAGCTTTTCAGAATTCACAGCTCAGTTGGTAATAACTCTACCTTCTGTGCCGTAGGCCGTGGGTTCGATCCCCACCGTGAACAAACATTTGTGTGATGAACATAGATGTTTGTTCTCTGTCTAGGTGTTATATAATATTATAAGTATGTATTTACAAAAAAAAAGTATATAAGTAGTATATCAGCTATCTGGTTCCCATATCACAAGCTTTGGCTTAGTTTGGGGCTAGATAGTGCTGTGTGGAATGTCCACCATTTTTTTTTTTAAATTATATTTCATGGAGCCAAGTTCTAGTTAATTTTAGTAAAAAAGTAAAAAAAAAGTTTGTGCAACTGAATAAAACAATTTTGCAACTTACGAGTATACCCTTTCAAAATCTTTATAGTGTCTCAAAAGTTGGTATCCGAATGGGACTTGAACCCACGAACTTTGTCTTGGCTCCCACTTCACCTAAAAGTCATAATATTAGTTGGAACTGTGTAGGTACAAAGTTTAATTGTTAATGTTTTTGCTTCATGTTTTTTACTAACAAAGCATCTTTGCTTGTCGTATTAGAGCTCCTACAAGTTCCTTTGTAACAACTAAATTAGCTTCTTTCTTCATGAAACTATATTTGAGTACATTTTAAGTGCAAATACCAGTCTGCAAAGTTGCAAAATTATTTTCTTTACCGGATATTTACCAAGATTTGTTTGGTTTATTCCCATTTCGGCCCCTGTCGTGTATGGAACGTAGTTTGCAACGGTGATAGACTGGACGCCGCTGTTTTATACAAAAAGTATTATATCAGCTATCTAAGTACCAGCTTTTCCATAGCTTTAGCAAAAATAGAGCAAAGATTCTATCTAGTCCCAATCCAGGCAAAGCTATATAATTCATAGTGCAGTGTTGAATGTACACCAATATTGATTTATTTTAATTTATTTAAATCAGAACACAGAATGCAAGCATCAGTGAATAATATGATAGGATAATGAAAAATCTTTATTTTGTTTCTTATTTAATACCTTTTGACTTTGACTTTGACTATGCGACCTCAAGAAATGGAAAATTCCAGAATTGAAAATAAAATGACTAGGTACCTACTTTTTTATACTAATGGAACATGGCTCACCTTATGTGAAGTGGTAACCATCACTAAGAACAAAGCATTACCTCGCAAGTCATGCACGATAGGAACGTGCCCTACGATTTAATATCCTGCGTCCAACTTGAGCTATACGGATGTTAAGCCTCATGTGCCTGTGATTTCACTGGCAACCATTCTCTTTAACAATTGCAATACTTACCAATATGACAAAAAAAGGGGACCTGTTCCACTATGTTCAACTACAAGTTCAACCAGTTGAACTAATTGTACCAAAAAATTCCAGTTATTTCATAGTTGAAAACGAACCAACTAGTAAATTGTTCTAGCGAGGTCATAAGCTCTCAAAATTAAACCAAGATGACACGTCACTAAAGCGCTAACTGTCATCTGTCAGCTGTCATTTCTCAACGCTGCTGTAACAAGCTCCGAAGGTGTTTGTGGCTATTTACGAAATACACACCTAAAATGCCGAAAATAGCCGTGTTTTGGTTAAGCCGCTTACCTATTTGAGGCACTTCAAACAAGATGTAATTTAGAACTAAAGACGATTGAAGTGGAAATTGTTTTGAATTTTATATAAAGCTCTGAATAACACCTCTTTGCAAAACGCTTAAATTTTTAAAAAGAACATAAAAATCTTTTGACAACTTTAATCCTCAGAAACGGTAATATTCCCTCAGATAACTTAATCTTAAGTACTCATTTAAAGCTTCATATTTATTACATGTTAAGCTATTTTTTTTCAAATCAAATCAATTAATTGCTAGAAATACATGTTGGTATTATACATGTATTTAATTTTTTTCTTTACTTTTTTTTATGAAAAAGCTTACCTAGGCACTTTAGATATCTCCTCAGATATTTAAGTATCAAGTACTCTTTCATAAAACAGCAATAAAAAAATAATATAAAAAAAAGTTGTTAGCGATGATTGTACTAATGAAAATATAACATTGTTCTTAATTCACGCTTCTTTGTAAAATGGTACTATTTACCTCAAACGGTAGTAGATATTTTTAATTCTTACAAACTTGTCATGGCATGGGAATCGAATACGCATTGGCCAATCAACAAAATTGAACGTAACCAAATTACTCAAATGCCGAAACAAAGGAACGATCTCCTGATTACGTATCTTGCAACAGGTCTGCGATACACTTCACACTTCTCTGCAGGGTGATTACGTAACTTTGTTGCAATCAGTTTCTGTTTATAATAAGTAAATATGACGGCTATGCGGTTACATTTTAACTGCAATTGCTAACAAAGTTAGATTGCAACTGGTGTTGCTATTAATGGATAATCGCAAAACTTTCAAACTTTTAATATTGTTTTATATACTTATTGGTTTCTTAAATAAATTGATTGCAACAAAGTTACGTCAATTACGTAATTGCTGTTAAATTTCGCGTGGTGTTTGATATCATCGAAGATGTGGCTTGTACAAAATTAATAAAAAAATTGTGTGATAAACAATGTTTGTTCTGGTGGCTGAAATAATATTGCATCCTAAGTATTTCTATAATATATTTTATCTGGTTCATAGTTCAAATTACACTTTTTTGTAGCTAGGATGTGCTGTTTAGTGTGCTGTCCACCACTTTTAGGGTTCCGTACCCAAAGGGTAAAAAGGGATCCTATTATTTAGACGCCGCTGTCCGTCCGTCTGTCTGTCTGTCCATCTGTCACCAGGCTGTATCTCATGAGCTGTGATAGTTAGACAATTGAAATTTTCACAGATGATGTATATATATATTGCTGCTATAACAACAAATACTAAAAAACAGAATATAATAAATATTTCAGGGGCTCGCATATAACAAACGTGATTTTTTGCCTTTTTTGTAGAAACCCTTCGTGCGCGAGTCCGACTTGCACTTGGCCAGTTTTTCTTTTAATTTTATTTTTGCATATATTTTATGGCCGAATTCTTATCGCAGATCTGTCGTGAGATAGATAATACGGGATGGTATAAAGCCAGGACAGACTTAGTTTTATTACATTAGGACTGTTTTCCATTACTTACAAGCTTATAAAGATGAATCATGATCAATTTCGTCCGTCTAGACGTACAAAAACATTTATTATCACAACATTATAGGGAGGGATATTTCTGGAGCTCGTATTGTTTAGGTACCCTGAATATTATGTTGAATGTGTCCTACGCAAATTATTGATTTAATAAGTTATTTTTAAGGAAGACTTGAAGAGTAGTAGAGCTCTTTGTGAAGGGCTCGTGCGGGGAAGTACTACCACCACGCCTTTTTCTGCCGCCAAGCAGCATTGCTGTGTTTCTGTTTGAAGAGTGTGGTTGCCGGTGTAATTACAGGCACATGAGGCTTAGCATCTGTATGCCTCAAGTTGATGGACGCAGGGCAGTGCATTGTAGGACACGTTCCTATCGTGCGTGACTTACGAGGCAATGCTTTGTTATTTATAGGTGATGGTTACCACTTAATATCAGATGGGCCATCTGCTTGTTCCATCAGCTAGTTGTATAAAAAAACCCAAAAAATAGGGGTCTCGAAGGGGAATCCGGGTTAGAAAATATGAACAAACTCAATAAAAGGAATAAGCCTTAAATAATAATGTTATAAAAAACTGAAATAGCTTCACGACTTTGATCCCCAGGCACGGTAGATACGTCCATCAACTTGAGGCATACAGATGTTATACCTCATGTGCCTGTAATTACACCGGCAACCACACTCTTCAAACCGAAACACAGCAACGCTGCTTGGCGGCAGAAAATGGCGTGGTGGTAGTACTTCCCCGGAGGAGCCCTTCGCAAAGAGCTCTACTACTCTTAAAAAAGTAGCATTAGTAGTAGAAGTTTAAAAAGTAGATTAATGATAATCCAGGTTATGAACTACATTTATTGTGCTAAGTTTTATCCCGATCACTGGTAACCTTATTTCGACTAAGTTTTCTATATATAGGCACAGATACGCAAGATGACGAACATATTAAAAACAAGAAGACGGAACAATAGAGTAGTTCTATTCCAAGCTAGCTATCTTTACACTTCGCAGTACTAAACCTATTTCGGAATCCAGTTTAAGAGCATTGCACTCAAAACTATGAGTATGCATAAATACGGTATAAACGCTCCCATCAAGCTGAAGCTACGAGTTCTTAGAAATACACTGGGAAGGCCGAAAATGGCAACGTTTGACAAAGCGTACTTATATCTACAGAAGTGCACATATAACTACAACTTAAATAAAATAAAATAAAAATAAAAGTCGTTTATTTCAGGCACAATTTGTACAAAATCACAAGAAACGTAGAATAAAAATAAGAACAATGGTTGCGGTAAAATTATTGTAAAGAATCAAATCAGATTGTCAAATACATGTAAAAAATGACTGACACAGACAGGACTCCCTACCAGTGTCCTTAATTACTAGCTTTGATGGTGATGATCTTTTGACGATGTTCACAGCACATCCAAGAGCTTATTTTATACTATTTGGTGACCATCACTATAACAAAGCATTGTCTCGCAAGTCACGCATGATATGAACGTGCCCAACGATGCACTACCCTGCGTCCATCAACGTGAGGCATACAGAATATGTTAAGGTTGTTTGTGAAATTACAGGCCTTAAGCTGATAAATGCAGAGTAGGGCACGGTAAGGCACGTTCATATTGTTCGCGGCTTGCGAGGCAATACTTTATCAAATATGCATCAGGTGGGCCATCTGCTAGGTCTATCAACAAGAAGTGTAAAAACCAACCACTAAACTATGGCGAGCGGGAAAAGTCTTCATCTGGTATTAATTTAGGTTTAGGCCAACGCAAGGGCACAACTTTGGTATGACCTTGATTTCAGCTGTTGCCAGGGAGGGTATTCTCATCTAGATTAGGCCCGAATGCGTGGGCACTAAGAACCATCTTCGATCCCGGTGGGATGCTCGGGGTCGGTCAATCTGCAGATAGTTTGCAAAAGTGATCATCACAAAGTGCCCTAGGCTACTAGTAATTTAATAATAAGCTACTGGTTAATTGGGGATGGTAATAAAAGGAGTAAGATTTAGACGGCCACCATCATTATGTTTCTACAAATAAGCTCAGTCTAAGGAATGCTTTATTTGACTTTATGGACATGTTCAGCTATCACTAACCGACCAGGTATTTTTTATTTATAATTATGATATACATTTTAAAATAGCATTATGACGATTACTAAGATTTGAAGACATTATGCTACTAGAGAGCTTTTATATGTCAATTGCTTAAAAATATACATAATAATCAATCTAGGTAAGTCATATAAGTGAGTAAATATTTACTTACTGTTACTGGTACGTTGCTATAATTGCTAAAAAGTCATCATCACATCGACGGGTCCTATGATACGTCTTCTCTGTGCATCTACTCTATGCCAGTCTATTTAAATAGACGCAAAGATCTCGAGCTCGGTAGGAATAATTAAATCGGAACACTCAAAGTTATTTGAAGTCGTGAAGCAGTTTTATATTGCTTTTAGTTTATAAACAACCCACGTTTATTACTTACTCTATTTCATTTAAATTGTTATGAAGAATGAATGGAAAATAGATTTTGAGGTGAAGTTTAAATTGCGGGAAAGCCATTAAATGCGTTAGTAGATATTATAACCAAGTCTTATTTTATTCAAATGATATTAACCTATTCATAGAATAACCAACACTACCAAGCCTTTTTCTGCCGCCAAGCAGCGTTGCTCTGTTTCGGTTTGAAGAGTGTGGTCGCCAGTGAAATTACAGGCTCATGAGGCTTAACATCTGTATGCCTCAAGTTGATAGACGCAAGGCAGTGCATCGTATGCCACGTTCCTATCGTGCGTGACTTACGAAGCAATGTTTTGTTATAGTTGATGGTTACCACTTAACATCAGGAGGGCCATCAGCTCGTTCCATCAGCTAGTTGTATAAAAAAAATCGTCACAGAATAATCCCTAAGAATTATTAAATTAAAACGTTCAGTCCCCGTGGGTCAGAATTGGGAATACGGTAGGAACTTACTCGCACGCCTGGTCCCCTTAAGGACCGACGGGACCCATCGACATTTTGTGTTATTTTAGCGTGGACTTACGGTATTAGACAACGTTCTTTACTGGACTTATGAGTGGTGAGAAAATTATATAAAACCAGCTGGACATTCTGTTTATTATTTAATTATGGGCATGAGTGAAAACTTACATCATAGAAATTGAAATGGCAGTTACTAATCTGGATTTACCTATGATTCCGGGACCTTTGTATAGAGTCTATGAGGTTATCAAAATGGTGAACAGCATGCACAATTTTGAAAAAACAAGTTAATTTTATGTTAATCCAAGTAACAAACTATAATTGTTCCAAGTTTCATCCGAGTCAGTCCAATGGTTGCGGCGTGATTGAGCCACGAACATCAAAACAACGCAACTGTCGCATTTATATTGAGTAGATTAGAATCGTATTAAGGAAACTACCTAATTCTAATTCGTGGTGCGGGAATGAGATTTGCACGGACGTCCTCCAATGGGCTGTATTGTGCATTGTCCCCCATTAAAATAGCGGAAAAGGACCTTGGGTTGGTAGCAATGTTCAAGCATTCCCGGTGGTAATTTGGATGCAGATGAGAAGAAGGAACCGATAAGCTTCTGCCGTCCAGTTTTGGACCTGGCTTCGTTAGTTGCGGAGCAGTGCAGTACCACATGCTCCACCGTTTCTTTCCTGAAGACATCCACGACATAGGTCGCTGTCTGTCCCTACAATCTTAGAAAGATGGTAGTTGAGGTCGCAGTGGCCCGTGATGATTCCGACCATCAGGAACTACATAAGTATTAATTTTATTATTTTGACATTATATTAAGGAACCATGGGCATTTCAATATTAACTGTAATTTAGTAATTGTACGTTTCTTGACATTTTGTGTAAACTTACATTATCAATTTTGATACAATAACAGCCGGCTTCTGAAAGCTCGATCAAAACTAATCGGATGTCAAGTCAATACTCAATACTCAATACATTTATTGCTTACACATGGTTTAGTTTTGGTACATACATTGTTGTTAGTAGTTAGTAAGTATCACATGGACCCTGCATAGGGTATTGCAACATGGAGGCAGGCAGAGGTTTTAAATTATAATAAGTATAGTCGGTAGACAGGTATAGTTACAGTAAAAAAGTAGGTGTTATCTGTTATACAAGGCACGAAAAAGAAGAACTAGGTATTATTAATAAACAAGGTATTGGGAATGTATGTCAAAGTTAATGAAATATTTAATTAAAAATAGTCAATATTTAGGTCAAAGTGTGTATAGCCGAATGTTAAATAAAAATAAAAAATAAATGTCAAAGTTAAATCTAGGTAATAAAGTCACTTGGTATCTCTATCTAATTTGATGTTATAGCTGAAATAGCAAGTGACTTGACAGCCTAAACGGCTGTCAAGTCACTTGCTATTCCAGCTATGATCGAGCTTTTAGAAGCCGGCCATATTTTAGGTCACTAACATTACAAATTTTTGAAAATTTTATTTGCATGCTAGATAATGTACTGACCATTATTTACGAGAAGAACCTATTGTAACCACATGGTAGCAAATAAATAAATAAATATGTCAAAGAAACTTAAAAGAGTATTGTCACAACAAGGCTTCTAGCGTCTAAAACTAAAAAGAACGTAAGTATATTGTACAGGAAGTTTTCACAGACTGAAAACTTTAAACAAGACCTAAATAATAAGTAGGTATACGCGAGTGCTCTGTAAAACTTTGAAGCCTACTGAAATTAGGTGAAACTGCTTTGTTATTGAAAATGCATGGAATTTTAGATCTTTCGGTTTCAAAGTACTGAGAAAAAAACAAAGCTTCACTGCTTTTGAACCCCAGGCACGGTAGATATCCCCTCAGATCACTTAAGAACTTAAGATTTTTTGAGGATGTCTAAGGAGGCAGTCAGAGGTACGTCCAAATATCACATTTGGCACGTACCCACATTATGCAGTAGTTATTCCATACGTGACAGGTTGCAAGACCATTACCGTTGTTAGAATACTAACTAATTTCCTCTAGATTTTTTTCTTCACAGTGTGAGAGAACTAGCATTGAGTAAAAAACTGTGATAAAAAATTTAGAACATTACCCGAAAACTTATTTCTTAATAAGTTTTCGGGTCTAGATCATATTGTGGTGGCTCAGCTCCCGTTAATGACGTAAGAGGCAAATAAGAGAACCCACCAGGTTATGGGCTATAGCATTAGTTTGCCTTAATCAGGAGATCCGAGGACGTACTACCACCCCGCCTTTTTCTGCCGCCAAGCAGCGTTGCTGTGTTTCGGTTTGAAGAGTGTGGTTGCCGGTGTAATTACAGGCACATGAGGCTTAACATCTGTATGCCTCAAGTTGATGGACGCAGGGCAGTGCTTGGTAAGGCACGTTCCTATCGTACGTGACTTACGAGGCAATGCTTTGTTATACGTGATGGTTACCACTTAACATCAGGTGGGCCATCCTATATTCTGTCCAGCAGTGGGCTTGTTCAGGCTTAAATAATAATGCAGTATCCGGAGGCAAAAACAGAAAAGTTATAGGTTTTTTGTTGAATGCGAATAGTGTTTTGTAACTTTTTTATATGATTCAAAAAATTCATCCAAAAATTTCTGAAATTCCATTTCACACAGAATTTTCACGTTGTTTGTTCTACACTCAAAGGATAGGTGGTTTTTGAACCATAAACCTTTTAAAAGCTCAGTTTCCGACTTCCCCGGCCATCGTCCGGATGTTTACCGAGAGCACGTGTGCCGACAGAAATACCTACTGAAAGTGCACTCTACTGTATACTGTGGCATCTGTGGTTATAATGAGTTGGGTACACACGGAGCAAGATTCTGGAGATTTTATGTCTTAAGATAAGAAATAACGCTATGAAATAGTTATCTACACTAATATTATAAAGAGAAAAGATTTGTATTTTTGTTGTTTTGTTGTTTTGTTGTTTTGTATGTAACGAATAGGCTCAAAAAGTACTGGTCCGATTTCAAAAATTCTTTCACCATTAGAATGCTACATTATCCCTGAGTAACATAGGTTATATTATATTTTCAATAAAATCAGGGATCCTTACTAAAACTCCAATAATGTAACCCAAGGTGGAAAAAGAAAAATTTACATCGCGTGCGCTGCGAAAACTATTGATGATAGAATAAAATAATGTACTACGACTTTGTAGAACACATCATTATCTACAAAAAATGTCGCGACAGCATATGTCTAACTATTATAGTTATGTCACAATAAGTGTTCTTTTATTATAAAAAATTCATTGAAATGCCGCCGCTAGAAAAGGGTGTTTATTTGTACCTTGGTATTAATCCTTATCCAAATAAATCATTCCATAATTAAGACGGTTTCAATACCTATAGATTACTTCTTAAATTTTTCAAATCGGACATTCCATCCAAAAGATATGACGAAATTAAAAATGTTAACGGGTCCACGGGTCACGCTCGGAGTGCGATTTCACTCGCTCAAGGAGAAGGACGTGCAAATGTAGGAAATTAGTAGACGCGAGGCTCGAACCCACGGTCTAAGTTTATCCTAAAATGTTAAAAAAAATTATGACCACCCATGCGAAGCTGGGACAGGCCGCTAGTTTACAATATAATATAAAAAATGTTTATGTAGCATAGTACAATAGCACAAGCCTGAAAAAAGTTAAAAGGGTAGGTAAAATTAAGGATCAAATTTTCAGCGGCTTATTTCTTTATTGAAACGATTGATTTGAGTTTTAGCGCATAATTGTTTAATTATGCGTGGTATAATATTATTTTTCCATGTCTGCATTTTTATAAATTATATTATTATTATTATAGATTGTATTATAAATTATAGTAAGCAAATTTGCGATATAAGAGAGGAGCAAATGTATAAACTTTTGAATTAAAAAAAATATTGAACTAAAAGAATATTATGGAACCAAAAGGTTGGCTTAATTATTTTTACAGTGTCCAAATTCTAAACCACAATATTTATAATACAATGCCGTCAAAGGAACTGAAATGAAACAGAACTATTTTGACATGCCGGTTTTTTACATAGGTGCGAGTAAGTTGTGCGTGAACGTTGAAAATGGCGCTTGGTGAAAGTGGCGCCTCTATCATTTTGCTAAACCTTATATTGGCCAAAGTTTAAATAATTATTTCACAACCAGATTCCCTACACAAAATTGAAAACTTCCGAAGCATGCCGAGAAGATCCAATTATCGTCTTCTTGGCCAGTCAACCAATTATTCGGACTATTGGATCACACACATCCTCAATGCACGTCCAATGTAGGTGGTCCAAGAAAATCGATCAAGTGTAAACGGATTCCAGATACTTGTGTCTTAGATTCAGTAACCGTGTGGTCACTCTCTGGACGTGTGATTGGTCTGTGTGAAACTCTAGTTCAATTCAATTTGATTATTTGATTTGATTTTGATTTGAAAATTGTATTTAGTCTGATTTGTTTCTAAAAACTATGATAATACGTGTTAATTAACCAAGTGAAATGAACTGCAGCAGATGAACACTTTAACACCTCTTATTTATTCGTAGAACACAGGTAAAACAATTTCACTTTTATTCTTCGCACTTGTTACAGATGACAGTATGTTCGCCAGGTAAGTTTACTCCACCAAGTCTCTTTCCAGAATGCCACATTTTTTTACAATCTTTTCCTTTCCCACTTTTTAAAGTTCGGCAACCTACCAACGTTAACAATCCTACCAACCTTACCGACCAAAGCTACGACTTGGCGGTCAATTGACTGACTAAAAGACAGGAAGATATAAAATTAATTATACTACTTCAATTTTAATCTAAAAAAACAAGCTCAATATTTACAAAATGAATTATAAAATTCGAGAAATCATTACATTCGGCCATCCGCCATCATGCGATCTCCTGACGCATGATCAATTAAATAAACTGAACGTGCTAATCAATTAAGAATATTAATATTATTTTAATTTTAAAGAACAAAAAAAAATCTTTTTTTTTTATTGTTATAGCTTACATACAAATTCATTTTATTATTTCAGTCCTTATCAACTTCAATTTCTCATTAAAATTTATTTTATTAAATAATTATAGAAAATACTCAAATAAATTGAATTTACGATTTTAACACAATTACATTTTCAGTAATTATAAAAACAACATGTGAATAACAAAAAAAAACAATAACTCCCAGTGTTTCGCTACATTATTATACTAACAATATTACTTTAAATTATTAATCATTACATTTGGCATATAATTAGTATCAGATCTGACTGTATTATTTTGTTGCCGACCTTTTGTAGGCATATTTTCGTCATCATTATCCTCGCTTTCGGATGAAGTATTACTTTTGTTAGATATTAGCATCGTTGTTATGAGAAAGGTTAACATTGATCCAAGGTCGAATCCGATCAAAAGCAACTTCGCTATCGTATTTACTTTTAAGAGTACTAAATCCAGTAAGTTCAAAAATTTTATATCGATCATTATATTATATACTTCCGTGATTTTAAAGAAGCCCATAAATTTTTATAAGAGCTTAGTACTATTGTCTTTATTGTTAAAATTGGTTCTCGGTTTTTTTTATTAGAAATAAATTAGAATATTATTATTATTTACTGTAACTGTAACGATGACATGGGTGTCGGAAGACCAGCGTTATAATAGCGTATGCTGCTATAGCATTAATGCCGAGTGACTGCCAATTTATATCACTTGCCTACTTACTTGTATTGTCTTTTCTTGTATTTTTTTTATAAACTGCATTTACGTGTGGCATAAATAAATGATTCTGTTTTGTATTGTATTGTATTGTAAGATGACATTTTCCATTAACTACGTGATAAGCACCTTGGTGCAATTTTGATCGATTGATTTTCTTTACCCGGTTCAATACTACTGTAACTTTCCACATACACATCCCCTGAAAAGTTAGATCTTATAACTTCAACTAACCCTGACAAAGGAACTTGGGTAGAATTTAATGTAGTCAAGTTTGCGTTAAGAGCAGGACTTTTGTAGAAGAATAGTTTGCAATTGTCTTTGAACACAGACACAGAAGAAAACTCTATAAAGTTTTGCCCTATAAGCAATGCTGTTGTCACAAACTCATCAGTAACTACAAGATCTTCGATCGTCGCCTCAACATCATCGATTTAAATGTTCACAAAGCTCCTATAGACAGGTGTAACTACAGAATTACCGAAACCTTTGATGATAGGCAATTGTGTGTATCTTTTTAAGAAGTTTAGGTCTTGAGCATTATCTTCACGAACTTCGATTTATTTGAAAAAAAATACTGTTAGTATCACCAGTCGTGGAAATAGTCAGTTTTCCGTTCTTAAACGTCCGTACGCGAAACGCGGTATCATTGGTAGAAGTTTACAGTTTTCATTGTCGTGATCAACCCTTTGACACTTTTGGCATTTTACTAACGGCTTAGGGCATTTAAAGTAAGAGTGACCTTTTGCGCGACATTTAAAAAAAAGTCGCTAAACCATGGAGGTAATATCATAATGGAGAGTGCCATAAGATCCACAACCTTTTGCAACTGTGTATCAAACAGTGATCATCTATCTTTGTTCCTCCCACGCAGCCTAGCTACAAGTAAAAGAAAAGAAGATGTAAGTTCACTCACTCCAACTCACTCACTGTCTGTGTAAATAGTGTCCGTCAGTTGATGCAATGCTTTTATGTTCTAGTTGGAGTTGGTTGAAATATGCGGTGAAGCGAAATAAATAGTAAAAAATTAAAAGAATCATTATTGTTTAAGCAAAATATATTTGAAAAGGCGAAAGTATATCCCGTGCAGCTGTGTCTTGTGCATCAAGAAAAACAAAAGGAAAAAATAAAAATAAAATACAAAAGGAGTTTAAAGACCCAGAATTGTCATTTGATACGTAATATTCTTTTTCAATTTACCGACTGTAATTACATTTTATTAGTACTAGTCATATTTTCCAATATGAAAACGATGTAAACCCATTAATTATTGTAAAATAAAATTTATTGTTTTAGTCATCTGTTCTAGTGATGTACATACACAGATTAATTTAGCTTTATATTTCACACCTTCTAGGCGTCTCGCGCCGGCTCAAATTTCGTTAAATTTTACATTTTTATTTTTTTTAGGTTCCCGAAATTCCCAGAATGAAGATGAGTGTGGATAAAAGCTGTTAGGTGTGAAAACTAGGAGTCCACAAAATTTTCCTATGCATGGACGAAATGGCCCTAAGAAAGTATCGAGTGGGATGGACATCGCTATCACGGCCAGGTCAATATGGGAAATAATATTGACGATAATAGTGTTCCAGTATCTATATTGGTTTTGGGTTGTCGCAATAAAAGTCAACAACCAGTTAAAATTAAAAAGTTGATTTCCAATTAAAACGCCTTTTTCATCCATCTCTTATTCTATCGATAGGTTAGTCAATGTAGTCCCTTCTCTAGTAACTCACACGAATACAATATCGACAACTGCACACTAAGAAAAAAAAAACGGACACGCCCAAAACCGAAAGGCTCCGTCCAGTATGATACTTCGTCCAAGCGCTAAACTGTTGTTTGAAGTTGACGCCAAATCTCCTGCAGATGTCTTCGAAGACTTTCGCTTTCGTTTAGAATGAGTGTGTGTAACAGGAGGATCCTCCTCAGGAGTCATCGCACCGTCAGAGTTCATAGAAAGAGAACAAAAAATACTGTAGTTATCATATTCACTATATTCAGATAAAACTTATTTCTTAGTTTCTAACTTTTTTTTTTAATATTCATATTCATGTTTTAATTATTTTTTTTATTTTTTTATATGGTTTACTTGGCTTAGCATAACAGCTGTCCATGTAATTTTGCGACGTACTTAGCCACTTACAGGTCCAGTGCTTAAATGCTTATATATATATATATATTTTTTTTTTTGCACCATTGTACTAATTATTTTGTTAGTTTTGAACTTACAGGTATACATACCCCATTTTTCACTAAGAAATTCACTAATAGCGCACCTGGCTAAGCTCTGGCATACATAGCCTGCTAATAGCGCACATGGCTAAACTCTGGCATACATAGCCTATACCTGCATACATAGCATGTACCTACTACCTACCTATAAATATTATCTCTAAATTTTTACTTTATAGATATTTAATTTAGTACACTTTGCTTCAGAGACTCGCATCAGAGGGTAGGCTTGATCATCGATATTTATAATTTTACGACAGTTTATCAGATGACAACTATAGTATAGTTAATTTCTGCTTGATATAGGTAAGACAATTTTTATTGCTATTGGAATATTGATAGTAGCAGTAATGAGAAATGGAATAAAAATATATAAATGATAGGTAGGTAATCCACGAATTGAAAGGTGCTAACACTACCGGATAGTCTCTGTTCAGTACAGACCAGTTCGTGTGAGGAACAATTCAAAATGCGAATATAAAATAAGATAAAATAACCTACCCTTCAATGTTAAAATTATCGGATAATATTAAAATTTGTAAGATTTCACCTACTTTATTCTAGAAAAATTTGCTCGATATGTATTCAACTTGAATGTTCATGGGTAATAGTATAGGCCCTGACAATTTTTAAAAAACGAATAGTGCTAGTTCGGGCAGATAGTCAAGGGGCAATCTCGACCGATACTTGCTAACAAAACGTTTCATACCGTTAAACTTAAGTCGAATTTAATAACCTTTTACTCGAAATAAAAATATTATAATGTGGATGAAATAAATTTTAATCACAGCTACAGTTACCATACCAAGTAGGTAATTATTTGGCAAATATCAGTGCATTGTGTACGTAGCAAAATTGTTAGCATTATCTAAATAAATTTTATGGCATACATAGCCCCCTGAACTCACTTGGTCGATCACAGCATACCTTGCTTATAAAAAAAAATGTTATGGCATACATAGCCCCCTGAACTCACTTGGTCCATCACAGCATACCCTACTTATTGTTATGGCATACATAGCCCCCTGAACTCACTTGGTTCATCACAGCATACCCTACTTATTGTTATGGCATACATAGCCCCCTGAACTCACTTGGTTCATCACAGCATACCCTACTTATTGTTATGGCTTATATAACCTCCAAAACTCACTTGGTTCTCTACATCACTATATTTAAATATATTTTTTTTTATGTAGGTAGACTTTTTATCGTAAAATATTTTTTCAATTAGCAACATGCCATGGTGGCAAAAAGTTTCACCAGTAATAATTTTATCAAGTAACTGCGGTAAAAATTTGATGAAAGACATCAATAAGTTTCAAACTTAGTACTTCGAGTGAAACAGCATGAATTTTATTCCTAGTATTCGTTAGACTCCACATTGTTAAAAAATATGATTTTAGCAAAAATTGTTATCACAAAAACTTTTGTGACGGTATTAACAAAAAATATTTTCATAGATATGGTACAGAAAAGCAACTCATGATCACACACAGTCACTTGCACGTTTAGTAGATTGGTATTCTTTGTCGATTTCTATCAGCTTTTTCTAGAAAATCTATCCAGACTTTGTAAATTTTATGTTTAATGGGTAGGCACAAGTACCAACAGCTCCATAAACCGAATAGTGCTAGCATGGCCAGATAGTCTCGGGGCAATCCCGACTGGACCACGCCAACAAAGATTCAGTAGAAATAAAGCCGCTAAGTACCTATGCTTTCAACTGAACAAAACTAGCACGATCGGATAGTCTCGGGTCAATCCCGACCGATACATGCTAGTGAAATCTGTATCTCCATTATACATAAATGGAATAAAATATTGTACCAATCTTCCAAGCGGCAATAAAATAATATCATGTGGGCAGAATAGGTAACATCTTACATACCTTGGTTCAATCCAACTTCTGAGATGAAATGAACTGCAGCAGATGAACACTTTAACACCTCTTATTTATTCGTAGAACACAGGTAAAACAATTTCACTTTTATTCTTCGCACTTGTTACAGATGACAGTATGTTCGCCAGGTAAGTTTACTCCACCAAGTCTCTTTCCAGAATGCCACATTTTTTTACAATCTTTTCCTTTCCCACTTTTTAAAGTTCGGCAACCTACCAACGTTAACAATCCTACCAACCTTACCGACCAAAGCTACGACTTGGCGGTCAATTGACTGACTAAAAGACAGGAAGATATAAAATTAATTATACTACTTCAATTTTAATCTAAAAAAACAAGCTCAATATTTACAAAATGAATTATAAAATTCGAGAAATCATTACACAAGTTTTTTAATTCTCCAAATAAAAGTTTTTTTTTAGAATTCTTGCTCGATCATGTTAACGTTATTTCGTTTTGGTAACATAACATAACCACAATATAAGGAACCCATCGGGATAAAAATTATTAGAACAAAGGTAGGTATAGTTCGTAACCCAGATTAGCATATATGCAATTAATCCCGAAAATGACAAAGAACGGGGTAAACATAAACGAGCCCATTATAGGTAAAACGCCGTAAAAAAATAATGTTAGCAACCACTACTACCTACGTGAGGAAAGTCACGGCCAGCAGCTAGCGTTTGTATAGTCAGTACGTAAACCACGTGAGCTCTTTTAGGTTACTCCTTGAAGCTACATTTTCAAAGGTCCTTTGTCTTCTTCTTCTTGTGTCACTAGTTTCTATGAAAACAGTGTGGTGAAAGGATTTTGAGTGTTCTTCAAAGAGGCCCATATCGAGCACTTGACTCGTTTTTAGAACTTTTTAGTTTCTACAACATGCCGGTTTCCTCGCGATGTTTTCTTTCACTGTTTGAGTGTACTGGCACTGTACAGCACACATACATTTTTGGACCAAAAAAGTCATTGGTGTACGACTGGTTTTGAACCCGCAACCTTAGGATCAGAAGGCGGAGCTGCTACCACTAGACCACCAGTGCTCTTTCTGTCAAAGTAAGTAGTTGAAAATAAAGCAAAAATGCAGTTTAAAAATAGAATGAACTTATTTTCCAAATGCTGGTCGACAGCATTCTTCAAGCAGCTCGTACATTGAAGTACAAAGAAAAGTCAATATGCACCAACTATCTCAAGAATTCAATCCCCTCTGCATGAAATACCGTAGTATTTTGGTATTGGTACAGCAAAAATCAAATAGCTAGTCATCTCTATATGCAAATCCGCTAACAATGACCCAGTGAGAGCTTAATATGGAATTTGCCTATTTATTTGCAATTTTTTGAAAGATCTTTATTGGTATTGCAAATTTCAAACATTTAATAGAAAAATATACCTTGTAATAAAAGCATTATGAACTCGTATGTGTACAATTTTTTTATGGTTGGATTAGCGCATGGCGGAGAATAGTACCTGCCGATTGAAATACAATGCGACTCACTATTTACTCCACCAAGTTTTTCCAAAAATACAACCTCAGGAATTTTACTGGATGATTCTAACATCATCATACTAAGGTTCACTGAATTCACAGATAGACCGCAGCTTTAGGCCTGGTTTCACCATGCTCTGTTAGTTATTAATCAAGGATTAACAAGCCGTTAAATCTAACCATAGATGTCAAACGCATAAATTTTGACATATTTAAAGGCCCTTTAATCCTTTGTTATTCTAACAGAGCATGGTGAAATCAGCTCTTAGGCTGCTTCTTATAAAAATTCTAACAAAAGATCACCAACACAAATCACTGGAGTATTTATATTTTATCTAGCTGTAGTAGCTATCCACCAAACTTCAACCAGCTCAAATAAAAATTAAAGAATTAACTTAGCTGTACAAATTGCCTGTGGTATTAGTATCGCGGCGACAACTTTGGAAGCTATCCAGTAGCAAACACACGGTTTAGTCGACAACACGCTATCGACCGACATAATTTATCGTTTGAAATGACTGGTATTTATAACTGTGCTAATTTTGAATGAACTAAAAGTGATGACAAAGTGATTATTTAAGTGATGAAAATTTCGGATATGATAAACATGATGATGAAATTGTGAAGTGAAGTTGATGTAAGTGTAATAGTGATATTAAAAATGTGAACAATTCTGCTTTTAAAAGGAAAGGACCTAATAAAAAGATAGAATAGCTAAACACAGATGTGAGTCACTAAGTACAGTCCAATAAAACCAAAGTGCAAACAAACAATAAAACATCAACTATTTCGAGATCGGCGAACATAAAACGAGAACCATAGAACATAAACAAGATGGCCACTAACCGGCACGCGACTTATATAAATCAAATGTTTATTTATGTTGTCATCTCGCTCTGTTTGCCGATCGTTGGCAAAAGCGCGGCGAAGGTGTACGAAGATTCGCGAAGTTACCCGAACGATGATGATGGAAGGAGATTGACAAGAGAGTACCATCTGAGGCAGGGTGCTTTACGAGGGTTAATTGTAAAGCCAAGCCGTCTGTATGATCTTCAGCATGTGGAAATGTTTTTGGGGATACCTTATGCAGCGGCGCCAACTGGAAGTTTAAGGTTCATGCCTCCAGGTTAGTCTTTTGATTTTAACACGCTCAGCACAAATAGGTTTTAGTTCCAGGGTCGGGGACTTTTTTTATACAACTAGCTGATGGAACAAGCAGAGAGACCTATGACTTTTTTTTTTATACAACTAGCTGATGGAACAAGCATATGGCCCACCTGATGTTAAGTGGTAACTGTACTGTACAGGTTGCTTGGGTACCAAATAAAACACATTTATATAACGTCCGCCTGTATTGACCGCCTGGAATCGAGTGCCCCCGACCGTGGTGCGTACGGTTGCTACCCGCCTCCAGTCAGCGCGCATAGTTTATTGTTATACACTACAGTAACCATCACCTATAACAAAGCATTGCCTCGTAAGTCACGTACGATAAGAACGTGCCCTACGATGCACTGCCCTGCGTCCATCAACTTGAGGCATTCGGAAGTTAAGCCTCATGTGCCTGTAATTACACCGGCAACCACACTCTTCAAACCGAAACACAGCGTTGCAAAACGTTGACATATACTAGTCCTAATCTATACCACCTTTTTTTTATTCTACCCTCTTTTTTTACCCAAATAAAATGCCCTTGTACCCATGTCGCGTGTATCTTTCACGATACCCTTTATAATTATGTAGGTATACCGTATAGACACGTAGATACCCTGGCCTGGGAAAATACAGAGTTGGTGTAGCGTAAATGATACACTGACGCTGAGCTGAACTTCGTGCGTGTACCGCCCACATGACAATATCGAATAAAACAAAACTTTGACTGATGGTATATACTCAGTTAAAGCTTTGTTTGAAAATTGTTTTTATGTGTTTGTAAAACAAATAGATGTATCACTCCTTGTTCTTTAGGATCATTTCTTCATCTCTATAGCAGCTATATGTGGTTGTTCTTTAAATTTCTAGTACTAAGTTATATGTTTTTGTTCGCTGCTGTTGGCTTAGATGGTATATCCCTAGCAGTGTGCTCCGATTTTCCGTACCTCGGTTCAGTAGTACAGAATGATGGTGAGATAGATAGGGATGTAAAGAACAGAATAAATGCAGGATGGATGAAATAGAGACGAGTCACAGGAACAACGTGCGATCCGCGATTGAAAATTTACAAATCGATCATACGACCTGTCGTTTTGTATGGATCTGAGTGCTGGGCCACCAAAGGGACGGATGAAAGAAGAGTGCATGTGCATGAGATGAGAATGTTAAGATAGATGTGTGTTGTGACGAGAATGGATAAGATAAGGAATGAGTTTATTAGGGGCAGTTTGAAAGTGACGCCAGTTACTTTTTCTTTGACTTTTTTCTGTGACTGTGACATACTGTCGCATGTGGTCTGCCGCTGCAAGAATCTTGACCATCATTCGACGTTGCCATTATAATCTATATTTAGAGGCACACGATTACGAGGAATCACGTTGTTAGTGTTGATTTAAATTTAGAAGACCAATGGCCTTTACTAGTTTTTTTTTATACAACTAGCTTATAGAAAAAGCAGATGGCCCACCTGATGGTAACCATCACCTATAACAAAGCATTGCCTCGCAAGTCACGCTCGATAGGAATGTGCCCTACGATGCACTGCCCTGCGTCCATCAACTTGAGGCATACAGATATTAAGCCTCATGTGCCTGTAACTACACCGGCAACCACACTCTTCAATCCGAAACACAGCAACACTGTTTGGCGGCAGAAAAAGGCGTGGTGGTAGTACTTCCCCGGCGAGCCCTTAACAAAAAGCTCTACTACTCTTACGGCCGGTTTCTGAAAGCTCGATCAAAACTAATCGGATGTCAAGTCACTCGCCATTTCAGCTATTACATCGAATGAGATAGAGATAGCAAGTGACTTGACATGCAATTAGTTTTAATCGGGCTTTCAGTAACCGGCTGTTAGTCTGCTAAAATCATCCAGTAGCTAATTAAAGCACCTAATAGTCCTGCCGTGTAGATTTTCAGTAAGATGGATTTTGATCCTTCTCTATCTAACAATTTCCTACGCTCTTCACAGTTTTGTCGGTCTTTTTTAAAGAGGTATTTTTTACATTTCATCATAATTTTAATTATTTATGAATGTTAAAAGTTACCTACATTTTTAATGATTATAAATTGTACCTAATTATGAAGTTGTAAATAAACCATCTAACTGATTTATGACTGACTTGTATAAACTCTAAAATAATTTGTTTACAAACAATTAATTTTACAAGAAATCATAATTTCCTCTTCAAGCAAAGAAGTTTTTCTTCGCTATGGTTTTTAAAACAAAATGGCATATGATCTTCAAATTAGTCCTTTGTTTCAGTTAGCGCTCCGCCCTGGCCGGGGGTCAAAATGGCGACTCGCTTCGCTCCCGTGTGTCCTCAAACATTACCTTCTATAAAAAAGGGTAACCCTCCTTCAATGGGACGGCAGAACTACTTGAATAAAATCAAGCCTTTCTTGGCAAATGAATCGGAAGACTGCCTGTATCTGAACATCTATGTACCGTATAGAGGTAAGTGAATTGAAAATTATTTTGGAACGTTTAGATCAAAAAATATTATTTACGGAATCATTTGAAAAAATCTTACGCCCTTGTACGCTAGATAACTTTTGAAAATTATAAAATTGCTTGAATACTATTTCAAGTCCATCTTTTTTAACCTCTAGCGGCCGGTTTTTGAAAGCCCGATCAAAACTAATCGGATGTCGTCATTTGCTATCTCTATCTAATTCGATGTAATAGATGAAATGGCGAGTGACTTGACTTCCGATTAGTTTTGATAGAGCTTTCAGAAACAGGCCGTAAGTGTTTCAATAAACTACGAGCGTTCGTAATTATGATTACGTATCGGCATCCGTATCTTTGGCTCGTGAAAACTATATTCAAGGGAATTAGGATACGATGACCCGTAGACCTACTAACATATGCTCGTTAAAATAGGGTATAATTGTTTAAGCTGTTACGGTGTCATTGAAAAACATAAGCTTCAGCTTTCGCACTCTAGTTATTAGGTCATGACATCATCCTATTTTTGATAACAAGTCTCATCTGTTTTTGGTCATAAAATTGTCATAGTTTTAAATGAATGCTTTTATCGGCATTTGTGAGATTTCTTTTAATAGGATTTTAATTTGATTCTATACTGCTTATTTTTATACAGACTCAATAATATCTTTCAACAAGAAAATTATCGGATTTACTGTCGATGAATGGAGAGAGCTCAAAACCGTCCTTCAAACCGTCCGAAAGCAGATAGCCCACCTGATGTTAATTGGTAACCATCACCTATAAAAAATCGTTGCCTTGCAAGTCACACATGATATGAACGTGCCCTACTATTCATTGCTTTGCGACCATTAACTTAAGTCAAACAGATGTTAAAACTCATGTGCCTGTAATTTCATCAGCAACCATCTCTTCAAACTATAGCAACACTGTTTAGCGGCAAAAAAAAGCATGATGATACAACTTCCCCGGATGAGCTTTCGCAAATAAAAAATATCTTTGTCGTTTGTCCTATAAGATAAGAATCTGGAATGCGCTTATGTAGTTAAAAAAAACTTCATAATAGTAATTGAAAACAGTTACTTTTAAGCTGAGATCAAATTCTCGATAACTTGTTAGAATAGTGATCGAATCAAAGGCACGTTTCGAAACGAACGCGCAAATGAATGACAAACATTTTTACCTCAGTAGGTACCGTGTTTTGTATTTTCCAATCCTGTTTCTGTAGATCGAAACCTTGGATTTATTCAACTAAAAACCTCTTTGATCCCGCAGGAGTACCGATAGAGATCCGATTAAAAAAGTACTTTCATCAAAATAAAGAGAGTAAAGGTGGAGGCTGACTGAGAATATTTATTGGAATGCGTTATTTTGTCATCTTGGCAAAAGCAAGCTGTATAAAAAAAATTTTTTATTCATCTTGCGGATGGAACAATTTTTTTCACTTTCAAGCCAAGTTTTTTTGCGTTATTTTTATAATAATATAAGAACTCATTTCATGGTTTAAGAGTAGTAGAGCTCTTTGTGTAGGGCTTGTCTGGGAAAGTACTACCACCACGACTTTTTCTGCCGCCAAGCAGCGTTGCTGTGTTTCGGTTTGAAGAGCGTGGTTGCCGGTGTAGTTACAGGCACATGAGGCTTAACATCTGTATGCTTCAAGTTGATGGACGCAGGGTAGTGCATCGTAGGGCACGTTTCTATCGTGCTGGTTAGCATACCTACTACCTATTTACTTCAAGTGTTTCGTTTCTACCTTTATTATGCGACCCGCAAAAGAGTGGAAAGTATTACAGCTTATTTTTCTTGACAACCTGAGTCTTGTCAAGGCAAGAGATTGTTGAGACCTGTTCTAACGTCTCGGCTACATCGTCAGCATCAGGTGAGATTGTAGTCTATTCCTGTTCTTCTTGGCTTGGTTGCATAGAACTGGCACCTCGATTCACCTAGCTTGAAGATGTTTCAAAGTGATTCATGTGATTTAATCGAATAAATACCTTTGAATTGACTTTAATCTCCTATTGACGTCGACTGTACATCCTTTGATACTGTAAATATCTACAGTTGATGTAAAATTGACTGAAATGCACTGAACCCACACAGTGCTGATGACAACATGGCGATTGACTGAAGATGATCAAAGCAACGTTACGTCGATCCTTATTGACTGAACTATAATTGCTTTGGTTTAACGGAGTTGAGAGATAGATCTAAACATTCGCTCTTTATAATTGCATTGACGTATGATCGGAAATTTCAAGATTACATCGCAAATTTATTGAGATGTCTGCTTATTTTATCTTTGTAGAAAATGGTGCAAAAAATTCAAAAAAAAATTGAAATATACATAAAAAATTGAATGTTGTTATGAAAAATCGCAGACAAACAAGTTTCGGAGAAAAATATTAAAAAAAATAATCCCACGTAAAAAACATTGGGTTTAACGAGTGATCTATTGTATTTACTCTAATACTCGTATTTATTTGCAAACAAAATAAAAATTAATACAAGTATTTACAAAATGTACACAATACACATGGAACAGTTACCTACCATTTCAGCAGACCATTGCAAACGATTTAGAGATACCTCAACTGATCCAATTCAGAGCCCAATTCGAATATATTGTAAATAATACAGACAAATTCGATCGACAAAAACTTTTTCGAGCTCACTTTGTTCTCGGTCAGTTTTCAACTTTGCAAGATGGTCTGGCAAAAGATAAGGGTATCTCAAAACAAATTCATTAATACCGCGTTGGATATTTCTTCGGTTTCTACCAACAAAAGCTATTGTTGTCTTTGGGTCTCGTTTGTTTAGACGCGAGAAAAAACTTGGACGTGTTTAGTTTCTGAAAGATTGAAATGGAATCTCGTAACGCTGGAACCATTTTCTAAGAAATTTTTTATGTAAAATCGAATTATGGTCTTGAAGGAATATTTTCAGTTTCTTAAAGTTATCGTTCAAGTGGCATCACTCGCAGCTTTCAATTGTTTTTATACTACTGGCTGTTAGAATAATTAGAATGGCCCTCTTGATATTAGGTGGTACCCTGACCACGTTGCCTCACTGCACTGCCCCGTTTTCTACGTATTTTGTCATTGGCGTATCCGTCGAGCAAAGAAAGCTTAGCTGAGTTATAGTGGATATATATATATATTTTTTGTCTTATTATATTTTCTCTTAATCTGTGAAGGAAAATTTTGCGAGGAAACCAATTAATATTCTAATAGCGGCTATGTGCTTGCAATCTGTAGTAATGTAGATCTGTAATCAAAATGTAGGCATGTACCAAAATGGAATATTTGGACGTTCCTCTTACACACCCCCCTTAGACATCCTTGATAAATCTTGACTTTGTTCTTTGTATTAAGATTGACTGAGGGTCTTGATCTGAGGGTATGTCTACTGTATTTATCAAAGCTATTTCTATTTATGGTTCAAAGGATTTGGATGCGAAGGCAGTAAAAATCATTGCAAAAGTTTTGATTTCGCGTTTTGAGGCTTGACATTGCAAAATGACTCATGTGACCATTGACTCGTTATAAAAGAGAAACTGGCGCCTGTCAGTGAGGCAATGAGGGCACTACGTTGGCACGGACAAAGCATCTACTATGAAATAAATTGGCAGTCGAGTGCAGATTTTCCGAATTCTCGGCGTAAATTCATAGTTTTTTTTTTGCAGTTAAAATATAGCAGCTGGGTATATAAATTGGTTTTACTTTTAAATACACTTTAGACGAGACTGAACTGATAAAATGGGATTCAGAACCCAAATAACAAAATAGTAATTAAAATAAAATTGAATGTAGTACTAGATATAGATAAACATCTTCTTAGATCTGGGCATATGCTCATTTTTGAACATACCCCTTTTTTTAAATACAAATAGCTGTTGGAACAAGTAGATGGCCCACCTGATGTTAAGTGGTAACTATCACCTATAATAAAGCATTGTTTCGCAAGTCACGCACGATAGCAACGTGCCCCACGATGCAATGCCCTGCGTGCATCAACTTGAGGCATACAGTTGTTAAGCCTCATGTGCCTGTAATTACACCGGTAACTCTTCAAAACGAAAGACAGCAACGCTGCTTGGCGGCAGAGAAAGGCGTGGTGGTAGTACTTCCCCGCACGAGCCCTTCACAAAACCCTTACTACCCCTTCACTACCTCTTAGTTATCTTCATGGACAGTAATTACCAAGAGATCAATGTCTTCCGAACAAAGCTATTTACTTATTGATCTTTTAAAATCTTGAGCTGGTACTTACTTGGTATTAAGATACCTGAAAACTTGAGAAGATAATATATTCCATACCTGGGGATAAGTCGTAAAGCGGTTTTTGTTTATTTTGAAATGATGGGTAATGTGTTCTTGGTATAGCTAATATAATTTGATAAGTAAAAAAAGTTACGAGTCTGAATTAATTTCGCCAGACAAGAAGTATTTTATTGTGGATTTCGGACAGAAACTAAATTGCGGAAATACCGGTGAGCAAATACCAGTCTTGCCACAACCAATTAGCGTCTATTTCAGAACCTTATTAAATCCAGCTGACCTGATTCCCACAGAGTAAATAAACGTCAATCAATCGTCGTCTCAAAGCACCAATGAACTGGAAATACTTAAATGGGACGATGGATTCTACTTCGTGGAGACTGAGGATGATAAATACCTACCTACATTAGAACACTTTTATTTTACATTAATAGACTGTGGTTTTTTTTGCTTGCTGATGGAACAAGTTGATGGCCCTGATGTTATGTGGTAACATCACCTAAAACAAAGCATTGCCTCAAAAATCATGCACTGCCCTGCGTCCATCAACTTGACATACACATTACACATGCCTCTTGTGCCTTTAATTTCAGTGGCAACTACAACCTTCAAACCGAAACACAGCAACTGCTTTGCAGCAAAAATACAAGCACGGTGGTACTTTCCTGGACGAGCCCTTCACAAAGAGCTCTAATACTCTTACACTCAACTTTAATCTGGAGCTTTACCTAGACCTACCTAGTCTAGAAAATGCTTATTTACTTTTGCTTTAAGTGGATGATTCAAACAACTTCTCAAGCATTTATATGCTATTTGGTGGAATCTTAGGTGATCGCGAATTTTCATAACTACCTTCAGCAATTTTTAATAAGTAAGTAATTTCATAGCGAACGAGAGGAACGTGAGCGGTATTCTGCGTCGTACTCGTAAATATAACATGAAAAAAAAACTGACACGTCTTCACGACTTTGATCTTTTGACAGATATCCCTTCAGTTTTTTTAGTACCAAGTACCAATCCAATAGATAAATTAAAAAAAAAAATTGCTGGACATTCCGTACAGCGCTTTTAGGCAAAGCTTGTATGGGAACCAGATAGCTGTTATTTATATAAATAATTTTATATTTCGTAAATACATACTTATTATATCTAAAATAGCACCCAGATAGAGAAACATCTATGTTCATCACACAAATGTTTGTTCTGGGTGGGGATCGAACCCAAGGCCTGCGGCGCAGAAGGCAGAGCTACAACCAACTGAACTGTGAAGGCTGTCAATATTATTAAATAATATTTGAGGATGTCAAGAGGTACGTCCAATAGTGCCTATTGGAGACCCATATTTTCCAGTGCCCTCTCTTCTCTTGTCGTGTCACTAGTTTCTTTCGAAACAGTGTGGTGAAAGGATTTTAAGTGCGCCTCAAGAGTAACCTTTCGAGCACTTAACAGACATGTTATAGAACTTTTTAGGTTCGACGACATGCTGGTTACCTCACGATTTTCCTTCGCTGTTTGAGAGTACCTACTGGCATTGTGCACATAAATTTTAGAACAGAAAAACTCATTGGTGCACGACCATTGGCTACCACTAGACCACCAGTGCTCTCAAACTAGTACCTCGTACCAGTAAGCTCGTTGGTATTTTGTACGTGACAGGTTGCAAGTGTATCGCCGCTGCTAGAATACTGACTGATTTCAATTCAATTCATTTATTTCAAATCAAAATTCCTCACTATGAATTGAGATTTCCTCACGATGTTTTTCCTACACATTTTTTTTTATCTTTATGTTTTATACATACATACATAAAATCATGCCTGTTTCCCATAGTGATAAGCAGAGACCACGGACTTCCACTTTCTACGGTCCTTACATACCTCTTTCGCTTCCTTTACTCTCATAACATTATTCATACATTCTCGTTGAATTAGGAAACTTTTGTCTTTTATTATAATGTAAAATGATTGTCCCTGAAATAAGCCCAGCTGAAACATAGCTAGCGATGCGGTGTCACAACCAAAGGCAATTTCATCCAGCCACTTCCGTCGGCCGTGTCCAAACTCACACAAAAATAGACTCTCTGTTCATTAACTAAGAGTTGTGAACTACATTTTATTTGGTTGGGGAATGTCGCTCGTCTATAATTAGCGTGTGTACTTTGGACTGAATGTTTGAGATTTTTGTCATGTTTCGAAAGGATTTCTATTGAGAAAGTATTCATCTGAAATGCTTTGAAAAAAGTATTTAAAGTTAAGGCAGGCTAACAGATGGCAAACCTGTACTTTTTCTCTTAAAATACAATTCTTTCAACTCGCATTTAAATTCAAACAATCAAGTTTTGGCGGTTTTTAAAACCAGTTAGTTTTTTAACTGAGTTTAGTCGTGGACATGCCGTTGTTCTTCAATTCCATTCAAGTAATATATACAATTTAAAATGAGTTTTTATGTGTGTTTATGTAAAAAATAATTAAGTAATTGAATTTTAATGTGTCAACATCAAGCCATAGAAGGTGGTTAAAAAACTCAACTCAGTACTCAATTTATTTTAACAAAGCATTGTCACTCAAAATACTCAACGGGAGGCCTCAGAAAATCTTTCAAAATAATGCGGAAAAGATTATTCAAAAGAGCAAAGATTAAGATTCTAATCGGATAAAGAACTCAGCTGCACTTTTTACAAAAAAAACCTGAACTCTATGCCGTGGAAAATAAAGATGAATTTGTAAAGGAGTTGAACTAGTCCAGTAAAACAGTCGAAGCGAATTTCACGTAATTTTCTACAAACAAAGCTCCGGTTGAACAAAAGATGTAAACAATAGGCCAGACGGAGCCGTAGGTTTCCGTTGTACTTAAGGTTTTTATTGTCAAAAACATAAATTAACCCTAGTTTGAAGGAGTTGGATAAAAATGTTGAGTAACGAATTGGTCCTTAATAAATTGAGGGTTGACTTCGCTCTTTCTTGATCTCATTAATTATATTCCTTTTATTTCAATTCTAAAAACGATTTAGAACAACCCTCGGGTTTTTGGAAGCTCTTTCTTAATATTGTCACTTAGCGATTGGAAATACTAGCTAAGTGATTGTTTTTGTTTCAAGTACAATACAGCATTTTCATTTCATATATTATCTAAGCTGATTCAGTGAGCTAAGCTTTGGTCGGATTTCCTGGTTGATGTTTGCCAAGTATTTATACTCGTAGCAGATTTTATGAAATTGTCAGTTTAATATACTATTTCTTTGTCAATACCTACTTGAACAACATCTGTATGCCTCAAGTTGATGGACGCAGGGTTGTGCATCGTAGGGCAAATTCCTATTGTGCGTGACTTACGAAGAAAATATACTTTGTTATAGGTGATGGTTACCACTTAACATCAGGTGGGCCATCTATATGTATTTAATTGTGTCTATAGAATACAATAAATAAAAATACTCGTAGTATTTTTCATTTATTGTAAACATCGGCTAAGCCATAAAAATTATGTATTTCAATACGATAAAACATTGATACAAATTCAATAAAAATGCTACTCATAATCTGATTGCTAACTTAAACATTAATAACCTTAGGAATATTAAGCGGGTCGTCAGAGGCACGCCCAGAGGTGTTGTATTTTTAGTCTAACGTAATTTTGAACAACTGAGAAACGAGAAACTGTGAACGAAATCATTCACAGCATACGCATTGTGAAACTAAACATCCCAAGTTTTACAGATTTATCAAAGGAATCACGGAGATTATATTTGACTTATACCTACGCAAATAGATCAACATTTAGTTCGGCGCCTCTTCCAAAAGCTAACTGAATAAATCACATTTATACATACAAAGGAAGTCATAAGTTAAAATAGCCGGCATAGACAGTTGGTATTTGCTATGCCTTCTGCGCTGTCGGTCGCGGGTTCGATCCTCACTGAGTACAAATATTTAATTTTGTGTGATGGATATAGACTTTTGTTCTCTGGCTGGGTGGTATTATATAATTAAATATATTATACATATTTAAGTATGTATTTATAAAACAAGTTTATAAGTATTATCAGCTATCTTGGTAGATTTTATTTCAGAGGTGTTTCGAAAACCTTAAAATCAAATTAATATTCGAAAAGATAACTTAAAATGGAGTTAGTTTAAAATCTTCTATCGGCATTCCACTGGTGTGCGTTGGTCCTAAGATACATTAAGCACTGTGACTTGATTCACAATGAATGACTCATTGTATAGGAACTTAAAGTATTTTGTCGCTACTTCAAAAATGTTGCTCATTTCCCTTGGACTTAGTCACAAAGTCTGTTTTAGCCACTGTAAAGCGAAGAAATGAAACGTTTGTTCTATTTCTGCTCCATTCTTCGCATATTTAACGACTAACAAACCTCTTTAAACCCTACTAGTACTAATTACAAAGTTATCATCATCATTATCAGTCTGAACAAGTTCACTGCTGGACATAGGTCTTCCCTGAAAAGATCCAGGTAGAATGATTCCGAGCCCACTCCATCCACCGACTTCCCGCGATCTTCATAATATCGTCAGTCCATCGGGTAGGAGGGCGTCACACGCTTCGTTTTCCAGTTAGTGGTTGCTATTCGTGAACCTTGATTCCCCAGCGGTTGTCAATTTTTCAAGCTGTATGACTTGCACTTCAACTTTACTGTCAAAATAACGAATAGTTCCTTTAAAATTAAGTTAGATTTTTAATTATGAAGATTTATTGAGTAAGAGAGAGATAAAATACACATTTTAAAAATTTAGTTCATTATCAGCCTAAAGAAGTCCACTGCTGGACATAGGCCTCCCCTATACATTTCCAAGAAGAACGATTCCGAGCCCTCTCCATCCACCGACTTCCCGCGATCCTGACAATGTCGTCAGTCCATCGGGTAGGAGGGCGTCCCACGCTAAGGTTTCCTATTCGTAGTCGCCATTCGAGAACCTTTATTCCCCTACGGTAAAAGTTTAGGTATGTTATAAATTTGAATTCAAAGAATTTTTGCAAAAATGATTGAAACATTTAATTGTACGTCCGAATACTTTTTATACTTAATTAGAATACTCTTTGTACTTTTTATATACTCACCACCTTTTATATATATATTTATTTATTATTATTATTATTTTTTTATTTTTTATATACATTCAACAGTTTACAATAAATATTATTCTGATTCTGTCCAATGAAGGACACTACCACAAAAGGATTCGTCCGGCGATTGAAATTAAGAAGTATCTTTATTTCAATCGGGAGACGAATTCAGACTTTCATTGCTTGGTGGCAGAAATAGGCATGACGCCAGTATTTAACCGGACGAGCCCCACACAAAGAGCCCAACTACTATCTGTAACTACCTTTACTATGAAAATAAGGAATAGATTGTTGCAGTTCGAAATTTAAGCTCTGAATATTATAAATACAAACATAATAACGCTGTTCACGGAAACGATTTTAAATTGCTTTACTCGCTTGACCAATTTTGTTGTACTAAAATAACGAATCTCTAGATCGTTTGAAACGGTCTGCAGATACTGCAGACTGTTTCATGTGTATTTTATAAATTATGTAAATTCTCTCTTGTATGCACTGTAATTTTCTTTAGAAATAAGTTCTGTTTTTATGTAAAAAACATAAATTAGTTTATCATAAATGATATTTAACTACATAAATGAACTATATTAATTCCAAGTTTTATCCAAATCGTAACAAATATTTAAATTCCAGAATTTATTACATGAGGTAGAATTTGATGTTTTGATACTTTTTAAAAGTGGATAATAATATATCATAGTAATTGATATTAATATGAAAATAATTTCGATTTAAATATCTTTTAAATATTATAATTTATTACTTCCAGTGCTGTTAGGTATACGAGTACTTTTAAAAAGAAAAGTCATAAATTAGTCACAAAAACTTGGGTTCAAGATTTGGCATCGATATAGCTGAAACTTTCTTTCGTTTCTATAATTCATGTAAACTGAGTTTTGGACAGTTTCCAGTATCCACGGGGTTTCTAGGCCGAGTGCTTGCCCTTCGCTAATAAAATGAAACGGTAAAATTATTTTTGAAATAGATAACGATTTTTTACAACAACCGACTAATAGTTTATTATTTTTGAGTTATTCATATTCACCATTTTTTATTCAGATGACTTTTGGTCTATTTTTGTTAGTATACTTACAGGCTAACTTATGAACTATGTAAGTATACAAAATTTTATTTACAAACTTTCTTTCGTTCTCTTTTCTCAAGATATTCAGATCACAGTTCCAAAATGGGTCGGTTTGCTAGATATGAATGAATAAAACGTTGCTTGTCTTTTAAATAAACGGGTTAAAATTTACGGTAATTTTTACGGTGTTAATATTTTATGAGAAATTAGTTTTTCCAAACTTATGGTCAGTTTAAAGTCAAAACTAAACTTTCATGAATACACGCCATCTATGAAAAAAAGCCGTAACTACCTACTGAAGCAGTGTAAGGGTTAACCTGACCTACAAACAACTTTCAGGAAAACTTTCAGCTTTGGAATTAGTTCTAAGGTTAGCTGATAGATGGCGCTACTTGTATTAAAATTTGAAAATGTTGTTTTATACTTCCAACGTACAACCATAAAATAAAACAACAAATTTTGTGGTTATGAATATCACCTGAATAAAGGGAATATTTTGTCATCTTTTTATATTTTCATCTTTTGTCTCCGTCTCTTGATTTGATTATATCAAGTCAAAATATCACCTTCTTCACCATCTTTTTGCCCAGGACTGGTAGACAATGCTATTAGCATTAAGTGCATCCTCCTAGCATTACATTGTTTTGTGTGAAAGTATTTTAAATAAATAAATAAAATATATACATCTGGTAAGTTTAAAAAATATATTTCCTACACGCCAAGAAGAAAATTAAATAACAATTGTTCCTTTACTGTTCCAGAACAAAAATCCAAGAGATTTCCGGTGCTGGTGTTTATCCATGGGGACTCCTTCGAGTGGAGTTCCGGGAACCCGTACGACGGCCGCATCCTGGCGTCCTACGGGAACATCATGGTCATTACCATTAACTTCCGATTGGGGATATTGGGTGAGACATTAATATATAACTCTATTGAACACTGTAACACAAGTAAACAATAAAACAAGAACAAAAAACAAAACTAGTACAATGGGCGGTCTTATCGCTAAAAGCTATCTCTTCCAGATATTTAAAAATCTTCTTGCATTGCTTCGTAAGTCACGCACGATAGGAACGTGCCTTACGATGCACTGCCCTGCGTCCATCAACTTGAGTCATACAGATGTTAAACTCATGTGCCTGTAATTACACCGGCTACCACACTCTTCAAACCGAAACACAACAACGCTGCTTGGCGGCAAAAAAAGGCGTGGTGGTAGTACTTCCTTGGACGAGCCCTTCACAAAGAGCTGTACTACTCTTTAATTCGATTTAGTATATTGTTCCTCTTCACAAGTTTTAAAAATGACAATGACGGAATTATTTCAGGATTTATGAAACCAAGTCTGACAGAACATGATTACGGAAACAACGGTCTCCTCGACCAGCTAGCAGCCCTGCAGTGGATTAAGGATAACATTGAGGACCTAAATGGTGACCCCAACTCAGTGACGCTGATGGGGCATGGCACTGGAGCCGCGTGTGTCAACTATTTGATGCTATCTTCTATATCTAACGGTGAGTATGTTGTAATTGGGCTAAGGTTATATACTTACAAATAACGAATATCCCAAAAGTTATATAGTGAACAGATCCCAGTAAGATCCCTGTTGATATCGATAAGACTTGTAAGGAAGACAACCGTCACACAAGGTTTTGATTGCAAACTTCAGTTTTTTTTTCAGATATTAAATCGCTGAATAAAAGAAACAAAAACTCGAGCATTACAAAGATTAAGCAAAAATATAATTTTATTCAAGCAAAATATAATAATAAAAATATAAAACAAAGACATATATTCCTTTCTTTGCTGTCTGAAAATTCATACATGAAAATTTAACCACAAACAAAGAAGAAATCCAAAATCAGTAAAAGCATATACAGCTTTACGAAACAAACAAAACGGTAGATTAAAAACTGAAACTGTTTCACGACTTTAATCCCTAGGCACGGTGAGCACGGTAGATCTCTTAGTACCAAGTACTAACTCCAGATTCTTTGAGGTTGTCTAAGGGGGCAGTCAGAGGTACGTCCAAATATTACATTTGGCACATACCCACATTTTGCAGTAGTAATATTCCATACGTGACAGGTTGCAAGCACATCGTCGCTTTTAGAATACTAACTAGTTTTCCGTCACTCACGATGTTTTCCGTCACCGTTTATGAGATAGATTAAAATATTAAAAATAAATATCAACTTCGTTTTTTTTTATACTACTAACTGATGACCCATCTGATGTTAAGTGGTAACCATCACCTATAACAAAGTAACAAAAACCTGTAAAACACGCACAATAAGAACATGCCCTACGGTGTACTACCCTACGTCCATCATGTGCCTGTAATTACACCGGCAACCACACTCTTCAAACCGAAACACAGCAACACTGCTTGGCATCAGAAAAAGACGTGGTGGTAGTACTTCCCCGGACAAGCCCTTCACAAAGAGCTATACTACTCTACTACTCTTTCCTTACAGGTCTGTTCCACAGAGCGATACTAATGTCCGGCTCAGCTCTCTCCGACTGGGCTCTGACGAAGGACCCAACGCAGTACACGCTGCAGGTGGCACAAAGTCTTGGCTGCAACCCCAGTTCCAGAAACATGATGGCATGCCTCCAGAGAAAACCGTAAGTGTCAGGATTTCTAAACCCCTATAAAGAATATAAAATCTTACTAAGGCTTGCTTTGGTAACCAATTTATTTTTATATAATCCCAAAATTTGTTATCCAATCGGGATTTTTTTGAAATTGTGGGATGGATTGGTAACAAAGGATTTTTCTTAATAAGAATAAGCAATGGAACATGTAAATTGCCAGTCAAATGTTGAGTGGTTACCTTTGCCTATTAATAGTTGCATTATCTCACAGCTTAGTTTAATCACCTACTCCCTAAATTGAGGCGCTTGTTTGCTGGTTTAGAAGTATAAAAAACATTACATCGTCAACAAAGATTTATTTAAATTGGTTCAGCCTTTGCCGTGTCAACCTAAAAAGACTATTGGCCTGAGGTCTTGGGGTGACCTAAAAATTATTGCTCTAGCTATACAAACATTTTCCCACCACATTAACAAAGAGCCGATAGACATGCTATAAAAATTATGACCAAACATTATTCAACTTGACCTAAGTATTTCACCCGAACAAATTCCAAATTGCACCAACAAAAATAAAGGAGGTAATTTCCCAAAGACCTTCTTATCTATAAAAGAAAGGATTTCAATGTTTCCTCTTGCAACATGGCCGGGGCTTTTACGCTAGCAGTTTGACGGTCCATCATTTTGTAATTGGGGAAGTTTGGGCGTTCTCGAATTCTTCACGGGAATTTTTGGGGGCTTATGGAGCAAGCTCTATCGACAAGCTTGATGTCTTTCTAAAGTTGGATTCCATTACTGCTGATCGAGAAAGAATAGGTTTTGATTCCATTTGGGAACCAGGCCTGCCTTTTGGTGAAATAGCTTCATCAAAGGACCTCTCACAAAAAATACTTTAATACGTTTACGACTTACGGCTACGACTTTTCTCTGTAATTTTTTTTCAAGAGCTTAATTTATTAATAGTACTGTAATGCTGACCAAATAAGGAGGAAATGGCCAACCTCATGATAAAATTACCTATAATAACAAAGCCACTTACCAGCCCCCCTTAGAAACGTTTTCTGCTATGCACGCACAACCTTGCGTCTATCTTGAGGCATACAGGTGTAAAGCTTCGTGGGCTTGCAATTTCACCAGCAACCCTTCAAACCAAAACACAGGAATGCTGCCAGACGGCTGATATAGGCATAGCAATAGTACTTCGCTGGATGAACCCTTCACAAAGATTCCTGCTACAATTTACTGAAATACTTTTAATTACCACCTTATCCGTTTTCCACGAGCTATTATAGCTGTGAAAAGAGTGGGAAAAGCTGGAAGAGGTCTATGCCAAACTAGAGCAAACTCATGAAATCAAAGAATATGTGTTAGATTAAGATAATATAAAAAAATGAACATAAACGTCTGAGTAAAGGCTAATATTGTTATTATATTTATTTTTCCCAGGCTCTCTGAAATCAAGAAGGTCCAGATCCTAGCGCGAAAGTTCGAGACGCCCCTGGGCCCGGCAGTAGCCGGCTCCTTCATCCCCAGTGAGCCGATCAGGACTATGGAGGCGTTCCCGAACTTATTGAGCAAGTATGTAAGGAGTTCATATACTTTTACTACTCAATATACTTATTCCAAAATATAGGGCACACAGTCCTCACACAAAATATTAATCTTAATTTGAACAAGTTTTCCAATCGAAAATTTTAACTTGTTTTTTTATTTAAATCAAAAACTACAATAATTATTTAGTTATCAAATTTTTTTCTTCTTCTTGTCGTGTCTCTAGTTCTTTCGAAAAAATATAATAATATATTATAAGAAATTATATTAATAAAATTACTGAAGGTGGTTATAAAAAATCGCAATCGACCAAGTTTCGGCTAATGTTATCATTACAAAGGTTCAGCTAAAATATCATTTGAATTCATACAAGTTTCTTTCCTCAAACTTTGATGAAGTACGAACATTTATAAGCATATTTTTTGATAGGAAAACGATGAAGTGAAATTCTTGTCCGTACTGATACAAGTAGGTTCTGCTAACGCATTTCACCTCTCCATGCCAATAAATACAGTCTTGTTTCATTGTGAAAGTTATCTCGGAGCTGTCTACTTACTTCGAAACGGACACTTCATTGTAGCCCTGTCGGCGGCCTCCGAGACCTCGGAACAAAAGTTTATAGTTCCCTTTTCTAAGATGGGATTGCCGTCATATGATGGTTTTGATCGATGACGTCAGCAACTGCAAACTCCACGACGTCGTATGCTGCGTCTGGCGATCAGTTGGATATTTCAAAATTAAAATGCACGCCCACTCTCATCAAGTTCTCTTGACGAACCTACAGCAAATGACCTCAAAATTATCTTTGTGATTTATGTATTACCAGTAGAAATACCGCGTGACTTCGTTTGCTTGAAGCTATTCTTATTTATACTTTGACGCCCCTCTTCAACCCTTTGGGGTGCGAGTTCACAAAAATAGTTTCTTAGTTTAAAACCCTTAGAAATCTATTGAGGGAGTCAAAAAGTAGCTGTGTCTAATTTCTGATTTCTAGGTTCTGTAGTTTCAGAGATTTCGTAATCAGTGAGTTAGATATTTTTAAACATAAATTAAACAATTTAATATACTTGTGCTTATGCTTCTACTGCTAGGCCTGCTGAATTGACATCAACTCAAACCACAGAATAAATAATAAGTATCGCAATCGTAAAATTATAAGCAATCGTATTTTATATGAAAAAAATGTATTATAAAGTTTTCAAAGTGGCTAACTAGTCTCGTCGTCATTTTTCCGAGTGACGATCGACGGTTATAACTTTATAGACACCCCTACAAGAATTTTATTGTGTTATTTAACAGTAGTTTTATCGGCGTTGTCTTCTGTTGGATGGCTCTGGAGATAGTCGTGACATGTGAAAACTTTTAAGTATTATTGTCATTGCATGACTTGTATGACTTTTCGAACAAAAACGACAGTTGGATAACTAGTAAGCCAATCATACATAGTCAGAACCAAGCTTCCTCTTCTAGGCTTGGTGTGTAAAACTGGTGCATAGATTTGTCATTTTAACAATGAAAATAAAGTTAATATTAGTAAACTTTTTTTTGACAGCCTTTTCAGCTCAGTTAGTAGTAGTAGCTCTGCCTTCTGCGCCGTTGGCCGTGGGTTCGATCTCCACCAAAAGTATTTAAGTATTATATTAACTATCTAGTTCCCTTAGTACAATCTTTTATTAGTTTGGGACTAGATAGGGTTGTTTGGAAAGTCCATCAATATAATATATATCATGTTTATAAGACATTTTTGCGTGATCATTTGATAAAATCAATGAATGTTTTGAAGTATATAATAACATCACACAAAAATAATAAGATATAAAACACAAAATTTTGTTTGAGAGTACCGGCACTGTGCACATACATTTTTGTATAAAAAAAGTAATTAGTGAACGACCGGTTTTGAACCCGTGATCTTAGGATCGCAAGACCGGGACCGCTACCACTAGACCACCAGCAGCACTCCACATATTATGTTGATAATAAGCTGTTCTAAAAAGTTTTGAATGTAATAATTATATTTCTAGGTACCAGCTCTTAAGCGGAGTCTCAGAACTAGAAAGCTACCACGACTTCGGAGTGATAGAGCTGGACCATGGCATCCTGGAGAACCAGCGCGACGCCTTCATCAGTAACTACGCGAAGATCATATTCGACGCTGCAGAAAACGAAGCGCTGGACGCCATTTTGAAAAAGTATGTGGCAGTAATTGTTATTCCATACACCTGTGGCAAACCCGCATCGCCCTTATTAAAATACTAACAGGTTTTCTCACGAATCTTTTTTTCACCGATTGAGAGCATCGGTATTGCAAGGTAACTTATTTCAAGAAAATGTATTAGGTGCACTGCCATATTCGAACCCACGACCTAACGATCAGATAGCAGGGTTACTCCTGCTCAACCACCAATGCTCTGATGACTATCGAAACTTGATCGCAGTTTTTATAGAAAATTTAAATATTTCAATACGTTGTGCATTCCAAAAAATTACTAAGAACGTTGTTTTAGATATGCCCCTTCAAAACTGGACCCCCAGCGCTGGACGGTGGAAGCCAACCGTGACGTCATCCTGAACCTCTTCAGCGACTCCAGGACTCTGGCTCCCGGCATCCGCTTCGCCGACTACCAGTCCAAAGCGAACCGTCAGTCGTACTTCTATGTGTTCGGACATAACTCTGTCAGCAGTGACTTTGCTGCGGTAAGTACGTTGCAGTTCTACGTTTTTTACAGTAATTCTAAATAGTGGTAAAAAAAGATTTCGTGTACTGAGATGGAGTAAGTACTGTTTTGAACACAATGTTGTTTCAGTTTTTTTTTAACAAATAGTAGCTAGACTATCACGTTGAGGTTTTAATCGGTTAATCTAGTATCAGCCTGTATTCAATACACAACGGAAAATAAACAGCACTTTAATATTTTTTCAATACAACACTATTTTAGCATGTCACTGATAAAATAAATGTACAAAATCAACAGTTACATGAGAATTGGCCACTACTAGCATAAATCCTATAGTTACGTATGCTACTATAGCGTTGATCTCGCGATAACGGGCTTGTCGCTAATAGCAATCTCTACTATTAATACAAAATATTGATATCGTCACCTGCCCCCCGTTAGAGTAGTTAGTAACACGCCTTGTAATTTGGATAATAAATGTTAATCGGGTTATACTGTTTTTTGATTTGTATACGTCCTTGTGCTAGAGGCTATACACATACACAACCCATCAAGTTTATTAGACACCAACCCGATACACAATATCGTGTATGTTTTTATTTCTTTCGTACATAAAACCATTTTATTTTTCGCGTACGTCAAACTTTCCGTTGTTTTTTCCGTCTTTGAATTTCACAGAACACCTTCAAAACTTTTCAATGCACGTGAGCTCAAACATTTTTTATTCACAGTTCATTTTGCGAAACACCTGTTGAGACTCGCCCGAATCCAGAACAGAGATGCCGTTTTTTCGATTTGAACCAGAACAATAGGAAAGTTTTGAAGCCCAAGTTTTCGCGATACACCATTTTCATTTTAAAACTCATTGGAATGCTAGAAATCTGTCTTTATTTATAGGTTTTAAATAATGAACCTTTTTTCGTTGCATTGTTTGTTTCATAGTAGTCTTTCTTTGTGAAAGAGTTAGTCCAGGGAAGTATCACCCAACGATTACTGCCACCAAGCAATGATTTTTAGAATGCCACCATGCCTTTATTTTCCGCCAACAACGTTGCTGTGTTTCGGTTTTAAGGCTGTAATAGCCGGTGAAATTACAGGCATATGAGGCTTAACATCTGTATGCCTCAGACAGGACGCAGTGCATTTAAGGCCGCGTTCTTATCGTGTGTAAAAAATGCAATGCAATCCTTTAAGCAATGATGCTTGCATTAGTGTGTATGGGATTTAAAGGGAAAGACGTCTATGCCATTACAGGCAATTCAGACTCTTAACGCCTATTTCACCTTCTCTGAGTAATGCGAATCAATTAAAAATATACCTGTCTTTATTTTTATTTGACAGATAGTGTTACTCAGAGATGACGAAATTGGCACTCAGAGTGATAGACGCACTGCAATGCCACATAGGGCACGTCCTCGGTGTACTTGTTCTGCGTATGCAAGTCATTATCTATCATAGTATAAACATATCGAAACAGCTGCACGACTTTGATCCCCAGGCACAGTAAATATACCTTAATATCATATTATCTCTCTTATTATATTTTTTTCTATACATCAGAGTTCTATTTCACTACCTGTTTTAAAATAAACTTAAACTGAAGTATATGGACCTTTCGCGCGTCAAAAATTGGAATCCCGTAAAATATTTTCCAAGGGACTCGAAAATATTGGTCGACCGAGGAAATTGAATCCATTAAACATCTTCCAGCGCACTAGCGAATAACGAAATTTTTCATCACTGCTGCAACTCCATTTTACATATTACATATTACGTATTTTTTCTTTGTATCTTTTTTCTTTATTGTTTTAGTTTTTTTACTCGTTTTTGTGTGCGTGTGGTAAATAAAATATAAGCGTGTTTGTTTTTTTCCTGTGAATCTGAAGTGGAAGTCTTTTATTGGCTTTACTATTGAAAATAATAGATAGTTAGATAGATAACTCTTTATTGATCACCACACAGAAAAATAGTACAGGGTTAAAGCACACATTAAGGTAAAACAATAGGCGACCTTATCGCTGAGAGTGATCTATTCCAGGCAACCTAGGAAGGAAGGAACCTAATCAGAATTGACGGCGGTGTAGTCACTTACGGAATATATGATATTTTATTGGACCTATAGAGGTACATAGAATATAGCATTTATTTATTTATTCAGTAAAATTTTCTCGGTTTTTGCGTTATTTTTTAACACAAACCATTCTGATCAGTGTTTTTGATCGAAAGCAAACTGCTGTCTTCATTATATCTGATCAAAATGTTTTTAGATTATACAGTGTAATTTTGTCTATGTACCCCACTTAGATTGATACATTGTTCATAGATCGATAGTTAAATAAAAGATTGTTCTTCCGACCATAAAGTCGCGGGTTCACTTCGTGTCTATGTATTTATCTATTCAAAAATGAGTGCACCTTAGAAAGTACGTCGGTAAGTACCACTACGTAGTATCAAATTTTTTGTAAAAGCCACTGTAATTATTGAATAACATTTCATATTCACAATAAGTTCAAATTTTAGGAAACGAGGGCGGTGAAATCCATTTTGGAAAGTTTTTGTTTGACAAATGACCTAGATTTTGTTGGAAATACGTCCAATTAACTTCAGAAGTTCATACGAACTTTTAATCACCATTAGGAGCTGTGCGAAGCCTGTTGTGAAAGTTGGACTTATAAAATCTACTTTAAAATACGTAGATTAATTAATGTTAAAAATCCGACATATAATGTGGTAAATATAATTAAACTTTCATTTCATTTCATTTATTCAGTCATATTTATTTGAAAATTATATATGAATATCACACAAAAAAATACACAAATATTTTAAATAATTTAAATCTAACAATTAAAAATAACAATCACAATAAATACAATACCTAGTGTATATTATATAATTGAAAAGTAATTAAATGGAGTTATATCGCGGCTGTCATACCTAAGCACGGTAGACAGTTCAGATAGGATGTTTGGACGCAGACTATCGTCACACAGCTCTTCATTCGTACATTTTAACATTTTTGAATATTTAAAATTATTGAAGGTAGTTAGGAAAAATCGCAAACAAAAAAGTTTCGGAGAATACAGATCCAACCAAAATATAACTTTGATGCAAACGAGTTTTCCTGCAAAAAGTTGTGCGTTACTTATTTTTGGACGTGTCTCTGTGTAAATTTTTGGAAATCTTATTAGGTTTGGGTATGCAATGATCTAAAAATGTGTTTTTGTTCTTGTACTTGGATAATTACCGACGTAACCCTATTTATTGTTAGGGTTCCTTGAGAGATGACAGGAAAATCTTAAGTTTGATGTCATATGCTGGCTTATCTGTTAGTCAGAATATTAGTACCATCAAGAACATATACTTAGAATAATAATCATTATTTATGAATTATTCTCTATGTTCTATTAACACTTTATTATGATTTTTTTGGACATTTATCTATATCTACTTTATGATAGTGTAGAGAGTTTATTTTGAATAGGTACTTGTTTATAAATGTAATAACATTTCTGACATTTTTGCCCAAGAACATTGAAAAGTTTGAATCCGACTGTGTTCGACGTGTGTATTATCAATAAAATTAAATGAACTTTGAACCTTCCCTAACAGTGTTATCAATAAATGAACTTAGGACTTTAGATTTTTTTCATTTTTGTAGCTCAACAAAAGCGTGCATGGAGAAGAGTTACCGTACATCCTAGGAGTGCCACTTGGAGGTGCCAACACGCACTTCCTGACTGACTACACCATCCAGGAGAAGCTGCTTAGCGAGGTCATGATGAGGTTGTGGACCAACTTTGTGAAAATTGGGTAAGGTAGACACAGATACAGCTAGCACAGTAACAATTTTTTTTGTTCATGGAATTAGTAGATTGCCTACCTGATATTAGGTAATAACCATCACCTATAACAAAACTTTGCCTCTCAAATCACGCATGATCCAATGCGCTTCATATACCTTAATTTCACTAGCCTGTAATTTCACCAGCTACCACACCCTTCAAGCCGAATCATAGCAACGCCACTTGGCGACAGAAATAGGTATGGTGGTAGTACTTCTTTAGACGAGCCTGTTACAAAGAGATCTACTACTAGCTAACTGAGCCGCATCATCACAATGCTTTGCTACATAATACAAACTAGGGATTTAGATATTCCACTAAAATATCTTTGAAGATTGTTTTTTAATTTGATAAGTATTGACTATTTTGCGAACTCACTAACCACTAACTTATTTTATACAAGAGATAGACAATCGGGTTGATGACCCACCTGATGATAGGTGGTAACCAACAACAGAAGGGGTGTTGTCGTTGCGTTGCCTTCCCCGAAGGACTTCGTTAAACTTTTACTTGAAGCTGTTCATGATATAGCTTAGAGGAAAAACCTCCGATGCTATCTCTTTCCACAGTTACCTAATGAGTATGGTAGGGTGGGTCGATTTGAATGAAAAAAAAATATTTTTGTTTTTTTGCTGATGGGTAGTTCTCAAAAGTTGCAGAATGATAAGAACAATGAAATGTAGTAATTAGTTTTTTTTATTAATATAACTTATAGCCCTCTACCAGCGTTTGAAATTTCGGATATCATGATAATTTCTAACCAAAGTTAAGTGAATAAAATATTAAAATAAAACAAGTTCATTCCAAATACAATACGTTTTATTATTGATCAAACATTGTTTAAACATATTTAGAACAGACAGTAACATTTTAACTGACATATTGTGGTGAAAAATGCATGTCAATCAGAGGAAAATCTCCCATTTTAGCATTAGAATTCGGCCTTACAATGAAAGGACGGCATTAAGATCTAGACTGAGTTTTCGTACGGATAAGAGCTTCGCGCACCTTCTATCCTGCTACTGTGATAGAATCTTCAGTGACTAGCTTCACACAACGCTCAACACCTTAGGTGTGACAGGGAAATTTGGAAAATTCTACAAGCTAGCTTTATTAGGCAATATTTGCAGCAAAGTTGAATCCTGTGAAACATTCCTATGTTTCACCGGATTTCAGATTAAAATATAAAAGGTCACTAATTACTCGTTCCAATGAATCATTTCAATGTACCTATCGGCTCGCACTGAAGTTTAGTTACGGTATTTTGAACACATACGCTCGCCAACTTCGGCAGACATACGGTGTTGTATTTTACTATGTTTTTTTGACCTGCAGCTGATGTGGACGGTACCAGTTTTCTGTTGCCAATAGAGTCTCTCATCTCTTTACTCCCAGTTTGAATTTTCAGTTACACTTGGGTCTACTTTATGGCGGACATTTTCCGTTTTAGGAACTTTCATGCGCCTTTCAAATGCTCGCTGCATTTTTTGGGTTGCGTGATGATCGAGGCTACCCACCATCATTTTTCTGTTCATTCTTTGGCTTAAAAGGAACGACCATTCAATAGTAGAAGCCTTCTCATGCCTAAAACAGGTGCAGGAATCAAAACTAGGTGCATTACAAGCCGCGATATCAAAATAACTTGTTATGTTTGACGAAAAGTTTGAACTTTTTCCTCATATGGTTCTTTTTTGTTTAGGATAGCTTTAAGTATTCATCATAATACCTCTTGAGCAAGTCCGAAATGCGTTCAGTGCTCACAGTCGGAATCGAAGCAGAAGTCCAGATCTTTTGATCTCGCGGCAGACAGAGGCGAGAACGTCGGTAACACATGACTGTTTTCCTTTGTTTTTTCTTGCTAATCATGGCGCACATACAAAAGAGACTTTATTACGTCGCTTACAGTATGTAATACATACATTCCCACATAATACAATGGGTATTACAAAGATAGGAAAATTTACGTCACTTCGAGATTTTAACACTAACTTTCTGAGAAAGTACGTACCTATTTGACACACTCGTAAGGCCAATACCACTTAAAATTAACTGGAAATACAGTCCGAATGAGCCTTTTTTAACGCGATACAATATCAATTATGCAAGCACTTTAAAACGAAACAAAAATAATAGTGGTTTTCCCGAGACATGGTCTCGAGTGCACTGCGAAAATCTAGGAATTTTGGTGAAATGCAAGTGTATCTCGCTCTCTAATGAATGAGTGCACGAAGTGGAAACCTCGCATATCACTCAATTAGATTATACCATGTTACAAAAAGTTCAATATAGGCAGTAAAAGTCGTATTACATACAAGTAAACCAGTTATGACGTGGAGTCGAAAATTAGCTTTTTTCGTTTTATTTAGGTCCCGGTAGAGGGCTATAAGTTATATGCAATATTTTTTTTGTTAATTATTTTGTAATTATTATCACCCAATGCAACTTTTGAGACCTACCCGTACTTAGTTTTCGACATTTGAAAAAATCGACCCACCCTAATGGTTGAGGAATGATCTCGAAAATGAGATGTGCGATAAACTGTATTATTTATGTGTACTGTAGCTGTACTGACGTATAGGATGTTCTTGCTTCTTATGTTGAAAGTCTAAAAAAGCAAGAAATGCAATAGGAAGTAAGAGTATATTTTTTCAGGTCACCAAATACACAGAGTGTGAACAAATACTACACTCTAGATCACAAGCAATGGAACCAATACAACGTGGAGTGGCCGGAGTACGATGGCACAAACCAACCTTATTTGCGAATAGGTAAGGTTCGTTTTAGAAAAATGCCAGTGCCTTACTTGCCAGTTTTTCCTCCCTAGTCTGCATCCGAGACTTTCAAGTTTTATTGTGATAACTTGAGGATGTAGGTACCAACAATGTGATTTGTTCAGTAAATATAAAGGTCTATGATATTTTTATAGTACCCACCTTTATTTTCAATATGTTATTTAATTTTTATTGTATTTACGACATTTATTTTAATACTAATTTGATTGTGGATTTATTAATGAATCTGCAATAAAAATTATAAATATAAATAAATAAATATAAATATTTTTGGACTATCCACACAACACTATCTAGCCCCAAACTAAGCCAAAGCTTGTAATATGGGAACCATATAGCTGATATAATACATATATACTTTTTTTTTGTAAATACATACTTATAATATATAATAACACCCAGACAGAGAATAAACATATATGTTCATCACACAAATGTTTGTTTGTTTGTTATACTAACAAAGCTTGATTTCTTTTGACACTTAATAATACAGAAAATTATCTGTATCAAGAATCTTTGATTAAAATCTCACTTTTCTTTTTGGGAAATTATAAAGTACCTATTATTCTTGTTTTAAATTTCTTCAGATATGCCACCTTCAATCAGCAGCCTGTACCGTTCGAACTTCACAAGTTTCTGGAATGACGATCTTCCGAAGAAGATGAGCCGATACGCCATTGATCCACTTTTCGAATACACTCCAACTACCCCAAAGCCTAAACCAACACATCGAAACTTAGGTAATAGCGTTGGTATTTTGTTTGAACTAACTTCATGAAGGTGTTTGCAGGCAATTGATAGCAATTAATGGAGACTGACCAGTCATTTTTGTTTTATGCTATACAGTGTTAGGATAATGTTAAACTAAAATAACATGAAACTTGAAATTGAAATACGAACAATTACCTTTTATAATAAGGAATAATGATGTGGGCTACCGAAATAACTGATATGTCAATTTCAGATACGATCAGGAAAATATGGTCACCGCAATTGGCTCCCGCACCTCATTACGTTCCAACAACATTCGGAAAAGTAAGCCCATATTCCCAGCCTGCGAGAGCAGATACCGACACGATATACCGACAGATACAGTCAATAAAAACGCCGTCACGACCCGTGCCGTCCGGCTTAATGGAAAAAGCCGCAACGCAAGCACCCACCACAAAACCGAAGCCCAGCAATATTCCCGTTAAAACGTCCAGCGCAACAGTCACTTTAATAATATCCCTGGGCGTTTTATTTCTCGTTTTCGACGTAGCTATCTGCTCAATACTTTACTTCAAAAAGCGAAAGCTTCGATTGCGCGAGCAAACCCTTCAAACCTCTCGCGCGCGCGCGGATATAGGTGAAGTGGATTTAATCGGTCAAAAGAGTAAAGAAGATAAAGGCGCTATCCAAACACTCAAAGATGGATGTAGTGTCATCAAATCTATGAGCTTCAACAAAAAACGAGGCAGTGTGAAAAAGATTAAGAAAAAATCTGAAACGTGTAAAACACCGAAATCTGATGACTCAGGAGGTTTTCGAGAAAGGTTTCAACTGAGAAGGCATTTGTCAACAAGCACCTTAGATGCACACACTAAAGTAAGAGATTGGATTGCGAACGAAGTCATGCATCGATGCTCCCCAGCAATATTAAGAAAATCAAATTCAGATCTGAATAACGATAAACACATGAATGTAGTGAAGCCATTTACAAGATCAGAAGAACTGCTCTCAGATAATAAACGAACACACACCGATAATATCAAAATTAATGAACAAATAAAGAATACTTCAAAAAGTAACATCAAGGGTAAAACGTCTGAGAAAACTACTTCTACTTCAGCTCTTGGATCTCATTCATCCATAACTAGTAATAAGCATTCCTTGAGTAGTATCAAGAAAGCTAGCAAGTCTAATGATTCACTGAAAAGCAAAGCTACTGAAAGTATTAAGTCTAAGAAAGTATCAGTAGCTATTGACGCTACTCCGTCGGCTCGAACGCGATCAATACTACAACAAGAACCTATAGAGATTATAAAATCTCTTGATCAAACAAATATTGAACATTCCAATCAAAATAATCAATTTCAAAGATCTAAAACTGAAGATGAAATAAAAATTGATATTATGGGTCAGCCAAAACAAGAAAGTGAGGTCAAAACGTTTACTAATGAAGTAGTACTATCGGTTACTCATGAAAAGCCCATGATTATTACTCACAAGCATTCTAGATCTGATCCAGTGACTGACGTTAACTACGAGAAGCTTTACAAAGAAAAACTGGATTTAGGCATTCCAGTCATAGATATACTGCCACCTGTTACATTTAGAAATGACATAAACGTCACATCGCGTGACGAAAATACCTCAAATGAACATCTAAGTCCTGAAGAAGCATTAGTTTCTATAAGAAGAATGAACTTTCCAAAAGTGCTCCCGGACTTACCCAGAGCTCAGAAGCGGTTGTCACTGCAACCGACGACTTTACAAACTTTTCGAAGCTACTCGACTAGTGTAGAAAGTCAGTCGGAACGCTCAAAAGTTCCACCCCAACCTCCACCAAGAACTACAACTTTAGACCGTCGCCTTGCATACAAAAACACAAAACCATTGTCTTCGTTTGATACATCAAATGTAAGAAAAATATCTGAAGTAGACAACTATCAAAACTATGTAAACATCAATAATCTTTCACCAGACACGCAACTTTGGAAGAGATCGTTTGAAAAATCAATATCGCCAAACAGACCAGAGCCAACAATAATCGTAGCAAGCAAAGAAAGAGAGATCCCTAAAGTAATAATCGCCTCAACTGACACGATTGACTCAGCAATTCTGATCAAACCTGCATCAAGTCAAATGGAAATACCGTCACATATGCCTAGAGTAAGATTACCAGATGATTTTCACTGTCAAAGAACAGACTCTATAACATCCTTTTCATCGTTTTATTCCGATGATGACGATGAAGACGAAGATACTCTTTTAGATGACTTACTTGAGGACAAACTGTTACAAGAGCTTGTTGGTGGAGTTGACTCTCCAACAAATATGGAAGATGAACTAGACTCGAAGGGACCTGACAGTATTTTTGAGAAAAAACTGGAAATAATACCAGTGAAAATAAACACAAGTAAAATTCCATCAAGAAACAACGAAAACTATGTATGCGTCAGCGACCTGCATTTACCAGACATCAGTGGTGTAGCACCTACTGCCCAGATCAAATCAAACTTTAGCTTAAACAAATTGCAACATAGGACAGATAGTATAAACCGACCACCCGAGAAAGCTATCAAAGTCAAACAAAAGAAAAGCATGAAACCCTCTATATTGAATAGGAGTATGAAAACTAAAAGTAGTTTTAGCAAAAGTGATAGTAAGTTAGAACATTCTAACTCTGGGTCGTCCAATGACACTGAAACTAGTACGGGAACTGTGAAAAGAGTTGTGAAGAAGGAAAATGATTGAATGAAAGTGTAAAAAGAAGACGATGAAATTTATAGCTTATAGCTTTATTAATAGCTGTCTAGTCTAGACTAGAGTTTAGGGATATATGTAAGTTGATAAGACAAGACAAGTGTACTTATTAGTAGTATAATGCCTGTATTCCAGAAAATAAACAAAACAAGAGTTAAATTCAGAGGTTTTGTATAAAGTTGTAATAAACTTTGCTTTCCTCGTAACTCAGTTTTAAATAAAATCTGGAACCTCCTTCAAATATAAGTCTGAATTTGATAATCAAACTAAGTATTTACAATAATCTCTTCAAAGAGTGTGAAAAATATTTTCATCTTTAAGTGTGCCTTTTTATTTGTATAAACTTTATCATAATACGCATGAGACCAAAGATGTAAAACTTAAGTGCTATTTATGTAAAGAGAGCATTTAAGAAAATACATTTTACTTATAGAAAACTTATTTTTATTTTTGCCAAACCATATTTTCAATATTCAAAATTGGTTAAGTAAGTACTTCACTCGCAAAATAGAAAACTCTTTTAAATAAACTACATATTTATATTTACACTTTGTGTGTGGGTATTTCTGTCTATATTTTGTTGTAACATAATGCACACTTATTTAAAAATTTAATTATTTGTACACATAATAGTGCTACGGTAATACTGACTGCTCCTCAAAGAACCATGCCTTGTTCTGCCGCCAAGCAGCGTTGCTGTGTTTTGGTTTGAAGAGAACATAAACAAGGCAACAGAAGGCTATGGATATGGCTACAATATTGGTCAAAGAAAGTTTGACTGAGTCTTGACTGGAAAAGAAGAAAAAAGACCCTATTCCCGGCATTTATTTTGGGATAAAAATCAACCTTTTTTTAATACAACTTATTGTTGGAACAAGCAGATGACCCACCAGATATTTTAAGTGGTAACCATCACCATATGCTATTGCAAGTTATAAAGTATCCCGATTGGTTCAGAGGTTAGTACATGATTGAGTAACAAACATCCAAACATCGTAACTGTCGCATTTATATTCTAGTGGGAAGTAAGCTACTAGTAGTATGTAGTATTAAAAATAAAGCAGTGGGTCAAACAATCAAGGCACCAAAACAAAAGTTCAAAAGATTGCATCAAATGTTTAAGCAAAGTCAACTCCTACGTAAGATTAAAAAGAGCAATTGAAACTTCGAAAGAAGATTAACAGAAGTCCTGTAATAAACTGGGCGAATGAAGCGATCTTTCTTAGCATCTCAAATCTCTTATTGTCTTTTGAAACATTACTTCCAAAGTATCTTGCTTGGTATTCGGAAAGGATTTGTGGTGCAAATTGGAAAATAAAGCGATCTGAAATCATACAATATTAAGCTGATGTAGAGCTTGATCTGATTATTTCTTGTTTTCTGAGAGAATTTAAATGATTTTATTATTATTTTAAATATATGTTGCGCTGAATAAGTGTCCTTAACAAGAAATTGGACAACATGGATTTTTAGGCAAAAAATGAAAGTGTCACTAGCCAAAATGATTAACGAAACCACTCTTAGCAATTTTTTATATTCAAGTAAAAACTCAAGAAAATAAACAAGCAAATAACTATTGATTTTACCGTTAGTAAAATTATTGAAACAAAAACCGCAAATAAAAATTTCCAACCAACTTAAGTTAAACTGTTTCACCATTAAAATTCTTTTAAGTAGAAGCTTAAGTTATTTTTGATCAAAGCTAATTTTACTTGCACCTATGGCCAATTTATTTGATTGATCGCTGTATGCTTTACGTTTTCATTTACCTTCAGTGACTTCCTTTATCAAACCAAGACTTTATAATTGTTATTCTAGTTATTTCCATTCGGAATGATCCTGAGGACTTCATGAAGTCAAAACTTGGACAATTATAAGGTTTAAGAGCTCAGTGAGGAAGGATTTCGAGTTAAAATTATTAGTGAGTTTGAGATAATACTTTGGGGAAGGCATTACAATGTGTCTTCTTACGCTTTCTTAAAAAACGGCGAATGTAATAAGATAGCCTGATTTAGTTATTAAATTGAAAAGCAATATATGATCTGTACAATTGCGCATTTGTTTCATCCTAAAAATACTACATTGTACGTAAGGATTATCTCCTTGTTGCGTCCAAAATGTGTCTAACTCACTGATTTCCATATATTTATGGAAGAAGAGTTATAGAGCTATTTGTGAAGGGCTCGTCCGGGGAAGTACTACCACCATGTTTTGTCTGCCGCCAAGCAGCGTTGTTATGTTTCGGTTTGAACAGTGTGGTTGCCAAAGAAATTACAAGCACCTGAGGCTTAATATTTGTATGCATCAGGTTGATAGACGCACGTTCCTATCGAGCGTGACTTACGATGCAATACTTTTTTATAGTTGATGGTTACCACTTAACATCAGGTGGGCCATTTGCTTCTTCCATCAGCAAGATTGATTAAAAAAAAAACAATTTTAAATGTAAACTGTTTGTTGTTTATTTTTGGCATTATCGTTTAAAATTAGCGTGGTTACCTGGAACGCTCTGACAATGCTGAAAACGACGTCTATGTCAGCGTTGGCTGAACAGTAATAGAGAAGTAAGCTAAAAGTAAATTAAACGTTAAAAAGCTCGTTACGTTTCGGCCACCTCTTTTTGGGAAATGAAAGCTCAGAGTAGTAATGTAGTAGGTTTGAATTAATGCTCAGCCGACTCTGGCTGGAGCAAAACAATTTTCTGGTGCCCCGCGCCAGCCAAATGGAAAAAGTTTGGTGAGAATTCGTATGCAAAATGCAATTCCATTTTGTGCAGTAGATTTTTGCAATTAGTTCAGAATTTACTTCGTCATACGTGTTTCTGCAGGCTGGACTGGCCGGGTTGAAATTATTTCTTCCTTTACCAGGATTTTCATTTTTTGTCTCTTATACATTCAACTTTGTACTTTGTTGCTAGTCCATGTTCATTTCTGGTTTTTTAGTATTTTTAGGAGGAAGTGTGATTGGAAAAGTACATGTTCCGCCCTCATGCTGTTGAGTTCGTTCACCGATACCGTGCCCTATTTGGGATAGAACTGCATCTATCATTCTGTGACGTAAAGGTGAGTCTCATGTACCCGTAATTGAATCAGCAACATTCCATTCACAGTAATATTTCAATCGAAGCACAGATTAACAAGATTTTATTTAACTTACAATGTATGTATGTATTTTAATATGTTTGTTAGGGTGGAATGTTGCAACTCAATTTATAATCAGATATCTTCAACCGATTGTGCTGAAATTTTGTATACACGTTTAGTTTGTGTGGCAATGCATGGTTAGCTGTGAAAGTATTTAAGTAAAAGCTTGTTTTAAAAAGATGTTTATCTTTAATTTATTCAACTAAGGGACTTATAGGGACTAGAAATAGGTATGATGGTAGTGGAAACTTTTTTTTTTTTTTTTATACCATGAGCTAATGGAACAAGCAGATGGCCCACCTGATGTTAAGTGGTAACCATCACCTATAACAAAGCATTGCCTCGTAAGTCACGCACGATAGGAACGTGCCCTACGATGCACTGCCCTGCGTCCATCAACTTGAGGCATACAGATGTTAAGCCTCATGTGCCTGTAATTACACCGGCAACCACACTCTTCAAACCGAAACACAGCAACGCTGCTTGGCGGCAGAAAAAGGCGTGGTGGTAGTACTTCCCCGGACGAGCCCTTCACAAAGAGCTCTACTACTCTAAACTCCAAAAAATATACAAAAAACATCCATAGACAAAAAAAAATTTCAGAAAGCTCTACTTCTAAGTATGTTAACTGGCATTCCAAAGTACCTATCGCAACTCAAATACTAGATAGGTATTAAATCATATAAAAAATAAAATCGAAAATCTCATTAATAAACTCTCGTTCAAAGCATGGAGTAAAAGCGCCATTTGCAAAGATAATTAAAAACTAACATAAAGCCGAGAAACAGAACTATCTTCTTGTTTTAACTTATTTGATTGTTTCAACTGTTCGTACGAAGCGTTTGAATGAGCCGATGGAACTATGTTGACTTTTTGTTTGAGCACGACTGTACTTTGGAGTATTCGTAAAGCCAGAAAGAACAGAAATGAACCGAACGAACCAAAGAAGGATTTTTGTTTATTGTAAGAAACTCACAAATGGGCCACAGACCACCTGATGGTAAGTGGTCCCTTTACCCCAGGGTAAAGTGTCTATGGGTGATGGGCGTTATCGTTGCGTTGCCTGTGTGTTAATTGGAGTTCAAGCCTGGCGATATTCTTGTGATGGCAGTAGATGTAAGAATGGAGGAAGTTGGTGGATGTAATTGTTCGCAATGTCAGTGCTTTTATATGATCAAATCACTTGCAAAGTGAAGTGAAGAAGTCAATCGATACTTTATGAGTACGTTTCAGTCGAAGTTATGTACATTATTTTTTTTGCGAAGGTTGCAGTAGTATAAAAGAAGATACAACCATGTCTATATCTGAAGAATGAAGCGACTAATTATAATAAACGGGGTGAAGAAAATTGTGAGAAAAACATTTAGTCTTCCAGGAGCGATGATGTGTTTGCGACCTGACGACGTGCCACTGACCCCCTTAGAAGCCCTCAAAAGATGGTGACTTACTGCCGGGATAATGCCTTTCATCTCTAGAGGATAAATAAATAAATATTGGTGGACTTTTTCCACACAGCACTATCTAGCCCCAAACTAAGCCAAAGCTTGTAATATGGGAACCAGATAGCTGATATAATTAATAATATACTTTTTTTTAAATACATACTTATAATGTTATATAAAACCCAGACAGAGAACAAACATCAATGTTCATCAAACAAATATTTGTTCTCGGTGGAGATCGAACCCACGGCCTACGGCGCAGAAGGCAGAGCTACTACCAACTGAGTTGTGAAGGCTGTCAAAAAAGTCTAAAGTGTGAAGGATAAAAGTCATGAAGCTGTTTTTTTTCTACTGAAGTAAAGTCAATATTTAGAGCTCAAGGACTGGTCTATATACTTTCAAGAATAAACTGCAAAAGACATGTTAAAAGAACCATTTATTTTCTACAGCGTTATTATTTCTCAACGCAAACACAAGACGAAGTGTTGGTGCAAGAATCCGACCAATAAACTGGAGCTAAACTTAGAAATACAGGCATTCGTTCGAGTTTACTATAATCGTTTCATATTTTTGCAAAACAATGGCGTCTGAACTGTTCTCGTGCGGTTGCAGAATATTTTTATAGCATACGATTATTTAAATAAAATTATATTTTTACTAAGAGTAGTAGAGCTCTTTGTGAAGGGCTCGTCCGGGGAAGTACAACCACAACGCCTTTTTCCGCCGCCAAGCAGCGTTGATGTGTTTCAGTTTGAAGAGTGTGATTATCGGTATATTACAGGCACATGAGGCTTAACATCTGTATGCCTCAAATTGATGAACGCAGGGCAGTGCATCGTGCGTTACTTACAAGGCAATGCTTTGTTATAGGTGAAGGTTACCACATAACATCAGGTGGGCCATCTACTTGTTTCATCAGCTAGTTGTATAAAAAAAAAACTCGCAAGCAACCTGCAAGTTTTAGAGAACATTACAAAGGTTCAGCAAATAAAATAAATAACTTATACCTACTTCAAATCTATGCAACGTGTAACATCTCCTATAACATCCCCTATAACCCCGGAAGCAGGGTATATGAAACTTAACACACCATGAGGCAGCCCTATTCACAGCTGTTTGTACGTTCCGCGTGTACGAGACTTTGATACTTACGTAAGTGTCAGAGGTGTTGCAAATTTCTGAGACATTATTAATTTTACTTTTGCATGGGAATTTCGAAATCGAAGTTTTCAAACTTTGAACTCGTCAAAGTATTCAAGTGCTTGGTCTGATCACTTGGTCGTTGGCCTTATAGGGGTGTTATGTTACACGTTGTATAGATCAAAATGATATTTTTCAGATTTAAGAGTACTGCGCAGTGCAAAACAAACATCGAATAATCTAAAAGCCTTTTCTAAATATCACGTTCATATTTTGCTTAGAATTTATAGTTCACGATATTGTGTGCAAGCGCCAAAACACCGGATAACTCTTGCTTAAACATTTGCATAGAAAACCATAGCGCGCTCTTTAGTGGCCATAATTCTTTGGAGGCATTAATAAGTGGCTATTTTAAATTTTAATAAGCTTTACGAAGCTGATATTTTAGACTTGCGACTGCAATATTGTGGTGGAATATATTTTGCTAGTGGAACGTCTGCAGCTTTGTTCGTTCATAACAAGAATCCACTACGCTACCCTAGAAGCTTTTAAAAGATAAATTATTTTCTGTTTATAACATTATTTTTAACTTGCAATGTCTCCTTAATTAGTAATAGTTTTATAGAACACACAACGATCATAAAGCATCTATATATATATATATATTTTATCTTATTTGTTATACCTACCTAATTAGATAGATAGATAGATAGATAACTCTTTATTGTTCACCACACAGAAACATAGTATAGGGTTAAAGCATACATTAAGGGTAAAAACAATGGGCGACCTTATCGCTGAGAGCGATCTCTTCCAGGCAACCTTGATTTTGTTGCTAATTGCTTGTATTACCTACTATATTGTTTGTTAGTATTAGGTTTGACTTGTTTTATTAGAGAAAATAAATGATTTTATTATTATATTATTATATAATTAAAATGGCATTAGTCTTCACTTTGCCATGTAATATTTAATTAAATTAACATTACAAAAAAAATATAATAATTGAGTCATAAGTTCCTTACCTATTATTTAAGGCACATATATTTATCTAGTTTATATTTTAAACGTTTTAAAGTATGTCCTTCAATTTTTATTATATAAATATTCTTAAACTTTTTTTTTTAAACAACTAGCTGATGGAACAAGCAGAGGGCCCACCTAATGTTAAATGTTAGCCATCACCTATAACAAAGCATTGCCTCGTAAGTCACCCACGATAGGAACGTGCCCTACGATGCACTGCCTTGCGTCCATCAACTTGAGGCATACAGATGTTAAGCCTCGTGTGCCTGTACTTACACCGGCAACCACACTCTTCAAACCGAAACACAGCAACGCTGCGGCGACAGAAAAAAGCGTGGTGGTAGTACTTCCCCGGACGAGCCCTTCACAAAGAGCTCTACTACTCTTCAAAATTGGAGTAAGATAAGTCAAACTGTTTCTAGTTTTAATCCTGTTATTTTATTGAATAAAGATCGAACAAAATTCCTTAGAATGTAATTTTACTCTCAGTCAGTCAGTCAGTATAGAAAACACTTTTATATATTGAAAGAAGACGGTGTTTAAGAAAATTCTGTCTGTTTTGGTGAATTTATGCGGCCTGCGCGGTCGGGCTAGTCTTACTGAATTTATGCACTGGGCTTTTTGGATATTTCCGTCTAGTTATTTAAAAGATTTAGAGACATGGGAACGTCAGATGGCAAAGCATTCTACAGAAGACTACAAAAATATGGTTACACTTTATCATTTTCAAAATATATTTGTGTACTCATCTTTTCATCTTTCCTTTATCAAAGCGTTGTTTTGTAAGTCACGCATGATTTGAACGTGCCCTCCGGGGCAATGCCTTGCGTCCGTCTACTTGAGGCATACAGATGTTAAGCCTCATGTGCCTTTTATTTAACTGGCAACCACACCCTTCAAACCGAAACACATCAGCAACGCTGCTAGGTAGACAAGGAAATTTGGTTCACAAAGAGCATTCTTAAACAACATTAATAGTATATTTATTAAAATTATGAATGAAAGATTCGGTAGTGTCATATAAGTATGTACCTACCTAATACAATAAAAATAAGAACCTAATCACTAATATTTTGTACGTTGGTTGCATTTTTGAGAAAAAAACTAATAAGTAACTGCTTCCAAAACATAAATTATGTAGCAAGAACTTCCATAACTTATCTCATAAAAAAAACTTTTAAGCGTGCGGTAATAGTGAAATTCTGTTTTACATAGGCAGCTGCAGGAATCTTCTCGTTTTGCTTGCAATTACGAACTTCTTGTAAATAGATGAAGCAACTTAAATTCAGTCTTGGTTACTTTCAAAGTTTACGTTGCCTGTGTTTAGTATGCTATGCACATTTCACGTTTTCATTCCGTTTTGTTATTATTTATATATGAAAAATGAAGCAAAAAAATGTCAGGATTGTAGCTAGTGGCAATACGTGGTATCTGTCTATTTTTTTCGTATAATACCTATGATTGTTCTATACGTCAAAAAATAAATGAACATTATATTGTGTATAATATGTGTGTTGTAAAAAACTACTTCTTAAACCTCATTTTTATTAAAGGTTTTGAATTTTATTTAAAGATCCGTTAGCTATTCATTAATACACCAAAGTTGCCAATAATTTGCTAAGTCCAGTAGAAAATGGGCAGTAGAAAATGGGCATTGAATAACTACAATTGTTAAACTGCTTTTGTCTCTGACTATACGGGCTATAATGGCCTGCCCGTAGCCACTTCTCAGTTCACTAGCCATTTCTTTCTCGCACACCTTCTATGGATTTTTTATACTATTAATTGATGGAACAAGGAAATGGTCAACCTGATGTTAAGTAGCAACCATCACAAAGAACTGCCTCGAAAGCTACGCACGATATGAACGTGCCCTACGATGTACTGCCCTGCGTCCATCAACTTGAGGCAAACCCACTTATGCCGGCAACCACATTCCTCCAACCGAAACACAGCAACGCAGCTTGGCGGCAGAAATATAATGGTGGTAGTACTTTCCCGGACGAGCCCTTCACAAAGAGCTGAACTGTTCTTAAAAAAGGTTTCTCCTGTTATTGTTTGTTTTTATTATTATAAGGTCCAAAATAATTGTATTTAACTAACTAACTTATACACTACTGACTAGGTATCAAATGTTATTTATTTAATTGAATCACAATAATCACTTTGAAATGTCTTAAAGCTAGTTGAATCTAGATGTCAGTTCCACGCGACCAAGCCTAGAAGAACAGGCAACTAACTTACGGCTTGGTTCCTACCGTTCTTTTATATATACTTTACTTATACCATAGGAAACAGCATTGTATTGTACATTTATTTGTTATCAGCTTGTACCATTGTTGTTTGTATCAAAATGTCACGTGATTGTAGTACAAGCGTTACCCTTCCCAGGAGAAACATAATGCCTTTATATCGAAGTTCACACTCGTCTATAGATTCCATTTATCCCGTCACCAATTAAAACAGAAAAAGCTGGAAGGACCGCCTGGGGTGCGATACGGTAAACAAATCGAAACGAATCGGTATTCACAGCTCGTAGAGCAGCTGGTTCACTGCATCATGTCAGGCCGTTTGCACCTACTGTTAGTTCTTGTCCCTTGCGAGTCTCATCCACTAATTCCCAGCACTCACTTATAGCATCCTTTGGCCACCATTCTGTAGCCGCCTTTTATTTTTTACCTATAAAAACAACGCAGTGTATCTGTTATAGTCAAGGCGTCAACATAGGCCACAACAATACATTATAAAATAATTCAAAATAATGTAATATGTAAATACGAAAGTTACCACGTTTGGATGTATTTAGATGTTTGTGGCTCAATCACTCCCTAACCACTGAATCGATTTCGATAAAAATTAATAACAATTATAGCTCGTAGCTCGAAGTTCTACCACCATACCTATTTATTTCGCCAAGCAGCGTTGCTGTGTTTCGGTTTAAAAGGTGTGGTTCCCGGTGAAATTATAGGCACATGAAGTACTTGGCATGCCTCAAGCTGATGGACGCAGGGCACGTTCTTAAATAAATAATAATAAATAAATAAATATTGGGGGACATTCCACACAGCACTATCTCGCCCCAAACTAAGCCAAAGCTTGTGATATGGGAACCAGATAGCTGATATACTACATAAATACTTTTTTTTTTGTAAATATATACTTATAATATTATATAACACCCAGACAGAGAACAAACATCTATGATCAGCACACAAATATTTGTTCTCGGTGGGGATCGAACCCACGGCCTACGGCGCAGAAGGCAGAGCTACTACCAACTGAGCTGTGAAGGCTGTCAATCTTATCATGTGTCAGTCTTATCGTGACTTATTAGAAACTGCTTTGTTATAGGTGATGGTTACCACTTAACATCAGGTGAACCATCTGTGTGATACATCAGCAAGTATTACAAGAAAAAGATACTAACTTCAAAGTCAAAGTCAAAATGTATTTATTCAATAAAATCACAAGGATCACTTTGAAACGTCTTAAAGCTAGGTGACTCTAGGTGCCAGTTCCACGCGACCAAAGCCTAGAAGAACAGGCAACAAACTTACGGCTTGGTTCCTACCGTTCTTTTGTATGATCCTTTTACAATGTAATAATATAATATATTATTGAAGTTTAGTGAGGCGTAGGCATACAGAAAAAGGTAAACATAATCAAATTTATAAGACAGCACACGCTACGCCTCAAACTAATAATACCTAATGCATAAATACAATCTATTAAATCAGAGAAAAATAAAAAAAAACACACAATAGTAGGTACAGTACAGACATTGCAGACATGTTAGCTGCCGATGGGCAGAGCGACCGGGACATCGGGCCACGCATTTTTATCAACAATATAGCTATCTAAAGTATAATAAGCTTTCCTTATTAGATTATTCTTAATGTACACTTTAAATTTTCTAATAGGAAGCCCAGTGGCACTTTCTGGAAGTTTATTATAGAAGCGAATACCGTTCCCCATAAACGAGCCATTTACCTTTTGAAGCCGAAATTTAGGTATACATAATTTGTTTTTATTTCTAGTGTTAACGTTATGTGCATCACTCTTTTTCTTAAAGCTATCTATGTGTTTATGAGTGTATAATAGATTTTCATAAATATACTGTGAAATGACTGTGAGAATATTAATTTCTTTAAATCGCTCCCTTAATGAGTCACGTGGTTTCATTTTATAAATGGCACGTATCGCTCGTTTTTGAAGTACAAATATACTTTGTATATCAGCAGCTTTCCCCCAGAGCAAAATACCATAAGACATTACACTATGGAAGTAGCTAAAATATACTAGTCTAGCTGTAGCTTCATCTGTAAGCCATCTTATTGTGCGAACTGCGTATGCAGCCGAACTCAGTCTACCAGCAAGTGATTTGATGTGTGGACCCCACTGCAATTTTGCATCAATATTAAGTCCTAAAAAAATAGTAGAATTGACAAGGGTAAGTGATTCACCATTTAATTCAATATTGGTTGGTCGTTGAACCACATTTGGCAAAGTAAATTTAATGCATTTCGTTTTCCCAGCATTGAGCAAAAGATTATTAACAGTAAACCAGTTAAGTACTTGCGACAGAGATGCATTAACGTCATCGAAGTTAGTCTTCAATCTGTCGACTTTAAAAATTAAAGAGGTATCGTCAGCAAATAGAACTATTTCACATAAATCTTTTACAAAAGGTGGAAGGTCATTTACGTAAACTAGAAATAAGAAAGGACCCAATATCGAACCCTGAGGCACCCCTATATCAATGACCGATCCAGAAGACCTCTCACCGCCAACATCAACTTTTTGGATTCTATTGGTTAAGTAAGACTGTATAAGATCAATAGCCCGGTTTAGGATGCCGTAGTGTTTAAGTTTAGATAATAAAGTGGCATGACTTACACAGTCAAAAGCTTTGGACAGATCGCAGAATACCCCGATCGCATCTTGTGAGTGTTCCCAAGCATCATATATGTGCTTCAGGAGCGTCGAGCCGGCATCAGTCGTTGATCGACCTTTAGTAAATCCAAATTGATGACCATGAAGTATGCCGTTGACGTTAAAATGTGATATTAACTGATTAAGAACAACTTTTTCAAAAATTTTACTTAACGTAGGTAGTACCGAAATAGGCCTGTAGTTGGCAGGATCTTGTTCATTTCCAGACTTGTACAGGGGAATGAGTTTACTGTGTTTCATTAAATCAGGGAAAACGCCCTCATCAACACATCTATTAAAAATGTATGCTAGACATGGTGCAATATCAGTTATAATAGCGCCTAATACTTTTGTAGACATTCCCCATAGATCTTCAGTATTTTTAATATTTAAGGATTTAAATGTTTTGACAACATTATCAGCATTAATAAATTTAAAACTGAAGATATTATTACATTTTTGAACGCTAGACTCTAATAGTGTTGTCGCTTCAGCAGCTGAGGAATTTAAGGATGAAGTCACAACTCCAGGTATACTGGAGAAAAAACTATCAAACGCGTTGGCGACTTCAATATTTTTTGTAAAAACATTATTGTTTACTTTTAAATTTATCTGTTTATTACCGAGCTTCGATTTGCCTGTTTCGTTATTGACTACCTTCCAAGTTGCTTTAATTTTATTTGTCGATTTTTCAATTTTATTTCTTATATGCAATGATTTTGCCGCGTGACATACTTTTTTGAAAATTTTTGAGTAGTTTTTTGTGTGTAAAATAAACGTTGGGTCATTCAGCATTGACTCCCTAGCAGCGTATAGGTCATATAATTTATTCCTACTTTTGTAAATACCTGGAGTTGCCCAGTCAGCGAACTTGACACTTACACTAGTTTTACATGTTTTAAGTTTAAAAGTATCATTATGTTCTTCATTTATTAAATTTGACAATTTTATAAAAAGATCATTTGGGTCAGTCAAGTATGGTAAAAGGGACACTTTCAGTTCAACATTGTTCTGAAACTTTTTCAATACTCAATACTCAATACGTTTATTGCTTACACATGGTTTAGTTTTGGTACATACATTGTTGTTAGTTGTTAGTTAGTATCACATGGACCCTGCATAGGGTATGGCAACATGGAGGCAGGCCGAGGTTTTAAATTATAATACGTATAGTCGGTATACAGGTATAGTTACAGTCAAAAAGTAGGTGTTATCTGTTATACAAGGCACGAAAAAGAAGAACTAGGTATTCTAAATAAACAAGGTATTAGGAATGTATGTCAAAGTTAATGAAATATTTAATTAAAAATAGTCAATATTTAGGTCAAAGTGTGTATATAGCCGAATGTTAAATAAAAAATAAATGTCAAAGTTAAATCTAGGTAATTTCAGTGTCAAGTTTAAATTATAATTATTTATTGAATTATTGCAAATATTCATTTATGTCATAGTATGTTTTATTAATTAGAAATGATTTTAATGTTTTTGTAAATAGACTATTTTTTTCTATATTTTTTATTTCGATTGGAAGGTTATTATAAATTTTGATTGACATTACGTATGGGCCGTCGCTGTGTATTTTAAGTTGAGAACGCGGATATACTAACTTATTTCTCCCTGGCCTCAATACGTATCTACGAGGCAGGTCGACTAGATTTTTATATAAATGGGGATATTTTCTTACAAATTTGCACGGCTTTTTTTTTAGTACGGCTATCTGTGATAGGCCGATAGGTGAAGACCTCGTCTACTGATATTTTATTAGCAAACCTAGCGCTATGACCGTAATGATCGGAACTAAAATGCTTAACTACAGACTTACAAATTGGATCATGACTGCAAAAGATGTTGTCTAGACAGGTGGCTGTTGTTAGCGTCACTCTTGTTGGGTCTTTAAACAAGCAGTGTAGATCAAAACATTTAAACAAATTTAAAAATCTCTCAGATAGTGGATGAACCGGAATATCTATATTAAAATCACCGCAGACTATTAAAGTTTTTTTACTATCGAAGGTCTTAAGCAAAACCTCTTCCATAGTGGATTCATACAACGCGAAGTCCGCGTCTGGGGGACGGTATACACTCACAACGATGTGCCGCTCCAGCTCCACACATGACAGCTCAATAGTCCTCTCAATACTGAGATTTGCAATGTCTTTACGTTCCCTGCATTTCAAGTTATTATTTACAATAATTAAAGAACCGCCATGTATAGCGTTCTTGCGTCTAAAAGAGCTCAATACGCTGTATTTATTATAAAAAGGGAGCAACTCTAGTTCTAATATCCAGTGTTCTGTAATACACATGATATCTATATTGAAACAATTCAAAAATAATTCTAACTCTAATACTTTGCTGGGAAGGCCTTGCATATTTTGGCGTACAACATGTAAAGTGCCAGGCTTTTCCATTGTCGAAGAAACTAGTTTAAATGTTGGGCAATAGGCCCTACTGCTTGTAAGCCCTCATTAGTACTGCTACTAACTACGGGCTCGTCTACGGACTGTGTTATAGTACTTATAACAGGATCAAAAATATTAAATGCTAACAATTTAGCAATAGTTATTTTACTATGTTTACATAAGGACATAGTACCTCTAGTCAATATAAAATTACTAATAAAATTATTAGTGTCGAAATACAAAACGTCACTATGACGACATGTCAAATTATATAACATTAAATTTAGTTTAAAAACATTCTTATTTTCTAGTACACTCAGTGAGTTAGAATAGGGGAACGCACATAAAATTAGTTTTCCTAGTCCTAATTCTAACTTTTCTAACAAAGCTTCCACCAGCTGAATTAATTCTGAGTGCTTGATTCCAGTGCTCTCACCTAATTGCACGATCAAAGTGGTGTTTTTGTCAAGGCAACTGTCACTATTGATGCTGTTTATGAAATAGCTAATGGGAGCATCTGGGAGGCAGTTGTTTGTTACTACCTGACCTAGTTGATCGCTAAGTAGCAGTCCCATCCCTATTCCTATCTTGTCAGAGTATATAACAGTCTTCCGGGTCTCTAGACAAGAACTGTCTAGTCTAACCAGGGACTGTGTTACACATACTGAAATGGACTCAGTGGTCACAGCACCTGTCAGCGGCACAAGTGGTGAAGGTGACGCCACCTGTTCAATCAGTCTTCCCGTAACCAATGCTGTGCCAGAGAGCACTTCATAGCTAGTTGGGTAGCTGACTTCATCTGAGCTGTGTATCCACAAAAACCGAACGGTACGAGTTGTTGAGCTGAACCGTTTCGTTCGGGGAGCGCTTTGCATCCAAGTTTTGTTTTTGAAATCAGCGGAGTTGAAAAAACGTGAGTATGTTTATCAGTACGCCAATAAAGTTTCTTGTGTTTTGTGATTATGGGAGGAATTGGAAGACGAATAATTTAAATCATATTGAATATGTAAATACATATTGTAGAACATTCCACACAGCATTACCTGGCCCAAAATTAAGGAAAGTTAAATTAGAAATCAAAGTCAAAGTCAAAAGGTATTTATTCAATAAATCGCAAGGATCACTTTAAAACGTCTTAAGCTGACTCTAGGTGCCAGTTCCACGCGACTAAAGCCTAAAAGAACAGGCAACAGGCAGATTTAACTCAATAAATACCTTTTGACTTTGACTATGAAATGCTCAAGATCACTTTGTTCGCCATACTCAGTTTCAATAACATAGAGCTTACTAGACAATATCTGAACTGAAGGCTCGATTGAGCGGAAGTTAACAATTTCCTTAGGCTCGTTGGGTGCTCGATGCCCCATGCAATGTTGCCTTAATTTAATTTTTTTGAAATGTACTGATTGTCTATTGGGAATAACCTTGCCTTCTGATAGCAAAGTAGTGGGTTTGAATCACATAAGCCCTTTTTTTTATATATTTTTTTTAAAACTTGCTTATGGTAGAATCACATGGCTCAACTGATGTTAAGTTGTAACCATCACCTATAACAAAGCATTGCCTCGTAAATCACGCACGATAAGAACGTGCCGTACGATGCACTGCCCTGCGTCCATCAACCTTGAGGTATACAGATGTTAAGCCTCATGTGCCTGTAATTAAACCGGCAACCACACTCTTCGAACCGAAACACAGCAAGGCTGCTTTGCGGCTGAAAAAGGCGTGGTGGTAGCATTTCTCCGGAAGAGCCCTTCACAAAGAGCTATGCTACTCTTAAGGCGAAGACAAGACCTAATGTGACTCTCGCTCGCACGTTTCGACATGTTAAAAGATATAAAATCACTATACACATTTTCGAAAAATCGCAATCTACCAATTTTGCTTTACTAGTTTTCAAAAGTTTGCTTTACTAGTTTTCGTACATAAGCAAACTTTTGAGTAGGAAAACTTTTATCGATCAAAATGAAATTTTTACTAAACTCTGTGCAATGTGATTGCACACAAAATGGTTGATTGCGATTTTTCGAAAATGAGTTTAGTAATTTTATATCTTTCAACATGTCGAAACGTGCGAGCGAGAAGTTGTTTGACAGTTGTCAGCCCCTTAACCACACCATTTGGGTCGTAGTTGGTTGTTCCATCAGCTAGTGATATAAAAAAACGTACCTCAGACGTATTCAAACCCACGGTATAAAATAGAAGTCACTGTAAAAATGCCAAAATATTTTCGTGCAAACTGTGGCTCCAACCGATACACATAAATACTGACATAGATAGCTTGCAGTAAATCACTTTGATAAAATATTTACGGCTCATAAACCTCAGTCGTAGTTCAAACTAGTTGTTACTTTTGGAACAATTTCTTTGAAACATTGTAATATAATATTGTTCAGGTTCAAAAAATGTGACGGAATACGTACATGTTATAGTAATTACACGCACTTGAGGCTTAGCAACTCTAAGTTGCAAGTTGATGGACGCAGGGCAGTGCATCGTAGGGCACGTTTCTATCCAGCGTGATTAACGATACAAAGGTTTGTTATAGTTGATGGTTATCACTTAACATCAGGTGGGCAATCTATTTGTTCCATCAGCTAGTTAAATAAAAAAAACCGGCCAAGTGCGAGTCGGACTCGGGCACGAAGGGTTTCGTACCATTATCTATAAAAACGGCAAAAAAAACACGTTTGTTGTATGTGAGCCACCTTAAATATTTATTTTATTATTTTTTCTAGTATTTGTTGTTATAGCGAAAACAGAAATATCTCAACTGTCTAACTATCACGGTCCATGAGATACAGCCTGGTAACAGACAGACAGACGGACAGCGGAGTCTTAGTAATAGGGTCCTGTATTAATTACCCTTTGGGTATGGAACCAGAACTGGTCGTGCCCCAATGTTTTTGAAAGAAAGAAAATACATTTGTGCATCTATTTGTTTATATTTATATTTTATTTGTATTCAAGTTATCGTTTCTCTGTTCAAGAATGTATGTGCACAGTGGCAGCACTCTCAAACGGTAAAAAAACATCGTGAGGAAACCGGTATATCATAGACCCTTAAACGTTCTAAAACATGTATCAAGTGCTCGAAAGGAGCCTATATGAGGCGCACTTAAAATCCTTTCACCACACTGTTTCGAAAGAACTTGTGACACGGCATGAAGAAGATACTACGGAAGCCGCAAGAAACTGACGCGGTGGCCGCCACGGTAGTTTCCTGTGGCCAATAACTTTCACTCCGAACTTCTGTTTAAGCACGAAACTACCTGTCTAAGCGCTCCCACGAACTTGGAACTTTGTCGATTATAAGTTATATTAAAAGACAATACAGATGACTCCTCCCAGGAGTCCCAGGGTTTAAGGTAACTGATAAGTTGAGGACTTACCGCCGTATTTTAAGCACTACTTAAAATCACACTCAAAATGGTGTTTATTCATATCAATCACAAAAATCATTTTATTTATGTCAAATTTCAGAGGCATTTATTTAAATTTAAAGTCACAAGAATTGAATCTGCCAGTTCCACGCGACTACTAATAGGATTTCAGAGTTCGGAACTCTGTCTATTAGCTTGATGCCGAGCATGGTACGCTCCATGGCTCTCTGTGCAACTCTCATTCTATACACAAGGTATCAGGTAACTCATATTATATCGAAAAAGAGTAAAATAAGTAGTCATCTTGAGATTTTCTTAAAAACAACTTAGCATACGAGTGTTAGGATAACTTACCCGTGCAAGCTTTAACTTTGGTTCTGAGTTTCTGAAAAGTTGGCACCGGCTTAACGGTTGTAGTTTAGCGGACATAAGTTGCATCCAAAGATTGTCTGGTAGAGATTGCTATTTATAGCGATAAGACCACCCGTTGTATGAAACTAAGTTTCTTAGTCTTTAAATTGTGATCTACACTAATATTATAAAGAGGAAAGCTTTGTATTTTTGTATTTTTGTATTTTTGTATGTAACGAATAGGCTCAAAAACTACTGGTCCGATTTCAAAAATTCTTTCACCATTAGAATTCTACATTATCCCTAAGTAACATAGGCTATATTATATTTTCAAAAAAATCAGGGATCCTTACTAAAACTCCAATAATGTAACCCAAGGTGGAAACCAAAAACCTTACATCGCGTGCGCTGCGAAAACTATTGATGATAGAACAAAATAATGTTCTACGATTTTGTAGAACAAGTCATCATCTACAAAAAATGTTGCGACAGCATATGTCTAACTATTATAGTTATGACACAATAAGTGTTCTTTTATTATAAAAAAATAATTGAAATGCCGCCGCTTGAAAAGGGTCTTTATTTGTACCTTGGTATTAATCCTTATCCAAATAAATCATTTCATAATTAAGACGGTTTCAATACCTATAGATTACTTCTTAAATTTTTCAAATCGGACATTCCATTCAAAAGATATGACGAAATTAAAAACGTTAACGGGTCCACGGGTCACGCTCAGGGTGCGATTTCACTCTCTGGCGTGCAAATGTATGAAATAAGTAGACGCGAGGCTCGAACCCACGGTCTAAGTTTATCCTAAAATGTTCAAAAAATTTATGACCACCCATGCGAAGCTGGGACAGGCCGCTAGTGTGCAATAAAGTATTTTTGGTTTGAAGAGTGTGGTGTGTGTGTGTGAGTTGCCGGGAAATTACAGGTACATCATGAAGCTTAAAATTGTAAATATGCCTCAAATTGAAAGACTCAGGGCAGTGCTCCGTGGGGCACGTTCACATAGCGCGTTACTTGCGGGGCAAAACTATGCTTTTGTCATCAGCAAATAGTATAAAAAAAACTTTTTATGCTCTGTTATTTGGGCCATTTTTTTGTAAACAGTATTTTAATGAAAGTTAGTCAAAAAAGTTAACATCAGCTCGAATTATGAACACTGTCAGGAAGCCATTAAAAGTTTTCGGAAAATGAACGTTCAAGTATAAGATATAGCTAATGGACCTTATCGTCTAAGTTATAAAGACTATATTGTTTTCATACAGTTTAAGGAACCTGTATACGGTACTTTTAATCCAAGAGTTTTATATTATACGTTATTTGAATGCAATAGAGTCTACTTTAGATTTAACTGTAGGTTTGAAACATTGTACATGTTTTATACGTGAAAATTAAATATGACAATTATTTTGAACTTAAAATGAACAAGTTTTAAGGCTAGAGATAAAAAAAAACAAGAAAACTATGAAGATAAAAAACTTATTTCTTGGAACAGTACAAATAATACTCTCAGGAAACCCAGATGGTAAACGATGTGCAGGAGATAGGTATAGTCAAAGGCGCCTAGATTCACGTTTTATGACGTCGTAAACGATGTCACGATTTTGCCTTCACCGTTTTATTCAATCCTTTTAATGAGCACATATTTTTTTAATAGATTTATTACTCCTTTTAAGAGTAGTAGAACTCTTTGTGAAGGGCTCGTCCGGGGAAGTACTACCGCCAAGCAGCAACGCTGTGTTTCGGTTCGAAGAGTGTGGTTGCCGGTGTAATTACAGGCACATGAGGCTTAACATCTGTATGCCTCAAGTTGATGGACGCAGGGACGCAGGGCAGTGCATCGTAGGGCACGTTCCTATTGTGCCTGACATAAGAGGCCATGCTTTGTTATAGGTGATGGTTACCACTTAACACCAGGTTTTATTTTTGTTCCTTAAGCTAATTGTATAAAATCCTTGAACAGAATTCAACAAAACGTGTCTTTTTTTTTTTGCGCTGGTTTTGCATTACGCATTCCTTGTTCATCCTCCAATGGGGGGAAAAAACGTCCCTAGGTCTACTTTTATTAAGTATCTCATGACAGGGTTGAAGAAAACAGATTAAAATATTTCTGTATATTTTAAATATTATTTTTTATATCAAAAACTACCCTAGAATCGTTAGTACTACATTTAATTACCCAGTTTATTGCATCGAGGTTTCCAAAAAATACTGCCACCAGTTTTCATTAGCAACCTCTCAATCAACTGTCATTTTCATTTTTTATCGACCTTATTCCGTCGCCTTAAAGATCAAAGTCTGTGAGGAGGTTCTCGTAACCGACTGCGTTCACAATTGCCTGCACTGGGAATTAAAGTTACTGCCATCAAAAAGATAATAAAGGAGAGATATAGATATGAAATTCTTTATGCTCTTATAACTTAAAAAAAACTGCTCAGCAATATGAATTTCATATGTATGACGTAACGATGAAATTGACTAGAGCAATTGTGAAAAAAACAGCTGTCCAAACGATTTATTTATTCATTCAAAATAATTAGAACGGCTAATACGGTCAATTATACTAATTATCCTAAGTTACAAAGATTGAAATAAAAAATAATAATAATAATAACAAATAATCATTAAAAACGGACGAAACAACACACAAAAGAAAAAGTAACGATACATTAGTCGAACTATCGCCACGAAGTTGGATAGGAGGGATGGTTGAGACAATCGTTGGTATAAAACTGGTCTTAGTATAATACGCTGAAAATAGAAAATCAAAGAAAATACAAGGCAAGTCAAAATGTAAGTTAAAGTCAAAAGGTATACTTAACTAGGATAACATAAACCTTGGTGCCAATCCCACACAACCATGCCTAGAAGAACAGGCAATAAACTTAAGAATCGACCTATCGAAAGACCTGATAGAATAGTCAACCGTACATGTACGAACTTTTTTATTTATTAATGAACACAATATGGCTGCAGGAGTTTCACTTCTACCATCATTTTTCTACTCCAGCCCCATAAACACTCCCCAGGGTATTTCTAAGCATTTTCTTAGATAAAACAAATTTATCGGGTGATAAACCAGCTTTGTGTTAATTAAGATACGTGGCTCGCTTAGGAAATGCGAAGACGGCAGCGGAGACAGTGGGTTCGAGATAAGGATTCTAAGAGTACTTGTGCTGCGTAGTTCAGTTGGTTGTAGCACTGTCTTCTGCGCGTAGGTTGTGAGTTGGATCCCCAAGTCGAGTCAGTTTTTTTCCATCTTTTAGTGAAATAATTGTTTAAGCCTTTTTTTATTTTTCTCATAAGCCATCATGCATTCTAATGTTAATGAAATCGCATATTTTATTTGTAAATGTAAGTGTTCCCGCACACGGGCCTCCAGCCACAACCACAAAACGCCGCCACTGGCATATTTCCTTTAGTTTTCATACATTTTATATGGACTCGCCGCACACGGTTGACGCCGGTAGCCGCCACACGCTACAAATCGTCGCTGCTCGCTTCGTATGAAAACTACAGGAAATATGCCAGTGGCAGCGTTTTGTGGTTATGGCCGGAGGCCCGTGTTCCCTACGCAACTTTACATAAGTGATAAAAATAAAAAATATTTTCTATCAGTGGACTTCTTCAATGCTGATGATGATGATTATTGGCGATTCCCGTGAAGACACGTGTAGTGTCTAGATAGTTAGTACATACCATACCTAACCAGGTCTCATGGTATGAATATTTTATCATTTATAATTTCAATACGTACGATCCGACAATCGTTTTTCAGTTCATTTTTAAAACCTATAAAAAAACTAAGTTTATTTTTTATTGTAAGGCTTGCTGTCTCTATTTAATTTGACGGTTATAAAAAAAAATTGAACCTGGATTTGGCTACTCGAAGTCCTGCTTCTTCTGGATGTCATCAGCCTATCTGTCAAACACAGGTTAGTAAAAAAAGTAACTATTCAAATTATGGTGATACCTTCGTTTACCTCTATCACGTCCTATTGACTGAACCGATTTTGATCAAACTTGAAATGCACAAGCTCATTAAGCATCGAGAACTGACATAGTACTTTAAACATGCCGCAGGTGGTTGGAACTTATTTAAAAAATATATTCCACTTAAAAAAAAATTGTGTGATGAACAAAATTGTTTGTTCTCTGTTGGGGTGTTATTATGTATTGTAAAAAAAGTATATAAGTATTATATCAACTATCTTGTTCCATTGTACAAGCTTTGCTTAGTTTGGAGCTAAATAGTGCTGTGTGGAAAGACCACCAATATTTATTAACAAAAATCTGATGGTGTAAATGTCTTCTCTATGCAAAGTCCGATAAGTCTAGCAAGTTCTGTGAAAGTTTACAAATAAAGGCAAACCACAGTGCTGCCTCAGATGAGACCTTCGATATCAGCATTTTAACTAGCTGCTCTTGACAGCTACTATTTTTACAAACGGTGACACCTACAAAAACTAACATGATTTGTCAGTAGTATTTTAATTAAACTGCTCAGAAAAAGAGTGTACCATTTTGTATATAAAAAAATAAGTCTAAAAATTGTTTGAAATAAAGATTATTAATATTTTTGTCTGTCACATTAATTGATATGGTTGCTGAAGAACAGACAATAAAATACAAGATATAGAAAATAAAGAATAAAATGATACAAAACTTACATGATACTAACAATATTTCAGTCTAATAAATTGCTTACTTCAGATTATTTGAATATGATTGCGATACTGGCTTGAATATTTTTATTGTAATAAAAGGTTCTGTCAAAAGTGACTTGTTATTGTCATTGCTACATCTCAGTAACCAACTTTTTAGGTGTCTTGAAGATGTTGATGAACTCTCGTCTTTGAATTGAACTTACAAGTTTAATTCAAAACTAGTTCTTGTTACTAAGTTACTTCAAACAACTTGCTTCTGTTATTTATTTGCCAAAAGAGACCTAATAATTATATCTGGCCGATGAAACAAGCCAATGGGCCACCTGATGCTAAGTGGTAACACTTAACAGGGTGCAGGTATGCAGGGTGGATTTTTGAGACGGGACAGTAAAGGTAGGTACCTTTACCATAATAGTTACAGAAAAACTTTCCTAGGAGACCATCTATATCTTTTTGAGTAACTATAACGATCAAGGTACCTTACTGTCCCGTCTCAAAAATCTACCCTGTATAATGTGTAACCTGATATTTATCCAACTGTGCCTACCCTTACCACCGTTATCATGAAGACAAAATAATATTTTTATAGAATCATTAATTTCGTGGGGAATTCACTCGCCAGAGGCATGTTTCTTTCATGATTCTTTAGCAACGAATAATACACAGTATTTTATCATTACTAGATGAATTTTGTAATGTTATTCGTCAAAAAACCAAATAACAGTAGAGCTCTTTGTGTGTGATCGTGCAGGGAAGTACCACCATATTCTTGCTGTCAAGCAGCGTTGCTGTTTGTCAGTAAAAAGACCAGTACTCTCAAACGATGAAGGAAAACATCGTGAGGAAACCGGCATGTCATAGAACCTAAAACACACTGGTGCTCTGATGGTCTAGTGGTAGCGGCCCCGCCTTCCGATGCTAAGGTCGTGGGCTCGTGTGTTTTTTTGTCCAAAAATGTATGTGCACAACGGCAGTACTCTCAAACAGTCGCGAGTTGGAAGACGTTGTAGCCTGGACTCATCGCCAGTTGGTATGGTTGTGCCCTGTTCCTCATTCGCGAGCTCCCGATCTTAGGACTTAAGGTTCTCATCTGACTTGTTTGTCTGACAGTTTTTAAGCTAACAAACAGTCAGTCATTACAATCAGTCAGTTATTATAATTCTCATATCTTATTTCCTTGTTTCTGTGTTGAGGAGCCCCGTCCAGTGCTAGGTTACCCATATCACGGGCTTAGTAAACAGGCCACCCCAGGCATCGAGTCCTCGGATCTATATGCTGGAAGGGTTATGTACCTAAGAAGGAATTAAAAAGTACCAAAGCGTAACATCTGTATGCCGCAAGTTGATGGATACAGGGCAGTGCATCTTAGAGCACGTCCATACCGTAACAATGCTTTGTTATAGGTGATGGATACCACTTAACATCTGGTGGGCCATCTGCTTGCTCCATCAGCAGGACGTATAAAAATCAAACTCAGTTCGCGATTTTTCAACAACATTTTGTATTTGAAAGTATGCTGAAATGCGCAAGCCAGAAGTTGTTTGAAGGTTGTCTACCTCTTAACAAAATCTGCTGAAGTCCTGAGATATCTCCATATCATTTTGAACAATGCTGCCACGAGTGAACTGAACAAAGCCTTTTCAAATTCTGATCCGAGGAGATATATTATATTAGATGGTGCAATAGATGCTTAACGAGATGCTTCCATCCTGAGACTTCCTACAACTTTCTATTTGAATAGAGATGGTATAAAAAAAACTATAGTTGCATAACTGAAACCGAAGAAGACTAGTATGGTTCTTTGTAAGTGGTCGTCCGTTTGCCGCCAAGCAGCTTTGCTGTGTTTCGGTTTGAAGTGTGTGGTTGCCGGTGAAATTACAGACACACGACGCCTAACATGTCTCAAGTTGAAGGACACAGGACAGTACCTCGTAGGGCATGTTTCTTTCATGCGTGACTAACGAGTAAATGCTATGTTATAAGTAATGGTTACTACTTAACACCAGGTGGGCCATCTGCTTGTTACATCAGCTAGTTGTATAAAAAAAGTAAAATTCGATAAAAAGTGGGACCAATTTAGAAGTATAAGTTTAACATAAGCAAAAAAAAAACTATCAAAATCAGTTCATAATTGTGTAAATTCATGACATGTGTCAAGTGCTCGAAAAGAGTATCTTTGATGCGCACTTTAAAATCCTTTCACCACAATGTTCGAAAGAACTAATGACACGAGTTCAAAATTAACGAGCAATCATTTAACAAACTTACAAAAACCACAAGAATTTTCTCCTTTTTTGAAGTCGGGTAAAAAATAGAAAATAAATATTTTGCCTTTCGCCCGTCCACGGCTTAGTTCATCTGTGGTAGCCTGCACATTTTGCAGAGTCGCAATATTTCAGGATAAGCGCCCGTCTATCCAGACTGAGACTGATTGGGTATCCTTGATATTGATGGAGCGTTCACTGCTTTGTATATGTCGAGAAGCCTTTGAAACCTGTTTTACTTGAAAATAGAATTGAATTTTGTATCAATCTTATGAGGCTGAGAATCGTCAAATAAATTTTGTTGAACAGTGTAGCATCTCATCTAAGTCTAAAGTGTAGTGCCTTTATACTTACAACTTATGTAATTCTTATTTCTGCGAATATATATCTTTTATCTTGTATCTCGTATCAGTCGATCACTATTGCCCTCATCACGACAACGAGCTATGGAGAGAGCTACGCTGGGAGTTTCACTACGTGATAGAATGAGGAAATCCATAGGAGAACAAAAGTAACCGACAGCTTGCAGAATTAGCAAGTTCAAGTGGCAATGGGCAGGTCATATAGCTCGAAGAACTGACAACGTGCGACGCCCTCCTATCCGATGGACTGATGTTGTTAACCCTCTACCACCTACCACCTAATCTTGTCACACAACCACCTACCATACGTCTCACAGACGGGCGAGTGAAAAGAACTTCGTACGTAAAATCCAAGGGTAAAAGGTTTGGTTTTTGAATTAAAATCTATCAAAATACATATCAAAGTATTTATTAAAGTAAACAAGTCGCAGAAAACTTAATATGTTTTCTTAAAATCTTAATTTGTTTGAAACAACTATTAATTCTATCTTTAAAAAATTGTTATTAAAAAAACGAGTTCTATAAAAATAATCACATGAGATAGAATTTTTTTTCTTTCTGTTTATAAAAATAGAATAATCAACAAGACATATAAAATAATCACTGTCTCATTATAATCACATCTATTGCAAAATTGCAAGGCATCAATCTTATAAATTTTCCTGACTGAGAATGCACATTTCGTAGGAGCATTCGATACAAATTGGCTTATTTCACTCAAAACACATGTATTGTGTCCTGCGTTTCTCTTTAGGTGATTTCCGGTTTCTTCGTAACATCATCTACGTCTGGCATATGATGCATACTCGACAGAGTGATCACTGCTTTATTTGGTTTTGGGACGTTAGATGAATATAGTTATATCTTTTGTGAAACCAAAGATCGTTCAAGTTCAATAACACTATCATTAGAAGCCATTTTAAAGTGAAACAAAAAAAAAAACCAAATTTAAAAAAGTCACGCAACCACCTACCATCCGTCTCACAGACGGACAACAACAGTTTTTTAGTTACCAGTGACAAACGCGTGCAACTCCGACCACGACGAGCGTTTGTGCGGCACTGAGGGACGCGGCAAGAAGGTACAGGGACGTACAAGATGATACGTGCTTTGCGCGCCAAAATATTACCGATTTTAATTTCCTTGCGTCTGTGAGACGTATGTCAGGTGGTTAAGGGTTAAGATCGCGGGAAGTCGGTGGATGGAGAGGGCTCAGGATCGTTCTTCCTGAAAATGTGTGGAGGAGACCTATGTCTAGTAGTGGACTTTTGTGTAGCCTCTGAATATTCTATGAGATTCGTAAGAGACTCTTCAGGTAGAATACCAAGTAAGAGATCATAATATGGGCCTCCTTCGTATGTTTTTAGCGTGCTCTGTGCTAGGATTAGCCTTTGATTACCCCATGGTATATTCAAGACTTTTTGGTAGGACACTATGTAATAAGTAAAAAATACGGGCCCAGCTGTTTGGCGTTTATGGTTTTATGCTTAGCTTAGTTGGAAAAAGTATATAGCCAGCCTAAATGGTAACCATCAACAAAAAAAAACGTGCTCCGAATCCTATCTCAAGTAAGCCATAAAGACAAATAACTATGAAATAGGTAGAATGTAGTTCTAAACTTTCGTACATTGAATAAATTGTTAACACACCCAACTTTGCATTGTCAAGCCTTCAACATAAACTTTACCATTATTGTGATAAGCTCTGACCGAGTCGTAAGTAATTGGATTTCATCCCTGAGTCAAACAAGGTAAGGTTTAAATTGCATCGGAGGTTGTGGTAGAATAAACTTGTTAGAAAAGTTTTCCCTGTACCATAGTTTGAAAGAAAATATTATGTGGAGCTTCAGGCTCGTAGCGTTTTTATTGAAATTGGGTTGGTTATACTTGTAAGGTTTTGTCGTTGATAGACGACCAGCTTTCTTTATTATTTTTTTCGACGAATCTAATGGAATATAAAATGCTTATTTGCGAGAAACATGGTTAAAAGTTCGTAGGTATCCACATAATATTTCATTATATTATTATATTGAAACATTGCAATTGAAATTTTAAGTGTAGAAGAGCTCTTTGTGAAGGGCTCGACAGGGGAAGTACTGCCATCACGTCTTTTTCTGCCGCCAAGCAGCGTTGCTGTGTTTCGGTTTGAAGAGTGTGGTTGCCGGTGTAATTACAGGCACATGAGGCTTAACATCTATATGCCTCAAGTTGATGGACGCAGGGCAGTGCATCGTAGGGCACGTTCCTATCGTGCGTGACTTGCGAGGCAATGCTTTGTTATAAGTGATGATTACCACTTAACATCAGGTGGGCCATCTGCTTGCTACATCAGCTAGATGTATAAAATAAAATTGCAATACAAATAATGTAATCATAATAATGTCGTCATAAAATCCACGAACAAAAATCAAATAAATATCGGTCGGGTTCGCTAGATGGCGTTGAACTAAATTGCCTACAATATTTTTATTTAAATTTGGAACTCCACGTAAAATAAGTTTGCAGTGTGTGTATGATAATAATTCAGTTGTTGTTGGTTTTTATTCATGAGCCGTTGAAAACACTGGTTCATGAATAAAAAATTACGGAAATATTTGTACAGCGCAAAATAAAGTTAACACATTGTAATAACCGTCCCACTGAGTGGCATTTTATACAATAAGGGTTGGAATACCCGAGAGCACTGGTGTTCAGCCTTCCGATCGTCAAATCTTCCAGTAGTGGGTTCAAAAACCGGGTCTTGCACAAATTGTTTTTCTGTTGAAAAAATGTATGTGCACAGTGCCAGTACTCTCAAACGGTGAAGGAAAACATCGTGAGGAAACCGGCATCTTGTAGAACCTAAAATGTTTTTTAACATGTGTCAAGTGCTCAAAAAGAGCCACTTTGACGCACACTTAAAATCCTTTCACCACACTGTTTTGAAAGAGCTAGTGGCACGACAAGAAGAAGAAGGTTTTGAATAAACCAGCCAAATTGTAAAGCAGTTGATTTGAAATTGTATCAATTAATGTTTCATAAATAATATTTCCTACTATCCTGTAATTTCTACTAATATTATAAATGTGTAAGTAACAATGATTTTATGTTTGAATTTCGCCGTAGCCAATGAACTGATCGAGATGTTTTATTTTAATTTGTATTGTATTTGTATTGGTTTCGGTGCAGGCGCATGAGACTTATTACCTTGTCTCAGAGTGATGGCACCAGTTCAATACCACTTTTAACACGTGCCTTGTGGACGTGCTATGAGCAAATGCGATTTTTTGACAAAAAAAAACACTCAACATCAGGTGGGGTATAAACTCCGTTACTTTTTAGCAATAAAAAATAAGGAAATAAGAAACTAGCGTCGAAGTATAGCGACGAATAAAAAAGAAATTAAAAAAAACGTGTAGTGTTGACCGTTGCAAGTGCCCACTCTGGAAATGGGAAGTAAACACGCCTTTGCAGATTTATACAGCGTCAGGGTGTTGATTCTCTGTTATGCATTAAATCCCGGCGAGTTTCAATAAGTGGATCCACACTCACTTCGATCAGGTGCTTCGCTTCACTTACATTGGCATTCCCGCTGAAACACTAACGCAAATGGTGCTGTGAGGGTGAATGAATAAATAAATAAATGACAGAATGCCAAATTGAAATTTATTTGAATCAGCAATAAACATTACTGTTACGTATTTTTTTTTTATTTCGCAGTCATTTGAGTGAATGTTGTGTAAGTAAATTCAGAAGTTTTATTCGTCAAAAACACCACAACATTCACCCAAGTGGTTAATTTTCAATTTGACGTTCATTTATTACTTACTTATTCAAGGTGTTCCAATACTTTTGTTTAAAAACTTCAGGGGGCTAAAGTACCCATCAATATGAATAACTTTTTCTGAGGAACCAACACTGTAAACGCGAAAAAAAAACGGCTGTTTCATACAATAGTTCAATACCTACCTGGCTAAAATGTATGAAACAGCTGTTTTTTATTCGCGTTCACAATGTTGGTTCTTTAGAAAAAGTTATTTTTAAAAGTTTAGTATTGGAACACCTTGTATACATTCAGCCATCACTGGCGCCAACTGCGTGGATATTTTGGCGGTGAAAATCACCGCCGACGCGAGTGAGGCGAAGCTCGCGATCGAAGTGAGCGTTGATCCACTGGGTGATACTCCTCGTGATTTTGTTTTACCACAGAGCTGGGTTACCTTTTCACTCACGCTAGCTGAGCTACGTGTACTACGCCCACGGGACGCTACAGCTGAGCTATTCATATAAAAATACTCTTTCATAACATAATCGTTTAGCGCTCAAAAGCATTTATGAACCGGAAAATCGATTTTCATTCATGAAACTCAAAGATGCAAAACCCTTTCAGAGTAACCCTGTGGATGTGATGTGAACGTAACGAATGGAAATCCCACTTCATTCTGATGCAGATTTCCTTTTGCAAAGGCTTTAAAAACAGGTGTTCGATGCTAACCCGTGTCTTCTACGATGTTGTTTTTTTTAACCAACGTAACTTGCTCCGGTTTTCTATGATTAAAAGAGTACTAGTTAGGTTTAAGAATGTTGGTGGTAGTTTATTTTATGCGTAATTAAATTTTCTTTCATATACTTTTTAATTTGAAGAGCTAGATTGTGTGGTTTCAAAGTTATTTGGAGTTAACTAGGTGACTTTATTTTTGCGGGAGAGTGTATATCTATATCTATAAAAATCAATGCCACTTTTCGTTGTTGTTCGCGAGAACAGGAAGATGATGAGAGGAATACCTAGGTTTTTAGTTTGCGTCTCCGAAATGAAATTACCGACAATTCACTGACCTTTGATAGCGAACTTCAGCGTGCCCAGCTCGCCTGTAGCGTCTTCTTCACCTGTATTGTTGTTAATTGTCCACCACTACGAAATGCATTCAACAGATCCGAAAACACAAGCACCAATATTTTTAATTATCTAAAGTTTTGACCGCACGCGCACGTTGTGACAAGCCGAACAGAATCGCCATGTTTTTCTTCTCTCAGTTCCGAGTGTAGTGGGATGGCGCCACTTGTAAGGAGATTACGAGCGGCCTCCGTCCACGAATCGCAGACAAGCAAATTGCCGCCAAAATCAAATCAAGATTATGTTTACCTTATTATATGTTTACCTTTTTCTGTATGCCTACGCCTCACTAAACTTCAATAATCTACATCTACATCTACACTAATATTATAAAGAGGAAACCTTTGTATTTTTGTATTTTTGTATTTTTGTATTTTTGTATGTTTGTATTTTTGTATGTAACGAATAGGCTCAAAAACTACTGGTCTGATTTCAAAAATTCTTTCACCATTAGAATGCTACATTATCCCTGAGTAACATAGGCTATATTATATTTTCAAAAAAATCAGGGATCCTTACTAAAACTTCAATAATGTAACCCAAGGTGGAATACAAAAACCTTACATCGCGTGCGCTGCGAAAACTATTGATGATAGAACAAAATAATGTACTACGATTTTGTAGAACACGTCATCATCTACAAAAAATGTCGCGACAGCATATGTCTAACTATTATAGTTATGTCACAATAAGTGTTCTTTTATTATAAAAAATTAATTGAAATGCCGCCGCCAGAAAAGGGTCTTTATTTGTACCTTGGTATTAATCCTTATCCAAACAAATCATTTCATAATTAAGACGGTTTCAATACCTATAGATTACTTCTTAAATTTTTCAAATCGGACATTCCATTCAAAAGATATGACGAAATTAAAAATGTTAACGGGTCCATAGGTCACGCTCGGGGTGCGATTTCATTCACTCAAGGAGAAGCGCGTGCAAATGTATGAAATAAGTAGACGCGAGGCTCGAACCCACGCTCTTAGTTTATCCTAAAATGTTCAAATAATTTATGACCACCCATGCGAAGCTGGGACAGGCCGCTAGTATATTATATTATTACATTGTAAAAGGATCATACAAAAGAACGGTAGGAACCAAGCCGTAAGTTTGTTGCCTGTTCTTCTAGGCTTTGGTCGCGTGGAACTGGTACCTAGAGTCACCTAGCTTTAAGACGTTTCAAAGTGAGCCTTGTGATTTTATTGAATAAATACATTTTGACTTTGACTTGACTTTGACACATACCCACATTTTGCAGTAGTTGGTATTTCATTCGTGACAGCTTGCAAACTCATCGCCGCTATTACAAAACAAACTGGTCTTCTGACTATATCTTTGCAATGCATTTGCATGCACATTTTTTAAGAGAATAATTCATAGGTTAACTAAAGGAAGCCCACGACCTAACGATCAGAAGGCGGGTCATACCCACTAATCCATCGATGTTCATCTACTCGGATTTCTTTAGGCTGATGACGAATTACCTGAAGGGCTTCCTTTTTACGAAACTACATGTTAATTTAACAGAATATCTAAAGTACCTGCATAAAATTACAGTCTAGAGGACCAACTTGGATCACGCAGGCCTGAGGGAATACCCTTATTAATAAGAAATTATAGGGACCAAAAAGTCCTTTTTGGGATGCGGTTACACTCTCAAAGTTTAATTTACTTGGTAGCTACTTATTTTGCGAATTAGTTACATTTAAAGGAATTTATAACAAAAATTTTGCTGAATTTTAAAGTTCTGGTATACAAGTTAAGTCACCTGTGGCCATACAATTATTGCTATTCAATTCTATGGTTCTTTTAACGATGGAAAAAATGGAGGAATATTTGTAATATTTTTATGCCAGAGGTGAAGCTGATTAACGATGGCAGTTTTTTCTACCACTTGTTGATCTTCTTCTTCTTGTCGTGTCACTAGTTTCTTTCGAAACAGTGTGTTGAAAGGATTTTACGTGCACCTCAAGAGGCTCCTTTCGAGCACTTGACATATGTTAGGTAATAGAACTTTTTAGGTTCTATGGCATGCCGGTTTCTTCACGATGTTTTCCTTTACCGATTGAGTACTGGCACTGTGCACATACATTTTTGAACAGAAAAATTCATTGGTGCACGACCGGTTTTGAACCCACGACCAGAAAGGAAAGCAGGCTGCTACCATTAGACCACGAGTGCTCTACTTGTTGATAAAACAAACAGATGACTCAACTGATGTTAAGCGGTAACCATCACCTATAACAAAGCATTGCCTCGTTAGTTACGCACGATAGAAAGGTTCTCAAAAAAAAGGTCTCTAACAAAATATCAAACAAATCAAACAAATCAATCCAATGCCAATCAGTAACTTAATGATTTGTGATAAATTATTTGCAAATTCAATTAACCTGTATCCGACACCGGTTCGATACCATTTAATTATGCTACGGTTACTTTATAGGAAAAGCCTTCAAAGTTTCAATGCGATGTTTTGAACTATTTGCTAAAATATAATTGAATTTTGTATTGAAATCACACGTTTTAATTACTTTTTTTCTAGACACTTTGTTCAAACTACGAGTATTATGGTCTCTTATTCCTGTCTGTATAAAAAGTCTATAAAAAGTTCAATTTTTCTTAACGAAAAACACTGGTGGTCTAGTGGTAGCGGGCCTTCCGATCCTAAGGACGTGGGTTCGAAACCGGTCTTGCACCAATGAGTTTTTTTTTTTTTTAATTTATGAGCACAATGCCAGTACTCTCAAACGGTGAAGGAAAACATCGTGAAGAAACCGGCATGTCGTAGAACCTAAAAAGTTCTATAGCATGTGTCAAGTGCTCGAAAAGAACCTTTTGAGGCGCACTAAAAATCCTTTCACCACACTGTTTTGAAAGAAACTAGTGACACGACGAGAGAGAGAGAGATAATGAAAAGCAACCTTGTGGTTTCCACAATAAATGTAAGTAAACACTATAAAATTCATCTACATCATCAGTCTGAAGAAGTTCACTGCTGCACATATAGGTCTCCCCTTTACTTTTCCAGGAAGAACGATTCTGAGCCCTCTTCAGCCACCGATTACCCTCGATCCTCACAATATCGGTCCATTGAGTTTAAGTGTGTTTCGGTGTGAAAGGTGTGGTTGCCGGTGAAATTACAGGCACACGAGGCTTAACATCTGTATGCGTCAAGTTAAGGCAGAGCAGGGCACGTTCCTATCGCACGTGTCTTGCCTTTTTTTTTCTTTAATTACAACTTGCTGAAGGAACAAGCAAATGGCCCACCTGATGTTAAGTGGTAACCATCACCTATAACAAAGCATTGCTTCGTAAGTCACGCACGTTAGGAACATGGCCTACGATGCACTGCCTTGCGTCCATCAACTGGAAGCATACAGATGTTAAGCCTCATGTGCCTTTAATTTCACCGGCGACCACACTCCTCAAACCGAAACAAAGCAACGCTGCTTGGCGGCAGAAAGGCGTTGTGGTAGTACTCCCCAGACGAGTCCATCACAAAGAGCTCTACTGCTCTTAAAAAGTATAAACAAGTGAGTATAAAATTTATCGAATAATTAATCGTACTTTGAAAGCACCTTATTCGAACTATTTTGGAAGCCACGTAATTTCAGCCGTCACTACAAATTTCCGCTAAACAGAGGGCCGTAGTTGAGATAAATCACCGTACAGTGAACCGCGCAAGTGCGTAATTCCATCTCACGCAGCTCCCGTAAATCACTTTTGGGTCTCGTCACGCTCAACTCTTTTGTTCACTATTGTATCACCGCCGTGGTTTCTAAAGGGTATTGTTGGACAGATTTCTAGAACTAGTAAAGGAAATGGGATAAGCTATTAAAAATATATATAAAAAAATCTTGTGATTCATCTTCACGGTAGATATCCCATCAGATCTCCTGGTGTTCTATGTGGCATTGCGCTGCGTCTCTCACTTTGATACGTAAATCTGTTAAGTTTCAAGTATCTTAAAAAAAGATACCTTAGTGGTACACTTAGCTACACATTAGGTGACACATCGTAGGAGAGGGACGGAGTCCATACTATTTAGTCTGATGCGTATCTGTGTGTACTTTTATGTTATGAAATCAACCTGCATGTCGTAAAACCTAAAAAAATCTATAACATGTCGTGTCCAGTGCTCGAAAGGAGGCGCATTTAAAATCCTTCCACCACACTGTTTCGAAAGAAACTAGTGACACGACAAGAGAGAGAGAGAGAGAGAGAGAACCTGCTATAGCTTATTTTTTTATTCGTAGCTTCATGATATACGTCTTGTGTTTAAAAGGATATAGTACTGATAACACTGCCATTGTGCTGTTCATGTTTTTAGGGTTGTTTATGGCACTTTTGTGTAAATTTTTCTTTTCACGGGCCTATAAGCAAACATGCTTGAAATAAAATAGTATCACACAGATATTTTATAATATCCCAAAAAGTTATTATCCGAGTGGGATTTGAACCCCCGACCTTCCCCTTGATACGGGGCTGCGCTAACCACCTCAGACTCTAATAACACCCGGCGAATAACTCGTAGAGATACACTCGGATAATAGCTATTAGGATATCGTAAAATACCTTTCCGATCTGTCCTACCCGATGGACTGACGACATTGTTCGCGGAATGTCGGTGGATTGAGAGGGCTATCTTTCTTCTTGGAAACATTTAGGGGAGGGCCATATCCAGCAGTGAACTTCTTGGAAAAATAAACTGTAGAGCATGTAGGTATATTGCTATGCAACAAACGAAGCCAGATCTGAAACGGGGCTGCACGAGCTGATCGAATATTGCTTCCCTGCATCCACATCACCATCAGAGATGCTAGAACATTGCTGCCACCAACCCAATGTCCTGCTCCGCTACCTTAAGGACGTACCGCAGTGGGGTGTATTGTTCCAATGCACTTTAAGGAGCTGGGTTGAGGTTAGGTCTGCAGGCGATCCCCTGCATTGGAACAATACACCTCACTGCGGTACGTCAGTGCAGATCTTATTCCCCCACCATGAATTAGAATTAGTGAACTTCTTCAGGCTGATGATAATGATGATGAAAATATCTTTGTGTTTTCCTTTAGTGTATACACTAAAAAAACCTCTCCTCCTTTAGAACACTTGACACGTGTTTTAGAACTTTTTAGGTTCTACGACATGCCGGTTTCCTCACGATGTTATCCTTCACCGTTGGTGACTGCTGACACTGTGCGTATATGTTTTTGAACAGAGAAACCTATTGGTGCACGACCGTTTTTGAACTCACGTCCTTAGGATCGAAAAGTCCTGCTACCACTAGACCTCCGGTGTTCTCACAAAGTGTTGATAGGTACACACAAAATTACCTTCGATTCCGGACACGATGGCAGCCACTTTACCTTAAATCATTTACACATCAGCAATCAACCCCAATAATCAAATTACTAGCCAATCACCGAACAATCGCTGATTGAAACCATATTCCCTAGCGGTATTCAACGCCTTAGCGATGTAATTACTGACAATTCTCAAGAGATTTTAAGAATCTGAAACTGCTTCACGACTTTGATCTCTAGGCATGGTAGTTATCCCCTCAGATCACTTGGTACCAAGTGATTTATCTTCTAATATATGATGAAATTGAGGACTAATGATTAAAAGTCTTGAATCAGCAGATGTTGGGAAAAAAACATAAAAGAGAAAAGATAGGTACTCAAGATTCTTTTAAAATGTAATGATTTGAAAAAAATAAATGGGCTCGGTACTAAGATGTTTAACAATTTTAATAAATTCATAACTTTATTGTATACAAATCTGGTACATCAATTAGCATTGATAGAATACCGTGTCTGTTTATAACATCCGCGGAGTGGGACCCTGGTGACCTGTAGCACAGGTTTATTAAACCTATCACAGGTACCAGTCTTTCGCAATGTAGGTTTTATCTAGTTTGCACTTAGTGCTTAGATCTAGTTACGAAAAACCTTCTAAGAAGAGAAAATAAATACATTTTTCATTCATTCATCATGTTTTGGTCGCGAGGAACTGGCGCCTAGTTTCACTTAGTTTATAAGACGTTTTAAACCATTTTAAAAACAGAAAAAAAAAATCCGTACATATTTAGATTTTTAAATTTTCTACAAAAAAATTAGTAAATTTGTACCCTATCTATGATCTTGAACATGACAAAAAGGGGTAGTTAAAAGCACGTCCATAAATTTTATCACATCTGCTCCTATTGGGCACCAAATTACATTCAAACTACTCAGGTAATTACTCAGGTACTGATTTCTCAACGGTCACCAAAGGGCGAGGGTGCGTTCTTGTTAGTAAGTTTGAGCAGGTGAGTGTGGGCATACGTACTCCTAGTTAATTATCAGGTAAAAGCTTAGGTTGGTCTGAATTCAGACGAACACCTCTAATTGGTAGTACTTTGCATGAAATTAGAACATTTTAGTGGTTCTGAAATCATTTTGGTATTATGGTTCACTAAGAAGGGTTCATGAATTCTTCTTCTTATCGTGTCACTAGTTTATTTCGAAACAGTGTGGTGAAAGGATTTTAAGTGCGCCTCAAGAGACTCCTTTCGAGCACTTGACACACGTTACGTATAAAACTTTTTAGGTTCTATTGCATGCCGGTTTCCTCACTATGTTTTCCTTCACCGTTTGAGAGTACTGGCTTAAATTTTTGAACAGAAAAACTCATTAGTGCACGTCCGGTTTCGAACCCACGACCTTAGGATCGGAAGGCGGGGCCGCTACCACTAGAACACCAGGGCTCTGTGCTCTGGTTCATGAATGAAAACACGAATTGGCAGACGAAGTGATAAAACGATGACATTTTAAAAGTTGTGAGAAGTGAGGATTAGGCTAGACACAGTGAGTAAACCAACGAGAAGAGAAGAAGTAGTCAGGTATCACTGCTAAGATCTTGACACTCTTTTTTTTATACAACTAGCTGATCGAAGGTAACCATCACCTATAACAAAGCACTGCCTCGTAAGTCACACTCGATAGGAACGTGCACTAGATGCACTTAGCACTGAGGCATACAGATGTTAAGCCTCATGTGCCTGTAGTTACACCAGCAACCACACTCTTCAAACCGAAACACAGCGTTGCTGCTTGGCGGCAGAAAAAGGCTTGGTGGTAGTACTTTCCCGGACGAGCCCTACACAAAGAGCTCTACTATACTCTTTCGCTTTGTTTATTCTCATTAATTTTTTGTCGGTTCAGTGTACTCTTGCCAAGGACTTTCTTTGAAACGTCTGCTATCTTATGCTATATGTAATAAAAACAGGTGCAGATATTTTTGGATTGATGTTTTGCGATCTCACTTAGTTTTCAGATTTATCTACACTAATATTATATAGAATGCTACATTATCCTTGAGTAACATAGGCTACATAATATTTTCAAAAAAGTTAGGGATCCTTACTAAAACTCCAATAATGTAACCCAAGGTGGAAAAATTAATCTTTACATCGCGTGCGCTGCGAAAACTATTGATGATAGAACAAAATAATGTACTACGACTTTGCAGAACACGTCATCATCTACAAAAAATGGCGCAACAGCATATGTCTAACTATTATAGTTATGTCACAATAAGTGTTCTTTTATTTTAAAAAAATAATTGAAATGCTGCCGCTAGAAAAGGGTCTTTATTAGTACCTTGGTATTAATCCTTATCCAAATAAATCATTTCATATTCAAGACGGTTTTAATACCTATAGATTACTTCTTGAATTTTTCAAATCAGACATTCCATTCAAAAGATATGACGAAATTAAAAATGTTAACGGGTCACGCACGGGGTGCGATTTCACTCACTCAGGGAGAAGGGCGTGCAAATGTATGAAATAAGTAGACGCGAGGCTCGAACCCACGGTCTAAGTTTATCCTAAGATGTTCAAAAAATTTATGACCACCCATGCGAAGCTGGGACAGGCCGCTAGTTTAGTAATAAAGTAGTAAAAAAATTAATCTCTATTTGGTATAATATTTTTTCTTCAACATATTTACAAAACCACTCAATGCAAATTGTAATTTAAAACATGTTCGCAGTAGCATACGTTGGTTAAGTAGACAGTACGAACGTACCCTCACAAAATTAACATACTTATAAGGAATAGCAACTAGGCAGACAACGGATATATTTTATTATAACAGGTATATTTTTTCTATCTCTGCTTCATAGAATTCTTAGTATCTTCGGCTGAGTGCAGACGATAAATTCCCGAAGAATTTCATACGTTCAATTTCAGACCAAATATATGGCACAATAAACTGGCAGGACTGCTATCAGAATCGCCTACAAACGTAAGACCGTGCTCACAATACTCATTCTAAAACAAACTCTGTATTCGACGTGTGTAAGTCGATTTAAAATAAAAGGAAATAAATGCAATGGTGAAATTTGGTTTCCTACCAGCTTGGAGCTTTCAAAGATGTAAAATATGTAACGGCAAAGTTATTTTCAATATCGGCCTTAGTAGCAGAAATACCATGATTTTTGTTTAAAGAATTGGTAGTAACTCTTGTACAAAATAATAATTAACTGCAATTTAACCTTATTTATACTGTATAGTTGTATATTTCTGCGCTAAAATAATTTAAAAAGCTGTGTAAAATGAGATAGTAAACAATTTTACCCTTTAACCTAAAATATGTTTTTGCGAAGATTTTTTATGTTTTACTAGAAAACGTATCAAAACTGCTTGATAGTACACCTGATGTTGAGCTGTGAGTACCTAGAATAACATAACCTTAAAATGTACATCGCTACTATTATTGCATACATCATTTAGGTGGGTCATTGAGACCAAGGCCTAACACCGATTCCATTATTAAAGGTCCGCGTCGGGTTGAATATTAAACGCGCTGAAGGATCCAATTTTATTTGGATTATTATTTAGTTTAATTTATCCCGGCTCCCTGCGGTCGTGGCATATTGAGGCGCAGACAATATTTCAAGGATTAAAACGGTTTTGCTCTAAGCACTGGTTTTAAGTAATTGGTTTAGCACCGTGGGGGCTCTTCGTGTGAAGGTTAAATTTATAGGTCTAATAAAGGTTATATTTTTAAGTAAGTATGTTAAAAAAATATTGCTTATCGCCATCTCAAAAAAGATAGTGTCATAATAGTAAAAAAGTAAATAGTTATTTTTTGGAACCATAGATAATGTTATCAAAATGTTTACAAACAGAACGGAACAATCTGTTCGAACACTAACTCCCATCCTAGGAATATCCTGTATTGTGGGTAATAAGTCTCTTTTGTCCCCTATAGTATGTATAGAGCATAATAATTTGAATACAATATAGTTTTTATACTAGCAAGAGTCTGTAGTAAGCACTTTTTGCACTCCAATAAATGTATTTTTTATGAGAGAATATTCGGATAAATATAAATTACAGTAAATACCTACTGTATATTTATCCGACTGTATATTATTTGCTTTAGTAAGATATATTAAGAATCAGACAGAATCACAAATTGTTTTCAAACCAGCCTAGCACTTTCAAGGGCTCCGAGAGGTTTGATAATTAAGAAACTGGTGTTATGGGTACCGCACTATCATTTGCCATCAAATTAGTTTGAGGATAGTTTAGTCAACAGAAAAGTCATTTCCTGGATTTTTTAATTATGAATTATTTACATTTTATTTAGTTTTATCTCAATAGTTTTAATTTTGCAAGAAATTAACCTTTTTTTTAAACTTTTTTTTATAAAACAATAATTTAGCGCTATAATTTTTAGTTGATTTATTAGGAAGATTAGTACAAGTACATAATAATATGCCTTATGTGACAGGCTGCAAACCAATCGGTCATCGAGACCCCAGGTGATCTAGTAAGAGCTACCTCGCCTGATCATAAGATCGTGGAATCCCATCCGGTCGTACAACAATGGATTTTCATTTGCGAGAGCCACGAGAACCTGTGCTCCCAAACGGCATAGAAAAACATCGTGAGAAAACCAGTTGGTACTCAGTGGTCTAGCTAGGTGGACAAGGGCCCCGGTGCATAGAGATGTGAGCCTTATGTGAGCAGGCTCAAGGTTTTCTAGCTTCGTGAGCTGGCTGACCCTCTCTTTTCAAAGCATAGGTTATAGGGCCCCCTGAGCTCCGAGGCCCTGGTACACTGCATCACCTGGCCCCACGATAGCTATGCCACTGTTGGTACTCTTATAGCGGTACCCTTATTGTTGTGCTTGTATGTAAACTGTCCCGCATGGTATGTATTAACAAATACTGCCAAATTCCCTTGCGTCTAAACACAAGTTTTCTACTTAGTTAGAGCAAGGAGTCAAACACTTGACTATGCAAGGTTTACGAGTGCATCTTACTTAAAACTTTACTACAACTTACTTAAGCCTACCTAAATGTTATGTGTATTTTAAAATATATGTAAACTTGTCTAAAAATGTAAACCTTTTAGAAAATAAATATATATTATTATTATTTTTATTATTATAATTGTGGGTATGTGCCAAATGTTATGTTTGAACGCACCTCTGACTACCCCTCCTTAGACTATCTCAAAGAGTCTTATGTTGTTACTGGATACTAAAAGATCTGAGGGGATATCTACCGTGTCTGGGGACCAAAGTCCTAAAGCTGTTTCCGTTCTTGCAAGCCCATCGCATCGCCACTGAAAGAACATTCGTTAAACGATAAACTGAAATTATTTTCATCAGTTTCCATTTCCCTAACATCAAATCCTTGCCAGCGGCAATTTAAGAGGAAAAAATCCATTATAACTCGGGCTAATTACTAATTAGTTTCAAAGTCCTGGAGTGCAGTCAGAGGAATTACACAATTAACTTGTAGAGCTGGGAATTGTTCAGCTTAATTCGGATTTAGGTTTTGTTTAAAACATAGTTCATGTTGGTATAAGGGGGTATTCGTCATACAGCACTGATTTTAAAGCACCGATCTTATTCCTTGTAGAGCACCAAAAATGCTTCCTCGTAGAGCACCTGTGGTGTATTAGCGGTTAGTGGTGGGGTTATCTTTATAACTCTTGTTGAGTTTCTGTATCGAGTTGTGTACATATTAATTATGTTATTGTAATAATCTTATTCATTATGGTTGCCGAGGGCTCCTCTATCTAAAATAAAGTCTGTTGATATCTATTTTCATTGAAATGTAAGTGATAATGTCAGGATAACTACAGCCGCTATAAAATGAGTATCTGTAGGTACTTCAGCCCATATTTATATTCCCCGCCAGTAAATATAGTTTACATTATTTGTATAAAACAACTTAAGGCGAGCAAAGTTGCGCGAGACTCCACTAGTTCAAGAGTAGTAGAGTAGAGGAGAGTTTTAAGAGTAGTAGAGTTCTTTGTGAAGGGCTCGTCCGGGGAAGTACTACCACCACGCCTTTTTCTGCCGCCAAGCAGCCACGCTGTGTTTCGGTTTGAAGAGTGTGGTTGCTGAGCCGGGACCTTTTTTGCTGCTGTAGCACACAACACTTCTGTTAGGTATTAGTTTATATATTTAGTACTTCTGTATCATGTAAGTCTATGTTTTTAATTTTATATGCCTTTTAAATTGATTTATTATTATTATTTATAGAAAAACTGTTTTAGTTGTCTTTTTTCATCATTGTTTTCTTGTACCTTTTTATCTACGTCTATATGTATTTTAAGCCTGATTGTATGTGTTGTATGTTCTTGTGGCAAATAAATGATTGTCTATGTCTATGTCTATGTCAATGTTGCCGGTGTAATTACAGGCACATGAGGCTTAACATCTGTATGCCTCAAGTTGATGGACGCAGGGTAGTGCATCGTAGGGCACGTTCCTATCGTGCGTGACTTACGAGGCAATGCTTTGTTATAGATGATGGTTACCACTTAACATCAGGTAGGCCATCTGCTTGTTCCATCAACGAGTTGTATAAAAAAATAAAAGTTCAAAATATATTAAGGCGCATCTCTACTTGAAAGTTTACTGAAAGAGGTAATCACTTCATTCGCGAACAAAAGCGCTCCAGTTTTATTATTACAATTATGAGTAAATGCCGACATCACTTCGAACGGGGAAGTTACAGTCATTTCAGATGTTCTTTTAAAAGTTACGCGATATTAGGACCTATTTTACTAAGAGACCAAAGTTGCGCGACCTAATCGCGCCACCAGCATTATATGTAGCTCTATGAAGGGTACCTTACTTGTACGTCATTTCTGAGTTTTCACAACATATTTTTTCGAATTTCACATTCGGAAATTAGGGATAATTCGGATTTCATTTTCCAGCGTATTTTGTAAGCGCCTCTATCTGGCTGAGAACGTAAGGTTTTATTGACACCTGGATGAGGGCACTTATCAAATCTTCACTAAACCCGATGGAAAACTAAATCCTTACTATTGAATACGAAATCAGAAATTTGCAAAAAACAAGTTATTAAAACTGACCTTCCTTCCGCAAAGCAGCGTTGCTGTGTTTCGGTTTCAAGAGTGTGGTTGCCGGTGTAATTACACCTGAGGCTTAACATCTGTATGCCTCAAGTTGATGGACGCAGGGCAGTGCATCTTAGGGCACGTTCCTATTGTGCGTGACTTACGAGACAATGCTTTGTTATAGGTGATGGTTACCACAAAAAAAAGTTGCAGCTAAAATGTAACCGCATAGCCGTCATATTTACGTATTACAAACAGAAACTGATTGAAACTTATTGCAATAAAGTAACGTGATCAGCCAGCTGGTATCAAACCTACGTTATTTAATAAGACCAGCTATGTGGATGTCATAACTCTTAAATTAGGGAAAGTTATGTAAAGACCCAAGTTCAACTTAAAGTGGTGAAAAGCTTGACCTTCGACTTTCATTGTTTCGTTTTGAAGTTACCGGTAGGCACTGGGTAATAAAATAAAACTTTTTCATTAGATTACTTAAACTTTTAATTTAATCGCTGCAAAGCAGGCTTTTACGAAAGCGCTACCTTGTTTTTGAATCCTCGGGTTATTTATGTGGTCATAATTAAGACGTTAAGAAATTTTGACATAGACATACTACTTAAGACATTTATTATCTACCAGACTAGCGGCCGGTTTCTGAAAGTTCGATCAAAACTAATCGGATATCAATGTCAAGATCGGGTTTTCAGAAACCGACGGTTAGACTTCTAAAATGTATCTCACTTCACCATAAGACAACGCATTCAAACCCAAATGTGAATGGATTAACCGAAGGTTAAGTTCGTAGCGAGACAGGCACAAACAATAAATATTTACCCCAACAAAATATGAATATGCATATGCCTGAAGTCCAGCTTAGGTTCTCCGAAGGCTGTATGGTATGTGCTTATGGCGGGCTCAAACGAGCTTTGCGGTGTAAGGACAAGAAAAGGTTCTAGCTGATATGAAGCCACCAGGGCTTAGAAACTAGTACGAATGGTTTTAAGCTTTCTTGATGAAATTATTGTAGAATATTTTGAAGAGTCGTAGAGCTCTTTGTGAACGGCTAGTCCGGGGAAGTACTACCACCACGCCTTTTTCTGCCTCCAAGCAGCGTTGCTGTGTTTCGGTTTGAAGAGTGTGGTTGCCGGTGTAATTACAGGCACATGACATGAGGCTTAACATCTGTATGCCTCAAGTTGATGGACGCTGGGCAGTGTATCGTAGGGCACGTTCCTATCGTGCGTGACTTACGAGGCAATGCTTTGGTGATAGTAACCACTTACCATGAATTGCCTCTTAAACTTTCCGCCAAAATGAAACTAACACAACATTAAGCAGCCCTATTTACAGCTGTTTTTTGACCTTTAATTGTGAACTGTTGCTAAAATAGGCAAAAGAACTGCCACCAATTAGTAAACGCAAATAGCGTATGTACCAAGGTCACATATACATTATCAGGGTTGTTACTTTAATTTTTGTATAGGAATTTTGGAAAACGAAGTATACAAACTTTGCACGCACATGTCAAAATATTCCAGTGCTTGGTTCAGACCAACACTTGGTCTTTGGTATTATAGGGGCATTATGTTACACGTTGTATATTAACGCGGTCCGTAATCTTAAACTGTTATTAATAATTTGAATTTGATAAGATCGCCTCAAGTTTGCAGTAAGAAGCCGTAAGCGGCAGCTATAATAAGCAAATTAAATTAATATATGAAAATACTCGCTTCCACGTACGCCTTGGAACTAACGTCGAAGCAGTTTCCCGGATAGAGTTACTGACTGGAATCTTTGACTATGCCTGTTTTAATGAAGATCGAGTAGACGACTTTGCATCGTTCGCTAGAAATTGTACGACTAAGCTGTCTTGAATCACTTATACGAGAGTTATAGTTTGCCATCGAGATAATAAATTTGAATTTGAGCTGAAAACCGGTTTTATGTATGATATTTCTTTTTTTTGGCATCTTGGTAGACTTGGTTGTATTTTTTTATAATTTTGCTTTGATAGATATAAGTTTTTGTTCCTTACAACGGCTACTTTTTTTTTAACTATGACTTTCATCAAAAATGATTTTTATTAATTTCTGCAACAGATGTTTTATTTTTTTTTATAAAAATGCTGAACGACTCAAAATATTTCCTCTAGCTGAATATTTTGTTCGTTAACAATGTATTCAATGCAAATCTTGGTTTATGGTGATGGAGAATAGATTATTCCAGAGTCCTATCACAATGCCCATCAAACATCACGCTGCAAGCGACGCGTACATCTATGGCTATTAACACCAGTTTTTGTGGCGAGTGTGGAAAAAGTAACCAATCATCTGGCCGACCAGCTCAAACTCAAAATCAAAGTCAAAATGTATTTATTCTAATGAATCACAAAAATCACGACGACGTAAATTTGTTGTCTTTTCTTCTAGACTTGGTTGCATGGAACTGACCTAGATTCATCTAGCTTTAAAAAGTGATACTGGTGATTGAATTGAATAATTACTTTTAAATGAAATATGACTTTGACTTTTTATATACACACAGCGTTTTATATATACACAGCGCGGAAGAAGAAATAAGAGTTCTGAATAACTGCAGACTTGCTAGCAGAGGTCAGCACTGGACTGACTTGGAGCTCATGTATAAAATGAGCCTAGTTACAAGTCAGCGATGAACTGACTTTATGTACTGCTACATTAATTCCATCTTCTTTTTGACATACCACTACTTTTTTTTGAAACAGTGTGGTAAAATAATTTAAAATGGTCAAAGAAGCTCTTTACAAGCACTTCACATAATGTTATTGAGAATTTTTTAGGTTCTACGACTGGCTGGTTTCCTCACGATGTTTTCCTTCACCTTTTGAGGGAACTGGCACTGCACATACATTTTTGAACACCAGTGCTCTCATTCCTGCCATAAATAATGTATAAGCAAATCACGATTGGACTCGTCAATAGTTCAATGACATTTCAAACTCAAGCAACTAGTGCTCACTTCCCCAAGCAATCCGTTATTGTGGTCACTGTGCTCGAGGTTATTGATTTCGGATATTAGAGTCTGATGGGCTATTAACTTTGAGGTGAGCCGTGGAACTAAAATTATTCTAGTACATTTCAACCACTAGACCAATGCTCCCAGTGGTCTAGTGGTTGAACGAGTGGTTGGACCAGTCAAAATTATGTTTCTAGCTGACTACCCTGACCCTAGAGCACTGGAGGTCTAGTAGTAGCAGCCCCGCCTTCCGATCCTAAGGTCGTGGGTTCAAAACCAGTCGTGCAGTAATGAGTTGTTCCGTTCAAAAATGTATGTGCACAGTGTCAGTACTCTGAAATGGTTAAGGAAAACATTATGAGGAAACCGGCATATCTTGCAAAGGAGCCTTTTTGAGGCGCACTTAAAAATCCTTTCACCGCACTGTTTCGAAAAAACTAGTGACATGATAAGAAGTACAGTTCATTGATCTCACTGGAACTGGCACTAGATCATCAGTATATAAGACGTTTTAAAGCGATCCTTGTCATTGTACTGAATAAAGACGTCATCATCGACAGGCATCATTTACCATGATGCAGTTGACATGCCTCCGCTGTACATTTCCAGGAAAAACGAAACCCACTGACATCCATGTAAAATTCATTATCACTTTAAAACGTCTTAAATACAGCATTAAGGCCTAATTTCACCATGCTCTGTTAGTTACTAATCAAGGATTAACATGCCGTTAAATCTAACCTTAGATGTCAAACAAAATGCCGTTTAATCCTTTGTTAATCTAACAGAGCATGGTGAAACCGACCCTTAGTTAGTTAGTCCAACGATGATAATGTCGTCGGTCCATCAGGTAGGCGTCTCACGCTTCATCGTCCAATTCGTAGTCGTCATTCGAGAACATATAAAAAAAAGAAAAACGTTAAAATGCAAACGCTAAAATGCTTTACCGTGTTTAAACTTTTTAGTTAAATGATATGTATGTTGTAATAAGAACATGAAACGTAAAATACATCAAAGAATTTTCCAGAGTGCCCCATAATCCTCTTACTTCTCATCAAAGAAAATTGATCATCTAAAAGTAATCACATATTGCGAACACGAATGGAAAATATATTTTCATTTTTGCGTTTTAATGAAGAAGCAGTCTTAACTGAGACAGGCACAGACTATGTTGTGGTAGCTAGGTCACTTTGTAATTTACGTTACGCATTCTTAAAACCTTTGTAAGTTTTTATTAATGACAAAACGAAGGTTTGGTAGTAACGTAACCGTAAACTACACCGTTATTTACAGCGTGACTAAGTATTTTAGTGAGACGTACAGTCAAAGGCAAGTATTTATTCAATTTAATCACAAGGATCACTTTGAAACTTATCAAAGCTAGATAAATCAAGGTGCCTATACGACAAAACCAACCCTAGAGGGCTTGACTACTAAACAGAAAATAACATAATACTGGACCAACGAAATTTTTTTCAACGAATAATAATGTTGGAACAAGTACTAAATATGTATGTCAAGTTGTTACCTCTCGTATATGATAATTTCATTACCTCACAGAGTACGTCTATAAAGAACGTGCCCTATGTGGCATATTTGTAAGATGTATTTTATTGCGTGCACTTGTGTGTATTTGTTTTTGTATTTGTATTTGTAAAAACTATCTATATATCTGAAATAATACGGTGTGTAAAAAACAACGCCTGAAATAACTTTTTTTTTTTACTTTTTCTTTCGACTAATCCTTTTGTTTCTAGTACAAAATTGTGTAACAAACGTTACTTATTTAACATGCGTTGTGTATCACTAAACTCAGTCCATAGTGATAAGAGTTTGTATGTATTTATTACGTATGTAGAATTGACTGTAAGTTTTGTCTTTTAGATGCGTGGTAAGTGTTAAGTTGGATATAGAATTCAGAAGCGCCTTTCAAGAATCACGAATGGTCCAGCTATGTATTAATAAACTGGCATAAAAGGGAGACTTCGAGTTATAATTTCCCCAGAGATGAAAACATTCTGCCTTGAAAAATGGAAGCTGTGAAACTTTCAAAAGACCTATATTCCTGTTGAGTTGATAATTGTTGTCATGAGTTGATTTTTTATTTAAGATGAATACAATTAATCGAAAAACTATCAAAAAAGAGAAAAAATTATATGTATATAGGAAGATTAAATAAAATATACACCTTATTGGTCGGGCGGTGTTATCGCTAAAAAGCTATTTTTTACAGGAAACTTTTCGATAAAGAGAAGTCTGAAATAAGTAGGTTTGCTAGGGTGCACTAACTTATAAATAAGGTCTAAACTAGATACTTAAAGGTTATTGATAATAATAAAAACTGTGAAACTAAACTAAAATTTCACTCACACAGATATGTTACATATTTAGTAACTCCGATGTCCCCGCTTAAAGCATCTTAAGTGTTCTATATTTAAATCTACCACATTATAAATAATACGGGACATACAACATAAGACAAAATAATGGGCAATAATGGGCAACATGGGCAGAACTGGGAAATACTTTATGTTTCTGATTAAGTTCTATAACATGTGTCAAGTGCTCGAAAGGAGCCTCTTGAGGCGTGCTTAAAATCCTTCCACCACACTGTTTCGAAATAAACTAGTCGTACGACAAGAGAAAGAGTTTCTGAATAAATTATTATATTATGTGATCAAATGAACTCCTGTCAAGTTCGATCAATATTATATGAGTTCACTTCATTCGAAGATATATACAAGGTGTTCCATAAGTTGTGTATAGAGGTATAAACTTCAGGGGGCTAAAGTACCCATCAATATGAACAATTGTATAACTCGTGCGTAGCTACCGAGTAAGTTAAAAGTACTACCTATTATTCTGAAGAATGAAGTGAAAGAAATATTATTATTATTATTCCCTTATCGCTCAAACGCAACCTTGGCTACTCAATGCTATCTTTTAGATTTTTTTTTAAGAGAATGTCAAGATATTGGCCTATCGAGTAATTTCAAGATTTATTGCTACAGAAATAAGAAAAGTCCACGTTTCAATCACTTTATTCCCGAAGTCCTCGATAAAATATAAAACCGTGCATTCGTCAAACCGATTTCAGAATCTGCTGAAGATTTATATCGAAAGTGCTGCTGAATTTGTCAGCGAATCTCCTGCAAAGGACTATTGGAGGCAGACCGCGTAGAAAACGTATTCATGCACAAACACTACGGGTTTCTATGATAATGTGAACGTTATTTAGCGTCTGTAACACTGCTGAGATATTTAATCAGTCTCTGGGCAGCTTCGACCAACTCAAAGAAACGCTATCCGTCACACAAAAATATTTCCGTCTCTTTAGAATTGGCAAAAACAAAGACGGCAACATTTGTAGGTGAAAAAGAGCGTAACTCTGACTTGGTTCTTCTTCTTTCGTGTCACTGCTACATCTCAAAATTTAAATCCACTTTGTCCAGTAGGTGGCTACCTCCACAGCTCTACGGCTCCTCTGACTTGGTGAAATGCGTCATCATTTTACTGGGTGTAAAAAACGCATTTTTACTTTTATTGTTTTTACGATTACGATAACCCGCAACTACTTCCGTGAGGACGTGGTTTTCTATTATAATATAATATTGCAACGCAAAATAAATATATATTACTATTTTTTGTAATGTGCTCAATAACTAACGGCTGCGAAAATGCGGCAACTGCTTTTTAAGCAACAAGATGTTGCAAATAATAATATTATATGCTCGGTTTGTAGTGGATTTATATTTTGTCGACAAAGTAAGATTTTGATAGGAGCTAACAGAGCAAAAAATACGTACAAGTTTTTTCCATCTCATTATTTCTTTGACTAAAAATAAATTACTAAAATAGTATCGTATAAATATTATCGATTATCGAGTAGGCCCCAACCCAACCCAGTGACCGGGTTAGGGGTTACATATCGTTTATACCTAACGATATCACAGTGGCAACTGGACCGAAATAGATACGTAAAAGTGTACCTACTAGGAAAGGAAGTACAAAAAATCAACCCCTAAAAGCTAAGGGTTTAAGTTGTATAAAATACGCACGAATGAAATTCGGCCACCAGCCACCAGTTATATTATAAAAATGTTATTTTATACCTATTACTACCTACGTATTGTTAATTTTAAGTTTAGATAGGTTAGTGGTCTGTACGAGGATTTTTTTTGGAAATAAATAAATAAAATAAATCTCGGGGAATTTAGACTAAATTATTACTGTTTACGCCCTAACCACTGAACTAATTTTGAATGAACTTAGAATAAATATAGTTTCTTGATTAGCATTTAGCTACTTTTTTTTTCAAATTATAACACAAAAATAGGAGAAAGAACGAAGGAGAGATATTGCTTTATAATGTTCTGAAATACAACCACTACGCTAGTAAATGCCATGGTTTTGATAACTGTATTGTCTTATTCAATATGCCGTCGTTGCCTTCAAGCTTCATGACCTACTGATCTGAATATGTAATGTGACCTAATAACCATGATATTTGGCATTCATTTCATGGCATTTTCAAGGTATGTCACAAATGCACTTTTTATATTGGTAGGCATTCCACACAGCAACATCTAGACCCAAATAGAGCAAAGCTGGTACTATAACTTAACATCTTGTGGGCCATCTGCTTGTTCTATAAGCTAGTAGGCAATATAAAAAAAAACATGTAATAATAAGATTCAGAAAAAAAGTCTTAAAAGTTTTTACAAAAATATTTCTTTTCGGTGAGAATCGAACTCACGGCCAAAAGAGTATCAAAAATGTATGCGGTATGCGTATCAAAAATGACACATTTTTTTCAAATTTACTTATTTACTCTTTTATCATTATAAATGAATCTAAAATAATTTAAAACCAACATTAAGAAAATTATGCATGCAAATTACATTCTAATCTTCAGTTTAAGAATAAAAACTTAAATATTTTTGACACCTCAAGTTAATTAAGTTTTACAAAACTTTTGGTATTTGTTTTGTGAAGCTAACATACTAATTTTAGCACGGACATTATTGATTTTATAAACTAGTTCTTACAAACAGTCGGAATAGAGTTCAAATCAGCTTAAATAACAATTAGAGGGCACGCCTACAAGTAAACATGTTGACGGTAAAACTTTCCAAGTTTGTGTCAACATGTTTTTCTCGCCAACACTTTTGAGAAATATTCAGTGAAGTTCAATGATTTTTGGATTCTTATGTTTGTGTAAAATTTGCTATTATCTACTCTTAATATGACTTCAGCATTTTTAATAAGAAATCCAACAAGTTGTTTTTATAATGGAATTGAAAGTAACTGCTCAACACTGCGTGGACTGTCAACATCATTTTAATGTGCCATAATTTTTTTGCATAGTTTCATGAAAGGTGACAATAAATTTACCAAACTATAAGTCTAAGTCAAATTTCGTTTCCCTCGTACAATCATGTTGATCACTTTAAAGAACTTTGAAACTGATAATGAGTGGCTCGAACTATAATTTTTCTTCAAATAATAGTATCCTCATTCAAACAACCCCTCTGACTGTACCGGCACATTAAAATACGCAATCTAAATGCAATAGCATTGTAATACTATGCTACGTAGATAGTTCAGCACAATTTGCTTGAACGAGCTGTGGAATCGATAGCTCGATTGGCTCTGAACTGAATCGAGCTCTGTGTCAATAACAGCTAACTATCCAACGCATGCTGACAGTCAGTTGACACAAAACTGGAAATTAGACAAGCGGAAAATTTGATTCGTATTCTGTCATTTTAGGAACATAGCTTTTACATTTTAATTCTTTTTTTTTAGTGTTATTTTGAGTTATGTTGTGTAATTTCGGAAGTATTTTAAACCACTTATTAGCACACACCGTATTATGTGATATCCTGATTTTGAACGATGTTTCAAATCAGGATATCACCGGAAACTCTCGAAATTTTTGTTTCGAAAGTTTTGAATAAAACCGAGAATTTAGTGGATTCTTCAAAACTAATGACGGCCGTCTTTACTATGGATTGAATTGACTAAATAGTTGGTATTTCATCCATATTACATGACACTGGCAAGTGATGCAGCCAAGTTTTCATTTATTCTACAGTAGCTGCAGCTCACGGTTTGACTCGCGATTTAGTTGTGTTTACAATATTTAAGATGCAAACCACCCCTAACATACTTCTATATCTAGTAGTGCAATAAATCATAAAAATAATTTTTATATAAGTAGCTGATGCAACAAGCAGATGGTATTTAAGTGGTAACCATCACCTATAACAAAGCATTGCTTCGTGAGTTACGCACGGTAGGAACGTGCCCTACGATGCACTGCCCTGCGTCCATCAACTTACAGTTGCTGCCGTTGTACTCCAGCGCCACGGAAGACCAGCGTTACAGAAGTGCTTCAAACACTATTTTAGCACAAAGCTGAGTGATGCTGATGACCGATTTTGTTGTCCTATCCAGTATTGTTCTCTGTATTTCGCTTATGTTTTTGTGACACAAAAAAACAGTTTTTTATTTTATTTAATATTCAAACAGATTTTTGTGGTTTCCTGCACTAGGTCATAGTAATAAAGCGATTCTACCTAATAGCTATCGTCACAACATCCAAAATGCATGTCGGTTACGTTTTGTATCCATAGGCGCCAACATCTTCCCCTAATTGACACTTAACTTAGATTAATGCCTTCGGTTGAACGCCTGTCCATAGAGTAAGGAACAGAAGGTAGCTGTAAACTGGTTTATTGGGGTATCTTTCATGGCCCTTGGCAGTTCGTAAAATACGCCTAGTTAGTATTGATAAGGTGTTATCTAATAATATGGGCGTTTGACTTGACACACAAAGCCAGAGAAATTGACGGTTACTACAATAACATAAAAGAGAGAGAGAGAGAGTTCGTTATAGCTTGATGCGTATTCGTGTATCCTTTCCTTAATAATTGAGAGTGATTTTTTTTTATATTTCAACATACATTCCATTTTTTTTTCATTCAGATTTCAGACATTAAGATTACAATGTATGTTATTCATTATAAAGTGCAATAAAACTTTTGCGCTTGAGACATTTTGGCGCACATTGGCACAAAAACAAATAGGGTTACTTCTATAAATTTACTCTTTGGTAGCATGCGTAGCTAGAAATAATTGCACCCCGTAAGACAATGATAGATCTAGCCTTAATAAGCGCTTACACGAAATTTGTAATCGGAGGCTTCCTTGCTTGTTTATGGCTTCTTGGCGTAGTAAGTTTGTATGAGTTTGACCAATTCTGGTGAGTGAGTTCAGGTACACCGAGGTCTTCAAAGTCAAAGTTAAAGTAAATATGTATTTATTCAGTTGAATTACAAGGATAACTTAGAAACGTCTTAAAGCTTGGTGAATCTAGGTGCCAGTTCCACGCAACCAAGTCTAAAGGAACAGGCAATTAACTTACGGCTTGGTTCCCACCGTTCTTTTGTCCGATACTTGAATGAAATAATGTAATGAAACTCAAGTGTGGTGGCAATCGAATTTAGTGACGGAACTTCATTATGTCTACTTCCTCGGGATCGTCATCAGCCTTCCGTAGCACTGAAGTGCGCAGATGTATATACCACAACCGGTCACCCATCAAACATTTTCTGCTACCTAGCAGTGATGCTCGTATTGGGGAGACAGTTTTGTCACGACAGAATACCAGCGCAAAGCTTCCTCACAGGTGCTAGGCATACAGAAACTTGACACATTTTTCAAGTACTAGGTCTTTCTTCTTTACCAGTGTAAACAAATAATTAAAAAAACCGGAATAAGCAGATGGCCTGTCTTATAATAATCAACAGCATCCTACAACATCGCGTATAAGTAGCGATCGCTATCATACACCTTTTGGTTTGGTATTTTTTTTCTTACCATTTTTTTTAAAGGTAAAACTTTTGATGGCAATCTCACCTGATGTTAAGTGATGATGCGGTCGACGCGACGGCATAGCACATTTAGAAGATACTTATTCACTCCTCGCTTGGAAAGATCTAATCCAAGTCAAGTCAGTAGAAAGTAGGAGAGGATATATTTAAGAAACATAATATTTTAGATAAAATATAAATAAAGATATACTAAACTAAGAAATAAAGCCTTGTAAGTCAAAGGCGGAACATTGTCCCTGCTATTCCGGTCACGTTCTGAGCAACGTGTTAATCTTTTTAAAGGAAAATGAGGAAACTTTCCTTCGCTTAATGTTGCGGATATTTAACTTTTAGGCAGAGTTTTTAATACAAGACGGTTTTGAGATAAAAAGTTTTTGGAAGTCGCTTTTGAGTCTCAAAAGTAATTTAATCAAAAAAGATATTTAGCAATACTCAATCACGATAAATCATATACTGAAAAGTTTGTGTGTTGTTCGTTCTCGTCTATTTCTCATGAGTAACTAGAATAGGCTTTTTGTGAGGGGCTCGTCCGGGGAAGTACTACCACCATGCCTGTTTCTGTCGCCACGCATTGTTGCTGTTTTGATTTAAGGGTTTGGGTGATATTACAGGCATATGAGGCTTGTTACGTTGTTGCAGGGCAGTGCTGTTTTATTTAATCAATCGGTTAGGAATGGTTAGCTACGAATCCCGACGAGTCATTCATTAGAATATTTATCCCCAAAGTTCTATCGAAAGGTAACAGTATACACTTATGCGATATACTTAAAAGCTCTTTGTCAAGGGCTACTCCGGGAAAGTACTACCACCACGCCTTTTTTTGCCGCCAAGCAGCGTTGCTGTGTTTCGGTTTGAAGAGTGTGGTTGCCGGTGTAATTACAGGCACATTAGGCTTAACATCTGTATGCCTCAAGTTGATGGACGCAGGGCAGTGCATCGTAGGACACGTTCCTGTCCTGCGTGACTTTCGAGGCAATGCTTTGTGATGGTGATGGTTACCACTTAACATCAAGTGAGCCATCTGCTTGTTCCATCAGCTATGGTATACAAAAAATACTTTATAGAAGTGTTTCAGCTATTTGTTTAATCATAAAAAAACAGTAAGAACCAAGCCAAAGATTTGTTGCCTGTTCTTCTAAGCTTCGTTGCGTGGAACTGGTACCTAGATTCACCTAGCTTTAAAAAGTTCCAAAGTGATCCTTGTGTTTCAACTGAATAGATTCCTTTTGACTTTGACTTTAACATGTTCATCACTATAAGCCTCTTTGATATTGTATTCGACAAACTTGAGTCGGTGTAGAGCGCTACCTTAAGCAGAGCTTTAACAATTAAACATAATTTATATTCACAAGGTTATTATTAACAACCCTTTTGCTCTAACGACTTTTGTTATAAACTTTTATTGGCAATTAATAAAATGTGTCGCCGCTCTACTTAATAAGACAAAGCACTTGATACATTGTTATTGCTGAAATTTAAAGGAAAATGGGCCTTAAGATTTACCAAAGATGTGACATAGTAATTCATTAAGTAATTTGTTTCTTATTTAGGTGAAGTAGGTACTGAAATAATTTTAATCATCTGTATTAGTAGGATTTTGGTGAGACTATACATTTTTATGAAGATTTATTTTTATCCCACCCATTTTATGGATGGTACACTAAATCTCTATATATATAAAATCAATTGCTGTTCATTTGTCTCGCTAAAACTCGAGAACGGCTGGGCCGATTTAGCTGATTTTGGTTTTGAAATGTTTGTCGTAGTCCAGGGAAGGTTTAAACGGTGAGAGTTTTAATGTCTGAAAATAAATAGAATTATATGAGTATATTTTTAGGGGTTCATAAAAATGCAGACTGTCACGTTACTCAGACCCTTGTCAACAGAAATAATTCTCACCCTTAAAGCTTTTGAGACGCGTTGCAATGTTAAAAGGGTGCGCTTCATCCCTTAGTATTTTCAATTTCCGTGAAGGAATTGGGGTTAAGTTATGTTTATTTTCAGAGCTTGACATTAAATATTTTTTTATACGTCGATGGAACAAACTGATGGCCCACCTGATGTTGGTAAACATTCACTTTAGCGGAAATTAGCAAAAAAGTACATTTTAAATAGAAATTTAATACATACATACAATCACGCATGTTTCTAATAGGTGTAGGCAGAGACCACGGATTTCCACTTGCTACGGTCCTTACATACCTCTTTCGCTTCATTCACTCTCATAACATTCTTCATACATTCTCGTTGGTTTAGGGTACTCTTGACCTGGCCCTTCTCTAGAACGTCTGTTATCCGATCGAGATACGTCCGCCGAGGTCTTCCCCTCCCAACAGTCCCATTTACGCTCGCCTGATGCACCTGTTTCGTTAATCTCCTTTCATCCATCCTCTCCAAAAAATTTTATTAATACTCATCAATATCTAAACGTGGTGACAAAGTTGTTTATTTATGTATTTCAAACTATTAATTTGTTTTCTATTACTTTATGGAACGTAAGAATTTTCATTCGTAATTATAGTCTGACAAAAATCATGAATGAAACGACATAAAAAGTTACTAGTTAATTTTAGACAATGTTTCTTAAGGTTTTTAGTTAAAGTCAAAGTCAAAAGGTATTTATTCAATAAAATCACAAGGATCACTTTGAAACGTCTTAAAGCTAGGTGACTCTAGGTGCCAGTTCCACACGACCAACGCCTAGAAGAACAGGCAACGAACTTACGGCTTGGTTCCTACCGTTCTTTTGCATGATCCTTTTACAATGTAATTTATTATATTATTGAAGTTTAGTATGGCGTAGGCATACAGAAAAAGGTAATAAGGTCAAATTTATAAGACAGCACACGCTACGCCTCAAACTAATAATACCTAATGCATAATACAATCTAATAAATCAGAGAAAAATAAAAAAATACACAATGTCTGTACTGTACCTAGTAGGTACAGTACAGACATGTTAGCTGCCGAATGGGCAGAGCGATCGGGACATCGGGCCACGCACTTATGCTTTAAAAACTTTGGCTGAACTTTATTTACTTTCGATGTTGACTGTACAGTTGATATTATAAGTTCTAGAATTATAATAACGCTGATTTGAAACTGAAATCAAAGATTTGCTTGAACAGGATTAAACGGTTGATAGGAGTTTGCGGAGTTTTGATTGTTACCAGTTTGAAATAACTTCAGACGAGCCAAACTTGTCTCCCTTATAATACCTTTGTTGTTTTAAACACATGGCAAAGCATAGGTTTGTCTAATGCTAAATAGGTACTTAACTAAATACTTTCATTAAAGTGTTAAGTCAGGTGTGCCTCCCATTATTCAAATCTGATAAGTATTTTTAGAGCAGTGGTGCTCTTTGTAAATGGCTCGTGCGGGAAAGTACTACCATCATGCGTAGTTTTGCTAACAAGCAGCGTTGCTGTGTTTTGATTTGAAAGGTGTGTTTGCCGGTGAAATTACAGGCACATGTAAGGCAGTGCATCGTAGGGCACGTGCATATTGTGCGTGGTTTGCGAGGCAATGCTTTGTGTTAGATGATTACATCTTAAAATTAGGTAGACCATCTTTTAGTTCCATTAGCAAGAAGTCTAATAAAAATCCCCTTAGACATTCTCACAGAATCCATAACCGTAATCGTTTCAAAAGTGATATATATATTCTCTAAGAATGTTTAGTTAGTACTAAGTACAAAAATATATCTGGGAGGATATCTACCGTGCCTTAAGTCACAAAGGTTATTTATTTATCCAATGAATACTTCCAAAATCATTCGCCGAAATGCGTTTAGAATTCACTGAAAATGGACCAAAAAATACCCGCGGCTCCTGTTATAACGACACTCCGACAACCATTACTTCGAATGAAAAAATTAATCCAAATGATGGATTTCCGAATCCCTCGGATCCAGGGTCGGGTCCGAAGGTCTGATTGATGGGGACCTTGCGTGTCCCACATTTGTCGGTGCTGTGACTGATCGAGTGGTAATTACCTCGTGTGTGTAATTGTAATAAAATAAGGTATTAGCAAAAAAAAAAAAATACTGCGAATGCACTGAAAAACATATAACAACACTTTTGTATGTCTACGCCTCATTTAACTTCAATAATATATTATATTACATTGTAAAAGGATCATACAAAAGAACGGTAGGAACCAAGCCGTAAGTTTGTTGCCTGTTCTTCTAGGCTTTGGTCGCGTGGAACTGGCACCTAGAGTCACCTAGCTTTAAGACGTTTCAAAGTGATCCTTGTAATTTTATTGAATTGCAACCTATTGACTTTGACTTTGACTTTGACTTTGCTGAAGGAAACCACTAACTTCAATCTGTGTATAAATTTATTGTTTTTGTTGATTTTTTCACTTTATTACAAAAACAAATCCACTTTGAATGAAAAATATAAAACAAAACTTAACCACAAACGAAAATGTCATATTATATGTATTAAGTTTAACCAGCGCTGTATTAATTTCGATAAAATTGATAAAGGACCACTTCTGGAGTAGGTATGACCTACGAAAAAAAAATCATCAAAACCGTTTTTTTAGAATTTAGAAACTGATAACTGAAACAGCTTCACAACTTTTATCCCCAGGCACGGTAGATATCCTCTCAGATCTCTTAGTACCAAGAACTAACTCCAGATTATTTGAGGACGTCTAAGGGGGGTAGTCAGAGGTAAGTCCAAACATTATGTTTGGCACGTTTTGCACACTTTTACAGTAGTTGGTATCCCTTCCGTGATAGATTGCAAGCCCATCGCCGCTGTTCGAATACTAACTGGTTTCCTCACGATGTTTTCCTTCACCGTTTAAGAGCACTGGCATTAGAATTTAGCTAAAAAAATATTCACATTTTTTATAATATTCCAGAGCTATGAACCGAATGGTTATAAACCACGACCCTCTTTGATACA